>CM022300.1:363200036-365600036 GCA_011799875.1 Thinopyrum elongatum | reverse complement strand
TTTTCAGCTTCTTCTTGCTCTTCGGAAGCTCTCCTGTTTGAAGGAAATGGACTATGTGCCGCGCCCAAGTTGGAGCATGTGGCTCGACAACAAGGACTAAAGGCACCTCGTTTGTGGGAGCGCTCACCTCGACCGCAAGAACTTGTGGTTCCGCGGGAGGGTGCCGCTCACCAACCGAAGCGGGGTTGTCCCCGGCAGCCTCTCTACCAGCGGCTTTGGGAAGTCCTGCCGGGAGATACTTGCCAGAGTCCAACTTTCTCCTTTTCTGGTCATTGTTGAAGGGGACACTGACGGTTGAGTTAGATGGAGGACAAAAGTCCCTGGTTCCACAGGGAGCTTTTGCGCGGCGCACTTTGACAAGTGATCAGTGATGTTATTTTCCGCACGTGGCACTTGCTCTGCTTGCAATCCATCAAAGTGCTCTTCCAGCTTTCTCACCTCCTCCACATATGCCTCCATCAACGAACTCTGATAATCCTTATTGACTTGCCTTACCACGAGTTGAGAGTCTCCACGGATAATCAGTTTCTTGATTCCCAACTCCACCGCAATTCTGAGTCCTGCAAGGAGCCCCTCATACTCAGCAGTGTTGTTGGTGGCCTTCTCCTGGGGAAAGTGCATTTGAACCACGTACTTGAGATGCTCTCCGATGGCGCGACAAGAAGTACGCTGGCTCCGACGCCCTGCAGCGAGAAAGCACCATCAAAATACATGATCCACTCCTGAGGCGATTCTTTGCCGGGGAGAACTGTCTCTGGTACTTCTTCGTCCGGAGTGGGCGTCCATTCTGCAATGAACTCCACCAACGCCCTGCTCTGAATAGTTGAGGTGCTCTAATATTTCAAGCCAAAGCTTGATAGCTCTAGTGCCCACTCGACTATTCTGCCGGTGGCTTCGGGGTTCCTTAATATGCGTTGTAGTGGGAAACGGGTGATAATTGTGATCTTGTGGGCTTGGAAGTAGTGGCGTAGCTTCCTCGAGGCCATGATATGGCCGAAGATCAGCTTTTGCACTCCAGAGTACCTCGACCTAGCCCCCTGTAACAGGGAGCTGACAAAGTAAACGGGCCGCTGTACCACTTTCTTTTTTGCCGAAGTCTTGGGGTCGCCTTCGATGGCTTGCCTCGCCCCCTGGTTTGTGTCACGTCCTGCCGCGGGTGCTTTGGTTCGATCTCCGGAGGTGTCAGTTGCTGCAGCTGCTTCCTCATCCACTTCTCGCTGTGCCACCAGTGCTGCACTAACCACTTGATTCATTGCAGCTAAGTATAGCAACAACGACTCTTGTGGTTTAGGCGCGACTAAGGTGGGAGCAGAGGAAAGGTAATTTTTCAGGTCTTGCAGCGCTGCTTCTGCCTCTGGGGTCCACTTCACCGGGCCAGCCTTTTTCAAGATTTTGAAAAAAGGTAAGGCACGTTCAGCAGACTTGGATATGAACCTACTCAGCGCGGCAATGCATCCAGCCAAATGCCTTACGTCCTTGATAGTCTTGGGTGCTTGTATTTGCTTGATTGCTTTGATTTTGTTGGGATTGGCCTCTATTCCCCGTTGGGACACAAAGAAACCAAGGAGCTTGCCGGATGGGACACCAAACACACATTTCTCGGGGTTCAGTTTCAGATTGATCTTGCGCAAGTTTGCAAAGGTTTCTCCCAAGTCTTGAATGAGTGTTGATCTATCCTTGGTTTTGACCACTATATCATCCATATAAGCTTCCATGTTTCTGTGTAGCTGGGGTTCAAAACCGATCTGTACTGCCCTCGCAAAAGTGGATTCGGTGCTTTTTAATTCGAAAGGCATACGTACAAAGCAGTACGTGCCACATGGAGTTATGAACGCGGTTTTCTCTTCATCTTCATTGGCCATGAATATCTGATGGTACCCGGAGTATGCATCCAAGAGGGAAAGCAAATCACACCCGGAAGTGGAATCAATAATTTGATCAATGCGCGACAGGGGGAAAGGGTCCTTTGGGCATGCTTTGTTCAAGTCAGTGAAATCAATGCAGAGTCTCCATTTCCCGTTTGCCTTGCGCACTACCACTGGGTTTGCTAACCAAGTTGGATGCAACACCCCTCTGACCAAACCAGCTACTTCAAGTTTCTTGATCTCCTTGGCAATGAACTACTGATGTTCTAAAGCTTGCTTTCTGACCTTCTGCTTGACAGGTCGAGCGTGAGGACAGACAGCAAGGTGGTGCTCAATTACCTCCCTGGGAACACCAGGGATGTCAGATGGTTGCCAAGCAAACACATCGACATTCGCCCGCAGGAAGGCAACGAGCGCGCTTTCCTATTTGTCATCAAGGGTGGCGCTGATGGTGAATGTACCGTCAGCGCCATCCTGCCTTGCTGGGACCCTTTTTACAGCAGGTGAAGCAACCATGGGTCTTTTGCTAGTGGAACTTTCCAGCAGGTCATCAACAGGCGTGGTGCACTCCGAAGAGGCGCGTTTCCTGGAGTCCTTGTCGGCATCCATGCTAGCCTTCTTCCCCTTCTTTGTTTCCTTGGCGGGAGCTGTGGCTTCTGCGTCCTCAGCTGCTACCACGTCCCGATACATATGATCCACACATATAATTGCATCTTTCTTATCTGATGGAATGGAAATGATACCCATCGGCCCTGGCATCTTCAAGGTGTTGTAGGCATAGTGGGATACTGCCATGAATTTTGCCAGAGCTGGGCGACCAAGAATTCCATTGTAAGGCAAAGGAAGCTCAACAACGTCAAACATGACTCTCTCAGTCCTATAATTCAAATCCCCGCCAAATGTCACAGGCAATGTAACCTTCCCCTTAGGCCGGCTCCTGTCGGGGTTGATTCCTTAGAAAGTGCCCGTAGCCTTGAGCTCCTCATCGGGGATCTGTAGCTTGCCAACCACTTCAGGGGAGATTAAGTTCAACCCAGCCCCATCGTCAACTAGCATCTTTGTTACTTTGAGGTTGCGGATTGTCGAGGAAACCAACAATGGCAAACACCCAACCACAGTAGTGCAGTCGGGGTGATCCTCCTCGTCAAAGATGATAGGCGTGCGAGACCATTTAAGTGGCCTTCAAGAATCTGCAGCTGGCTCCACAACATTGACCTCACGCGCCCACTATTTGAGCCAGCGATGAGAGGATGCACCCCCGTCAACACACATGGCTTCGGTTGCTTTCTGGAATTCTTGCTCGCTGGTTTCTTCCTCATCCTCTCCATCACTCCTATCATCTCCTTCTTTCTTTTCATGACATCTAGCAGGTTTTTCCTTTTGCTACGGGGCCTTGCCGCAGTGGCCTCCTCTACCTCCACGGCCTTTTCCACCAGCACCCTCTTGGTCTCTCTCCATGTCACGCTTCTCGTATTCAGCCTTTTGTTTCTTAACAAGCTGCTCAACTTGGTGGCACTCTTGGAGATCATGACCGTTGGTGCGATGGATTTTGCAGTATGGCATGTCGGATTTTCCGGCTTTCTCTGCTACCGCGGCCTCCCGGCAATCAGCGCACGTGGTAGCTCCCTTGCTGGGGGCCTTGGTTTTGGCCTTCTTGCCGGCACTAAGATCACCAGAGCTCTCAATGGCCAATACTGTCTTCTCTTTGCATTTCCTATTGCGCCTGTGGCTTCTCCTCTTCGAGTTGGTGGCCTCATCGTCATCATCTGTATCAATCTCGACAGCAGCCTCCTCTCCAGAGAGTTGCCATCCTTCTTCAACCCGAGTGCACTTATCCACCAAAGTATATAATTCATTGATGGTTTTGGGCAAACGGACGTTCATCTTGGCTCGCATCCTCCTGTTGCACACGTTCGAATGGAACGCGGCAATCACGACTGCTGGGTGTATCTCTGGGATGCTACGGTGCACTCGACTAAACCTCTGTATATATTTTTGCAAACTCTCCCCTTCCTTCTGCGAAAGGACTTGCAAGTCACTGGGCTGTCCAGGCTCTTGGTGGTCACCCGTGAAGGTGCCAACAAATTCATTGCACAAGTCAGCCCACGATGAAATGGAGTTTTCCAGCAGGTGCATCAACCATGATCTCACATTTGGCTTGAGCGCCAAAGGGAAATAGTTGGTGAACACCTTTTCATCTCTGCCCCCGGCGGCTTGAACGGCAATCATGTAGATGCCAAAAAACTCTGTCGGGTTTAACTTTCCGTCGTATTTCTCCGGCAGTTCAGGCTTGAAGGCTCGGACAGATGGCTAGCAAACCTGCCGCAGCTCATGAGTGAAGGCAGGGCACCCAACCTCGTAAGGCAACTAATTGTGGTTCCGGTCGAGGTGAAGATACCCCGAACAAACCCCTCAAAGGATGATTCTCCATAGTAACAAGTGACAATAAATTTCAGCACGTAGTAATAATTTTCCCTTACAAATTTCCACTTACCAAGAGCGCTTCACTCCCCGGCAACGGCGCTAGAAAAGAGCCTTGATGACCCACAAGTATAGGGGATCTATCGTAGTCCTTTTGATAAGTAAGAGTGTCGAACCCAATGAAAGTGCGTTATATCGATTAGATGGGGGGTGAATAGGCGATTTTTATGAATTCGTCGCTGAGGAAATACTACTTGAGGAATTTCCTAAGCAACGAACTACATGCAGCGGAATAAGTACTCAGGTACATGGATAATAAAGCAGTAGCATAGTCATCATCATGAAATGAAACAAAACAGAGCACAGGTAGCGTGTAAACAGGATAAGCAGGCTGAAGACAAAGTGACTGAAGAAATAGGAATGAGGAAATTGAGAAAGTCTTCAGTCAAAGTCTTCAAACAGTAATGATCAAGTACACAGCAAGTATGCGAGGAAATGAAAGGGTTGAGGAAATAGAACCAGTAGCTTGGTGAAGACAGTGATTTGGTAGACCAGTTCCAACTACTGTGACAGTTGTACGTCTGGTTGGAGCGGCTAGGTATTTAAACCTGAGGACACACAGTCCCGGACACACAGTCCTCACCGTATTCTCCTTGAGCTAAGGTTACACAGACCTCGCCCAATCACTCATGGTAAGTCTTCACAGGTGACTTCCAAACCTTCACAGACTTGGTCACTCGGCAATCCACAATTCCTCTTGGATGCTCTAGACCAAGACGCCTAACCGTCTGGAGGATGCACAGTCCTCAAAGGTAACAAGCGTCGGTTCCACACAGGAACAATTTCTTCAGTGATGCTCAATCACTTTGGGTTTTAGGTGTTGGGTTTGGGTTTTTCCTCACTTGATGATTTTCGCTCAAAGTCCTCGGAGGATGGGATGCTCTAAATGACAAGTGTGAGTTTCTCTCGGAGCAGCCAACCAGCTAGTGGTTGTAGGGGGCGGCTATTTATAGCCGGGGAGCAGCCCGACATGATAAGACATAAATGCCCTTCAATGATATGACCGTTAGGTGGATAGGATATTTTGGACAGCTGGCGCATAGCACAACAACGGTCGGAAATTTGAGCTCTCAAATTCCTCAGGGCTATCATGTTCCTCACTTGTAGGCAATCCACACTGGCGAATTCCTAACTCCTCAGTCAGAACAAATTCCTCGGAGAACAGAAGAACTTCGTCTCTGTCACTGAAGAACTTGACTGAACTGTATGAGATTTCCAATGGCTTCACTCGGAAGGATTGGTAGGTGTAGGATTTGAGTTGAGCATCACTTGGAAACTTTTCCTTAGTTTTACCTCGACCCCCTTTAACAGTACGGTGTTTCCTATGACTCAAGAAAGGGAAAACAAAACTATGAAAACAAAAAGTCTTCACGCTTCATAATCCTCGCATCAATATCAAGTCTTCAAGGTCACACCAATTTCCTCATTTTCAAAGTCTTCAAGAAAACCAAAGTCTTCAAATGAAGACATTCATTTTTAGGGGTCGACTTTCTTCATAAATATCAAACTCCTCATTGACTTATAGAACCTGTGTACACTCACAAACACATTAGTCCCTTAACCTATAAGTCTTCAATACACCAAAATCACTAAGGGGCACTAGATGCACTTACAATCTCCCCCTTTTTGGTGATTGATGACAAATAGGTTAAGTTTTCAACAGGGATAAACATATGAAGTGTAAATACTGATATTGAGGAATTTGATTGCAAGATATAGAGGAACTCCCCCTGAAGATGTGCATATTGAGGATTTTGCTTTGGATTGCAAATGCACATTGTAGAGTAATATCATGGAGATCTCCCCCTATATCTTGTAATTCATACACGCATTTAACATATGACATGAAGAATTTGAAATGCATGATGAAATATGGTGTTTGACGAAATTCAGCATGCGTGCATTAAGGTACTTGAGGAAATAAGCATGCAGAAAGCAGTTCAAAAGTATCAGACCACCATAGGACTTAAGTTTACAACTCATCAGATCAAACACCTCAGAAGAGCAAGAGTTGTAACTTAACAGAAAAAATAGCCCATATATAAGATCCGCTTGAAGACTAACTCAAATTTCTCCCCTTTTGTCATCGAATGACCAAAAGGGATGAAAAATGAGGACTAACGCCCCTGAAGAATATCATCATGATGTCGATGGAGGAGCGCCAGCGTTGTTGGGGTCATCCGTTGAGGTAGGGCCTGCCGCAGTGTCGTTCAAATCTTCAGCTTCATCCGTCTCACGTGATGAAGAATATGAACTGGCAACAAGCTGAGGAACTTTGACCTTCTTGAATTTCTTCGAAGGTGGCTGAGACCAGTCAAAGTCCTGTTGAAATCCCGTCTCCTTGAGATCTTCAGCACTATAGAGATTCGACAGAATAGCCCAAGTGCGGTCAAAGACTTCATGCATATAGTAGTGATTCTTCTTCACTATATTTTGAGTGACTGTCATGTTCTGAAGAATTGCACCAAACTGACGCTTGACCCACTTGTGATTTCGATCAACTTTCTGATGAAGACTGAGGAGATGTTCACGATCAGTCATCACACGCGGAGCTGTGGCTTGAGGATTTTGTTTTGAAGCTTTGGCGGCAGAATCTTGTGTTGCAGAGTCATCATTGGTGGAATAGGATGCAGCTTTGCAAAACTATCCATCCAATGGACGAGTGCCTTCATCTATAATAGCAGCCTTGCCCTTCTCATCAGCTGAGGAAATAGTCCGCTTGAGGACTTCAATAGGTGGCAAATAGCTGAGATGATTCTGAAAGTCAGCCTGATAATGAATTGAAGACCTTGATCTGATGAATTTCATGATCCAGGGAGCGTAAGGCTTCAACTCAAAAGGTGACAGAGCAGCATTGGTCAAAGTCCTCATGAAGAAATCATGATAGTTAATGGGAATGCCATGTATCATGTTGAACAGCAGGTTCTTCATGATGCCAACAACCTCTTCTTCATCAGAGTTGTGGCCCTTGATTGGACTGAGGGTTTTGGTCAATATGCGATAAATCGTCCTTGGCACATAGAGCAATTCCTTCACAAGGAAGGTGGTCCTTGGAGCTTGGCCAGCCTTCAAAGGCTTCATCAGCACTTGCATCATATGATTTGGAAGCTCAGGTTCAACATACATGAGTCTTGCGCCTTCAACCGAAGGACTAACTGGAACGGCGTGAAGCAATTCAGAGGCCGGTGCTTTGTAATGTGTATTTTCGGTCATCCAGTCTAGCACCCATGAATTCACATCTTCAACATTTCCAGTGATATGCAGTGTGGCGAAGAATTGAAGAATGAGTTCTTCGTTCCAATCGCAGATGTCAGTGTAGAAGTTAAGCAGCCCAGTGTCATGAAGAACACTGAGGACTGGATGGAAGCAAGGAAGTGACTCCATATCCACATGAGGAATTTGCTCGTGGTCAAATACCTTGTTCTTACCAAACAGGAGGGAAGAGTAATAGTTCATTTGACTTGCTGTCCAGAAGCGCTTGCGTCGCAGTCTTGCAGAGTCATAGGGATTGTAATCTGTGAAGAAATGATGCTCAGGAAAGAAATCATCAGCGTTGAATTTCTGCTTCTTGGTATGAGGATTTTGTGGCTTGGGCTGAAGATCAACAGTTAAAGTCTTCACAGCCGCTTGGCGCACAACCTCTGGAGCCACAGACTGAGGAATTTCCATAGCAATTTCATCAGCAGCAGTCTTGGTCTCCATTTCTTCAGCATTAGTAGCTGGAACTTCTTCTGGAATAGAATGAAGTGAAGATTGATGTCCTTCAGAGCCCGTATGAATTTCTTCAGTCTGCACAGGGGACTGAGGAATTTGTTGCAGAGGAGTGGTCAATGGAGAATTTGGATGATGTCTTTCCCAATAATCATCATTGAGAACTGGTGTAGTAGACCCAATGTCCACATCCTTATCTTCTTCATCAATTTCTTCAACGCCTGCCTCTTTAGCTGTGAACTGAGGCATGGGCGATGATACCAGTGGGGTTGAAGGGATATCATTCACTTCAATTTCTTCATCCAACTGCTCTGAATTAGCAGCAGAAGGATTCGCTTCATCACTGTCATCTAGAATGACATATTCCTCACCAAAGGGAACAATTTCCTTTGATGGCATGCTTGAGATAGGAACAACATCAATGGGGTTGGTGTATGAGCTTGTCAAAGTCTTAACTTTCTTGGGAGCTGAAGACTCTGCAGCTTCTGATGCTTTCCTTTTCTTCACAGCTGCCTTTTCTGCAGCTTTGGTCTTCTTCGCTTCTGATGCAGAAGGAAGGTGGATATCTTTCATGTGTGATGACTTTGCAGGAGGAGCAAATGAAAGTGGTGCAGTTTCTTCAGGCACAACTGATGCAGTTGCCCTGGCTTGATCAGATTCTTCAGGCACAGCTTCATTTGCTTCAGCTGACCTGAGTTGTTCTTCAGGCGCAACATGGGAGGTTGCCCTGGCATTTTCTTCAGGAGCTGGAATTTCTTCAGCAGCCCTGGAACTTTCAGTTTCCTTAACAGACTGATTTTCATCAGCTGTGCTAGCATTCTCCTCAGTAGGCTGAGCAGATGCATTAGCCTGAGGAATTTGTTGTTGCGTTGGAGCTGCAACATTTGGGTTGAACCCCTTGGCCATTCTGACAAATCTAACTTTGGCACCTAGCCAATCTGCATGATATGCGTCAAATTCATCGCTGAGAGCTTTGATCTCCTTTTGCAGATTCACAAGTTCTTCAGGAGTCATATTCACAACATGCTTCTTCAGAAAGCGCTCCTTCTTGTATTGAGCTTTCTTGACTTGCCTGGCCTTCTCAAATTTCCATTTTTCTTCGGCTATGAAGGCCGTCAACATGTGGCTCTGGCCAGGAGTGAGGTTCAATTCAGGCAAAGGAGTATTTTGGATTCTTGTGCCATAGATCGATGAAATCAAGGATCCTTTTACGATCCAGCATGAGTGGCACAACACTTCCTTTGGCTCTAGCGGCCTTTTCTTGCCTGTCTTTGATGACCTCAGCAAGTTCTTCATCATCAGCTTCATCGTCCTCAGACGGAACTTGGAAGGCAACTTGCTTCTTGTGAGGACTTGGCCTTGGGACTCATCCAGCAGTGGCCTTTTTCTTCAGCAAGATTGGACCAGTTGAAGATTGTAGCGGAGCTGAGGAACTTGCAGTTGCTCCTGAGGCAATAGAGATTCCTGTAGTCCGTTGGCACGTGGCAAGATGCACTGGTGTTGAGGACTTACCAGCAGCAACTGAGGATTTAGTGGCAACTGAGGGAATTTTCACATCTCTTGAAGAAGTTGCCTGAGGAATTTGCTTAGAGGGCTTTGAGGAACTTGGTCGTGAGGGCATTGCTGTTGAGGAACTCGGCTTCACAGTAGATTTCTTCGGCATGGCCTTTTTAGGCTTACTGGCAGAGGCCTCAGCAGCAGCAGCAGCAGAATCTTCATTGAATTTCTTCACTGCTTCTTTTGCCAATTTAGCCAATTTGGCTTGACGCTTAGCCCATTCTCTGGGAAATTCCTCACCGCGCCTGATACTTGAGGGATCAGCTTCTTGGCCTGGTGCCAATGGAGGTCTTGGACATGGAGGGTTAATGGCGAATTTCTTCATGTACTTAGGAGTGACATAGCGATATTCCCTCCATTCCTTAGCCCATCTTCTCTTAATTCTCTGTATGCGCACTTTGCGCTGAGTCTTGGTCTCTTTGCCATGAGTTGCTTCATCAGGTGTGCAATATTCATCATATATGTCTTCAGGGATCTCAAAAGCAGTGTTTGTTTCAGGCCTCTTTCCTCCCTTCTGAGGTCTTTTACCATCAGCCATTTTCTTCACTTGAGGATTTTGAACAATTGATGTTTCTGAGGAAGTGTGCAACTTATCTTCGAGGAACGCTGCAAATGAGTTAAGTTGATGAGAACCTAGTGATTCAGCAGCAGACATTTTGTACTTGTGAACAGAGTATAGGTGCGAAGAATTTGGAGAGGTCATATGCGTTCTCAGAAATTTTTCAAAAGAAATCAAGTTTGAGGAATTTGACCAGGGGAGTCTTGAGGAATTTCACTAAGCGTTCTTGACTTAGGTTCTAGAGTTGTATAGATTAGAAAATCCACACAATTGAGGAATCTTGAAGAAAAACATAGCTTAGAGAAACAAACCAAGAACAGATGCAACTTGGTGTTTAAGGATGTGGAAGTTGAAGAATAAACACCTTTTTGAAGATTTTGTGAAATCAACAGAATCAAAGTAGGGCAGTAAAATCAGATTTTAATTACCCTGGACGAAGAACACGATGAACTGGAAGTGGAAGTGGAGAAGTTCGTCCGTTCAGATCTCCCACACCCTAACTTGGCGATGAGAGACAGCTACGGCAGCGGCGGAGTGAAGATTTCTGCGGCCGGCGCGAGTACGACGGCGATGAGGTCGAGGCAGTGAAGCTCTTCCTCACCGGCGACGATGGAGAGTAGCGGCAGCGCTAGGTCAGAGAGCTCGAGCGAGGGGAGTGCGTTCGAGTGGAGTAAATGAGGCCTGAGGAGGGCGAGGGGTATTTATAGCCGAGGTGAGAAACTGTCCGTCCGAAATTTTTGGACGGACATGCCCCTGACCCTTGCCATCCTAGCGACATGTGTCACCCACGTACTAGTGGTGGAGATCGTGGGCGATCGTGGGTGAATATTTTAATCCATCGTGGGATGCGGACCGTTTTGAGCGGCAAAAGCCGAAAATTCAGATATGAAAATTTTAATGTTCTGTTCACAAATTCTTCAGCTGTCAAGGACACAGTGAAGACTTTGAACGGGTTTCAAATAAAACACACATGAAGAATTTGTGAACAGACTGGGTTGAGTTTAGCATAGAGGGGGAAAGGGTCCGATCACATTCACTTAGAGGAAAAAGTCAACTTGAAGAATTAGCAATAAGTGAATGCTGTTGAGGACATGAAGAACTCATATATATATATATATATATATATATATATATATATATATATATATATATAGTCAATGAAGAACACCAGTCGAAGTTTGAAGACTTTGCAAGCTGAAGAATTTGAAAAATGAAGAAAAACTCAATTTTGAAGATTTTCAACTTTTGTGGTGGCGTGACCCACCGTATAAGAATGATGATTTCAGACACCGCGTACAATTGTCGTAGGGCTCTGAGAATCAAATTCTTCGTTAATTTCTTCACACTTAGAGGGTTAGTCTTCATTGATTGAAGAAAAACGTTACTTCGTGTGTTGCACATTTAAGTCATCAATTTTGCATAAGTGTTAGGATGTGTGTCCTTTCAAAGAACATTCGAAGATTCTAAGATATTTAGCTCACACCGCAACTTGCTAAATCTCTTCTCATCCAAGGGCTTGGTGAAGATATCCGCTAGCTGTTCTTCAGTCTTCACATGATCAATAGAGATATCGCCCTTCAACACATGATCTCGAAGAAAATGATGACGAATCTGGATGTGCTTTGTCTTTGAGTGCTGAACTGGGTTATGAGCAATCTTGATGGCACTCTCGTTGTCACAGTAGAGTGGCACATTCTTCATGTTGATGCCATAGTCCTTGAGGGTTTGCTTCATCCACAGCAATTGAGCACAGCAAGAACCAGCAGCAATGTACTCAGCTTCAGCAGTAGAGAGTGATACGCAGTTCTGCTTCTTCGAGGACCAGCATACTCAAGATCGTCCGAGGAAATGGCATGTGCCTGATGTTGACTTGCGATCCACTTGATCACCAGCATAGTCAGAGTCAGAATATCCAATGAGATCAAAAGCCGAGCCCTTGGGATACCATAATCCAAGTGTTGGAGTGTGAGCTAGATATTGAAGAATATGTTTCACAGCCTTATGGTGTGATTCCTTCGGTGTAGCTTGAAAACGGGCACACATGCAAACACTAAGCATAATATCTGGCCTAGATGCATATAGATACAGTAAAGAGCCAATCATGGAGCGGTATACCTTTTGATCAAAGTCTATACCATTTTCATCGGTGCATAGATGGCCATTTGTGGGCATAGGGATTTTGACGCCTTTGCAATCTTGCATACCGAATTTCCTCAGAACGTCCTTGAGGTATTTCTCTTGAGAAATGAAGGTGCCATTGCGTTGTTGATGAATTTGAAGACCTAAGAAGAATTTCAATTCTCCCATCATGGACATTTGATATTCCTCACTCATCATATAAGCAAATTCGTCACTGTAACGTTGGTTAGTACAGCCAAAGATAATATCATCAACATATATTTGGCACACGAATAATTCATCATCATATGTTTTGGTGAAAAGAGTTGGGTCGAGTGAACCGGGTTTGAAGCCTTTCTTCATGAGGAATTCCTTCAGAGTATCATACCACGCCTGAGGGGCCTTCTTGAGGCCATAGAGGGCCTTATTGAGTCTGAAGACTTGATCAGGATGCTTAGGATCTTCAAAACCTGGGGGTTGAGCAACATATACTTCTTCCTCAAGCTTACCATTGAGGAATGCACTTTTCACATCCATTTGATATAAGATGATATTATGATGGTTAGCATAGGCAAGCAATATGCGAATAGCCTCAAGTCTAGCAACAGGTGCAAAAGTTTCATCGAAATCAATTCCTTCAACCTGTGTGTAGCCTTGAGCTACAAGACGAGCCTTGTTCCTCACCACTAGGCCATTTTCATCTTACTTGTTGCGGTAGATCCATTTGGTGCCGATGATATTGTGCTTGTGTGGGTTTGGTCGCTTGACAAGCTCCCACACCTTGTTCAGCTCGAATTGATGTAATTCCTCTTGCATCGCTTGAATCCATTCAGGCTCCAGAAATGCCTCATCTACTTTGGTGGGCTCTGTGATAGAGACGAAAGCAAAATGCCCACAAAAGTTAGACAAATGTGAAGCTTTTGAGCGAGTGAGAGGACCTGGTGCGTTTATGTCGTTGATGATTCTCTCAATCTGTACTTCATTTGCAATGCGAGGATGAGCAGGTTGACAACTTTGATTTGGCTCAACATTTTCTTCAGAGCCATTTTCTTCAGATGCACCAGCATGATTTTCTTCATGATTTGGAATGACTTCTTCAGCAGATTCTTCAGTAGGTATGACATCCTCAGTAGCCTTTAGCTTGATGGATTCCTCAGGAGTCATTTCATCTAGCACAGGAGGTAGGTGCTCTCTTTGTGAGCCATTAGTTTCATCGAACCACACATCTACAGTTTCAACAACCTTGTGGTGATAGGTGTTGAAGACTCTGTAGGTATGTGAGTCCTTTCCGTAACCAAGCATAAAACCTTCATGTGCTTTCGGTGCAAATTTAGAATTGTGATGGGGATCTCTAATCCAACATTTTGCACCGAAGACTTGGAAATAACTCACATTGGGTTTCTTGTCAGTGAGGAGTTCATATGAAGTCTTCTTGAAGAATTTGTGAAGATATACCCTGTTGATGATGTGGCATGTAGTATCAATTGCCTCAGGCCAGAAGCGACAAGGTGTCTTGTATTCATCAAGCATGGTGCGAGCCATCTCAACAAGAGTCCTATTCTTGCACTCCACAACGCCATTCTGCTGAGGAGTGTATGGGGCAGATAACTCATGAGTAATACCAAGTTCATCAAGATAGTCATCAAGACCAGTATTCTTGAACTCGGTCCCATTGTCACTCTGAATATGCTTGATCTTCACACCAAAATTCGTCGAAGCCCTTGAAGAAAATCGTCTCAAGACCTCCTGCACTTCAGTTTTGTAAGTAATGACATGCACCCATGTGTAACGAGAATAATCATCAACAATAACAAAGCCATATAGAGATGCTGCATTTTTTAGTGTGGCATAATGAGTAGGGCCAAAGAGGTCCATATGAAGCAATTCAAAAGGACGAGAGGTGGTCATGATAGTCTTCGAGGGGTGCTTGGCTCTGGTCATCTTTCCAGCCTCACAAGCCCCACAAAGATGATCTTTGAGGAATTTGACACCCTCAATGCCAATGACGTGCTTTTTCTTCATGAGCGTGTGTAAGTTCCTCATGCCAGCATGACCCAGACGTCGATGCCATAACCAGCCTTCTGAAGCTTTTGCAAGTAGACATGTGGCAGGCTGTGGTCCTGCAGAGAAATCAACAATATACAAGTCTCCTCTCCTAAAGCCTTCGAAGACTTTGGAATTGTCAGATTCCATGAGCACTAAGCAGCGATATTTGCCAAAGACAAAAACCATATCAAGATCACAAAGCATTGAGACAGACATGAGGTTGAATCCGAGGGACTCGACAAGCATGACTTTGTCCATGTATCGATCCTTTGAGATTGCAACCCTACCTAGTCCCAATACCTTGCTTTTGCCTTTGTCTGCGTAGGTGATATGCTTCAAATGTGATGGAGATAAAGGAATGTTCATCAGTAAGCTCTTGTCACCGGTCATGTGATTAGTACATCCACTGTGGAGGACCCATTCAGTTGCTTTGGGTAAATCATCCTGCAGATGAATTAGTGCATCTTACGAACACATATCTTCAGAGTGAAGAATATGATATCAATTTCATCAAACAAAATTTCATTAATTAATGCAACATATGTATATATAGCAGTATGAGGACGTGAGAAATGAATGAATCACTTCTTCATGATTAGCTTGCGTCCTTTCAAGCATTTCAGGTCTCTAGAAAATTCTTCAGACGGTTTAGTTCGTCTGGAGACCTGACCCTGCATAAGTGGTTAGTTCTTTTTCTTCACCACCCACATCTGGAGGGGTGGCAAAGAGTTCATCATTTTGCGAGCTCCATAAGAGAAAGGTGGCATTGAAGCCAAAGTGCTTCGTTTCACAGGAGAGGGATTAGTATAGGCATATGAGTAAGCAGAGAAATTCTTCGAGGACTTATGAACATAATGATTTGAAGAATAATGCACATAATCAGAACTCTTAGATTTTCCCTGCGAAACAGAAGTGTTAGCATGATGATGATCATATGAGGACTTGGATCCACGTGAGGAATTTGATCCATCAGAGGACTTGGATCCATATGAAGACTTCGGTCCATATGAAGAATTTGATCTGGGGTTCCTATTCTTCACAGGTGGTGTCATGAGGACATTCACCTGAAGACTTTCAAGGCACCTTTTGGGAACCCAGATTTTCTTCATGGGGGGACCATTCCTGCAGTTAGTTCCAACATATCTAGCAAATACTTCACCATTATGATTTTTGAACAGTTTATAGTTGGAGTCAAATGACTCATCAGATGAATATGAGGATTCACAAGTAAAGCCAGATAAAGTGGATGGATCTACGGGAGGTCCCTTCGCAGCAACCCATGAGGTTTTGGGATACTGCTCAGGTTTCCAGTAGGTTCCATCAGCATTGAGTTTCCTCTCAAAGGCAATACCCTCTTTCCTAGGGTTCCTGTTCAAGATCTGCTTTTTGAGCACATCACAAAGAGTCTGATGCCCTTTGAGGCTTTTGTACATGCCTGTCACATACAATTCCTTCAAACCTGCATTTTCATTAGTGATACTAGTGGTATCCTCAGATGAGGAATTTGTGACCACAGAGATAGTTGAAGAATTTGCAGCAATAGAAGCATTTGAACTTTCAGGAGAAGAATTAGCAGTTTCACGTTCAATGCATTTCAAGCATGGTGGAATAAATTCTTCCTGAGCGGAACTGATCTATTGAGCAAGTAATGAATCATTTTCCTTCTGAAGATCTTCATGACTCACCCTTAGCTTCTCAAGATCTTGCTTTCTTTGAAGAAATTCATAAGAAAGCTTCTCATGATCGGCTAAGAGAGTTTCATGACGACTTTGAAGGTTGTCAAACTTAGACTGTAGTTGCTGAAGATTATCAGTCAGTGTTTGAGTTCGATCCATTTCCTCACCTAACAGGTCATCGCTTTTGTCTAGCATATTTTGAACCTTTTCCAAAGCCTTTTGTTGTTTAACAACAATATTAGCAAGTTTGGAATAGCTGGGTTTGAGGTTATCATCAGATCCATCCTCACTTGATTCAGAGGAGGGATATTTGAATACCTTGGCACCTTTTGCCATGAAGCAATAGGTGGGAGCATAGTCATCGTTGCCATCATCAGCAGTGTTGGGGAAGCCATTTTCCTCAGTGTTGAAGATGGACTTGCTGATGTAAGCAGTAGCGAGGGCTAGGCTCGCCACACTAGAGTCTGACTCCTCAGATGCCTCCTCTTCCTCATGTTCCTCAGATTCAGCTTCAGAGTCCATTTCCTTGCCAATAAATGCCCGAGCCTTCTTGGAACTGCTCTTTTTGTGAGATGAAGACTTTGAAGATTTTGATGATGAGGACTTTGAAGATTTCTTCTTATTCTTTGAGTCATTTGAACTATCATCCTTGTATTTCTTCTTCTTTGATTCATTTGCCCACTGAGGACAATCAGTTATGTAGTGATCAGGTTTCTTGCATTTGTGGCAAGTCCTCTTCTTGTAATCACGGGATGAGGAATCTGATCTTGTGTCATCACCTTTTGAAGATTTTACAAATCGACCACGCCTTGAGAACTTCTGGAATTTCTTCACGAGCATTGCTAGCTCCTGGCTTAGTTCTTCAGGGTCACCAAGGCTGCTATCAGAATCTTCTCCTTCAGATGAGGAAACTGCCTTGGCCTTCAGTGCGCGTGATCTTCCATAGCTTGGCTCGTAGAGATCTCTCTTTTCAGCTTGTTGGAATTCATGAGTGTTCAGCCTCTCAAGGATATCAGCAGGATCTAGTGACTTGTAGTCTCCATGTTCTTGAATCATCAGTGCCAGTGTATCGAATGAAGAATCAAGTGACCTCAGCAATTTCTTCACCACCTCATGGTCGGTGATGTCAGTGGCACCCAGTGCGTGAAGCCCGTTTGAAATGTCAGTGAGGCAATCAAAGGTTTGCTGGACATTCTCATTGTCGAGTCTTTTGAAGCGGTTGAAGAGATTGTGAAGAACATCAACTCGAGAATCACGTTGAGTTGAGATTCCTTTGTTGACCTTGGACAACCTGTCCCAGATAAGCTTTGCAGACTCCAAAGCACTCACTCTACCATACTGTCCTTTGCTCAGATGGCCACATATGATATTCTTCGCTTGAGAGTCGAGTTGGTTGAATCTCTTCACATCAGCAGCGTTCACGGAAGGAGAGACAGAGGGAACGCCATTTTCCACAACGTACCAGAGATCGTTGTCAATTGCCTCAAGATGCATGCGCATCTTATTCTTCCAGTAGGGGTAGTCCATCCCATCAAAGGTAGGACACCCAGCCGAGACCTTGATCATGCCTGCAGTCGACATAACTAAAACTCCAGGTGGTTAAACCAAAATCACACAGAACAAGGGAGTACCTCGCTCTGATACAAATTGAAAGTGCGTTATATCGACTAGAGGGGGGGGGGTGAATAGGCGATTTTTATGAATTCGTCGCTGAGGAAATACTACTTGAGGAATTTCCTAAGCAACAAACTACAAGCAGCGGAGTAAGTACTCAGGTACATGGATAACAAAGCAGTAGCATAGTCATCATGATGAAATGAAACAAAACAGAGCACAGGTAGCGTGTAAACAGGATAAGCAGGCTGAAGACAAAGTGACTGAAGAAATAGGAATGAGGAAATTGAGAAAGTCTTCAGTCAAAGTCTTCAAACGGTAATGATCAAGTACACAACAAGTATGCGAGGAAATGAAAGGGTTGAGGAAATATAACCAGTAGCTTGGTGAAGACAGTGATTTGGTAGACTAGTTCCAACTGCTGTGATAGTTGTACGTCTGGTTGGAGTGGCTAGGTATTTAAACCTGAGGACACACAGTCCCGGACACACAGTCCTCACCGTATTCTCCTTGAGCTAAGGTCACACAGACCTCGCCCAATCACTCGTGGTAAGTCTTCACAGGTGACTTCCAAACCTTCACAGACTTGGTCACTCGGCAATCCACAATTCCTCTTGGATGCTCTAGACCAAGACGCCTAACCGTCTGGAGGATGCACAGTCCTCAAAGGTAACAAGCGTCGGTTCCACACAGGAACAATTTCTTCAGTGATGCTCAATCACTTTGGGTTTTAGGTGTTGGGTTTGGGTTTTTCCTCACTTGATGATTTTCGCTCAAAGTCCTCGGAGGATGGGATGCTCTAAATGACAAGTGTGAATTTCTCTCGGAGCAGCCAACCAGCTAGTGGTTGTAGGGGGCGGCTATTTATAGCCGGGGAGCAGCCCGACATGATAAGACATAAATGCCCTTCAATGATATGACCGTTAGGTGGATAGGATATATTGGACAGCTGGCGCATAGCACAGCAACGGTCGGAAATTTGAGCTCTCAAATTCCTCAGGGCTATCATGTTCCTCACTTGTAGGCAATCCGCACTGGCGAATTCCTAACTCCTCAGTCAGAACAAATTCCTCAGAGAACAGAAGAACTTCACTCTGTCATTGAAGAACTTGACTGAGCTGTATGAGATTTCCAATGGCTTCACTCGAAAGGATTGGTAGGTGTAGGATTTGAGTTGAGCATCACTTGGAAACTTTTCCTTAGTTTTACCTCGAGCCCCTTTAACAGTACGGTGTTTCCTATGACTCAAGAAAGGGAAAACAAAACTATGAAAACAAAAAGTCTTCACGCTTCATAATCCTCGCATCAATATCAAGTCTTCAAGGTCACACCAATTTCCTCATTTTCAAAGTCTTCAAGAAAACCAAAGTCTTCAACTGAAGACATTCATTTTTAGGGGTCGACTTTCTTCGTAAATATCAAACTCCTCATTGACTTATAGAACCTGTGTACACTCACAAACACGTTATTCCCTTAACCTATAAGTCTTCAATACACCAAAATCACTAAGGGGCACTAGATGCACTTACACCCAACGAGGAGCAGAAGGAAATGACAAGTGGTTTTCAGCAAGGTATTTTCTGCAAGCACTGAAATAGTTGGTAACAGATAGTTTGATAGCAAGATAATTTGTAACAGGCAAGTAACGGTAACGATAAACAAAGTGCAGCAAGGTAGCCCAATCCTTTTGTGGCAAATGACAGGCCAAAACGGTCTCTTATGATAAGCAAAGCGTTCTTGAGGGTACACAGGAATTTCATCATATCACTTTCATCATGTTGGTTTGATTCGTGTTCGCTACTTTGATAATTTGATATGTGGGTGGACCGGTGCGTAGGTGCTATTCTTACTTGAACAAACCTCCTACTTATGATTAACCCCCTCGCAATCATCCGCAACTACGAGAAAAGTATTAAGATAAAATCTAACCATAGCATTAAACTTTTGGATCCAAATCAGTCCCTTATGAAATAGCGCATAAACTAGGGTTTAAGCTTCTGTCACTCTAGCAACCCATCATCTAATAACTACTCCATAATGCATTCCCTTAGGCCCAAATATGGTGATGTGCCATGTAGTCGATGTTCACATGACACCACTAAGGGAATCACAACATACACACCATCAAAATATCGAACACATATCAAGTTCACATGATTACTTGCAACATGACTTCTCCTGTGACCTCAAGAACAAAAGTAACAACTCATAAATAATCATGCCCAAGATCAGAGGGGTATTAAATAGCATAATGGATCTGAACATATAATCTTCCACCAAATAAACCATATAGTAATCAACTACAAGATGTAATCAACACTACTAGTCACCCACAAGTACCAATCTAAGGTTCGGGTACAAAGATTGAACACAAGAGATGAACTAGGGTTTGAGAGGAGATGGTGGTGTTGAAGATGTTGATGGAGATGGCCCTCCCAAAGATGGGAGAGTTGTTGGTGATGACAATGACAATGATGTCCCCCTCCGGGAGGGAAGTTCCCCCGGCGGAATCGCTCCGTCGAAGGGCAAAAGTGCTCCTGCCCAAGTTCCGCCTCGAGACGGCGGCACTTCGTCCCGAAAGTCCTCTCTTTATTTTTTGTAGGTCAAAATGATTTTTATACCAGAAGAGGGGCACCGGAGGTGGGCCGAGGAGAGCACAACCCACCAGGGCGCGCCTGGGCTTCCTGGCACGCCCAGGTGGGTTGTGCCCACTTGGTGGGCCCCCTCTGGTAGTTATTTGCTCCATTATTCTTCATATATTCCAAAATAATTCTTCGTAAATTTTCAGCTCATTTGAAGATGTGCAGAATAGGTAACTCTGACATAGCTTTTTCAGGTCCAGAATTCCAGCTGACGATATTCTCCCTCTTTGTGTAAACCTTGCATAATATGAGAGAAAAGGCATTAGAAATACTCCAAAAGGCATCATTATGCATAAAAACATTATAAATAACAGTAGGAAGACATGATGCAAAATGGACGTATCAACTCCCCCAAGCTTAGACCTCGCTTGTCCTCAAGCGAAAACCGAAATCGAAAAACATGCCAACATGCTTAGAGAGAGAGAGGTGTCGATAAAAACAAAATGCGGACATAGAAGCATCATGCATATTATTATAACAGCAAAGAACTTTAACATAAAACTTTTATCATATAGCTTCTCATGAACAAGTAACAATTCATCACAACATTGAAGTATAAAGCATAAACCTTATTGAAAACCAACAAACTATGTTCTCAGTCAACTTTGCAACTACAATTCATCATTTTTTCAGGAAGGGTCTCGTATCGGAGCCTTTAGGCAAGTCCACATACTCAACCATCATCTAATCTTCTATGATTGCTAAAACTCACAACGTACCCATGAACAAAAAGTTTCAACCAGACACATAGAAAGATAGGGGCTTATAGTTTCGCCTCCCAACGTATTCACCTCAAGGGTGATGTCAACAATAATAACTCATGCCTACGCATATCCAACTGGATATATGTGCCTAGATCTTTCCTCACCACATGATGCTTGCAAAAAAAGAAAATAAAAAAAAGAATAGGGAAGAAAACTTTGACTCTTCATAAAAGTAAATGCATAAAAGTAAAAGATAAGCCCTTCACAGAGGGAAGCAGAGGTTGTCATGCGCTTATTTGTTTGTATGCCAAATCCCTTAATGCAAAATAACGTCACGTTACATTGCCCCTTATGATGGCAACCTTTATTATGAAGTCTGTCACTTTTTTTATTTTGCCATCACAAGTTCGTGCAACGCTCAATTTTCTCTTACACTAAATGATCCAACACATTTAGAAGCAATTTTTATTGCCTTATTGTACCGATGACAACTTACTTGAAGGATCTTACTCAATCCATAGGTAGGTATGGTGGACTCTCAAAATAAGATTTGGGTTTAAGGATTTTGGATGCACAAGTAGTATCTCTACTTAGTGCGGAATTTTTGGCTAGAAAAGATATTGGGCAAGCACCACATGTTAAAGGATCTATGACAATATAACTTCTATGTGAATATGAACAAACATAAATCATTACATTGTCTTCCTTGTCCAATGCCAACTATTTTGACACAAAATATTTAATGGGGGCTCACAATCATAAAAGATGTCCAAGATAATGTATTTGCATGTGAATTTTCTCTTCCCTTATTAATTCTTTCATGAGTTGCATCATTGACCAATGCTATGTTTGTCAATCTTCAACAAATTTTACCACTTATACTTTTCCTTATGTGATGTCATTACTTACCATAAGATTAGCATATGATCTTTTTCATTTATTTTCCTTCTTTTATTGCAACTTTAAAATAAAGAAACAAAACTCAAACTACTCTTTATTATATATCTCAAACACGATTACATCGATAGATAGGTCACTAAGCAAACACTCGAAAAGAAAGGATCGAACTAAACTTTTATTCAACTAAATTATAGGAAACTAAAGATCGAACTAAAATAGATAAAGGCAAAGATAGTGGTGGTGATACGATACCGGGACACCTCCCCCAAGCTTGGCACAAGCCAAGGGGAGTGTCCATACCATGAACTCAAGTCTCCTTGGGTGATGAAGAAGGTGGTGGTGATGATGTATGAGTGTTCTTCTTCCTCAGCTTACGCTTGAGGATGGAATTTTCTTCCCTCAAGTCATCGATCTCCTGCTCAAGCCTTAGTACCTTTTTGCATAATTCTTGCTCGTTTTCCTGCAAGAGATGAAAAGGGATAAACTGGATCTTAGGTTTCTTTGATTTATTAGGGAAACTTGATTTCTTGAATTCCATGTGCATGTCCCCAGGTTGGGGTAATGGAACTTCATCTTCATCCAAACTTGTCTCTTCTTTCCTTTTCGGATCATAGTCCTCTTCTTCCTCCGTGGTCCAACCATTATGTTCCACATCTCCATAAACCTTGGGGTTTGCAATATAATCAGCAACATAGCTCTCACCCTCCGAATCTTGAGATGACATATTTTCAGATCTGCCAGAAAACAACAAGAAAGAAGAACAGAAGATCTCTCTGCGATATGGTGGTCAATACGTTCGGGGGGTATATAAAGATTTTTTATCTTGGGAAACAAGCAAACGGGAGGAAAACTGAGTCGGGAAGGTTCCCGAGGTGGGCACAACCCACCTGGGCGCGCCAGGAGGCCCAGGCATGCCCTGGTGCCTTGTGCCCTCCTTGGGTGCCTTCCAGGTTGTTTCTTATTTTCCTAATTTTTAATATATTCCAAAACTGACAGCAAATATTTTTGCGGATTTTTCGGAGTCCGTTTACTTACCGTATCACGTACCTCCTCTTTTTTAGTTATTCTGGTGTTCCTCTGGTGTCATGGTTTGAATAATATTGCTTTCAACATTAATGGGCGTACCTGAGATAAAGTGTTTAATTCTTTGCCCATTGACCACCTTCGGGTTAGTACCTTTGGCATTATTTATTTTGATAGCTCCAGAGCGATAAACCTCCTCGATGATATATGGTCCTTCCCATTTAGAGAGAAGCTTTCCTGCAAAGAATCTAAAGCGAGAGTTGTACAAAAGAACATATTCTCCAACTTTGAATTCTCGCTTTTGTATTCTCTTGTCATGCCATCTTTTAACTTTTTCTTTAAATAACTTGGCATTTTCATAAGCTTGGGTTCTCCATTGATCTAATGAGCTAATATCAAATAACCTCTTTTCCCCGACAAGTTTAAAATCATAGTTGAGTTCTTTAATTGCCCAATATGCTTTATGTTCTAACTCAAGAGGCAAATGATAAGTTTTTCCATAAACCATTTTATAGGGAGACATACCCATAGGATTTTTATATGTTGTTCGGTAGGCCCAAAGTGCATAATCCAATTTCTTAGACCAATTCTTTCGGGAACTATTAACAGTTTTCTGTAATATTAGCTTTATTTCTCTATTGCTAAGTTCAACTTGACCACTAGATTGAGGATGATAGGGTGATACAATTCTATGGTTAACATCATATTTAGCAAGCATTTTACGGAAAGCACCATGAATAAAGTGTGAACCACCATCAGTCATTAGGTATCTAGGGACTCCAAACCTCGGGAAAATAACTTCTTTAAGCATTTTAATGGAAGTATTATGATCAGCACTACTAGTTGGAATAGCTTCTACCCACTTAGTAACGTAATCAACAACAACCAAAATATGTGTATACCCATTAGACGAAGGAAAAGGTCCCATATAATCAAAACCCCAAACATCAAATGGTTCAACAGCAAGTGAATTATTCATAGGCATTTCTTGACGCTTACCAATATTACCAATTCGTTGACATTCATCACAAGATAAAACAAACTTACGGGCATCCTTGAAGAGAGTAGGCCAATAAAAACCAGATTGCAATACCTTGTGAGCAGTTCTATCTCCCGCATGATGCCCTCCATAAGCTTCGGAGTGACATTTCTGTAGGATTTGTTCCTGTTCATGCTCAGGTACACAACGTCTAATAATACCATCTAGTCCTTCTTTATAAAGATGTGGATCATCCCAAAAGTAATGTCTTAAATCATAGAAGTTTTTTTTCTTTTGTTGATAAGTGAAACTAGGTGGTATGTATTTAGAAACAATATAACTAGCATAGTCAGCATACCAAGGAGTATTATGAGAAACATTTATTGCAGCTAATTGTTCCTCAGGGAAGCTATCATCAATAGGTAGTGGGTCATCAAGGATATTCTCTAACCTAGATAAGTTATCAGCTACGGGGTTCTCAGCTCCTTATCTATCAGTTATATGTAAATCAAATTCTTGTAGCAAGAGAACCCACCTAATGAGTCTAGGTTTAGCATCTTTCTTTTCCATAAGATATTTAATAGCAGCATGATCGATGTGAACAATAACTTTAGAATCAACAATGTAAGATCTGAATTTGTCACAAGCAAACACAACTGCTAAAAATTCTTTTTCAGTAGTAGCATAATTTCTTTGGGCACTGTCTAGAGTTTTGCTAGCATAATGAATAACATTTAGTTTCTTATCAACTCTTTGTCCTAGAACAACACCAATAGCATAATCACTAGCATCGCACATAATTTCGAAAGGCAAGTTCCAATCAGGTGGTTGAACAATAGGTGCAGAAGTTAAGGCTTTCTTAAGTGTTTCAAAGGCTTCTACACAATCATCATAAAAAAACAAATGGAACATCCTTTTGTAAAAGATTTGTAAGAGGCCTAGAAATTTTAGAGAAGTCTTTAATAAATCTCCTATAGAAACCAGCATGATCGAGGAAACTACGGATACCTTTAATATCTTTAGGACATGGCATTTTCTCAATTGCATAAACTTTAGCTTGGTCCACCTCAATACCTCGTTCAGAAATTTTATGCCCCAAGACAATACCTTCATTAACCATAAAGTGGCACTTCTCCCAATTCAAGACAAGATTAGTTTACTCACATCTCTGCAAAACTCGATCAAGGTTGCTCAAGCAATCATCAAAAGAAGATCCATATACAGAAAAATCATCCATGAAAACCTCAACAATCTTTTCACAAAAATCAGAGAATATAGCAGTCATACATCTCTGAAAGGTAGCAGGTGCATTGCATAAACCAAAAGGCATATGTCTATAAGCGTAGGTTCCAAAAGGGCAAGTAAAGGTGGTTTTCTCTTGATCAGGTTGTGAAACAGGTATTTGAGAAAAACCAGAATATCCATCAAGGAAGCAAAAGTGTGTGTGCTTTGATAATCTTTCTAACATTTGATCAATAAAAGGCAAAGGGTAATGATCTTTTCTCGTAGCTTTATTTAATTTTCTAAAATCAATTACCATTCTATAGCCAGTAACAATTCTTTGTGGAGTGAGTTCATTTTTATCCTTGGGAACAACGGTAATACCTCCTTTCTTAGGTACACAATGAATGGGACTCACCCATCTAGTATCAGCTATGGGATAGATTATACCTGCTTCCAGAAGTTTTAATATTTTAGTTCTTACCACTTCTTTCATCTTAGGATTCAAATGTTGTTGATGACCAACAACGGGTTTAGCATCAGGTTCAATATTAATCTTGTGCTGACAAAGAGTGGGACTAATGCCCTTAAGATCATCAAGAGTATATCCAATAGCAGCTCGGTGCTTCTTCAGAACTTTCAATAATATCTCTTCTTCATGTTCTGAAAGGTTAGCACTAATAATAACATGATATATCTTTTTCTCATCAAGATAAGCATATTTCAAAGTGTCAGGTAATTGTTTCAATTCAAACACAAGATCACCTTTAGGTGGAGGTGGACCTCCTAGAGTTTCAATAGGCAAATTATGTTTGAGAAGAGGTCGTTGTTCAAAGAAAATTTTATCTATTTCATTTCTTTCATGCATGTGCATATCATTTTCATGGTCTAGCAAATATTGTTCTAGTGGATCAGTAGGAGGCACGACAATAGAAGCAAGACCAATTATTTCATCCTTGCTAGGTAATTCTTTCTTATGAGGTTGTCTATTAAACTTGGAAAAATTAAACTCATGAGACTCATCACCAAAGCTAACACTGACAGTTTGTTTATGACAATCTATTGTAGCATTGACAGTGTTCAAGAAAGGTCTACCCAAGATGATGGGACAGAAATCATCTTGTGGGGAACCAAGAACTGGAAAATCAGTAGGGTATTTTACTTTCCCACACAAGACTTCAACATCTCTAATAATCCCAAGTGGTGTGATGGTGTCTCTATTAGCAAGTTTAATAGTAACATCTATGTCTTCTATTTCAGCGGGTGCTATGTCATTCATAATTTCTTAGTATAAGGTAAAAGGAATAGCACTCACGCTAGCACCTAAATCACATAAACCATGATAAGAATGATCTCCTATTTTAACTGAGACAATAGGCATGCCAACAACGGGTCTGTGTTTATCTTTTTCATCAGGTTTGGCAATTCTAGCAGCTTCATCATAGAAGTATATAACATGCCCATCAATATTTTCTACCAAGAGATCTTTAACCATAGCAACACTAGGTTCTACTTTAATTTTTTCAGCAGGTTTAGGTGCTCAAATATTACTTTTGTGAACCACAGTTGAAACCTTAGCATGTTCCTTTATCCTAACTAGGAAAGGTGGTTTTTCAATATAAGCAGTAGGCACAACTGGATCAACATTGTAAATGATGGTTTCATCTTTAGTTATGTCGGGTTATTGAATTTCTTATTTAATAGGTGGGTGATATTTAAACCACTTCTCCTTAGGGAGATCAACATGAGTAGCAAATGATTCACAAAAGGAGGCTACTATCTCAGAGTCAAGTCCATATCATCGGTATTCATAAAAGATTTAACACTATCAAATTCAATCTTAATACCTGACTCTTTACCTTCGTTGAGTTCCCAATCTTCAGAGTTGCATTTAATTCTTTCTAAAAGATCCCACCTGAATTCAATAGTCTTTTTCATAAAAGAACCAGTACAAGAAGTATCGAGCATGGATCGATCATCATGAGAAAGCCGAGCATAAAAATTCTGAATAATAATTTCTCTTGAGAGCTCATGATTGGGGCATGAATATATCATTGACTTAAGTCTCCCCCAAGCTAGAGCGATACTTTCTCCGCCATGAGGCCAAAAATTATATATATAATTCCGATCACGATGAACTAGATGCATAGGATATTTTTTTGGTGAAATTCCAATTTCAATCGATTCCAGTTCCAAGATCCAATATCATCGCATAGCCTATACCATGCCAATGCTTTTCCCTTCAAATATAAAGGGAAAACCTTCTACTTAGCTTCATCTCCGGGCAAACCTGCAAGCTTAAATAATCCACAAATTTCATCCACATATATCAAGTGCATATCAGGATGTTCAGTCCCATCTCCTGCATAAGGATTAGCTAGCAGTTGTTCTATCATACGCGAAGGAATTTCATAACCAATATTTTCAGTAGGTGTAGTAGGTTTAGGGGCAACTAATTGTGGTTCCGGTCAAGGTGAAGATACCCCGAACAAACCCCTCAAAGGATGATTCTCCATAGTAACAAGTGACAATAAATTTCAGCACATAGTAATAATTTTCCCTTACCAATTTCCACTTACCAAGAGCGCTTCACTCCCCGGCGACGGTGCCAGAAAAGAGCCTTGATGACCCACAAGTATAGGGGATCAATCGTAGTCCTTTCGATAAGTAAGAGTGTCGAACCCAACGAGGAGCAGAAGGAAATGATAAGTGGTTTTCTGCAAGGTATTTTCTGCAAGCACTAAAATAGTTGGTAACAAATAGTTTGATAGCAAGATAATTTGTAACGGGCAGGTAACAGTAATGATAAACAAAGTGCAGCAAGGTAGCCCAATCCCTTTGTGGCAAAGGACATGCCAAAACGGTCTCTTATGATAAGCAAATCGTTCTTGAGGGTACACGGGAATTTCATCATATCACTTTCATCATGTTGATTTGATTCGTGTTCGCTACTTTGATAATTTGATATGTGGGTGGACCGGTGCTTAGGTTCTGTTCTGACTTGAACAAACCTCCTACTTATGATTAACCCCCTCGCAAGCATCCACAACAACGAGAAAGGTATTAAGATAAAATCTAACCATAGCATTAAACTTTTGGATCCAAATCAGTCCCTTATGAAAATAGCGCATAAACTAGGGATTAAGCTTCTGTCACTCTAGCAACCCATCATCTAATAACTACTCCACAAATTAATCCCTTAGGCCCAAATATGGTGAAGTGCCATGTAGTCGACATTCACATGACACCACTAAGGGAATCACAACATACATACCATCAAAATATCAAACACATATCAAGTTCACATGATTACTTGCAACATGACTTCTCCCGTGACCTCAAGAACAAAAGTAATTACTCACAAATAATCATGCCCAAGATCATAGGGGTATTAAATAGCATAATGGATCTGAACATATAATCTTCCACCAAATAAACCATATAGTAATCAACTACAAGATGTAATCAACACGACTAGTCACCCACAAGTACCAATCTATGGTTCCGGTACAAAGATTGAACACAAGAGATGAACTAGGGTTTGAGAGGAGATGCTGCTGTTGAAGATGTTGATGGAGATGGCCCTCCCAAAGATGGGAGAGTTGTTGGTGTTGACAATGATTTCCCCCTCCGGGAGGGAAGTTCCCCCAGCGGAATCGCTCCGCCGAAGGGCAAAAGTGCTCCTGCCTAAGTTCTGCCTCGAGACAGTGGCGCTTCATCCCGAAAGTCTTCTCTTTATTTTTTCTAGGTCAAAATGACTTATATACCAGAAGAGGGGCACCGGAGGTGGGCCGAGGAGAGCACAACCCACTAGGGCGCGCCTGGGCTCCCTGGCGCACCCAGGTGGGTTGTGCCCACCTGATGGGACTCCTCTGGTAGTTATTTGCTCCATTATTCTTCATATATTCCAAAATAATTCTCCGTAAATTTTTAGCTCATTTGGAGATGTGCAGAATAGGTAACTGTGAGGTAGCTTTTTCAGGTCCAGAATTCCAGCTGCCTGTATTCTCCCTCTTTGTGTAAACCTTGCATAATATGAGAGGAAAGGCATTAGAAATACTCCAAAAGGCATTATTATGCATAAAAACATTATAAATAACAGTAGGAAAACATGATGCAAAATGGACGTATCAGTGAACACGATCACCTACGGGGCCACGGGCCCCTTTTGTAGTTCGGCAGGGGGGAGATCACATTGCACAAAGAGCGGAGGCCATGAGGCAGCACGACGATGAGACTCTGGTGGTTTTTACCTAGGTTCGGGCCGCTAAGAAGTGTAAAACCCTACTCCTGCTTATGGTGGATTAGTTGGAGGAACACGAAGAACACGAATCGCTCAAGCCCGGCAAGGCAGCCTCGAGGAGAGCTGCTATGCGAGTACAAGTGTGTGAGGGTCCGAATCCCTCTCTAGGTTGCCTTGTACCTCTTTTATAGCTCTAGGGGTAACCACAATGGCAAAAGGACATTATCTTGTGATTAGATAGCCAACAATGCTATCATACCTAACTCTGGCACTTAGGACAAAATGCCATAATGCTACCTTAGTGGCGTGCGGGGGTGCATCCCCGGCAAGCTTATACCGCTGCTTAGCCATCTTCTGCTTATCGTCCTGACATGCCTCTGGACGGGTGTCAAATGGGTGTGATCTGTCTTCCAGCAAGCTGCCACGTGCTTAGTGAACGCCACTTAATCACCTGGGGGGCTTGACACCGCATCGATAAGTGACTGGTGTCGTGGTGCAGTGGAGCGGTGGCAACTGGTCTGTGCTTGCCGAGGGCAGGGCTTGCTAGGCCTGCTTGGATAGGCGCGCGCTTCGGTTCCCGGCTATCCCGGAGACGCGGCTAGCTTGGTTCGATCTTGCTCTTATCCACTGCATCGACCTTGCCGGCCTCATCTGACCAGCAGAGGATACTTTTCTTGGAATCTTTGTCTTGTATGTTGGCTTGGTCTTCTTGATGCGCTCCTTGATCTCACGAAGAGCGGCTCCTGCCAGAGTTACACGTTGGTGCCGGATGTAAGATTGTCAGCATGCCTGTGTATGAGTTCGGTCAACAAACGCAGATGTTCGTTGCACCGACACCATTATGAGGAGGGAGTAGTCCACCCTCGGGGCCAAGGGTTTGTACTAGTAGCTATGTGTTTGATCTCTCTCTCTCTCTCTCGTGTTCTTGATTTGGCACGATCTTGATGTATCGCGAGCTTTGTTAATATAGTTGGATCATATTGTGTTTTCCCCTCTCTATCTTGTTGTGATGAATTGAGTTTTCCCTTTGAGATTTCGTTATTATCGGATTGAATACTTTTATGGATTTGAGAGCACTTGATGTATGTCTTGGCACTCAACTCGCGATTCCTGAGGTGACATTGGGGTAATCTATGCATAGGGGTTGATGCATGTTTTCGTCCTTGTTTCTCCGGTAGAAATCTTGGGGCACTCTTTGAGGTTCTTTGTGTTGGATTGAGTATTATGAATCTGAAATTGTTTGATGCATATCGTATAATCAACTCATGGATACTCGTGGTGACATTGGAGTATCTAGGTGACATTAGAGTTGGTTGATGTGTATCATATGGTGCTATTTTAGTACGAACTCTTAGATAGATCGATCGGAAAGGATAACTTGGTGTTATTTTAGTACAAACTCTTGGATAGATCGATCGGAAAGGATAACTTTGAGGTGGTTTCGTACCCTACAAACAATTTCTTCTTATGTTCTCCGCTAGATAGGAACTTTGGAGTGATTCTATATCGCACGTTGAGGGATGGTTATATGATCCAATTATATTAGCATTGTTGAGAGATTGCACTAGCGAAAGTTCTGACCTTAGCCCTTGTTTCTAAGCATTGCAATACCGTTTGTGCTCACTTTTGGTACTTGCTACCTTGCTGTTTTTTATTGTTCCTATTACAAAAATCAATATCTACTATCATTACTAAACTTGTATCACCATCTCTTCACCGAAGTAGTGCACCTGTACAATTTACCATTGTATTTTGTGTGTTGGGACACAAGAGACTCTTTGTTATTTGGTTGCAGGGTTGTTTGAGAGAGACTATCTTCATCCTACGCCTCCCACGGATTGATAAACCTTAGGTCATCCACTTGAGGGAAAATTGCTACTATCCTACAAAACTCTGCGCTTGGAGGCCCAACATGAGTCTACAAGAACAAGTTGTGTAGTAGACATCACTACCCGACAAAAACGTCAGGTGATATCCTTCTGTGTATTTTATCCGTGTGTATATTAATTCGTCCAAGAGCAATTACTCTGGCCTGTAATCTCTTTAACGCAGGACAATTGTCTACTGCAAAGATGACCGTTATGTCACGGAGTTTGTTGAATGGCATATGCCGGGGATATACAACAAGCATTGCGAAGATCATCAACTCGCCACAAGCCACTGGTTTCCATAAATTCCAGCGTTCTGCTGTTCAATTATATGCCAGTTTATACCACGGCCAAGTATGAAGAATCTCAAGCCGACTCCTCGAGTCATCTTAAGACTCGGGGGCTACACAGACATGACTTGTCAGATTTTGCCAATTCCACAAATTCAAGAGCCCCAGGTCATTGCGAGGAAGACAACCCGGTCCCGGGCCTGCTGCCGTATTGGCAAAACATTAAAGGTTGCCAAAGAGAACTTGCTGCCATGATGCGCAGTTCAAACATGGGTATCCTGCCGTATTGGCGAAAAATTAAAGGTTGCCAAAGAGAACTAGCTACCATGATGCACAGTTCAAACATAGGTATCCTGCCTTATTGGCGAAAAGGAGGGTTACCAGAGAAGACTAGTCGCCATGATGCACAGTCTAAACATGGGTATCCTATTCAGTTTTAATCATTGGTCACTTGGGGGCTTCCAACTCATCGAGTTTAGCTATTAACATCCCTCTTGACCCAGCAAATTGCCATTATAAATTTTGGTTAAACCTTCCTGTCTGCTTGATGCTCATCCGCCAAGATGACCTGGTGTACTCTTGACAGTCAATCTATTATGACCCTGAACTTGTCAAGGTTAAAACACCGGCTTATGTCATGTGAGAGCCAGCTTACAAAGAGCTAGGATAAACCAAAGGCTATCATGCCAGCTTCATTGAAGCAAGACTCAAGCCTCGAAAGCCGGTCTTTTTGTCGTGCCTCAAAAGCCGGCATTTTTATACTCTGTTATCATACACATACATCATCAAACATTGCATCATCATACAATGCATCATATCTGCATGTATATATTTTGCAGGAGCCGGTTTTCAAACCGAATTACATTATAACTCTGCAGGAATACACAATTTTTTATGGCCAACATGGCTGGATTTTCTTCATGGTTATCATAACCATTGTTAAATGATTGAGGTTTTCAAAGCACTCAACAACATCATCTACACAGTGGATCTGATTTTATTCTACAATGGAAGGAATAGTCCCGAGTCGCTGTAGGCACATGACCCGACACTTGGGGGCTACATTATTCAAATCAAAATTACATCAAGTATGAAAGTCCCATGTTGCTGCAAGCATGCACCACGGCACTTGGGGGCTAATGCAAGTCGCTTTTCAAATCATCACATCATCAGCAGACCCGGTTATCTCGGGGAGATGAGCCGGCCCTTGGGGGCTACTATTTTATATCATTTTCTAAGTCCCAGCCCAGTACTATCCTACTGAGCCTACACTTGGGGGCTACAACATTTAGTTTTTTACCCAGATTATACGGTCCAAATTGAAGATCCGACCCATCACATATTGATGAGCCGGCCCTTGGGGGCTACACATGTGAAGTGCAAAACATCCAGTTCATGATTGAAGACTCAGACGAACAACCCAAATTTATCCAAAGTTGCAACATTTATATTTTAGAAAGTCTTAAACTATCACTTTGTTCTACTCTTAAGACTTGGGGGCTACAAGTTATCTCCTCTAAGCTATTCAGACAAGTTAAGCTCAACATCGTACGGATTTTTCATCAAAATCTAAAGCATTGAAAGTTGGCACAACATTAGACGAATTTTATTTTTATCAAGCCAAGGCATTTGAAAACAACTCAAAAATATCATAAGGGTTATTTTTCTGCATGGAACCAGCATCAGCATGTCGATATGACAGAGACTCAGACTTTTCAGAAGCTGGTCAATTGACTAAAATTGGTCTTTTGAAGTGAGCCGGTCCCTTTACATATTCTTATTTCAGGAGCTTAGTGTGAACAAATTTCAATCTAATCTGGGGGCTAATGTCGGGGAAATTACCCATGGCTAGACCCGGCTCATGACTTAAAGTCATCTCTGGACTTAAAGTCATCTTAAGTCATCTCTGGAATTAAAGTCATCTTAAGTCATCTCTGGACTTAAGATGCCATGTTAAGCCGCCCAGATTATAAGTCGCCTGGAAGATGAGCTGCCCAGAAGATAAGCCGCCCAGAAGATGAGTCGCCCTGAAGATGAGTCCCGGAGATGAGTCATGGAGATAAGAAGCCTGTGGTAAGAAGCCCGCGATAAGTCGCCCGCGATAAGAAGCTCGTGATGAGTCAAAATAGATTAGTCCTGATCCTACTAGGACTCTACATGTAAGCCGGCCCCTTCAACTTATATAAGGAGGGGCAAGGCACCCCAAGAGGGAGAGATCAAGAAAGACAGGTTTTAGATAGACAAGTCTTGAGACAGATGTTTTGATAGGTCTCGAGACAGATGTTTTGATAGCTCTGGAGACAAAGGTAGTGAAATAGCGCCCTTGTAATCGAGACCATGATGATCAATATAAATCAAGCAGGATGTTGGTTTTTACCTCCTCCGTGAGGGGCCGAACCTGGGTAAAACTCACGTCTTCTCGTTTCCGACCAACCTCGTTCAAGCTACTACCGTGCAGCGATGGCCTCACAACTAAGTCCTTTCATGAGGACATCTGCCGTGACAAAACCACGACAGTTGGCGCCCATCATGGGGCCTACGCATGGTGGTGTTGTGTTCTTGGTGGGAGCTCCTCTAGGGATCGAGAAGCTCGCGACTGGCCATATGAACAAAGACCCAGCTCGGAAGGATCTGCATCAGCTTTGAGTTCATCGATCCAGATTTTACAATCCGTGAGATTTAAGTCAGAGAAGAATTAGGGTTATGGTCTGTCCACTGCCGCCGTCCAGCGATTTATTCAGTCGTTTTCAAGTTGCCAAGACCGACAGATTTCCGAAAGGAACGCGTCCGATCAACCGCTGCCCTCACGTGTGCCTACTCTGCTACTATTTCGACTCCAAACCAGAGTCTTCTCGTTTCCAAGACCGACAGATTTCCGAAAGGGACGCGTCTTCTCGTTTCCGACCAACCCCGTTCAAGCTACTACCGTGCAGTGATGGCCTCATGACTAAGTCCTTTCACGAGGACATCTGCTGTGACAAAACCACGACACTTGTTATGCTTGGTCTTCCTAACATAAAGTATTAATCATGAAATACCCCGATGACAAGCCGAGCAATTGGATCATACTTTTTAACGTGCTTCAGCATTTCCAACCTCATGCAATACATGACCGCCAGCCATGGACATAGCACTATGGGTGGAATAGAATGTGGTGGTAGAGATTAATAAGGAGAAGTCAAAAAGGAAGATAGTCTCGCATTGACGCAGCTAATCAACGGGCTATGGAGATACCCATAAATTGATGTCAACACGAGGAGTAGGGATTGCCATGCAACAGATGCACTAAGAGCTATAAGTGTACAAAAGCTCAATGAAAACTAAGTGGGTGTGCATCCAACTTGCTTGCTCATGAAGACCTCAGGCATTTGAAGTAGCCCATCATCAGAATATACAAGCCAAGTTCTATAACATTAAATTCCCACTAGCATATCAAAGTGACAACATAGGAGACTCTCTATATGAACAACATGGTGCTACTCCGAAGCACTGATAACCCACAAGTATAGGGGATCAATCGTAGTCCTTTCGATAAGTAAGAGTGTCAAACCCAATGAGGAGCGCAAGGAAATGGCAAGCGGTTTTCAGCAATGTATTCTCTGCAAGCACTAAAATTGTCGGTAACAGATAGTCTGATAGCAAGGTAAAATGCAACAAGTAGCAATTGTAACAAAGGTGCAGCAAGGTGGCTGATAACCCACAAGTATAGGGGATTGTTTGTAGCCTTTTTCGATAAATAAGAGTGTCGAACCCAACGAGGAGCTAAAGGTAGAACAAATATTCCCTCAAGTTCTATCGACCACCTATAGAACTCTACACACACTTATCGTTTGCTTTACCTAGAATAAGAATAAAACTAGAAGTACTTTGTAGGTGTGGATAGGTTTGCAAGATAATAAAGAACATGAAAATAAAAGTTAGGTGCTGTTTAAATAAAGAAACAGTTAAGTTTAGTAAAACGAGTGTGGATTAGTGATGGTAGGATTTGCGGAATTGTCCCTTAGCAATTGAGTACGTTACTAGACCGATAGCAAGTTCTTGTGTGGGAGAGGCCATTGCTAGCATGTCATCCCTTACTTGGAATTCTATGCACTTATGATTGGAACTATTAGCAAGCATCCGCAACTACTAACGTTCATTAAGATAAAACCCAACCATAGCATTAAGATATATATTGGTCCCCATTGAATCCCGTACGTATCAATTTCTATGTTTACGAAGAAGCTTCTGTCACCCTTGCCCTCCAATGCATAGTCCTATAAACATACTACTAACCCTATGGTGTGATCCACACGCGCGCTCATATGATGGGCACCAAAGGACTGCAACATAACCACAAGCAAATTAAACCAACCATAGCAATTCACCAATTACCGGCAGGACAACAAAAATCTACTCAGACATCATAGGATGGCAACATATCATTGGATAAAAATATGAGGCATAAAGCACCATGTTCAAGTAGAGGGTACAACGGGTTGCAGGAGAGTGGACCACTGAATATAGATGGTGGAAGGTGATGAAGATGTTGGTGAAGATGACGAAGTTGTTGGAGTAGATCGCCGTTACATGATGATTGCCCCGGCGACGTTCCGACGCCACCGAGAGAGAGCCCCCCTCCTTCTTCTTCCTCGTTGGCCTCCTCCCTAGATGGGATGAGAGTTCCCCCTCTGGTCCATGGTTGCCATGGCGACGGAGGGGCAAGAGCCCCTCCTAGATTGGATCTATCCCCCTGTTCTCTTCTATTTCGCGTTCCCGTTTTCTGGCCCTTGACCGTTTCTTGAATTCCTAGAGATCCGTAACTCCGATTGTGATAAAATTTTCACACGATTTTTTTCCATAAATATTCTTTCTTGTGCCCGAAGAAGGGCCCCAACCAACTTACGGGGAGGGCACAAGACACCTGGGCATGCCAGGGGGTTCCCGGCGCGCCCTGATGGGTTGTGGAGGCCATGGGCCTCCGTTTGCGTTGATTCCACCTCCCAAAAATCACATAACGAGCACATCTCTAGTGATATCTTCATCGTGGAGAGTAGCATGGTAGCAAAGGGACAGATTAAAAAATGGATGCAACTGTTAATTACTAAAGGCTTAACAGCATCCTGAGTCATGTATTGTAAGTTTGTAGCCATTGAAATACAACTGTATAAAAATGGATACAACTGTTAATTGCAACAGGCTTAATAGCCATTGAAATTGGTACTGATAAAAATGCAATTGAGAGAGTTAAACATCGCAAGGCAGGTGCTGCCAGAGCAGAAAATGGCCCAGTTGTCTATAAAAAGGTAGGGCAAAATGTGTTAGGCATGTTTACTACAACATGCTTAATACATCGACCGTACAAAACATAGCCATTAATTGCAACTGGTATTGGTAAGATTGAACTGGTGAGTTCATACTTGGTAAGTCCTGAGAGGTAGTTGCTAGGGCACTTCATCTTGGCCAGAGCCCGCCCAAAGACAGCGGCGGCGGAGGCGAGCTGTTCCTCCGGGTCGAAGCGTGAATCAGTGCTGCAAACATGTGTACCTACAGGCAACCAATAAATATTAGAAGTTAAACTGCAATTGCACAAATGATGTGAAATACTGTAAGACATAGGATCCAGCTAACCTTGATGGCAAACAATAGCATCGCCCATTATGACCCTGCGTAAGTACATGGACAGGCATGTTAAGTACAACAGGGTTAGCATCCACCAAAATAGCAAATGGGCAACATCTCTAGTGATATCCTGAGTCATGTATTGTAAGTTTGTTGCTGGTATTGGTGAAATTGAGCTGGACAGTTAATACTTGAACATCTCACAGTGTGTAGTACTGAAATAAACAAGGCACGGACATGCTTAATACATCAACCGTATATAACATAGCCATTGCAAGTGGTATTGGTAAGATTGAACTAGTCAGATCATACCTGGCAAGTCCTGAGAGGTAGTCGCTGGGGCACTTCATCTGGGCCAGAGCCTTCACCAAGTCGGCGACGGTGGAGGCGGGGTGTTCCTCCGGGTCAACACGCATAGCGGCCATCGTGCCATCGACCGCCATCAGCTCCTCGACCTCCACGTGATATGTGGTCGGGCTTGCGCGGTGATGCTCTAGAGGTAGGGGCGGTGGGGATTTGGAGGCATGAGGATGTTTCGCAGGCGCCATTTAAGCAATCAGGCCGGGGCCGTGATAGAGATTGGTGGGTTACCTGACTGGATCGACGATGCTCGGGCAGAACGTAGATGTGGTTGAAGCCATGGTTGCGGCGGCGGCGGTTTGAGCTACCGGTAGGGGGAGGGGGGAGGGGGCGGGGAGATACTGAGGAAATTTGATGGGTGGGGAGGTGGTGGGGGAGACACAGAACACAGACAAAGCACGTAAAATACTCGTGTGCGAGAAAAGAGAAAATTGGCAGATCCCTGATGTTGGCTTGAACTACGTCGGTATTTCCCCAAATAGTAAGGGATGATGCAGCACAACAATGGCAGGTATTTCCCTCAGTGATGAGACCAAGGTTATCGAACCAGTAGGAGAACCAAGCAACACTACGTACACAGCGCCTGCACACAAAGAACAAATACTTGCAACCCGACGTGTTAAAGGGGTTGTCAATCCCTTTCGGGTAACGGCGCCAGAAATTGGCAAACGGACGGAAGATAAATTGTAGTAGATTGGATAAATAGATCGCGAATAGAATAAAGTGAAGCAAAATATTTTTGGGTTTTTAGAAATATAGATCTGAAAATAAAAGTGGCAAATAAATAAAAAGGCTAATAGCAAAATAGATCTAAAAATATATGATGAGAAAATAGACCCGGGGGCCGTAGATTTCACTAGTGCCTTCTCTCGAGAAAAATAGCATACGGTGGGTAAACAAATTACTATTGGGCAATTGATAGAACTTCAAATAATTATGATGATATCCAGGCAATGATCATTATATAGGCATCACGTCCAAGATTAGTAGACCGACTCCTGCCTGCATCTACTACTATTACTCCACACATCGACCGCTATCCAGCATGCATCTAGTGTATTAAGTTCATGGAGAAACGGAGTAATGCAATAAGAACGATGACATGATGTAGACAAGATCTATTTATGTAGAAATAGATCCCATCTTGTTATCCTTAATAGCAACGATACATACGTGTCGGTTCCCCTTCTGTCACTGGGATCAAGCACCGTAAGATTGAACCCATCACAAAGCACCTCTTCCCATGGCAAGAAAAATCGATCTAGTTGGCCTAACTAAACCAAAGATTCAAAGAAGAAATACTAGGCTATAAGCAATCATGCATATAATAGATCAAAAGACTCAAATAACTTTCATGGATGAAAACATAGATCTGATCATAACCTCAAAGTTCATCGGATCGCAACAAACACACCGCAAAAAGAGTTACATCAAATAGATCTCCAAGAGACCATTGTATTGAGAATCAAACGAGAGAGAGGGAGCCATCTAGCTACTGCCTACGGACCCGTAGGTCTACAATGAACTACTCACGCATCATCGGAGAGGCACCAATGAGGATGATGAACCCCTCCGTGATGGTGTCTAGATTGGATCTGTGGTTTTTGGAACTTGCGGCGGCTGGAATTGATTTTCGTCGACTCCCCTAGGGTTTCTATAATATTGGGGTATTTATAGAGCAAAGAGGCAGTGCGGGAGGTGGCCGAGGTGGCCACAACCCACCTGGGTGCGCCTGGGCCCCCAGGCGCGCCCTGGTGGGTTGTGCTCCCCTCAGAGCCCCCCTTAGGTACTTTCTTGGCCCAACTTGTGTCTTCTGGTCCAGAAAAAATCACCAAAAATTTTCGCTGCATTTGGACTCCGTTTGGTATTGATTTCCTGCGAAGTAAAAAACAAGCAAAAAATAGCAACTGGCACTGGGCACTATGTCAATAGGTTAGTCCCAAAAAATGATATAAAGTTGCTATAAAATGATTGTAAAACATCCAAGAATGATAATATAACAACATGGAACAATCAAAAATTATAGATACATTGGAGACGTATCAATCCCGTCTCCAAAAAAATGTACACGTGTAGTTGATTTTTTTGGTTAATGGTACGCTTGGTTTATTAGGAAACATCGCACAGGTAATTGACTTATGGATCATTAACGCAAAAAAATGCACACGGGTACGCCATAGAAACCGTGTGTTTTGTGATCTTCTAATAATTCTTATATCTATCAGCATCTCCAACCGCACCTAATTTCAAAAATCTCTTTCATTGTATCAGGATTATTCAATGTACATGAACGAGGCAAGGTGACACTCGATGAGCAATCATCGGTTTATGAAATGCAATCCAGTGTCAACCTGCCTCTCTCGCATAGCCAGATTTGATCCTATGTAACAAGAGAGAAGCTTGCTGCCATCCGCCAGCACGGCAATTTAAGCCGATGTGCGGCCAACTCGCGCGGCGAGGTGGGACTAAAAACTAGCTGTGGCCAGCTCTAGTCTCCGGTGGCTACGGGCGAACGTTTCAGGAGTATTTAGGGCCAGGGTGCGGCTACAAAACTTCAGTGAACACATGCTAATCAACGCTCAAAGCCCTCAAAGGATGCGGTTACCGACATTGTACGTTAATAATATATAGTACCAACTTAAAGTACTACTGGTAATTTGCTATAAAACTAGTACGTATGCAGTACTGGTAGATGTTCGTAATTAATTATACAAACTTACGGGGGACACACGCACTAACTACTTCTCACATGCTGCCATCGGGGAATGCTAGCCAGACGGCGTCGTTCTCCGTCCCGGCCTTGTAGGCGGTTGCCCACCGTGCTTCGATCTCCATCGAGCTCTCCTCAGCACGGCGTGCGGCCTCTTCTTTCTTGCGGCGGCGGGACTCTCTTTTCTTGACTGCTTTCTGCCTTTTCCGCTCCTTCTGTGCAGATTTGGCCACCTCTAGATCCACCGCCCATTCGGCCATGGCAGCATCAAAGTCCGCCCACGTAATTGTGTGGCCGGCGGCGGCGATGAACTCGGCGCGGCGAGATGCCATCGCTTCCTTACCATGTGTGCGATCGCGGGCGGCGAGGAACGCAGTGCGGCGGGATGCCCTCGCTTCCTTACCAGTTACTGTGCGCCGCGGTGCCATGAACGATGCTTGGAGAGAGCTCTGGGATGGAGTGGTCGGACAGCCGTAGAGTACGGTGGTTTTTAAGAGCTCAACGACAAACGACGAAGGAAATTTGGCTTCCCTTACAATTTTGCTCGTTCATTATCGCACACGGTTCATCTCCGTCGCCTCCGGAAACAATGTGCACTGAACCTATTGTGTGTTGCGTTATGACTGGCCGGAACCCCAGCCACGCGGATCGTGCGTGTGCACCGTAGGATGCGCCGCGATCAAACGACAGTCCACGTCCCTCACATCACACCCGTGCAGCTGTAGCTGTATTGGATTTATATGCGCTAAATTCCTAGAAAATGCACATAATCCCCTAAATATGGTAAATGAGCCCGAAAAAATGCCAAATTTGAACACTTTGATTTGCAGGGTGTATGTTCATCGTAGAAAAAACTCCAGGGCAAAGAATGAAGAAAATTTGGATTCCCCTTCTATCTTGGTGATTTCCCTCTCGAAAGCATGCAACTTCCTCAGTGATGGTTCGATTTATGAAGGGTGTGCATGACGACATAAGCCAAACCTTCTCAAATTTTTACCAGGGCATGGTGAGGCCATACCATGGCACCATGCCACTCGTCATGTTTTTCAAGCATTTATTTCATTTTTCTATAGTTGAAAACCTAATAAACAAACGTTTGTGGTTGACTATTGCCACAAATTTCATCGAAATATCTGCCCATTCCTTGTAAAAGGCATGAGAATTTACTAAATGGCATGAGCATGGTTTTCCAGGCCGTTCTTGTTCACCCTTTCATGCACCGATTGTTTGAACTTGAATTATGTGCATTAATGCCTAGCAAATGCACATAATCCCCTAAATATGGTAAATGAACCCGGAAAAGTGCCAAATTTGAACACGGTGATTTGCAGGGTGTATGTTCATCGTAGAAAAAAACTCATGGATAAAGGACAAAGGAAATTTGGATCCCCCTTCAATCTTGGTGATTTCCCCCTCGAAATCATGAAACTTCCTCAGTGATGATTCGATTTATGAAAGGCGTGCATGATGACATAAGGCAAACATTCTCAAATTTTTACCAGGGCACGGTGAGGTCATACCATGGCACCACACCAGGCATCATGTTTTCCAAGCATGTATTTCATTTTTGTATAGTTGTTAACCCAGTAAACGACGCGTTTGTGGTTGACTATTGCCACACATTTCCTTGAAATCTCTGCCCATTCCTTGTAAAAGGCCTAAGAATTTACTAAATAGCACGAGCATGGTTTTCCAGACCATTCTTGTGCACCTTTTCATGCACCGATTGTTCGAATTTGAATTATGTGCATTAATGCCTAGAAAATGCACATAATCCCCTAAATATGGTAAATGAGCCCGGAAAAATGCCAAATTTGAACATGTTGCATTGGAGGGGGTATGTTGATCGTTGAAAAAAAAAAACTGAATGATAAACTAGGACGGAAATTTGGATTCCCCTTCAATCTTGGTGATTTCCCCCTCGAAACCATGAAACTTCCTCGGTGATGGTTCGATTTATGAAGGGCGTGCATGACGACATAAACCAAACCTTCTCAACTTTTTACTAGGGCACGGTGAGGCCATACCATGGCACCATGCCAGGCGTAATGTTTTTCAAGCACGTATTTCATTTTTCTATAGTTGATAACCCAGTAAATGACGCGTTTGTGGTTGACTATTGCCACACATTCCCTTGAAATCTCTGTCCATTCCTTGTAAAAGGCATTAGAATTTACTAAATAGCACGAGCATGGTTTTCCAGACCATTCTTGTGCACCTTTTCATGCACCGATTGTTCGAATTTGAATTATGTGGATTAATGCCTAGAAAATGCACATAATCCCCTAAATATGGTAAATGAGCCCGGAAAAATGCCAAATTTGAACACGTTGCATTGGAGGGGGTATGTTGATTGTAGAAAAAAATGAATGACAAACTAGGAAGGAAGATTGGATTCCCGGCCCCTTCAATCTTGGTGATTTCCCCCTCGAAACCATGAAACTTCCTCGGTGATGGTTCGATTTATGAAGGGCGTGCATGACGACATAAGCCAAACCTTCTCAAATTTTTACCAGGGCATGGTGAGGCCATACCATGGCACCATGCCAGCCGTCATGTTTTTGAAGCATGTATTTCATTTTTCTACAGTTGAAAAACCAATAAATGACATGTTTGTGATTGACTATTGCCACACATTTCCGTGAAATCTCTGCCCATTCCTTGTAAAAGGCATGAGAATTTACTAAATAGCACGAGCATGGTTTTCCAAACCGTTCTCATGCATCGATTGTTTGAATTTGAATTATGTGCATTAATGCCTAGAAAATGCACATAATCCCCTAAATATGGTAAATGAACCCGGAAAAGTGCCAAATTTGAACACGGTGATTTGCAGGGTTTATGTTCATCGTAGAAAAAAAACTCATGGACAAAGGACAAAGGAAATTTGGATTCCCCTTCAATCTCGGTGATTTACTATCGCACACGATTCATCTCCGTCGCCTCTGCGAACCGTGTGTGTTCACCCACACATGCAAAAGGAAAAAAGAAAACCCTCGACCACTTCATCCCCACCCACTCGCCGTGGACTCCTCCGCAACTCTGCACCTCATCAACTTCTATCGCGGCGGCCACCCTAAGGTCGACGGCTTTCATTGGCGGGCGGAGGTCGCGCTCCAAACGCCACGGGATTTCGCCCCTACCGCTTGCAGCCGCCTATCTGCACCGATTTGCACCGACATTCTAGACTCTGGTCGATTGGGGTTTTCTGCGGGATTGGGCTGGGGATTTTTCTCATGGAGAAGTTAATCAATTTAGCAAAATATTCACTCATCTCTTATCGTAGTCCGTTCGTCGCTGTTAATCAACCGGCGGAAATCACCGTGGATTCTGTTTTCTTATAGCTGATTCGAGGGTTTTCATTCATGTGTCCACAGTGCGAGCACAAATCAGGCAAGTGTGGTCGCGGCCAGTCTGTAACACCCCCGGTGATTAGCAACAGTAATCACTTTTGACAATGACTTGTCAGCAAGCTTAACAGTGCATAATCATCATTAGCATCATATTGCATTTCAACTTCTAACTCAAATCCAAATTTAAATGAAAGTGAATTATAAAAGTTGACCAACATATAAACTAAAATGTTCAGTAAATAACAAATATTGCAGAGGCCATTCTAAAATTGTAACCAACATTTAATAAATTAATTAGGTGACCCAAACCCCTTTTAACAGTGGCTGAAAATAATATCTACAAGCCTTTTAATTAATCTAGATCGAATATGAAAAGGTGTTTTGCCCAAACTAGTTTTTAGTGTTAGGGTATAGTGCACTGGTATTTAAGGTCTAGCTCACACTTTTTACAAAATCCATTTGGGGCCTAAACAATTAATAGAACAGAAAAGAAAAAGAAACAGAAAAGAGAAAAAGAAAAAGGCCTAAACGATCTACTGTGCACGCGGCCTGCTCGCTACAGTCGCGGCCCAGCCCACCCCCGCGCCGTCCCTCACCTCGCACTGCTCACCTCGCCGCGCTGTCGCCCGCGCCCGCGCTCACCGCCCCGGCCCCCCCTCGCCTTTGCTCGACAGTGAGCACTGCGGCACCGCGGACGCCTATATGGACCCCCCCCTCGACTCCGCGGACGAACCCTAGCCGCCCCCTTTGCCCCTCTTCCCCCGTCCCCCACCTCGCCTGACGCCGCCATGGTCGGCCACCGCTGAAGCTCGCGGCCACCGTGCCCCGTTCGCCTCCCCGTTGTGTCCACGAACTCCGCCGCAACGCGCCGTCCTCCTCGACCACGAGCCTGAGCTCCGGGAGCCCTGCATCGCCCCCACGTCATCGTCTTCTTCCTCGGATCCCCGCCACCATTCGCCGTCGATTCCGGCTACTCCAGGCCTTCCCCGCGCCCGCTCTGAACGGCTACGCCCCACTGTGAGCTCCTGCTCCTCCTCCCCCTCTCTTTCCAGCTCGATATCGTCGCCGTAGTGGTCGTAATAGAGATGCCCGAACGCGCCGCCGCCTGACCTCGTCGCCGGCGTGGCCACGGCGACCATTTGGTCCCGTGCGTGCCACCGTTGCACTCCCCGCAACGAGTAGATACCGTAGCCACCTCGCCCTGCCCCTTTTGCATGCCGCAGCCCCGATCCCGACGGTGGCCGAACTCCGGCGTCCGCCGCATGGCTCGCCGTCGACGCTACCGACCACCGCAGCCCCCGCCGTCACCCTAGATCGCTCCGCCGTCGTCTGCCCGTTCGAAAGAGCCCGGCCGCGCTCGCAATGGTGCCCTGTGCGCCATTTCCGAGCCGCGCCGCCGTCCCTGGTGCTCGCCGGAGCTACTCCGGCGCGTCGCCGGCCACCGCCGACGTGGCACCGGTGGGCCCCGCCCTGTGCCACTGACTGTGGGGCCCCGCGGGCCCGTTTGACCCCGTTGACCGGGGTCAACGCTGACGTGGCCGCCCGGTCTCACTGACATGTGGGGCCCGGCCGTTTAATTGAATTTAAATAAATAGAAAATCTGTTAATTAGTTAATTAAATACTAATCAGTCACTGACTGCTGGGCCCCACCTGTTAATTAGCTCAGATAATTAAATTAACCTCTCTGATTAAGCCACAGTGTATGACATGTGGGTCCCACCTGTCAGTTTGACTCTGGTCAGCTAGAGTTGACCGCTGACGTCATGCTTAGGTCATGCTGATGTCATCGCAACACTGTTTCGGATAATGTTGATTTAAATAATTAAATAAATTCTAGAAATTAACAAAAACTTTAGAAAATCATATTAAATAAACCGTAACTCCGATGAAAATAATTTATATATGAAACTTGCTCAGAATTTCGATACGAACCCGAATACGTCCTCCGTATTCCCGTCAGACGCCCGCAGCTATAAGAACGTTGAACTTTTAGACCGTTTTCAGTAAATGAATAGTGTCCAACTTTAATTAAATAAATCCAAATAAATTCCTAAATTAACTAAATCATTTACTTAGGCAGTAGAACACCCCGGCATATCATTTAGGCATGTCATACATATTGTTTGCATTATTGCCATGAATTTATTGTTTCTCTCCCCCTCCTTCTCTCTCTCGATAGAGGCTGAGACCGACGGTGCTGCACCTGGATACGACTACTCTACCGACGAGCAGCCCGTTGACGACCTTCCCCTCTTGCCAGAGCAACCAGGCAAGCCCCCCCCCCCTTGAGCATTCCAGATATCGCCCACTCTATTCTCCTGCTTGCATTAGATTTTGCTACTGTTAATGTATGCTCCTATTCTGATGCATAGCCTGCTGTTGTAACCTGTTCATTGCTACCTTACCTGCCTATGATAAACTGTTTAGTTTAGGTTGGAGTGAACCATCAGTGACCCCACCACCTTTCCTTTGTTGCCCCTGCTTGATCATTGATGACTCGATCAACATGATCGTCGACCAGAGACCGACACCTCACTTCACACCCCCTTAGTTGTACGACTCTCCGTAGTAACTATCGAGTGCCGAGGGTGATACCTCGTAACGCACTCCCGATGAATACTCTGCAGTGTAGCTGTTCGGTCATGGTCATCGAGGGTGATTCCTCCTTCTCCACTTCCGACACGACTCTGTCGTGCAACCCTCAGTGTGAACCTCGAGGGTGATACCTCATACGTTCGCCCTGATGATTTCGTCGAGTGGAATCCGCCGAGGGTGATTCCTCGGGTTTCCCCCTTGATGTTATGACCACACGATTACTTGACCTCTGTTACAGGCGGGTCCACCCTGGTGGGTACCCGCTGGGGATCTATGATTTTCGGGTGTGCCGGAAGGGCACTCGAGTGTGACATTGTGGCGGAGCATCAGAGACTCTGATTGTCTCCGCGTGATACTAATTGAGCCTATTGGATTTGGGTGTGTGATCTGAGTGGGTCGACGTGCCCTATACGCACTACCACCACGCGGGATAATGGTTATGGGACCCTCTGCGAAGTACGTTTCTCCGAAAGCTCGTCTGACATCACGATTCACCGTGCGGGCTAATTGTCGGGATTGGGCTGGATACTTCACTGACGAGTTCAGTGTCGCGCCTGCACCCCGGCCAGTCTCGCAACGCGCAGGGTGCCCAGGGCGATGGCCCGAGACCTCTGGGTGCATTGGTTAGTCCGGCGTGCTGACCTCTCTGCCGAGCCTAGGTAGGGCGCTGCTTCGTGTTGATCTTCCGAGGACGGGCATTACCCAGCAAGTGTGTCCGACCAGAGTTGATCGAGCGTGTTGGGTAACAGTAGTGCACCCCTGCAGGGATGAATCTTCTATCGATAGCCGGTCCTACGGTAAAGGACGCTCAGTTTGTGTATCCCGATCTACTACTTAAACTGGATACTTGTTACTTAATTGAAGCTTCGGGATCGCTTTCTCGCTTGGGAGTCGAGGAAGGATCTTTAAGCTGTACTTCAACATGTTTGCTAAATAAAATGCTATTCTACTCTCTTCTACTGCTGCAAGATGATGGCCTTGTGAAGATGTTTGAAGATGCTAGTCTTCGATAGGACTAGGCCTTCTCTCTATTCTGGCATTTCTGCAGCCCAGTCCACATATACAGCCTTTCTCCATTGATAATGTTGCATATGTAGTATAGATCCTTGCTTGCTGAGTACTTCGGATGAGTACTCATGGTTGCTTTACTTTCTCTTTTCCCCATATACCCCCACATTGATGATACATCAGACGATGGAGTCCAGGAGTCAGATGCCACCACCGGAGCCTACTACCAGGAGGGTCCAGAGGGTACTTACTACTGGATCGAGCCAGATGACCAGGAGTAGGATCGGAGGCTCCTAGGCAGGAGGCCAACGCCTTTCGATCTAGTGTCGCTGTTTGTGCTAGCCTTCTTAAGGCAAAACTTGTCTAACTATGTCTGTACTCAGATAATATTTGTATGACTGACTTATGTATTCGGACCTTCGGATCCCTGGTCTGTAATATTGTGGACCTCTGTTTAAATTGTGTTAGAGTTGTGTTGTGATATCTTCCCGTGAGTCCCTGTGCTTGATCGTACACATTTGCGTGTATGATTAGTGTACGATTGAGCCGGGGGCGCCACAAGTTGGTATCAGAGCCGACTGCCTGTAGGAAGCCCCCTTCCAATTCCTTGGCCGAAGTTGAGTCTAGACATCGAAAAACTAATTTACTAACTTGGCTGTGTGGCTTACGGGCCCACGTCACCAACTGGGTGGTATTAGGATCTTTTATTCCTCGTCTATACTCTGGGACTCTGATCTCTCTTCTACTCGGGTTAAATAAATTTACTAACGCCGACAATTAGGATCTCGTAAATCCCGTCTACCCGGAGAGCTGGATATCTGTGCGATTTCCCTGTCATTGATCTGATTAGTCTGATAATCATTTTCCTTTCCATTGTTTTGTTTAACCTTTCTCTCCGAGTTGAGTTAAACTACTCATTGTCATTTGACAAATCTGAATTTCCTCTGTTTCAGATGGACCGTTTGTTTCCACCATGTCCTACAACACAGCTTGTGCTTCGCACTTGGGCTCGTAATACCCCTGGGTTTCTAGCTGTCCTGATCGCTCTCATGACCAGACTTGGCTACCGTTGGTACCCTGAGTACATGGTCTATGAGGTTTACCGCGAGTTCAACCAGGAACAGTACTATGCTGAAGTTTGGATTTATGATTAGCAGAACAACTCAGACACCGAGCTACACCTTTTTCATGGATTAGGCGTGACGATTGAGATGGCAGTCCATGATGCCGCCTACTCTGCTGTCGTACGTCTCCGAGGAGAGCGCAATGCTAACTTGGATGAACTGTGTTTCGGTACATTCCGTATGCCCCTGCTGGAGATGCTACTGGATATTACACAGCTATCTGTGCCCCGTACGAGTCTCGACGCTACAACCCGCAGGTTCTGATTCAGTGCACTCAGGCTCTGGATCGCACTGTTCGGGCTCTTGCCGTCGAGTTGTTCGCCACTCGAGCACGCTACTATGAGGCTATGACACAGTTGCTACCAGCTGTTCGTGCAGGGATACATCCGGAGTATATTCTTTACCCACGCAGGACCGAGATGCCGCCAGGTATTGATTGGCCTGCAGTGGGAGGTCACACGCCTACACATGGACCTCTTCTTACAGTTCGAGACCGGGTTCTGCATCAGAGTGCACATGGAGCACAGGATCCTGCCGCGACGAACATTCGTCGTCCGCACTTGCAGTTACCCCGTTTCAGTGGTTTTCTCCGACGCTGATGTAGCCTTTGCTATGTCACGTTGTGTACTTCCTTACCGCGTGCCTGCGTGCCGCCTAGTGTGTCTCTAGTTTTTCAATTTGCGCCGTTATGCTGCCCGATTTTAACCGACTGTGTATGGATCTGTATGTCTTAATCGACTACTGTTATGTATCTGTTACACTACTTAATTTGTTGTCGAGTTACATCATGTTTGACACTAAACGCTCGCAATTGCTTTTACTAAACTACCCCCTGTTGATACTTAGCAGGATGGTTAGACCAGGTGGTCGTGGTCGTGGTCGTGCCCCTGAACGCCCACCACCGCCAGACTATATGGCGGCTATGATGCAACAGTTTGAGCTTAACCACCAGTTCATGGTTGGAATCATGGCTCAGTTTCCGCATCAGAACAACCAGAACCAGAACCCAGCTTCAATAACTTTGACAGAGTTTACGCGACTCAACCCAACGCAGTTCCGCAACTCAGACAAACCCCTGGATGCCGATGACTGGCTCCGCGACATCACTCACGAGATGGAGTCAGCTAATGTCGCCCCTGCCAACTACGTCAACTTCGCGGCCTTTTTCTTAAAGGGCCCCGCAGCTCAATGGTGGGACACACACAAGCGTACTCTGCCTGTTGGAACAGTCATCACCTGGTATGAGTTCCAGGCTGCTTTCCGTACACGTTACATCCCTCAAGCAATTATGGAACGCATGAAGACCCAGTTCCGTAACCTCACTCAGGGCAACAAGACCGTCGAAGCTTATCAGCGGGAATTTCTAGACCTCTCCCGCTATGCTGAAGAAGACATCGCCACAGATGCTCGCAGACAAGAGAAGTTCCGTAATGGATTACACCCCGACCTCAAGCTTGCACTAGCTGCTCAAGACTTCAATGACTTTTCAACTCTGACGAACAAGGCTATTCTTGTTGAGACCGCTCAGATGGAATACAAGGACTCGCAGAAGCGCTATCGTGATGCTGGCTCATCTTCGGGCTCAGCATCGAAGCGTCGAGTTTGGATCCCCAACAATGCATTCCGTTCCAATACCTCTGCGCCAAAGAACAACTATGCTGCACCACGTCTGCTTCCTCCACCACCGAGGCAGCCTAAAGCTCAAGCTATTCAAAACAATGCTCCTCTTCGTCCTGAAGATGGTCTGTGCTTCAAGTGCCGCAAACCAGGTCACCAGGCTAAAGACTGCCGCCAGAATCAGAATCAGTTAGCCTTTCCCCGTGCTGGCCGTGGCAATGGTCGTGGCAACAACCAGACCCGCAACTATAATACTGGGTCTGCTGCACATGGTCGTGGACACGCCTACAACATTGACATTGAAGAAGTCCAGGATCAACCTGCTACTGTGATGGGTACCCTTCTTGTTAATTCAGTACCTGCTTCTGTTTTATTTGATTCAGGAGCATCACATTCATTCATCTCTGGAAAATTTGCATTGATGCATGGCATTCGATATGAGAAAATGCATACTCCGTTAGTCATTAAAACTCCCGGAGGTCACTGTCATGCTGACGTAATAGCACCTGACGTTACCGTCGAAATTAAAGGATTGGAATTCCTTGCCTCACCTATTATCCTGAAGTCTTCCACCATAGACCTCATACTTGGAATGGATTGGTTGAAAGCTCACATTGCTTCGATCAATTGTGCCACTAAAGTCGCTCAACTTCTTCACCCCACCGATGAGATAGTGAACTATACCACCCGCATTACTTGGGACGCTGAAGCTCAGATATATGCTCTGAATGCTTTGAACGCCTCACCTCTGGAAGGGATCGAGAACGTTCCTGTCGTTCGAGATTTTCCAGACGTCTTTCCAGAAGAACTTCGAGGAATACCCCCGGCTAGAGCTGTCGAGTTTGTCATCGACTTGAAGCCTGGCACCGTCCCTATTGCCAAGCGACCTTATAAGATGCCTCCGCATCACCTACTCGAGCTTAAGGAAGAAATCGACAAGTCACTTAAGAGTGGTTTCATCCGCCCCAGTTCCTCTGCTTGGGGAGCACCTTCACTCTTCGTTAAGAAGAAGGATGGAACTAACCGTTTGGTTCAGGATTATCGGCCCATTAACCAAGCCACAATCCAGAATAAATACCCACTGCCCCGGATCAATGATCTTTATGATCAACTCGCAGGATCATCGGTGTTCTCTAAACTCGACCTGAGGTTGGGTTATCACCAGATCCGTGTCCGTGAAGAGGATATTCCCAAGACTGCATTCGTCACTCGTTATGGCTCCTATGAATACACCGTCATGTCATTTGGCCTAACGAATGCCCCAGCAACTTTCTCCCGTCTGATGAATTATATATTCATGGATTACCTCGACAAATTCGTCGTGGTATATTTGGATGATATCCTGATATATTCTAAGAATAAAGAAGAACATGCTGAACACCTCCGTTTGGTACTAGAAAGGCTCCGAGAACACCAGTTGTATGCCAAGTATTCCAAATGTGAATTTTGGCTTTCTGAAGTAACTTACCTTGGACATGTGATTTCCAAGGATGGAATTGCTGTTAACCCCGAACGAGTTCAGGCTATTCTTGACTGGACTCCCCCGAAGAATGTCAAGCAAGTTAGAAGTTTTCTCGGACTTGCAAGTTATTGCCGTCGATTCGTTGAGAACTTTTCCAAGATTGCAAAACCATTGACAAATCTGCTTCACAAAGGTGTTAAATTTGAGTGGACAGAAAAATGTCAAGAAAGCTTTCAGACACTAAAAGATAAATTGACATCTGCCCCAGTATTAGCACCCCCGGATTCCCAAAAGGATTTCGTAATATACTGCGATGCCTCCCGTCAAGGATTAGGCTGTGTCCTAATGCAAGAACGCAAGGTGATTGCTTATGCCTCCCGACAATTGCGTCCTCACGAAGAAAATTACCCAGTGCACGATCTCAAACTTTCTGCGGTTATTTATGCCCTGAAGCTATGGCGACATTACCTTCTTGGTAACCGTTGCGAGATATATACGGATCATCAAAGTTTGAAGTATTTATATACTCAACCGGATCTGAACCTTCGTCAACAAAGATGGCTCGAGATAATAGCCGATTATGATATGAATATCTCATACACCCCTGGCAAGGCAAATGTAATGGCCGATGCTTTGAGCCGCAAGGCTTATTGCAGCAACCATATGGTTCAGGAATCACAACCTCTTCTTTATGAAAAGTTTCGTAAATTGAACCTCCATATTGTTCCACAGGGTTATCTCAATACCCTCGTTGTCGAACCAGATTTAGAACACAGCATCAAGACTATGCAACGGTATGACTCTGAAGTTGAAAGGATCAAGCGATACCTTGAAAAAGGTAAACCGTCGGAGTTCCATCTTGATAATGATGGGATCTTATTTTTCCAACACCGTCTCTTCGTACATAAGTTCAAAGATGAGAGAGAACACGTTATGATGGAAGCTCATGACACTCCTTTGTCAATTCATCCTGGTAGCACAAAGATGTACCGTGACATTTGTCAGAGATACTGGTGGCCTAGTATGAAGCGAGATATTGCTCGTTATGTTTTTGAGTGTGACATTTGCCGCCGCGTTAAAGCTCAACATCAAAGGCCCGCAGGAACTCTGCAACCCCTTGCAATTCCTGAATGGAAATGGGACAAGGTCCAAATGGATTTCATTACTGGTTTTCCCAAATCCTAGAAGGGTAATGATGCTATATTTGTCGTCATTGACTGATTCTCTAAGGTTGCTCACTTTCTACCAGTTAAAGAGACAATCACTGCTAGCCAGTTAGCAGACTTGTATGTTTCCCGAATTGTGTCACTCCACGGTGTTCCGTTGGAGATCAGTTCTGATCGTGGCAGCCTCTTCACCTCCAGATTCTGGAATAGTTTCCAAGAAGCTATGGGAACACATCTGTCATTCAGTACCGCTTTTCACCCTCAGTCACAGGGTCAAGTTGAACGAGTTAATCAAGTGCTCGAAGATATGCTTCGAGCTTGCGTCATCTCCTTCGGTAAGAAATGGGAGGAATCTCTCCCGTATGCCGAATTCTCTTACAACAATAGCTATCAAGCTAGTCTGAAGATGGCACCGTTTGAAGTTCTTTACGGTCGTAAGTGTCGAACCCCTCTGAATTGGTCAGAAACTGGGGAACGCTCACTCGTCGGACCGGACATTATTCAGCAAGCAGAAGACCAAGTCCGCATTGTCCGTGAACATTTGAAAGCTGCTCAGTCTCGTCAGAAGAGCAACTATGACCGAAAGCACCAGGAAATGGTCTATCAACCTGGCGAGCAAGCTTACCTCCGTGTCACTCCGTTGAAAGGCACTCATCGGTTTGGAATCAAAGGCAAGTTAGCTCCTCGCTACATTGGCCCGTTCCGTATTCTTGCCCGTCGAGGAGAAGTGGCATATCAATTGCAGTTGCCGCCTAATCTTTCTCAAGTACATGATGTTTTTCATGTATCCCAACTCCGTCGCTGCTTCAAGGATCCTATTAGAGCTGTGGATCATGAAGTGCTTGAATTACGGGAAGATCTGTCCTATCCAGAATATCCCATCCTTATTCTTGATGAAGCTGAACGTCGGACTCGTCAAAAGTCAATCAAATTCCTCAAGGTTCAGTGGTCAAATCATTCTGAAGATGAGGCCACTTGGGAACGCGAGGATCGTCTTCGTGAAGAATACCCCTCTTTCTTTCAGTCTTCCTCTTAATTCTCGGGACGAGAATTCTTAATAGATGAGGAGAATTGTAACACCCCCGGTGATTAGCAACAGTAATCACTTTTGACAATGACTTGTCAGCAAGCTTAACAGTGCATAATCATCATTAGCATCATATTGCATTTCAACTTCTAACTCAAATCCAAATTTAAATGAAAGTGAATTATAAAAGTTGACCAACATAAAAACTAAAATGTTCAGTAAATAACAAATATTGCAGAGGCCATTCTAAAATTGTAACCAACATTTAATAAATTAATTAGGTGACCCAAACCCCTTTTAACAGTGGCTGAAAATAATATCTACAAGCCTTTTAATTAATCTAGATCGAATATGAAAAGGTGTTTTGCCCAAACTAGTTTTTGGTGTTAGGGTATAGTGCACTGGTATTTAAGGTCTAGCTCACACTTTTTACAAAATCCATTTGGGGCCTAAACAATTAAAAGAACAGAAAAGAAAAAGAAATAGAAAAGAGAAAAAGGAAAAGGCCTAAACGATCTACTGTGCACGCGGCCTGCTCGCTACAGTCGCGGCCCAGCCCACCTCCGCGCCGTCCCTCACCTCGCAATGCTTACCTCGCCGCGCTGTCGCCCGCGCCCGCGCTCACCGCCCCGCCCCCCCCCCTCGCCTTTGCTCGACAGCGAGCACTGCGGCGCCGCGGACGCCTATATGGACCCCCCTCGACTCCGCGGACGAACCCTAGCCGCCCCCTTTGCCCCTCTTCCCCCGTCCCCCACCTCGCCCGACGCCGCCATGGTCGGCCACCGCTGAAGCTCGCGGCCACCGTGCCCCGTTCGCCTCCCCGTTGTGTCCACGAAGTCCGCCGCAACGCGCCGTCCTCCTCGACCACGAGCCTGAGCTCCGGGAGCCCTGCATCGCCCCCACGTCATCGTCTTCTTCCTCGGATCCCCGCCACCGTTCGCCGTCGATTCCGGCTACTCCAGGCCTTCCCCGCGCCCGCTCTGAACGGCTACGCCCCACTGTGAGCTCCTGCTCCTCCTCCCCCTCTCTTTTCGGCTCGATATCGTCGCCGTAGTGGTCGTAATAGAGATGCCCGAACGTGCCGCCGCCTGACCTCGTCGCCGGCGTGGCCACGGCGACCATTTGGTCCCGTGCGTGCCACCGTTGCACTCCCCGCAACGAGTAGACACCGTAGCCACCTCGCCCTGCCCCTTTTGCACGCCGCAGCCTCGATCCCGACGGTGGCCGAACTCCGGCGTCCGCCGCATGGCTCGCCGTCGACGCTACCGACCACCGCAGCCCCCGCCGTCACCCTAGATCGCTCCGCCGTCGTCTGCCCGTTCGAAAGAGCCCGGCCGCGCTCGCAATGGTGCCCTGTGCGCCATTTCCGAGCCGCGCCGCCGTCCCTGGTGCTCGCCGGAGCTACTCCGGCGCGTCGCCGGCCACCGCCGACGTGGCACCGGTGGGCCCCGCCCTGTGCCACTGACTGTGGGGCCCCGCGGGCCCGTTTGACCCCGTTGACCGGGGTCAACACTGACGTGGCCGCCCGGTCTCACTGACATGTGGGGCCCGGCCGTTTAATTGAATTTAAATAAATAGAAAATCTGTTAATTAGTTAATTAAATACTAATCAGTCACTGACTGCTGGCCCCACCTGTTAATTAGCTCAGATAATTAAATTAACCTCTCTGATTAAGCCACAGTGTATGACATGTGGGTCCCACCTGTCAGTTTGACTCTGGTCAGCCAGAGTTGACCGCTGACGTCATGCTTAGGTCATGCTGATGTCATCGCAACACTGTTTCGGATAATGTTGATTTAAATAATTAAATAAATTCTGGAAATTAATAAAAACTTTAGAAAATCATATTAAATAAACCGTAACTCCGATGAAAATAATTTATATATGAAACTTGCTCAGAATTTCGATATGAACCCGAATACGTCCTCCGTATTCCCGTCAGACGCCCGCAGCTATAAGAACGTTGAACTTTTAGACCGTTTTCAGTAAATGAATAGTGTCCAACTTTAATTAAATAAATCCAAATAAATTCCTAAATTAACTAAATCATTTACTTAGGCAGTAGAACACCCCGGCATATCATTTAGGCATGTCATACATATTGTTTGCATTATTGCCGTGAATTTATTGTTTCTCTCCCCCTCCTTCTCTCTCTCGATAGATGCTGAGACCGACGGCGCTGCACCTGGATACGACTACTCTACCGACGAGCAGCCCGTTGACGACCTTCCCCTCTTGCTAGAGCAACCAGGCAAGCCCCCCCCCCCTTGAGCATTCCAGATATCGCCCACTCTATTCTCCTGCTTGCATTAGATTTTGCTACTGTTAATGTATGCTCCTATTATGATGCATAGCCTGCTGTTGTAACCTGTTCATTGCTACCTTACCTGCCTATGATAAACTGTTTAGTTTAGGTTGGAGTGAACCATCAGTGACCCCACCACCTTTCCTTTGTTGCCCCTGCTTGATCATCGACGACTCGATCAACGTGATCGTCGACCAGAGACCGACACCTCACTTCACACCCCCTTAGTTGTACGACTCTGCGTAGTAACTATCGAGTGCCGAGGGTGATACCTCGTAACGCACTCCCGATGAATACTCTGCAGTGTAGCTGTTCGGTCGTGGTCATCGAGGGTGATTCCTCCTTCTCCACTTCCGACACGACTCTGTCGTGCAACCCTCAGTGTGAACCTCGAGGGTGATACCTCATACATTCGCCCTGATGATTTCGTCGAGTGGAATCCGCCGAGGGTGATTCCTCGGGTTTCCCCCTTGATGTTATGACCACACGATTACTTGACCTCTGTTACAGGCGGGTCCACCCTGGTGGGTACCCGCTGGGGATCTATGATTTTTGGGTGTGCCGGAAGGGCACTCGAGTGTGACATTGTGGCGGAGCATCAGAGACTCTGATTGTCTCCGCATGATACTAATTGAGCCTATTGGATTTGGGTGTGTGATCTGAGTGGGTCGACGTGCCCTATACGCACTACCACCACGCGGGATAATGGTTATGGGACCCTCTGCGAAGTACGTTTCTCCGAAAGCTCGTCTGACGTCACGATTCACCGTGCGGGCTGATTGTCGGGATTGGGCTGGATACTTCACTGACGAGTTCAGTGTCGCGCCTGCACCCCGGCCAGTCTCGCAACGCGCAGGGTGCCCAGGGCGATGGCCCGAGACCTCTGGGTGCATAGGTTAGTCCGGCGTGCTGACCTCTCTGCCGAGCCTAGGTAGGGCGCTGCTTCGTGTTGAACTTCCGAGGACGGGCATTACCCAGCAAGTGTGTCCGGCCAGAGTTGATCGAGCGTGTTGGGTAACAGTAGTGCACCCCTGCAGGGATGAATCTTCTATCGATAGCCGGTCCTACGGTAAAGGACGCTCAGTTTGTGTATCCCGATCTACTACTTAAACTGGATACTTGTTACTTAATTGAAGCTTCGGGATCACTTTCTCGCTTGGGAGTCGAGGAAGGATCTTTAAGCTGTACTTCAACATGTTTGCTAAATAAAATGCTATTCTACTCTCTTCTACTGCTGCAAGATGATGGCCTTGTGAAGATGTTTGAAGATGCTAGTCTTCGATAGGACTAGGCCTTCTCTCTATTCTGGCATTTCTGCAGCCCAGTCCACATAAACAACCTTTCTCCATTGATAATGTTGCATATGTCGTATAGATCCTTGCTTGCTGAGTACTTCGGATGAGTACTCACGGTTGCTTTACTTTCTCTTTTCCCCATATACCCCCACGTTGATGATACATCATACGATGGAGTCCAGGAGTCAGATGCCACCACCGGAGCCTACTACCAGGAGGGTCCAGAGGGTACTTACTACTGGATCAAGCCAGATGACCAGGAGTAGGATCGGAGGCTCCCAGGCAGGAGGCCAACGCCTTTCGATCTAGTGTCGCTGTTTGTGCTAGCCTTCTTAAGGCAAAACTTGTCTAACTATGTCTGTACTCAGATAATATTTGTATGACTGACTTATGTATTCGGATCTTCGGATCCCTGGTCTGTAATATTGTGGACCTCTGTTTAAATTGTGTTAGAGTTGTGTTGTGATATCTTCCCGTGAGTCCCTGTGCTTGATCGTACACGTTTGCGTGTATGATTAGTGTACGATTGAGCCGGGGGCGCCACACAGTCGGAAACGAAGTTCTATCTCACCATTCCGGATGACTTCAGGGAGCGCTCGGTATGTTCAATCTCACCCTACCACGATCGGCATGGCCTAAATTTTTGAACATATACCGTCTATTGCTACATTTGGATAAAAGGTACGGTGCCACGTGCAGCCTAGATGTTGAAGCCGATTTCCCCCCCTATATTAGGCAAATTTATGATGTATTGTTCATTCAGTTACTCTCATATTTGCATCAAATCTTTGTTACATTATCTATTTTTAATTATATATTTTTGTACTTTGCTTTCAGCTATATATTGATCTGTTCAATCAGTTAGTCCCACATTTGCATCTTGCTCTATTATTTCAATATATCTAATTTATGATCTTAATTTTCATTTCAAGCAGTACATCCCTTGCTTTGCAAGAACAGGAGTAGAAGGAAATCTTGGGCTTTACTTTGTTGATGACTCCATGGATGTCATATTGACAACGCAACATGGATTTACAATGACAGTTAGCATAAAACTTGATAAAGATGGTCACTCCTACTTTGATGCGGACCTTTGGAGAAAAATGTCCAAGTGTTATGAACTGAAAGTTGGCAATAAAATTCTAGTGTGTGCACCACAGCCTGGTCTAGTTAACATGGATGTTTACTTCCCCAACGTCATCAGCTGATCAAAGTCTGATCGAGGTTAGTGTCCTTTCAACTTTCTCCATGCTGGCATATTACTTAGCAAAATCGGGGTATTTGTTCTGACTAATTGATCACTATTTAAGCAACCAATTGTGATTTCATTTTCTGACTCCATTCCTAGGCAGTAACAAATTCTATTTACCAATTTATGCGCACTATATATTCGTCTGCCATGTTCTGAATAAATAATACCTTTCCACCTTTTAAGCAGGATATGTTGGATGCATAGTTAACGATCTGTATGTTAGTAAGCGTACCAAATTTCACTGGAAGTACTTGAAGCATGTCATAAACTTTGTTGATAATCTGACAGAGATAGCACAGCGTATGAACACTGGATTTTGGATGGGATTAATTATACCTATGGTGCACACATTGAACAAGACCAATTGTGTGCACAAAACGCTGGTACAAAGTCTTATTTTTATGTTGATGCTCATAAACTATATATATCTTCAACGATATGTTGCAGTTGGTTTTTATTCTACATTTCAACAGAAATTGCCCACTGTAGCTGTTCCTGGATTGATTTCCCTGCATGGTCGAATTACACTTGTGCCTGCCAATAATGCCAAAGTGATTGCAAGGTACTGCATTTCCCGCAGAAATGGAACCATTCAAATTAACAAGTTCTCGCTTGTCGTGGCAATGCATCCATATTGGAAAATTGGAGACACTATTCTACTCATGCTCTACCAAGGCACAAGAGGGTTCTTCCTTTTCATTGACGAGATGCCGAGTCGCCGTGATCAAGCTGCTTCCAGTGGATAGTTGTGGTTGTTGGCCCCCAGCCTCTTAAAATGTGCTAGCTGTTACTATGTTAAGTATGTAGATATGGACCATATGGATGTTGGCCCTCAGCCTCTTAAAATGTGATAGTTGTTACTATGTTAAGTATGTAGATATGGACCATATGGTTGTCAAAACCGTGTTACGAAGATCCTCCTTTTGTCAAATAGTGTAACCACTATATATATGTTACTCAAATGCTGTTAGTCAAGTTCTTAAATTTTCATGGAAAGTATTAGTATCGTACACAGTTCATTGAGTTTAAGCGTGTCCCCGGTAGAGCGGTAGAGTAGAGGACGTCCATGTTTTGTACGTGGCGATCAACACCGATGTCCAGAAGGCATTTGCATAGTAATTGTCCATATTGCAAATTCACACACGTGTTAACATAAGGAAACGCATGTGTAACTTACTAATCATCGCACACGAGTACTCGCAGACGCATCGTGTGCGATACTCCTAGCCACCGCAAGCAACTAGTTTGTATTTTTCAAAGTTTTTTGTACACACAGAATCGCACACGAATTAACTGTAGTAACCATCTGTGTTATAATTTCTCATCGCAAACAGTTCATCCGAGTGGGCTGTTTGCCGCATATCACACACATCTTGTTTACACGACTCATTTGTGTTCTTTTGGCTCATCGCAAACAGTTCATCTATGTGAACTGTATGCTGCATATCTCACACATCTTGTTAAGTTGAACCGTTTCTGTTGTGTTCCCTAATCGAAAACAGTTCGTCTGAGTGAACCGTATGCCGTATATCACACACACCTTGATCTGGCTAACCGTTTCTATTGCACTCCCTAATAGCAAATAGTTCATCTGAGCGAATTGTATGCCGTATATCGCACACACCTTGATATGGCTGCCCGTTTCTGTTGTTCTGTCTCATCGCAAACAGTTTGTATGGATCAACCGTATGCCCTGCATCGCACACGCAACTAAAATCTGAACCGTGTTTGATGTATCCTTCATCGCAAATGTTTTGCATCTTTTTTGACGGTTTTTTTACATCACCATTTGCGATTAATGCATCGCACACAGTTTCGTCAAAGGGTCTCTTATCGTAGTTTCGCGTTAGCAGCATCCTGCAGTAGTGTCCGTTGGCGTTGATTCCACCTCCCAAAAATCACAAATATTCCAAAATAATTCTCCATAAATTTTTATCGTATTTGGACTTCGTTTGATATGGATATTCTGTGAAACAAAAAACATGCAACAAATAGGAACTCGCACTGGGCGCTGGATCAATATGTTAGTCCAATAAATCATATAAAATGTTGCCAAAAATATGTGAAAGTTGTATAATATTGGCATGAAACAATCAAAAATTATAGATACGACGGAGACGTATCAATGGCCCAATCCTTTTTATTGCAAAGGACAAGCCGGAATGGTCTCTTATAATAAGCAAAGTGTTCTCGAGGACACATGGGAATTATCATCTAGTTACTTTCATCATGTTTGTTTGATTCACGTTCACTACTTTGATAATTTGATATGCGGGTGGACCGGTGCTTGGGTGATGTTCTTACTTGAACAAGCCTCCCACTTATGATTGCCCCCTCTCGCAAGCATCTGCAACTATGAAAGAAGAATTAAGATAAATCTAACCATAGCATGAAACATATGGATCCAAATCAGCCCCTTATGGAATAACACATAAACTAGGGTTTAAGCTTCTGTCACTCTAGAAACCCATCATCTACTTATTACTCCACAACGCCTTCCCTTAGGCCCAAGTATAGTGAAGTGTCATGTAGTCTACGTTCACATGACACCACTATAGGAAGCAACAACATACATATCATCAAAATATCGAACGAATACTAAATTCACATAAGGTTCAAAAAAAATACTAAATTCACATGATTACTTATAACAAAATTTCTCCCATGTCCTCAAGAACAAAAGTAACTACTCACAAATCATATTCATGTTCAAGATCAGAGGGGTATTGAATATCAGCAAGGATCTGAACATATGATCTTCCACAATAAACCAACTAGCATCAACTACAAGATGAAACAACACTACTAGCAACCCACATGTACCAATCTGAGGTTTTGAAACAAAGATTGAATACAAGAGATGAACTAGGGTTTGAGATGAGATGGTGTTGGTGAAGATGTTGATGAAGATTGATCCTCCCACGATGAGAGGGTTGTTGGTGATGTCGATGGCTTCGATTTCCCCCTCGCGGAGGGAAGTGTCCGTGGCGGAATCACTCCACCGGAGAGCTAAAGTGTTCCTGCCCAGTTTCCGCCTCGAGACAGTGGCACTTCGTCCCGAAAGTCCTCCCTTGATTTTTTCTAGGTCAAAACCCTTGATATAGCAGAAGATGGGGGCTGGAGGCTTGCCAGGGGCCCCACAAGGCATCAGGGCGCACCCTCGCCCTGTTTCCTTGTGGGCAACTGGTGGACCCCCTTGGTACTTCTTTGCTCCAGTATTTTGTATATATTCCATAAAAATTCTCTGTGAAATTTCATGTCATTTGGAGTTGTGCAGAATAGGTATCTCTGATGTAGCTTTTCCAGGTCCAAAATTCCAGCTGCCGGCATTGTCCTTCTCCATGTAAATCTTGCAAATTAAGAGGGAAAATGCATTAGAATTGCATCATAAAGTGTTATAATGATAAAAAACATTATAAATAACTATAGGAAAACATGATGCAAAATGGACGTATCAACTCCCCCAAGATTAGACCTCGCTTGTCCTTAAGCGAAAGCCGAAATCGATAATCATGTCCACATGTTTAGAGAGAGAGAGAGGTGTCAATAAAAACCAAATACGGACATAGTAGCATCATGATCATTATCATAGCAACAATATATCATCATAAAACTTCTCATGAGCAAGTAAAAATTCATCACAATAACGAAGTATAAAGCATAAAATTTCTTGAAAAACTAACAAACTATGTTCTTAGTCAATGAAACAATTACGATTCATCATATTCTCAAGAAGGGTGTCATGTAAGAGCTTTTGTTTAGCAAGTCCACATACTCAACTATCATTTAGTCTTCTATGATTGCTGAAACTCACGACATATATATGGAGCAAAAGTTTCAGTCAGACACAAAGAAAGATAGGGGCTTATAGTTTCGCCTCCCAACTTATTTACCTCAAGGGTAATGTCAACAATAATAACTCATGATTACTCATACCAACTGGATATATATGCCTAGATATTTCCCCACCACATGATGCTTGCAAAAAGAAAAAGGAATAGAGAAGAACACTATTGACTCTTGCATAGGAAATAAATATACTAAGGTAAAAGATATGCCCTTCATAGAGGGAAGCAGAGGTTGTCATGTGCTTTTTATTTTTGGATGTGCAAGCTCTTAATGTAAAGGAACGTCACTTTATATTGCCCCTTGTGATAGCAACCTTTATTATGCAGTCTGTCGCTTTTATTTCTTTACCATCACAAGATCGTACAAAGCTTATTTTCCCTTACAATAAAAGATATACATATTTAGGAGCAATTTTTATTGCTTTATGCACCGATGACTTGAGGGATCTTATTCAATCCATAGGTAGATATAGTGGACTGTCATGACATGAAATTGGGTTTAAGGGTTTTGGATGCATAAGTAGTATCTCTACTTGGTGTAGATTTTTGGCTAGCAAAAGATATTGAGCAAGCACCACATGTTGGAGGATCCTTGACAATATAACTTCTATGTGAATATAAGAAACCATAACTCATTGCGTTGTGTTCCTTGTCCAACATCAACTAATTGACATAACATATTTAGTGGGGGCTCACAATCATAACAGATTTCCAAGATAGTATATCTATATGTGAATATTCTCTTCCCTTATTAGTCTTTCATGAATTGCATCATTGACCAATACTATGTTTGTTAACTTCCAACTAGTTTTATCAATTATACTTTTCTTTATGTAAAGTCATTACTTTCCATGGGATTAGCATATGATTTATTTATTATTTTCATTACTAAGATTGAAACATAAAAGTAAAGAAGCAAAACTCAAACTACTCTTTATTATATAACTCTCAACTCGATTACATAGATAGACTAGCACTCAAAAATAGATCATACTAAACTTTTATTCTTCTAAATCATGAAATAAGTAAGGATCAAACTAAGATAGGTAAAGATAATAAAATTGATGGTGATACGATACCGGGGCACCTCCCCCAAGCTTGGCACAAGCCTAGGTTGGTGCCCATGCCCGTGTACTCAAGTTTCTTTCTTCGGTGTTGGTGGTGCAATATTCTTGGAGATGATTCCCTTGAGGGTACAGTTCTCCTCCTCAAGCTTATTGACTTGATGTTTGAGCTCCATGATTTCCTTACGGAGCTTGCCGGTGACAGTCAGAGCACCATCAACCCATGGATGAAGCTTGGCTAAGGGGGATGAAGCAACACTCTTTTGCAAGTTACGGTAGGAAATAAATCGAGTGTTGGGAGGTTTAACCGAGTTTGGGAGACTTGATTTCTTAAACTCCATGTGCATATCTCCAGGTTGAGGTAGAGGGGCTTCTTATTCTTCCTCCAATCTAGAGTCCTCCATCCTCTTCAAATCAGCATCTCGATCTTCATACGTGGACCAACCATAAGGATCCATGTCCCCATAGATCCTTGGATTTTCAACATAGTGAGAAACATAGCTCTCTCTGTCTGAGTCTTGGAACGACATACTATCAGATCTGCGAGAAAAATAGCACGAAACAAGAGGAGAGGAGATTCTCGCGATACAGTGGTTAAAACATTCTGGAGTGCATATAAAGATTTTTTTATCTTACGAAACAAGTATTCGAGAAGAAAATGGAGTCGGGTAGGCAAACGAGGGGCCCACAAGGCAACCAGGCGCGGCCAGGGGGTAGGGCACCCCTGTTGTCTTATGACCTCCTCGTGGGTCCCCTCGGTTGTTTCTTATTCTTATATTTTTCTTAATATTCCAAAACAGACATAATTTTTTTATGGAATTTTTGGAGTTGGTTTACTTACTGTATGAGACCTATTCCTTTTCAGGGTTCTGGAGTGTTCCGGAAGGTCTCTCTTATGTGTTCCTCCTGTGTCATAGTTTGAACAATATTAGTTTCAACTTAATAGGTGTACCTAAGATATAATGCTTAATTATTTGTCCATTAACCGCTCTCGGATTAGTGCCCTCGGCATTATTGATCTTGATAGCTCCGGAGCGATAGACTTCTTCAATGATATAGGGTCCTTCCCATTTGGAGAGAAGTTTTCTTGCAAAAAATCTTAAACGAGAGTTGTAAATAGAACATGCTCACCCACTTTGAATTCCCATTTTTGAATCCTTTTATCATGTCATCTTTTAACTTTTTCTTTAAACAACTTGGCATTTTTGTAAGCTTGGGTTCTTCATTCATCTAACGAGCTAATATCAAATAACCTCTTTTCACCGGCAAGTTTGAAATCATAATTAAGTTCTTTAATTACCCAATATGCTTTGTGTTCTAACTCAAGAGGTAAATGACATGCTTTTCCATAAACCATTTTATACAGAGACATACCCATAGGATTCTTATAAGCAGTTCTATATGCCCATAATGCATCATCAAGTTTCTTAGACCAATTCTTTGTAGATCTATTAACGGTCATTTGCAAAATTAATTTGATTTCTCTATTGCTCAATTCAACTTGACCACTAAACTGAGGATGATAAGGAGATGCAATTATATGGTTAACATCATATTCAGCAAGAAGTTTATGGAAAGCACCATGAATAAAATGTGAACCACCATCAGTTATTAAATATCTAAGGACTCCAAACCTCGGGAAAATAACTTATTTGAGCATTTTAATAGATGTGTTATGATCAGCACTACTAGATGGAATAACTTCTGCCCACTTAGTAACATAATCAATATAAACTAGAATATATGTATACCATTAGAGGAAGGAAAAGGTCTCATATAATCAAATCCCCAAACATTAATGGTTCAATAACAAGTGAATAATTCATAGGCATTTCCTGACGTCTACCAATATTACCAATTCTTTGACATTCCACAAGAGAGGACAAACTTACATGCATCCTTGAAAAGGGTAGGCCAATAAAAACCAGACTGTAGTACCTTATGTGCAGTTCTCTCTCCAACATGGTGTCCTCCGTATGCCTCAGAGTGACACTTCCGAAGGATTTGTTCCTGTTCATGCTCAGGTACACAACGTCTAATAACACGATCTACTCCTTTATATAGATGTGGGTCATGCTAAAAGTAATGTCTTAAATCAAAGAAGAACTTTTTCTTTTGTTGATATGTGAAACTAGGTGGTATATATTTAGCAACAATGTAAGTAGCATAGTCGGCATACCAAGGAGTATTACGAGAAGCATTTATAACAGCTAATTGTTCATCAGGAAAACTATCATCAATAGGCAGTGGGTCATCAAGAACATTTTCCATTCTAGACAAATTATCAGCTATGGGATTCTCAGCTCCTTTTCTATCAGTAATATGCAAGTCAAATTCTTGTAGAAAAAGGACCCACCTAATCAACCTAGGTTTAGCATCTTTCTTTTCCATAAGATATATAATAGCAGCTTGATCGGTGTGAATAGTTACTTTAGAATTAACAATGTAAGATATGAATTTATCACATCCAAACACAACTGCTAAAAATTCTTTCTCTGTAGTAGCATAATTTCTTTGAGCACTATCCAGAGTTTTACTAGCATAATGGATAACATTCAATTTCTTATCAACTATTTGTCCTAGAACAGCACCAACAACATAGTCACTAGCATCACACATAATTTCAAAAGATAAGTTTCAATCAAGTGGTCAAACAATAGGTGCAGAGATTAAGGCTTTCTTAAGTATTTCAAAGGCTTCTACCCAATCATAATAAAAACAAATGGAACATCTTTTTGCAAAAGATTAGTAAGAGGCCTAGAAATTTTAGAGATGTCTTTAATGAATATCCTATAAAAACCAACATGGCCAAGGAAGCTTCTGTTGGAAATATGCCCTAGAGGCAATAATAAAGTGGTTATTATTATATTTCCTTAATCATGATAAATGTTTATTATTCATGCTAGAATTGTATTGACCGGAAACTTAAATACATGTGTGGTTACATAAACAAATACCATGTCCCTAGTAAGCCTCTATTAGACTAGCTCGTTGATCAAAAGATGGTTAAGGTTTCCTAACCATAGACAAGTGTTGTCACTTCATAACGAGATCACATCATTAGGAGAATGATGTGATGGACAAGACCCATCCGTTAGCATAGCATATAATCGTTCAGTTTATTGCTACTGCTTTCTTAATGTCAAATACATACTCCTTCGACCATGAGATCATGCAACTCCCGGATACCAGAGGAATACCTTGTGTGCTATCAAACATCACAACATAACTGGGTGATCATAAAGATGCTCTACATGCATCTCCGAAGGTGTTTGTTGAGTTGGCATGGATCGAGATTGGGATTTGTCACTCCGTGTGACGGAGAGGTATCTCTGGGCCCTCTCGGTAATACAACATCACAAGAAGCTTGCAAGCAAAGTGACTAAGGAGTTAGTTACGAGATGATGTATTATGGAACGAGTAAAGAGACTTGCCGGTAACGAGATTCAACTAGGTATGGAGATACCGACGATCGAATCTCGGGCAAGTAACATACCGACAAACAAAGGGAATTACGTATGTTGTCATAAAGGTTCGACCGATAAAGATCTTCGTAGAATATGTACGAACCAATATGGGCATCCAGGTCCCGCTATTGTTTATTGACCAGAGAAGTGTCTCGGTCATGTCTACATCATTCTCGAACCCGTAGGGTCCGCACGCTTAACGTTCGTTGACGATATAGTTTTATATGAGTTATGTGAGTTGGTGACCGAATGTTGTTCGGAGTCCCGGATGAGATCATGGACATGACGAGGAGCTCCAGAATGGTTCGGAGGTAAAGATTGATATATAGAATGATACTATTTGGTCTCTGAAAAGGTTTCGGAATGCACCGGGTATTTATCGGATCACCGGAAAGAGTTTCGGAAGGCCACGGGAAGTTACTGGGCCTAACAGGCCAAAGGGAGGGAAGCACACCAGCCCACAAGGGGCTGGCGCGCCCCCAACCTGGCTGCCGACCTTGTAAAGGAAAGGGAGGGGCTGGGCCCCTCCTGCCTTTCTCCACGCAAGGGAGAAAGGGATGGGGAGGTGTCCTAGGGCAGCCGACCCCCCTTTCCTTCCCCCCACACGCCAAAGAAGGAAGGTGGGGGGGCGCCTAGGCAGGCGCCTAGGGTGGCCGCTGGCCCCTTGGGGCGCGCCCCAGGGCAGCCCCTCCTTCCCCCACCTATATATATGAGAGGAAGGAGAGGGGGCAATAGACACCACGAATCCCCAAGCCGTGTGCGGCGCCCCGTCTCCCTCTAGTTCTAGTTCCTCCTCCGTCCACGTCCGTTGTGCTTGGCGAAGCCCTGTGGATAGTTTCGCCACCAACGTCACCACGCCATCATGCTGCCAGAACTCATCTACTACTTCGCCTCTCTTGCTGGATCGAGAAGGCGAGGGCATCATCGAGCTGAACGTGTGCTGAACACGGAGGTGCAGTACGTTCGGTGCTTGATCGGTACGGATCATGAAGGTGTATGACTAAATCAACCGCGTTGATAAACGCTTCCGCTTAGCGATCTACAAGGGTATGTAGACGCTCTCCCCCTCTCGTAGCTATGCATCTCCATGGATAGATATTGCGTGTGCGTAGATTTTTTTTGTTTTCCATGCAACGTTCCCCAACAGTGGCATCATGAGCTAGGTCTATGCATAGATGATATGCATGAGTAGAACACAAAGGAGTTGTGGTCGGTGAGGTTCATATTGCTTCCCACCAATGTCTTATTTTGATTCGGCGGCATTGTGGGATGAAGCGGCCGGGACCAACCTTACATGTCCAAGCACATGAGACCGCTTCCACCGACTGACATGCAACTTGTTTTGCATAAAGGTGGCTGGCGGGTGTCTGTTTCTCCTACTTTAGTTGAATCAGATTTGACTACGGCGGTCCTTGCAGAAGGTTAAATAGCAACTTGATAATCATCGTTGTGGTTTTTGCGTAGGTAAGAACGGTTCTTGCTAGTTGCCCGTAGCAAGCACGTAAAACTTGCAACAACAAAGTAGAGGACGTCTAACTTGTTTTTGCAGGGCATGTTGTGATGTGATATGGTCAAGATGTGATGTGATATATGTTGATGTATGAGGTGATCATGTTTTGTAATAAGTTCATGAATTGCATGTCGATGAGTACGACAACCGGTAGGAGCCTTAGGGTTGCCTTTAATTATTGTATGACCTGCGTGTCAATCACTTAAGCGACATGTAATTGCTTTACTTTATCGCTATGCGTTAGCAATAGTTGTAGAAGCAATAGTTGGCAAGACGACCCCGACACAACAATGGAGATCAAGGTGTCATGCTGGTGACATTGGAGATCATGCCGATGCTTTCGAGATGGAGATCAAAAGCACAAGATGATGATGGCCATATCATGTCACATATTTTTGATTGCATGTGATGTTTATCCCTTATGCATCTTATTTTGCTTAGAACGACGGTAGCATTATAAGATGATCCCTTCACTTAATTTCAATATAAAAGTGTTCTCCCCAAGTATGCACCGTTGCTAAAGTTCGTCGTTTCGAAGCACCTCGTGATGATTGGGTGTGATAGACTCTATGTTCACATACAATGGGTGTAAGCCAGTTTTGCACATGCATAATACTTGGGTTAAACTTGACGAGCCTAGCATGTACACACATGGTCTCGGAACACTGGAGACCGAAAGGACGAATGTGAGTCATATAGTAGATTGATTAACATAGAGATGTTCACCATTGAAAACTACCCCATCTCACGTGATGATCGGACATGGGTTAGATGATTTGGATCATGTATCACTTAGACAACTTGAGGGATGTTGATTTAAGTGGGAGTTCATTAGTAATTTGATTATTAGAACTAATTTTTTTTTGTCATGAACTTAGTCTTAATAGTTTTGCTTATCTATGTTGTAGATCAATGGCCCGTGCTACCGTTCCCTTGAATTTTAATGCGTTCCTGGAGAAAGCTAAGTTGAAAGATGATGGTAGCAACTACACGGACTGGGTCCGTAATTTGAGGATTATCCTCATTGTTGCAAAGAAGAATTATGTCCTTGATGCACCACTAGGTGACAGACTTGCTACAGGAGCTGATGCAGATGTTATGAACGTCTGGCCGGCTCGATCTGATGACTACTCAATAGTTTAGTGTGCCATGTTTTACGACTTAGAACTGGGACTTCAAAGATGTTTTGAATGCCATGGGGCATATGAGATCTTCTAAGAGCTAAAGTTGATATTTCAAGCTAATTCCCGGGTTGAGAGATATGAAGTCTCCAGAAAAGTTCTATAGTTGTAAGATGGAGGAGAATAGTTCTGTCAGTGAACACATACTCAAAATGTCTAGGTATCATAACCACTTGACTCAGTTGGGAATTGATCTTCCAGTTGAGAGTGTTATTGATAGAGTTCTTCAGTCACTACCACCGAGCTACAAAGGCTTCGTGATGAACTATAATATGCAAGGGATGATGAAAACGATTCCCGGGCTCTTCGCGATGCTGAAATCGGCGGAGGTAGAAATCAAGAAGGAGCATCAAGTGTTGATGGTTAACAATACCACAAGTTTCAAGAAAAAGGGCAAGGGAAAGAAAGGGAACTTCAAGAAGAAGGGCAAGCAAGTTTCCGCTCCCGTGAAGAAGCCCAAAGCTGGACCCAAGCTTGAAACTGAGTGGTTCTACTGCAAAGGAAATGGTCACTGGAAACGGAACTGCCCCAAATACTTGGCGGATAAGAAGGATGGCAAAGTGAACAAAGGTATATCTGATATACATGTTATTGATGTGTTCCTTAATAATGCTCGTAGTAGCGCCTGGGTATTTGATACTGGTTCGGTTGCTCATATTTGTAACTCAAAACAGGAGCTGCGGACTAAACGAAGATTGGCTAAGGACGAGGTGACGATGCACGTCGGAATGGTTCCAAGGTTGATGTGATCGCCGTCGGCACACTACCTCTACATCTACCTTCGGGATTAGTTTTAGACCTCAATAATTGTTATTTGGTGCCAGCGTTGCGCATGAACAGTATATCTGGATCTTGTTTATTACGAGACGGTTATTCATTTAAATCGGAGAATAATTGTTGTTCTCTTTATATGAGTAATATCTTTTATGGTCATGCACCTTTAATGAATGGTCTATTCTTGTTGAATCTCGATCGTAGTGATACACACATTCATAATATTGATGCCAAAAGATGCAAAGTTGATAATGCTAGTGCAACATACTTGTGGCACTACCGTTTAGGTCATATTGGTGTAAAGCGCATGAAGAAACTCCATGCGGATGGACTTTTGGAATCACTTGATTATGAATCATTTGATACTTGCGAACCATGCCTCATGGGTAAGATGACTAAAACTCCATTCTCCGGAACAATGGAGCGAGCTAATGACTTATTGGAAATAATACATACCGATGTATGCGGTCTGATGAGTGTTGAGGCACGCGGCGGGTATTGTTATTTTCTAACCTTCACACATGTTTTAAGTAGGTATGGGTATATCTACTTGATGAAACACAAGTCTGAAACATTTGAAAAGTTCAAAGAATTTCAGAGTGAAGTGGAGAATCATCGTAACAAGAAAATAAAGTTTCTACGATCTGATCACGGAGGCGAATATTTGAGTTACGAGTTTGGCCTTCATTTAAGACAATGTGGAATTGTTTCACAACTAACGCCACCTGAAACACCACAGCGTAATGGTGTGTCCGAATGTCGTAATCGTACTTTATTAGATATAGTGCATTATATGATGTCTCTTACTGATTTACCTTTATAATTTTGGGGTTATGCATTAGAGACAGCCACATTCACGTTAAATAGGGCACCATCTAAATCCGTTGAGACGACACCATATGAACTATGGTTTGGCAAGAAACCTGAGCTGTCATTTCTTAAAGTTTGGGGATGCAATGCTTATGCCAAAAGGATTCAGCCTGATAAGCTCGAACCCGAATCGGAGAAGTGCGTGTTCATAGGATACCCTAAAGAAACTATTGGGTATACCTTCTACCACAGATCCGAAGGCAAGATCTTTGTTGCTAAGAGTGGGTCATTTCTAGAGAAGGAGTTTCTCTCGAAAGAAGGGAGTGCGAGGAAAGTAGAACTTGATGAGGTAATTGTACCTTCTCTCGAATTGGAAAGTAGCACATCAAAGAAAACCATTCCTGTGATGCCTACACCAACTACAGAGGAAGCTAATGATGATGATCATGAAACTACAGATCAAGTTACTACTGAACCTCGTAGGTCAAACAGAACACGTACCTCACCAGAGTGGTACGGTAATGCTGTCCTGGAAGTCATGTTGTTAGACAACGATGAACCTATGAACTATGAAGAAGCTATGATGAGCCCAGATTCTGATAAATGGCTTGAGGCCATGAAATCTGAGATAGGATCCATGCATGAGAACAAAGTATGGACTTTGGTGGACTTGCCCGATGATCGGCAAGCCATTGAGAATAAATGGATCTTCAAGAGGAAGACGGACACTGATGGTAATATCACTGTCTAAAAAGCTCGACTTGTCGCAAAAGGTTTTTGACAAGTTCAAGGGGTTGACTATGATGAGACTTTCTCACCCGTAGCGATGCTGAAGTCTGTCCGAATCATGTTAGCAATTGCCACATTTTATGATTATGAAATCTGGCAAATGGACGTCAAAACTGCATTCCTTAATGGATTTCTTAAAGAAGAGTTGTATATGATGCAACCAGAAGGTTTTGTCAATCCTAAAGGTGCTAACAAAGTGTGCAAGCTCCAACGGTCCATTTATGGACTGGTGCAAGCATCTCGGAGTTGGAATATATGCTTTGATGATGTGATCAATGCATATGGTTTTATACAGACTTACGGTGAAGCCTGTATTTACAAGAAAGTGAGTGGGAGCTCTGTAGCATTTCTGATATTATATGTGGATGACATATTGCTGATTGGAAATGATATAGAATTTCTGGATAGCATAAAAGGATACTTGAATAAGAATTTTTCAATGAAAGACCACGACATAAGATAAAGAGAAAATGAAAGTCATTCCCTATGCCTCAACCATAGGCTCTATTATGTATGCCATGCTGTGTACCATACCAGATGTGTGCCTTGCCATAAGTTTGGCAGGGAGGTACCAAAGTAATCTAGGAGTGGATCACTGGACAGCGGTCAAGAATATCCTAAAGTACCTGAAAAGGACCAAGGATATGTTTCTCGTTTATGGAGGTGACGAAGAGCTCGTCGTAAAAGGTTACGTCGATGCTAGCTTCGACAAAGATCCGGATGACTCTAAGTCACAAACCGGATACGTATTTATATTGAATGGTGGAGCTGTCAGTTGGTACAGTTCCAAGCAGAGCGTCGTGGCGGGATCTACGTGTGAAGCGGAGTACATAGCTGCTTCGGAAGCAACGCGTGAAGGAGTCTGGACGAAGGAGTTCATATTCGATTTGGGTGTTATACCCAGTGCATCGGGTCCAATGACAATCTTCTGTTACAACACTGGAGCAATTGCCTTAGCGAAGGAATCCAGGTTTCACAAGAGAACTAAACACATCAAGAGACACTTCAACTCCATTCGTGAAAAGGTCAAGGATGGAGACATAGAAATTTGCAAAATACATACGGATCTGAATGTGGCAGACCCGTTGACTAAACCTCTTCCGCAGGCAAAACATGATCAACACCAAGACTCCATGGGTGTTAGATTCATTACTATGTAATCTAGATTATTGACTCTAGTGCAAGTGGGAGACTGTTGGAAATATGCCCCAGAGGCAATAATAAAGTGGTTATTATTATATTTCCTTAATCATGATAAAGGTTTATTATTCATGCTAGAATTGTTTTGACCGGAAACTTAAATACATGTGTGGATACATAAACAAATACCGTGTCCCTAGTAAGCCTCTACTAGACTAGCTCGTTGATAAAAAGATGGTTAAGGTTTCCTAACCATAGACATGTGTTGTCACTTGATAACGAGATCACATCATTAGGAGAATGATGTGATGGACAAGACCCATCCGTTAGCATAGCATATGATCGTTTGGTTTATTGCTACTGCTTTCTTAATGTCAAATACATATTCCTTCGACCATGAGATCATGCAACTCCCAGATACCGAAGGAATACCTTGCGTGCTATCAAACGTCACAACGTAACTGGGTGATCATAAAGATGCTCTACAGGTATCTCCGAAGGTGTTTATTGAGTTGGCATAGATCGAGATTGGGATTTGTCACTCCGTGTGACGGAGAGGTATATCTAGGCCCTCTCGGTAATACAACATCACAAGAAGCTTGCAAGCAAAGTGACTAAGGAGTTAGTTACGAGATGATGTATTGCGGAACTAGTAAAGAGACTTGCCGGTAATGAGATTGAACTAGGTATGGAGATACCGACGATCGAATCTCAGGCAAGTAACATACCGACAGACAAAGGGAACTGCGTATGTTATCATAAAGGTTCAACCGATAAAGATCTTCATAGAATATGTAGGAACCAATATGGGCATCTAGGTCCCGCTATTGATTATTGACCGGAGAAGTGTCTCGGTCATGTCTACATCATTCTCGAACCCATAGTGTCATGGGGTTAACACGGCAGATGCCCTAGTGAAAGGACTTAGGTGCAAGGCCATTGCTACGATGATTAGCTTGAAGGGGTTGAGGGGGACGAAAGACACAGATTTACCCAAGTTCGGCCCCTCGCAGTGGAGGTAAAAGCCTACTCCTGCTCTCGTTGATTATTGCTTGAGTATCGATTACAAGGGAGCAGATTCGCTTGACCTGGCTATCGATTGATTGTCACCTAGGTTTACCCGCCGCAGGGACTTGCCTTTATATACACAGGTCGAGGCCCTGAGCTTACAAGAGTCCGGGCTGGCTTATACTTTGTAACCGACGCCGGCTGTAAATCACCTTGCCTTCTTTGGCAAGTCGCCATTGGGCGGCTTACACCTCCGGGTCACACACCGTCTTCTCGTCTTGGGCCTTCAACCAGTCCACCTTGTAAGCTGCCTTCTGGCTCCATGTCTTGGTTTCTTGGGCCTGTCTAAGGCTTCCTTGTTGAGTCGCCAATAGCCTAACCCGGCCCTGTTAGGGCGGGTCTCACCCATGGAGTTGAATGCACCCGATCACGACTGTATGAGTAAGCTGCTTGCTGTGCAATGGCCATCTATAAGAGCTCAACTGCATTCCGAGTTTCTACCGCGACTGGTGACTCGCCAGGAATTGGAATCGCCGCCAGCCGGGTTGTTGCTGCTAACATGTTATCCACCAGGTTAGAAAAGTGCCCGGGTGGCGCCAGGACATGGTTAGGCGCTCGCTCCTCCCTCCGAGCCGGCTCAGGCTGGCGAGGTTGAGCCGCCGCCCGATTCCCTAGCATATCAGGGTTTAACTGAGGATTCACCCGTGCATCTGGAGTGCTTGGACCTGCCCCAGGAGTGTCAAACAAACGCCTTGGGTCATATATCAACGGTAGGCGACTCTGGTACCTTCTCTGGAATACTGCATTAGACGCGTTCTGATCCAAACTTAAGCGCCAAGCCTCCGCCTTGACACGCTCTGCCTCTGCGTCAATCTGAGCCTTCAGCGCAACTGTTTGGTTGTTTTTAGCCACGATATCCTCTTGGGCCTTGGTTATCTCCTCACGAATCTTTGCAACCTTTGCGTTGCGCTCTGCTTGATTTGCCGCAGTGACCTCTGTTGCCAACAAATCTGTCAAGGTACCCATGAGATCCAGTAGTACTTGAGCCGGTGGCCTGCCTGACCCGGATCCACCAACCCTTGCCACGGCCGGGTCAGAGGCTGTTGCAGCCGCCGTCGAAGAATTGAGAGCCAGCCCTGTACCAGCCATGAAGATAGCAGCCCTGCACGGCGGCTCATAGGGGTCCGGAATACTGTTGCCATCGGAACAGTCCCCAAGCCCGCCGTCTTGAAGTTGATAGATTGACTCCGTCTCTTCGGTCGAGGACTCATCACCTGAGTAGATGAGAGTCTCTCCTCCAGATGCAGAATCTTTTGCAAGCTCCTTGCCTTGCGCGAAACCAACGAAAACGCGCTTCCGGCCGGGTTGAACCCGGGCAGATTGTGCGCGCCGAGCCGGCTCGATGATGTCAGTGCAGATGTTCGGCTCAGGCTCTGATCCACCCATCTTTCCGATGAAGACGTGAATTCCGCCGAAGGGGACCCGGTACCCGTACTCAATTGAGTCGGCCTCGGGGCCCCAGCCAGCGTCGTCGTTGTAGAGCTTACCGCGGCAACTCTTGGTCATCCTGCCAATGGCGTAGTCCTCGATCCCTGGTAAAGATCCCTTCAAGAAATCGAAACCACTGTGCACTAGCCCCATGGTGGGCGCCAACTGTCATGGGGTTAACATGACAGATGCCCTAGTGAAAGGACTTAGGTGCGAGGCCATTGCTACGATGATTAGCTTGAAGGGGTTGAGCGAGACAAAAGACACAGATTTACCCAGGTTCGGCCCCTCGCAGTGGAGGTAAAAGCCTACTCCTGCTCTCGTTGATTATTGCTTGAGTATCGATTACAAGGGAGCGGATTCGCTTGACCTAGCTATCGATTGATTTTCACCTAGGTTTACCCACCGCAGGGACTCGCCTTTATATACACAGGTCGAGGCCCTGAGCTTACAAGAGACCGGGCCGGCTTATACTTTGTAACCGACGCTGGCTCTAAATCATCTTGCCTTCTTTGGCAAGTCGCCATTGGGCGGCTTACACCTCCGGGTCATGCACCGTATTATGGTCTTGGGCCTTCAACCGGTCCACCTAGTAAGCTGCCTCCTGGCTCCGTGTCTTGGTTTCTTGGGCTTGTCTAAGGCTTCCTTCTTGAGTCACCAACAGCCTAACCCGGCCCTGTTAGGGCTGGTCTCACCATGGGGTTATATCCCCAACACGTAGGGTCCGCACGCTTAACGTTCGTTGACAATATAGTTTTATATGAGTTATGTGAGTTGGTGACCGAATGTTGTTCGGAGTCTTAGATGAGATCATGGACATGACGAGGACCTCCGGAATGGTCTGGAGGTAAAGATTGATATATAGGATGATACTATTTGGTCTCCGGAAAGGTTTCGAAATGCACCGGGTATTTATCGGATCACCGAAAAGAGTTTCGGAAGGCCACGGGAAGTTACCGGGCCTAACGGGCCAAAGGGAGGGAAGCACACCAGCCCACAAGGGGCTGGTGCGCCCCCAACCTGTCTGCCGACCTTGTAAAGGAAAGGGAGGGGCTGGCCCCCTCCTGCCTTTCTCCACGCAAGGGAGAAAGGGAAGGGGAGGCGCCCTAGGGCGGCCGACCCCCGTTCCCCCCCCCCCCCACACGCCAAAGAAGGAAGGTGGGGGGGACGCCTAGGCAAGCGCCCAGGGTGGCTGCTGGCCCCCTTGGGGCGCGCCCTAGGGCAGCCCCTTGATGTCGCTTGAAACTACGTCGGTATTTCCTCAAAGAGGAAGGGATGATGCAGTACAGCTACGGTAGGTATTTCCCTCAGTTGTGAAACCAAGGTATCAATCCAGTAGGAGAACCAAGCAACACTATGTAAACGGTACCTGCACACAAAGAACAAATACTTGCAACCCGACGCATAAGAGGGGTTGTCAATTCCTCCACGGTAAAAAGATAGATAAATTTGTGGTAGATTGGATAAACAGCTCTCGATAAAATGCGAAATAAAATAAGTAATAAAAAAGTGCAGCAAGGTATTTTTGGGTTTTTGGAATAATAGATCTGAAAGTAAAAGCGAATAAAAATAGACCTCAAAGCAAATATGATAAAGAATAGACCCGGGGGCCATAGATTTCACTAGTGGCTTCTCTCGAGAAATAGCACACGATGGGTAAACAAATTATTGTTGGGCAATTGATAGAAGATCAAATAATTATGATGATATCCAAGGCAATGATCAATATATAGGCATCACGTCCAAGATAAGTAGACCGACTCCTGCCTGCATCTACTACTATTACTCCACACATCGACCGCTATCCAGCATGCATCTAGTGTATTAAGTTCATGGAGAAACGGAGTAATGCAATAAGAACGATGACATGATGTAGACGAGATCTATTCATGTAGGAATAACCCCCATCTTGTTATACTTAATAGCAACGATACATGCGTGTCTTGCTGCCCCTTCTGTCACTGGGAAAGAACACCGCAAGATCGAACCCATCACAAAGCACCTCTTCCCATGGCAAGAAAAATCGATCTAGTTGGCCTAACTAAACCAAAGATTCGAAGAAGAAATACGAGGCTATAAATAATCATGCATATAAGAGATCAAAGAAGACTCAAATAATATTCATGGATATAGATCTGATCATAAACTCAAAGTTCATCGGATCCCAACAAACACACCGCAAAAAGAGTTAAATCAAATAGATGTCCAAGAGACCATTGTATTGAGAATCAAAAGAGAGAGAGGAAGCCATCTAGCTATTGCGTACGGACCTGTAGGTCTATGGTGGACTACTCACGCATCATCGGAGAGGCACCAATGAGGATGATGAACCCCTCCGTGATGGTGTTAGATTGGATCTCATGGTTCTGGAACTTGCGGCAGCTGGAATTGTGTTTCGTCAACTCCCCTAGGGTTTCTGGAATATTTGGGAATTTATAGGGCGAAGAGGGGGTGGAGGATACCCCCATGGGCCCCACAACCCCCTGGGCACGCCCTGGTGGGTTGTGGTCCCCATGGGCCTCCCCCGAGGTGCTTTCTTGGTCCTCAAGGTGTCTTCTGGTCCAAAAAAATCTCCAAAAAGTTTTGTTGCGTTTGGACTCCGTTTGGTACTGATATTCTGTGAAGTAAAAAACAAGCAAAACATAGCAACTTGCACTGGGCACTATGTTAATAGGTTAGTCCCAAAAAATGCTATAAAGTTGCTATAAAATGAATATAAAACATCCAAGAATGATAATATAACAGCATGGAACAAGCAAAAATTATGGATACGTTGGAGAGCCCCAAGCTCAATTCCTAATGATAAAAACAGAATTTTTGATGTGGAATGCTGCCTAACATGTTCATCACATATTCTTTTCTTTTGTAGCATGGACATTTGGACTTTTATATGGTTCAAAGCAATAGTCTAGTTTTGACATGAAGATTTCAATACTCAAGCATATCAACAAGCAATCATGTCTTTCAAAATATCAACACTAAGGAAAGTTATCCCTAGCCCATCATGCTCAGTCATTGATCCATTCATGAAACACACTCGCATATTAGCTACATCCAATGTTCAAGTATGATCATAGTGCTCCCTAGTTGGTGCTTTATAAGAGAAGATGGAGACTCAAATAAAAATAAAAATTGCATAAAGTAAATAGATAGGCTCTTTGCAGAGGGAAGTAGGGATTTGTAGAGGTGTCAGAGCTCAAAGCTTAAATTGAGAGATATTTTTTTAGAGGCATACTTTCCCCGTCAACGAAAACGACCGAGTAATTCCCAACACTTTCCATGCTAGATATATCATAGGCGGTTCCCAAACATAAAATAAACTTTATTCCTTTTTCCACCATTCTTTCACAATCCATGGCTAGCCGTATCCACGGGTGCCTTCCATACCAACACTTTCCAAGGAATTTATTATTTGACAACATAAAGTAAATTTCTTTTTCATTTTGGGACTGGGCATCCCTATTACCGCCGTACTCTCTGCAATGACAAGTGAATAAGCACCCATCTTGAGAATAACACATCTAGCATGGAAAATATTGGTCACCCCCTGCCGCTTCATGAGCGGTACGAGCACACAAAAAGGAAATTCATTTTGAAAATTAGAGATGGCACATACAAATTTACTTAGAACGGCACAGAAACACCGCATATAGGTAGGTATGGTGGACTCAAGTGGCAAAACTGGGTTTAAGAATTTTGGATGCACAAGTAGTATTTCTACTTAGTACAAGTGGAGGCTAGCAAAAGGATTGAGAAGCAACCAACCAAGAAACGAAAATTCACATAAGCGAGCATTAAGCATAACTAACACCGAATAATGCACCATAAGTAGGATGTAATTTCATTGTATAACTATTGACTTCCGTGCTTGCATAGGGAATCACAAAGCTTAACACCAATATTCTTACTAAAGCATAATTACTCACCAACATGACTCACATATCACTATCATCATATCTCAAAACTATTACAAATAATCAAGTTATCCAATGATCTTCATGAAAGTTTTTATTATATCCCTCTTGAATATCTATCACTTTGGGATTAATTTCATATATTGCAATTGCTTTTAAATAGGTTAAACAAATTTAAGTGTAGAACATCAGAATGAAATTTTCCGTCTCCCAAAATAATATAAGTGAAGCATGAGGGAATTTCTTCAAAAAATTACTAACTCTCAAATAAATCTAAGTGAAGCATGAGAGAATTTCTTCAAAAATATTAAAGCACACCGTGCTCAAAAAGATATAAGTGAAGCACTAGAGCAATTCCATAGCTCAAAATTTTTAAGTGAAGCATAAAGAGCAATTCTAACAAATCATAGCATAATTTTGGCTCTCTCAAATAGGTGTGTCCAGCAAGGATAATTGTGAAAAACTAAAAAGCAAAACAAGCAAAGACTCATATAATACAAGATGCTCCAAGCAAAACTCATGATATGTGATGAATAAAAATATAGCTCCAAGTAAAATACCGATGGTCGTTATAAGAAAGAGAGGATGCCTTCCGGGGCATCCCCAAGCTCAGTTGCTTGGTGATCCATGAATATTAACTTGGCGTACCATGGTCATCCCCAATCTTAGGCTCTTTTCACACCTTATTCATTCATCCATCGTGATCTCACCCAAAACTTGAAAACTTCAATCACACAAAACTTAACAAAACCTTCCTGAGATCCGTTAGTATAAGAAAACCAATCTTTACTTTAATTACTGTTGCAAACTCATTCATATTTTATTATTACATTATATCTATGGTATTCCAACTTTACCATGGCTTATACCCCCCGATACAATCCATAGATTCATCAAAATAAGCACACAATGCAAAGAAAACAGAATCTGTCAAAAACAGAACAGTCTGTAAAGATGCGAATTTTTCTCATACTTATATACCACAAAAAATATCTGAAAATTTAGTAAACCATATTAAATTTGTATGTAAATCTTGTGTAAAAAATTCAGAATTTTTAGTTGCTTCTGTGAATTTAGACAATTCTGTTACTGGATGCAAAAATTTCTGTTTTTCAACAGGATCAAATCAACTATCACCAAAGCTATCCCAAAGGATTTACTTGGAACAAATACTAAATGAAACATAAAAAACACAATAATAACAGAGGCATAATTGTGCAAACACTCAAGAACAGAAAGAAAAAGGCAAAAATAAATTTTATTCATTGGGTTGGCTCCCAACAAGCGCTATCGTTTTATGCCCCTAGCTAGGCATAATGCATAGATTCAAGTATTGTCATCTTTCTTCTTATTTTCCATAGATGTGTTCTTGTCAGGAGGTTTTGCAAAAATAACTTGAAACACATTATCCATAGAAATTTTTGCATTATCAAGCTGCCCATCTACATATCCCCTTTGATTTCCGGCCACAATCCAAGAATATTGTTGATTAACATCATTGAAAACTTGTTGGATTATATCTAAAACGGGGATTTCCTTTTTAAGGTTCTCATAATTTTTTTGATTATTTCCAAGCAAATGTCTCAACATATAATCACTATTATAAAGGATCTCATATATCACCGGTTTTTCACGGCTCATACCATAAAAATCAAAATTTTCCCTAGCTTCCCGTACTATGTAGTCAAATTCATTCATAAGAACAAGGGTAGCTAACTTTTTAGCTTTAGGATCCTTTATAACGGGTAGCTCATAAAACAATCTTTGCAAGGTAGGGTGGGTACTGATAAATCTATTTTCAAGTTTCAGAACTAGTGCTGAAATAGCTTCTGCATAAGATTTAGTTCTTTTAAGTATAGGAGCATCATCAAGAGTCAAATTTCCAACACAATTGAAAAATTCTTGGATATGTTCTTTTCCCATAACATTCCCTTGCCCCAAAACAAAAGTTTTAGCATCCAGATTGCCAGATCGTCCAATTTTAGGAGTTAGGCCATCATCTATTTTTGCCATACCAAAAGCACTCATGATGACAAGTTCAAGCAAACAAAAGATCGAACGAGAAAAGGGCGAACGAAAAAGAGGGCGAATAAAAAGGCAATTTTTTGTGAAGTGGGGGAGATGAAAATGAGAGGCAAATGGCAAATAATGTAAATTGCAAGGAGATGAGATTTGTGATTAGGAACCTGATAGATGTTGATGATGTCTCCCCAGCAACGGCGCCAGAAATTCCTTTTGATGTCGCTTGAAACTGCGTCGGTATTTCCCCAAAGAGGAAGGGATGATGCAGTACAGCTATGGTAGGTATTTCCCTTAGTTGTGAAACCAAGGTATCAATCCAGTAGGAGAACCAAGTAACACTATGTAAACAGTACCTGCACACAAAGAACAAATACTTGCAACCCGACGCGTAAGAGGGGTTGTCAATCCCTCCACGGTAAAAAGATAGATAAATTTGTGGTAGATTGGATAAATAGCTCTCGATAAAATGAGAAATAAAATAAGTAATAAAAAAGTGCAGCAAGGTATTTTTGGGTTTTTGGAATAATAGATCTGAAAATAAAAGCAAAAAAATAGATCTCAAAGCAAATATGATAAAGAATAGACCCGGGGGCCATAGATTTCACTAGTGGCTTCTCTTGAGAAACAGCACACGGTGGGTAAACAAATTACTGTTGGGCAATTGATAGAATATCAAATAATTATGATGATATCCAAGGCAATGATCAATATATAGGCATCACGTCCAAGTATGTAGACCGACTCCTGCCTGCATCTACTACTATTACTCCACACATCGACCGCTATCCAGCATGCATCTAGTGTATTAAGTTCATGGAGAAACGGAGTAATGCAATAAGAACGATGACATGATGTAGATGAGATCTATTCATGTAGGAATAACCCCCATCTTGTTATCCTTAATAGCAACGATACATGCGTGTCTTGCTGCTCCTTCTGTCACGGGGAAAGAACACCGCAAGATCGAACCCATCACAAAGCACCTCTTCCCATGGCAAGAAAAATCGATCTAGTTGGCCTAACTAAACCAAAGATTCAAAGAAGAAATACAAGGCTATAAATAATCATGCATATAAAAGATCAAAGAAGAATCAAATAATATTCATGGATATAGATCTGATCATAAACTCAAAGTTGCAAAAAGAGTTAGATCAAATAGATCTCCATGAGACCATTGTATTGAGAATCAAAAGAGAGAGAGGAAGCCATCTAGCTACTGCCTACGGACCCGTAGGTCTATGGTGGACTACTCACGCATCATCGGAGAGGCACCAATGAGGATGATGAACCCCTCCGTGATGGTGTTAGATTGGATCTCGTGGTTCTGGAACTTGTGGCGACTGGAATTGTGTTTCGTCGACTCCCCTAGGGTTTCTGGAATATTTGGGAATTTATAGGGCGAAGAGGCAGTAGAGGAGACCCCCGTGGGCCCCACAACCCCCCTAGGCGTGCCCTGGTGGGTTGTGGTCCCCACGCCCCCCCCCCAGGTGCTTTCTTAGTCCTCAAGGTGTCTTCTGGTCCAAAAAAATCTCCAAAAAGTTTCGCTGCGTTTGGACTCCGTTTGGTACTGATATTCTGCAAAGTAAAAAACAAGCAAAAAACAACAACTGGCACTGGGCCCTATGTCAATAGGTTAGTCCCAAAAAATGATATAAAGTTGCTATAAAATGAATATAAAACATCCAAGAATGATAATAAAACAACATGGAACAACCAAAAATTATAGATACATCGGAGACGTATCACCCCGCCTCCCCCCAGCTATATATATGAGAGGAGGGAGAAGGGGCAATAGACACAACGAATCCCCAAGCCGTGTGTGGCGCCCCATCTCCCTCTAGTTCTAGTTCCTCCTTCGTCCACGTCTGTTGTGCTTGGCGAAGCCCTACGGATAGTTTCACCACCACCGTGACCACGCCGTCGTGCTGCCGGAACTCATCTACTACTTCGCCTCTCTTGCTGAACGTGTGCTGAATGCGGAGGTGTCGTACATTCGGTGCTTGATCGGTATGGTCGTGAAGGTGTACGACTACATCAACCGCGTTGATAAACGCTTCCCCCTCTTGTAGCTATGCATATCCATGGATAGATCTTGCGTGTGCGTAGAATTTTTTTTGTTTTCCATGCAACGTTCCCCAACAGCTTCTTATACCTTTTATATCTTTAGGAAATGTCATTTTCTGAATTGCATCAACTTTAGCTTTATCTACCTCAATACCTCTTTTAGAAATTTTATGCCCAAGTACTATACCTTCATTAAACATAAAGTGGCACTTCTCCCAATTCAAGACAAGATTAGTTTCTTCACATCTCTGCGAAACTCGATCAAGGTTGCTTAAGCAATCATCAAAACAAGTCACGTAAACAGAAAAATCATCCATGAATACCACAACAATCCTTTCACAAAAATCAGAGAATATAGCAGTCATACATATTTGAAAGGTAATAGGTGCATTACATAAACCAAAAGGCATACGTCTATAAGCATAAGTTCCAAAAGAACAAGTAAAACTAGTTTTCTCTTGATCTTCCTTTGACACAGGTATGTGAGAGAAACCAGAATATCCATCAAGGAAACAGAAGTGTGTATGCTTAGACAATATTTCTAACATTTGATCAATAAAAGGCAAAGGGTAATGATCTTTTATAGTAGCTTTGTTTAATTTCCTGAAATCAATTACCATCCTATAACCAGTTACAATTCTTTGTGGGATAAGTTCATTTTTATCATTAGGAACAACAGTAATGCCTCCTTTCTTACGAACACAATGAATATGACTTACCCATCTACTATCAGCTATGGGATAAATTATACCTGCTTCCAGAAGCTTTAATATTTCATTTCTTACCACATCCTTCATTTTAGGATTCAATCGTCGTTGATGATCAACAACTGGCTTAACATCAGGCTCCATATTAATCTTGTGCTGACATAGAGTGGGACTATTGCCCTTAAGATCATCAAGAGTATATCCAATAGCAGCGTGGTGCTTCCTCAAAGTTTTAAGTAATCTCTTTTCTTCATGCTCGGAAAGGTTAACATTGATAATAACAGGATATATCTTCTTTTCACAAAGATAAGCATATTTCAATGTATCAGGTAATTTCTTAAGTTCAAACACAGGATCACCCTTAGGTGGAGGAGGTCCTCGAAGAGTTTCAACATGCAAAATATGTTTAAGGATAGGTGCTTGATTAAAGAATATATCATCTATTTCATTTCTTTCATTCATATGCATATCATTTTCATGGTCTAGCATATATTGTTCTAACGGATCAGTAGGAGGTACGACAATAGAAGCAAGACCAAGGATTTCATCCTTACTAGGCAATTCTCTATCATGAGGTTGTCTACGAAATTTAGAGAAATTAAACTCATGATATACATCACCAAAATTAACACTGATTGTTTCCTTATTGCAATCAATCTTAGCATTAACTGTATATAGGAAAGGTCAGTAGGGTACATATCTTACCATACAAGACTTCAACATATCTAACAATCCCAAGCGGTGAAATAGTATCTCTATTTGCAAGCTTAATAGTAACATCAATGTCCTCTATCTCAGCAGGTGCAATATCATTCATAATCTCTTGATATAAAGTAAAAGGAATAGCACTCACACTAGCACCCAAATCACATAAACCATGATAACAATGATCTCCTATTTTAACAGAAACAACAGGCATGCCAACAACATGTTTATTCTTATCTTTAGTATCGGGCTTAGCAATCCTAGTGGCTTCATCAGAGAAGTAAATAACATGCCCATCGATATTACAACCAAGAGATCTTTAACCATAGCAATATTAGCTTCCACACTTATTTTTTCAGAGGGTCTAGGTGTTCTAATATTACTTTTATTAACCACAGTTGAAGCTTTAGCATGTTCCTTAATCCTGACAGGGGAAGGAGGTTTCTCAATATAAGCAGTAGGTACAACTGGATCAACATTATAAATAATAGTTTCATCTTTAACTATAACAAGTTCCTCAATATTTTCTTCAACAGGTGGATGATATTTAAACCACTTCTCCTTAGGGAGATCAACATGCGTAGCAAATGATTTACAAAAAGAAGCTACTATCTCAGAGTCAAGTCCATATTTAGCACTAAGCTTATGAAAAGTATCGGTTTGCATAAAAGATTTAACATAATAAAACTCAAGTTTCATACCTGACTCTTTATCTTTGTCAAGTTCCCAATCTTTAGAGTTGCGTTTAATTCTTTCCATAAGACCCCACTTGAATTCAATAATTTTCTTCATAAAGGAACCAGTAGAAGAAGAATCGAGCATGGATTGATTATTATGAGAAAGACGAGCATAAAAGTTTTGTATAATAATTTCTCTTGAGAGCTCATGATTTGGGCATGTGTACATCATGTACTTAAGCCTCCCTCAAGCTTGAGCGATACTTTCTCCTACGCGAGACCAAAAATTGTATATATAATTCCTATCACGATGAACCAGATGCATAGGATAAAACTTCTGGTGAAATTCAAATTTCAACCGGTTCCAATCCCATATCCAATATCATCCAATAGCCTATACCATGTCAATGCCTTTCCCTCCAAAGATAAAGGGAATACCTTCTTCTTAACTCCATCCTCGGATAAACCTGCAGGCTTAAACAATCCATAAATTTCTTCCACATAGATTAAGTGCATATCAGGATGTATTGTTCCATCTTATGCATAAGGATTAGCTAGCAGTTTCCCTAACATACCCGAAGGAATCTCATAATAAATATTTTTAGTAGGTTCAGTAGGTTGAGGGGCAACTCTTAGTGCTTCTGGTCGGGGTGAAGATACCCCGAACAAACCCCTTAAAGGATTACTTTCCATAGTAACAAGTAACAGTAAATTTCAGCACGTAATAAAAATGTTCCCTTACCAAATCCCACTTACCAAGGGTGCTTCACTCCCCGACAACGGCACCATAAAAGAGTATTGATGACCCACAAGTATAGGAGATCAATCATAGTCCTTTCGATAAGTAAGAGTGTCGAACCCAACGAGGAGTAGAAGGAAATGACAAGCGGTTTTCAACAAGGTATTCTCTGCAAGCACTGAAATTGTCGGTAACAGATAGTTTGATAGCTAGGTAATTCGTAACGAGAAACAAGTAGCAATTGTAACAAAGGTGAAGCAAGGTGGCCCAATCCTTTTTATTGCAAAGGACAAGCCGGAACAGTCTCTTATAATAAGCAAAGTGTTCTCGAGGACACATGGGAATTTTTATCTAGTTACTTTCATCATGTTTGTTTGATTCGCGTTTGCTACTTTGATAATATGGGTGGACCGGTGCTTGGGTGTTGTTCTTACTTGAACAAGCCTCCCACTTATGATTACCCCCTCTCGCAAGCATCAACAACTACGAAAGAAGAATTAAGATAAATCTAACCATAGCATGAAACATATGGGTCCAAATCAGCCCCTTACAGAATAACGCATTGATGTCTACTACGCAACTTCATTCTTGTAGACTCGTGTTGGGCCTCCAAGCATAGATTTTTGTAGGACAGTAGCAATTTTCCCTCAAGTGGATGACCTAAGGTTTATCAATCCGTGGGAGGCGTAGGATGAAGATGGTCTCTCTCAAACAACCTTGCAACGAAATACAAGAAATCTCTTGTGTCCCCAACACACCCAATACAATGAAAATTGGTATAGGTGCACTAGTTCGGCGAAGAGATGGTGATACAAGTGTAGTATGGATAGTAGATATAGGTTTTTGTAATCTGAAAATAAAAAAAAACCAGCAAGGTAGCAAGTGATAAAACGGAGCACAAACGATATTGCAATGCTTGAAAACAAGGCCTAGGGTTCATACTTTCACTAGTGCAATCTCTCAACAGTGCTAACATAATTGAATCATATAACCATCCCTCAACGTGCGACAAAGAATCACTCCAAAGTTCTTATCTAGCGGAGAACATAAGATGAAATTGTTTGTAGGGTACAGAACCACCTCAAAGTTATTCTTTCCGATCAATCTATTGAGCTATTCCTATAAGTGTCACAAACAACCCTAGAGTTTGTACTAAAATAACACCATATGGTACACATCAACCAACTCTAATGTCACCTAGATACTCCAATGTCACCACACATATCCGTGAGTTGATTATATGATATGCATCAAACAACTTCAAATCCATAATATTCAATCCATCACAAAGAACTTCAAAGAGTGCCCCAAGATTTCTATCGGAGGAAGTAGGACGAAAACGTGCATCAACCCCTATGCATAGATTAACCCAATGTCACCTCGTGAATCCGCGAGTTGAGTGCCAAAACATATATACATCAAGTGAATCAATATAATACCCCATTGTCACCACGGGTATTCATATGCAAGACATACATCGAGTGTTCTCAAATCCAACAAGTATTCAATCCGATAATAGTGAAACCTCACATGTAAAAGCTCAATTTATCACAACAAGGTAGAGAGGGAGAAACACCATATGATCCAACTATATTAACAAAGCTCAAGGTACATCAAGATCATGCCAAATCAAGAACACGAGAGAGAGAGAGAGAGAGAGAGAGAGAGATCAAACATGTAGCTACTAGTACATACCCTCAGCCCCGAGGGTGAACTACTCCCTCCTCGTCATGGTGGCCGTCGGGATGATGAAGATAGCCTCCGGTGATGATTTCCCCCTCTGGCAGGGTGCCGAAACAGGGCTCTAGCTGGTATTTCGAAGGTACAGAGGCTTGAGACGGTGGAACTGGGTTAACTTTCGGGGGGGGGGGGTCTGAATATATAGGACTTTTTGGCGTCGGTCTCACGCAAAGAGGTGCCATAGGGGGCCCATAAGGCACCAGGGCGCGCCCAAGTGGCTTGTGGGGCCCCTATGGGTCTTCTGGTGTTCCTCTGAAGCTTCCTGGTTCTCTTTTATTCCAGAAAAATCATCAAAAAGTTTCAGCCCATTCTGAGAACTTTTACTTCTGCACAAAAAATAACACCACGGTAGTTCTGCTGAAAACAGCGCCAGTCCAGGTTAGTTTCATTTAAATCATATAAAATTGCACCCAAACCATATAAAATTGTTGTAAACAAGGCATGAATACTTCATAAATTATAGATACATTGGAGACGTATCAGGCATAAACTAGGTTTAAGCTTCTGTCACTAGCAACCCATCATCTACTTATTACTCCACAATGCCTTCCCTTAGGCCCAAGTATGGTGATGTGTCATGTAGTCGGTGTTCACAGGACACCACTAAAGGAAGCAACATCATACATATCATCAAAATATAGAACAAATACCAAATTCACATGATTACTTATAACAAGACTTCTGCCATGTCCTCAAGAACAAAAGTAACTACTCACAAATCATATTCATGTTCAAGATCAGAGGGGTATTGAATATCATCAAGGATCTAAACATATAATCTTCCACCAAGTAAGCCAACTAGCATCAACTATAAAATTGCACCCAAACCATATAAAATTGTTGTAAACATGGCATGAATACTTCATAAATTATAGATACGTTGGAGACGTATCAGGCATAAACTAGGGTTTAAGCTTTTGTCACTCTAGCAACCCATCATCTACTTATTACTCCACAATGCCTTCCCTTAGGCCCAAGTATGGTGAAGTGTCATGTAGTCGATATTCACAGGACACCACTAAAGGAAGCAACAACATACATATAATCAAAATATCGAACAAATACCAAATTCACATGATTAGTTATAACAAGACTTCTCCCATGTCCTCAAGAACAAAAGTAACTACTCACAAATCATATTCGTGTTCAACATCAGAGGGGTATTGAATATCATCAAGGATCTGAACATATAATCTTCCACCAAATAAACCAACTAGCATCAACTATAAGATGTAATCAACACACTAGCAACCCACAGGTACCAATATGAGGTTTTGAGACAAAGATTGAATACAAGATATGAATTAGGGTTCAAGATGAGATGGTGCTGGTGAAGATGTTTATGAAGATTGATCCTCCCACGATGAGAGGGTTGTTGGTGTTATCGATGACTTTGATTTCCCCCTCCAGAGGCAAGTGTCCCCGGCGGAATTGCTCTGCCGGAGAGCTAAAGTGCTCCTACCTAGGTTCCACCTCGAGACGGCGGCGCTTCGTCCCAAAAGTCCTCCCTTGACTTTTTGTAGGTCAAAACTCTTCATATAGTAGAATATGGGGGCCGGAGGCCTGCCAAGGGCCCCACAAGGCATCAGGACACGCCCAGTAGGGGTGGCCGCTCCCTGTTGCCTTGTGGCAACTGGTGGGCCCCTCTGATACTTCTTTGCTCAAGTATTTTTTATATATTCCATAAAAATTCTTTGTGAAATTTCAAGTTATTTGGAGTTGTGCAGAATAGTAATCTCTGATGAAGCTTTTCCAGGTCTAGAATTCCATTTGCCGGCAATCTCCCTCTCCATGTAAATCTTGCAAATTAAGAGAGAAAAGGCATTAGAATTGCATTATAAAGTGTTATAATGATCAAAAACATTATCATAACAGTAGGAAAACATGATGCAAAATGTATGTATCAAGCACAAGTATGGAAAAGGATAGTAGCATTGCCCCTTCTCTCTTTTCCTCTCATTTTTTTGTTGGGCTCTTCTTCGCCACTTTTTTTTATTTTTCGTCCGGATTCTCATCCTGACTTGTGGGGGAATCATAGTCTCCACCATCCTTTCCTCACTGGGACAATGCTCTAATAATGGTGATGATCACACTTTTATTTACTTACAACTCGATATCTAGAACAATATGACTCTATATGTATGCCTCTGGCAGTGTACCAGGATGTGCAATGATGCTAGCGTAACATGTATGATAATGATGAACGATGGCTGAGTCACAACTACTATGTCAGCTATATGATCATGCAAAGCATTATGACAATGAATATGTATGTCATGAAAACGGAACGATGGAAGTTGCATGGCAAGATATCTCGGAATGGCTATGGAAATGCCATAATAGGTAGGTATGATGGCTGTTTTGAGGAAGATATAAGGAGGCTTATGTGTGATAGAGCGTATCATGTCACGGGGTTTGGATGCACCGGCGAAGTTTGCACCGACTCTCGAGGTGAGAAAGGGCAATGCACGGTACCGAAGAGGCTAGCAAATTGCGGAAAGGTGAGAGTGCGTATAATCCATGGACTCACATTAGTCATAAAAGAACTCACATACTTATCTTGAAAGTTTATTAGCATTCGAAGCAAAGTACTACTCGCATGCCCCTAGGGGGGTAGATTGGTAGGAAAAGACCATCGCTCGTCCCTGACCGCCACTCATAAGGTAGACACTCAATAATAAATCATGCTCCAACTTCATCACATAACTAGAGACTATACGTGCATGCTTCGGGAATCACAAACCTTAACACCAATATTCTTACTAAACTACAACCATTCACTAGTACCCCCACTTATTACCATCTTAATATCTCAAAACTATTGCAAGGAATCAAACTTATCATATTCAGTGATCTACATGAAAGTTTTTATTATATCCCTCTTGAATACCTATCGTATTAGGACCAATTTCATAACATGTGCATATTGCCATTACTATTTATTAAAATCTAAAATAGATTTAATTGAATCATGAGAGTGCAACTATTTCTTTAAAATATAACCACCGTCGTGCTCTAAAAGATATAAGTGAAGCACTAGAGCAACCGCCTAGCTCAAAAGTTATAAGTGAAGCACATAGAGTATTCTAACAAATCACGAATAAATGCATGTCCCTCTCAAAAGGTGTGTGCAGCAACAATGATTGTGGCAAACTAAAAAGCAAACAAATCAAAGACTACTATAATACAAGACGCTCCAAGCAAAACTCATATCATGTGATGAATAAAAATATAGCTCCAAGTAGTATATCGATAGATTGTAGAAGAAATAGGGGATACCATCCGGGGCATCCCCAAGCTTAGATGCTTGGGTATTCCTTGAATATTACCTTGGGGTGCCTTGGTAATCCCCAAGCTTAGGGTCTTGCCACTCCTTATTCCTTCATCCATTGTGATCTTACCCAAAACTTGAAAACTCAGCACGTACGAAAAACTCAACAGAAACCTCGTGAGATCCGTTAGTATAATGAGCAAATCATAAACTATAGGTACTCTTGTGAACCCATTCATATTTTATTATTGCATAATACCTAATGTATTCTAACTTCTCTATGACTTATACCCCCCGATATAATCCATAGCATCATCAAAACAAGCAAACTATGCAATAGAAAACGGAATTTGTCTAAAACAGAACTGTTTGTAATGATCTAAACAAGCACTATACTTCTACAACTTCAACAAATCTGAAAATTTTGGGCAACGTGGGACATTTGTATATCAATGATGTGTAAAAATTTCAGAATTTTATCACGTTCTAGTGAATTATGATAATTCGAGCACTTGGCGCAAAAGTTTCTGTTTATCACAGAATCAAGTAAACTATCAACCAAATCATCCAAAAGGCTTTACTTGGCATGAACACTAATTAAAACACAAAAACACAATCATAACAATAGCAATAATTGTGTGAACACTCAAGAACAGAAAGAAAAAGCAAAAATTTAAGATAACTATTAGGTTGTCTCCCAACAAGCGTTATTGTTTTACACCCCTAGCTAGGTGTAAGGCAATGTTTTAAGTGTTGTCATCCTTAGACTTCAAATCTCCTTATACATAGCATCATCATAAACACTTCTCACTAATTCCCTTTTCTCATACATAGCCTTCCTATTAGGGGAACTCAAATGGTGGAATGGGCTATCCTTAGTAATTGCCACATCATTAGTTTTAACTTCTTGGGAGACATTATCATCAAGAGTTTTTTCATAATTAATGGTGAATTCATCATCTATTAAGATTTTAGCATTTTCAAGAAAATCTTCTTCAAAACCTTGTTGATTCCCTTTTACGATCCAAGAATATTGATGATTAATGCCATTGAATACTTGTTGGATCAAGTGTAAATTGGGAACTTTCTTTTTAGCATTTTCCTCGAAAGCATGACGACCACGAGACATATATCTCCTCATAAAATCTCTATCATATAAAATTTCATCTATCATAGGACATTCATAACTCACATTGTAAAAGTCAGAGATTTCTCTAGCCTCTCGCACTATATAGTCAATTCATTCATGAGGATAAGAGTGGTTATCTTTTTAGCCCTAGGATTGTTTATGACATGTAGCTCAAAGAAAAATCTTTGCAAAGTAGGATGATTACACATAAATCTTCTTTCAAGTTTAATAATGAGTGCAGAAATAGCTTGAGCATAACTATTGGTTCTTTGAAGAATAGGAATATCATTACACACCAATGTTCTCGTACAAGTGAAGAACTCTTGCATAATAATTTTTCCTATGGTATTCCCACTTCCCCTCACAAAAGTTATAGTATCCAAATTTACGGAGATTTCCATTTTAGGAGTCTTACTATCCTCACTCTCACCCTTAGTGATAACAAATTCAGACATGGTAGCGACTTCAAGCAAGACAAGCAAACTAACAAAGCAAATATTTTTTTGTTTTTTGGTTTTTATGAGAAGTGGAGGGAGATGAAAAAGAGAGTCAAATAAAAGGTGAATAAAAAGTAAGCAAGTAGATGATAGTTTGTATGTAGGAACCTGACGAGAATTTGATGGTGTCTCCCCGGCAACGGCGCCAGAAATTATTCCTGCTACTTGTACACTGCGTTGGGATTTCCCCAAAGAGGAGGGGAGATGCAATACAGTAGAGATAAGTATTTTCCTCAGTGAGAACCAAGGTATCAATCCAGTAGGAGAACCAATCAAACTCCCCTAAGCAGCACCTATACACAAAAAGCAAATACTTGCACCCAACACGGGCAAGAGGGGTGTCAATCCTCTTGACTCGTTACTTGCAAGGATTAGTTCTGATAGTGATAGATAGAAAGATAGATTGCAAAACAAAATAAAATGTAAATAAATTGCAGCAAGGTATTTTTGTTTTATAATATGATAAAGGTAGACCCGGGGGCCATAGTTTTCACTAGAGGCTCCTCTCTCGAACAAATAGCATATGGTGGGTGAACAAATTACTGTTAGGCAATTGATAAAAAAGCGCATAGTTATGACATATTCATGGCAATGATAATGTATATAGGCATCATGTCCGAGACAAGTAGACCGACTCCTGCCTGCATCTACTACTATTACTCCACCAATCGAACGCTATCCAGCATGCATCTATGGTATTAAGTTCATGAAAAATGGAGTGACACCTTAAGCAAGATGACATGAAGTAGACAAAGTAAACACAATAAATATGAATAAACCTTGTCGTTTTACCCTTAATGGCAACAATATAAATACGTGTCTTGCCTTCTTCTGTCACTGGGATATAGAGTATCGCAAGATTGAACCCATTAGAAAGCACCTCTCCCACTGAAGATAAATCAATCTAGTTGGCCAAACCAAATGGATAGATCAGAGAGAAATACAAAGCTATAACAATCATGCATAATAAAGTTCAGAAAGACTCAATTACCTTCAATGAATAATTTGATCATAAACCCACAATTCATCAGATCCCAACAAACACACCGCAAAAGAAGATTAAATCGGATAGAACTCCAAGAAGATCAAGGAGAACATGGTATTGAAGATCAAAGACAGAGAAGAAGCCATCTAGCTACTAGCTATGGACCCGTAGGTCTATGGTGAACTACTCACGCATCATCGGAAGGCGGCAAGGATGATGTAGAAGCCCTCTGTGATTGATTCTCCCTTCGACAGGTACCAAAAAAGGCCTCCAAATGGGATCGCGGAAGAACAGAAGCTTGCTGCGGCGGAAAAAGTGTTTCGTGTGGCTCTCTATTGGTTTGGGAATATTTGGGATTTTATAGAGGTGGAATTAGGTCAAGGGGTGTTACGGCGGGCCCGCGAGCTTAGGGGGCACGCCTACCCCCCTAGGCGCGCCCTGTGGGTTCGTGGCTCACCCGTAGCTCTTCTGGCCTCCTCCCGAACCTTCTAGCTAGGTCCATTTTGGTCCATAAAAAATCACAGTAAAGTTTCATCGCGTTTGGACTCCGTTTGGTATTGATTTTTTGAAAAGCCAAAAACAAGCAAAAAAACGACAACTGAGACTGGGCACTAGGTTAATAGGTTAGTCCCAAAAAATGATATAAAATATCATATAAATGCATATAAAGCATCCAAGATTGATAATATAATAGAATGAAACAATCAAAAATTATAGATACGTTGGAGACGTATCAGACCCCCACGACAACAGTCGGGATTCTTCCTCTCTGAAAGTCACACAAGGAGGCCCAACAGACTGAAAGTCAACCCGTTACATATATGGAGTAATGACATAAAAAATGGCCTATGTTTTGTCGGAATGTCACTTAATTCCTATTCCTGCAAATCACGGGCACTCAATATTTCCTACTTTATAGCACAAGTCATGCTGAAATACGCAAAAAAAATTGGCACGACCTTTGCTAAAATAGGACATATCGAGCGCCTCAAATTTGTCGGAACGGAAATGAATCAATATTCCGGCAAAACATAGGCCACTAGGAGGTGTTCCATGCAAACATAGGCCACTTGGGCAAGCACATATCCTTCATTTTCCAAATATTCATGTGTGACAACACTAGTAGTACAAAACACTAGTCCACATATCACATGTCCAAATCTCCATCATATTTGAGCAACTACAACACTAGATATACATGAGCAACCACATAGACCATGTTTACTCACTATAGACAATGGCTATCGAGGATGTGGGTGTCATCGGTGATCTTCTGGGCGTCGTCGACCGGATCATCGGTGATCTACCCTGCGCCACATGAGCATTCACACATGAGCATTTATATAGAAAATTTCAAACTTGGTATGCTCATTGCATTTCAGTGGTTCAATTTTGACAAAAAACATAGCAATATATCTTATAACCCTAACATTTCATTTGGACAGCAAGCATAACTAAATACTGTAGTTCTTCAATTAAGTAGGTCTCTCTCTCTCTCTCAAATTTTAGAGCACATGTATAGAGCTATTACTCAATGAAAGTAGGGGAACATAACTGCCTAGGGTATTTTGTCTATGGTATATGCTGCATTTCAAAGGGGTAAAAACATCATCTTGCTATATGAATGAAGTAATTTCTGTTATACACAAATCTCCAAACTCCTTCATTTGTCAAACCATTTAAAATGCTACAAACTACTAAATCTGACAAAAAAATCAGTAAACTAATTCTATCATACAGTTAAGTAAAATAGAGTAAACTAAATCTATACGATATAATTAGTTTAAAGTGTCCTAAAATAGAGTAAACTGAATCTGTAAAAAAACAGTTAAATTAAAGTGTCCAACGCATATCTTTGTTAACTCGATTTTGAACTCAAAATTCACTAAGCAGCAACTACATCCAAACCTAAGCAGAAACTAAGCAACAACTACTCAAAAGACCTATTCGGTGCTCTAATGATGAAATGGGCTCATATATACATCTAGGGTTCATATATATGAACAAAATTAGTAAAACTTCTGAAACTATTGCACTTGATCATCTAATATTCACAGATACCTAGGGTTCATACATCCACAGGTATACAAGGCCATCTAAAATTCATCCAACACATCTAATGAACCCTAGCTAATTTGTATCCTATGAATTAACAGGAATAGGGTGGGTTTCAGAATTCAGATCCTAGTGCTCAATTCATCCATTCAAATATACATTAAAAATGAATTGAGATGAGAGGGAGGTGCTCACGGTGGGCGGGGCAGGGCCGAGACAGAGAGGGGAGGGCCGCCAGAGCAGCGTACTGCGGGGGCGGGCCGACTAGCGTGGGGGAGGGCCGGCGCTGGGGAGAGACATGAGAGGGAGAGTAATGAGAGAGAGTGAGGCGGCCGCGCGAAGAGGATAAGATGGGTTTAACAGCAGCGTGGGCATGGGCCCCCGCTACTGCTAAGCCCATTAGCTGTAGCGCGGGGTTCGGGCCAACGTTGTTGCTAAGTGGGGCCGGGGAGTTGGGCCCGGGCTGGCTACAGTAGCAACGCGGGTGACGGGACTAGCGCTATTGCTAATGGGCTTAGCAGTAGCGAGGGCACACGACTCGCGCTGCTACTGTGGCCAGCCCATGGGGGCACAATGGGGCCCACTTAGTAGTAGCACCGATGTGGTGGGCCAGCGCTACTACTAATGCCCACCTGCAGCGTCGGTGTTTATACCGCGCAACTGCTAAGTAGCAGTAGCGCTGCCTACTAACCCCGCGTTGCTATTACCTGTCTACCTATAGGGTTTTCCCTGCTAGTGGTGACTACTTTAGATCCACGGAGCGATAATGAAACTAAGATATGTCGGCTAGCTAAGAGGAATATGTTGTGACGGTCCAAAATTCAGGGGGTCTAGGAATTAAGGATCTTGAGATAAAACGATTGCCTTCTTTTTAAAATGAATATATAAACTCCTTACTAAAGACAAGGCGTGACAGGAAATCATTCATAATAAGAACGTGAGTTCTAAAGCCATTTCTCAACTCCACTGGAAGCCCGATGATTTCCATTTTTGGTCTAGCCCGATGAGTGCCAATGTATTGTTTTTCCAGTTTAGCACTTTCTCGGTTATGGACGGATCTGAGGGTAGATTCCGTTAGAATACTTGACAGATGCCCGCCCCACTTTTGGTGCAATACCCGAGCTGTATGAGATTGTTATACGTATTTTTTTTACAATTGTGCAGGTCCTGGGTCAAGCCAATCATAGTACTTTCTTTTCGTTAGGATCTATTGGGGTTTCGCTTTGCAATATAGGATGAACTGCTCACATGTTTGGAGCTCATTTAGCTATAGAATGAGCCAGATGATTTTCAGTGGAATTCGCGCCAAAATGACAAGTTTTGTGTCAAGTCCTTGTATGAGGCGATTGTCCACAACGATGTCCCTGTGGATAGAAAAATGGAATATCAAAATAACTCTTAGAATGAAGATATTTCTTTGGTTTTTCATCGAGGTGTGATCTTGATTAGACACTAACCTGACGCGTCGTAATTGACAAGGTAGTAAAGTTGTGCCTTTTGGCATCACGAGGAGTCTATAAAATACTTGTATTTTAAGTAACTTTGTCTGGCGGTGTGGTACATAGTTAAGGTAGCTTCAAACATTTACCCCTGCAAGTTCGACAAATGGTTGAGGGGTATTGATAACAAGGTTTCTTCACATATTCTCGTGGTGACGACAACCTCTTGTCGGGTATGTGGCTTTCCATGAATGATGTGATTTTAAACAAAAAGTGTGTATCATCTCCTGTCCAGTTTATTCATACACATACGCAGCGGCTTCGTACTTGGTATATCATGCAGAGGCCAAAGGATAGGACCTCATTAAGATGGCAACTACCTGACGGAAGCATACAACTAGGAGTTTTTTTTTCCCATCATTGATGTATAATCTTCGGATAAGACCTCCTTCGTCTTATGCTCAACTCTTTTACTTTTCTGTAAAATGATTTTTTGGCGTATTGATTATGTGCATCGTGTTATGAAGAGACGGGCGCACAATTGCACAATAAGGTTGTATCATCCGGATATATGGATTGAATTGAATGGAAATGTCATTTATCTAAAATTAATTAAATTTTTTAGGGTAAAAAATTAATTACGTATTACCTTAAGCATAGGTAAGCACACACGTAAACAAAGCAAGGATATATATATATCACTGGGTGTGCATGCATCCTCGGTACAGGTCGTTGTCGGCAACTAACCGGCGCGCGCGATTATGATATTGTACATGTTGAGTTAATTATACTTCAATTCATATGTGTAACAGTGCTGTCACTAGCGAAGTTATTCGATAACCGAAGTAGCAACATATATATATGCACCACAATGTGCTGACCGAGGCCGGTAAGATCCCGGAAACCCATGGCTAATCACATGGCATCATGCCCATGACGGCCGGAAAAAACGACGCACTTAGTCAATGCTCCCTTTAGATCTCGGAGATGGCATCCACACTCCGCCTTTATTGCCGGTGACTCACGAAAACGAGGACTTTTCACATGTGGTTGCCTTGGCAAATGGCAATGCAGCTCTGCAAGCTTAGCTAGCTAGAGGGCAGACTTGCACTCGTTCTAGTGCTGGTGTTGTACCATGACAAAGTGGGTGCCTTCTCTCGGTCTCAGGTTCTCACTTCCTCCTCTGCTGCTGCTGGTGGCAGTGATTGCACCCGTCCATGCCTATGGCAAGCTTAAGGTCGGGTTCTACAGGCAATCGTGCCCGGACGCCGAGGCCATTGTTCGCAGGATCGTCACCATGGCCGTGGAAGATGACCTAACAGTCACCGCGCCGCTGTTAAGGCTCCACTTCCATGATTGCTTCGTCAGGGTAAAATGCTTGCCTTAGCTTGGTCTTTAACTGCTAGTGGCAGTTCCTCACTTTGTGAGTGACATGAGGTGCAGGGTTGCGATGGATCGGTGCTGCTCAACTCGACCAAGACCAACATCGCAGAAAGGGACGCCAAGCCGAACCACTCCCTGGAGGCCTTCAACGTGATCGACGCCATCAAGGAGAAGCTGGAGGAGAAGTGCCCGGGCACCGTCTCCTGCGCAGACATCCTCGCCGTCGCCGCCAGAGACGCTGTCTCGCTGGTATACAATCAACCCTCTTTTCCTCTCTTCAGAATGCATCAATTCAAAGCTAGTGCTGAGTTGGGGTTTGAGCGTTGCTGTGTTTGTCCAATTAACCAGGCTACCAAGGTGGTGACCAAGGGAGAATGGAGCGAGGGCGGCAACCTGTACGAGGTGGAGACCGGCCGGCGAGACGGCCGCGTGTCGAGCGCCAAGGAGGCGGCGGAGGAGTTGCCTGATTCCTTTGATGAAATCCAGAAGCTCATCAAGAGGTTTAAGTCCAAGGGCCTTGGACTGAAGGATCTTGTTGTTCTATCAGGTAGTAATTCTTGACCACTAGGCACTTTCTATTTTCTAATCTTGCCAGTCTTCTATAGGACAAGTTGCATTAACCGCGTACTCAAAAGTTCTTTACTGTTGCCCCAATACAAATCTGCTACTCACGACCCCACTACATTTTTAACTCGAGTGAATTAGAGATGCCCGCGTTGCTGCGAGAATATTTTCTGGTACAGTATATTTCGATGAGCTTTGGTTATATAGAATGAATATTTAGATTAATAATATAAGAATTAGAACTGAAAATAAATATGATACATTGTTTTGTTAGCGAGTAGTTGCCTGATCGCCTTGCGGATTATGGATGGGCGACCTCTTCACGTGTGTGCCTATACACTTGTCACAATTGTATGAACCGATTCTTCTCTCTTAATTTAAAGACATGCAAACCCTCATGCTTGTTCTTGAAAAAAAAGTTTTAACATATCTATGTAATATAAGTAGCATAACAAAATGTCAACGGATGAGCCTTTTCCATGCACGATAGACTTTTGAGGTGGACTTTTCCTGTGCATGGTTTGATCTTTGATGTTGAGGGGACATGCTAGATGATATCTCGTGTTTTGCTGCGGGAAGTGGTTGCACCGTATTCTATGAGATTTGTTTGTATGGAGCATGATAATTTAGAAATAATATGAAAACTGAAAATGAAAATACATGCTACGTGTGTACCAAAATACATGGCGTTTTTGTAGTTCAATTTGAACTACAAAAATGACTTATATTTTGATACGGAGGGAGTATGATTTATGGAATTTGATCATGGTGAATATAAGTAGCATGATAATTTGGAAATAATGCGAAAATCGAAAATAAAAACACATATGATTTATTGAATTTGATCATGGTTAATATAAGTAGCAAGATAATTTGGAAATAATATGGAAAATGGAAATGAAAATACATATGATTTATGGAATTTGATCATGGTGAATATAAGTAGCATGATAATTTGGAAATAATACGAAAACTGGAAATAAAAATGCATATGATTTATGGAATTTGATCATGGTGAATATAAGTAGCATGATAATTTGGAAATAATATGGAAAATGGAAATGAAAATGAAAATACACATGATTTATGGAATTTGATCATGGTGAATATAAGTACCATGATTATTTGGAAATAATATGAAAACTGAAAATGAAAATACATATGATTTATGGAGTTTGATCATGGTGAGTAGCATAATACAATAGAAATTCTTTCTCATGCATGGTTGCATATTGATGTGATATTGTTCTACAGTGAGAGAATTAATTTAGTGGAAATCATCAATTTAGTTATATACTCCTAGTATATTATTTGTTTCAGTTAATTAAACTCGTGTATGATCAGGTGCCCACACGCTAGGCAATTCACACTGCCCATCTTTAGAGAAGAGGCTACGTAATTTCACGGCTGAAGATGACATGGACCCTACCCTGGACAAGACGTACGCGGCAACACTAAAGCAACAGTGCACGAATCCCGATGACAACGTGACTGAGGTGCAAATGGTGCCCGGTCGCTCGACGACTTTTGACTCGACTTACTACCGCCTCGTCAAAGAGAACAAGGGCCTTTTCCACTCCGACGTGGCCTTGCTGAGTAATGGTGCTACAAAAATGCTCGTGTACGGTTACATGAGCTCGGAGAAGAGATTCCTTAACGACTTTGGGGTATCTATGGTGAACATGGGAAGGGCTGACGTGCTCGCCGGCAGCGAGGGGGAGATCAGGAGGACATGTGCCGTTCTCAACTAATATAATCTACCTAGTGGTTCTGTTGTGTATATGGTGTTCAATCTTGCCAATTTGCTTTTCTTCAATAGATGTGTAGGAAACTAGGAATTGAAGTTTTGACTTCAAAATTGTCAGCTTAACTTTTTGTTGGCATTTATAGTTCTAATGTTTATGGAATATCATAACATGTCCCATAATTTTTTATCATCTTCATTACGGATCTATCGTGAGTAATCATTATTATTAATGAAATTAATTGAGTACCCAGTCTTTGCATCAAGTGATACATATAACCATCCTTATTGCATGCCATCTATCCTTATAAGAAATGTAAAAAGAAGTATCAAGGAACTAAAAACCGCAATAGAAATTACATGTTGTCAATTTATGCATCACAAACCCTATTGCTAGACAACAATACAAACTGGCTAAACATATCACATGTACCATCTCTAAGTGCCTGCACCTAGATACCCGAATATCCCGTATCTCCATACACTGCAGTAAGCACCACTTACAAATCAAGTGATTAGTATTATGGACAATTTGCAGAAAATTGTAAACTTTATTTTGCAAAAAAGATATACCTCTCATAATCCCACACGATCCTCTACTTACGCCTGAGAGAAAATTCTCAATCTTTTAAACGAGGCAAAGACTTGTCATTTATATTGACTAAGAATAAGAGAGTTGCCCGGTAATACCGAGCAAAACCCGTCACAACCCTCTGATCATACACACAAAAGTATAAATCACACACACCACTATGATAAAAACGTCATCGAGGTTGCATGTTGGCGTCATCGGCCGCCACTTCTCCACAAGCAAGTGACTCCGCTTCACCTTGTGAGCGCCGACATAGCTCAAACCGCAAAGGTCGCGAGAAGTCACATGCAGATCAATCAGCCACACGCCAGGAACAGGGCCTCTCCGGATCCGGGATTGATCTACGACGGAGAACTATGAAAGACTAGAGCCGCAAAAGATCACCTAGGATGCCACCCATCGCTTGTCATCATTGTCGCATGAACCTCGACGCCGCACAACTCCGACTCCATGCAACAAATGGACCACGACGAGCCCACGAACACGTGGAAGAGTTGACTACTGCAGCCTTGTTGCGACCCCACCATCGTACATCCACATAATTGTTGCCACACAAGCCACCGACGACTACCGACAAGCACTAATCCCTCCTCCCGATGCTGGCTCCAAAGAAGATGCTCCTAAAAGTGAAGCGACGCAGAAGCATCGTCATCGTCCAATCCACATGTATGAGGTTCTCCAGGGAACTCTCTCGAGTGGAGGAGAGGACAACAATACCCCAGCAATGCCTCAAAGGAAGTATACTAGTTCAGGCCCCTCATGGTGGAGATAAAAACCCTAGTCATGTTATCCGAAGAGAGTGTTCTTGCGTATGTGAGCACAGAGGTTCTGAACCCGTAACCTGGTGCCGGTAGGGGAGCTTATATAGAATTCGCTACCCCTGGTCTCCTTCTATGTTACAAGTGCATTTAATTCTAAGAAATTACATCTGAGTTATTACTAGAAACTGGTGATATAGAGCTAAGGTAATGCCAGGCTTGAAGGCTTGGGAACGCCTCATTTAATGCTCCTGGCCATTGAGTTGCTTCCTATCTGAGTCAAGAGCATCCGAGTGAAACATGTTCCTTCAGTCCACAATCAAGCAATGAGAATCTCCACTTGGGTAATGGGCAACGAGTGACGAAACTCCCGTCATGTTGGTTGTTATGTTGGTACCTATAGAATATAGGCTAGGGCCCGCGTGGGGTTTGGCTAGGTTTGGGTCACCATGGGCCAACCCGTGGGGGATGATCTCGTCAATCCAGGTGCAACGGACGACGCGGAGGGCACTCTCGCGTGGCGAGGCTCCCAGGAGGTGGCTACTCCAGGATCATTTCTAGGAGCAATCACCGATGACGAAATAATGAGACCGATAGGCCAACTTGTCAATCATATCTCCATATGATTATTGTTCATATTTTGATGGACGTGTCCCAAACTCAAGACATTTTTGCTAAGTTTTTCAAGACAACCAAGTGTTGTTGATGCACGAACAGTTCATGCCCACCTCATACACGCCAAGCCTATTGTACCCATGTGACATGGTGCACCTCGACGTGACATGTTTTCCAGTCAGTGCTACACTTGGATGAGTACTACCTACTTGATATTTTCTACGAGGGATCACCCTATAAAACATATTTGCCTCGCATCAAATAAGGTGCATAAAAAAGGATTAACATCACATTCATTTTCGTAACATAGTGATATTGTGTAGCCCCTTTTGTTGGAGAAGTTTACATTGTCAACACACGTTTTTTGTAAAAATTATGTCGCAAAAACCATTATATGCCAGCTTTTTCTAGCAGAAAACGCTACCGGGCAGCAGTTTCGAAATCTCTGCCATATCAACCGTTTTTTCAACAGAAAACACTGCCATGGAAGCACCTTTTTGCTGTTGCGGCAGAACTTTTTCCGTCGAAGCCTATTTCTTCAACTTCCTTCGCCAGTGAGCACCTTCATGTAAGGCTTTGCATCGAAGTCCATTGCCACATAGATTGTCACCACCATGTACCTCACAACTATACCTATTGATATCTCCATAGCTAGTAAAATAAGCACATTACCTGATTTTGACACGTAGGTCGATTAAATTAAATGTCAATCATATGGCTATAGCCATCATGACGTACTCATGACATGCGCGGCATGAAAAAAATACTACAATCAATTTGCATCTCATACAAACATATTGCTTTCATGAATCAAGATAGTCATACTTGTGTTGTCGTAGAAGTGTTCCATGACAATACTCAAATTATCATTACGGAAGTACCCACTTCCATCATGATAAATGGCGCATCATGGAGATGATTTCATCAAGGGTAACCGACATGTTCAGCGGGAGGAGACGTTCCCGTCGACTGTGAGACGTCTGTGGTGACTTCGTAAAATTTCAAGATGCTATGTCGACTCAGTCTCTCGGAGGTGCTCATAGGGGTAGGGTGTGCGTGTGTGCGTTCATAGGGGTTAGTGTATGTGAGTGACTTCGATTGTACTGTGCTAAAAAGACAAACGTGATAAGCAATCCAAACTATTAAAAAAGGACGCGTCTAGTGGGCGCTCATGCGCCAGGCAGAGCTCCGGAGCGGCCGGTGAAAAAAGAAAGCACCTGGTCCCCTTGTCCATAAAAGGAAATTGACAATCTAGTATGGTTTTCAATTTTTTTAAAGGCATAACTTTTGAACCAAACATCAAAATTAAGATCTGTTTCACAGTAGGAATCCTCGCGACATGCTCTTCGAAACTAGATCACGTATGAGTATGTTTCGATGAATTTTTTATGTGCAATTTAGTCCCCGTTTGGTGCAACTGTTTAAAAGTCGATGTGCAACTACCTGATAGTTGATGTACAACTTTCTCCCTACTAGTGGACGTGTAGTTTTTAATGATGCAAACAAGTGTAAACGCATTTAATTTGGGGTTTCATGTTTCTAGAAAAAGTTATAACTCAGTGAATATCAAAATTAAGATCCGCTTTCACCATAGGAATCCTCACAACATGCTCTTCGAAACTAGATCCCGCATGGGTATGTTTCGACGATCTATTTTGTGTGCAATTTAGTCCCCGTTTGGTGCAACTGTCTAGCAGTCGATGTGCAACTACCTGATAGCCGATGTGCGACGTTTCCCCTACCCGTGGACGTGCGGTTTTCACCGATAGCACCTCCGCCCCAAACTACCCCTACCAGTAAGATGTGCAGCTTTGTCTACTGCCCCGGCCAACTACCTAGTAGTCTATGTGCAAGTTTTCCCCTACCCGTGGATGTGCAATTTTCACTATTTGTTGCCTCGACACACTGGCTGGCAGTGAATGTGCAACTTCGGATGCTGCCCTGACCAACTACCTAACAGTCGATGTGCAACTTTCCCGCGTATCCGTGGACGTTTAGTTTTCATTGCTAGCACCCCGTCCCAACCACACCTGATAGCAAGATGTGCAACTTTAGGGCCCCGCCTATAGACTACTTTTTCTCAACCCTCATGGATGTGCAGTTTTTCACCATTCAAACAATGTGCAACTTCGTGTGTTGCCCGCCTATCTCAATGGGCCAGACAGTGGGGCCGCACTATATCCGGACCAAAGACCTTTTTTGTGCCTTGGCGTACACCCCAAGTCAAGATGGAACATTCGGCGTTCCTTTTTCCTTGATGTAACTGACTATGTGTAACCCTAATACCCCAGGTGTCTATATAAACCAGAGGGTTTAGTCCATAGAGGCCAGAAGAAATATCGCCATCCTACTAGTTTAGGGTTTAGTTCGTCTGATCTCGTGGTAGATCATCTCTGTAATCCCCCATATACACAAGCAATATAATCAAGCAGGACGTAGGGTATTACCTCTTAGAGAGGGCCCGAACCTGGGTAAATATCGTGTCCCGCGTCCCTTGTTCCCCATCGATCCAAGGTCCACAGTTCGGGACCCCCTACCCGAGATCCGCCGGTTTTGACACCGATATTGGTGCTTTCATTGAGAGTTCCGTTGTTGGATCGCCGAAAGGATCGATGGCTACCCACGCCAGGGACGTCTCAGCCCCTGGCCGGGCTCTTGCGCCCGATGGCATCAAACCGCATACTAATCCGTCTAGCCTCCTAGGCCAGGATGGAAGTTTCACCCCCGGTCAGAAAATCAGGTTCGGGAGCCTAGAGTTCACCGCCAATTCCCGGGAAGATCTTACTCCAGCTAAATCACCAGTTCCCCTTAGTAAACCCACTAATCCTAATGTTTTGACTTCGGGGACAGAAGCCGATGATATGCGTAATCTGTCCCTAGATCCGGTTTCCGTCAAAACAATCGGGAAGGCTTCGGCCAAACACCGCCCGAACACGGCCTCTAACAGCCCCGGAGCAGCCACCTGGCAGGATAGCCCCGAACACTCGGATAGCATGGACCCGGCGGACCTCTCGTCCATAAATGATCTACTAGATCGGATTCGGGCCATGGGAGTCTCCAATAGCCAATCTTCGGTTTACGGCCGGATTGGGCTCAGGCCCGACAACAGGGAGATTTACACCCCACCCATCACGCACCTTGTTGCCATCATCGAAGAATTGGTCGAGGGTTTGCAATCACCAGAGCTGAAAACAAGTTACGTCCGGATCAATGATCAGTCCTTGATCCTGTAGCCCGTCGATCGCCCCCAAGAGAGTCCGGAGCCGAACTCCAACCTAAAACACGACTTTGAGTCCCCGCCGCCACCCGCTAACAATGCGGATGCCGGATCCAATATGCTAAATGCTTCAAGGATCGTGGATGCCGCCGCTAGAGTTCCGGACACACAACTACTACTTCTTGAGCTTGTGTTAATTTTTCCCTTGAAGAGGAAAGGGTGATGCAGCAAATTAGAGTTAAGTATTTCCCATAGTTGAGAACCAAGGTATCAATCCAGTAGGAGGCACAAGCAAGTCTCCAATATATGCACCTGCACAAATTAACAAACACTTGCACACAACGTGAAAAAGGGGTTGCCTGTCCCTTCACGGTCATGAACAAGAGTGAGATCTAATAGAGATAGGTATAAAAGATAAATAAAATAGGAAACTAAAGTAAATATAAATAAATTGCATCAAGGTATTTTTGGGTTTTTTGGTTTATAGATCTGAAAATATATGATGGAAAATAGACCCGGGAGCCATAGGTTTCACTAGAGGCTTCTCACTTGAAAGAAAACATACGGTGGGTAAACAAATTACTGTTGAGCAATTGATAGAAAAGCGCATAGTTATGACGATATCTAAGGCAATGATCATGAATATAGGCATCACGTCCGTGACAAGTAGACCGAAACGATTTGCATCTACTACTATTACTCCACACATCGGCCGCTATCCGGCATGCGTCTAGAGTATTAAGTTCATAAGAACAAAGTAACGCTTTAAGTAAGATGACATAATGTAGAGGGATAAACTCAAGCAATATGACATAAACCCCATCTTTTTATCCTTGATGGCAACAATACAATACGTGCCTTGCTACCCCTTCTGTCACTCGGTGAGGACACCGCAAGATTTAACCCAAAACTAAGCACCTCTCCCATTGCAAGAAACACCAATCTAGTTGGCCAAACCAAACTAATAGTTCGAAGAGAAATACAAAGATATATTAATCATGCATAAAAGAGTTCAGAGAAGACTCAAATAATATTCATAGATAATCTGATCATAAATCCACAATTCATCGAATCTCAACAAACGCATTGCAAAAGAAGATTACATTGGATAGAACTCCAAGAACATCGAGGAGAACATTGTATTGAAGATCAAAGAGAGAGAAGAACCCATCTAGCTACTAGCTATGGACCCTTAGGTCTGTGGTAAACTACTCACGCGTCATTGGAAGGGCAGCAAGGTTGATGTAGAGGCCCTCCGTGATCGAATCCCCCTCCGGCGGGGTGTTGGAAAAGGCCCCAAGATGGGATCTCACGGGAACAGAGGCTTGCGGCGGCGGAAAAGTATTTTGGTGGACGCTTCTGATGTTCGAGAAATATTTGAGAATATATAGAGCTGGAATTAGGGTTAGAGGACTCCCGAGGGGCCCACAAGCCAGGGGGCACCCCCCCCCCCCGGGCGCGCCCTGAGGGCTTATAGCCTCCTCAGGACTCTTCTGGCCCTCTCTCCAAGCCTCGTAGGTGTCTTCTGGTCCAAGAAAAATCATCGTTAAGTTTTATTCCGTTTGGACTCCGTTTGATATTCCTTTTCTGTAAAAGTCAAAAACAAGGAAAAAACAGAAACTGGCACTGGGCTCTAGGTTAATAAGTTAGTCCCAAAAATAATATAAAATAACATATTAATGCATATAAAACATCCAAAACAGATAATATAATAGCATGGAACAATAAAAAATTATATATACATTGGAGACGTATCAAGCATCCCCAAGCTTAATTCCTGCTCGTCCTCGAGTAGGTAAATGATAAAAACAGAATTTTTGATGTGAAATGCTACCTAACATATTCATCAATGCAATCTTCTTTATTGTGGCAAGAATATTCAGATCCATAAGATTCATATTGACATAAAAACAATAATACTTCAATCATACTAATAAAGCAATCATGTCTTCTCAATATAACAAGGCCAAAGAAAGTTATCCCTACAAAATCATATAGTCTGGCAATGCTCCATCTTCATCACACAAAGTATTTCATCATGCACAACCCCGATGACAAGCCAAGCAATTGTTTCATACTTTTAGTGTTCTCAAACTTTTTCAACTTTCACGCAATACATGAGCGTGAGCCATGGATATAACACTATAGGTGGAATAGAATATGGTGATTGTGGAGAAGACAAAAAGGAAGGAGAAAGTCTCACATCAACTAGGCAAATTAATGGGCTATGGGGATGCCCATCAATCGATATCGATGCAAGTGAGTAGGGATTGCCATGCAACGGATGCACTAGAGCTATAAGTGTATGAAAGCTCAAAAAGAAACTAAGTGGGTGTGCATCCAACTATAATGAAAAATTCCCACTAGTATATGAAAGTGACAAAATAGGAGACTCTCTATCATGAAGAACATGGTGCTATTTCAAAACACAAGTGTGGAAAAAGGATAGTAACATTGTCCCTTATCTCTTTTTCTCTCTTCTTTTGTTTGGGCTTCTTTGGCCTCTTTTATTTATTTGGGCTTCTTTGGCCTCTTTTATTATTTTTAAAGTCCAGAGACTCATCCCCACTTGTGAGGGAATCATAGCTTCCATCATCCTTTCCTCACATAGGACAATGCTCTAATAATGATGATCATCACACTTTTATTTACTTTACAACTCAAGAATTACAACTCGATACTAGAACAAAATATGACTCTATATGAATGCATCCGGCGGTGTACCGGGATGTGCAATGATCAAGAGTGACATGTATAAAAAATATGAACGGTGGCCAAGCCACAAATACTATGCCAACTATATGATCATGCAAAGCAATATGACAATGATGGTGCGTGTCATAATAAAACGGAATGGTGGAAGTTGCATGGCAATATATCTCGGAATGGCTATGGAACTGCCATAATAGGTAGTTATGGTGGCTGTTTTGAGGAAGGGTATATGGTGGGTTTAATGCACCGGCGAAAGTTGCGCTGTACTAGAGAGGCCAGCAATGGTGGAAGGGTGAGAGTGTGTATAATCCATGGACTCAACATTAGTCATGAAGAACTCACATAGTTATTGCAAAAATTTATTAGCCATCGAAACAAAGTACTACATGCATGCTCCTAGGGGGATGGGTTGGTAGGAAAATACCATCGCTCGTCCTCGACCGCCACTCATAAGGAAGACAATCAAAGAATAAATCATGCTCCGACTTCATCACATAACGGTTCACCATACGTGCATGCTACGAGAATCACAAACTTTAACACAAGTATTTCTACCAATCCACAATTACTCACTAGCATGACTCTAATATCACCATCTTTATATCTCAAAACAAATGCAAGGAATCAAACTTCTCATATATTCAATGCTCTTTATATGAAGGTTTTTATTATTTCCCTCTTGGATGCCCATCATATTAGGACTAAATTCATAACCTAAGAAAATTGCCATGTTGTTTAAGACTCTAAAAATAATATAAGTAAAGCATGAGAGCTCAACAATTTCTATAAAATAAAGCCACCGCTGTGCTCTAAAAAGATATAAGTGAAGCACTAGAGCAAACTGCCTAGCTCAAAAGATATAAGTGAAGCACATAGAGTATTCTAATAAATTCACGATTAAAGTGTGTCCCTCTCAAAAGGTGTGTACAGCAAGGATGATTGTGGCAAACTAAAAAGCAAAGACTCATATCATACAAGACACTCCAAGCAAAACACATATCATGTGGTGAATAAAAATATAGCCTCAAGTAAATTTACCAATGGATTGAAGACGAAAGAGGGGATGCCATCCGGGGCATCCCCAAGCTTAGATGCTTGGTTGTCCTTGAATATTACCTTGGGGTGCCTTGGGCATTCCCAATCTTAGGCTCTTGCCACTCCTTATTCCATAGTCCATCAAATCTTTACACAAAACTTGAAAATTTCACAACACAAAACTCAACAGAAAACTCGTAAGATCTGTTAGTATAATAAAATAAATCACCACTTTAGGTACTGTTACGAACTCATTCTAAATTTATATTGGTGTTATATCTACTGTATTCCAACTTCTCCATGGTTCATACCCCCCGATACTACCTATAGATTCATCAAAATAAGCAAACAACACATAGAAAACAGAATCTGTCAAAAACAGAACAGTCTGTAGTAATCTGGAAATTTCATACACTTTTGTCACTCAAAAAATTCTGAACAATTAGGAAAATTTAGGAAATTTGTATATCAATCTTGTGTAAAAAATCCAGATCAAAATCACGTTTCTGTGATTTTCTAAATTTCTGGCAATGAGCGCAAAAGTTTCTGTTTTTCAGCAAGATCAAATCAACTATCACCATAGACCATCCCAAAGGTCTTACTTGGCTCAAACACTAATTAAAACACCAAAACACAATTACTACAGAGGTCATAATGTGTATTTATTGAAAAACAGAACCAAAAACATAAAAATAAAATTGGGTTGCCTCCCAACAAGCGCTATTGTTTAACGCCCCTAGCTAGGCATAAAACATAGATCTAGGTATTGTCATATTTGGTATGTAATTCTTCAATTGCACATTTATGACCCCTAGGAAATTATTTGGGTTTATTGATAATCACACTCCTAGATAGTAAATCAAGAAATTCACTTGTAGCAATTGGTTCTTTAATGATATTGATAAAGCTAGGGTAAACACTTATCATCTTAAGATCTTCGTTTCCTTTACTAGATGATTCACCCTTATTTTTAGGAACATAAATAAACTTAGTAGCTTTAGTAAGAGGAAAATTTGGATTAGTTTTAATAGAGGCAAAAGAAGAACCCAAGTTGGTAATAATATATTTTAACTTATCAATTCTAGTAGAACCTTGATCTATTTTCTCGTTAACTATGGGTTCCTTTTCCTTTAGATTCTTTAAAGTGATTCCTACCTTCGATCCAATTTGAGTAATGTGATTATGGATCTTCTTATCCAAATTTTCAATAAGCTCTACGGTAGAAATTTTATTCTCAATAATATCAAGCCTTTGCATCACATGTTCCAAAGTTAAAACTTTTTCATTAACCATGAGTGGTGGTGAGCCTACCAAATCTATCATAGCATTATAAGCATCCAAAGTATGGCTACCCAAGAAATTACCTCCAATAATGGTATCTAGCACATATCTATACCAAGTAGTAACACCCACATAAAAATTGCGAAGGAGAACGGTAGTAGATTGCTTACGAGTAGATCTATTTTGAGCATTGCAAATTCTATACCAAGCATCTTTTAAATTTTCTCCCTCCCTTTGTTTAAAATTGAGAACCTCACTTTCAGGGGTACTAACAATGGTAGGAGGACTAGCCATGATAGCAAAACAAGCGATCTAGCACACATGCAAACTGAAAGCAAATGAAAAGACGAACGAAAGAAGGCGAATAAAAAGGCAAATATTTTTGTATTTTTCTGAAAACGTTTTAGAAGTGGGGGAGAGGAAAATGAGATGCAAATGGCAAATAATGTAAGTGAAAGAGATGAGAGTTTATGATGGGTACTTGGTAGGCTTGATGTAGAACCTCCCCGGTAACGGCGCCATAAATTCTTCCTGCTACTTCTTGAGCTTGCGTTGATTTTTCCCTTGAAGAGGAAAGGGTGATGCAGCAAAGTAGAGATAAGTATTTCCCTCAGTTAAGAACCAAGGTATCAATCTAGTAGGAGGCACAAGCAAGTCTCCAATATATGCACCTGCAAAAACTAACAAACACTTGCACACAACACGAAAAAGGGGTTGTCAATCCCTTCACAGTCACGAACAAGAGTGAGATCCAATAGAGATAGGTATAGAAGATAAATAAAAGAGCAAACAAAAGTAAATATAAATAAATTGCAGCAAGGTATTTTTGGGTTTTTTGGTTTATAGATCTGAAAATATATGATGGAAAATAGACCCGGGAGCCATAGGTTTCACTAGAGGCTTCTCTCTTGAAAGAAAACATACGGTGGGTAAACAAATTACTGTTGAGCAATTGATAGAAAATCGCATAGTTATGACGATATCTAAGGCAATGATCATGAATATAGGCATCACGTCTGTGACAAGTAGACCGAAACAATTCTGCATCTACTACTATTACTCCACACATCGACCGCTATCCAGCATGCATCTAGAGTATTAAGTTCATAAGAATAGAGTAACGCTTTAAGTAAGGATGTAGAGGGATAAACTCAAGCAATATGACATAAACCCCATCTTTTTATCCTTGATGGCAACAATACAATACGTGCCTCGCTACCCCTTCTGTCATTGGGTGAGGACACCACAAGATTGAACCCAAAACTAAGCACCACTCCCATTGCAAGAAAAACCAATCTAGTCGGCCAAACCAAACCGATAGTTCGAAGAGAAATACAAAGATATCTTAATCATGCATAAAAGAGTTCAGAGAAGACTCAAATAATATTCATAGATAATCTGATCATAAATCCACAATTCATTGGATCTCAACAAATGCACCGCAAAAGAAGATTACATTGGATAGAACTCCAAGAACATCGAGGAGAACATTGTATTGAAGATCAAAGAGAGAGAAGAAGACATCTAGCTGTTGGGAAACGTTGCATGGAAAACAAAAAAAATTCTACGCACACGCAATGATCTATCCATGGAGATGCATAGATACGAGGGGGAGAGTGTGTCTACGTACCCTCATAGACCGTAAGCGGAAGCGTTTCACAACGCGGTTGATGTAGTCGAACTTCTTCGCGCTTCAACCGATCAAGTACCGAACGCACGGCACCTCCGCGTTCTGCACACGTTCAGCTCGGTGATGTCCCTCGCCTTCTTGATCCAGCAAGACGTCGACGTAGTAGATGAGTTCCATTAGCACGACGGCGTGGTAACGGTGATGGTGAAGTGATCTCCGCAGGGCTTCGCCTAAGCACTACGAAAATATGACCGGGGGTGTAAACGGTGGAGGGGGGCGCCGCACACGGCTAGGCAATTGTCTCTAGGGTGTGCTAGGCGCCCCCCTCCTCATATATATAGGTGGGAGGGAGAGGCGAGAGGCCAAGGGGTGCCCCAAGTAGGTCCGAATCCTACTTGGGCTCCTGCCCTTTGGCCGCGCCCCCCTGCCATGTTTGTCGGAGAGGGAAGGAAAGAGGGGGGAGAGGGAAGGAAGTGGGAATCCTAATCCACACTTACCTTTCCCTTCTCCCCTTTCCTTCTCCTCCTTAGGCCGGCCCACATGGGGGGAGCACCAGCCCCTTGTGGCTGGTGCGTTTCATCTCTTGGCCCATAAGGCCCATATCCTTTGCCGGGGTTGCCCGGAACCCTTTCCGGTGACCCGATAAGTACCCGGTACTCCCCGAAACACTTCTGGTGTCCGAATACCATCGTCCTATATATCAATCTTTACCTCTGGACCATTTCGAGACTCCTCGTCATGTCCGTGATCTCATCCGGGACTTCGAACAACATTCGGTCACCAAATCACATAACTCATATAATACTATATCGTCAACGAACGTTAAGCGTGCGGACCCTACGGGTTCGAGAACTATGTAGACATGACAGAGACACCTCTCCGGTCAATAACCAATAGCGGAACCTGGATGCCCATATTGTCTCCTACATATTCTACAAAGATCTTTATCGGTCGAACCGTTATGACAACATACGTAATTCCCTTTGTCCATCGGTATGTTACTTGCCCGAGATTCGATTGTCGGTATCTTCATACCTAGTTCAATCTCGTTACCGGCAAGTCTCTTTACTCGTTCCATAATACATCACCTCGTGACTAACTCCTTAGTCGTTTGCTTGCAAGCTTATGATGTGTATTACCGAGAGGGCCCAGAGATACCTCTCCGATACTCGGAGTGACAAATCCTAATCTCGATCTATGCCAACTCAACAAACACCTTTGGAGATACCTGTAGAGCATCTTTATAATCACCCAGTTATGTTGTGATGTTTGATAGCACACAAGGCATTCCTCCGGTATCTGGGAGTTGCATAATCTCATAGTCGAAGAAATATGTATTTGACATGAAGAAAGCAATAGCAATAAAACTGAACGATCATTATGCTAAGCTAACGGATGGGTCTTGTCCATCACATCATTCTCCTAATGATGTGATCCCGTTATCAAATGACAACTCATGTCCATGGTTAGGAAACCTTAACCATCTTTGATCAACGAGCTAGTCAAGTAGAGGCTCACTAGGGACACGGTGTTTGTTTATGTATTAACACATGTATTTAAGTTTCCGATCAATACAATTCTAGCATGAATAAAAAACTTTTATCATGATTAAGGAAATATAATAATAACCATTTTATTATTACCTCTAGGGCATATTTCCATCACTAGCTACTAGCTATGGACCCTTAGGTCTGTGGTAAACAACTCACGCTTCATCGGAAGGGCGGCAAGGTTGATGTAGAGGCCCTCCATGATCGAATCCCCCTTCGGGAGGATGTTGGAAAAGGCCCCAAGATGGGATCTCACGGGAAAAGAGGCTTGTAGCGGTGGAAAAGTATTTTGGTGGACGCTTCTGATGTTCGGGGAATATTTGAGAATATATAGAGCTGGAATTAGGTTTAGGGTACTCCTGAGGGGCTCACAAGCCAGGGGCACCCCCCCCCCGGGGGGGGGCGCGCCCTGAGGGCTTGTGGACTCCTCAGGACTCTTTTGGCCCTCTCTCTCCAAGCCTCGTAGGTGTCTTATGGTCCAAGAAAAATCATTGTAAAGTTTTATTCCGTTTGGACTCCGTTTGATATTCCTTTTCTGTAAAAGTCAAAAACAAGGAAAAAACAGAAACTGGCACTGGGCTCTAGGTTAATAAGTTAGTCTGAAAAATAATATAAAATAACATATTAATGCATATAAAATATCCAAAATAGATAATATAGTAGCATGGAACAATCAAAAATTATAGATACGTTGGAGACGTATCAACAACCTGGGGCAATACGAAATTTTCTCCCACCCACCCCCCATGTCGCGTACTCCCCAAACAATTCGGGACCTCCGGACATCTGGGATTTGATGTACGTAAAACAGCAGCCTGGAGAAATAGTCCACCATTACTGGGTTAGATTCCTCCTGGTGAGATACAGAATCACAAGTCACCGTGACCAAGACGTAATTACGACCTTTCGGTCCAACTGCCAAGACGAACGGATCTAGAATGCCTTCACTCGCCGACATGTGCAAAGCTTCATCGAGTTATTGGACCTGGTGCGCAAGTACTGCGCCATAGAAAGCGCCTGGCAGGAACAACAATTACGCGTGGAGCCAAACCATGCCGAACACTCAAATAAAACTCGGGAAAATCGCGTGTACGCACGGCGGTCGCCCGAACACGAACCGGCCGAGAAGAAGAGTAGATCCCCTGCCGGACCCAGAACGGTCCTAGACGAGCTACTGGATAAACCATGCCCCATACACTTGGCCCTGCTAAACACAAACCCAACTCACAGGCTTCGAGCTTGTTGGGTTGTCAGATAGGTTGCCAAGAGTGGCGAGGCCATACTCCGCCTTCAATCTCCCAGTAGATTATCAGAAAAACCCTCGTTTAGTGACAATAATGTCCTAACTATTTACAAAACTTTCTCCTCAAACAACCAGAGGAAAAGAGATCTTCGAGAACTCAACCAAGTCCACCAGGTTACAGCAGCGAGCTCTTGGACGGACACCCAAATCACCTTCGATGAGGAGGACGAACCCAGGGCCCGCCCCATCCGAGCACCCGCCGCACTAGTCCTCGACCCTATCATGGATGGCTTCAGATTAACCAAGGTGCTTATGGACGGAGGCAGTGGCCTAAACCTCATTTATGAGGATACCCTTGACAAAATTCAATTCGACATATCTCGAGTCGAGCAAAGCTACACTACATTCCCGGGAATTATTCCCGGCAAAGAGGCACGCTGTCCGAACGAGTCACCCTGGACGTAGTGTTCGGCACTCCGGAGAACTATAGGACCGAGGAACTGTTGTTCCACATTGTGACCTTCCATAGTGGATACCATGCCTTATTGGGGCGTGATGCATTCACAAGGTTCCAAGCTATACCTCACTATGGGTATATGAAACTCAAAATGCCAGGGCCCAATGGTGTGATCACAATAGTCAGTGACCCGGACAAAGCCCTCCGAGCCGAGAATAAAACAGCATCTCTCACCCTCGAGGCGCTATCTGAGGCTCTTGCAGCCGAGGAGTTAACCACACTCCATACAGTAGTGGACAGGGATGATGCCACCCTCAGTAAGAGACCCAAGTCTACATCTTTCAAACCAGCTAATGAAACTGTCAAATTCCAAGTGCATACGACAGACCCCAATAAAACAGCGACCATCGGAGCCCAGCTGGACCCGTAGGTCGACGAGGTGTTGCGCGCATTCCCGCGTAAAAACTGGGACATATTTGCCTGGCACCCTTCGGACATGCCAGGTATCCCACACAGGCTAGCAGAGCATAGTCTGAACATAATTAAGGGCTTCAAGCCAGTTAAACAAACGCTGCGCCAATTTTCCGGACCCAAGCGTCAAGCCATGGGAGAAGAATTAGCTAAATTACTCGAAGCCAGATTCATCAGAGAAATCAAACACCCGGAGTGGCTAGCAAATCTGGTCATGGTACCTAAAAAGACAAATCCTGGCGGCTATGTGTCGACTTCAAAGACCTCAACAAGGCTTGCCCTAAGGATCCCTTTCCTTTGCCCCGAATAGACCAGATCATCGACGCCACCGTACCGCTGGACACGACTCGTTATGCTTCCTTGACGCTTACTCGGGGTATCACCAAATCAAGATGAAGGAGTCCGACCAACCAGCAACCGCATTTATTACACCCTACGGACCATTCTGCTTCAACACAATGCCCTTCGGATTGAAAAATGCAGGTGCAACATATCAGCGCATGATTCAAACATGCCTGGAAACCCAAATTGGTAAAACAGTCGAAGCATATGTGGACGACGTGGTCATCAAGACCAAACATGTCAGCTAGTTGGTCGACGACCTTCGTCAGACCTTTGAAAACTTGAGAACATATGATATACGACTTAACCCGGATAAATGTGTTTTCGGGGTTCCTGCCGAAAAACTGCTCGGGTTCATTGTCTCCCATAGAGGGATAGAAGCCAATCCGGCTAAAATCTGAGCTTTGTCCCAGCTGGCAATACCCACAGAGCTCAAACACGTCCAGAAGCTGGCCGGTTGCATTGCCGCTCTAAGTCGTTTCATCTCTCGTCTCGGTGAAAAGGCCCTGCCGCTCTATAAATTACTCAAGAAAACAAAAAAAATTGAATGGACAGACGAGGCAGCCGCCGCTCTAAAGGAGATAAAAACTCTACTAGCAGGCAATCCTATTTTGACAGCACCTGGCATAGGCGAGCCTATGTTGCTATGCATCTCAGCCACAAGTCAAGTCATGAGCGCTGTCCTCGTGGTAGAATGAGAGGCAAAAGGACATAGGTTCAGGGTGGAAGCATGTCTATTACGTATCAGAAGTACTCACCCTGTGTAAATCCCAATATCCACACTATTAGAAGATCGCCTACACGGTTTTTATGGCATCCCACAAGCTCCGACACTACTTCCAAGAGTGTTTGGTCACAGTGGCATCCGAAGTGCCCTTAAATGGCATTATAAATAATAGGGATGCCACGGGTCGCATCGCCAAATGGGCCATAGAGCTCTTGCCCTTCGAAATTGTGTACAAGCCACACCGAGCTATTAAGTCTCAGGTACTAGCCAATTTTTTGGCCGAATGGACGGAAGCTGAGCTTCCCCGGGAATACAGTATGTACTCACATTGGACAATGTATTTTGATGGCTCCAAAATGTTGGTCGGACTGGGGGCTGGTGTGATCCTTACGTCCCCCACTGGCGACTATCCGATACGTACTGCATATCATGTACACAGACTCCAACAATGCAGCCGAATATGAAGCCATATTGCATGGTCTTCGGATGCCAACATCAATGGGTGTTCAATGGCTCAAAGTGCGGGGAGATTCCAACCTCGCCATCTGCCAAGTCAATGGAGAGTTCGACGCCAAGGACCCAAAAATGGCGGCATACTGATATGTCGTCTTAAGAATATCAACCCGGTTCGAAGGGTTAGAATTTCACCATGTCTCTAGAAACAGTAACCAAGCTGCGGATATCCTCGCCCGTATGGGCGCTAAACGCGACCCTGTCCCTAAAAACACCTCCCTAGAGCGGCTTTTTAAGCCATCCGTGGTGTGGCAGGACGGGGACCAGGATGCAGCAACCAATGGGCCCGAGCAAATCGTCCCCCCAGCCATTGAGCCAGACGACGACATCATCGGTGTCTCGACAGTTGAAGAAACCGCTTCGGCTCACGAGGTCATGGCCGTGAACGCACCATGGACCGAGCCCTTCCTTGCCTACCTTTTACGGCAGGAGCTCCCCGATAATCAGACCGAAGCACGGTGCATAGTCCGACGCTCTAAAGCCTACAAGGTCCATGAGGGTGAGCTATATAAGAAAAGCACTACAAGAGTCCTCCAGCGGTGCATATCGGAAGCAGAGGGGCAACAACTTTTGGCCGAGATACACACGGGCATGTGGGTGGCCACCACGCGGCAGCTTGGGCCCTGGTAAGCAAGGCCTTTTGAGCAGGATTTTTTGGCCCACCGCCCGCACGTACGCCCATACTTTAGTCCAACATTGTGTTGGTTGCCGGCTTTTTGCAAATCAAAGACACATGCCCCCTACGGCTCTCGGGACTATACCTATTACCTGGCCTTTTGCGGTCTAGGGGCTGGACATGGTTGGACTACTTAAAGGGGGAACCAAGAAAAAGAAATACATATTGGTTATGGTCGATAAATTCACTAAGTGGATTGAAGCAAAGCCAGTTACCTCAGCAAAGTCTGGACCAGTTATCGACTTTATATACGGCGTGGTATGCTACTTCTTGAGCTTGCATTGGTTTTTCCCTTGAAGAGGAAAGGGTGATGCAGCAAAGTAGAGATAAGTATTTCCCTCAGTTAAGAACCAAGGTATCAAATCCAGCAGGAGATACAAGCAAGTCCCAAATCTATGCACCTGCATAAACAATCAAACACTTGCACCCAACGCGATAAAGGGGTTGTCAATTCCTTCACGGTCACTTGCAAAGGTGAGATCTGATAGAGATAGATATAAAAGATTACTAAAATGTGAAACAAAATAAAAGTAAATAAATTACAGCAAGGTATTTTTGGGTTTTTTGGTTTATAGATCAGAAAATATATAATGGAAAATAGACTCGGGGGCCATAGGTTTCACTAGAGGCTTCTCTCTTGAAGGCAAATAATACGGTGGGTGAACAAATTACTATCGAGCAATTGATAGAAAGGCGCAAAGTTATGACGATATCCAAGGCAATGATTATGCATATAGGCATCACGTCCGTGTCAAGTAGACCGAAACGATTCTGCATCTACTACTATTACTCCACACATTGACCGCTATCTAGCATGCATCTAGAGTATTAAGTTCATAAAGAACGGAGTAACGCCTTAAGTAAGATGACATGATGTAGCGGGATAAACTCAAGCAATATGATGAAAACCCCATCTTTTTACCCTTGATGGCAACAATACAAATACGTGCCTCGATACCCCTACTTTGTGACTGGGTGAGGACACCGCAAGATTGAACCCAAAACTAAGCACCTCTCCCATTGCAAGAAGAACCAATCTAGTTGGCCAAACCAAACCGATAATTCGAAGAGAAATACAAAGATATCAAATCATGCATATAAGAATTCAGAGAAGATTCAAATAATATTCATAGATAATCTGATCATAAATCCATAATTCATCGGATCTCTACAAACGCACCGCAAAAGAATATTACATCGGATAGATCTCCAAGAACAACGAGGAGAACATGGTATTGAGAATCAAAGAGAGAGAAGAAGCCATCTAGCTACTAGCTATGGACCCGTAGGTCTGTGGTAAACTACTCACGCTTCATCGGAAGGGCAATAGGGTTGATGTAGATGCCCTCCATGATCGAATCCCCCTCCGACAGGATGCCGGAAAAGGCCCCAAGATGGGATCCCACTGGTACAGAAGGTTACGGCGGCAGAAAAGTAATTTTGTGGACGCTTTTGTTGGTTTGGGAATATTTCTGATTTTATAGGCCAAAGATTAGGGTTGGAGGACTCCCATGGGGCCCACAAACCAGGGGGTGCCCTGAGGGCTTGTGGAGCCCTCGGGACTCTTCTGCCTTCCTCTCCAAGTCCTACATGTGTCTTCTCGTCCAAGAAAAATCATCGTAAAATTTTATTCCGTTTGGACTCCGTTTGGTATTCCTTTTCTGTAAAACTCAAAAACAAGGAAAAAAACAGAAACTAGCACTGGGCTCTAGGTTAATAAGTTAGTCCCAAAAATAATATAAAATAGCATATTAATGCATATAAAACATCCAAAACAGATAATATAATAGCATGGTACAATCAAAAATTATAGATACGTTGGAGACGTATCAAGCATCCCCAAGCTTAATTCCTGCTCGTCCTCGAGTAGGTAAATGATCAAAATAGAATTTTTGATGTGGAATGCTACCTAACATATTTATCCATGTAATTTTCTTTATTGTGGCATGAATATTCAGATCCATAAAATTCAAAATAAAAGTTTAATATTGACATAAAAACAATAATACTTCAAGCATACTAATAAAGTAATCATGTCTTCTCAAAATAACATGGCCAAAGAAAGTTATCCCTACAAAATCATATAGTCTGGCTATGCTCCATCTTCATCACACAAAGTATTAAATCATGCACAACCCCGATGACAAGCCAAGCAATTGTTTCATACTTTTGATGTTCTCAAACTTTTTCAACTTTCACGCAATACATGAGCGTGAGCCATGGATATAGCACTATAGGTGGAATAGAATATGGTGGTTGTGGAGAAGACAAAAAGAAGGAGATAGTCTCACATTAACTAGGTGTATCAACGGGCTATGGAGATGCCCATCAATAGATATCAATGTGAGTGAGTAGGGATTGCCATGCAATGGATGCACTAGAGCTATAAGTTTATGAAAGCTCAAAAGAAACTAAGTGGGTTTGCATCCAACTCGCTTGCTCACGAAGACCTATGGCAATTTGACGAAGCCCATCATTGGAATATACAAGCCAAGTTCTTATAATGAAAAATTCCCACTAGTATATGAAAGTGACAACATAGGAGACTCTCTATCATGAAGATCATGGTGCTACTTTGAAGCACAAGTGTAGTAAAAGGATAGTAGCATTGTCCCTTCTCTCTTTTCTCTCATTTTTTTAATTTGAGCTTCTTTGGCCTCTTTTATTTTATTGTAAAGTCTGGAGACTCATCCGAACTTGTGAGAGAATCATAGCTTACATCATCATTTCCTCACATGGGACAATGCTCTAATAATGATGATCATCACACTTTTATTTACTTACAACTCAAGAATTACAACTCGATACTTAGAACAAAAATATGACTCTATATGAATGCCTCCGGCGGTGTACCGGGATATGCAACGATCTAGCATAGCAATGACATCAAAAAATGGACAAGCCATGAAAACATCATGCTAGCTATCTTACGATCATGGCAATATGACAATGATGGAGCGTGTCATAATAAAATGGAACGGTGGAAGTTGCATGGCAATATATCTCGGAATGGCTATGGAAATGCCATAATAGGTAGGTATGGTGGTCGTTTTGAGGAAGGGTAAATGGTGGGTGTAGTGCACCGGCGAAAGTTGTGCGGTACTAGAGAGGCTAGCAATGGTGGAAGGGTGAGAGTGCGTATAATCCATGGACTCAACATTAGTCATAAAGAACTCACATACTTATTGCAAAAGTCTATTAGCTATCAAAAAAAAGTACTGCACACATGCTCCTAGGGGTATAGATTGGTAGGAAAAGACCAGCGCTCGTCCCCGACCGCCACTCATAAGGAAGACAAACAATAAATAAATCATGCTCCGACTTCATCACATAACGGTTCACCATACGTGCATGCTACGGGAATCACAAACTTTAACACAAATATTTCTACCAATCCACAATTACTCACTAGCATGAATCTAATGTCACCATCTTTATATCTCAAAACAATCATAAGGAATCAAACTTCTCATAGTATTCAATGCTCTTTATATGAAAGTTTATATTATATCCCTCTTGGATGCCCATCATATTAGGACTAAATTCATAACCTATGCAAATTACCATGCTGTTTAGAGAGACTCTCAAAATAACATATGTGAAGCATGAGATTTCAACAATTTCTATAAAATAAAGCCACCGCCGTGCTCTAAAAAGATATAAGTGAAGCACTAGAGCAAAATTGCCTAGCTCAAAAGATATAAGTGAAGCACATAGAGTATTCTAATAAATTCACGATTCATGCGTGTCCCTCTCAAAAGGTGTGTACAAAAAGTATGATTGTGGAAAAATAAAAAGCAAAGAGTCATATCATACAAGACGCTCCAAGCAAAACACATATCATGTGGTGAATAAAAATATAGCCTCAAGTAAATTTATCGATAGACGAAGACGAAAGAGGGGATGCCATCCGGGGCATCCCCAAGCTTAGATGCTTGGTTGTCCTTGAATATTACCTTGGTGTGCCTTGGGCATCCCCAAGCTTAGGCTCTTGCCACTCCTTATTCCATAGTCCATCAAATCTTTACCCAAAACTTGAAAACTTCACAACACAAAACTCAACAGAAAACTCATGAGATCCGTTAGTATAAGAAAATAAATCACCACTTTTTGGTACTGTTGTGAACTCACAATTTATTTATATTGGTGTAATATCTAATGTATTTCAACTTTTCCATGGTTCATACCCCCCGATACTACCCATAGATTCATCAAAATAAGCAAACAACACATAGAAAACAGAATCTGTCAAAAACAGAACAGTCTGCGAAGATATGAATTGTTCTAATACTTATGTAAATCCAAAAATTCTGAAAAATTAGGACAACAGATTAAATTTGTATATAAATATTGTGTAAAACATTCAGGTTTTTCCCGCTCTCCAGTGAATTTAAACAATTCTGTTACTGGACGTAAAAGTTTCTGTTTTTCAGCAAGATCAAATCAACTATCACCATAAGCCATCCCAAAGGTCTTACTTGGCTCAAACACTAATTAAAACACCAAAACACAATTAATACAGAGGTAATAATGTTTATTTATTGAAAAACAGAACCAAAAACATAAAGCATAAAAATAAAATTGGGTTGCCTCCCAACAAGCGCTATTGTTTAACGCCCCTAGCTAGGCATAAAACATAGATCTAGGTATTGTCATCTTTGGCATGCAATCCATAAGTAGCTCTCATAATAGATTCATATGGCAACTTATTTTATTTCTTGGAAAGTGTTCCATGCCCTTCCTTAATTGAAATTGAAATCTAATGTTTCCTTCTTTCATATCAATAATTGCACCAATCGTTCTAAGGAAAAGTCTACCAAGAATAATAGGACATGTAGGATTGCAATCTATATCAAGCACAATGAAATCTATGGGGACATAATTACTATTTGAAACAATAAGAACATCATTAATTCTTCCCATAGGTTTCTTAATAGTGGAATCCGCGAGATGCAAATTTAAAGAACAATCATCAAATTCACGGAAACCTAGCACATCACATAAAGTTTTTAGAATCGTGGAAACGCTAGCACCCAAATCACACAAAGCATGGCACTCATAATGTTTAATTTTAATCTTAATAGTAGGTTCCCACTCATCATAAAGCTTTCTAGGGATAGAAACTTCCAACTCAAGTTTTTCTTCAAAAGATTTCATCATAGCATCAACGATATGTTTAGTAAAAGCTTTATTTTGATTATAAGCATGAGGAGAATTCAACATGGATTGCAATAAGGAAATACAATCTATCAAAGAAAAATTATTATAATTAAAATCCTTGAAATCCAAGAGAGTGGGTTCATCGGTACTTAAAGTTTTGACCTCTCCAATCCCACTTTTATCAATTTTTGCATTAAGTTCTAAAAACTGCGAATCATTGGGACGCCTTCTAGCTAAAGTTGACTCATCTCCAGTCCCATCTTTATCAAGATTTATATTAGAAAACAAAGATTAAATAGGAGTCACACCAATCACTTTAAGATCTTCATCATTATTATCACAAGAAATCGAAGAACACGCTTTAACAAACCAATCTCGCTTAGCACGCATCCTAGCGGTTCTTTCTTTGCACTCATCAATAGAAATTTTAATAGCTTTAATAGATTCATTAATATCATGTTTGGGTGGCATAGATCTAATTTTCCTAGCCAAATCATCAATCTTGAGCAATTCTATCAACGTTCCTAGCCAAATCATCAATCTTGAGCAATTTTTCTTCAACCATAGCATTGAAAACTTTTTGCGAATTAATAAATTCTTTAATATTGTTCTCAAGATCAGAGGGAATCTTATTATAATTTCCATAAGAATTGTTGTAGGAATTACCATAATTATTAGAGGAATTACTAGGAAACGGCCTAGGGTTGAAATTGCCTCTATATGCGTTATTACCAAAATTGTTCCTACCAACAAAATTCACATCCATAGATTCATTATTGTTCTCAATCAAAGTAGACAAAGGCATATCATTAGGATCAATAGGAGCACTCTTACTAGCAAACAATTTCGTAAGTTCATCCATCTTTCCACTCAAAGTATTAATTTCTTCAATCGCATGCACTTTTTTACTAGTAGAAGATCTTTTGGTATGCCATTGAGAGTAATTAGCCATAATATTATATAGGAGTTTAGTAGCTTCTCCTAATGTGATTTCCAAAAAAGTACCTCCCGCGACCGAATCTAAAAGATTTCTAGATGCAAAATTCAATCCGGCATAAAAAAATTGTATGATCATCCATAAACTTAAACCATGAGTAGGGCAATTTCTTATCATCAATTTAATCCTCTCCCAAGATTGTGCAACATGTTCATGATCAAGTTGCTTAAAATTCATTATATCGTTCCAAATGGAGATGATCTTAGTAGGAGGAAAATACTTGGAAATAAAAGCATCTTTACACTTATTCCATGAATCAATACTATTTTTAGGCAAAGATGAAAACCAAGTTTTAGCACGATCTCGTAGTGAGAACGGAAATAGCTTCAATTTAACAATATCATTATCCACATCTTTCTTCTTTTGCATATCACATAATTCAATGAAAGTATTTAGATGGGATGCGGCATCTTCACTAGGAAGGCCAGATTGATCTTTCATAACAAGATTCAGCAAAGCGGCATTAATTTCATAAGATTCCGCACTAGTGGTGGGAGCAATCGGAGTACTAATAAAATCATTATTATTAGTATTGGAGAAGTCACACAACTTGGTATTTTCTTGAGACATCGTGACAAAGCAAGCAATCTAACACACGAGCAACCAAAAAGCAAACAAAAAGACGGACGGAAGAAGGGCGAATAAAAATGCAAATCTTTTTGTATTTTTCTGAAAATTGTTTTAGAAGTGGGGGAGAGGAAAACAAGAGGCAAATGGCAAATAATGTAATGCAAGAGATGAGAGTTTATGGTGGGTACTTGGTAGGCTTGATGTAGATCTCCCTAGCAACGGCGCCAAAAATTCTTCCTGCTACTTCTTGAGCTTGCGTTGGTTTCTCAATTGAAGAGGAAAGGGTGATGCAGCAAAGTAGAGATAAGTATTTCCCTCAGTTAAGAACCAAGGTATCAAATCCAGTAGGAGATACAAGCAAGTCCCCAATCTATGCACCTACACAAACAATCAAACACTTGCACCCAATGCGATAAAGGGGTTGTTAATCCCTTCACGGTCACTTGCAAAGGTGAGATCTGATAGAGATAGATATAAAAGTTACTAAAACGTAAAACAAAATAAAAGTAAATAAATTGCAGCAAGGTATTTTTGGGTTTTTTTGTTTATAGATCTGAAAATATATAATGGAAAATAGACCCGGGGCCATAGGTTTCACTGGAGGCTTCTCTCTTGAAGGCAAATAATACGGTGGGTGAACAAATTACTGTCGAGCAATTGATAGAAAAGCGCAAAGTTATGACTATATCCAAAGCAATGATTATGCATATAGGCATCACGTCCATGTCAAGTAGACCAAAACGATTCTGCATCTACTACTATTACTCCACACATCGACCGCTATCCAGCATGCATCTAGAGTAAAGTTCATAAAGAACGGAGTAACGCCTTAAGTAAGATGACATGATGTAGAGGGATAAACTCAAGCAATATGATAAAAACCCCATCTTTTTACCCTTGATGGCAACAATACAAATATGTGCCTCGCTACCCCTACTTTGTCACTGGGTGAGGACACCGCAAGATTGAACCCAAAACTAAGCACCTCTCCCATTGCAAGAAGAACCAATCTAGTTGGCCAAACCAAACCGATAATTCGAAGAGAAATACAAAGATATCTGTCGATGCAACAGACCCTGGGTCCATTGCACGGACTGTGCACAAGTCAGAGACAAGATTGCAAGACCAAGATCATACCAAGCAAGAAGGATCAATTCCTTTGAAGGATCCAAGAGCAAGACAAGAAGGCCAAGGCAAGACAGAGGAACGAGGCATCGCTAAGGGAAGGGCCTACCTTGCCGGGCAGGCGAGCCTGGCGGGGTTGGGTTTTGCCCTGGAAGCAGACTCCCAGATCGTCCCGGCAGGCCTGCTGGGGCTGGCGAAGGCAAGCCACTCCACCGCTCCACCTCACAAGCGACGCAAGTCAGTAATCGAAGCGGTGTCAAGCTCCAAGGTGACTAAGTGGCTGCTTTCTACCACATGGCAGCCACGTCCTACAGCGAACACCTCCACATGACACCCGTCCTGAGACATGTCAAGCAAGCAGGCGTAAAGCTGGCAAAACAGCCCGGCAAGGCCTGCCGGGCGAGCTGTGATGTGACACAGAGTGGCGCATTTAATGCGCTCTGTTAGCCTACAGAGATAGATATGATAGCACTATTAGCTATCTAATCAGTACACAAAGACTTATTTGCCACTGTGGTGACCCCTTAATCTATAAAAGGAGGCCCATGGCGACCGTAGAAAGGGTTGGATCCTCGCATATCCATACGCGCGTAGCCACTCTCGCCCCCAGAGCAACCTTGCCGGGCGAGTGTGCTACATTTCTCCACCATCAATCCACCAAAGCAGGAGAAGGGTTTTACGCCTCACGGCGGCCCGAACCTAGGTAAAGACTGCCCGTGTGATCTCTGCCGTGCTACGCGATGCTTCTCCGCTCTTTGTGCAACGTGTCCATCCCCCTGCCGAACCAAAAGGGGCTGATGGCCCCATAGGTGGCCGTGGTTTCCCATGACATCTTTGGCACGCCAGGTAGGGGGATCACATGCGCGAAACCAAGAGCGTACGCTGTGCGTCATCTTCATTGACATTTTCATCATCGACGGTGTCATCGACTATGGCGCCCAAGAGGAAGCCTGGAGCTGCGAATCACCCGTCCACCTCGAAGGCTCCGCCGCCCGCGACCGCCGACGTCGCGGGGAATGCGGGGGCTCGCGAGGGTGTGGATGCTGCGGGGGACGTGGTTGGCGCAGGCGGCGCCGTCGCCACCTCCCCCACGGCCGAAGCAGGAACGGGAGGTACCGGGGAAGGACAGCATCAGCAACATCCCGACGGACATGCTCCACGAGGTACGGATGGAGGGGTCATTTGGCATGAACCCTTTCTCCTCGCCAACGGGCACAGCCGCAGTGATGATGCTCGCTCCGGTGCGAATCGCAACCCTTTGGTCGCCCCCGCTGCGGGCACGACCGCAGGGCACGCGCCACCCCCGGGGTGGGCTGACCCAGCTACTGTGCCCAATGGAGCCGCTGGCCCTCAGGCGCCTCCGCCGCGTCACCATGCCGTCCAAATGGCTGGTTCATAACGGCAAGGGCGCGGCGCAGTCGCCACCAAAAACGTCAGGAGCCGAGCGACACTACGATCTACATCGTCATCACCTATGCCAAGCACCGCCTCCAAAGCCATCGCGCGAGCCCAACTACTGTTGAGATTTCCGCCGGCAGCAGACCAGATGGATGAGTGGTGAGCCACCATCCAAAGTTTGATTGGTTTTGCCGAGGCGGAAGGATCACAGCGGGTCGGACCGCCACGGCCTCCCCAGGCAGCAACAACGGCTCGTGCGGCTGGTCGTGTGGGAGGGGACACCCTCACGGTGCAATCCCCGCCACGACAAGCCGCCCGGGAGCCGCAAGTCCAGGCGCCCGATGACGTCTTGATGGCCTCGTCAGATCCTTGAGCACGTCAAGGCCGACAGCGTGCCCCGGAGGGCAGGCGAAGGGAAGGCGCGCGCTTCATCGACGAGCAGCGCCGTGACAACCCCCACCAGATCAATGGGTGCGATATCCCCGACGTCGACAAGCCCGCGCTCGGAGATGGCGGGTGCCTGCCTTTCGAGGTTGGGTGCCCTGCCTTCACCCGTGAGCTGCGGCAAGTCCGTTGGCCGTCCACTCGCACGTTCAAGCCAGAGATACCTGAGAAGTATGATGGGAGACTAAACTCGGTAGAGTTCTTGAGCATCTACACCATCACTGTTCAAGCTGCCGGGGGAAGAGATGAGAAGGTGTTCGCCAACTACTTCCCTTTGGCCCTCAAGTCAAATGTGAGGTATTGGCTGATGCACCTGCCGGAGAACTCCATTTCGACCTGGGCTAACCTGTTCCACGAGTTCATTGGTGCCTTCACGGGTGGCCATCAAGAACCAGGGTGGCCCAGCGACTTGCAGCTTCTCCAGCAGAAAGAAGGAGAATCTTTGCGGAAGTATTTGCAGAGATTCAGTCGAGTCCACAGAAATATCCCAGATATCCACCCAGCTGCCGTGATAGCTACCTTCCAATCCAACGTGCGCAACCGCAGGATACGTTCCAAGATGAATGTTCGGTTGCCCAAGACTGTGAAGGAGCTCTACACTTTGGTGGACAAGTGTGCTCGGGTGGAGGAGGGGAGGAAGCTTCCTGGGGAAGAAGACTGCGTCGACATCGACTCAGAAGATGACGATGAAACCATCAGTAAGAAGAAGAAGAACAAGAAGCAGAACAAGAAGTGCAAGGATAAGACAGTGATGGTTGTTGAGGGGTCAGGCACGCCTAGTACCGGCAAGAAGGCCAAGGCTGAAGCCCCCGGCAAGGAGGCTACCGCATGCGCTGACTGCCGGGAGGCGGCGGCTGCCGAGAAAGCTGGGAAAGGTGATGGGCCATACTGTAAGATTCATCGGACCAAGGGCCATGATCTCCAGGAGTGTTATCAAGTGGAACAGCTCGTCAAGAGACAGAAGGCTGAGTATGAGAAGCGTGATAAGGAAAAAGGTCAGAATGGCGCTGGCGGGAAGGGCCGGGGTTGTGAAGCAAATTGCCCCGGCAAGGCTCCTCGGAACCAAGGAAAACCCGCCAAGGGCCGAGAGAAGGAGGATTGCAGTAATGAGAGTGATGGAGGGAATGAAGAGGAAACCAGCGAGCAGGAATTCCAGAAGGCCACTGACACCCTATGCATTGACGGGGGTGCATCTTTGCACTCCTCTTACTGCCAACTTAAACAGTGGGCGCGTGAAGTCAATGCCATGGAGCCAGTGGCAGATTCCCAGAAGCCACTCAAGTGGTCATGCACGCCCATCATCTTTGATGAAGATGACAACCCCAACCGCATCACTGCGGTAGGGTGCTTGCCGTTGTTGGTCTCACCAACAATTCGCAACCTCAAGGTCACAAAGATGCTGGTTGACGGTGGGGTCGGGTTGAATTTGATTTCCCCAAAGGTTATCAGCAAACTCCAGATAGCAGAGGAAGAACTTAAGGCCACAGGCACATTTCAAGGAATCAAAATCTGGCAGGAGCCGTCCTAAGGGAAAAGTTATGTTGCCAGTGACATTTGGAAGGGAGTTGAACTACAGGACTGAGAAAGTTGTGTTTGATGTGGTTGACCTCCCTCTGCCGTACAACGGGATCCTTGGACGCCCGGCCCTGGCCAAATTCATGGCAACATCCCACTATGCTTACAACACCTTGAAGATGCCAGGGCCGATGGGCGTCATTTCCATTCCATCGGACAAGAAAGACACAATTATTTGTGTGGATAAGATGTACCGGGACGCGGTCGCGGCAGAGGTCGCGGAAGCCACAGTTCCCGCCAAGGAAAAGCATAGCAGAGGCACTGGCAAGGAATCCGGGAAGCGTACCTCTGTGGAATATGCCGTGCCCGTTGATGACACACCAGAGAGTTCCAACAGCAAGAGATCCAAGGCTACTCCACCCCAAGTGAAAAAGGTCACGGCAGGGCTGGCTGGCGCTGATGGTACTTTCACTATTAGCGCCACCCTTGATGATAAATAGGAAAGCGCGCTCGTTGCCTTCCTGTGGGTGAATATCGATGTGTTTGCCTGGCAACCATCTGATATCCCCGGTGTTCCCAGGGAGGTAATCGAGCACCACCTTGCTATCTGCCCACATGCCCGGCTCGTCAAGCAGAAGGTTCGGAAGCAGGCCTTGGAACGGTAGTAGTTCATTGCCGAGGAAATCAAGAAACTTGAAGCAGCTGGTTTGGTCAGAGGAGTACTACATCCAACATGGTTAGCAAACCCAGTGGTTGTGCGCAAGGCTAATGGAAAATGGAGGCTTTGCATAGATTTTACGGATCTGAACAAGGCATGCCCAAAGGACCCATTTCCCTTGCCGCGCATCGACCAAATCGTGGATTCTACCTCAGGATGTGAGTTGCTCTCTTTTTTGGATGCATATTCTTGATACCATCAGATTTTTATGTCCAAGGAAGACGAAGAAAAGACCTCATTCATCACCCCATGCGGCACGTACTTCTTTGTGCGCATGCCTTTCAGGTTGAAGAGTGCCAGGTCCACTTTTGCAAGAGTAGTCCAGATTGGCTTTGAACCACAGTTGCACAGGAACATTGAAGCCTATATGGATGATATTGTGGTCAAAACCAAGGACAGATCAACCCTCATTTAGGATTTAGAAGAGACATTTGCTAATCTGCGCAAGATCAACTTGAAGCTGAATCCGGAGAAGTGCGTGTTTGGTGTTCCCTCCGGCAAGCTACTTGGTTTCTTTGTATCCCACCATGGGATAGAGGCCAACCCTGATAAGATCAAGGCTATTGAGCAGATAAAAGCACCCAAGACAGTTAAGGATATGAGGCATTTGACAGGATGCATTGCCGCGCTTAGCAGGTTCATCTCCAAGTCTGCCGAGCGCGCCTTGCTGTTCTTCAAGATTTTGAAGAAGGCAGGACCCATGAAGTGGACTCCGGAAGCAGATGCAGCGCTGCAGGATTTGAAGGCCTACTTGTCTTCTGTGCCGACTTTGGTCACACCCAAACCACAAGAGCCGTTACTGCTATATCTGGCAGCAACTAATCAAGTGGTTAGTGCGGCCCTAGTAGCACAGCGAGAAGAGGAAGAGAGCGGCCCGGCAAGGCCAGATACTGATCAGGGCAAAGAAGGGCACGGCAGCGGAAGCAACCCTAAGGACACGGCAAGAAAGAAAGTGGTGCAGCGCCCAGTATACTTCGTCAGCTCCCTATTCCAGGGGGCTAGATCCAGGTATTCTGGCGTGCAAAAGTTGATCTTTGGCCTTGTCATGGCCTCAAGGAAACCGCACCACTACTTCCAAGCCCATGAGATCACGGTTGTCACCCACTTCCTGTTGCAAGGGATACTTCAAAACCCAGAGGCCACCGGTAGGATAGTGGAGTGGGCATTGGAGTTATCCAGCTTTGGCCTAAAGTTTGAGAGCACATCAACAATCCAGAGCAGGGCATTGGAAGAGTTTATTGCAGAATGGACGCCAACCCCTGATGAAGAAGTACAGGAAACAGTTATCCCCGGCAAGGAAGCGCCCCAAGAATGGATCATGTATTTCGATGGTACCTTCTCCCTACAAGGTGCAGGGGCTGGTGTGCTTCTCGTGGCTCCCACTGGAGAACACCTGAGGTACGTCGTCCAGATGCACTTTCCCCGGGAGGAGGCAACAAACAATACGGAAGAATATGAAGGGCTTCTTGCCGGGCTCAGAATTGCCACGGAATTGGGAATCAAGAAGCTGATCATTCGAGGAGATTCACAACTGGTGGTGAGACAAGTCAACATGGATTACTGTAACACCCCCAGTGGTTAACTACAGTAATCACCCGTTTGATTATGCCATGTCATCATGATCAACAGTGTTTGATCATCATTAGTATCATATTGCATTTCAACTCCCAAGTCAAAATTCAAATTTAAATGAAAGTGGAAAATAAAAGTTGCTCAAATCAGAAACTAAATTGTTCATATTATGGCAAATAAATCAGAGACTATTCTAAAATTGAAACCAACATGATTGGAATTGGATAAGTGACCCAAACAACCTCAAACAGTGACTAAAGACAATAATTAATTACCTTTTATTTAATCTGAAATAAATATGAAATGATAAGTACCCCAAGCTAGTTTTTGGTGTTAGGATATAGTGCACTGTGATTTATGGGCTAGTCTCATATTTTACAAAAACCTTTTTATGCTCAGGCATTTAACAAAACAGAAAAAAAAATGAAAAAAAAGTAAAAAAGGAAAAGCCCCCCCCCCCGGGACCAACTGGGCCGTGGCCCAACTGCCCACCAGGCCGCCACCCAGGCCGCCCACCCCGGGCCTATAACAACCCCTCCCTTCACCCGAAACCTAATAATTTCCTCCCCCCCTATTCCCTTCCTCCTTTTTTTCATTGCCCCCCTCTCCCCCCCCCCCCCCGTCCTCACTTTCCCCTCCCTCCCCCCCCCCCCCCCCCTCCCCTCCCTCCCTTTCCCCCCCCTCCCCCCCCCCCCCCCGCCCCCAGCCCCTCTCTTCCCCCCCCCCCCCCCCCCCCCCCCGCCCCCCCCTCCCCTCCCTTGTCACCCTCCCCTCTCCTTCCTCCTCCCCCTCGCCGCACCAGCCCCCGGCCTCTCGTTCTTCCACGCCCCCCCCTCCTCCTTCCACACTCCGACTCCCCCCGCCTCCCCCAAAATAAAGAAGAGGAGCGAAAAACTCCCCCCCCCCCCCTCTCACTCCTGCGCCGCCCATGTCCTTCCCCCCCCCCCACATTCCCCCCAGCCCCGCCTCCCCCCCCCCCCGATTCTTCACCCCCCCCCCTTGACTTTTCCTCTCCCCCCCTTCCCCCCCCTCTGGTCCCCGTGCCTTTTCCCTCTCCCCCCGCCCCCCCCGTCCGCCCCCCCCCTCTCTCCTCGGCGCGACGGCTTCAGGCTCCGCGAGCCCCCCCCCGATCCAGAAATTCTGGATCGGGATCGAACCCCGTCGCCCGCGCCGCCTCGGCGCCCGTCGCGGCCGCCTTCTCCGACGCCACTCCGGCCTGCCTGCCCCGCCGCCGGCCGCCTCCTCCTCCTTGCCACGCTCGCAGCCCGCGCCTCACCGCGCCCTCGGCGCCCGACGCACCCACTTTCTCCTCTCTTTGTAACCCTTCTCCACCTCTTCTCCTTCTCCTTACTTCCCTTCCCTCCTCCTACGCCTTCTTCCCCGAGCCCCGCTGCCCGTGCCCTACAACGCCGGTGAGGCCTCGGCCTCGGCCTCCCTCCCTTGTGCGCGCACCCCACCCCGCGCCCCGGCCGCGCCCGCATCGCCCTCGTCGCGCTCCGCCCGCGTCCCTGCCTCACCGCGCGTGCGCGCTCGCCCGCGCCTGCTCGCGCATGCACAGGCGCCCGCGCTGCCGCTCCCATCGCCGTCGCCGCGCTCCTGCCGCCGCCTCTGCTCGCCTCCCCTTGCGCCTTGGTCACCGGCCGCCGCCCGCGCCCACCACGCGCCCGGGCTCGCGCGCGACCACGCCCAGGCCGGCCCCGCTCGTCGCCTCTGCCCACGCCCGCTGCTGCAGCCGCGCGCGCAGCTCTGCTGCCCCGGCTCCACCGCGTCGCCGCTCGCCGTCCGACGGGCCGCCGCGCCCGGCCGCCCCTGCCCCGCCCGCGCTCGCCTCCCGCCCGCGCGCGGCCCCGCTCACGCCGGCGCCCGTCTCCACCTCACCCGCTGGCCGCACCCGTGCGCCCGTATGCGCACCGGACATGTCCGGTGCCCAAACGGGCACAACCCGGACATGTCCGGCTGTGCCACCGACCAGTGGGCCAGCCTCTGTAAAAAAAAAAATATATAAAAATAAATAATTAATAAAATAAATAAATAGTTAATTAATTAATTAATTAGTAAATAAATTAATCCTGTTTAATTAGACTAATCAATTAGTTAACTTAACTAACCCTAATGACTGCTGACGTCAGCATGCTGACATCATCTTTTACTATTCTGGATAATGTTTATTTTAAATAATTAAATGAATTCCAGAAATTAATAAAAACTTTAGAAAATCATTTTAAATAATCCGTAGCTCAGATCGAAAAACTTTGTACATGAAAGTCGCTCAGAACGACGAGACGAATCCGAATACACGGTCCGTTCGTCCGTCACACGTCCCTAACTATCAGAACATGCAACCGTCCCTCTCCGGTCATCTGTCTGACAAATGTCCGGAACCGGGAAAACATTCCCGGATGGATTCCTCCTTCCTCGGTGACGTGCAACCATACGTTAGGATACACCCGGCACTGCGTATTATCATGTCGTACCTTGTGTTGCTCAAGTTTGCTCTATATTTATACTGTTTCCTCCCCCTCTTCTCTCTCGGTAGACCCTGACACCGACGTCGTCCCCGAGACCGACGCAACTCAGGAGCCCGACGCCACCGTTGACGATCCCTCTCTCTTGCCAGAGCAACCAGGCAAGCCCCTCCCTTGAGCATACCGATATCGCCATTCTAATTTCTCATGCTTGCATTAGAATTACTGCTGCTGCTGCTTTACCTATTCTGATGCATAGCCTGTTCATTGTAACCTGCTGTTGATAATTACCTACATATCCTAAACTGTTTAGTCTAGGCTGGGTAGAGACCTATCAGTGACCCCACTTATCCCGACTGCCGCGCTGGATCGTCAGAAGACCCGATCAATGGGATTGAAGACCAGGACCCGACACCGCACATCACCCCCCCTTAGTTGTAACGACACTGCAGCGTTACTATCGAGTGCCGAGGGTGAAACCTCTTGTAGCACTTCTGATGTTAACTCTGTAGAGCAGCTATTCGGTCATGGTCATCGAGGGTGATTCCTCCTTCACCGCTTCCGATAACGACGCTGTCGTACAACACCTCAAGTGTGGACCCAGTGAGGGTGATTCCTCCTAGTTCACCTTGACGGATACATCGAGTGGGAATTCAATGAGGGTGATACCTCGGATTCCTTGATGTTATGGACACACGGATACTTGGACTTTACAATGTTACTTGGAAAGGCGGGTCGACCCTGAGGGGTACCCGCGTGTGATGTGAAGGCGGGTTGCCAGTGTGGTGCCCGAGTGGTGAATACGAGGCGCGGCCGGGCATTCTTAACCCTTGCCGCAAGTCCTCGAGACGGGGCGACGGGGTCACATCTTTCGTGAGTCTCTGCTCGTTACCGCAAGCCCTAGTCCTAACGATTTGGATATTTGATCCGAGCAGGCCTCTGGCCTGATAGCACTAACCATCACGTGGGCATAGTATGGGCGTTCTGCATCGTATGCATCAGCCGAAAGCTCTGTCAGACGTCTAGTTCAGCCTCGTGGCCGGGCCGGGCCAGTACCATCCAGGACTGAGGTGGTGCTCGTCCCGACCCTGCACACACCGACCCGGAGTGCACAGGGCGATGGCCCATGACCCCTGAGCGCTTAGGATATAGACCGACGGGGACCTCTCTGCTGAGCTGTAGGTAGGGTTGCGATGTGTCGTTTGGCCGAGGCCGGGCATGACCCAGGAAAGTGTGTCCGGCCGAAGTTAATCGAGCGTGTTGGGTAAGTTGGTGCACCCCTGCAGGGAAGAACACTTCTATCGATAGCCGGTCCTACGGTAAAGGACACTCGGAGTTGTATCCTGATTGATACAATTTAGAACTGGATACCTGTGATGAGACCTGTATATATGGCTCTGGGATTGCTTCTCGCAGGGAGTCGAGAAGGGATCTCAGGATGAGGTTGATATTATTACTGCTACATTATATGGTATTGTTCTACTCTCTTCTACTGCTGCAAGACCGCTGAAGATGCTAGTCTTCGATAGGACTAGGCCTTCTCTCTATTCTGGCATTTCTGCAGCCCAGTCCACATATACAGCCTCCCCTTGATAATGTTGCATATGTAGTGTAGATCCTTGCTTGCTGAGTACTTTTGAGTACTCACGGTTGCTTTGTTTACCTTTTCTCCCCATATCAGTTTGTCGTGACCAAGATGACGGAGCCCCTGAGACAGCTGCCCTGCCGACGATCGCTACTACTACTACCCAGAGGATGGATACTTCTACGAGTTGACTGACGACCAGGAGTAGGATCGGAGGGTCCCAGGCAGGAGGCCTTCGCCTTTCGATCGTAGTGTTTTATTTTGCCCCGCCTTTCTAAAGGCCTTTCTGTACTTTCTTTTATATCTGTACTCAGATATCTGATGCTTCCGCTGACGCTTGTTCGCAAGCTTATGTATTCGAGCCCTCGAGGCCCTGGCTTGTAATATAAAGCTTGTATGACTTTATTTATGTTTTAGAGTTGTGTTGTGATATCTTCCCGTGAGTCCTTAGGCTTGATCGTGTGCATTTGCGTGTATGAATAGTGCACGATCGGGCCGGGGGTGTCACAAGTTGGTATCAGAGCCGACTGACTGTAGGAACCCCCTTTCCAACTCCTTGGCCGAAGTTGAGTCTAGTGGTCCAAAACTGTTTTACTAACTTGGCTGTGTGGCTTACGGGCCCACGTCGCCAATTGGGAGGTATTAGTTTCTTTTATTCCTCATCTTTACTCTGGGACTCTGACCTCTCTTCCTTTCGGGTTAACTAAAGTTTACTAACGCCGACACTTAGGATCTCGTAATTCTCGTCCACCCGGAGAACTGGATATATGTGCGATTTCCCTGACATTGATCTGATTAGTCTGATAATCATTTTCCTTTCCATTGTTTTGTTTAACCTTTCTCTCCGAGATCGGTTATACTTCTCCTTGTATTTTGACAATCATGAGTTTCCTCTGTTTCAGATGGATCGTTTGTTTCCACCACACCCTGCGACGCAGCTACCAGCTGTTCGAGCAGGGATACATCCAGAGTACATTCTTTATCCACTGGGGCAGATGTCAATCCGTTACAATACCCCAGTACTATCTCCTCCAGATACCCGCAAAGACTTTGTGATCTATTGTGACGCATCCCGTGAAGGATTAGGCTGTGTCCTAATGCAAGAGCGTAAAGTGATTGCTTACGGCTCTCGTCAGTTGCGCCCACATGAAGAGAATTATCCGGTACATGATCTAGAACTAGCTGCTGTGATCTATGCATTGCAGTTGTGGCGACATTACCTTCTCGGTAATCGTTGCGAGATATACACGGATCATAAAAGTCTGAAGTACTTGTTCACTCAGCCTTCTCTAAACCTCCGTCAGCAAAGATGGATGGAGGCCATTGCGGACTATGATTTGGGTATTTCCTATACCCCTGGCAAGGCTAACGTGATGGCTGATGCCTTAAGCCGCAAGTCCTATTGCGACAACCTCATGGTTAGGCAAGCTCAACCTCGTCTTTTCGAAGAACTGTGCAAGCTGAATCTGCTTATTGTTCCACAGGGATCTCTTAATAACCTTGTGATACAACCAGATCTTGAGAAAGCTGTTAAGAATGCGCAAGCTAAAGATGCTGAAATTGATCTGATGAAGAAAGACCTTCACCTTGTAAAGTACAGGGATTTCTCGCTGTCTGAAGATGGAACCTTGTATTTCAGAGACCGCATTGTAGTACCTCGCTTTGAGCTTATGACTGACAAAGTCATGAAGGAGGCACATGATACCCCGCTGTCTATTCATCCGGGTAGCACCAAGATGTATCGTGATCTCCGTCAAAGGTACTGGTGGTCTAGAATGAAGCAGGACATTGCTCGTTATGTTGCTGAATGTGATGTGTGTCGTCGCGTTAAAGCAGAACATCAGAAGCCTGCTGGAATTCTGCAACCGTTACCTATTCCTTTATGGAAATGGGACAAAGTGCAAATGGATTTCATTACTGGCCTTCCCAGGTCACAGAAGGGCCACGATGCTATTCTTGTCGTCGTCGACCAACTCTCCAAAGTTGCACACTTCCTGCCTGTCAAGGAGACGATCACTGCTAGTCAGTTAGCAGAGTTATATATCTCCAGAATTGTTTCACTCCACGGTATTCCGAAAGAGATCAGTTCAGACCGTGGCAGCATATTCACTGGTCATTTCTGGGAAAGTTTCCAAAAGGCTATGGGAACTCATATTACCTGGAGTTCAGCTTATCATCCTCAATCCCAAGGCCAAGTTGAACGAGTTAATCAAGTGCTTGAAGACATGCTACGAGCTTGTGTTGTTTCTTTCGGCAAGAAGTGGGAAGAATCTCTTCCATATGCCGAGTTCTCCTATAACAACAGCTATCAAGCCAGCTTGAAAATGGCCCCCTTTGAAGTTCTCTATGGACGTAAGTGTCGAACCCCTCTGAATTGGTCAGAAACTGGGGAACGACCGCTCGTGGGTCTAGATATTATTCAACACGCCGAAGAACAAGTCCGAATTGTCCGGGGAAAATCTCAAGGCGCCAGGACCGCCAGAAGAGCAAACTATGATCGCAAACGATGGGGTTTGACTATCAACCTGGTGATCAAGCTTATCTTCGTGTCACTCCTATGAAAGGCACTCACCGTTTTGGAATCAAGGGCAAGTTAGCTCCCCGCTACATTGGCCTTTCCGCATGTTGCAAGACGTGGTCAAGTGGCGTATAAATTGGAGTTGCCGCCGCAATTCTCTCATATCCCGACGTCTTCATGTGTCGCAACTCCGTAAATGCTTCAAGGAATCTCCGCACCGATCTGTGGATCACGAGATGCTTGAATTGCAAGATGATCTATCTTATAAGGAGCATCCGACCGCATTCTCGATGAAGCTGAACGTCGAAACGGTCAGAAGGTTACCAATTCCTCAAAGTGCAGTGGTCAAATCATACTGAAGATGAAGCCACTTGGGAACGCGAGGATAATTTCGTGCGGAATACCCCGAACTTTTTCCTTCTACTTCTTAATTCTCGGGACGAGAATTCTTAGTAGAGGAGATTTGTAACACCCCCAGTGGTTAACTACAGTATCACCCGTTTGATTATGCCATGTCATCATGACAACAGTGCTTGATCATCATTAGTATCATATTGCATTTCAACTCCCAAGTCAAAATTCAAAATTAAATGAAAGTGGAAAATAAAAGTTGCTCAAATCAGAAACTAATTGTTCATTATGGCAAATAAATCAAAGGACTATTCTAAAATTGAAACCAACATGATTGGAATTGGATAAGTGACCCAAACAACCTCAAACAGTGACTAAAGACAATAATTAATTACCTTTTATTTAATCTGAAATAAATAATGAAATGATAAGTACCCAAGCTAGTTTTTTTGGTGTAGGATATAGTGCACTGTGATTTATGGGCTAGGTCTCATATTTTACAAAAACCTTTTTATGCTCAGGCATTTAACAAAACAGAAAAGAAATGAAAAAAAAAAAGTAAAAAGGAAAAGCCCCCCCCCCCCGCGACCAACTGGGCCGTGGCCCAACTGGCCACCAGGCCGCCACCCAGGCCGGCCCACCCCGGCCTATAACCCCCTCCCTTCACCCCGAAACCCTAATTCCCCCCCTCGCTCCTCTCACCCCCCCCCCCCCGATCAGAAATTCTGGATCGGGACGACACCGTCGCCGAACGCGCTGGCGCCCGTCGCGGCCGGCCTTCTCCGACGCATGCCGCCTGCATGCCCCGCCCGCCGGCGCGCCTCCTCCTCCTTGCCACGCTCGCAGACCCCGCGCCTCAACGCGCCCTCGGCGCCCGACGCCACTCGCGGCGTGGACGCCGTCGCCACCTCGTCTCTGTCGCGGACGGCCTCCGCCTCCGACGCCGTCGTCCCGAGCCCCGCTGCCCGGCCTACAACGCCGGTGAGGCCTCGGCCTCCTCCTCCCTTGGCGCGCACCCCACACCGCGCCCCGGCGCCCCGCATCGCCCCTCGTCGCGCTCCGCCCGCGTCCCTGCCTCCACCGCGGTGCGCGTAGGGCCCGCGCCATGCCGCGCTATGCACAGGCGGCCCGCGCTGCGCTCCCATCGCCGTCGCCGCGCTCCTGCCGCCGCCTCTGCCGCCTCACTGCGCAGAGGGTACAAGGCGCGGGGAAAGGGGGGAGGCGAACCACGCAGCGGCCGATGTCGCATCTGCACACCACCGCTTGCTGCAGCCGAGCGCGAGTTGCCGTGCCCCGCCAGCGCCGCAGCGCGCCGTTCCGACGCGGCGCCGCGCCGGCCGCCCCTGCCCCGTCCGCGCTCGCCTCCCGGCCGCGCGCGCCCGCTCACGCCCGGCGCCCCGTCTCCGCCTCACCCGCTGGCCGCACCCGTGCGCCCCGTAGCGCACCGACATGTCCGGTGCCCCAAACGGGCACAACCCGGACATGTCGGCTGTGCCACTGACCAGTGGGCCAGCCTCTGTAAAAAAAATAAAAAAAATATAAAAATAAATATTATAAAATAAATAAATAGTAATTAATTAATTAATTAGTAAATAAATTAATCCTGTTTAATTAGACTAATCAATTAGTTAACTTAACTAACCCTAATGACTGCTGACGTCAGCATGCTGACATCATCTTTTACTATTCTGGATAATGTTTATTTTAAATAATTAAATGAATTCCAGAAATTAATAAAAACTTTAGAAAATCATTTTATAATCCGTAGCTCAGATCGAAAAACTTTGTACATGAAAGTCGCTCAGAACGACGAGACGAACCGATACACGGTCCGTTCGTCGTCACACGTCCCTAACTATCAAAATGCAACCGTCCCTCTCCGGTCATCTGTTGACAAATGTCCGGAACCGGGAAAACATTCCGGATGGTTCCTCCTCCTCGGTGACGTGCAACCATACGTTAGGATACACCCGGCACTGCGTATTATATGTCGTACCTTGTGTTGCTCAAGTTTGCTCTATATTTTATCTGTTTCCTCCCCCTCTTCTCTCTCGGTAGACCCTGACACCGACGTCGTCCCCGAGAGACCGACGCAACTCAGGAGAGCGACGCCACCGTTGACGATCCCTCTCTCTTGCCAGAGCAACCAGGCAAGCCCCTCCCTTGAGCATACCGATATCGCCCTTCTAATTTCTCATGCTTGCATTAGAATTACTGCTGCTGCTGCTTTAACCTATTCTGATGCCTAGCCTGTTCATGTAACCTGCGTTGATAATTACCTACATATCCTAAACTGTTTAGTCTAGGCTGGGTAGAGACCTATCATGACCCCACTTATCCCGACTGCCGGCTGGATCGTCAGAAGACCCGATCAATGGGATTGAAGACCAGGGACCCGACACCGCAATCACCCCCCCTTAGTTGTAACGACACTGCAGCGTTACTATCGAGTGCCGAGGGGTGAAACCTCTGTAGCACTTCTGATGTTAACTCTGTAGAGTAGCTATTCGGTTCATGGTCATCGAGGGTGATTCTCCTTCACCGTTCCGATAACGACGCTGTCGTACAACAATCAAGTGTGGACCCCAGTGAGGGTGGATTCCTCCTAGTTCACCTTGACGGATACATCGAGTGGGAATTCAATGAGGGTGATACCTCGGATTCCCTGATGTTATGGACACACGGATACTTGGACTTTACAATGTTACTTGGAAAGGCGGGTCGACCCTGAGGGGTACCCGCGTGTGATGTGAGGCGGGTTGCCAGTGTGGCCCGCAGTGGTGAATAAGAGGCGCGGCCGGGCATTCTTAACCCTTGCCGCAAGTCCTCGAGACGGGGCGACGGGGGTCACATCTTTCGTGAGTCTCTGCTCGTTACCGCAAGCCCTAGTCTAACGATTTGGATATTTGATCCGAGGCAGGCCTCTGGCCTGATAGCACTAACCATCACGTGGGCATAGTATGGGCGTTCTGCATCGTATGCATCAGCCGAAAGCTCTGTCAGATGTCCAGTTCAGCAGTGCGGCATGGAGTGATTGGCGCCATTTCGGTGGTGCTTGGATCTGGGCCATGTACGCAACGACCCGGAGGGCGAGGGGCGATGGCCAAGACCCCCTTGCGCTTAGGATGTAGACCGGCGGGGACCTCTCTGCTGAGCTGTAGGTAGGGTTGCGATGTGTCGTTTGGCCGAGGCCGGGCATGACCCAGGAAAGTGTGTCCGGCCGAAGTTAATCGAGCGTGTTGGGTAAGTTGGTGCACCCCTGCAGGGAAGAACATTTCTATCGATAGCCGGTCCTACGGTAAAGGACACTCGGAGTTGTATCCTGATTGATACAATTTAGAACTGGATACCTGTGATGAGACCTGTATATATGACTCTGGGATTGCTTCTCGCAGGGAGTCGAGAAGGGATCTCGGGATGAGGTTTGATGACTTTATGGCTCTGGGATTGCTTTCTCGCAGGGAGTCGAGAAAGGATCTCTGGGTGAGGTTGATATTATTACTGCTACATTATATGGTATTGTTCTACTCTCTTCTACTGCTGCAAGACCGCTGAAGATGCTAGTCTTCGATAGGACTAGGCCTTCTCTCTATTCTGGCATTTCTGCAGCCCAGTCCACATATACAGCCTCCCTTTGAAAATGTTGCATATGTAGTGTAGATCCTTGCTTGCTGAGTACTTTTGAGTACTCACGGTTGCTTTGTTTACCTTTTCTCCCCATATCAGTTTGTCGTGACCAAGATGACGGAGCCCCTGAGACAGCTGCCCTGCCGACGATCGCTACTACTACTACCCAGAGGATGGATACTTCTACGAGTTGACTGACGACCAGGAGTAGGATCGGAGGGTCCCAGGCAGGAGGCCTTCGCCTTTCGATCGTAGTGTTTTATTTTGCCCCGCCTTTCTAAAGGCCTTTCTGTACTTTCTTTTATATCTGTACTCAGATATCTGATGCTTCCGCTGACGCTTGTTCGCAAGCTTATGTATTCGAGCCCTCGAGGCCCTGGCTTGTAATATAAAGCTTGTATGACTTTATTTATGTTTTAGAGTTGTGTTGTGATATCTTCCCGTGAGTCCTTAGGCTTGATCGTGTGCATTTGCGTGTATGAATAGTGCACGATCGGGCCGGGGGCGTCACAATTACCAAAGCCCATTAATGGAGGCATATGTCGAGGAAGTGAGAAGATTGGAGGAGCGCTTTGACGGGTTGCAAACAGAACACGTACCCCGTGTGGAAAATAGCATTGCTGATCACATGTCAAAGTGCGCTGCGCAGAAGCTTCCTGTGGAACTAGGGACTTTTGTTCTCCATCTTACTCAGCCCTCCGTATCCCCGACAACAATGGCCCGAAAGAGGAGGAAATTGGACTTCGGTAAGCCTCTCCCGGTAGAGCCTTTCGGGGCTCCTGGTAGGGACCCTGCCGGAAACAACTCCCCTTCGCTTGCCGGGCTGCACCCTCCTGCCGGGCCATTGGTCCCCGCAGTCAAGGGATGCGCCCCCACGAATGAGAAGGTGCCGCTAGTCCTCGTTGCCGAGCCTCAGGCTCCAACTTGGGCAAGGCACATAGTCCATTTCCTCCAAACCGGAGAACTTCCCGAAGAGCAAGAAGAAGCTGAAAGACTAGCTCGGAGGGCCAGTATGTATCAGTTTGTTGATGACACACTATACAGAAGAAGGCCCAATGGTGTGAAATTGAAGTGCATTTGCCGGGAAGGAGGAAAGGAACTGTTGGCAGAGATACACAAAGGCATGTGCGGCTCCCATATTGGATCAAGGGCTTTGGTTGGGAAAGCATTCCGGCAAGGATTCTATTGGCCCACAGCCCTCCAAGATGCGGTTGAGCTCGTCACCAAGTGTGAAGCCTGTCAGTTCCATTCCAAAAATATCCATCTGCCTGCCCAAGCACTTCAGACAATCCCGTTGTCATGGCCGTTTTTGGTCTGGGGGCTCGACATCCTCGGCCCCTTCCCCCGAGCTGCCGGGGGCTTTGAATTCTTGTTCGTTGCAATCGACAAGTTTACAAAGTGGCCGGAAGTAGATGCCGTGAGAAAGGTTACTGCTCAGTCAGCTATCAAGTTCTTGAAAGAATTGGTGTGTCGCTTCGGGGTTCCTACCCGGATCATCGCCGACAACGGCACCCAGTTCACGAGCCACGCCTTCATGCAATATGTTCATGCCCTCGGAAGTAAGATCTCATTTGCATCTGTCGCACATCCCAGAAGCAATGGACAAGCTGAGAGGGCGAACACTGAAGTGCTGCAAGGACTCAAGACAAGAACGTTTGATAAGCTGCGGAAGCATGGCAGGCAATGGATCAATGAGCTGCCGGTGGTTCTTTGGTCCCTCAGAACGACACCAAACCGAGCTACCAGGCAGACTCCCTTCTCCCTAGTCTATGGGGCAGAAGCAGTTATCCCCACGGAACTCATTTACGGATCACCTCGAGTGCTTGCCTATGATGAAGTAGCGCAGGAACAGCACATGCATGACGATGCCGTGCTTCTCGAGGAGAACCATCTTTGGGCTGCTACACGTGCTGCACGCTATCAGCAAGCCCTGCGTCGCTATCATAGCCGCAGGGTTCATGCCCAGTGTTTTGAGGAAGGCGACCTTGTCCTTAGGCGCGTTCAGTCCGCCAAGGGTACAAACAAGCTATCGCCAAAGTGGGAAGGCCCTTACTGGGTAGTACGAGTCACCAGACCTGGCGCAGTCCGTCTGGAGACCGGAGATGGCATTCAATTGCAAAACTCGTGGAATATTGAGCATCTCCGCAAGTTCTACCCGTAAGGCGCGGCTGTCGGGTCTTGCCCGGCAGCCATCCTTTTGTACAGGCCTTGCCTCAGCTGCATGTAACCCCTTGTACAAAGCCAGGCGAAGACCCTGAGCAACAGAGAAATAAATGAAATGCTGGGGGCCCCCGACAAGTTGCATGCATGCATGAGCATTTCATAAGCATTGCATGATTCATGTAGATAGGTTGCATGATCATGTAGATAGATTGCATCTGGCATCATCTTCATTTGCATAAACTGCAGGCTCCTGCCGTGGACTTATGCGAAGACAAGCCAACACTACGATCTCCGGCAAGCCAAAACAAATAAGTTCCATCTCTTGTCCATACATGTTCCGTGAGTAGGACTTGTGCATACGAAAACCTCGCCGCCTCGGAAACAAAGGTGCTCCCATCTACTGGCACGAACGTTGCTTCAGTCAGGATGGTCGTAGTGGCCTTTGGCTGAAAGGGGTTGGCGGGGGGCTGGTCTCTCCCAATAGGTTCTGCGCCCGGCAGGCTCAGCCTCACGGCAGTAGTCCTATGGGGTGCCGGCAAGGTAGCTTACCGGGACGTACTTGTTTACGTGAAAGTATGGAGGTATTTCACCTCTGCATGGATATCATACATGCACAAGTGCCCGGCAAGCTTATCTTTTTCATTAATATGCTGATCAACAAGTACAAGTCTCATGGAACATAAACATGGATACAAGAGATTACATTATTTGAACTAAAATTTGGCAAGTGCCTACAGATTTAAGACTAAAAAAATATAAGTGCCCTGTGATGCCTTTGCCCCTGTCCATCTCCTTCAGGAAATCGCAGGAAGGGACAGAGAAGGCGGAAGGCGGTCCTGGATTCGGCGCTTCCCCAGGATCAGGAGAATGCCGCCGACGGGTTAAGAGGAAGAAACCAGGGGGCAAGCGCGGGCGGTGGCACTGCTGGGAACTCAGACGGAGTCACCGGCAAACACGGCTCATCGGAACGGTCGCCACCATTCTTGACGCGTCGTGGGTTGCCGCCACCTTCGACATGAACGCCGCGCGCCCCAAGGGACCCCCACAGAGAGCATGGGCGTCCCTGACGGCCCAAAGACATGAAGACCCTGCCCGTTAAAGAAGCATGCACAAGGGCTAGAGGCTCTCCCATGCGCCAGACGGGCAGAGTACGGGGAGATAGGGTCCGCCCTCACCAATGGCGAACCATTTGTGCAACCTCCCTCCAACGCCACAGGAAAAGGGGAGATAGGCCGCAATCGACTACCACACCTTCTGCCCATTTTGGGCCTCGGCATGGTGTCATTTGCGTCGCCTCTCACTAAAGTTGAAGCCACGGGCAACTCGGCGATGAGAACACCAGAGTCGCCACCTCCAGTGCTACCGCCGCGCCGCCCGAGCGCCCCCATGGGGTTCACACGAAACTCCAAGCTAGAGCCCGGGGGCTGGCCCCAGGCTCTTCCTTTCAGCATACTCAGAAGAAATAGAAGGCGGTGGAGGAGTGGAATGTGGATGAATGCCTCCGCTCCTCCCCCGCTCCTCCTTTTATAGGCGAGCTGGGGGGAGGGGGTTGATTCCCCGGCGAGTACCCGCCGTCCTCCTCCACCAATCCAAGAAGATCGGGCCCCTGCTTTGATGCTCTCCCGCACCACGCGCCTCCATTACCTACCCCACTCAATGCATGCAGCATACGTGGCTGAGGATAAGGGCGCAGTGGGAAGGGTGAATTGGTAGTTACCCGCCCGTGCGTTAAAGTCATTCACGGGCCATTACAAGAATGGCCCCACTACAATTGGCACTGTGAGACGCGCGAGAAAATACAAAACTGACCCGAGCTCAAGTTAATGAAGAAGCAAAGAAGATCTCAAGGGGCGAAGCCGTCCTTACATTTCTGCCTGTGCACTGGATAGGGCCTACCCCGACGACGCCCAGCGGCGCGTCCGTGCCAGGCCCGGGGGCTCCTGTTGGTGCAACAGACCCTGGGTCCATTGCACGCACTGTGCACAGGCCAGAGACAAGATTGCAAGACCAAGATCATACCAAGCAAGAAGGATCAATTCCTTTGAAGGATCCAAGAGCAAGACGAGAAGGCCAAGGCAAGACAGAGGAACGAGGCATCGCTAAGGGAAGGGCCTACCTTGCCGGGCAGGCGAGCCTGGCAGGGTTGGGTTTTGCCCCGGAAGCAAGCTCCCAGATCGTCCCGGCAGGCCTGCCGGGGCTGGCGGAGGCAAGCCACTCCACCGCTCCACCTCACAAGCGACGCAAGTCAGTAATCGAAGCGGTGTCAAGCTCGAAGGTGACTTAGTGGCTGCTTTCTGCCACATGGCAGCCACTTCCTACAGCGAACACCTCCACATGACACCCGTCCTGAGACGTGTCAAGCAAGCAGGTGCAAAGCTGGCAAAATAGCCCGGCAGGGCCTGCCGGGTGAGCTGTGATGTGACACATAGCGGCGCATTTAATGCGCTCTGTCAGCCTACAGAGATAGATATGATAGCACTGTTAGCTATCTAATCAGTACACAAAGACTGATTTGCCACTGTGGTGACCCCTTAATCTATAAAAGGAGGCCCATGGCGACCGTAGAAAGGGTTGGATCCTCGCATATCCATACGCGCGTAGCCACTCTCGCCCCGAGAGCAACCTTGCCAGGCGAGTGTGCTATGTTTCACCACCATTATCCACCATCAATCAACCAAAGCAGGAGTAGGGTTTTACGCCTCACGGCGGCCCAAACCTGGGTAAAGACTGCCCATGTGATCTCTGCCGTGCTGCGCGATGCTTCTCCGCTCTTTGTGCAATGTGTCCATCCCCCCAACGAACCAAAAGGGGCTGATGGCCCCATAGGTGGCCGTGGTTTCCCACGACAATATCAAATCATGCATATAAGAATTCAGAGAAGATTCAAATAATATTCATAGATAATCTGATCATAAATCCACAATTCATCGGATCTCGACAAACACACTGCAAAATAATATTACATCAGATAGATCTCCAAGAACAACGAGGAGAACATGGTATTGAGAATCAAAGAGAGAGAAGAAGCCATCTAACTACTAGCTATGGACCCGTAGGTCTGTGGTAAACTACTCACGCTTCATCGGAAGGGCAATAGGGTAGATGTAGAAGCCCTCCATGATCGAATCCCCCTCCGGCAGGATGCCGGAAAAGGCCCTAAGATGGGATCTCACGGGTACAGAAGGTTACGGCGGCGGAAAAGTATTTTTGTGGACGCTTTTGTCGGTTTGGGAATATTTTTTAATTTATAGGAAAAAGATTAGGGTTGGAATACTCCCATGGGGCCCACAAGCCAGGGGGCGCCCCCCCCCCCCTAGGGCACGCCCTGAGGGCTTGTGGAGCCCTTGGGACTCTTCTGCCTTCCTCTCCAAGTCCTACATGTGTCTTCTGGTCGAAGAAAAATCATCGTAAAATTTTATTCCATTTGGACTCCGTTTGATATTCCTTTTCTGTAAAACTCAAAAACAAGGAAAAAAACATAAACTGGCACTGGGCTCTAGGTTAATAAGTTAGTCCCAAAAATAATATAAAATAGCATATTAATGCATATAAAACATCCAAAACAGATAATATAATAGCATGGAACAATAAAAAATTATAGATACGTTGGAGACGTATCATGGTACACCGTTACGGTGTCCCGCACAGTATCATCACGGATAATGGATCCAATTTCACGGCCCAGGAAATCAAGGACTGGTGCGCTACTTGTTGGGAAACGTTGCATGGAAAACAAAAAAAATTCTACGCACACGCAATGATCTATCCATGGAGATGCATAGCAACAAGGGGGAGAGTGTGGCTGCGTACCCTCGTAGACCATAAGCGGAAGCGTTTCACAACGCGGTTGATGTAGTCGAACTTCTTCGCGCTTCAACCGATCAAGTACCGAACGCACGACACCTCCGCGTTCTGTACATGTTCAGCTCGGTGACGTCCCTCGCCTTCTTGATCTAGCAAGATGTCGAGGTAGTAGATGAGTTCCGTCAGCACGACAGCGTGGTGACGGTGATGGTGAAGTGATCTCCGCAGGGCTTCGCCTAAGCACTACAAAAATATGACCGGGGGTGTAAACGGTGGAGGGGGGCGCCGCACACGGCTAGGCAATTGTCTGGGTTGTGCTAGGCGCCCCCCTCCCACATATATATAGGTGGGAGGGAGGGAGGAGCAGCCATAGGTGGTGCCCAAGTAGGAGGAGTCCTACTTGGAGTCCCTCCCAAGCCGCCCCCCTACCATATATAACCGAGGGGGAAGGAAAGAGGGGGGAGAGGGAAGGAAGTGGGAATCCTAATCCACACTTTCCTTTCCCTTCTCCCCTTTCCTTCTCCTCCTTAGGCCGTCCTATATGGGGGCCGTACCAGCCCCTTGTGGCTGGTGTGTTTCCCCTCTTGGCCCATAAGGCCCATATCTTTTGCCGGGGGTGCCCGGAACCCCTTCCGGTGACCCGATAAGTACCCGGTAACCCCCGAAACACTTCCGGTGTCCAAATACCATCGTCCTATATATCAATATTTACCTCTCGACCATTTCGAGACTCCTCGTCATGTCCGTGATCTCATCTGGGACTTCGAACAACATTCAGTCACCAAATCACATAACTCATATAATACTATATCGTCAACGAACGTTAAGCGTACGGACCCTACGGGTTCAAGAACAATGTAGACATGACCGAGACACCTCTTCGGTCAATAACCAATAGTGTAACCTGGATGCCCATATTGGCTCCTACATATTCTACGAAGATCTTTATCGGTCGAACCATTATGACAACATACGTAATTACCTTTATCCATCGGTATGTTACTTGCCCTAGATTCGATCGTCGGTATCTTCATACCTAGTTCCATCTCGTTACCGGCAAGTCTCTTTACTCATTCCGTAATACATCACCTCATGACTAACTCTTTAGTCATTTGCTTGTAAGCTTATGATGTGTATTACCGAGAGGGCCCACAGATACCTCTCCGATACTCGGAGTGACAAATCCTAATCTCGATCTATGCCAACTCAACAAACATCTTCGGAGATACCTGTAGAGCATCTTTATGATCACCCAGTTACGTTGTGATGTTTGATAGCACACAAGGTGTTCCTCCGGTATCCGGGAGTTGCATAATCTCATAGTCGAAGGAATATGTATTTGACATGAAGAAAGCAATAGCAATAAACTGAACGATCAATATGCTAAGCTAACGGATGGGTCTTGTCCATCACATCATTCTCCTAACGATGTGATCCGTTATCAAATGACAACACATGTCCATGGTTAGGAAACCTTAACCATCTTTGATCAACGAGCTAGTCTAGTAGAGGATTACTAGGGACACAATATTTGTTTATGTATTCACACATGTATTTAAGTTTCCAATCAATACAATTCTAGCATGAACAATAAACCTTTATCATGAATAAGGAAATATAAAATAAAAACTTTATTATTGCCTCTAGGGCATATTTCCTTCAGTCTCCCACTTGCACTAGAGTCAATAATCTATTTCACATCACCATGTGATTAACACCCATAGTTCACATCGCCATGTGATCAATACCCAAAGAGTTTACTAGAGTCAATAATCTAGTTCACATCGCCAGGTGATTAACACCCAAAGAGTATTAATGTGTGATCATGTTTTGCTTGTGAGAGAAGTTTAGTCAACGGGTCTGTCACATTCAGATCCGTATGTATTTTGCAAATTTCTATGTCTACAAAGCTCTGCATTGAGCTACTCTAGCTAATTGCTCCCACTTTCAATACGTATCCAGAATGAGACTCAAAGTCATCTGAATCGGTGTCAAAGCTTGCATCAACGTAACCCTTTACGACGAACTCTTTATCACCTCCATAACCGAGAAACATTTCCTTAGTCCTCTTAGGTAACTAAGGATAATTTTGACCGCTGTCCAGTGATCTACTCCTGGATCACTATTGTACCCCCTTGCCAAACTCATGGCAAGGCACACAACTAGTCTAGTACACAGCATGGCATACTTTATAGAACCTATGACTGAGGCATAGGGAATGACTTTCATTTTCTCTCTATCTTCTGCCGTGGTCGGGCTCTGAGTTTTACTCAACTTCACACCTTGAATACAGGCAAGAATTTTTTCTTTGACTGATCTATTTTTGAACTCCTTCAAAATTTTGTCAAGGTATGTGCTTTGTGAAAGTCCTATTGAGCATCTCGATCTATCTCTATAGATCTTGATGCCCAATATATAAGCAGCTTCACCGAGGTCTTTCATTGAAAAACTCTTATTCAAATATCCTTTTATGCTATCCAGAAATTCTATATCATTTCCAATCAACAATATGTCATCTACATATAATATCAGAAATGCTATAGAGCTCCCACTCACTTTCTTGTAAATACAGGCTTCACCAAAAGTCTGTATAAAACCATATGCTTTGATCACCTCATCAAAGCGTATATTCCAACTCCGAGATGCTTGCACCAGTCCATAGATGGATCGCTAGAGCTTGCACACTTTGTTAGCACCTTTAGGATCGACAAAACCTTCTAGTTGCATCATATACAACTCTTCTTTAAGACATCCATAAAGGAATGCTGTTTTGACATCCATTTGCCAGATTTCATAATCATAAAATGCGGCAATTGCTAACATGATTTGGACAGACTTAAGCATCACTACGGGTGAGAAAGTCTCATCGTAGTCAACCCCTTGAACTTGTCAAAAACCTTTTGCGAAAAATTGAGCTTTGTAGACAGTAACATTACCATCAGCGTCAGTCTTCTTCTTGAAGATCCATTTATTCTCTATGGCTTGCCGATCATCGGGAAAGTCCACCAAAGTCTATACTTTGTTCTCATACATGGATCCTATCTCAGATTTCATGGCCTCAAGCCATCTGTCGGAATCTGGGCTCATCATAGCTTCTTCATAGTTTGTAGGTTTGTCATGATCTAGTAACATGACTTCCAGGACAGGATTACCGTACCACTCTGGTGTGGAACGTGCTCTGTTCGACCTACGAGGTCCAGTAGTAACTTGATCTGAAGTTTCATGATCATCATCATTAACTTCCTCTCTAGTTGGTGTAGGCATCACGGGAACGGATTTCTCTTATGTGCTACTTTCCAAATTTAGAGAAGGTACAGCTACCTCATCAAGTTATACTTTCCTCCCACTCACTTCTTTCAAGAGAAACTCCTTCTCTAGAAAGGACCCATTCTTAGCAACAAAGATTTTGCCTTCGGATCTGTGGTAGAAGGTATACCCAATAGTTTCTTTCGGGTATCCTATGGAGACGCACTTCTCTGCTTTGGGTTTGAGCTTATCAGGCTGAAGCCTTTTGACATAAGCGTCGCATCCCCAAACTTTTAAGAAATGACAGCTTTGGTTTCTTGCCAAACCACAGTTCATACGGTGTCATCTCAATGGATTTAGACGCTGCCCTATTTAACGTGAATGCGGCTGTCTCTAATGCATAACCCCAAAAACGATAGTGGTAAATCGGTAAGAGACATCATAGAACGCACCATATATAATAAAGTACGGTTACGACGTTCAGACACACCATTACGTTGTGGTGTTCCAGGTGGCGTGAATTATGAAACTATTCCACATTGTTTTAAATGAAGGCCAAACTCGTAACTCAAATATTCGCCTCCGCGATCAGATCGTAGAAACTTTATTTTCTTGTTACGATGATTCTACACTTCACTCTGAAATTCTTTGAACTTTTCAAATGTTTCAGACTTGTGTTTCATCAAGTAGATATATCCATACCTACTCAAATCATCTGTGATGGTCAGAAAATAACGATACCCACTGCGTGCTTCAACACTCATCGGACCGCATACATCGGTATGTATTATTTCCAATAAGTCATTAGCTCGCTCCATTGTTCCGGAGAACGGAGTTTTAGTCATCTTGCCCATGAGGCATGGTTCGCAAGTATCAAATGATTCATAATCAAGTGATTCCAAAAGTCCATCTGCATGGAGTTTTATCATGCGCTTTACACCAATATGACCAAAACGGCAGTGCCACAAGTATGTTGCACTATCATTATCAACTTTGCATCTTTTGGCATCAATATTATGAATATGTGTGTCACTATGATCGAGATTCAATAAACCATTTACATTGGGTGTATGACCATATAAGGTTTTATTCATGTAAACAGAACAACAATTATTCTCTGACTTAAATGAATAACCGTATTGCAATAAATATGATCCAATCATATTCATGCTCAACACAAACACCAAATAACATTTATTTAGGTTCAACACTAATCCCGAAGGTAGAGGGAGTATGCGATGGTGATCTTATCAACCTTGGAATCACTTCCAACACACATCGTCACCTCGCCCTTAACCAGTCTCTGTTCATTTTGCAACTCCTGTTTTGAGTTACTAATCTTAGCAACTGAACCGGTATCAAATACCCAGGGGCTACTATGAACACTAGTAAATTACACATCAATAACATGTATATCAAATATACCTTTGTTCACTTTGCCATTCTTCTTATCCGCCAAGTATTTGGGGCAGTTCCGCTTCCAGTGACCATTTCCTTTGCAGTAGAAGCACTTAGTTTCAGGCTTGGGTCTAGCTTTGGGCTTTTTCATGGGAGCGACAACTTGCTTGCCATTCTTCTTGAAGTTCCCTTTCTTTCCCTTTCCCTTTTTCTTGAAACTAGTGGTCTTGTTAACCATCAACACTTGATGCTCTTTCTTGATTTCTACCTTCGCCGATTTCAGCATCGCGAAGAGCTCAGGAATCATTTTCGTCATCCCTTGCATATTATAGTTCATCACAAAGTTCTAGTAGCTTGGTGATAGTGACTAGAGAACTTTGTCAATCAATATCTTATCTGGAAGATTAACTCCCACTTGATTCAAGCGATTGTAGTACCCAGACATTCTGAGCACATGCTCACTGGTTGAGCTATTCTCCTCCATCTTGTAGGCAAAGTACTTGTCAGAGGTCTCATACCTCTCGACACGGGTATGAGTCTGAAATACCAATTTTAGCTCTTGGAACATCTCATATGCTCCGTGGCATTCAAAACGTTTTTGAAGTCCCGGTTCTAAGCCGTAAAGCATGGCGCACTAAACTATTAAGTAGTCATCATATCGAGCTATGCCAAACGTTCATAACGTCGGCATCTGCTCCTGCAATAGGTCTGTCACCTAGCGGTGCATCAAGGACATAATTCTTGTGTGCAGCAATGAGGATAATCCTCAGATCACGGACCCAGTCCGCATCATTGCTACTATCATCTTTCAACTTATTTTTCTCTAGGAACATATCAAAAATATATAGGAGCTATATCGCGAGCTATTGATTTACAACATAGATATGCAAAACTACCAAGACTAAGTTCATGATAAATTAAGTTCAATTAATCAAATTACTTAAGAACTCCCACTTAAATAGACATCCCTCAAGTCATCTAAGTGATACGTGATCCAAATCAACTAACCCATGTCCGATCATCACGTGAGATGGGGTAGTCATCAATGGTGAACATCTCTATGTTGATCATATCTACTATATGATTCATGTTCGATCTTTCGATATCCAGTGTTCCGAGGCCATGTCTGTACATGCTAGGCTCGTCAAGTTTAACCCAAGTACTCTGCATGTGCAAAACTGTTTTACACCCGTTGTATGTGAACGTAGAGTCTATCACACCCGATCATCACATGGTGTCTCAACACGATGAACTATAGCAACGGTGCATACTCAGGGAGAACACTTTTACCTTGAAATTTAGTGAAGGGATCATCTTATAATGCTACCGCCGTACTAAGCAAAATAAGATGCATAAAAGATAAACATCACATGCAATCAAAATATGTGACATGATATGGCCATCATCATCTCGTGCTTTTGATCTCCATCTCCAAAGCATCGTCATGCTCTCCATCATCACCGGCTCGACACCTTGATCTCCATCATTGCGTCGTGGTCGTCTCGCCAACTATTGCTTCTACAACTATTGCTAACTCATAGCGATAAAGTAAAGCAATTACATGGCGTTTGCATTTCACACAATAAAGAGACAACCATAAGGCTCCTGCCGGTTGCCTGATATCTTACAAAACATGATCATCTCATACAATAACGTATATCACATCATGTCTTGACCATATCACATCACAACATACCCTGCAAAAACAAGTTAGACGTCCTCTACTTTGTTGTTGCAAGTTTTACGTGCCTGCTACGGGTTTCTAGCAAGAACCGTTCTTACCTACGGCAAAAACCACAACGGTGATTCATCAAGTTTGCTATTTTAACCTTCTTCAAGGACCGGCCATAGTCAAATTCAATTCAACTAAAGTAGGAGAAACAGACACCCGCCGGCCACCTTTATGCAAAACTAGTTGCATGTTAGTCGGTGGAACCGGTCTCATGTGCGTGGACATGTAAGGTTGGTCCGGGCCGCTTCATCCACAATACCACCGAATCAAAATAAGGCGTTGGTGGTAAGCAGTATGACTATGACCGCCCACAACTCTTTGTGTTCTACTCATGCATATCATCTACGCATAGACCTGGCTCTGATACCACTGTTGGGAAAGGTTGCATGGAAAACAAAAAAATTCTACGCACACGCAATGATCTATCCATGGAGATGCATAGCAACAAGGGGGAGAGTGTGTCTACGTACCCTCGTAGACCGTAAGTATAAGCGTTTCACAACGCGGTTGATGTAGTCGAACTTCTTCGCGCTTCAACCGATCAAGTACCGAACGCACGGCACCTCCGCGTTCTGCACACGTTCAGCTCGGTGACGTCCCTCGCCTTCTTGATCCAGCAAGACGTCAAGGTAGTAGATGATTTCCATCAGCACGACGGCATGGTGACGGTGATGGTGAAGTGATCTCCGCAGGGCTTCGCCTAAGCACTGCGAAAATATGACCGGGGGTGTAAACAGTGGAGGAGGGCGCCGCACACGGCTAGGCAATTGTCTGGGTTGTGCTAGGCGCCCCCCTTCCACATATATATAGGTGGGAGGGAGGGAGGAGCAGCCATACGAGGTTCCCAAGTAGGAGGAATCCTACTTGGAGTCCCTCCCAAGCCGCCCCCCCCCTACCATATATAACCGAGGGGGAAGGAAAGAGGGGGCGAGAGGGAAGGAAGTGGGAATCCTAATCCACACTTTCCTTTCCCTTCTCCCCTTTCCTTCTCCTCCTTAGGCCGCCCTATATGGGGGGTGCACCAGCCCCTTGTGGCTGGTGCATTTCCCCTCTTGGCCCATAAGGCCCATATCTTTTGCCGGGGGTGCCCGGAACCCCTTCCGGTGACCCGATAAGTACCCGGTAACCCCCGAAACACTTCCGGTGTCCAAATATCATTGTCCTATATATCAATCTTTACCTCTCGACCATTTCAAGACTCCTCATCATGTTCGTGATCTCATCCAGGACTCCGAACAACATTCGTTCACCAAATCACATAACTCATATAATACTATATCGTCAACGAACGTTAAGCATGAGGACCCTACAGGTTCGAGAACTATGTAGAATTGACCGAGACACCTCTCCGGTCAATAACCAATAGCGGAACCTGGATGCCCATATTGGCTCCTACATATTCTACGAAGATCTTTACCGGTCGAACTGTCATGACAATATACGTAATTCCCTTTGTCCATTGGTATCTTACTTGCCCGAGATTTGATCGTCGGTATCTTCATACCTAGTTCAATATCATTACCGGCAAGTCTCTTTACTCGTTCTATAATACATCACCTCGTGACTAATTCTTTAGTCATTTGCTTGCAAGCTTATGATGTGTATTACCGAGAGGGCCCAGAGATACCTCCCCGATACTCGGAGTGACAAATCCTAATCTCGATCTATGCCAACTCAACAAACACCTTCGGAGATACCTGTAGAGCATCTTTGTGATCACCCAGTTATGTTGTGACATTTGATAGCACACAAGGCATTCCTCCGGTATCCGGGAGTTGCATAATCTCATAGTCGAAGGAATATGTATTTGACATGAAGAAAGCAATAGCAATAAACTGAACGATCAACATGCTAAGCTAACGGATGGGTCTTGTCCATCACATCATTCTCCTAATGATGTGATCCTGTTATCAAATGACAACACATGTCCATGGTTAGGAAACCTTAACCATCTTTGATCAACGAGCTAGTCTAGTAGAGGCTTACTAGGAACACAGTATTTGTTTATGTATTCACACATGTATTTAAGTTTCCGATCAATACAATTCTAGCATGAATAATAAACCTTTATCATGAATAAGGAAATATAAAATAACAACTTTATTATTGCCTCTAGGGCATATTTCCTTCACTACTATGGGCATTAAGCTCGACTACGCCTCGGTGTACCACCCACAGACCAATGGACAGGTTAAGCGGGCCAACGGACTAATCATGAGCGGCATAAAACCTCGCCTAGTTCATTCCTTGAAACAATCTGATTGTCATTGGGTGGAGGAGCTTGACTCTGTACTATGGGGACTATGGACCACCCCTAACCGATCAATGGGATACACACCCTTCTTCATGGTGTACGGCGCAGAAGTAGTCCTCCCTTGTGACATCATTCACGATGCACCTCGAGTACAGATGTATGAGGAAAAAGAAGCTGAGTTGGATCGGTAGGATGACCTAGACACCCTGGAAGAAGAGCGGGACATAGCTCAGGCTCGTTCTATGTTTTACCAGTAGTAGGCTCGACGCTACCAGAGCAAGGAAGTTCGGGCGAAGACATACAACGTTGGAGAACTCGTCCTCCACCTCCTAGAGAAGCAAAAGAACAAACTCTCGCCTAAGTGGGAGGGCCCTTTCATAATTGATGAAGTGTTAGCAGGAGGAGCATATTGTATTCGCAACCCGGGCGACGACCGCCTTGAACCAAACCCTTGGAACGCAGCCCGGCTCCGGCGCTTCTACGGCTAAGTACGGCCACGTCAGTCCACTGTCCCTTTCCTCATTGTAAATTTCTTGTTTTCATTCCTGGGGAATTAGTATCTCCCGGGCCCTGTTCGGATAAACCGAATTCTGTTTAGGCCCTTTTCATTGCACATTTTTAAATGTAATACCCAGATTTTGCCTAGGGGCTCCTTTAAAGCAGCCAATTAATATATTTTCCGTGCACGTAATCGTCTCTGTCGTGTTTGCACTCTCCCGAATACCTCTTCAGCCATCATATGCACCGATTTGACTTAAGTTTTTGCCAAGCTGGGTTGCTTGGCTCCTCTGCTTACCCCCTACGTTCCCGATTGTTTGGGTAGGGGGTAAAGGAAGCACCTCTGCGATTTTTACGACCTGGTCAGTCGCGTATGTACCTCAGACGGGTGAAGCCGAAGGCTAGCGTTCTTAAGAACACAATGGGTCGGCAATGAGGGAGACTACAGTAACGCTTGGGGATTCGGCCCCCGCAGCAATTATTCACATACTTCGGGTATCCGAATACAAAATCTACACTTGGCATGATGAACCTGAAGAAAGGAACCCATAGAGGAACTGTTTTCTTCAGAAGATGTTTCTTACGTTAAAAAGTAATATAACATACCTCTCCGTACGCGTTTTTTGTCTGTTCGTACCAAAGGCCGGATTGCCTGGTTACCGGAAGTGATTTCCTGCTTACCTCAAGACACATAGTATGGAACACTCCCCGATCATTGGTCGGGGGGGGCAGAAGCTGATGGCCGGTTAAGACAATGTTTTACAGTACGGATCGAGATCGTTTGATGTAAAGTACATAGATACATAGAGTCAAACACATCACTCTTTTTCCACATTGTCTATTAAGCTATCTAGTGCACAATCCTGTTCGGAGAATCGAGCTGCAGGCATCACTTCGGCATAGACCAGATGAAGAGGTATTTCCTGCCCATCTGGACCTACGGGTCCAACACATGCCATTTGCTCTGGCTTGAGCTTCGTAAAACGGGTTTTTACCATGGCCCAGGCTTCTCGCGCGCCCTCCCGACAAGCTGATATCTTCCATAACTCAAAGCGTCGTTGAGCTCCCTTAAAACGATTAGCTAGTTCGGCCATATCGTTCGGCGCCACTTCGGTTGGCCACAATGCCTTGACCATGTTTTTCATAGCTTTTTGAGCTTTCTCATGAACCACAGACAGTTCCTTCAACAGATTCCTGCCAAAGGAATGGACCTCTTCTCTGGGCCGGCCAGTCAGGAGACCTAGCATCAAAGCATGGCATATCTTTTACATTCCAGCATTGTGCAAGCCTCTATTCATCCAATGCTTACATACAAACTTACTGAACATGCCGCTTTTCAATCTCTGGTTTTCTTCGAGAACCTGCGCCAATTGAGTTTTTAGACTATCCGGTTCTTTGGCCCGCTGCTGGTTCTCCGCCTTCAGTTTGTTGGTCTCCTCATGCCTTCATTTTAGAACCCGAAGACCGGCTTGATGATGTGATTCTGCATACTTTTGAGTTTCCTTGGCGGCATCCAGGTCCTTTTGAAGTTGGCCTATGGATTCAGCTGCTATAAAAAATGACCGGTGTTAAACAGGGTACATTGGCATAATTTATGCGCGCTCAAAAGTTTTCCCTCACCATGGGCCTCGCTAGTGAATTTCTTCATAGTCTCTAATTCGGCTTTCGTATCTGCCAGCTGTGTTTGGCTCAACTTAAGGTCCTCGGACAATTTTTTGTTCTGGCCCTTTGCAGCCTGCAACAAACAACAAATATTTCACAACCCCTTAACTCAGCCATCCCGCCCGAATCAAGGCTCGGGGGCAACTGGGTTAGCATTTATATTTGGTTGTCAGAACCAATTTCTTACCTGCATATCGGTCGACTGAAGTTGGCAATTCCCTCAAGGCCTGTTCGGGCTGCTCCGAGGTATTCGTCGACCGAATTAAAAGCATTAAACTCTTGATAAAAAAGGCGGCATGGTGCAGGGATTCCTTCCGTCGTCGATGATTCATCACACTTTCAACTTCAGAATTGGTGACCGAGACATCCTCAGGATCTTCTAAAGGCTGGTCTGCTATGAAATCCCCCGCATTGACCTTTGCCCGCGCGGAGGATCTTCGACCACGCCCGGACACCCCCTCGATGTCTTCGGACGGCTGGGGTGGTACCTTTTTCCTGCAAACTCAGATTGAATGTCAATGGAGCCCCGTGGCGATGAGACCAATAAAAAACTGATGGCAATTTTAAATCACACTACCTTTTCTCCGAAGACGTGACCGGCGTAGCTCCCATGGCCACTTTTCGTTTGGAGGCTCCCTTGTTGGCCGGAATCGACGTCGTCCCCATCGGTGTTCGGCGTGAGGTACGGCGACCCTTGGGAGTAGAAGTTAGCATACCCGGAGCAGCGTGAGGCAATCGCCCAGTTTGAGAGGAGGCCTTCTTGCTACTTACGGCGGAGGAGGGAAGGAGCCCAGGGTGATCGGCTATAATGGCCACCTTGGAACCGTCAAGGCTTTCCTGGAAGAAAACCCCGTCCTCAAAATCGATAGACACCTCTGGGTCCTTGTGAAATCCCAGATTGTCATACGGGAATGATCCTCTGGTTGAGGGGAAGGGCAGCTGATGTCATCAACCTGGCGTCTCCAACTCTGTTCGGAAAAACGTTTGAGTCGGTCAGTATGCGTATGTAATATCCAAGCTAGGTACACCATTCCGAACTTACCCATTCGATGGGGTTGTAGCCCGAGTAGCCTTTCCAGCTTCTCGGGCGGGTGAATTCTTCTTCCTCGCTTTTGAATAGATCCGCCAATATGGCGGCCATTGCTGTTTGGTTGTCCGGCCCCTGTCGTTTGTAGCGGGATGCGTCACTTGTCCCGTTGTAGCACCACAGGGGGTGCATCCTTTGCTGCAGAGGTTGCACACATCGTTCGATTACTGCGGCCATCACATCAACCATGGTCAATCTACTGTGGGCCAGCACCCTTATCTTTGCGGCTAGGCACCGCACCTCGGTGGATTCTTCTTGGGCGGGGCTTTTAGGCCGCCAGTTGAGTCGCTTCTTTAACGGAGCGTCCGAATACTCGGGCAGGCCTCTCCGAACAGGTTCAAACAAGAGGATGTCTTCAATGTAAAACCACTCCGAAGTCCATTCCTCGGAATCTTTCTTTGAAGTCCCAATAGGATATCCAGTGCCGGCTATACGACACACTTCGGCTCCGCCTACCTCAAAAATCGATCCCCCATAGGTACAGGGGACGAGGCAGAAATACTTCCTCCATAACTCGAAGTGAGCCTCGCTGCCCAGAAACATCTCGCAAAGGGCAACGAAGCCAGCGATATGAAGGATTGATCCAGGGGTGGGGTGGTGGAGTTGGATCCCGTAAAACTCTAGCAGGCCCCTTAAGAAAGGGTGAATGGGGAATCCCAGACCAGTTAGAAGGAAGGATACGAAACATACTCTCTCATCCTTGCTTGGAGTAGGAAAATTCTCTGCAAAGGCTTCTCCATTTGCTGAGGTCAATCCAGCACAGACGCATACAAAATTTGCGGCTGGAAGATACCCTTGCCGCTGGAGGTCACATAGCTGGAGCTGTGAAACGGAGCAGTGATACGTCCATTTTGCATCATGATTCCCTACTGTTATTTATAATGTTTTTATGCATAATAATATTTTATGGAGTAATTCTAATGCCTTTTCTCTCATAATATGTAAGGTTTACACAAAGCGGGAGAATGCCGGCAGCTGGAATTCTGGACCTGAAAAAGCTATGTCAGAGTTACCTATTATGCACATCTCCAAATGAGCTGAAAATTTATGGAGAATTATCTTGGAATATATATAAAATACTGGAGCAAATAACTACTGGAGGGGGCCACCTAGTGAGCACAAGACACCAGGGCGCGCCAGGCCCCCCAGGCGCGCCTTGGTGGGTTGTGCTCAGCCCAGCCCACCTCCGGTGCCCATCTACTGGTATATAGGTCATTTTGACCTAGAAAAATAAGGGGAGGACTTTCGGGATGGAGCGCCGCCGTCTCGAGGCAGAACTTGGGCAGGAGCACTTTTGCCCTCCGGCAGAGCGATTCCGCAAGGGGAACTTCCCTCCCGGAGGGGGAAATCAAAGCCATCGTCATCACCAACAACCCTCTCATCTTTGGGAGGCCAATCTCCATCAACATCTTCAACAGCACCATCTCCTCTCAAACCCTAGTTCATCTCTTGTGTTCAATCTTTGTACCGGAACCTCAGATTGGTACCTGTGGGTTACTAGTAGTGTTGATTACATCTTGTAGTAGATTACTATATGGTTTATTTGGTGGAAGATTATATGTTCAGATCCATTATGCTATTTAATACCACTCTAATCTTGAGCATGATTATCATTTGTGAGTAGTTACTTTTGTTATTGAGGTCACGGAAGAAGTCATGTTGCAAGTAATCATGTGAACTTGATATGTGTTCGATATTTTGATGATATGTATGTTGTGATTCCCTTAGTGGTGTCATGTGAACGTTGACTACATGGAACTTTACCATATTTGGGACTAAGGGAATGCATTGTGGAGTAGTTATTAGATGATGGGTTGCTAGAGTGACAGAAGCTTAAACCCTAGTTTATGCGCTACTTCGTAAAGGGACCGATTTGGATCCAAATGTTTAATGCTATGGTTAGATTTTATCTTAATACTTTTCTCGTAGTTGCGGATGCTTGCGAGGGGGTTAATCATAAGTGGGAGGTTTCTTCAAGTAAGAACAGCACCCAAGCACCGGTCCACTCACATATCAAATTATCAAAGTAGCGAACACGAATCAAACCAACAAGATGAAAGTGACTAAATGAAATTCCTGTGTACCCTCAAGAACGCTTTGCTTATTATAATAGACGGTTTTGGCCTATCCTTTGCCACAAAAGGATTGGGATACCTTGCTGCACTTTATTTACTGTTACCGTTACTTGTCCGTTACAAATTATCTTGCTATCAAACTACCTGTTACCGACTATTTCAGTGCTTGCAGAAATTACCTTGTTGAAAACCACTTGCATTTCCTTTTGCTCCTTGTTGGGTTCGACACTCTTACTTATCGAAATGACTCCGATTGGTCCCCTATACTTGTGGGTCATCAAGCAGCTGTGCCAGTCGCCTGGGAGTTGGCCGTGAGGGCGCGAGGATGAGCTAGGGGCGCCGGCCATCTGCCTTGAGGTTTCTCTTAACGGGATTGGTTTCTGGCTTGGGGACGAACGGGCCACTCGATATGTCCTTGGACTATTTAATAGGCATACTCCCTGATCCCGGGAGGGTGTTTTTGTAAAAGGTGCAAGACTGCTCACCTTCTGGCAGATGCATAGAAATCGAAGGTCGCCTTTGACAAAGTTAATGGTGGGGGCCACCTACAACGTGATGGGATGAGAAGTCGTCAGAATCCGAATTGTTATAATCAGCCGAACAGAAGGAAGATGGAGAACTCGCCTCGCAAGCCGAAGACTTTGGGAAGCATGGGGCAATCGACAGTTATGAGCTCCCGCATTGAAGGCTAGTTCGAGGGCTACTGAGGGAGTCCTGGATTAGGTGATCCTCTGGCTGCGGGCCTATCTCAATGGGCCGGATAGTGGGGCCGCACTATATCCGGACCAAAGACCTTTTTTGTGCCTTGGCGTACACCCCAAGTCAAGATGGAAGATTCGGTGTTCCTGTTTCCTTGATGTAACCGACTATGTGTAACCCTAATACTCCTAGTGTCTACATAAACCAGAGGGTTTAGTCTGTAGAGGCCAGAAGAATAATCGCCATCCTACTAGTTTAGGGTTTAGTTCATCTTATCTCGTGATAGATCAAATCTGTAATCCCCCATATACACAAGCAATATAATCAAGCAGGACGTAGGGTATTACCTCTTAGAGAGGGCCTGAACCTGGGTAAATATCGTGCCCCGCATCCCTTGTTCCCCATCGATCCAAGGTCCACAGTTTGGGACCCCCTACCCAAGATCCGCCGGTTTTGACACCGACACCGTCCCAACCGCACCTGGTAGCGAGATAGTGCAACTTTAGGGCCCCGCCTATAGACTACTTTTTCTCAACCCTCATGGATGTGCACTTTTTCACCATTCAAACAATGTGTAACTTCGTCTGTTGCCCACCCAACTAAAATTATACATCCACAAGTAAGGAGGGGGAATGAGTTGCACATCGTCTACTAGACCGTTGGCTCGAACAAACAAACTAAGTTGCACGTACCACCAGTAGGGAAGGTGGGGCAGGGTGCGCCTCCATTGAAAACTACACATCCACGAGTAAGGAGGAGGTTGCACATCGACGACTAGGTAGTCGGCCGGGGCAACAGATTAGTTACACATGACAAAAAGTTGGTTGTCATAGTTGCTAGGTTGCAACCTTTATAGAAAGTTGGATCATGCAGCTCCAAAATTGGGTTTGAAAAAAGTTGCACCATGCAGTACTAAAAATGCACCACATAGTAATAGAGTTGCATCATATAGCACCAAAGTTGCCATAAAAAAAATTCTGGCGCCATCAAGACTTGTGGGTCATCAAGACTCTTTTCTAGCACCGTTGCCGGGGAGTGAAGTGCTCTTGGTAAGTGTAAATTGGTAAGGAAAAATTATTACTACGTGCTGAAATTTATTGTCACTTGCTACTATGGAAAACCATCCTTTGAGGGGTTTGTTCGGGGTATCTTCACCTCGACCGAAAGCACAATTAGTTGCCCCTCAACCTACTGCACCTACTAAAAATATTGGTTATGAAATTCCTTCCAGTATGATAGAATAACTGCTAGCTAACCCTTATGCAGGAGATGGAACCGAACATCCTGATATGCACTTGATCTATGTGGATGAAATTTGTGGATTATTTAAGCTTGCAGGGTTACCCGGAAATGAAGCTAAGCAGAAGGTATTCCCTTTATCTTTGAAGGGAAAAGCATTGACATGGTATAGGCTATGCGATGATATTGCATCTTGGAACTGGAATCGATTGAAATTGGAATTTCACCAAAAAAATTATCCTATGCATATAGTTCATCGTGATCGGAATTATATATATAATTTTTGGCCTCGTGAAGGAGAAAGTATCGCTCTAGCTTGGGGGAGGCTTAAGTCAATGTTATATTCATGCCCCAATCATGAGCTCTCGAGAGAAATTATTATTCAGAACTTTTGTGCTCAGCTTTCTTGTGATGATCAATCCATTCTCGATACTTCTTGTACTGGTTCTTTTATGAAGAAGACTATAGAATTCAGCTGGGATCTTTTAGAAAGAATTAAATACAACTCTGAAGATTGGGAACTCGACGAAGGTAAAGAGTCAGGTATTAAGCTTGAATTTGATTGTGTTAAATCTTTTTATGAATACCGATGCTTTTCACAAGTTTAGCACTAAATATGGACTTGACTCTGAGATAGTAGCCTCTTTTTGTGAATCATTTGCTACTCATGTCGATCTCCCTAAGGAAAAGTGGTTTAAATATCATCCCCCTATTAAAGAAGAAATTAAAGAACCGGTCATGGCTAAAGATGAAACTATTATTTACAATGTTGATCCAGTTGTGCCTACTTCTTATATTGAAAAACCACCTTTCCCTGTTAGGATAAAGGAACATGCTAAGGTTTCAACTGTGGTTCGCAAAAGTAATATTAAAGCACCTAAACCTTCTGAGCAAGTTAAAGTAGAACCTAGTGTTGCTATGGTTAAAGATCTCCTGGTGGAAAATATTGATGGGCATGTTATTTACTTCTGTGATGAAGCTGCTAGAATTGCTAAGCCCGATGAAAAAGATAAACATAGGCAAGTTGTTGGCATGCCTGTTGTCTCAGTTAAAATAGGAGATCATTGTTATCATGGTTTATGTGAATTAGGTGCTAGTGTGAGTGCTATTCCTTTTACCTTATACCAAGAAATTATGGATGACATAGCACCCGCTAAAATAGAAGACATAGATGTTACTATTAAACTTGCTAATAGAGACACCATCACACCACTTGGGATTGTTAGAGATGTTGAAGTCTTGTGTGGGAAAATAAAATACCCTACTGATTTTCTAGTTCTTGGTTCCCCACAAGATGACTTTTGTCCCATTATCTTTGGTAGGCCTTTCTTGAACACTGTTAATGCTAAAATAGATTGTGAGAAACAAACTGTCGGTGTTAGCTTTGGTGATGAGTCTCATGAGTTTAATTTCTCCAAGTTTAGTAGACAACCTCATAAGAAAGAATTACCTATTAAGGATGAAATAATTGTTGTTGTTTCTATTGTTGTGCCTCCTACTGATCCATTAGAACAATATTTGCTAGACCATGAAAATGATATGCATTTGCATGAAAGAAATGAAATAGATAAAAATTTCTTTGAACAAAGACCTCTGCTCAAACACAATTTGCCTATTGAAACTCTACGAGGTCCTCCTCCACCTAAAGGTGATCCTGTGTTTGAATTAAAACAATTGCCTGACACTTTGAAATATGCTTATCTCGATGAGAAAAAGATATATCATGTTATTATTAGTGCTAACCTTTCAGAACATGAAGAAAAAAGATTATTGAAAATTCTGAAGAAGCACCGTGCTGCTATTGGACATACTCTTGATGATCTTAAGGGCATTAGTCCCACTCTTTGTTAGCACAAGATTTATATGGAACCTGATGCTAAACCCGTTGTTGATCATCAACGACGTTTGAATCCAAAGATGAAAGAAGTGGTAAGAAGTGAAATATTAAAACTTCTGGAAGCAGGTATAATCTATCCCATAGCTGATAGTAGATGGGTAAGTCCCGTTCATTGTGTCCCTAAGAAGGGAGGTATTACTGTTGTTCCTAATGATAAAATGAACTTGTTCCAGAAAGAATTGTTACTGGTTATAGAATGGTAATTGATTTCATAAAATTAAATAAAGCTACTAGAAAAGAGCATTACCCTCTGCCTTTTATTGATCAAATGCTAGAAAGATTATCTAAGCACACACACTTTTGTTTTCTTGATGGATATTCTGGTTTTTCACAAATACCTGTTTCACAATCTGATCAAGAGAAAACCACCTTTACTTGCCCTTTTGAAAATTATGCTTATAGACGTATGCCTTTTGGTTTATGCAATGCACCTGCTACCTTTCAAAGATGTATGACTGCTATATTCTCTGATTTTTGTGAAAAAGATTGTTGAGGTTTTCATGGATGATTTTTCTGTTTATGGAACTTCTTTTGATGATTGCTTAAGCAACCTTGATCGAGTTTTGCAGAGATGTGAGCAAACTAATCTTGTCTTGAATTGGGAGAAGTGCCACTTTATGGTTAATGAAGGTATTGTCTTGGGGATAAAATTTCTGAATGAGGTATTGAGGTGGATAAAGCTAAAGTTGATGCAATTGAGAAAATGCCATGTCCTAAAGATATTAAAGGTATCCATAGTTTCCTTGGTCATGCTGGTTTCTATAGGAGGTTTATTAAAGACTTCTCTAAAATTTCTAGGCCTCTTACAAATCTTTTACAAAAGGATGTTTCATTTGTTTTTGATGATGATTGTGTAGAAGCCTTTGAAACACTTAAGAAAGCCTTAACTTCTGCACCTATTGTTCAACCACCTGATTGGAACTTGCCATTTGAAATTATGTGTGATTGATAACCCATAAGTATAGGGGATCGCAACAGTTTTCGAGGGTAGAGTATTCAACCTAAATTTATTGATTCGACACAAGGGGATCCAAAGAATATTTGCAAGTATTAGCAGCTGAGTTGTCAATTCAACCACGTCTGGAGATTAATTATCTGCAGCAATATGATCAGTAGCAAAGTAATATGATAGTTTTGATAGTAGTAGCGATAGCAATAGTAACGGTAACAGTGATAGCAATGTTTTTGTAGCAAGTATAAAGGTAACAACAGCAGTACTAACTTAGCAAGAACAATATAAGAGAAATTTGTAGGCATTGGATTGGTGAATTCGTTGGATGATATTCATCATATAACAGTCATAACCTAGGGCGATACGGCACTAGCTCCAGTTCATAAATATAATGTAGGCATGCATTCTGTAAATAGTCATACGTGCTTATGGAAAGAACTTGCATGACATCTTTTGTCCTACCCTCCCATGACAGCGGGGTCCTATTGGAAACTAAGGGATATTAAGGCCTCCTTTTAATAGAGAACCGGAACAAAGCATTAACACATAGTGAATACATGAACTCCTCAAACTACGGTCATCACCGGAAAGTATCCCCACTACTGTCACTCTGGGGTTTACGGATCATAACACGTAATAGGTGAATATAACTTGCAAGATCGGATCTAGAACATAGATATAATGGTGATAACATAAACAGTTCAGATCTGAAATCATGGCACCCGGGCCCAAAGTGACAAGCATTAAGCATGGCAAAGTCATATCAACATTAATCTCAAAACATAGTGGATACTAGGGATCAATCCCTAACAAAACTAACTCGATTACATGATGAATCTCATCCAACTCCTCACCAACCAGCGAGCCTACGAAGGAATTACTCACTCCCGGTGGGGAGCATCATGGAATTGGCGATGGAGAAGGGGTTGGTGATGATGTAGATCGAAGATCCCCCTCTCCGGAGCCCCAAACGGACTCCAGATCTGGCCTCCCGATGAAGAATAGGAGGTGGCAGCGGCTCCGTCTCGTGAAACATGATAATTCTTCCTCCCTGATTTTTTTCTCCAAATATAGGTATTTAAGGAGTCGGAATCAGGGTCTGCGGGGCCACCAGGTGGGGACAACCCACCTGGGCGCGCCAGGAGGGGGGCGCGCCCTGGTGGGTTGTGCTCACCCAGGGGCCCCCCTCCGGTGGTTCTTGGCTCCAATATTTTTCTTTTATTCCATAAAAATTCTCCAAAAAGTTTCGTGCCATTCCGAGAACTTTTATTTCTGCAAAAAAACAACACCATGGTAGTTCTGCTGAAAACATCATCAGTCCGGGTTAGTTTCATTCAAATCATGCAAATTAGAGTCCAAAACAAGAGGAAAAGCGTTAAGAAAAGTAGATACGATGGAGACATATCAACTCCCCCAAGCTTAAACCTTTGCTTGTCCTCAAGCAATTCAGTTGATAAACTGAAAGTGAAAAAGAAAAACTTTTACGAACTCTTTCCTCTTGTTTAAATAAATAAGCTTAAGTAGCACCCAGGTTTTCAGCAAAGATCATGACTAACCATGTCGACAATAACTCTTAAAAATCATACTAACTCATCTCAATGGCATAATCAACTAGCGAGCAAAAATAAGATATCTCAAATGACAACACTTTGTTAAAACAACCATGATATAATATGACAATAGTGGTATCTCGCTAGCCCTTTCTGAGACCGCAAAACATAAATGCAGAGCACCTCCAAAGTTCAAGCAGCGACTAAACATTGTAATTCATGGTCGAAAAGATCCAGTCATGATGCACCCAACATTAGCTACACACAATGCATGAGGATGACAATAGTGCTCTCAGGATCTGGCGCTTATTTGAGGAGGTGATGACGCAACATAAAAGTAAATAGATAGTCCCTTCGCAGAGGGAAGCAGTGATTTGCAGCGGTACCAGAGCTCAAAATTTTAAAACAGAGGTAAATGAAATTTTAAGAAATGCACCCTTCTTGTTTACTTCGCGACCATTAGTTATCGGTATCTTCCATGCTAAACACATTAGTGGCGGTTCCCAAGCGATAAAAAGTAAAGGTTTACTCTCCCTCCACCAACAAGCACACTCCACGGCTGATCCGAATCCACGGGTACCGTCCATACCAACAACAGTCCTGGGGGAGTTTTGTTTAATTATTTGCAATTTTGAATTCGGGACTAGGAATCCCTATTACCGCCCCTCTCGTGCAAGGACGAGTGAATAAACACTCATCATGAGAATAACCCGCTTAGCATGGAAGATACCGACTACCTCATGTCACTCTATGAACAATCCAAGCACACAAAAAAGGATATTTATTTGAAGTTTTTAGAGGTGGCACATGCAAATTTACTTAGAACGGTAGAGTAATACTGCATATAGGTATGGTGGACTCATCTGGAATAACTTGGGTTTCAGGATTTTGATGCACAAGCAGTAATCCCGCTTAGTACAGGCGAAGGCTAGCAAATAGGTTGAGAAGCGGCCAGCTAGAGAGTGAAAACGGTCATGAACATGCATTATGCATAAGTAACATTGGATACTAGCATGAGTAGGATATGAACACCATGAACATAAATATCATAGAGGCTATGTTGGTTTTGATTCAACTACATGCATGAACATGTGCCAAGTCAAGCCACCCGAACATTCAGAGGAGGATACCATATCATCATACTACATCACAATCATTTTAATGCAATGTTGACATCCAAGATAAATCATTATCCACTCCTAGCTACTTAAGCATGGCATGAGAAACTATAATCTCTAATTTTCATTGCAAACATGTTCGATCATAATAGGCGGAATCGTGGATACTAGGTTAAACATATTTACAAAAACAAAACAAGTTGAGTTCATACCCGTTTCTCTTTGCCACCGCCAGTTCATCAAATATCGTCATTATTGCCTATCACTTGCATGACCGAATGATAGTACAATAATAATAGTGCAAGAGCATCATGGACTAATTAAGCTAGAATCTGCAAACAATTTTACTCAAAGGAGAAGACAAGGTAATTTGGGCTCTTTGTTAGATCAACAATAATGCATATGAGAGCCACTCGACAATTTCATTGTGGTCTTCTCCTTGGTATGACTCAATAAACGGAAAAGAAATTCAGAGAAACACACTAAAATATTTTTGAAGTTTTTAGTTTTTTTCTAGAAGAAAGCAAATTAAAACAGGAAAAACAAAAACGAGAAAAACTATTTACACGGGAAAGCTCCCAACAAGCAAGAAGAAGAATCGAGAAATCTTTTTGGGTTTTCTTTTAATACTACAACTAATTAAACTAGAAAGAAAAACCGAAAAAGAAGCAGGAAATATTTTTGTATTTTCTCAAAGTTTTTCAAACACACAAGAAGAAAGTGAGAAAATAAATCTAGCATGGATAGTACAATGAAAAAGTGGGGACACCGACAACTGGAATGAAATGTGTGATCATGAATATAATGTCGGTGGAAATACGTACTCCCCCAAGCTTAGGCTTTTGGCCTAACTTGGTAGTCACCACTCATAGAAGCCATCAGGTCCTATGTTGAAGTGTCGTGGAGCAGGTACCTGAGCATCCCACTCCTGAGGCTCCTCCTCAGCCGCAGCCTGGTTGTTCCGGTAGGCGACAATATCCTCAGGCATGATCCCGTATCTGCCCCTGGCAATAGAATCAAACAAAGCAGGTGCAGGCAATGGAATAACATCACGGGTAATTTCACTAAAGACTAAGTTATAAGGAACATCCATAGTAGTGTTCTCGCCATCAATAAAGTGATGATGTGCCATAGCCTGACGATCTAAGTAAACCTTGGGCAAGCGATAATATGTTGGCGTATCTGAATGTTAAAATGACTCGCTAAGCGAGTAGCATAAATACCGCCATGAATTTTACCCTTGGATCTATTAATGTGGAGGCGACATGCCACAATAGCTCCCAAGCTATAAGTGTTGTCGCCGTAGAGTGTGCGGCGTAGGACAGCGAAATCGGGGGCACTAAGTCCACCAACCTTCTCTCTAGCAAGTAAACACTTCGCAATGAATAGAGTAAAATAATGCACTGAAGGAAATTGCAAGCTAGTGGCGGTGACACTCGACACCCCTCTCTCATCCCCCACTGAGATTAATTATCTGCAGCAATATGATCAGTAGCAAAGTAATATGATAGTTTTGATAGTAGTAGCGATAGCAATAGTAACGGTAACAATGATAGCAATGTTTTTGTAGCAAGTATAACGGTAACAGCAGCAGTACTAACTTAGCAAGAACAATATAAGAGAAATTCGTAGGCATTGAATCGGTGAATTTTTTGGATGATATTCATCATATAACAGTCATAACCTAGGGCGATACGGCACTAGCTCCAGTTCATAAATATAATGTAGGCATGCATTCTACAAATAGTCATACGTGCTTATGGAAAGAACTTGCATGACATCTTTTGTCCTACCCTCCCGTGGAAGCGGGGTCCTATTGGAAACTAAGGGATATTAAGGCCTCCTTTTAATAGAGAACCGGAACAAAGCATTAACACATAGTGAATACATGAACTCCTCAAACTACGGTCATCACCGGAAAGTATCCCGACTACTGTCACTCCGGGGTTTACGGATCATAACACGTAATAGGTGAATATAACTTGCAAGATCGGATCTAGAACATAGATATAATGGTGATAACATAAATGGTTCAAATCTGAAATCATGGCACCCGGGCCCAAAGTGACAAGCATTAAGCATGGCAAAGTCATATCAACATCAATCTCAGAACATAGTGGATACTAGGGATCAAGCCCTAACAAAACTAACTCGATTACATGATGAATCTCATCCAACTCCTCACCGACTAGCGAGCCTACGAAGGAATTACTCACTCCCGGTGGGGAGCATCATGGAATTGGCGATGGAGAAGGGTTGGTGATGACGAAGATCAAAGATCCCCCTCTCCGGAGCCCCAAACGGACTCTAGATCTGGCCTCCCGATGAAGAATAGGAGGTGGCGGCGGCTCTGTCTCATGAAACGCGATAATTCTTCCTCCCTGATTTTTTCTCTCCAAATATAGGTATTTAAGGAGTCAGAATCAGGGTCTGCGGGGCCACCAGGTGGGGACAACCCACCTGGGCGCGCCAGGAGGGGGAGCGCGCCCTGGTGGGTTGTGCTCACCCAGGGGCCCCCCTCCGGTGGTTCTTGGCTCCAATATTTTTCTTTTATTCCATAAAAATTCTCCAAAAAGTTTCGTACCATTCCGAGAACTTTTATTTCTGCACAAAAACAACACCATGGTAGTTCTGCTGAAAACAGCGTCAGTCCGGGTTAGTTTCATTCAAATCATGCAAATTAGAGTCCAAAACAAGAGGAAAAGCATTAGTAAAAGTAGATACGATGGAGACGTATCAGTGATGCTAGTGATTATGTTGTTGGTGCTATTCTAGGACAAAGAGTTGATAAGAAATTAAATGTTATTCATTATGCTAGCAAAACTCTAGACAGTGCCCAAAGAAATTATGCTACTACTGAAAAAGAATTTTTACCAGTTGTGTTTGCTTGTGACAAATTCAGATCTTACATTGTTGATTCTAAAGTAATTGTTCGCACTGATCATGCTGCTATAAAATATCTTATGGAAAAGAAAGATGCTAAACCTAGACTCATTAGGCGGGTTCTTTTGCTACAAGAATTTGATTTACATATTACTGATACAAAAGGAGCTGAGAACCCCGTAACTGATAACTTGTCTAGGTTAGAAAATATTCTTGATGACCCACTACCTATTGATGATAGCTTTCCTGATGAACAACTAGATGCAATAAATGTTTCTCATAACACTCCTTGGTATGCTGACTATGCTAATTACATTGTTGCTAAATATATACCACCTAGTTTTACATACCAACAAAAGAAAAAATTCTTCTATCATTTAAGACATTACTTTTGGGATGACCCGCATCTTTATAAAGAAGGAGTAGATGGTATTATTAGACGCTGTGTACCTGAGCATGAACATTAACAAATCCTACGGAAATGTCACTCCAAAGCTTATGGAGGACATCATGTGGGAGATAGAACTGCTCACAAGGTATTGCAATCTGGTTTTTATTGGCCTACTCTCTTCAAGGATGCCTGTAAGTTTGTTTTCTCTTGTGATGAATGTCAAAGAATTGGTAATATCGGTAAGCGTCGGGAAATGCCTATGAATTATTCACTTGTTGTTGAACCATTTGATGTTTGGGGTTTTGATTATATGGGACCTTTTCCTTCCTCTAATGGGTATACACATATTTTGGTTGCTGTTGATTATGTCAATAAGTGGGTAGAAGCTATTCCAACTAGTAGTGTTGATCATAAGACTTCCATTAAAATGCTTAAAGAAGTTATCTTCCCAAGGTTTGGAGTCCCTAGATATTTAATGATTGATGGTGGTTCACACTTTATTCATGGTGCTTTCCGTACTTGCTTGCTAAATATGATGTTAACCATAGAATTGCATCACCCTATCATCCTCAATCTAGTGGTCAAGTTGAACTTGTAACACACCTGGTGTCATGCTACAGTAACCCCTTGCTAATGAAGACATGTCACTAGGGTTTCTAAGCTAAATTGCCTCCTGATAAAAAAATCAATCAAATTCAAATTCAAATTTAAATTGCAAGTGAAATAATTAAGTTCTCAAACATGAAAGCTAAAATGTTCACAATATTCTATAAATTCCCCTGATCTTTGTTTTGTTGAACCCAACATTTTTTTGACCCACCCATTAAGCCCTAGGAATTTATAAACTGGTCTAACAGCGTTAATTGGACCATTTCAATTTAGAAAAATATTTAAAACCATCCAAAATAAATTGGAACTTGTTGTACTAACTCATCACAGTGCCTAGTATTTATGTGCAAGGTTAGTACCAAAACAAAATTCATTTTCTATTTATTACAATTGCAAAACAGAAGAGAAATTAGAAACATAAAAGAATAAAGAAAAGGAGCTATATGGCACTATTTGGTTGGGCTTCAATGTGAATAGTATGTGGCCCAGCCCACCTACTCATCATCTCCTTCCTCCTGTACACAGGGGACGGCGTGTTGCTCATCCACCGGCTCCATGGCCGGCGATGCACACACGTCGTTCATCCACCCGAGCTCTAGGGGAGATAAGGCCGACCCCGATCCCCCGCAACAAACCCTAGACCTCACATCCCCCTTCCCCTTACCCGTGCGCTCGATCTGGAGCTCCACCGCAACCCTATCGCCATGCTCGCCGTCGATCCCATGGACATCGGCTGCCCCTCATCTTCACTCCATGCCTAGAAGGACCAGTGCATCACGCTGGACACCACCCTCCGACGGGTTCGTCGCCGGAACGCCCCCATCCTCGTCGCCATCGCCGACCTTCCCCGACTACATCCGTCGCCGCCGTTGCTCGATCCCTTCGACCTCGACCACCCTCGGCTTCCCTGAGCGCGCCACCGACCTCCTCTCGGTGAGCAGCACCGATCCCCCGCCTTTCCCCCTAGCTTCCGTCGACGTAGCCGCCGCCCAAGTCCTCCCGAGGCCGCGCCCGAAGCTCTGCTTCCGCGCGCGAGCACGCGCCCCTGGCCGCGCCTTGCCTTGTCCGGCCGCTCCCTTCGGCCGCCCAAGGCTGCCCCCCTGTGCACCCGCGCGTGCGCGTCCGCGCAGCCCCGCGCGCGCCACCCCTTGCTCGCGCAGCCCGCTGTTGCCTGCTGGTTTTGCTGTTGCGCCGCCGCTGCTACTGCAATGCTCTGCCTGCTGTCACCACTGCCTGCGCCGCTGCTAGCTGCAGCTGCCCGTCGTGTCTGGCCGCGCCCGCCTCTGGCTGCCGCTGCTTTGTTGCTCTGCGGCTGCTGCACTCTGCTCGCCGCACGACGGCTTCTGTGCCTGTACTGCTGCTGCTACAGTAACATTCAGTTACTGTAGCAGTAGCTAGCTTTGTTGCTGCTACACCGATTAACCATCCGGATAGCCCCTAAACAACTGACGACATGTGTAAAAATAATATGCGTAGAAAGTACACTTGACAAACTCCATTTTATCCCATTGGAACAAATCCATTTGAGGCACGGATTAAATCCTATGAAAATGACAAAAGTCTATGTTCTGTTAACTGGAAGAACTGAAAAACAGATTATAGAGTTGACATCCAGTAGCACTTTTCGAACAAAGATTTGAACAAGCAAATGGACATTAATGTAGATGGACTTGAAGCTATCATGTAGATCATAGCAGAGTGCCCAGATTTGATATAAGGCCCTAATTCAAAGGATGTACAAAATGCTAGCTATAGCCTCTGCAAAACAACTAAGTGATGTTTAAAACTGAGGACTTAGCCAATTTTCAGAGATTCCAGAAAATGTTTAAAAACTTCGAAAAATCGTAGAAATTCATCTGTAGCTCGGATGGAAAAACTTTATACATCAAAGTTGATCAGAAAGACGAGACGAATCCGATGATGCCCTCTGTGCGGCTGTCACATGCCTCTAACACTGCAAACATGGAACCTTCCCCCTCCAGGTCACCTGCCCGATGGTTGCCCAGAGCCGAGAAAGTATCCTCAGATATTTTCCCGCCCCGTCTGTAATGTGTAGCACTGCGTTAGGTCACCCCTAACACCGCTTATTGCCATGTCATGCTTTGTGATTGCTTTTATTGCCGTGTATTTATCTATTTCCTCCCCCTCTTCTCTCTTGGTAGATCCCGGTACCGACGTAGTCCTCGAGACTGACGCAGCTCCGGAGTTTGACTATGCCGTTGACGACCCTTCCCTTGCCGCAGAGCTTCCAGGCAAGCACCCCCCTTTTGAACATGCCGATATCACCTATTCTTTCTCTCTTATGCTTGCATTAGAAATTGTTGCTGCTACTATTTATCCTATTTCTGATGCATAGCCTGTTTTTGTAACTGTTGTTGATACCTACCTGTTATCCTAAACTGCTTAGTATAGGCTAGATAGAGACCCACCAGAGACCCCACTTTGTCCTAGTTGCCCCGCTGGATTATCAGATGACTCGATCAGCATGATCGACAACTAGGCCCCGGCACCACACATCACCCCCCTTAGTTGTACGACACTACTGAATTACTATCGAGTGCCGAGGGTGATACCTCGTCAGCACTTCTGATGTTAACCTTGTAGGGTAGTTAACTGGTCGTGGTCACCGAGGGTGATTCCTCCTTCACCACTTCCGATAACGACACCGTCGTGCAACACCTCAAGTGTGAACCTCGTGGGTGATTCCTCCTAACTTCACCTTGACGACTACATCAGGTGGAATCCAACGAGGGTGATACCTCGGATTCCCCTGATGTTATGGACACACGGATACTTGGACTTTACAACTGTACTTGGAAAGGCGGGTCGACCCTGAGGGGTACCCGCGAGTGATGTGAAGACGGGTTGACCTGGAGGGTACCCGAGAGATTATTACGAGGCATGGCCGGGCATTCTTAGCCCCTGCCGCAAGTCCTCGAGACGGGGCGACAGGGTCACATCGATCGTGAGTCCCTGCTCGTTACAGCACTACCATTACACTAACGATTTGGATATGTGATCTGAGTGGGCCTCTGGCCCGATAGCACTAACCATCACGCGGGAATAAATATGGGTACTCTACATCGTGGTATCAGCCGACAACTCTGTCAGACGTCCAGTTCAGCACTGTGGCACGGTCGGATCGTGTCGGCCATCCGAGGCGATGCTGGTATCCACCCTGCACACAACGACCTAGAGTGCACAGGGCTATGGCCCAAGACCCCTGAGCGCTTAGGATGTAGATCGGCGGGGACCTCTCTGCTGAGCTTCAGGTAGGGCTGCGGTGTGTCGTTTGGCCGAGGCCGGGCATGACCCAGAAAAGTGTGTCCGGCCAGAGTTAAGCGAGCGTGGTGGGTAAGTTGGTGCACCCCTGCAGGGAAGAACTAATCTATGCATAGCCGGATCCTCGGTAACGGACGCTCGGAGTTGTATCCCGATCGATACAACTAGAACTGGATACTTGTGATGAGAAATGGATAGTATGGCTCTGGGTTTGATTACTCGCAGGGAGTCGAGAAAGGATCTCTGGCCGAGGTTGATACTTATTACTGCTACTACTTTATACTATACTAATCTACACTCTTCTAATGCTGCAAGACCGCTGAAGATGCTAGTCTTCGATAGGACTAGGCCTTCTCTCTATTCTAGCATTTCTGTAGCCCAGTCCACATATACAGCCTCTCTTTGATAATGTTGCATATGTAGTGTAGATCCTTGCTTGCTGAGTACTTCGGATAAATACTCACGGTTGCTTTGCTTCCTCTTTTTCCCCATGCCCGATTGATGCGACCAGATGATGGAGCACCGGAGCCAGCTACCCTTGTCGATGATCACTACTACCACCCCGAGGATGGCTACTACTACGAGTTGGCTGACGACCAGGAGTAGGTTCAGAGGGTCCCAGGCAGGAGGCCTGCGCCTTTTCAATCGTAGTGTTTCTTTTGCCCCGCCTTTTAAAGGCCTGTCTGTCTTTCTTTTTATATCTGTACTCAGATATCTGATGCTTCCCCTGACGCTTGTATGCGAGCTTATGTATTCGAGCCCTCGAGGCAACTGGCTTGTAATATAAAGCTTGTATTATTTTAATTTGTGTCTAGAGTTGTGTTGTGATATCTTCAAGTGAGTCCTTAGGCTTGATCGTGTGCATTTGCGTGTATGATTAGTGCGCTATTAAGCAGGGGGCGTCACAGGTTGGTATTAGAGCCGACTGCCTATAGGAACCCCCCCTTTCCAACTCCTTGGCCGAAGTTGAGTCTAGTCTTTGAAAAATTGTTTTACTAACTTGGTTGTGTGGCTTACGGGCCCACGTCGCCGAATGGGTGGTATTAGGATCTTTTATTCCTCGTCTATACTCTGGGACTCTGATCTCTCGTCTATTCGGATTAAAAGATTTTACTAACTTGGACATTAGGTTCTCCTAACCACTTTCTCCCGGAGAGCCCCATCATTCCAGATGATCGCCTGCTTCATCCGAAGATTCCGACGATACTCTACGTTGATTTCCCGAGACTCTTGTACTCGCCATATTTGCAATTCCCTACCACCGATAAATCCTGATGGATAACTGCATACACTTGTCGTTCATATACTCATTCCAGCTACTCTTTTGTTCCATCCGACTTGTCGAATTACCTTCCGATGTTCCCAAAAGTCCTTCATCCCTACTGCCTTGCAGTTCCCTACTGTATGAATACACTTACGAATAATTCCTCACATTACCGGGGATCCGTTCATCCCCAGTTGTTCTTGTGTTTCATGAAATACCTCGTATTACTATACGACCTTCCAAAAATCCTCTGCATCCTGCTGCTTTTGATATTCTTCTGATCTGCTTGCATTATGGTTAGTTCCATATGTCAAGTAAACATCGTTGATACCCCTTGTCACTATCATTCTGACCCTATTGATTCAACATATGTGCGAATACTAGCAATCATCAGTTGTGTCCTACTAATTCATCCTTCCGGCTCAGACGTCATTATGTATATGAGATGGATCTCGGTAAATCAGTCCTTGATTGATTGACCATCTAATTCTATTCAACATACTCATCTTTTTATCAGAGCCTCTGCCTCTGATTCCCCAATTTTGGAATTGTAAACCCTTCGCATTTAAGCATCGAATTATTCAGATGTTTCCATAAACCGATGCCCTTGCATTTCTTCTTCTTCTGGTTGAGTATCGCTACTCACGTCAGATCCTTTGTCGTCTACCTGATCTTTTGTTGGATTAATATCCTACAGTATCCTTCATATTCAAACATCTTATGAGCTCTTCCCTTGGTATTTAGTACCTCCGGTAAATTGTATCATCTGCTTTGACTTCGATACTCTGCTTTCGAACTCGCATCCCTTGCTTTGGTTGATGGTTGTATGGATTCGTAAAATGTCCCGATGGGTTGTATCTATGCTTCTGCCATCAGCGAGAACCCAGGAAATTCTACGAGTCATACTCTTCTGGTGCTTCGCCAGATAAATCTTCCGCACTATAGTTTCTTCGAAAACTAGGAGTGAATGAAAGGTTATGCATTGAAGAAGTGGGAGTCGACCTTGAACTTTTGAGTTCATGCCCATGGAACCGATGTAGAACTTATCATGGAAGCTGCTCGCAAAAATAATTCCCCCTTGGTATAAGTTCATCTTGTATCTATATTTGGTCCTTGGCAATCGTGGCTCCGACCATGATTGATCTTCTTTGATCCCATTTCACGGACAAGTTAAAGCACTTGTCTTCTGCAAATCAATATGCCTATCCAACCTCTATACTGAACTACCCCAAGTATTGCCCCCTACTATCTCAAGGATATCATGCTATTGCACGACGTCCTATGAATTTTCTAATGAAGTGATACCTTTCCCTGTCATAGTCACTCCACGGGTTCTGGGTTATCGTCAAGCGAGACCACCGAACAATGAATCAATTCTGCTTTGTGATTCAGTACTCCTAGTACTTTGTTGCTGGGAAGTATAATACTCCATCACATCATTCCTAGCCTGATCGGCTATATGCTTGTCGTGCTAAATTCTAACTGTGCTACCTGGCCCTTCTTCCCGGAGCACAATTTTCGATGATGAGCTAAGCTTACGTCGATCTTCCCCATCTTATCATTTCACCTCGAACAAACAAGCTTGATTTCAAGCTTGTGTCATATCCGAGGTTCCAATAGCCTTTTGCTTCCTCACCCCTTTTGCTTGATGTCATCGCTGACCGATTACATCTTCTTGAAACCTCTCGACAAATGTGTCGTGGTCATCACCAATATTCTAATCTCCTCCAGGATATCAATCAAATTCATGTTGAGAAGTACCATGCTTGCCCCTCAATGATTTGTGATATCATCGACAACACTCATGTCTTCTTTCCAACACATGTTTGATCATGTCTTGGTTATACTTTGAGCTCCTTGCTATTCTCACAATTGTTCCTTGAGTAATTCTTGTGATCTTCAACCTCAACCCGTACTTGAAACACCATATTAATGCTACCTCGAAGCATGACTGTGGTATTCCGAATATCAATCAGAACATTGGAAGCACCTTGCCCAATGCTTCATGATCAATTATCCAAACACCGTTGTATGGGTAATGTCATGATTCTTCCCTTGCCCCGTTATCTAAATGCTTTTGAACTTGCTGTCCTATAATGCATATCATGCTCCGCTTCTCCTTGGGAAGGATATACTCCCAATTCATGTGTGTAATCATATTTTCCTTTCCATTGGTCTGTTTAATCCGATAATTTCATTTTCCCTTCCATTGGTTTGTTAAACCTTTCTTGTGATCTATATAATATAAGCAGAAATAATTCCCTGCTTATGAAAACTCTTCGATGTATAACCTTGCCAGTGAGACCCTGTTATTATTGTTGGTGACATTCTGGTAACCACCGATGGACGGGAACTTTACCTATTGGACCGCCTCGTTTAAACGAGCAGGAAAAATGGTTCTCTTCATCCCTCGCCCTTGGTACCAACAATTGTTGCCAACATGACTGACAGGCTAGCCTCTGACATGCCTTGCTATCATGACCATACAAGATGTCACCGCTCTTCTTACTCAACCCACATGGTGGGCCCATAACCCACAGTTCTATAGGATCAAAATCTGACTCTCGTATGCATCCATGTTTCCAAAGTTATTCCACCCGCTTGATTTCATATGAGATTCATGAGCCACCTTCCTAGTGATCTATCCTGGTGTCAGACGCAATACTTATTCCCGTTGCTCTGAACCCCATTCACACTCTCGGTTGGGCATTAAATGATTGCCCACGCGCTTAAAACTTCTCATGCCTTCTTTTATCTCTTCGATAATTTTCCTGAGTTTCAATTCGAGAGATACTTGTGCCACATTCCCTGAGTTATCTACCAGATAGTCAACCTTGTAAAGTCCGTTCTTCCGAAGCTACCCCATATTCTTTTCATAAGTACGAAGGAATTCTCGAAGGAAGAATGATGACTTCATCATGATGACCTGAAGCAGACGAATGAAGACCTCAATGTAATGGATCAACTTCTTTGAGACGAGCAACCAAGAACGAGAAGATCTGTTAGACTTTCATAACCAGAACTATCCCCCTTACTCCACCTCTTAAAATCTCGGGACGAGATTTCTTGTAGTGGAGAAGATTTGTAACACCCCTGGTGTGATGCTACAGTAACCACTTGCTAATGAAGACATGTCACTAGGGTTTCTAAGCTAAATTGCCTCCTGATAAAAAAATCAATCAAATTCAAATTCAAATTTAAATTGCAAGTGAAATAATTAAGTTCTCAAACATGAAAGCTAAAATGTTCACAATATTCTATAAATTCCCCTGATCTTTGTTTTGTTGAACCCACCATTTTTTTGACCCACCCATTAAGCCCTAGGAATTTATAAAGTGGTCTAACAGCGTTAATTGGACCATTTCAATTTAGAAAAATATTTAAAACCATCCAAAATAAATTGGAACTTGTTGTACTAACTCATCACAGTGCCTAGTATTTATGTGCAAGGTTAGTACCAAAACAAAATTCGTTTTCTATTTATTACAATTGCAAAACAGAAGAGAAATTAGAAACATAAAAGAATAAAGAAAAGGAGCTATATGGCACTGTCTGGTTGGGCTTCAATGTGAATAGTATGTGGCCCAGCCCACCTACTCCTCATCTCCTTCCTCCTGTACACAGGGGAGGGCATGTTGCTCATCCACCGGCTCCATGGCCAGCGATGCACGCACGTCGTTCATCCACCCGAGCTCCAGGGGAGATAAGGCCGACCCCGATCCCCCTCAACAAACCCTAGAACTCACATCCCCCTTCCCCTTGCCCGTGCGCTCGATCTGGAGCTCCACCGCAACCCTGTCGCCATGCTCGCCGTCGATCCCATGGACATCGGCTGCCCCTCATCTTCACTCCATGCCTAGGAGGACCGGTGCATCACGCTGGACACCACCCTCCGACGGGTTCACCGGAACACCCCCATCCTCGTCGCCATCGCCGACCATCCCCGACTACATCCGTTGCCGCCGTCGCTCGATCCCTTCGACCCCGACCACCCTCGGCTCCCCTGAGCGCGCCATCGACCTCCTCTCGGTGAGCAGCACCGATCCCCCGCCTTTTCCCCCTAGCTTCCGTCGATGTAGCTACCGCCCAAGTCCTCCCGAGGCCGCGCCCGAAGCTCTGCTTCCGCGCGCGAGCGCGTGCCCCTGGTTGCGCCTTGCCTTGTCCGGCTGCTCCCTTCGGCCGCCCCAGGCTGCCCCCCTGTGCACCCGCGCATGCACGCCCGCGCAGCCCCGCGCGCGCCACCCCTTGCTAGCGCAGCCCGCTGTTGCCTGCTAGTTTTGATGTTGCGCCGCCGCCGCTACTGCACTGCTCTGCCTGCTGTCGCCACTGCCGGCGCCGCTGCTAGCTACTGCTGCCCGTCGTGCCTGGCCGCGCCCGCCTCTGGCTGCCGCTGCTTTGTTGCTCCGCGGCTGCTGCACTCTGCTCGCCGCACGACGGTTGTTGTGCCTGTACTGCTGCTGCTACAGTAACGTTCAGTAACTGTAGCAGTAGCTAGCTTTGCTGCTGCTACACCGATTAACCATCTGGATAGCCCCTAAATAGCGTCTAAACAACTAACGACATGTGTAAAAATAAATGCGTAGAAAGTACACTTGACAAACTCCATTTTATCCCATTGGAACAAATCCATTTGAGGCATGGATTAAATCCTATGAAAATGACAAAAGTCTATGTTCTGTTAACTGGAAGAACTGAAAAACAGATTCTAGAGTTGACATCCAGTAGCACTTTTCAAACAAAGTTTTGAACAAGCAAATGGACACTAATGTAGATGGACTTGAAACTGTCATGTAGATCACAGCAGAGTGCCCAGATATGATATAAGGCCCTAATTCAAAGGATGTACAGAACGCTAGCTATAGCCTCTGCAAAAGAATTAAGTGATGTTTAAAACTAAGGACTTAGCCAATTTTCAGAGATTCCAGAAAATGTTTAAAAACTTCGGAAAATCGTAGAAATTCATCCGTAGCTCGGATGGAAAAACTTTATACATCAAAGTTGATCAGAAAGACGAGACGAATCCGATGATGCCCTTTGTGCGGCTGTCACATGCCTCTAACACTGCAAACATGGAACCTTCCCCCTCCGGGTCACCTGCCCGATGGTTGCCCAGAGCCGAGAAAGTATCCTCAGATATTTTTCCCGCCCCGTCTGTAACATGTAGCACTGCGTTAGGTCACCCCTAACACCGCTTATTGTCATGTCATGCTTTGTGATTGCTTTTATTGCCGTGTATTTATCTGTTTCCTCCCCCTCTTCTCTCTCGGTAGATCCCGGTACCGACGTAGTCCCCGAGACCGACGCAGCTCCGGAGTTCGACTACGCCGTTGATGACCCTTCTCTTGTCGCAGAGCTTCCAGGCAAGCACCCCCCTTTTGAATATGCCGATATCGCCTATTCTTTCTCTCTTATGCTTGCATTAGAAATTGTTGCTGCTACTGTTTATCCTATTTCTGATGCATAGCCTATTTTTGTAACTGCTGTTGATACCTACCTGTTATCCTAAACTGCTTAGTATAGGCTAGATAGAGACCCACCAGAGACCCCACTTTGTCCTAGTTGCCCCGCTGGATTATCAGATGACTCGATCAGCATGATCGACAACCAGGCCCCGGCACCGCACATCACCCCCCTTAGTTGTACGACACTACTGGGTTACTATCGAGTGCCGAGGGTGATACCTCGTATAGCACTTCTGATGTTAACTCTGTAGAGTAGCTATTTGGTCGTGGTCATCGAGGGTGATTCCTCCTTCACCACTTCCGATAACGATGCTGTCGTGCAACATCTCAAGTGTGAACCCATCAGGGTGATTCCTCCGAGTTCACCTTGACGGGTACATCGAGTAGGAATCAAACAAGGGTGATACCTCAGATTCCCCAGATGTTATGGACACACGGATACTTGGACTTTACAACTGTTGTTTGGAAAGGCGGGTCAACCCTGAGGGGTACCCGCAAGTGATGTGAAGACGGGTTGACCTGGAGGGTACACGAGAGATTATTACGAGGCGTGGTCGGGCATTCTTAGCCCTTGCCGCAAGTCCTCGAGACGGGGCGACTGGGTCACATCGATCGTGAGTCTCTGCTTGTTACCGCACTACCATTACACTAACGATTTGGATATGTGATCTGAGTGGGCCTCTGGCCCGATAGCACTAACCATCACGCGGGAATAAATATGGGTACTCTGCATCGTGGTATCAGCCGACAGCTTTGTCAGACATCTAGTTCAGCACTGTGGCACGGTCGGATCGTGTCGGCCATCCGAGGCGATGCTGGTATCCACCCTGCACACAACAACCCAGAGTGCACATGGCAATGGCCCAAGACCCCTGAGCGCTTAGGATGTAGACCGGCGGGGACCTCTCTGCTGAGCTTCAGGTAGGGCTGCGGTGTGTCGTTTGGCCGAGGCCGGGCATGACCCAGAAAAGTGTGTCCGGCCGGAGTTAAGCGAGCGTGGTGGGTAAGTTGGTGCACCCCTGCAGGGAAGAACTAATCTATGCATAGCCGGATCCTCGGTAACGGACGCTCGGAGTTGTATCCCGATCGATACAACTAGAACTGGATACTTGTGATGAGAAATTGATAGTATGGCTCTGGGATTGCTTACTCACAGGGAGTCGAGAAAGGATCTCTGGCCGAGGTTGATACTTATTACTGCTACTACTTTATACTATACTAATCTACACTCTTCTAATGCTGCAAGACCACTGAAGATGCTAGTCTTCAATAGGACTAGGCCTTCTCTCTATTCTGGCATTTCTGCAGCCTAGTCCACATATACAGCCTCTCTTTGATAATGTTGCATATGTAGTGTAGATCCTTGCTTGCTGAGTACTTCGGATGAGTACTCACGGTTGCTTTGCTTCCTCTTTTTCCCCTTACCCAATTGATGCGACCAGATGATGGAGCCCCGGAGCCAGCTGCCCCTGTCGACGATCACTACTACCACCCCGAGGATGGCTACTACTACGAGTTGGCTGACGACCAAGAGTAGGTTCGGAGGGTCCCAGGCAGGAGGCCTGCGCCTTTTCGATCGTAGTGTTTCTTTTGCCCCGCCTTTTAAAGGCCTGTCTGTCTTTCTTTTTATATCTGTACTCAGATATCTGATGCTTCCGCTGACGCTTGTATGCAAGCTTATGTATTCGAGCCCTCGAGGCCCCTGGCTTGTAATATAAAGCTTGTATTATTTTAATTTGTGTCTAGAGTTGTGTTGTGATATCTTCAAGTGAGTCCTTAGGCTTGATCGTGTGCATTTGTGTGTATGATTAGTGCACGATTAAGCTGGGGGCGTCACAGAACTTAGCAATGGAGAAATAAAACTAATATTACAAAAAAACTGTCAATAGGTCTTGAAAGAATTGGTCTAAGGAATTAGATGATGCACTTTGGGCCTACAGAACAGCATATAAAAATCATATGGGAATGTCTCCGTATAAAATGGTTTATGGAAAGGCTTGTCATTTACCTCTTGAGTTAGAACATAAAGCATATTGGGTAATTAAAGAACTTAATTATGATTTCAAACTTGCTGGTGAAAAGAGGTTATTTGATATTAGCTCACTAGATGAATGGAGAACCCAAGCATATTAAAATGCCAAATTATTCAAAGAAAAAGTTAAAAGATGGCATGACAAAAGAATCCAAAAGCGGGAATTCAAAGTGGGTGAGCATGTTCTTTTATACAATTCTCGTTTTAGATTCTTTGCAGGACAACTTCTCTCTAAATGGGAAGGACCTTATATTATCGAAGAGGTTTATCGTTCTGGAGCTATTTAGATCAATAATGCCGAGGGCACTAATCCGAAGGTAGTCAATGGGCAAAAAATTAAGCACTATATCTCAGGTATGCCTATTAATGTTGAAAGCAATATTATTCAAACCATGACCCCGGAGGAACACATAAAAGAACCCGGACTCCGAAAAATCCGCAAAAATATTTTCTGTCAGTTTAGGAATATTACAAAAATTAGGAAAATAAGAAATAACCAGGAAGGCAACCGAGGAGGGCACAAGACACCAGGGCACGCCTGCCTTGCCTGGCGTGCCCAGGTGGGTTATGCCCACCTCGGGAACCTTCCCGACTCCGTTTTCCTTCCATATTCTTGTTTCCCAAGATAAAAAAATATCTATATATACCCCCGAACGATCTGACCACCACATCACAGAAAAATCCCATGTTCTTGTTTCGTGCTATTTTTCCTATCAGATCTAAACCACCATGGCTCCACCAAGCTCCTCCAAGGACAAGTTCTTCGAGAAGGTCATCAACCCATATTTGCGGGAGGTGATGCAGCACCCTCAAGCCATTGAGATGCGTGAGGGGGTGCTCCACATCCGGGATGTCCAAGGTCCAAAGAGGACGGGAACCGTGGAGGCCAGGCTCGAAGCCATGGAGTAGGAGGTCTTCAAGTGCAAGGGGATGGTGGAACGTGGGCTCAGTGCCAATCACCTCATGATTATGGATTTCACCCATGATCACAAGGTGGATGGCCCGCCCATGAAGGACATCGTCTTCACCCTCAACGAGCAAATCAATTTTCTACAAAGCCAAATCTATGATCTTCAAAATCAAGTCTTTGAATATGAGGCAAGATTTAAAGGTATGAGTTTAGCTGCCAGTTGCAGGACTCGTGAGACTCGCGCCACTTATGATGGTGAACTGCTGCCAATGGAAGCCAGAGGATAAGCTCGCTACTACCTCATCACCACCACCATCATCACCTTCCCCACCAAAGGAGACTTGAGTACATGGGTATGGGCACTCCCCTTGGTTTGTTCCAAGCTTGGGGGAGGTGCCCCAGTATCGTATCACCACCACTTTCTTTGCCTTTATCTATTTTAGTTCGATCTTTAGTTATCCTATGATTTAGTTGAATAAAAGTTTAGTTCGATCTATTTTTGAGTGCTTGCTTAGTGATCTATCTATGTAATCGTGTGCGAGATTATATAATAAAGAGTAGTCTGAGTTTTGTTTCTTTACCTTTTTGTTTCAATAAAAAGAAAGGGAAATAATGAAAAAGATCATATGCTAATCTTATGGTAAGTAATGACATCACATAAGAAAAAGTATAAGTGGTAAAATTTGTTGGAGATTGACAAACATAGCATTGGTCAATGATGCAATTCATGAAAGAATTAATAAGGAAAGAGAATATTCACATGCAAATACACTATCTTGGACATCTTTTATGATTATGAGCCCCCGTTAAATATTATATGTCAAAATTGTTGACGTTGGACAAGGAAGACAACATAATGAATTATGTTTGTTCATATTCACATAGAATTTCTATTGTCATAGATCCTTCAACATGTGGTGCTTGCTCAACATCTTTGCTAGCCAAAAACTCTGCACTAAGTAGAGATACTACTTGTGCATCCAAAAACCCTTAAACCCAAAATCTTATTTTGAGAGTCCACCATACCTACCTATGGATTGAGTAAGATCCTTCAAGTAAGTTGTCATCGGTGCAATAAGGCAATAAAAATTGCTTCTAAATGTGTTGGATCATTTAGTGTAAGAGAAAATTGAGCGTTGTACGAACTTGTGATGGCAAAGTAATAAAAGCGATGGACTTCATAATAAAGGTTGCTATCATAAGGGGCAATATAACATGACGTTCTTTTGCATTAAGGGATTTGGCATGCAAACAAAAAGTGCATGACAACCTCTGTTTCCCTCTGCGAAGGGCCTATCTTTTACTTTTATGTATTTGCTTTTATGCAAGAGTCAAAGTATTCTTCCCTAGTCCTTTTTATTTTCTCTTTTTGCAAGCATCATGTGGTGAGGAAAGATCTAGGCACATATATCCAGTTGGATATGAGTGAGCATGAGTTATTATTGTTAACATCACCCTTGAGGTGAATACATTGGGAGGCGAAACTATAAGGCCCTATCTTTCTATGTGTCTGGTTGAAACTTTTTGCTCATGGGTATGTTGTGAGTGTTAGCAATCATAGAAGGTTAAATGATGGTTGAGTATGGACTTGCCAAAAGGCTCCGATACGTGACCCTTCCTAAAAATATGATGAATTGTAGTTGCAAAGTTGACTGAGAACATAGTTTGTTGGTTTCCAATAGAGTTTATGCTTTATACTTCAATGTTGTGATGAATTGTTACTTGTTCATGGGAAGTTATATGATAAAGCTTTATGATTAAGTTTGTTTTCTGTTATGATAATAAGCATCATGCTACTATGTCTGTATTTTGTTTTTATCGACGCCTCTCTCTCTCTCTCTAAGCATGTGGACATTTTTTCGATATCAGTTTTTCGCTTGAGGACAAGCGAGGTCTAAGCTTGTGGGAGTTGATACGTCCATTTTGCATCATGACTTCCTACTACTATTTATAATGTTTTTATGCATAATAATGCTTTATGGAGTAATTCTAATGCCTTTTCTCTCATAATATGCAAGGTTTACACAAAGAGGGAGAATGCCGGCAGCTGGAATTCTGGACCTGAAAAAGCTATGTCAGAGTTACCTATTGTGCACATCTCCGAATGAGCTGAAATTTTACGGAGAATTATTTTAGAATGTATAAAAATACTGGAGCAAATAACTACCGGAGGGGGCCACCTGGTGAGCACAAGACACCAGGGCACGTCAGGCCCCCCAGGCGCGCCCTGGTGGGTTGTGCTCAGCCCAGCCCACCTCCGGTGCCCATCTTCTGGTATATAGGTCATTTTGACCTAGAAAAAATAAGGGGCGACTTTCGGGACGGAGCACCGCCGTCTCGAGGCGGAACTTGGGCAGGAGCACTTTTGCCATCCGGCGGAGCGATTCTGCCGGGGGGAACTTCCCTCCCGGAGGGGGAAATCGAAGCCATCGTCATCACCAACAACCCTCTCATCTTTGGGAGGCCAATCTCCATCAACATCTTCAACAGCACCATCTCCTCTCAAATCCTAGTTCATCTCTTGTGTTCAATCTTTGTACCGGAACCTTAGTTTGGTACCTGTGGGTGACTAGTAGTGTTGATTACATCTTGTAGTTGATTACTATATGGTTTATTTGGTGGAAGATTATATGTTCAGATCCATTATGCTATTTAATGCCCCTCTGATCTTGAGCATGATTATCATTTGTGAGTAGTTACTTTGGTTCTTGAGGTCGCGGGAGAAGTCATGTTGCAAGTAATCATGTGAACTTGATATGTGTTCGATATTTTGATGATATGTATGTTGTGATTCCCTTAGTGGTGTCATGTAAACATAGACTACATGGCACTTCACCATATTTGGTCCTAAGGGAATGCATTGTGGAGTAGTTATTAGATGACGGGTTGCTAGAGTGACAGAAGCTTAAACCCTAGTTTATGCGCTACTTCGTAAAGGGACCGATTTGGATCCAAATGTTTGATGCTATGGTTAGATTTTATCTTAATACTTTCTTGTAGTTGTGGATGCTTGCGAGGGGGTTAATCATAAGTGGGAGGTTTCTTCAAGTAAGAACAGCACCCAAGCACCGGTCCACCCACATATCAAATTATCAAAGTAGCGAACACGAATCAAACCAACATGATGAAAGTGACTAGATGAAATTCCCGTGTACCCTCAAGAACGCTTTGCTTATTATAAGAGACTGTTTTGGCTTGTCCTTTGCCACAAAAGGATTGGGCTACCTTGCTGCACTTTATTTACCGTTACCGTTACTTGTCCGTTACAAATTAGCTTGCTATCAAACTACCTGTTACCAACTATTTCAGTGCTTGCAGAAATCACCTTGCTGAAAACCACTTGTCATTTCCTTCTGCTTCTCATTGGGTTCGACACTCTTACTTATCAAAAGGACTTCGATTGGTCCCCTATACTTGTGGGTCATCAAGCAGCTGGGCCAGTCACCTGGGAGTTGGCCGTGAGGGCGCGAGGATGAGCTAGGGGCGCCGGCCATCTGCCTTGAGGTTTCTCTGAATGGGATTGTTTTCTGGCTTGGGGATGAACGGGCCACTCGATGCGTCCTTGGCCTATTTAATAGGCATATTCCCTGATCCCGGGAGGGTGTTTTTGTAAAAGGTGCAAGACTGCTCACCTTCTGGCAGATGCACAGAAATCGAAGGTCGCCTTTGACAAAGTTAATGGTGGGGGCCACCTCCAACATGATGGGATGAGAAGTCGTCGGAAGCCGAATTGTTATAATCAGCCAAACAGAGGGAAGATGGAGAACTCGCCTCGCAAGCCGAAGACTTTGGGAAGCATGGGGCAATCGACAGTTTTGAGCTCCCGCATTGAAGGCTAGTTCGATGGCTACTGAGGGAGTCCTGGATTAGGGGGTCCTCTGGCTGCCGGCCTATCTCAATGGGCCGGACAGTGGGGCCGCACTATATCCGGACCAAAGACCTTTTTTGTGCCTTGGCGTACACCCCAAGTCAAGATGGAAGATTCAGTGTTCCTGTTTCCTTGATGTAACCGACTATGTGTAACCCTAATACTCCTGGTGTCTATATAAACCAGAGGGTTTAGTCCATAGAGGCCAGAAGATCAATCGCCATCCTACTAGTTTAGGGTTTAGTTCGTCTAATCTCGTGGTAGATCAACTCTGTAATCCCCCATATACACAAGCAATATAATCAAACAGGACGTAGGGTATTACCTCTTAGAGAGGGCCCGAACCTGGGTAAATATCGTGTCCCACGTCCCTTGTTCCCCATCGTTCCAAGGTCTTCGGGACCCCCTACCCGAGATCCGTCGGTTTTGACACCGACACCATCCCAACCACACCCGGTAGCGAGATGTGCAACTTTCGGGCCCCGCCTATAGACTACTTTTTCTCAACCCTCATGGATGTGCAGTTTTTCACCATTCAAACAATGTGCAACTTCGTTTGTTGCCCGCCCAACTAAAATTACACATCCACTAGTAAGGAGGGGGAAGGAGTTGCACATCGACTACTAGACCGTTGGCTAGAACAAACAAACTAAGTTGCACATACCGCTCGTAGGGAAGGTGGGGCAGGGTGCGCCTCCATTGAAAACTACACATCCACGAGTAAGGAGGGGGTTGCACATCGACTACTAGGTAGTCGGCCGGGGCAACAGATTAGTTGCACATCACAAAAAGTTGGTTGTCATAGTTGCTAGGTTGCAACCTTTATAGAAAGTTGGATCATGCAGTTCCAAAAATTGGGTTTGAAAAAAGTTGCACCATGCAGTACTAAAATTGCACCACATAGTAATAGAGTTGCATCATATAGCACCAAAGTTGCCATAAAAAATTTCATCCAAACATATATGGATGGGGTATAGTTTCAAAAAGCTCGTCATAAGGATGCCAACAGTGAAAGCGGATTTGAATTTCGACGTGTGATGTAAAAGTTATAGCTCTCTAAAAATTTAAAACATGAAATAAAAGGACAACAAAGTAAGCTCTGCACAAGTGTGAATGCATTTATTGCATGGGTTGTTTTTCGTGTCAGTTTCTACTCAAGTGTTTTTCTGTCACGGGAGACCACCTACGTTCCAACAAGAGTGGCCGCTCGATTTAGGGCACGCACATTCCTGGGATTGCAAAATTCTGAAGGGACCGAAGTGGAGAACTATTAAATTAAAAAAGAATTAGACAGATTGAAACGTGGTCCTATGAACGAGGATTCCCGTTCTAGGCAGAAGGAAATTGTCGTTCTCATTGAGAACCTGTTGGATCAAGAAGAAATTTTCTAGTTACAAAGAGGTCGAGCAAATTGGTTGATGCATGGAGACCAAAATACTTCTTTTTTCCACAATGCAGCCACAGCTAGGAAAAAGAAAAACAATATTAAAATACTTCTTGATGATTTTGGGTCGGCGACAAGATACGAAACTGAAGGACCATATCATAGAATATTTTAAAAAACTATTTACCTCAGATATTGTGCAACCTAATCAGGAGGTGCTATCACTGGTAAGGAGAGTATCTACTGAGATGAACAATTCCCTCCTTGCTCCATATACAGCTGATGACGTTCGTAAAGCCTTGTTCGACATTGGGGATTTGAAAGCCCCAGGGCCTGATGGGATCCATGCTATCTTCTATAAAAGGTTTTGGCCAATGTTAGGAGACGATTGATGACCCACAAGTATAGGGGATCAATCGTAGTCCTTTCGATAATTAAGAGTGTCGAACCCAACGAGGAGCAGAAGGAAATGACAAGTAGTTTTCAGCAAGGTATTCTCTACAAGCACTGAAATTATAAGTAACGAGTAGTTTGATAGCAAGGTAATTTGTAACGAGCAAGTAACGGTAACGGTAACAAAAGTGCAGCAAGGTAGCCCAATCCTTTTGAGGCAAAGGACAGGCCAAAACGGTCTCTTATGATAAGCAAAGCGTTCTTTTGGGTACACGGGAATTTCATCTAGTCACTTTCATCATGTTGGTTTGATTCGTGTTCGCTACTTTGATAATTTGATATGTGGGTGGACCGGTGCTTAGGTGTTGTTCTTACTTGAACAAACCTCCTACTTATGATTAACCCCCTCACAAGCATTCGCAACTACGAGAAAAGTATTAAGAATAAATCTAACCATAGCATTAAACTTTTGGATCCAAATCAGTCCATTACGGAATAAGCGCATAAACTAGGGTTTAAGCTTCTGTCACTCTCGCAACCCATCATCTAATAACTACTCCAAAATGCATTCCCTTAGGCCCAAATATGGTGAAGTGCCATGCAGTCGACGTTCACATGATACCACTAAGGGAATCACAACATACATACCATCAAAATATCGAACACATATCAAGTTCACATGATTACTTGCAACAAGATTTCTCCCGTGACCTCAAGAACAAAAGTAACTACTCACAAATGATAATCATGCTCAAGATCAGAGGGGTATTAAATAGCATAATGGATCTGAACATATAATCTTCCACCGAATAAACCATATAGTAATCAACTACAAGATGTAATCAACACTACTAGTCACCTACAAGCACCAATCTAAGGTTCCGGTACAAAGATTGAACACAAGAGATGAACTAGGGTTTGAGAGGAGATGGTGATGTTGAATATGTTGATGGAGATTGCCCTCCCCAAGATGGGAGAGTTGTTGGTGATGATGATGACAATGATTTCCCCCTCCGGGAGGGAAGTTCCCCCGGCGGAATCGCTCCGCCAGAGGGCAAAAGTGCTCCTGCCCAAGTTCCGCCTCGAGACGGCGGCGCTTCGTCCCGAAAATCCTCTCCTTATTTTTTCTAGGTCAAAATGACTTATATACCAGAAGATGGGCACCGGAGGTGGGCCGAGGGGAGCACAACCCACCAGGGCGCGCCTGGGGGCCCTGGCGCGCCCAGGTGGGTTGTGCCCACCTGGTGGGCCCCCTCTGGTACTTATTGGCTCCAATAATTCTTATGTATTCCATAAAAAATCTCCGTGAAGTTTTAGCTCATTTGGAGTTGTGCAGAATAGGTAGCCTGATGTAGCCTTTTCAGGTCCATAATTCCAGCTGCCAGTATTCTCCCTCTTTGTGTGAACCTTGCATATTATGAGAGAAAAGGCATTAGAATTACTCCAAAAAGCATTATTATCCATAAAAACAATATAAATAACAGTAGGAAAACATGATGCAAAATGGACGTATCAACTCCCCCAAGCTTAGACCTCGCTTGTCCTCAAGCGAAAACCGAAATCGAAAAACATGTCCACATGCTTAGAGAGAGAGGTGTCGATAAAAATAAAATATGGACATAGAAGCATCATGTATATTATTATAACAGCAACAAACTTTAACATAAAACTTTATTATAGAACTTTTATCATATAACTTCTATCATAGACTTCTCATGAACAAGTAACAATTCATCACAACATCGAAGTATAAAGCATAAACTCTATTGAAAACCAACAAACTATGTTCTCAGTCAACTTTGCAACTACAATTCATCATCTTTTCAGGAAGGGTCACGTATCGAAGCCTTTTTGGCAAGTCCACATACTCAACCATCATATAGTCTTCTATGATTGCTAACACTCACCGCATACACATGAGCAAAAAGTTTCAATCGGACACATAGAAAGATAGGGGCTTATAGTTTCCGCCACCCAATGTATTCACCTCAAGGGTGATGTCAACAATAATAACTCATGCTACTCATATTCAACTAGATATATGTGCCTAGATCTTTCCTCACCACATGATGCTTGCCAAAAGAGGAAATAAAAAAGAAATAGAGAGAAAAACTTTGACTCTTCATAAAAGTAAATGCATAAAAGTAAAAGATAGGCCCTTCGTAGAGGCAAGCAGAGGTTGCCATGCGCTTATTTGTTTGTATGCTCAATCTCTTAGTGCAAAAGAACATCACGTTATATTGCCCCTTATGATAGCAACCTTTATTATGCAGTCTGTCGCTTTTATTCTTTGCCATCATAAGTTTGTACAACGCTCAATTTTCTCTTACACTAAATGATCTAACACTTTTAGAAGCAATTTTTATTTCCTTTTTGCACCGATGACAACTTACTTGAAGGATTTTGCTCAATCCATAGGTAGGTATGGTGGACTCTCAAAACAATATTTGGGTTTAAGGGTTTTGGATGCACAAGTAGTATCTCTACTTGGTGCGGAATTTTTGGCTAGCAAAGATGGGAGGCAAGCACCACATGTTAAAGGATCTATGACAATATAACTTCTATGTGAATATGAACAAACATAAATCATTACGTTGTCTTCCTTGTCCAACGTCAATAATTTTGGCATACAATATTTTGATGGGGGCTCACAATCACAAAAGATGTCCAAGATAGTGTATTTATATGTGAATCCTCTCTTCCCTTATTAATTCTTTCATGAATTGCATCATTGACCAATGCTATGTTTGTAAATCACTAAAATTTTCTACTTATACTCTTCCTTATGTGATGTCATTACTTACCATAAGGTTAGCATATGATCTTTTTCATTTATTTCCTTTCTTTTTATTGAACATGAAAAGTAAAGAAACATAACTCAAACTACTCTTTATTATATATCTTGCACACGATTACAAGGATAGATCACTAAGCAAACACTCGAAAAGAAAGGATCAAACTAAACTTTTATTCATCTAAAGCAAAAGATAACTAAGGATCGAATTAAGATAAGTAAAGGCAAAAGATAGTGGGGGTGATACGATACCGGGGCACCTCCCCCAAGCTTGGCACAAGCCAAGGGGAGTGCCCATACCCGATACTAAATTTTCCTTTGGTGGTGAAGAAGGAGGTGGTGGTGATGAAGTAGTATTCCCCAGTATACTCATGAGTAGCCCCTTCAAGTCTTGAATCTCTCGAAGGGCTTGATGAAGTAATTCAGTATTTTTCTCCACTTCAGCCATAATGTGCTTATTCTCCGGGCCCCAAGAGTTTGTCCCTGCATCACTTTCTCTTGGACGAGATATGTCCCAATTGGACGGTATGTGCATACGAGGAGTATTTTCGAACCCATAATTGTGAATCAAATTGTGAAAATTGTTACGATTTAACCTGTGTAAAGGCCTCCTTGGTGGGAGTTCTTCATGCACTTCTAGGCTTTCTTGATTGTTTGATGATCTCATGGCTTGATAAGGGTTAGGATGAGTGGAGATGCCAGCTAGAGTGCCTCTCTCGGAAGCCGGAGGGTGAACCCCAAGGGAACTCCCTTCATCTTCCTCCATGGCAACCTCCTCAACTCCCTCTCTCCTTAGCTCCCCTTGTAGCAACCAAACATCACCTTCTTCATGGTTGGAGGAGGGAAAAGACATGATGCCTGGCTTAACAGATCTGACAGAAAACAGCAAGAAAAAGAAACAGAAGATTTCTCCGTGATACGGTAGTCAATAGGTTCGGGAGGTATATAAAGATGTTTTATCTTGCGTAACAAGCAAACGGAAGAAAAATGGAGTCCGGAAGGTACCCGAGGTGGGCATAACCCACCTGGGCGCGCCTGGCTGGTGTCTTGTGCCCACCAGGGGTGCCTTCCTGGTTGTTTATTATTTTCCTAATTTTTGATAAATACTAAAACTGACAGAAAATATTTTTTGCGGATTTTTCGGAGTCCGTTTACTTACCGTATCACGTACCTCCTCTTTTTCATGATTCTGGAGTGTTCCGGAAGGTTTCCTTTATGTGTTCTTCCGGTGTCATAGTTTGGATAATATTGCTTTCAACATTAATGGGCGTACCTGAGATATAATGTTTTATTCTTTGCCCGTTGACAACCTTCGGGTTGGTACCTTCGGCATTATTTATTTTGATGACTCCAGATTGATAAACCTCCTCGATAACATAGGGTCCTTCCCATTTGGAGAGGAGTTTTCCTGCAAAGAATCTGAAACGAGAGTTGTACAAAAGAACATATTCTCCAACTTTGAACTCACGCTTTTGGATTCTTTTGTCATGCCATCTTTTAACTTTTTCTTTAAATAACTTGGCATTTTCATAGGCTTGGGTTCTCCATTCATCTAGTGAGCTAATATCAAATAACCTCTTTTCACCGGCAAGTTTGAAATCATAGTTGAGTTCTTTAATTGCCCAATATGCTTTATGTTCTAACTCAAGAGGCAAATGACAAGCTTTTCCATAGACCATTTTAAAAGGAGACATACCCATAGGATTTTTATATGCTGTTCTATAAGCCCAAAGTGCATCATCTAATTTCTTAGACCAATTCTTCCTGGACCTATTGATAGTTTTTTGTAATATTAACTTTATTTCTCTATTGCTAAGTTCAACTTGACCAGTAGACTGAGGATGATAGGGTGATGCAATTCTATGGTTAACATCATACTTAGCAAGCATTTTACGGAAAGCACCATGAATAAAATGTTAACCACCATCAGTCATTAAATACCTAGGGACTCCAAACCTTGGGAAAATAACTTCCTTAAGCATTTTAATAGAGGTGTTGTCATCAGCGCTACTAGTCGGAATAGCTTCTACCCACTTAGTGACATAATCAACAGCAACCAAAATATGAGTATACCCATTAGAGGAAGGAAAAGGTCCCATGTAATCAAACATCAAATGGTTCAATAGCAAGTGAATAATTCATAGGCATTTCTTGACGCTTACCAATATTACCAATTCTTTGACATTCATCACAAGATAAAACAAACTTACGGGCATCCTTGAAGAGAGTAGGCCAATAAAAACCAGATTGCAATACCTTATGAGCAGTTCTATCTCCCGCATGATGCCCTCCATAAGCTTCGGAGTGACATTTCCGTAGGATTTGTCCCTATTCATGCTCAAGTACACAACGTCTAATAATACCATCTAATCCTTCTTTATAAATATGTGGGTCATCCCAAAAGTAATGTCTTAAATCATAGAAGATTTTTTTTCTTTTGTTGGTATGTGAAACTGGGTGGTATGTATTTAGCAACGATGTAATTAGCATAGTCAGCATACCAAGGAATGTTATGAGAAACATTTATTGCAGCTAATTGTTCATCGGGAAAACTATCATTAATAGGTTGTGGGTCATCAAGAATATTTTCTAACCTAGACAAGTTATCAGCAACGGGGTTCTTAGCTCCTTTTCTATCAGTGATATGTAAGTCAAATTCTTGTAGCAAAAGAACCCACCTAATAAGTCTAGGTTTAGCATCTTTCTTTTCCATAAGATATTTTATAGCAGCATGATCAGTGTGAACAGTAACTTTAGAATCAACAATGTAAGATCTAAATTTGTCACAAGCAAACACAACTGCTAAGAATTCCTTTTCAATAGTAGCATAATTGCGTTGAGCACTGTCTAGAGTTTTACTAGCATAATGAATAACATTTAACTTCTTATCAACTCTTTGTCCTAGAACAGCACCAACAGCATAGTCACTAGCATCACACATAATTTCAAAAGGTAAGTTCCAATCAGGTGGTTGAACAATAGGTGCAGAAATTAAGGCTTTCTTAAGTGTTTCCAAGGCTTCTACACAATCATCATCAAAAACAAATGGAACATCCTTTTGCAAGAGATTTGTAAGAGGCCTAGAAATTTTAGAGAAGTCTTTAATAAATCTTCTATAGAAACCAGCATGACCGAGGAAACTACGAATACCTTTGATATCTTTAGGACATGGCATTTTCTCAATTGCATCAACTTTTGCTTTATCCACCTCAATACCTCGTTCAGAAATTTTATGTCCCAAGACAATACCTTCATTAACCATAAAGTGGCACTTATCCCAATTCAAGACAAGATTAGTTTGCTCGCATCTCTGCAAAACTCGATCAAGGTTGCTTAAGCAATCATCAAAAGAAGTTCCGTAAACGGAAAAATCATCCATGAAAACCTCAACAATCTTTTCACAAAAATCAGAGAATATAGCAGTCATACATCTTTGAAAAGTAGCTAGTGCATTACATAAACCAAAAGGCATACGTGTATAAGCATAAGTTCCGAAAGGACAAGTGAAGGTGGTTTTCTCTTAATGAGGTTGTGACACAGGTATTTGAGAAAAACCATAGTATCCATCAAGGAAACAAAAGTGTGTGTGTTTAGATAGTCTTTCAAGCATTTGATCAATAAAAGGCAAAGGGTAATGATCTTTTCTAGTTGCTTTATTTAATTTTCTAAAATCGATTACCATTTTGTAGCCAGTGACAATTCTTTGTGGAATAAGTTCATTTTTATCATTAGGAACAATAGTAATACCTCCTTTCTTAGGGACACAATGAACGGGGCTTACCCATCTACAATCAGCTATAGGATAGATTATACCTGCTTCCAAAAGCTTTAATATTTCAGTTCTTACCACTTCTTTCATTTTGGGATTCAAGCATCGTTGGTGATCAACAACGGGTTTAGCATCAGGTTCCATATTAATTTTGTGCTGAAAGAGAGTGGGACTAATGCCCTTTAAATCATCAAGAGTATATCCAATAGCAGCTCGGTGCTTCTTCAGAACCTTCAATAATCTTTCTTCTTCATCTTCTGAAAGGTTAGCACTAATAATAACAGGATATATCTTTTTCTCATCAAGATAAGCATATTTCAAAGTGTCTGGTAATTGTTTTAATTCAAACACAGGATCACCTTTAGGTGGAGGAGGTCCTCCTAGAGTTTCAATAGGCAAATTGTGTTTAAGCAGAGGTCGTTGTTCAAAGAAAATTTTATCTATTTCATTTCTTTCATGCATATGCATATCATTTTCATGGTCTAGCAAATATTGTTCTAGTAGATCAGTAGGAGGCACAGCAATAGAAGCAAGACCAATTATTTCATCCTTACTAGGCAACTCTTTCTTATGTTGTTTTCTACTAAACTTAGAAAAATTAAACTCATGAGACTCATCACCAAAACTAACACCGACGATTTGTTTCTCACAATCTATTTTAGCATTAATGGTGTTCAAGAAAGGTCTACCAAAGATAATGTGACAAAAGTCATCTTGTGGGGAACCAAGAACAAGAAAATCAGTAGGGTATTTTATTTTCCCACACAAGATTTCAACATCTCTAACAATCCCAAGTGGTGTGATGGTGTCTCTATTGGCAAGTTTAATAGTAACATCTATGTCTTCTATTTCAGCGGGTGCTATATCATTCATAATTTCTTGATATAAGGTAAAAGGAATAGCACTCACGCTAGCACCTATGTCACATAAACCATGATAATAGTGATCTCCTATTTTAACTGACACAACAGGCATGCCAACAACAGGTCTATGTTTATCTTTTTCATCAGGTTTGGCAATTCTAGCAGCTTCATCACAGAAGTAGATAACATGCCCATCTAAATTTTCTACCAGGAGATCTTTAACCATAGCAACACTAGGTTCTACTTTGATTTGTTCAGCAGGCTTGGGTGCTCTAATATAACTCTTATTGACCATAGTTGAAACTTTAGCATGTTCCTTTATCCTAACAGGGAAAGGTGGTTTTTCAATATAAGCAGTAGGAACAACTGGATCAACATCGTAAACAATAGTTTCATCTTTAGCTATTACCGGTTCCTTAATTTCTTATTTAATAGGTGGGTGATATTTTGTAACACCCCCAGTGGTTAACTACAGTAATCACCCTTTTGATTATGCCATGTCATCATGTTTAACAGTGCATGATCATCATTTGCATCATAATGCATTTCAACTCCTAACCTCAAATTCAAAATTAAATGAGAGTGGAAAATAAAAGTTGTCCAACATAGAAACTAAATTGTTCATTAAATAGCAAATAAATCAGAGACAATTCTAAAATTGAAACCGACATCATTGGAGTTGGGTAAGTGACTCAAACATCTTCAAACAGCGACTAAAAACAATATTTAATAACCCTTTATTAAATCTAATTTAAGTATGAAATGATGTTTTGCCCAAACTAATTTTAGGTGTTAGGAAATAAAGCACTGGTATTTATGGACCAGGTCACATGTTTTACAAAATTCAATTTGAGCCCTAACTATTTACAAAACAGGGGTATGGATAAATAAAAGGAGAAAAGAAAAGAAAAAGGAAAAGCCCCCCCTCCCTCGCGGTCGACAGCGCGTCGCCGCGACTGCCGCGTATATGAGCAGCACCCCGGACCCCCTGGCTCTCCCTCGCCTCACTCTCCCCTGGACACCACCTCTCCTCTCTCTCCAGTGCGCAGCCATGGCACCGCCGCCGTAGCACGCGCGGCCACCGCCTCTGCCTCGTCGCGTGACCGTGCCCGCATGGTTCGCCTCCGTCGACTACGCCTCTCCCCCGAGCCCCACGAGCTAGAACGCGTCGCTGCGTCGTCGGCGCCGTCATCTTCCACCTTCGGCCGCCGCACGCCATCGCCGACTCCGGCCACTCCGAGCCCTCCCCGCGCACGCTAAGCTCACCTACAGACTCGCTGTGAGCACCTCGTCCCCCTCCCCCTCTCCCCGCGCGCTCTTCGTGCCCGTACGCGTCGCCCCTCTTTCGCCCGAACGCACCGCCGCCTAGCTCGTCGCCGGTGCCGTTCCGGTGACCAAACGGCCTCGGGCCCGTGCGCATCGTGCTCCCCGCATCGCGCAGGCCACACCTAGCTTCTCCTTTCGCTCGCTAGCGCGCCGTAGCGCCGACCCCGTGCACCACCCGAACGCCATCGCCGCTGCGGTCATCGCCGGCGCCGTTCCCGGCGGCCCCCAACCACGCCAACACCACCACGTGACGCGGCGCTCGCCGCCCGTTCGAACGGGCCAAGCCACGGCCCCGGAGACGCCTTGAGGGCGAAACCCGAGCTCGCCGGAGCTCGCCACCGCGTCTGGGCACTCCGGCGCGACTCCGGCGGCCGGTCCGACGTGGCGCCGCGGGCCCCACGGCCCAGCCACTGACTCTGGGCCCCACTGGGTCCCGTTGACCTAGTCCACGCTGACTGGGCGGGCCCTGTGTCTATGACATGTGGGTCCCGCTCGGTAAAATGTTTTATTAAATAAATAATCCGTTAATAAAATTAATTAGTGATTTAAAACACTAATTACCCACTGACTGCTGGGCCCCGCCTGCTAATTAGTTTAAATAGATTAAGCTAACTCTGTTTAGTTAACTGGGTCACTGACATGTGGGCCCCACATATCAGGTTTGACCTGGCCGGCCCCCTGTTGACTGCTGACGTCATCCATGCGTCATGCTGACGTCACCCTGCTACTGTTCTGGATAATTCGAATTAATAATAAATCTGTAATTTCAGAATATTGTTTAAACTTTAGAAAATCATATCTTTTAAACCGTAACTCCGATGAAAATACTTTCTACATGAAAGTTGCTCAGAACGACGAGACGAATCCGAGTACGCGATCCGTTCGTCCGTCACACGTCCCTAACTATCCGAACTTGCAACCGTTCCCCTCTTATCCTCTGTCCGATAATTCCAAAGACCCGGGAAATATCGTCAGATATTCTCCCGCTCCGTCTGTTACGTGTGATGCTGCGTTAGACTACCCCTAGCACCGTGTATCGTATTTGTCATGCTCATGTTTGCTATATATTTATACTGTTTCCTCCCCCTCTTCTCTCTCGATAGATCCCGACGCAGCTCCGGAGACCGAAGACAGCATTGACAACCTTGCCCTTGCCGCCGAGCAACCAGGCAAGCCCCCCCCCCTTTGATCATCCCGATATCGCCCATTCTATATTCTCATGCTTGCATTAGAATTACTTCTGCTGCTGCTTTACCTATTCTGATGCATAGCCTGTTCATTGTAACCTGCTGTTGATAATTACCTACATATCCTAAACTGTTTAGTCTAGGCTGGGTAGAGACCTATCAGTGACCCCACTTATCCCGACTGCCGCGCTGGATCGTCAGAAGACCCGATCAATGGGATTGAAGACCAGGACCCGACACCGCACATCAACCCCCTTAGTTGTAACGACACTGCAGCGTTACTATCGAGTGCCGAGGGTGAAACCTCTTGTAGCACTTCTGATGTTAACTCTGTAGAGTAGCTATTCGGTCGTGGTCATCGAGGGTGATTCCTCCTTCACCGCTTCCGATAACGACGCTGTCCTACAACACCTCAAGTGTGGACCCAGTGAGGGTGATTCCTCCTAGTTCACCTTGACGGATACATCGAGTGGGAATTCAATGAGGGTGATACCTCGGATTCCCTGATGTTATGGACACACGGATACTTGGACCTTACAATGTCACTTGGAAAGGCGGGTCGACCCTGAGGGGTACCCGCGTGTGATGTGAAGGCGGGTTGCCAGTGTGGTGCCCGAGTGGTGAATACGAGGCGCGGCCGGGCATTCTTAACCCTTGCCGCAAGTCCTCGAGACGGGGCGACGGGGTCACATCTTTCGTGAGTCTCTGCTCGTTACCGCAAGCCCTAGTCCTAACGATTTGGATATTTGATCCGAGCAGACCTCTGGTCTGATAGCACTAACCATCACGTGGGCATAGTATGGGCGTTCTGCATCGTATGCATCAGCCGAAAGCTCTGTCAGACGTCCAGTTCAGCAGTGCGGCATGGAGTGATTGGCGCCATTTCGGTGGTGCTTGGATCTGGGCCATGTACGCAACGACCCGGAGGGCGAGGGGCGATGGCCAAGACCCCCTTGCGCTTAGGATGTAGACCGGCGGGGACCTCTCTGCGGAGTTGTAGGTAGGGTTGCGATGTGTCGTTTGGCCGAGGCCGGGCATGACCCAGGAAAGTGTGTCCGGCCGGAGTTAATCGAGCGTGTTGGGTAAGTTGGTGCACCCCTGCAGGGAAGAACACTTCTATCGATAGCCGGTCCTACGGTAAAGGACACTCGGAGTTGTATCCTGATTGATACAATTTAGAACTGGATACCTGTGATGAGACCTGTATATATGGCTCTGGGATTGCTTCTCGCAGGGAGTCGAGAAGGGATCTCAGGACGAGGTTGATGAATGTATGGCTCTGGGATTGCTTTCTCGCAGGGAGTCGAGAAAGGATCTCTGGGTGAGGTTGATATTATTACTGCTACATTATATTGTATTGTTCTACTCTCTTCTACTGCTGCAAGACCGCTGAAGATGCTAGTCTTCGATAGGACTAGGCCTTCTCTCTATTCTGGCATTTCTGCAGCCCAGTCCACATATACAGCCTCCCCTTGAAAATGTTGCATATGTAGTGTAGATCCTTGCTTGCTGAGTACTTTTGAGTACTCACGGTTGCTTTGTTTACCTTTTCTCCCCATATCAGTTTGTCGTGACCAAGATGACGGAGCCCCTGAGACAGCTGCCCTGCCGACGATCGCTACTACTATTACCCAGAGGATGGATACTTCTACGAGTTGACTGACGACCAGGAGTAGGATCGGAGGGTCCCAGGCAGGAGGCCTTCGCCTTTCGATCGTAGTGTTTTATTTTGCCCCGCCTTCCTAAAGGCCTTTCTGTTTCTATTTCATATCTGTACTCAGATATCTGATGCTTCCGCTGACGCTTGTTCGCAAGCTTATGTATTCGAGCCCTCGAGGCCCCTGGCTTGTAATATAAAGCTTGTATGACTTTATTTATGTTTTAGAGTTGTGTTGTGATATCTTCCCGTGAGTCCTTAGGCTTGATCGTGTGCATTTGCGTGTATGATTAGCGCACGATCGGGCCGGGGGCGTCACAAGTTGGTATCAGAGCCGACTGCCTGTAGGAACCCCCTTTCCAACTCCTTGGCCGAAGTTGAGTCTAGAAACCGGAAAACTGTTTTACTAACTTGGCTGTGTGGCTTACGGGCCCACGTCGCCAATTGGGTGGTATTAGGATCTTTTACTCCTCGACCTTTACTCTGGGACTCTGACCTCTCTTCTATTCGGGTTAAATGATTTTACTAACTCCAACATTAGGCTCTCGTGATCACATCCACCCGGAGTTCTGAAAATATCCCCCCTTGCTTCAAGATTGTGGGCCAGGTTCTGCTTACAGGATCCTCTTATCGAGGGCACCCTGTGTTGTCACTTGCAGATTCCTCGCTCCGTCAGTTTTCTCCGACGTTGATGTAGCCTTTGCTATGTCTCGTTGTGTGCTTCCTTACCGCGTGCCTGCGCGCCGCCTAGTTGTCTAGCCTTCTCTTTTCAGCTGTCGTAATGCCGGTTCGTAACCGAGGCTATGTGTGAATTTAAATGTCTGGTGTGATTAAGATGTAGTATCTATCGCACTTCCTTCTGTCGTGCGTGTTACTTCATGAATAATTCCATACACCTGCAGTTTTACTTGCTAAACTGCCCCTGTTGATTTGGCAGGATGGCTGACGATCCTCCACCTCCACCTTATATTGCCGCAATGATGCAGCAGTTTGAACTCAACCGTCAGTTTATGACCAGAGTATTGGCTCAGTTCCCAACTCAGAATGCTCAACAACAGTCTGCTCCAATAACGCTGCCAGAATTTGTGCGCCTCAATCCGTCCACTTTTCGCAGCTCGACTGATCCAATGGATGCTGATGATTGGCTCCGTGACATTGCCTTTCAGTTGAAGTCGGCCAATGTTACCCCTGACAGTTACGTCACCTATGCGACGTATCACCTGAGGGGATCAGCTGCTCAATGGTGGGAAAGCCACAAGGGTATGTTGCCTGCTAAAACTGTAACCACTTGGCAGGAATTTCAGTCAGCCTTTCGTGCACGGTACATTCCTCAAGGTCTGATCGACCAGAAGAAGCAGGAGTTCCGCAAACTCTCACAGGGCAAAATGGCTGTGGATGAATACCAGAGGAAATTTCTTGAATTCTCCCGCTATGCTGCGGATGACGTCGACACCAACACACGCAAGCAGGAGACATTCCGTGAAGGACTACGTACTGATATAAAACTTGCACTTGCTGTCCATGATTTCACAGACTTCGCAACGCTTGTCAGCAAATCTTTCCAAGTTGAAACAGCTCTGACTGAGTACCAGGAGTCACTCAAGCGCACTTGTGAAGCAGGCTCACCCTCGGGTCAGCCTGTTCAGAAACGTCGAGTGTGGATCCCGCACAATGTTCATCACCGACCTGCTCCAACACCAAGGCCGTCTTATGTTGCACCTCGTCTGCCTCCGCCGCCGAGACAACTAACGATTCAGGCTGGACACTCCAATACCATGGCTTCTCCTCAGGATGCACCACGTCTCTCGGATGGTCGTACGAAGGGCCATCGAACCCATCATTGCAGAAATCGTAAGGCCAGGATGTCTGCTGTGGACCGAGGCCAGGTCTCTCACGTCAAAATAGAAGAAGCTCGGGAGTCCCCAAAAATTGTGATGGGAACCCTTCACGTCAATTCAGTGCCAGCTTCTGTTCTTTTTGATTCTGGAGCATCGCATGCTTTTGTGTCCCAACAATTTGCTCAGTTGCATGGGTTACATATGGAAAATCTGCCCACTCCTTTAGCGATTCAATCTCCGGGATCCAAGTGGCAAACCACGATGTTATGCCCCCACAACCACATCGAGATTGGAGGTCTGCTTTTTCCGGCTTCTCTCATTGTACTCGGGCCTTCCAACATAGACATCATTCTTGGTATGGATTGGTTGATTGCCCATAAAGCTTTGATTGACTGTGCTACTAAGACAGTCCAACTCACACACCCTTCTGGCCAGACAGTCAAATACTCAGCTCGAACAGTTCAGAATGCCGAGAATCAGATATATGTTCTGAATGCATTGAATGCTTCACCTCTTGAAGGCATCGAGAACGTTCCAGTTGTTCGTGATTTTCAAGATGTATTTCCAGAAGAACTCCTAGGAATACCCCCTGCAAGAGCTGTTGAGTTTGTCATCGACTTGAAACCAGGCACTACTCCTATTGCGAAGCGTCCTTATAAGATGCCTCCGCATCCTCTTCTTGAGCTTAAGGAAGAAATCGACACGTCACTTAAGAAAGGTTTCATCCGCCCCAGTTCCTCTGCTTGGGGAGCACCTTCACTCTTCGTTAAGAAGAAGGATGGAACTAACCGATTGGTTCAGGATTATCGGCCCATTAACCAAGCCACCATTCAGAATAAATATCCGCTTCCTCGGATCAATGATTTGTATGATCAACTTACTGGATCATCGGTATTCTCTAAACTTGATTTGAGGTTGGGTTACCATCAGATCCGTGTTCGTGAAGAGGATATTCCGAAGACTGCATTTGTTACTCGCTATGGTTCTTATGAGTACACTGTAATGTCATTTGGCTTAACAAATGCTCCAGCCACATTCTCCCGATTGATGAATTATATCTTCATGGATTACCTCGATAAATTCGTCGTGGTATATCTGGATGATATTCTGGTATATTCGAAGAATGAAGAAGAACATGCCGAACATCTTCGCCTTGTACTCGAAAGGCTGCGTGAACACCAACTGTATGCCAAATATTCTAAATGTGAATTCTGGTTGTCCGAAGTGACATATCTCGGCCATGTGATTTCGCAAGATGGCATCGCCGTTAACCCAGAACGAGTTCAGGCTATTCTTGACTGGACTCCTCCGAAGAATGTCAAGCAAGTCAGAAGTTTTCTCGGCCTTGCAAGCTATTGCCGTCGCTTTGTCGAGAATTTCTCAAAGATTGCTAAGCCTTTAACTGATCTACTTCACAAGGGCGTTAAGTTTGAATGGACAGAAAAATGTCAGGAAAGTTTTCAAACACTCAAGGACAAGCTAACTTCTGCTCCAGTTCTTGCTCCTCCAGATTCTCGCAAAGACTTTGTGATCTATTGTGACGCATCCCGTGAAGGATTAGGCTGTATCCTAATGCAAGAGCGTAAAGTGATTGCCTATGGCTCTCGTCAGTTGCGACCGCATGAAGAGAATTATCCGGTACATGATCTAGAACTAGCTGCTGTCATCTATGCACTGCAGTTGTGGCGACATTATCTCCTCGGTAATCGTTGCGAGATATACACGGATCATAAAAGTCTGAAGTACTTGTTCACTCAGCCATCTCTGAACCTCCGTCAGCAAAGATGGATGGAGACCTTTGCGGACTATGACTTGGGTATATCCTATACCCCTGGCAAGGCTAATGTGATGGCTGATGCGTTGAGCCGCAAATCCTATTGCTGCGAACTTGAGGTTCAGCTACAGCAACCCCTTCTGTATGAAGAGCTTCGAAAGCTAAATATCGAGATAGTTCCTCAAGGATACTTAAAAACCTTGGTTGTTGAACCAGACCTTGAGAAAGCTGTTAAGAGTGCACAAGCTAAAGATGCTGAAGTTGATCTGATGAAGAAAGATCTTCACCTTGAAAAGTACAGGGATTTCTCGCTGTCTGAAGATGGAACCTTGTATTTCAAAGACCGTATTGTGGTACCTCGCTTCGAGCTTATGACTGACAAAGTCATGAAGGAGGCACATGATACCCCGTTGTCTATTCATTCGGGTAGCACCAAGATGTATCGTGATCTCCGTCAAAGGTACTGGTGGTCCAGAATGAAGCAAGACATTGCTCGTTATGTTGCTGAATGTGATGTGTGTCGTCGCGTTAAAGCAGAACATCAGAAGCCTGCTGGAATTCTGCAACCGTTACCTATTCCTTTATGGAAATGGGATAAGGTTCAGATGGATTTCATTACAGGACTTCCCAGGTCACAGAAGGGTCACGATGCTATTCTTGTCGTCGTCGACCAACTCTCCAAAGTTGCACACTTCCTGCCTGTCAAGGAGACGATCACTGCTAGTCAGTTAGCAGAGTTATATATCTCCAGAATTGTTTCACTCCACGGTATCCCGAAAGAGATCAGTTCAGACCGTGGCAGCATATTCACTGGTCATTTCTGGGAAAGTTTTCAAAAGACTATGGGAACTCATATCACCTGGAGTTCAGCTTATCATCCTCAATCCCAAGGCCAAGTCGAACGAGTCAACCAAGTGCTTGAAGACATGCTACGAGCTTGTGTTGTTTCTTTCGGCAAGAAGTGGGAAGAATCTCTTCCATATGCCGAGTTCTCCTATAACAACAGCTATCAAGCCAGCTTGAAAATGGCCCCCTTTGAAGTTCTCTATGGATGTAAGTGTCGAACCCCTCTGAATTGGTCAGAAACTGGGGAACGACCGCTCGTGGGTCCAGATATTATTCAACACGCCGAAGAACAAGTCCGAATTGTCCGGGAAAATCTCAAGGCGGCTCAGGACCGCCAGAAGAGCAACTATGATCGCAAACGATGGGGTTTGACTTATCAACCTGGTGATCAGGCTTATCTTCGTGTCACCCCTATGAAGGGCACTCACCGTTTTGGAATCAAGGGCAAGTTAGCTCCACGCTACATTGGTCCTTTCCGCATTATTGCAAGACGTGGTCAAGTGGCGTATAAATTGGATTTGCCGCCGCAATTCTCTCATATCCACGACGTCTTCCATGTGTCGCAACTTCGTAAATGCTTCAAGGAATCTCCACACCGAGCTGTGGATCACGAGATGCTCGAATTGCATGATGATCTTTCATATAAGGAACATCCGATCCGCATTCTCGATGAAGCTGAACGTCGAACCCGTCAGAAGGTTACCAAGTTCCTCAAAGTGCATTGGTCAAATCATACTGAAGATGAAGCCACTTGGGAACGCGAGGATAATCTTCGTGCGGAATACCCCGAACTTTTTCCTTCTACTTCTTAATTCTTGGGACGAGAATTCTTGTTAGTAGAGGAGATTTGTAACACCCCCAGTGGTTAACTACAGTAATCACCCTTTTGATTATGCCATGTCATCATGTTTAACAGTGCATGATCATCATTTGCATCATAATGCATTTCAACTCCTAACCTCAAATTCAAAATTAAATGAGAGTGGAAAATAAAAGTTGTCCAACATAGAAACTAAATTGTTCATTAAATAGCAAATAAATCAGAGACAATTCTAAAATTGAAACCGACATCATTGGAGTTGGGTAAGTGACTCAAACATCTTCAAACAGCGACTAAAAACAATATTTAATAACCCTTTATTAAATCTAATTTAAGTATGAAATGATGTTTTGCCCAAACTAATTTTAGGTGTTAGGAAATAAAGCACTGGTATTTATGGACCAGGTCACATGTTTTACAAAATTCAATTTGAGCCCTAACTATTTACAAAACAGGGGTATGGATAAATAAAAGGAGAAAAGAAAAGAAAAAGGAAAAGCCCCCCCTCCCTCGCGGTCGACAGCGCGTCGCCGCGACTGCCGCGTATATGAGCAGCACCCCGGACCCCCTGGCTCTCCCTCGCCTCACTCTCCCCTGGACACCACCTCTCCTCTCTCTCCAGTGCGCAGCCATGGCACCGCCGCCGTAGCACGCGCGGCCACCGCCTCTGCCTCGTCGCGTGACCGTGCCCGCATGGTTCGCCTCCGTCGACTACGCCTCTCCCCCGAGCCCCACGAGCTAGAACGCGTCGCTGCGTCGCCGGCGCCGTCATCTTCCACCTTCGGCCGCCGCACGCCATCGCCGCCTCCGGCCACTCCGAGCCCTCCCCGCGCACGCTAAGCTCACCTACAGACTCGCTGTGAGCACCTCGTCCCCCTCCCCCTCTCCCCGCGCGCTCTTCGTGCCCGTACGCGTCGCCCCTCTTTCGCCCGAACGCACCGCCGCCTAGCTCGTCGCCGGTGCCGTTCCGGTGACCAAACGGCCTCGGGCCCGTGCGCATCGTGCTCCCCGCATCGCGCAGGCCACACCCAGCTTCTCCTTTCGCTCGCTAGCGCGCCGTAGCGCCGACCCCGTGCACCACCCGAACGCCATCGCCGCTGCGGTCATCGCCGGCGCCGTTCCCGGCGGCCCCCAACCACGCCAACACCACCACGTGACGCGGCGCTCGCCGCCCGTTCGAACGGGCCAAGCCACGGCCCCGGAGACGCCCTGAGGGCGAAACCCGAGCTCGCCGGAGCTCGCCACCGCGTCTGGGCACTCCGGCGCGACTCCGGCGGCCGGTCCGACGTGGCGCCGCGGGCCCCATGGCCCAGCCACTGACTCTGGGCCCCACTGGGTCCCGTTGACCTAGTCCACGCTGACTGGGCGGGCCCTGTGTCTATGACATGTGGGTCCCGCTCGGTAAAACGTTTTATTAAATAAATAATCCGTTAATTAAATTAATTAGTGATTTAAAACACTAATTACCCACTGACTGCTGGGCCCCGCCTGCTAATTAGTTTAAATAGATTAAGCTAACTCTGTTTAGTTAACTGAGTCACTGACATGTGGGCCCCACATATCAGGTTTGACCTGGCCGGCCCCCTGTTGACTGCTGACGTCATCCATGCGTCATGCTGACGTCACCCTGCTACTGTTCTGGATAATTCGAATTAATAATAAATCTGTAATTTCAGAATATTGTTTAAACTTTAGAAAATCATATCTTTTAAACCGTAACTCCGATGAAAATACTTTCTACATGAAAGTTGCTCAGAACGACGAGACGAATCTGAATACGCGGTCCGTTCGCCCGTCACGCGTCCCTAACTATCCGAACTTGCAACCGTTCCCCTCTTATCCTCTGTCCGATAATTCCAAAGACCCGGGAAATATCGTCAGATATTCTCCCGCTCCGTCTGTTACGTGTGATGCTGCGTTAGACTACCCCTAGCACCGTGTATCGTATTTGTCATGCTCATGTTTGCTATATATTTATACTGTTTCCTCCCCCTCTTCTCTCTCGATAGCCCCCGACCCCGACGTCGTCCCCGAGACCGACGCAGCTCCGGAGCCCGAAGACACCATAGACGACCTTGCCCTTGCCGCCGAGCAACCAGGCAAGCCCCTCCCTTGAGCATACCGATATCGCCCATTCTAAATTTCTCATGCTTGCATTAGAATTACTGCTGCTGCTGCTTTACCTATTCTGATGCATAGTCTGTTCATTGTAACCTACTGTTGATAATTACCTACATATCCTAAACTGTTTAGTCTAGGCTGGGTAGAGACCTATCAAGTGACCCCACTTATCCCGACTGCCGCGCTGGATCGTCAGAAGACCCGATCAATGGGATTGAAGACCAGGACCCTACACCGCACACCACCCCCCTTAGTTGTAACGACACTGCAGCGTTACTATCGAGTGCCGAGGGTGAAACCTCTGGTAGCACTTCTGATGTTAACTCTGTAGAGTAGCTATTCGGTCGTGGTCATCGAGGGTGATTCCTCCTTCACCGCTTCCGATAACGACGCTGTCCTACAACACCTCAAGTGTGGACCCAGTGAGGGTGATTCCTCCTAGTTCACCTTGACGGATACATCGAGTGGGAATTCAATGAGGGTGATACCTCGGATTCCCTGATGTTATGGACACATGGATACTTGGACCTTACAATGTTACTTGGAAAGGCGGGTCGACCCTGAGGGGTACCCGCGTGTGATGTGAAGGCGGGTTGCCAGTGTGGTGCCCGAGTGGTGAATACGAGGCGCGGCCGGGCATTCTTAACCCTTGCCGCAAGTCCTCGAGACGGGGCGACGGGGTCACATCTTTCGTGAGTCTCTGCTCGTTACCGCAAGCCCCTAGTCCTAGCGATTTGGATATTTGATCCGAGCAGGCCTCTGGTCTGATAGCACTAACCATCACGTGGGCATAGTATGGGCGTTCTGCATCGTAGCATCAGCCGAAAGCTCTGTCAGACGTCCAGTTCAGCATGGCGGCACGGACGGACCGGCGCCCTCCTGGTGCCAGGCTTCTCCCTGCGCGCAATGACTCGGAGTGCACAGGGCGATGGCCCAAGACCTCTGAGCGCTTAGGATGTAGACCGACGGGGACCTCTCTGCTGAGCTATAGGTAGGGTTGCGATGTGTCGTTTGGCCGAGGCCGGGCATGACCCAGGAAAGTGTGTCCGGCCGGAGTTAATCGAGCGTGTTGGGTAAGTTGGTGCACCCCTGCAGGGAAGAACATTTCTATCGATAGCCGGTCCTACGGTAAAGGACACTCGGAGTTGTATCCTGATTGATACAATTTAGAACTGGATACCTGTGATGAGACCTGTATATATGGCTCTGGGATTGCTTCTCGCAGGGAGTCGAGAAGGGATCTCAGGACGAGGTTTGAAGACGTTATGGCTCTGGGATTGCTTTCTCGCAGGGAGTCGAGAAAGGATCTCAGGATGAGGTTGATATTATTACTGCTACATTATATGGTATTGTTCTACTCTCTTCTACTGCTGCAAGACCGCTGAAGATGCTAGTCTTCGATAGGACTAGGCCTTCTCTCTATTCTGGCATTTCTGCAGCCCAGTCCACATATACAGCCTCCCCTTGATAATGTTGCATATGTAGTGTAGATCCTTGCTTGCTGAGTACTTTGGAGTACTCACGGTTGCTTTTCTTTCCTTTTTCCCCCATATCAGTTCGTCGTGACCAGATGACGGAGCCGCTGAGACAGCTACCCCGCCGACGTTCGACTACTACTACTACCCCGAGGATGGCTTCTGCTACGAGCTGGCTGTCGACCAGGAGTAGGTTCGGAGGTTCCAGGCAGGAGGCCTGCGCCTTTCGATCGTAGTGTTTTATTTTGCCCCGCCTTTCTAAAGGCCTTTCTGTTTCTCTTTCATATCTGTACTCAGATAACTGATGCTTCCGCTGACGCTTGTATGCCATCGAGCTATGTATTCGAGCCCTCGAGGCCCTGGCTTGTAATATAAAGCTTGTATGACTTTATTTATGTTTTAGAGTTGTGTTGTGATATCTTCCCGTGAGTCCTTAGGCTTGATCGTGTGCATTTGCGTGTATGATTAGTGCACGATCGGGCCGGGGGCGTCACATATTTAAACCACTTCTCCTTTGGGAGATCAACATGAGTAGCAAATGATTCACAAAAGGAGGCTACTATCTCAGAGTCAAGTCCATATTTAGTGCTAAACTTTTGAAAAGCATCGGTATTCATAAAAGATTTAACACAATCATACTTAAGCTTAATACCTGACTCTTTATCTTTGTCGAGCTCCCAATCTTCAAAGTTGCGTTTAATTCTTTCTAAAAGATCCCACCTGAATTCAATAGTCTTCTTCATAAAGGAACCAGTACAAGAAGTATCAAGCATGGATTGATCATCACGAGAAAGCCGAGCATAAAAATTCTGAATGATAATTTCTCTTGAGACCTCGTGATTGAGGCATGAATATAACATTGAATTAAGCCTCCCCCAAGCTAGAGCGATACTTTCTCCTTCACAAGGCCAAAAATTATATATATAATTCCGATCACGATGAACTAGATGCATAGGATAAATTTTTTGGTGAAATTCCAATTTCAATCGATTCCAAGTCCAAGATCCAATATCATCGCATAGCCTATACCATGCCAATGCTTTTCCCTTCAAATATAAAGGGAAAACCTTCTTCTTAGCTTCATCTCCGGTTAAACCTGCAAGCTTAAATAACCCACAAATTTCATCCACATATATTAAGTGCGTATCAGGATGTTCAGTTCCATCTCCTGCATAAGGATTAGTTAGCAGTTGTTCTATCATACCCGAAGGAATTTCATAACCGATATTTTCAGTAGGTCCAGTAGGTTAAGGGGTAACTAATTGTGGTTCCGGTCGAGGTGAAGATACCCCAAACAAACCCCTCAAAGGATTGTTCTCCATAGTAACAAGTGACAATAAATTTCAGCACGTAGTAATAATTTTTCCTTACCGATTTCCACTTACCAAAAGCGCTTCACTCCCTGGCAATGGTGCCAGAAAAGAACCTTGATGACCCACAAGTATAGGGGATCAATCATAGTCCTTTCGATAAGTAAGAGTGTCAAACCCAACGAGGAGCAGAAGGAAATGACAAGTAGTTTTCAGCAAGGTATTCTCTGCAAGCACTGAAATTATAAGTAATGAGTAGTTTGATAGCAAGGTAATTTGTAACGAGCAAGTAACGGTAATGGTAACAAAAGTGCAGCAAGGTAGCCCAATCCTTTTGAGGCAAAGGACAGGCCAAAATGGTCTCTTATGATAAGCAAAGCGTTCTTGAGGGTACACGGGAATTTCATCTAGTCACTTTCATCATGTTGGTTTGATTCGTGTTCACTACTTTGATAATTTGATATGTGGGTGGACCAGTGCGTAGGTGTTGTTCTTACTTGAACAAACCTCCTACTTATGATTAACCCCCTCGCAAGCATCCGCAACTACGAGAAAAGTATTAAGAATAAATCTAACCATAGATTTAAACTTTTGGATCCAAATCAGTCCCTTACGGAATAGCGCATAAACTAGGGTTTAAACTTCTATCACTCTCGCAACCCATCATCTAATAACTACTCCACAATGCATTCCCTTAGGCCCAAATATGGTGAAGTGCCATGTAGTCGACGTTCACATGACACCACTAAGGGAATCACAACATACATACCATCAAAATATTGAACACATATCAAGTTCACATGATTACTTGCAACAAGATTTCTCCTGTGACCTCAAGAACAAAAGTAACTACTCACAAATGATAATCATGCTCAATATCAGAGGGGTATTAAATAGCATAATGGATCTGAACATATAATCTTCCATCGAATAAACCATATAGTAATCAACTACAAGATGTAATCAACACTACTAGTCACCCACAAGCACCAATCTAAGGTTCCGGTACAAAGATTGAACATAAGAGATGAACTAGGGTTTGAGAGGAGATGGTGTTGTTGAAGATGTTGATGGAGATTGCCCTCCCCAAGATGGGAGAGTTGTTGGTGATGATGATGACGATGATTTCCCCCTCCGGGAGGGAAGTTCCCCTGGCGGAATCGCTCCGCCGGGGGGCAAAAGTGCTCTTGCCCAAGTTCCGCCTCGAGACGGTGGCGCTTCGTCCCGAAAGTCGTCTGCTTATTTTTTCTAGGTCAAAATGACTTATATGCCAGAAGATGGGCACCGGAGATGGGCCGAGGGAAGCACAACCCACCAGGGCGCGCCTGGGGGCCCTGGCGCCCCCAGGTGGGTTGTGCCCACCTGGTGGGCCCCCTCTGGTACTTATTGGCTCCAATAATTCTTATATATTCCATAAAAATTCTCCGTGAAGTTTCAGCTCATTTGGAGTTGTGCAGAATAGGTAGCCTGACGTAGCCTTTTCAGGTCCATAATTCCAGCTGCCGGTATTCTCCCTCTTTGTGTGAACCTTGCATATTATGAGAGAAAAGGCATTAGAATTACTCCAAAAAGCATTATTATCCATAAAAACAATATAAATAATAGTAGGAAAACATGATGCAAAATGGACGTATCAACGATCTGATCGAGGAGGTTTTGAAAGCAGTAAATACCTGTGCTATACTATCAGGTTGGAATGACACTGCGATTATGATGATACTGAAAGTCTATTACCAAAAGAAGATAACCCAATTTAGGACGATCAGTTTATGCAATGTGGTGTATAAAATAATTACAAAAATGATTGCCTCTTGTCTGAAGGTGTTCTTACCAGATATTATTAGTCCAACTCAGAGTGCTTTTGTGCTTGAAAGGTTGATTACAGATAATGAATTGGTGGCATACCAATGCTTTCACACCATTTTGAAAAAGAGAGCAGGCAAAGAAGGTTTGTGTGCAATTAAACAGGATATGCATAAAGCTTATGATCGGGTTGAATGGCCTTTTATTAAGGAGATTAGGCTCAAACTTGGATTCCGTGAGGTGTGGGTAAATTTTATTATGAAGTGTGTTTCCACTGTTGAATACCGAATTTGGTTTAGTGCAGAGGATAGTGAAAGTTTTAATCCTACTAGGTGTCTAAGGCAGGGAGACCCATTATCTCCTTACCTTTTCTTGTTATGCACGGAGGGTCTCACTGCCCTATTAACGCATGCGAAAGAAAATGGAAATATTTCAGGTCTAAAGGTATGCAGAGATGCTCCACCTGTTACAGACCTTCTCTTTCCTGATGATTCTTTCATCCTTATGTAAGAAAATTTGCAAAGTGCGGAAGCACTGAAATCAGTTCTAGATTCATATTGTGCAGCCTCGGAGCAGATGGTCAATGTTGATAAATCCAACATCTTTTTTAGCCCTAATACAAGTGTGGAGACTAGAGAACAAATGTGTACAATTCTTAATATTACGACTGAGGCTCTAAACAATAAAAAAATTAGGACCGCCAGCCAATGTGGGTTTAGATAAAACCGATTGTTTTTGCTACTTAATTGATCGTATTATTAAGAGATTCAGTGGTTGGAAGAAAAAACTTCTATCGGCTGGAGGAAAGGAGATTTTGCTTAAAGCGGTTATTCAAGCCATACCCACGTGTGCAATGTCAGTTGTTAAAGTTCCTTAAAAAATAAAGGTATTATTGATGCGATGGCACATTTCTGGTGGGGAGACGAGGACAACCAGAGGAGGATACATTGGATGGCTTGGTGGAAAATGTGTGTACCCAAGAATCAAGGAGGAATGGGCTTTCGGGATATCCACTGTTTCAATTTGTCTATGCTCGCTAAACAGGCTTGGTATCTTATCGAGAATCCGGATTGTCTATGTGCTACCATTTTGAGAGTCAAATATTATCCTGACGGTGACTTGTTAAACAATAATCTAAAGAAGGGCTCTTCCTTCACTTGGCAAAGTATTATGGTGGGTGTGAGTACCCTGAAACATGGTCACATTTGGCGAGTGGGGAATGGTCAGAATATTAATATCTGGGAGGATGTCTGGATTCCAAGTTGTGCAAACCGTAAAAATACTACTCCTAAGGGAGGTCAGTTGCTATGTTGATCATGTTCTTAATATTTGGGATGAAGACCTGCTGAGACAGGCCCTATGGCCTATTGATGTTCAGCGAGTAGTCGTGATCCCTATATCGCAACATGATATGCTAGATTTCGTAGCTTGGAATTTTACAAAAAATGGTATGTTTTCGGTTCGGTCTGCTTACTTTGTAGAATAGGATCGCCAATATGGAAACAAGTTGCGGCATACTGATACGTCTCCAACGTATCTATAATTTATGAAGTATTCATGCCATTTTATTATAATTTGGTATGATTTTGGTGCACTTTTATATGGCTTTTATATTATTTTCATGTACTAACACATTGACCTAGTGCCCAGTGCTAGTTGTTGTTTTCTACTTGTTTTTGGTTTTCCAGAAAATCCATATCAAATGAAGTCCAAATGCAACGGAACTTTTTGATGATTTTTTTTTGGAACAAAAGAGACCCCTGAAGCTTCGTGGGAGGACCAGAAGAGCCACGAGGCCCTGATACGTCTCCAACATATCTATAATTTATGAAGTATTCATGCCATGTTTACGACAATTTTATATGGTTTTGGTATAAGTTGCATGGAACTAACCCGGACTGACGCTGTTTTCAGCAGAACTACCATGGTGTTGTTTTTTGTGCAGAAATGAAAGTTCTCCAAATGAGCTGAAACTTTTTGACAATTTTTTTTGGAACAAAACAGGCACTAGAAGCTTCGTGGGAGGGCCAGAAGAGCCACGAGGAGGGCACAACCCACCAGGGTGTGCCAGAGGGGCCTGGCTTGCCCCGGTGGGTTGTGCTCACCTCGAGGCCCATCTTCGCGTGATTCCAACGCTGAAAAATCCTATAAATAGAGAAACCATCAGAAATAACCCTAGATCAGAAGTTCCACCACCGCAAGCCTCTGTAGCCACGAAAAACCAATCTAGACCCTGTTCCGGCACCCTGCCGGAGGGGGAAATCATCATCGGTGGCCATCTTCATCATCCCGGCGGCCACCATGATGAGGAGGGAGTAGTCCACCCTCGGGGTTGAGGGTTTGTACCAGTAGCTATGTGTTTAATCTCTCTCTATCGTGTTCTTGAGATGTCACGATCTTGATGTATCGTGGGCTTTGTTAATATAGTTGGATCATATGGTGTTTTCCCCTCTCTATCTTATTGTGAATTGAGTTTTCCCTTTGAGATTTCATTATTATCGGATTGAATACTTTTATGAATTTGAGAACACTTGATGTATGTCTTGCTATGAATACCCGTGGTGACAATGGGGTATCATATTGATTCACTTGATATGTGTTTTGGCACTCAATTCACGAATTCTCGAGGTGACATTGGGGTAAACTATGCATAGGGGTTGATGCATGTTTTCGTCCTTGTTTCTCTGGTAGAAATCTTGGGGCACTCTTTGAGGTTCTTTATGTTGGATTGAGTATTATGAATCTGAAATTGGTTGATGCATATCATATAATCAACTCACGGATACTCGCGGTGAAATTGGAGTATCTAGGTGACATTAGAGTTGGTTGATGTGTACCATATGGTGTTATTTTAGTACGAACTCTTGGTTAGATCGATCAGAAAGAATAGCTTGGTGTTATTTTAGTACGAACTCTAGGATAGATTGATCGGAAAGAATAGCTTTGAGGTGGTTTCGTACCCTACAAACAATTTCTTCTTATGTTCTCCGCTAGATAGGAACTTTGGAGTGATTCTTCATCGCACGTTGAGGGATGGTTATATGATCAAATTATATTAGCATTGTTGAGAGATTGCACTAGCGAAAGTACGGACCCTAGGCCTCATTTTCAAGCATTGCAATACTGTTTGTGCTCCATTTTATCAATTGCCACCTTGCTGTTTTTTATTGTTCCTATTACGAAAATCAATATCTACTATCATTACTGCGCTTGTATCACCATCTCTTCTGTGATGCCCCGGCTTAATCATGCACTAATCATACACGCAAATGCACACGGTCAAGCCTAAGGACTCACTTGAAGGAATCACAACACAACTCTAAAACATAAATAAAGGCATACAAGCATTATATTACAAGCCAGGGCCTCGAGGGCTCGAATACATAAGCTTGATGTCAACAAGCATCAGCGGAAGCATTAGATATCTGAGTACAGATATAAAAGAGAAACAAACAAGCCTTTAAAAAGGCGGTGCAAAACAAAAGCTATGATCGAAAAGGCGCAGGCCTCCTGCCTGGGACCCTCCGAACCTACTCTTGGTCGTCAGCCAACTCATAGTAGTAGCCATCCTCGGGGTGGTAGTAGTAGTCGTCGGCGGGGGCAGCTGGCTCCGGGGCTCCGTCATCTGGTTGCATCAAATGGGTATGGGGAAAAAGAGGAAGCAAAGCAACCGTGAGTACTCATCCGAAGTACTCAGCAAGCAAGGATCTACACTACTTATGCAACATTATCAAAGAAAGGTTGTATATGTGGACTGGGTTGCAGAATTGCCAGAATAGAGAGGGGGCCTAGTCCTATCGAAGACTAGCATCTTCAACAGTCTTGCAGCATTAGAAGAGTGTAGATTAGTTCAGTATAAAGTAGTAGTAGCATTAAGTATCAACCTCGGCCAGAGATCCTTTCTCAACTCCCTGCGAGAAAGCAATCCCAGAGCCATACTATCCATTTCTCATCTCAAGTATCCAGATCTAGTTGCATCGATCGGGATACAACTCCGAGCGTCCGTTACCGAGGATCCGGCTATGCATAGATTAGTTCTTCCCTGCAGGGGTGCACCAACTTACCCACCACGCTCGCTTAACTCCGGCCGGACACACTTTTCTGGGTCATGCCCGGCCTCGGCCAAATGACACACCGCAGCCCTACCTAGAGCTCAGCAGAGAGGTCCCTGCCGGTCTACATCCTAAGCACTCCGGGGTCTTGGGCCCATCGCCCGTTGCACTCCGGGTCGTTGTGTGCAGGGTGGATACCAGCACCACCTCGGATGGCCGGCACGATCCGACCGTGCCAAAATGCTGAACTAGATGTCTGACAGAGCTTTCGGCTGATGCCACGATGCAAAGTGCCCATAACTTTTCCCGCGTGATGGTTAGTGCTATCGGGCCAGAGGCCCACTCGGATCAAATATCCAAATCGTTAGTGTATTGGGGTTTGCGGTAACGAGCAGATACTCACGATCGATGTGACCCCGTCGCCCCGTCTCGAGGACTTGCGGCAAGGGCTAAGAATGTCCGGCCACGCCTCGTATTTATCTCTCGGGTACCCTCCAGGTCAACCCGTCTTCACATCACTCACGGGTACCCCTCAGGGTCGACCCGCCTTTCCAAACAATAGTTGTAAAGTCCAAGTATCCGTGTGTCCATAACATCTGGGGAATCCGAGGTATCACCCTCGTTGGATTCCTACTCGATGTATCCGTCAAGGTGAACTCGGAGGAATCACCCTCGATGGGTTCACACTTGAGATGTTGCACGACAGCGTCGTTATCGGAAGTGGTGAAGGAGGAATCACCCTCGATGACCACGACCAAATAGCTACTCTACAAAGTTAACATCAGAAGTGCTATACGAGGTATCACCCTCGGCACTTGATAGTAACGTTGCAGTGTCGTACAACTAAGGGGGGTGATGTGCGGTGCCAGGGCCTGGCTGTCGATCACATTGACCGAGTCATCTGATAATCCAGCGGGGGCAACTGGGTCAAGGTGGGGTCTCTGGTGGGTCTCTATCCAGCCTATACTAAGCAGTTTAGGATAAGCGGGTAGGTATCAATAGCAGTTACAAAAATAGGCTATGCATCAGAAATAGGATAAACAGTAGCAGCAGCAATTTCTAATGCAAGCATAAGAGAGAAAGAATAGGCGATATCGGCATGTTCAAAAGGAGGGGTGCTTGCCTGGAAGCTCTGCGGCAAGAGAAGGGTCGTCAGCAGTGTAGCCGGTCTCCGGAGCTACGTCGGTCTCGGGGACTACGTCGGTACTGGGATCTACCGAGAGAGAAGAGGGGGAAGAAACAGATAAATACACAGCAAACTTATGCAACACAGAGCATGCTATGCTAACATGCAGTGCAGGGTTGCCTAAAAGCATGTCTAAACCATTTTAGTTATTTTAGGATTTAAGTTGGAATTATTAACCGGTATATATGCATTATTCATCTACAAGAAATAGGCTAAAAGTTGCGGGTTCACCTATGTAGAGGATCCCGTCATGCAAATAGATAGCACGGTCAGCTTCGTCTTGTCGTTCTGATCAACTTTCATGTACAAAATTTTTCAATCCGAGCTATGGTTTATTTTCTACGATTTTTCAAAGATTTTAGCATTTTCTGGATTTATTTATATTAACAGAAATGGAATTATGATGTCAGCAGAGTGTCAGCATGATGTCAGCAAGTCAACAGACTCGCTGACCAGTCAAACCTGACATGTGGGGCCACTGGGACCCACATGTCAGTGAGGTAGTAGTCAATTAGGTTTTATTTAAACTAATTATAGATTAATTAGGGGTGGGGCCTACTGTCAGCGAGTGATTAACCTTTAAATCAATTAATTAATTAGCTAACAGATTATCTATTTTAATTAAAACCGTTTAATCATTCAGGACCCACATGTTAGTGACACGGGGCCGCGCTGACTCGGTCAACTGGGCCCAGTGGGTCCCAGTGTCAGTGACAGAGCGGTGGGGCCTGACAGAGCGGTGGGGCCTGCGGTGCCACGTTGGCGCTGAGTTAGCACCGGCCACCGGAGTGCGACGGCGAGGCCGAACGGCGGCGAAAACTCCGGCGAGCTCGGATTTCCTCTGTGGTGCATCATTTCGCATGGGATTTGGCTTGTTCGATCGCGCGCTCTAGGCCACGTCGATCTGCGGTGATCTCACGGGCTGAGGTGGTCAGATTCGTCGGCGGCGAGCACCATAGCGGACGGCGAACTTTGGGCGCTGTCAAAATCGGGGCTACGACGAGCAAAACGAGCGGCGCGAGGTTTCTATGGCGCCTGCACGATGCGGTGAGTCTAACTGGCGCTAGCCCATGCGATCATCGTGGCCTCGTCGGTGACGAGCCCCGCGGAGAGTCGATGATAGTAAAGGTAATTTGCACAAGATATGAATTTGGTCCCAAAGTGATAGATATCCAAGGGGGATATAATGAAAACTTCCATATAGATCATTGGATATTATAAACTTGATTCCTTGCAATAGTTTTGCGATATGGAGATAGTAATATGTGAGTCATGTTGGTGAGTAATTATGCTTTAGTAAGAATATTAGTGTTAAGGTTTGTAATTCCCTATGCATGCACATAAAGTCAATAGTTATGCAACAAAGTTATATCCTACTTGTGGTGCATTATTCAGTGTTAATTATGTTCAATGCGCGTTTATGACCGGTTTTTTTGGTTGGTCGCTTCTCAATCTATTTGCTAGCCTTCACTTGTACTAAGCGAGAATGCTGCTTGTGCATCCAAATCCTTAAACCCAAAGTTGTGCCAAATGAGTCCACCATACCTACCTATATGCGGTATTTCCGTGCCGTTCTAAGTAAATTTGCATGTGCCAACTCTAATTTTTCAAAATGAATTTCCGTTTTGTGTACCCGTACCGCTCATGAAGCGGCAGGGGGTGGACAATATTTTCCATGCTAGATATTTTATTCTCACTATGAGTGTTTATTCACTTTTCATTGCACGAGAGTGTGGCAGGTAATAGGGATGCCTAGTCCCAAAATGAAAAAATAATAATATGATGATAATAATAAATTCTTGGAAAGTGTTGGTATGGAAGGCACCCGTGGATACGACTAGCCATGGAATTGTGAAAGAATGGTGGAAAGGAAATAAACTTTATTTTCTGTTTGGGAACTGTTGGGGATATTATTACTGGGTGTAAACCGGCCAGGAGAGGCCGGGTTATCCCCATAATGAGTCATTTATATTTGAAGCCCATGAAGACAAGGAGTATGGCGCTTTAAGAAGGCCCAGGGCCCAAAGGCAGATTAAGGGCTTGTAGGTGTAAACTGCCATATTATATGTAACTTGTCTTGTAAGATAAGAAAAGAGTAGAGACCGAGACGGACACCTTTATGAGCCGGCCTCGGGATTCTGTAAACCGCCGGGCGTCAACCTGTGTATATAAAGGGACGACCCGGTGGCGGTTTGAGGGGGAGAACAATTCGAGAGCTAGGGATAGCGGATTCGCTCCCTGGTCATCAAAACCCTAGCAATTCCACAACAACTGGATTAGGCCTTTACCTTCACCGCAAGGGGCCGAACCAGTATAAACTCTCTGCGTCCCTTGTCCGCTTTAACCCCTTTAAGCTAACCCGTCACGATGGCTCCACGACTAAGTCCTTTCTCTAGGACATCTATCGTGACAAAACCACGACAGTTGGCGCCCATCGTGGGGCTATCGCACGATGGTTTCGAGTTCTTAGAGGGCAGCTTCGAAGGACTCAAGGGATACGCTGTGGGCCGGATGACCAAAAGTCGTCGCGGCAAGCTCTACATCGACGACGCAGGCTGGGGCCCCGAGGCCGGTTCAATTGAGTACGGGTACCGGGTCCCCTTCGGCGGCATTCATGTGTTCATCGGCAAGATTGGCGAACCGGGCCCTGAGCCGGACATCTGCACAAACATCGTCGAAATGGCTCAGCGTGCGAGATCTGCCCGGGTTAAGCCTGTCATGAAGCATGCCTTCGTGGGAGTCATCCACGGAGTGGAATCTGAAGATGGATCGGAATATGATGGCGAAACCATTGTTTATTCCGGTGACGAGTCATCTACTGGAGAGACCGAGTCATTGTACCAGCTGCAGGATGGCCGGTTTGGTGGTTGTTCCGATGGCGACAGTATTCCGGACTCTCTTGGCCCGCCAAGCCGGGTTGCGATCTTCATGGCCGGTACACAGTCAGCGCCACAATCTTTGACCGCTGCGGCGATGATCTCCGGTTCAGCAGCGGCGACGGCAGCTGGGGCAGGAGGCCCTGCACCACCACCGGCTCAGGCTCTGTCCGATTTATTCGACACCTTGGCGGCACTGTTAGCGGCCGAAGTCAGCCCGACGGATCAGGAGCGGCACAACGCAGAAGTGGCGAAAGTGAAGGATCAGATAGCCCAAGCCAGGGTGGATTTGGCAGCTGAAAGCACCAGGATGACTGCAGAGCGGGCCGAGTTAGATGCACAGGCCTATCGGCTTATGTTGGATCAGAATGCGTCAAATGATGTAATGAGGAGAAGGTACCGGTCTCACCTGCCTCCGGTTTACGAAGCCAGGAATCTCTTCAATACGCCAGGGGCCGGAACCAGCAACCAGCCAGTGGTAAACCGGGTAGAAGCGCCTGGAACGGGGACGCCGGTTCAGCCACGCGCAATGGATCCGCCTCTTCAGAATATCCCATCCCAGCATGTGCCCACGCCTCCGGGTCATTACTCCAACCCCTTGGATAACATAGTCGCGGCCGCTTCACGATTGGCGGCCCTTCCAGTCGATGGTGAGTCCCCTGTAGCGGTGGAGACGCGACGGGCTAGGGAGCTCCTTCACACAGCTTTAACTCAGCAACAGGCTTATTCGTATAGTCGCGAGAGGATTCATTCCACCCCCCGCCCGAGCCGGAGTTACAGCAGGCATGTTGATGAACCGGCTGTGTCTAGCAGTGCCCGCAACCGTAATCCGCCACGAGGCCATAACCCGGCGGGTGGCGGTGTTGATGCTCAGGATGTGGTGGACCGTGCTAGGGCACGTCGAGAGGCTGAGTTAGCAGCACAGAATGCGGCCCGTCAGCTTACTCCGTTTCATCCAACAACTTCGGTGGAACCAGGGGTTACCTCCAGTTCTTTGGGGGTGCCGTGTCTCGTCCAGCATTACGCAATGTACGACTGCCCAAGGACTTCAAGGGCCCACGTAAAGTGCCAAATTACACTGCCAATTTATCCCCCGAGTCGTGGGTGGAGAGTTATGAGATGGCGATGGAGATGCTGGACGTAGATGACGCGGCATGTGCTAAGTACTTCACCATGATGTTGGAAGGGACAGCTCGCACTTGGTTGAAAAACCTACCAGCTAACTCCATTGGGTCATGGGCCGAGCTAAGAGCCCGGTTTATTCAGAATTTCAAGGACACGTGCAAACAGCCCATGTCAATTGTGGATTTAGCTGCCTGTGTCCAGGAGGAAGGAGAGTCAACAACCCATTGGGTGCGCCGGGTTTCAGAGATTTTACATTCATCGGACCGCATCAACGCTGATACGGCCATTTTGACGTTGGAAGGCAATTGTCGGTTTACGCCTCTTAAGTTGAAGCTGGGACGGCTCAAACGCCATTGCAATGACATGGGGACGCTTATGGCAGCTCTCGTGAAATATGCCGACTCTGATAGTACCAAGGACCCTGAATCTGATGATGACAAGACAGGAAAGGGAAAGAAGGGTGGCAGCACCAAAGGGCAGCAACATAACTCGGCGGGGCATGGAAACAGCGGTAAGCGTAAAGCGGATAACAGTTCAGATTTTGTAGCTAATACCAACGCGCAGGGTAATGGTCAGCGTCGGAAGGGTAAACCGCCCCCGCGTGGAAGAGAACCAAGTCCCAATCCGGAGCGCTTGAATTACCTGTTGAACCAGCCCTGCCCAAAGCACGGATCGCGAGACAAGCCGGCCACGCACCTCTAGAAGGATTGTTATATTATGCGAGAATTCAAAGATTCAGATTTTTTCTGGAATGATAATGGACCGGCTGGCGGTTCAGGCCCCGGGTCTCATGGGCTGGGTTATGGTGGAGGCAGTTCCGGTTCAGGATTCCATGGTAATCAAAGCGGACATGGCAATCAAGGCAATCAAGGCAACCAAGGTGGTTATAATCATCAGGGGAACCAACAGCAGCAGCAGCAGTCGGTTACCAGAGCAACCCGAAGCAGTTAAACTGTGGATAGTACCATGTCTTCACCACCAGCCTGTGCAAGCACGATCAGAAGCTTCATAAAAGGGCAGTGAACTCCGTTGAACCGGCGGTGCCCCGTTACTTACGCTGGACTGAACAGCCCATTGTGTGGAGTCGAGAGGATCATCCACCTCGGGTTGATAATCTGGGTCATCTGGCGTTGGTGGTGGCACCTCAGGTGGGAGGTTAAAAGTTCACTAAAGTACTCATGGATGGGGGGAGTAGTATCAATATCCTTTATTATGAAACCTTCCGTCGCATGGGGTTAACAGATAAAAATCTTAAACCGTCCAGCACGGTCTTCCATGGTGTGGTGCCTGGTAAATCGGCGTATCCAGTCAGTAAGATAGCTCTGGAGGTTGCTTTTGGTGATGAGCATGATTCCAGATCAGAAACATTGACCTTTGAAGGGGTGAAAATCAAGAGCCCGTATCATGCCCTGTTTGGGCGGCCGGCTTATGCTAAATTCATGGCGAGGCCCTGTTATGTCTATCTGCAGCTCAAGATGCCGGGTCATAAGGGGACCATCACGGTACATGGGAGTCGTAAGATCGCTTTGGAATGTGAAGAAGGTGATGCGGCTTATGCTGAGTCGGTTTGTGCGACAGAGGAGTTGAAGTTTTACAAAGACAATGTTGATCCGGCAGATATGACTTCCTTGAAGAAGCCAACTACAGAGCATGATCCGGCCTTGAAGTTTAAGTCGGCTGATGAGACTAAGCTAGTTGATTTCGTTCCTGGCGATTCATCCCAGCAGTTCAGCATCAGCGCTACCTTGGATCCGAAATAGGAAAGCGCGCTCATCGAGTTCATCCATGAGAACCGGGACATCTTTGCGTGGAAGCCTTCTGACATGCCAGGTGTACCGAGGGAACTCGCTGAGCACACTCTTAACGTTGATCCCAAGTTTAAACCGGTCAAGCAGTTTCTCCGCCGGTTCAATGAAGAAAGACGCAAGGCTATTGGTGAGGAAGTGGCCAGGCTCTTGGCAGCTGGCTTTATTGTTGAGGTATTTCATCCTGAGTGGTTGGCTAATCCGGTGCTAGTACTTAAGAAGAACAGCACTTGGCGTATGTGTGTGGACTACACAGATTTGAACAAGGCTTATCCAGCGGATCCTTTTGCCCTCCCTCGTATTGATTAAATCATTGATGCTACGGCGGGTTGCGAGCGTTTGAGTTTTCTGGATGCTTATTCTGGCTACCATCAGATCAAAATGGCAGTTAAGGACCAGGAGAAGACAGCTTTCATAACTCCCTTTGGAGCCTTCTGCTATGTGTCTATGCCCTTTGGGCTAAAGAGTGCCCAGGCGACTTATCAGCGCTGTGTGCAGAACTGTCTTCATGATCAGATCGGCCGCAATGTTCATGCTTATGTGGATGATATTGTGGTGAAATCCAGAGAGAAGAAGACATTGATAGATGACTTGAAAGAGACCTTTGATAACCTCCGGGTTTATAAGATGATGCTTAATCCGGCCAAATGTGTCTTTGGTGTACCGGCAGGCAAGCTCTTGGGTTTTCTGGTGTCTAACAGGGGCATTGAAGCTAATCCGGAGAAAATCAAGGCCATAACTTCTTTGGCTAAACCGAAGTGCATCAATGATGTTCAACGCTTGGCACGCCGGATTGCAGCCTTGAGCCGGTTTATCAGTCGCCTCGGGGAGAAGGCTATCCCTTTATATCAGATGCTGAAGAAGACGGATAATTTCGTCTGGAGCGACGCCGCCAATGAGGCGTTTGAGGATTTAAAGCGGCAGCTAGCCGAGCCGCCTGTCCTTGCTGCTCCTGTTGATAAAGAGCCTTTGCTGTTATATGTGGCTGCCAATGCCCGGGCAGTTAGCGTGGCTATTGTGGTGGAGCGCAAGGAGACCGGAAAGGAGTATCCGGTTCAACGGCCGGTTTATTACATCAGTGAGGTACTTATTGAGTCTAAGCAAAGGTACCCACATTGGCAGAAGCTGGTGTATGGAGTTTTTATGGCGAGCCGGAAGCTTAAGCAATATTTCCAGGGTCATCCCATCACTGTGGTCAGCTCTGCTCCTTTGGGGGAAATAATCCGGAACAGGGAAGCGACTGGCCGGATTGCCAAGTGGGCCATTGAGCTTGGACCTCACGGGTTAAATTATGTGCCTCGGACGGCAATCAAATCACAAGCATTGGTGGATTTCATCAATGATTGGACAGAGTTACAGGCGCCAGAAGAGAAGCCGGATCATACTTATTGGACTATTCATTTTGATGGGTCCAGGCAATTGGAGGGCTCGGGGGCTGGAGTCGTATTAACTTCCCCACGAGGTGATAAGTTTTGTTATGTTCTCCGTTTAATGTTCCCTTGCACTAACAATGCAGCTGAATATGAGGCCTTACTCCACGGTCTTCGGATGGCTAAGGAGATGAATTTGAGCCGGGTTAAGTACTTCGGTGACTCGGACCTGGTGGCTCAACAAGTGTCTGGTACTTGGGATTCTAAGGATCCGCTCATGGTTGCATATCGTCGAGAGGTGGATATTGTTGCAGGTCACTTCAGAGGCTATCAGGTTGATCATGTGGACCGGCGGAAGAATGAAGCGGCGGACGCTTTAAGCCGTTTGGGTTCCCAGCATAAGCCGGTTCCACCCAACGTCTTTTTGGATGTGCTGCATAATCCATCGGTTAAACTTCCCACAGAGGAGGATCTGGCTGTTCCTGATCCGGAGGCTCAATTGGTGGCAGCACTTCATGTTATTCCGGATTGGACCGTCCCATATCTGGCGTACATGAACCGGGGCGAGTTACCAGAGGATGAGACTTTGGCCAGACAGATAATCCGGCGATCCAAGTCAATGACTATTATCAATGGCGAATTACATCGCTGCAGTGTAACGGGAGCGTTTCAACGTTGTGTATCTCCTGAAGAGGGCCGTGAGATCCTGTGTGAGATCCACGAAGGGGATTGTGGTCACCATGCCGGTTCAAAGTCCCTGGTAGCTAAAGCTTTTCGTCACGGTTTTTATTGGCTGACGGCTCATGCTGATGCGGAAGACTTGGTGAAAAAGCACGATGGTTGTCAGAAGTTTTCACGCCGAGCTCATGTTCCGGCCCAGGAATTGAGGATGATTCCAATCACTTGGCCGTTTGCAACTTGGGGGCTGGACATGGTTGGGCCCTTTAAGAGATCCAAGGACAAGAAGACCCACCTTTTGGTGGCGGTTGATAAGTTTACTAAGTGGGTAGAGGCAGAGCCAGTCAGTAAGTGTGATGCAGCTACGGCAGTTCAATTCATCAAGAAGGTGATTTTCCGGTTTGGCTTTCCGCACAGCATTATAACTGATGATGGTACTAATCTGTCCAAAGGTGCTATGAAAGAGTTCTGTCAGCGTGAGCACATCCGACTTGACGTATCTTCAGTGGCTCACCCCCAATCTAATGGTCAAGCGGAGAGAGCCAATCAGGAGATCTTGAGAGGCATCAAGCCCCGGCTTATGGTTCCTTTGCAACGGACGCCGAGTTGTTGGGTGGAGGAGTTACCTTCTGTGTTATGGAGCATCAATACCACGCCCAACAGGTCTACGGGTTACACACCTTTCTTCATGGTCTACGGAGCAGAGGCGGTTCTCCCGAGTGACATCCGTCATGACTCGCCTCGTGTGGCGGCTTATGTTGAAGCTGATAATGAAAAGGCACGGCAGGAAGCACTTGACCTGTTAGATGAGGAGCGTGACATTGCAGCAGCCCGTTCGGCGATTTATCAGCAAGATCTGCGTCGTTATCACAGCCGTCGGGTTAGAACCAGAACTTTTCAAGAAGGCGATCTGGTGCTCCGACTCATCCAGGATCAGACGGATATGCACAAGTTATCCCCGCCTTGGGAAGGACCCTTTGTGGTCAGCAAGAACCTGCACAACGGGTCATACTACCTAATCAATGTTCGAGAGCACAAAGACTCACGTAAATCGGAGGAGGAGACCCACCGGCCATGGAATATCGCTCATCTACGGCCTTACTATACTTGAGCCCTAGGCTCTGCTATGTACATAGTTATGACAATGTATATATTATGATCAATATAATAACCAGAGCCTCAGCTAAAGCGGGGTATCTGTTGTTTTTTCTTACTTCAGGTGTTGTTACATGGAGGTTTCTGCTTGTAAAGCGGCGTCTGGTTTACCCCTTGATTCGGCTTATCAAGCCATATATATAAATCACTTGGGGGCTTGGTCGTATTTGAACCTTAGCTACACCTCTTGATAGGCGCAAGGCCACCAGAAAAATCACTTGGGGGCTTGGTCATATTCGAACCATAGCTACACCTCTTGATTGGCTCAGAGCCAAAAAGAAAAATTACTTAGGGGCCAAAGAGAGTGTTCCAAAAGAGCAACTCAAACATAGGCACCCACTGAGCACAGCTCAAAATATTGCTCGGGGATTCTTTGCTATCGCAATGAACAAAGAATCTACACTTGTAATAGGCTATCAAGCCACGGCTTGGAAGCCTGGTGTATACACCTAAAACCCCGGGTTAGCCTGCCTTTTTTAAGTAAGTCGCTCCGTCCAAGTAAACCTGGTATGACCCGTTGAACTTCGACAAGTCAATCTCATAAGACCCTGAACTTGTCAAAGTTAAAACGACGATTGGTTAAAGATTGAGGTCCATCTTAAAAGGCTTTGTAAAATGGTTTAACTCAGCGGCCTGGCAGCCCATGAAAAGCCTCGAATTTGGGGCCTGGCAGCCCGTGAAAAGCCTCGACTACAAGTTTTCATATGCTTTTATTTGCCAAGTTTTTTCTCCTTTGATGAGATTTATGATGATTTTGGTAAACCGGCGTTAATTAACCCGGCTTGGCTTTCAACTACAAGTTGTCAGTACATGATTAGTCATAATCCGGTGCTTATTAACCCGGTCTGGTTTTGACTATAAGTCGCCAGTGTTATATATGAATAATCCGGTGTTTTTTCACAACCCGGTACGGGTTTATCATAAACCGGCACAATATGGAAGGAGTTATCAATACTCATGATTAGGGGTATCACCCTTACTACAAAAGTTGGTCAACCTACGATGTGATTCAATGTCACAGGTATCATTTATTTTCATATTTGATTATTTTTAACAGCCTTGTTTATAAACCCAGGCTATATGTTTGGGCATCATGACCCGTCCGGTGGTAAACCGCCAGGACAAGCTCAACTTTTTGTATGCAGGAACAGCCTGAATAAATCGCTCTGGATTATGAACATTATATATCTTAAGCACGGTGAATTAACGATATCAAGCAAAGTAAATATGCGCGATGGCATAGCAGACCAAGTGTTTAAACTAGCATATTACAAGGCGTTTCAGTGCCCAAAAGAGTAATTGTTTTTTGGCAAGTATTGCAGCACGCGGAAGGTTAAATCGGCCTCCGGATCATGACTCGTCACCGGGCTGCCCTAACGGTTGTGGATCGCCTTGCGCCGGTTCATCCTCTTCCTCTCTACCCAGCGGCTGGAAGTCAATGGTGGCCCAATCGATCCCAGTTCAGGCTTGGAACACAGCTTCATCGCTTATAAGTGTGGACGGTTCAACGTCAGGGGCATAGGTGTGCTTACGGATTGGCGGGATAAGATTTTGAGCCTCGGGGGTTGGTGCAGCAACCCGTTTGTTGTTGACATCATAACTCGCCTGGTAATATGAAAGATCAGTTTCTTCAGCCAGTTGGCAAGCCAGTGGACGTACTTCCCGGTTTATTGCTCGGAGGTCCTCATGGCCAAATTCTGATCCGTCTTCTTTTAAGCTTGGATAGCCTTTAGCCGCATCCACCGGATCAAGATCAGGCACCCATGCTTTTGCCCGGGTTAGTGCGGTCAGAGCACCAGGCCTGGCAGCAGATCTCTTTAGCTCTTCTACACGGACAGGCAGCATTGACAACCTTTCTAAGGTCTCCTTGATTAAAGTTGGGGGCGGCTTGTTGTGAGAAGCAGTGCAGATGATCCGTTGCGCACCGGTGTATAACTGCTCTATAAGAGTATAGGCAGCCTTCAGTTTCTTCTGTACGTCAGAGCCAAGATGACTAATGCGAGTTCCTGAGCCATTGCAAACATCAGTAAACCGGCAATGTATGGGATGATATGTTGAAAATTTAAAGCCAGGATATTTACCAAACACAGCAGCAGTCATGGCATGTATTTGCCGCTTTACACCAGTTAGCTCGTCTACCACCGGTTTAAGAGCTGCTTCTGCATCCTCGGCTCTTTTTTGCAATGCGGATTTTTCGGTGTCCCAATCCGCCCGCTCCTTGTTGAAACTCTCCTTCAGCTTCTCCATAGCGGCTAAGGCACTGGTAAGCTCAGCTTTGGTTTTGGAGGTTTCTGCCTGCTGGGACTTGATGTTTTCTTGTAGATCAGCGGTTTGAGTTTCCTTTTTGCTTAGCTCAGCCTATAAGAGACAAACATATCATGAATTGGCAGTGCATATTTGAAGTACCAAGCACATAACAAGTTATGCACCTGATACTTGGGGGCTAATGCATATTTGCTCATAATCAGAAGTTTCTGCAAGTCCCAAGTGCAATACAAGTATTACTCTTGGCACTTGGGGGCTAATGTATGCTTGCTCAAAGTGACATTATGAGTATTCTTCTAAAAGTCCCGGTTCATCTTCATCAGTTAAACCGGCCCTTGGGGACTATACCGGCGAAAGTTGTAATATTGCAATTCTAAGGTACCGTTTCATCTTAGAAAGATAACCCAGCCCTTGGAGGCAAAGCATGCAAAGTTGAGATATTACAAAGTCCCAGTTTAGATGACTATCATAAACCGGCACTTGGGGGCTACTGGAGTTAATATTTGGAATTGAACACAAGAGAGAAGCAGTTATGCAGTTACCTCATATCGCTCCTTCATTAGATTCACTAAACCGGCTTCAAAGTCGCGGCTTGTGTACAGGCGGTTTAAAAAACCAGAATGGATGTCTTGGGCGTTGAGGTGAGCATAGGTTGACAAATCTGTGTTCCATTTGCCTTTGCCCATAGCAGAAACCTCGTCCTTGGCACTATGCTTCGATAAAGCAACAGGATTGCCAGGAGTGGTGCGGCTGACGCCAGTAATCATAATATCATCTTCTTTATCATCAGCCGCCTTCACGGGAGTTGACGGTTTATCAGCAGCCTTAGCTGGGCTGGCCGACGTATCATCCGGGCGAGTCGGGCTAGTCGGTTTATCAGTGTGGCCTGTGGTGTCAACTTCTGTTTGTTCAACTATGAAGTTATAATCTTGAGGCGGTGGATCATCATGTGTAACATCAATATTTGTTCTTTCCAGATCTGGAGTCTTCTCCGGTTCAATATCCACATTGTCATCAGACGGTTTATTTAACCGGGCCTTCTTACTGGGTCTAGGCTTGGCACTGAGAAGAACAAACATAAAGATCAGTACAGTATGCAAACATAACACATTAAGGATAAGATTAAAGCATAACCTACCCAGGGACCGTCTTGAGGGTTGGAAGTTGTGTGGCCGTTGACTCGCCAGAGGACGAATTAGGTGTTCCCTGATAATTTGAATCAGACGAATTAAGAGGCTGTCAAAAACAACCCGCCTTGGGGCAAGAAATATCAGGAGTATAAGAGACCTCTGATCGACGTTTCCGGACCGGAGTGTTTGGTAAACCGGCAGAGGTAACTACCTGGCCACTGTGCCGGGTTGTGCGGCGGGCTTCATGTTGCTGCTTCTTCAAAAGAAAGTTTGGGTCTAAGTGAGCTAAGGGGCGAGAAAATTTTATTTTCCGGTTTGCTTGACGGATTTTCTGTGTTGGCAGAGGGTCTGAACCGGAAGAAGGGATAATTACCTCTGCATCGTCAGCATGGCTGCCTTCGGCGCCGTCCTGATAACAGTCATTGTCAACAAGGCGTATGAAAAAAGAACCAAGAGAGTCAAGTTCTACCTCTAAGTCCAGATTAGCCAGATCCGCATCAGCATTTGGTTCAGAAGATTCAGTGGTCCTCTTCTTGGCAGGTTTCTTGGTGACCTTGGTCTTCGGGCGAAGTGGTTTTGCCGGTTTATCCTGTGGTTTTTCCTTCCAGAATGGGTCATCGCCCTGTGAAAGATGGCCAAAATTTTGAGACTATCTGAAAAGGGGTAAACTAAAACAAGAAAGTTGTGATTCTTACAGGTGGCGGTTTATTAGAGACGCAGAAAGGGCTTAACCCGGTCTGGCTACAGACAACTTCCGGTTCATTCAGTATTTTCTTGACAGCCTCAGTAATTTCGGCTTCTGTTAGCTGAATGTTGATGTGTCGTTGATGGTCTTTCAAATCCCCTGTGTACTCACACATTAAACCGGGGCGCCGGCTTAAGGGCAGAACGCTCCAAGATATCCAACAGCGAACAAAGTCGACACCTGTCAAACCGTTTGCCATAAAGGCTCTGAGCTTTGACAGTTGTGGTGCATAGTTGGACCGTTCCTTGGCAGTCAGCCTTTGAGGGAAGGGATGAGTGTTGCTAAGCCGGTGGGGATGGTAACCCGGCAGAGGATTTTCATCAGTTGGAGATGTGTCTTTGCAGTAAAACCAAGTCTGATTCCAGTCCTTGGGGTGACTATGAAGCTTGGCATGAGGGAAGCTGACATCCTTCCTCTTTTGAATTGCCATTCCACCAAGCTCAGTGTTGGGTCCGTCTGTGAACTCTGTGCGACGGTTTAAATAAAAGAAATCCCTGAACAGTTCAACTGTGAGCTCCTCTTGAAGATAGGCCTCACAAAATACTTGGAAATTGCAAATATTGGACACAGAGTTTGGTCCAATATCTTGAGGGTGGAGTTGGAAGCTGGCCAGCACGTCCCGGAAAATTTTTGAACCGGGAGGGCTAAAGCCTCGACCCGGATGGTCAGTAAATACAACTACTTCTCCGTCCTTGGGTTCAGGAGGATTTTCCGGACCAGGGGCCCTCCAGTGGATGACTTCTTTCTCGGCTAAAGCTCCAGTTGTGACACATATGTTTAATTGCTCTTCAGTAACCCGGGAAGGAACCCAGTTGCACTCGTAAACTTGTTTGGCCATTTCAATGGGAAGCTCAAACATATTTATTGCCGGTTTAAGATTTATGACGGGCGAGCATAAAGCAATGCAAAATAAGCAGAAGCAGAGGTAAATGCATATTGTTAAACTAGAGTTTGATATTACTAAACCGGAGTCTGACAATGGAGAAGGTGCAAAGATCAATGAATCGGCGGTTTAAGAGGGGACTAATGATGCATACCGGATTATTGTTCTTTGACAAAGCTAAACCGCCTATATTGATACCTAAGCGAGGGGAAAACAGATTTCGCAGACTGGTAAGATAAATTCAGATCTGCGGCGTGGCAGAAAACAGAAATATATTCAGACCTAAAATACAGGTGCTTCAATAGTTCATCGGATTCAGATGAGTTTTTCTATACGAAGAGGATGCTCTAATGAGGAAAAAGGGGCTATGACTACAACCGCACAAGAAATATCAGATCCAAACTAGCCATTTGTGGTACTAAGAAGAACAAGGACGAATAGCGCCAGAGCTTTAATGAACTCCGACGAACACCGAAACCCTAATGGTGAACCTGGAGAAAGAGAAAAGGGACTTACAGATGCGGATGGAGCAGCGAAGGAGCACCGCGTTTTTCTGGTCTGTTCAGGTTGATGCAGCGGCCGGAGTTGAGGAAGAAGGCGGAGCTTGACGACGGCGGCTGCGTGTGACGGTCGGGTCAGCGCGAGGAAGAAGGAGAAAGATGAAGAGGCAAGGGGGAAAAATGAAAAGGGCCCCGGCCTTATTTATAAAGGTGAAGAGATAAGTGACAGACGCGAGAATCGAGGAGCCCAAAGGTTGAATATGTGACAGAGTTATCGCCTCGATTCTCGGAGGCTCATTTTAAATAACAGGTGATGTCATGGCGATTTATTATGATCCTGGAAGATGACGTCATGGCGGTTTACAAGACTTAGGCGAAGGTTTTGAAGAAGAAATTTTCTTAAGTGTTGGAGATCGACATGAACAAGTTCAAATCAATCTGGGGCCTAATGTTGGGGATATTATTACTGGGTGTAAACCGGCCAGGAGAGGCCGGGTTATCCCCATAATGAGTCATTTATATTTGAAGCCCATGAAGACAAGGAGTATGGCGCTTTAAGAAGGCCCAGGGCCCAAAGGCGGATTAAGGGCTTGTAGGTGTAAACCGCCATATTATATGTAACTTGTCTTGTAAGATAAGAAAAGAGTAGAGACCGAGCCAGACACGTTTATGAGCCGGCCTCGGGATTCTGTAAACCGCCGGGCGTCAACCTGTGTATATAAAGGGACGACCCGGCGGCGGTTTGAGGGGGAGAACAATTTGAGAGCTAGGGATAGCGGATTCGCTCCCTGGTCATCGAAACCCTAGCAATTCCACAACAACTGGATTAGGCCTTTACCTTCACCGCAAGGGGCCGAACCAGTATAAACTCTCTGCGTCCCTTATCCGCTTTAACCCCTTTAAGCTAACCCGTCGCGATGGCTCCACGACTAAGTCCTTTCTCTAGGACATCTGCCGTGACAAAACCACGACAGGAACCGCCTATGATTTGTCTAGCATGGAAGATATTGGGAATTCTCGGTCGTTTTCGTTGACAGGAAAAGCATACCTCTCAAAATAATTTTATCTCTAAATTTAAGCTTTGAGCTCTGGCACCTCTGCAAATCTCTGCTTCCCTCTACGAAGGGGCTATCTATTTACTTTTATGCAATTTTATTTTTATTTGAGTCTCCATCTTCTCTTATAAAGCACCAACTAGGGAACACTATTTGTCATACTTGTGTATTGGATGTAGCTAATATTTGAGTGTGTTTCATGAATGGATCAATGATTGAGCATAATGGGCTAGGGATAGCTTTCTTTAGCGTTGATATTTTGAAAGACATGGTTGCTTGTTGATATGCTTGAGTATTGATGTTTTCATGTCAAATTATAGACTATTGCTTTGAATCATTCAAGTCCAAATATCCATGCTACAAAGAAAAGATTATATGATGAATATGTTAGGTAGCATTCCACATCAAAAATTCTATTTTTATCATTTACCTACTCGAGGACGAGCAGGAATTAGCATCCCCAAGCTTAATTCCTGCTCGTCCTCGAGTAGGTAAATCATAAAAGAAATAATTTATGAAGTGTGAATGCTAGCATAGTGCATAAGTTTGATCAATGATAATTTCAATCACTTTTCCTAGCATCATAACAACTCTTTCTCATGAAACTCATCATGATAAAGTAGCGATCTATTCACATGTTATGGTTCAAACAATGCATTCTCCTGAAACTTAACAACCTATGTTCTTAGTCACCAAACAATTGCAATTCAACTTATCTTCAACAGAGTCTAAGTAAGAGCTCCACATACTCAATTATCATATAGTCTTCTATGATTGCTAGTACTCAAAGCATATTTTTAGACCAGTAGCATCCATCGAACATAGAGAAAGATAGGTGCTTAATGTTTCGCCTCCCAACTCATTTATCATAGAGATGATTGTCAACAATAATAATTCACGATCAAATATATATGAATGGACATATATATGTGCCTGGATCTTCCCCACCACATGATGCTTGCCAGCTAAGGAATAATTGAGGTTGAAATGAGAATGAATAATTATTGACTCTTGAATAAAAATAAATACATAAAGTAAAAGATAGACCCTTCGCAGAGGGAAGCAGAGGTTGTCATGCGCTTTTTATTTTTGGATGTGTAAACCCTTAATGCAAAGGAACGTCATGTTATATTGCCCCTTGTGATAGCAACCTTTATTATGTAGTCCGTCGCTCTTATTTCTTTACCATCACAAGTTTTTACAATGCTTATTTTCCCTTGCAATAAAAGACCAAACATATTTTAGGAGCAGTTTTTATTGCTTTTTGCACCGATGACAACTTACTTGAAGGATCTTATTCAATCCATAGGTAGATATGGTGGACACTCATGGCAAGAAACTTGGTTTAAGGTTTTTGGATGCACAAGTAGTATCTCTACTTAGTACGATTTTTTGGCTAGCAAAAGATCCTAAGCAAGCACCACATGTTGGAGGATCCATAACAATATAACTTCTATACAAATATACCCAAACATAACTCATTACGTTGTCTTCCTTGTCCAACTTCAACTAATTTGCTCAAGTTTGAAAATAATTAATGGGTATTCATAGTCATAGAAGATTTCCAAGATAATATATTTATATGTGAAAGTTCTCTTCCTTATACTAATCATTCTTGAATTGCTTGTATGACCAATATTGTGATTGTCAAGCTTCAATAGATTTCACTTTCTAACCCCAATGTGAAACTACTACTAGGCATGATACAAGCATATGAAGCGCATATAATTTCAACTTTATGATATTCAATTCATTCAACAATTCACTCTTAGGATATAAGTGAAGCACAAGAGTAAAGGACAAACTACTCCAAAAAGATATAAGTGAAGATCAAATGAGTAGGTAAACAATTAAGTAGCTATGTGAGGACCCTCTCTTATTTAAAAACTTTAAAATCTAAGTATTTTATTAAAACAACAAACAAAACAAAATAAAATGACATTCCAAGAATAGCACATCTCATGCGAAGAAGCAAAAACTTAGGCTCAACCGATACTAACCGATAATTGTTGATGAAGAAAGGTGGGATGCCTACCGGGGCATCCCCAAGCTTAGATGCTTGAGAATTCTTAAAATATTAATTTGGTATGGCTTGGGCATTCCCAAGATTGAGCTCTTGTGTCTCCTTAATTCTTCTCATATCACGGTTTCCCTAAATCTTAAGAACTCCATCCACACAAAACACAACAAGAACTCATGAGATAAGTTAGTATAAATCAATGCAAAACCTTATCATTCTCTACTGTAGCAAATCACTAAAATTATAATTTAACTTGCATACTAAATGCATCTACATATTTAATACTCCTATCCTCAAATAGAAACATTAAACAAGCAAACATATGCAAACATAACTGCAATCTGTCTAAACAGAACAGTCTGTAAAGGATGAAAAAAGATTCATAATTATTTAACTCCAAAAATTCTGAAAAATTACCACACTTTAGAAAATTTGTTATAGCTTATTGTGTAAAAATTTCAAGATTTTATCACGTTCTGACCTTCCATAAGAATTCACACAATAATATAAAACTTTCTGTTTTCAAACAACAACATATAGACTTGCAAAATAAGCATGGTAAAGGCTATACTTGACATTTTTATTGAATTAAATGATACAAAACATCATTCTAAATAAAAACAAGAAAATCTCAACAAAATAAAATGACTCTCCAAGCAAAACACATATCGTGTGACGAATAAAAATATAGCTCCAAGTGAGGTTACCGATAATGTTGAAGACGAAAGAGGGGATGCCTTCCGGGGCATCCCCAAGCTTGGACGCTTGGATATTCCTTGAGTATTAGCTTGGGGTGCCTTGGGAATACCCAAGCTTAGGGTCTTGCCACTCTTTATTCTCCTCATATCGACATCTCACCCAAAACTTGAAAACTTCAATCACACAAAACTTAACGGAACTTTGTGAGATAGGTTAGTATGATAAAGAATAATCATTCACTTTGGTACTGTCAAGACAAGATTCATATTTTTCTCACACAATGCCTATTGTACCCTATCATTTCTACAATTTTTATTGACCAATATAAGCCATAGAAACCAGAAAACAAGCAAACTATGCATTGAAAACAGAATCTATAAAAAACAGAACAACCTGTAATGATCTGAAGAATGACCATACTTCTGTAACTCCAAACATTATGACAAATTAGGAAAATGTAGGCAACTTGTATATAAATTATGTGTAAGAAATTCAGAATTTTATCACATTCCAGTGAATTTAAACAATTATGTTACTGGGTGCAAAAGTTTATGTTTTTGCACAGAATCAAGTCAACTATCATCCACACTATCCCAAAGGCTAGCTATAAAACATGATTGCTATAGTATCTTAATCGTTTGAACACACAAAAATAGTAGGGGTAAATGTTGGGTTGTTTCCCAACAAGCGCTTTTCTTTATTGCCTTTTTAGCTAGGCATGATGATTTTAATGATGCTCACATCAAAGTAAAGAATTGAAACACAACGGGAGCATCATGAAGCATATGAATATCACATTTAAGCCTAACCCACTTCCTATGCATAGGGATTTTGTGAGCAAACAACTCATGGGAGCAAGAATCAACTAGCATAGGAAGGCAAAACAAGCAAAACTTCATGAGTTTCAACACATAGAGAGGAAACTTGAATTATTGCAATATGTAAAAGCATATGTTCCTCTCTCATAGTAATTTTCAGTAGCATCATGAATGAATTCAACAATATAACTATCACATAAAGCATTCTTTTCATGATCCATAAGCATAGAAATTTTATTAATCTCCACATAAGCAAATTTATTCTCATTCATAGTAGTGGGAGCAAACTCAACAAAATAACTATCACATGATACTTGATTTACATAATTAATTTGAGCACTAAAATCATGATGACAAATTTCATGGTTATCATTATTCTTTATAGCATACATTTCATCACAATAATCATCATAGATAACAACTTTGTTCTCATAATAATCCATTGAAACCTCTTCCGGAATAGTGGAATCATTACTAAATAAAGTCATGACCTCTCCTAATCGACTCTTATCATTGTAATATGATTCAACACCCTCCAAAATAGTGGGATAATTATTATCTAAAGTTGACACTCTTCCAAACCCACTTTCATAAATATTGCAATCATCATAAATAGGATGCATGCAATCATCATAAAAAAATTGCACATCAAAACTTGGGGGACTAAAAATATCATCTTCATCAAACATAGCATCCCCAAGCTTAGGGCTTTGCATATCATTAGCATCATGGATATTCCAGAAATTCATACTAGCAACATTGCAATCATTCTGCACATTTAAAGATTTTATGCCAAACATTTTATTGAATTCTTTTTCTAATAGTTGAGCACAATTTTCTGATCCATCATTTTCAAGAAAGACATGATAAAGATGAATAATATGAGGCAACCTCAATTCCATATTTTTTTGCAGTTTTCTTTTATAAAACCAAACTAGCGATAAAACAAGTTAAAAGATTCAATTCTAAGATCTAAAGATATACCTTCAAGCACTCACCTCCCCGACAACGGCGCCAGAAAAGAACTTGATGTCTACTACACAACTTATTCTTGCAGACTCGTGTTGGGCCTCCAAGCATAGAGTTTTGTAGGACAACAACAATTTTCCCACAAGTGGATGACCTAAGGTTTATCAATCCATGGGAGGCGTACAATGAAGATGGTCTCTCTCAAACAACCTTGCAATCAAATACATGAAACCTCTTGTGTCCACAACACACCCAATACAATGGTAAATTGTATAAGTGCACTAGTTCGGCGAAGAGATGGTGATACAAGTGTAGTGTGGATAGTAGATATAGGTTTTTGTAATCTGAAAATAAAAAACAGCAGGGTAGCAAGTGATAAAATGGAGAACAAACGGTATTGCAATGCTTGAAAACAAGGCCTAGTATTCATACTTTCACTAGTGCAATCTCTCAACAGTGCTAACATAATTGAATCATATAACAATCCCTCAACATGCGACAAATAATCACTCCAAAGTTCTTATCTAGCGAAGAACATAAGATGAAATTGTTGTAGAGTACGAAACCACCTCAAAGTTATCTTTTCCGATCAATCTATTGAGCCATCCCTATAAGTGTCATAAACATCCCTAGAGTTCATACTAAAATAACACCATATGATACGCATCAACCAACTCTAATGTCACCAAATACTCCAATGTCACCACAAGTATCTATGAGTCAATTATACGATACGCATCAAACAACTTCAGATTCATAATATTCAATCCAACACAAAGAACTTCAAAGAGTGCCCCAAGATTTCTACCGAAGAAAGTAGGACGAAAACATGCATCAACCCCTATGCATAGATTACCCCAATGTCACCTCGGGAATCAGCGAGTTGAGTGCCAAAACATATATCAAGTGAATCAATATAATACCCCATTGTCACCATGGGTATTCACATGCAAGACATACATCAAGTGTTCTCAAATCCATAAAAGTATTCAATCCGATAATAGTGAAGCCTCAAAGGTAAAAACTCAATTCATCACAACAAGATAGAAAGGGGGAAACACCATATGATCCAACTATATTAACAAAGCTCGCGGTACATCAAGATCGTGCCAAATCAAGAACACGAGAGAAAGAGAGAGAGAGAGAGATCAAATACATAGCTACTAGTACATACCCTCAGCCCCGAGGGTGAACTACTCCCTCCTCATCATGGAGACTGCTGGGATGATGAAGATGGCCTCCGGTGATGATTTCCCCCTTTGGCAGGGTGCTGAAATAGGGCTTCAGATGGGATCTCTTTGGTACAGAGGCTTGCGGCGGCGGAGTCGTAGTTCTAGGATTATTTCTGTGGGTTTTGGTATTTATAAGAATTTTCAGAGTTGGAATCACACGAAGATGGGCCACAGGGGGCCCATGAGGTACCAGGGCGCGGCCACCCCCTGGGCACGCCCTGGTGTTGGGGCCCCCGTGGGTCTTCTGGTACTCCCCCGAAGCTTCCTGGTGCTCTTTTGTTCCAAAAAAATCAGCAAAAAGTTTCGCTGCATTTGGACTTCATTTGATATGGATTTTCTAGAAATCCAAAAACAAGCAAAAATAGCAACTGGCCCTGGGCACTAGGTCAATATGTTAGTCCATGAAAATCATATAAAAGTTATATAAAAGTGCACCAAAACAATATAAAATTATTGTAAACATGGCATGAATACTTCATAAATTATTAATACGTTGGAGACGTATCAGTTGCCTCATATTGTTCGTCTTTATCTTGTCTTTCTTGAAAATGATGGATCGAAAAATTGTGCTCAATTGATAGAAGAAGAATTCAATAAAATGTTTGGCATAAAATCTTTGAATGATAAGGATGATTGCAATGATATTAGTATGAATTCTATGAATACCCTTGATGCTAATGATATTCAAAGCCATAAGCTTGGGGATGCTATGTTTGATGAAGATGATCTTTTTAGTCCCCCTACTTTTGGTGAACAGATTTATTATGATGATTGCATGCCTCTTATTTATGATGATTACAATGATGAAAGTGGGTTTGGAAGAGTGTCAACTCTAGGTAATAATGTTCCCACTTTTTTAGAGGGTGTTGAATCTTATTGTAATAATTATGAAAGTGGATTTGGAGAGGTCATGACTTTATTTAATGATGAATCCATTATTTTGGAAGAGGTTTCAATTGATTATGACAACCAAGTTGCTATCTATGATGTTTATTGTGATGACATGTATGCTATAAATATTAATGATAACTATGAAACTTGTCATCATGATTTTAATGTTCAATTGGATTATGCCAATCAAGTATCTCATGACAGTTCTTTTGTTGAGTTTGCTCCCACTACTATTAATGAGAAGAAAATTGCTTATGTGGAGAGTAATAAATTTTCTATGCTTGTAGATCATGAAAATAATGCTTTATGTGATAGTTATATTGTTGAATTCACTCATGATGCTACTAAAAATTATTTTGAGAGAGGAACATATGCTTTTACATATCTCTACTCCTAATGGAGCAGTTGATAGCCTGGTACTCCGGTTTTATTTCCTCCTACCTCCCACGGGTTTTCTTATCCATTGGTTATTTTTTTACTCCACTATTTTCTTTAAAAAATCAGCACTTTCCAAACATACAAAAGATCACGGATCTAACTTTCCTAACTTATCCAAATCAACCGATCTCTCTCATTAATGCAATTTGCTTTAGGAAACAAATAATAGATTTTCGGGAAACAAATAAAGGATTTTAAGAAAATTAACAAGTAAACCATAACAAACAAATCTTATTGTGGAAGTGTTATGTTTTCCCTAATCCTAATGGAGGAGTCCGTACGTGGTTTCGTTCGTTCGTACCCTTCGAACCCCCCTCCCACCGATCCCCTCGATCCCCCCACCCATCGATTTTCTCTATACCTTCACCGGTTTTCATTAGAAAAAGATACGTCACCAACCCCACCGGTTTTATTGAAAGAAGGAAGTCGCCAGGCAATCCAATTTTCTGAACGCTATCTCCCACGTCCCATAGCCAAAAAAAGGGAACCCTCCCTATCCAGATTTTCTTTTCCTTATGCACATAACATTTATTCCATATACAACACCAATCATATCACCAATCAGACTGCAATCTTTCCGTATATACAACTGATACCTCCATCTCCTCTCTGTTCAAATTGCCATGTTTGTCCGTGGTTCCCCGTCTCGGCGAGGATCCCCGGAAGCGAGGCAAATTTTGCCATCGGAGCAGGAGATGACGGGGCACATGACGACGACGTGCCCCGCCTCTGGAGCGGTCAATGCCGCGCCACCAGACGCAGATGATCAGGAGCAGCAGAAGAAGGCGCGGGCGAGGAACAAGAAGAAGCGGCGGAGGGTGCCGAGCGAGGAGGAGCTGGCCGCGCTGAGGTCCGTGCTCCGCTGGGCCCGCCGCTGCAGAGGCGGGCGACGAGGAGGAGGCGGACTGCGGGCACCTGTTGCCGGCTGGGAGGCGGCGGCCGCGCATGGCGGTGGAGCTGCATGCGCACTCGGCGCGTAGCGACGGCTCGCTCTTGCCCGCGGCACTCATGGAGTGCGCGCACCGCAATGGTGTAAGCCTTTCTTCCCACCTGTCACCAACTGCATAGACGTTCGCGACGTGCTCGATGAAACAACTGGCTCCAATGTTCTTCAGTTCCGTAATAGCTGATGCCATGTCCGAGCTCATCCTCGTGCGCTGCTAAACACCTCCGCCGCCACTTCTTTTACTCTTGCTGCGCTTTGTTTCAGAAGGATAATGCCTAACACATTCGCACGCTAACTCTGTTACCTGGTGACCAGCACAGGTGAAGGTGCTCGCACTGACTGATCATGACACCATGGCCGGTGTCCCGGAGGCGATGGAGTCGGCAAAGGAATTTTCCATCAGGATCATCCCAGGTGTTGAGATAAGCGCCCTTTATTTGCCTAGGTAACCCTCTTCTCACCACCCTAAAATTTGTAACATGCCTTGATGATCACACAGATGTGGTTAATTCTCAAAGTTGTTAATTGTTCTGAAAGCAATGGATCAGGAGCGGATGAACCTATTCATATTCTCGCATACTACGGTAGTTGGGGCCCTGGGAAATCTCAGGAACTAGAGAAGGTTCTATCTAGCATCAGGGAGGGCCGCTATACACGTGCCAAGGAGATGCTATCGACACTTAGGAACCTCGGCATGCCATTGAACTTTGAAGATGTGTCTAATATAGCAGGGAATGGAGTGGCTCCAGGGCGGGTGCACGTGGCGCGTGCCATGGTTGCAGCTGGATATGTTGATAATCTTTTTTTTTGAAGCCCATAGAACAATTGTTCTACAGTATATTTTCATTAAAAGAAAAAAAACAAAAAAGGAAAAGGAAAATAGTATCTGCATAAATTGGTAACATAGGCAAGCTTTCAGCAGGTACTTGTACGATGGAGGGCCTGCTTATGCTACGTAAGTATACATTTTGAATCATGGACATGCATGTTTTTCCTTCATTTCGCAGCAGATGCAGAGTAGTTAGTTTGTACTGATGTGGATTTCTACTGTTCATTTGTAGTGGCAGTGAGCCAGCTGGGAATCCGTTGTGCAGCTAATATGTAGAACTGGGGGCATAGCTGTTTTGGCTCATCCGTGGGCATTGAAAAATCCTGTTCTTGTGATAAAGGATTTGAAAGCTGATGGTCTGCATGCTATTGAGGTCTATCGAAGCGATGGGAAACTATCTGGTATGAACAGCATGATCATTTTTCAGTCATAACAAGTGATACTTTATGTTACCAATTTATGCAGATACTAATGATGCATCTAACGTATATGTCTATTGTATCCCTTTGTTGAGAAGAAAATGTCTAATGTATCTGAACTTCAATGGAATTAACTGCTGAATTTGTCTAAAACAGGTTTGAGTGATCTGGCTGATACTTATGAGCTTCTGAAGCTCGGTGGGTCAGATTACCATGGACGAGATGACAAGGAAGAACCTGATATAGGAAGTGTTGATCTTCCGGTCTTGGCATTTTTTAGATTTCTTGAGGTAGCTCAACCAATTTGGTGCAATGCTATCAAGGAAATTTTTGAAAATGCCACTGAAAGATCATAAGTATATATGGCCCAAAAGGATGTCATCGGACTATCTTTGTAGATGATTTATGTAATATGTGCCTTTCTTCTCCAGAACTGGAGGAAACAGATGATTCTAAGATTGAGGTCCTCCGGGCGGAACTTGCAGACAGACAGCAATTCTGTTCATAAAGGAACCATCGTTCTCATCGGCGGCTGCAGGCTGTTGTGTGACACAGAGATCTCATTTTTCTAGCAACTACAGGCACTCAGTGAAGCAGTAGGAAGGAGGAAGTTGGTCAGACGATTATCTGATGACCTGATATGCTACCTGGTGTCTTTTAGTAACAAATATAACTTCTTCTCCAGCAAAAAGAACATTGAGAGGCATGCTACAGTTAATTTTACCCTGAGAATTGCTCATAATTTTGTAACAAAGACAAACATGCCAGTAGACCTCTTACACTTGACTCCGGCACCTCTTTCTAGAAATAGATGGAATTGAAGTTTCCTGTTCAATTTTTTTACATACCTTTTGTCCAGGCCAAAGGTGTGATTCTTCAGGGTTAATACTTCATATATTGTTAGCTCTTGATTCTTGTAGGACATTTATGACAATTTAGCTTCAAATTTATTCGTATTTTTTCTGGGACATTTATAAGTGTGTGCCCAAGCTTCAAGTATGTACAGTGCACACACTTTGTTCGACAAATTATAACCCCAATCAAGGTCAAAATCGACGCATATATGACATCACAAATCTCCTCCAAGGAATGGTCATATAAAAAAGACACTTAAAAATAGAATTCGTTCGAAGTATGTTGTTTTCCTTTCTTGAACTTGTATTCCATCATTTATTAATATTTATTTACCACGTCCATTAACGTATTATGAAGCTAATTTTACATAACATTACAGGGGCATGAACGAATAAGGAGTGAATTTAGATCATGGCCCTTTAGGTTTGAAGGTATTGTTCATCTAAATTTGTTATTCCTACTGAAATTGACATACTAATCCTACACGCACCTGAATATTCTTGCAGGGATATATTATGATAACTCCCAAAAATCAATACTGTATAATGACAGAAGTTGATAATCTGTATCAGCAGGAGCAAGCTTTTTTTTAGGGCCAATGACAGTGGGAAAAGCTCCCACTGACTTTCTTTTTCTTTATTAAAATATGTTAGGGGTCAACTATACAAAAATTTTCTTCCTCTGCTCCAAGAAAACCACAGAAACATGGTGGAAAGGACTAAAACAGAATAATTGAATGCACTCTTTATAGCGAAGAAGGTAAGAAAAAAAGAAATTTTCTTCTTCTGCTCCAAGTTTCACAACTCTAAATCTTTCAGTTGTAGAAGAAGGCAGAATGGAGATTAGACTAATTTTCCTTCTCATTTTGAAGATCACAACAACATTTACTCCATCACAACGCACAGGAACCTTACTGGTAAGCGGTTACGTCAAAAAGAATTTGGAAATCAACAATCATTAGTTGTGAGATAACAAAATAATCACATCTGACTTGATCACTCAAAAGAACTTATGCAGGAGAGAACCCTTACTGTACCACTGCTCACGCCATAATTTATTTGATTCAAGTGGAGAGCTTTTCTATTCCCCCAAAGCCCAAGATATACAACATTGTTTCAGAGAAAGGTAACAGCCTGAGCAAATTCTAGATAAGAAAAGGTCGAGGAAGATTCTGTTCCTCAATTTTTAAAGTCACAGAAGTGCATGAAGCTAGATTTGAGAGTGAGACTGAGAAGAAAAGACCATGGGGTGATCAAAGTACAATAGGTGGTTCAAATAGAATGTTTAGAATACATATGTATACAATTCAATTTCAGTTTATAGAAATGAAAAGTTTGGTACATCTCGACTGAAATAAAACTCAAACGCCCGGGCGGACACCCAGTCAGTGATTGGTCACAAAAAAGTGACCCAGACATTATGTTTAAACGGGTCTCAAATGCCCGGGTTGATCGACACCCTTCATATCCGTCGGTGTCCCGTCCTCGCCATCGAGGGATTTGAGGAGAAAGGGGACATGAGAGATGGAGGGGAGAGGAGGTACCGACCGACGTTGCGGAGGGAAGAGGAGGATGTCGTGATGCCGTCGAGGGGAGGAAGGTGGCAAGGACAAAAGCGGATGGGCTCCGGCAGTGGCGCGAAGAGGAAGAGCATCGACGCCGTGGAGGAAGGATGAGGGGCCGACTGACATCGCGGAGGATAGGAGGGGTCGGGCGATGGCGGAGCGGAAGGGGTGCCACCTGCGAATGAAACTGACGACAACATTTCTCATATTGTGAATGAATATCGTAAGAGTATCAAGTAATTCTTAATTCCTAACAAGTTATTTAGTTGGTTCATCACTCTCTATGTATACATAGTCTAATTAATTTTTTATATGAACTTAAATTGCAAGTGAAGTAGATTCCAATTATTACCCAATTGCACTCGTGCTATCTTCAACATCCACTATGTTTATATATAAACTCAACCAAAATATTCCAAAAGCCCGTGGCAACGCACGGGCAATCTACTAGTCTCAATAATATCAAGTTTCCTATCTATGTGTTGAAAGTTTTGAAGTTATGCTTGTTTTGCTTTCCTATGCTAGTTGATTCTTGTCCCCATTAATTGTTTGCTCACAAAATCCCTATGCATAGGAATTGTGTTAGGCTTAAATGTGCTTGGCATGTGATTCATGATGCTCTCTTTGTGGTTCAATTCTTTACTTTTATGCGATCATCATTGAAATCATCATGCCTAGCTAAAAAGACATTAAAGAAAAGCGCTTGTTGAGAGACAACCCAACACTTATACCTACTATTTTTGTGTGTTCACGTGATTAAGCTACTTTAGTAATCATGTTTTAAAGCTTTTATTTCAATAAAGTGCCAAGTAAAGCCTTTGGGATAGTGTGGATGGTAGTTGACTTGATTCTGTGCAAAAACAGAAACTTTTGCGCCCAGTAACAGAATTGTTTAAAATCACTGGAGGATGGAAAATTCTGAATTTTTTACACATTATTGATATACAAATTTCCTATGTTGTTCTAATATTTTAGAATTTTTGGATTTACAGAAGTATGGTCATTGTTTAGATCATTACAGGTTGTTCTGTTTTTGGCAGATTCTGTTTTCAATGCATAGTTTGCTTGTTTTATGGTTTCTATGGCTTATATTGGTCAATATAAATTGTGGAAATGATAAGGTACAGTAGGAATTGTGTGAGAACAATTATGAATCTTGTCTTGATAGTACCAAAGTGAATGATTTGCTCTTTATCATACTAACCCATCTCACTAAGTTCCGTTAAGTTCTGTGTGATTGAAGTTTTGGGTGAGATATCCATATGAGAAGAATGAAGAGTGGCAAGACCCTAATCTCGGGGATTCCCAAGGCACCGCAAGGTATTATTCAAGGAAGACCCAAGCAACTAAGCTTGGGGATGCCCCGGAAGGCAACCCCTCTTTCGTCTTCAACATTATCGGTAACCTTACTTGGAGCTATTTTTTTATTCGTCACATGATATGAGTTTTGCTTGGATCATCATTTTATTTTGTTTAGATTTGCTTTTTGTTATTTATAATAATGTTTTGTATCTTTTACTTCAATAAAAGTGTCGAGTATAGCCTTTACCATGCCTATTTTGGAAGTCTTTATGTTGTTGTTTGAAAATAAAAGGTTTTCTATTATTGTCTGAATTCTTAAGAAAAGTAAGAACGTGATAAAATCTTGAAATTTTTTACACAGTAATCTATGATAAATTTTCTACAGTGTGGTAAATTTTCAGAAATTTTGGAGTTAATTAAGTATGAATCTTCTTGCATCCTTTACAGACTATCATGTTTAGACATATTGTTGTTATGTTTGCTTGTTTAGTGATTCTATTTGAGGATAGGAGTATTAAATATGCAGAGGCATTTAGTATGCAATGTTAAATAATAATTTTAGTGATTTGTTACAGTAGATAATGATAAGGTTTTGCATTGATTTATACTAAGTTATCTCATGAATTCTTGTTGAGTTTTGTGTGGATGAAGTTTTTGAGATTTAGGGAAACCGTGATATGAGAGGAATTAAGGAGACACAAGAGCTCAAGCTTGGGGATGCCCAAGGCATCCCAAGATAACATTCCAAGAAGTCTCAAGCATCTAAGCTTGGGGATGCCCTGGTAGGCATCCCACCTTTCTTCTTCAACAACTATCGGTTAGTATCGGTTGAGCCTAAGTTTTTGCTTCTTCACATGAGATGTGCTATTCTTGGAATGTGATTTTATTTTGTTTTGTTTGCAGTTTGAATAGAACACTTAGATCTGAAAGTTTTAAATGAGAGAGAGTCCTCACATAGCTACTTAATTATTTAACTACTCATTTGATCTTCACTTATATCTTTTTGGAGTAGTTTGTCATTTACTCTTGTGATTCACTTATATCCTAAGAGTAAATTGTTGAATGAATTGAATATCATAAAGTTTAAATTATATGTGCTTCATATGCTTGTCTCATGCCTAGTAGTAGCTTCACATAGGGTTTAGAAAGTAAAATCTATTGAAGTTTGACAATCACAACATTGGTCATACTAGCAATTCATGGATGATTAGTATAAAGAAGAGAACTTTCACATATAAATATACTATCTTGGACATCTTTTATGATTGTGGACACCCATTAATTATTTTCAAACTTGAGCAAATTAGTTGAAGTTGGACAAGGAAGACAACGTGACGACTTATGGTTGGGTATATTTGCATAGAAGTTATATTGTTATGGATCCTCCAACATGTGGTGCTTGTTTAGAATCTTTTGGTAGCCAAAATTTCTGTACTAAGCGGAAATACTGTTTGTGCATCCAAATGCTTGAGCGAAGTTTCTTCCATGAGTGTCCACCATACCTATCTATATGCGGTATTACTCTGTCGTTCCAACTAAATTTGCACGTGCCACCTCTAATCATTCAAATAAGCATATGTTTTGTGTGCTCATACCACTCATGAAGTAGAGGGGGTGGTCAGTATCTTTCAAGCTAAGCGGGTTATTCTCATGATGGGTATTTATTCACTTGTCATTGCATGAGAGAGGCTGGTAATTGGGATGCCCAGTCCTATGATCAAAACAAAAAATAATGAAACAAACTCCCCAGGAAAGTTAATTGTATGGAGGGCACCCGAGGATTCGGCTAGCCATGGCTTGTGTTTGAATGGTTGAGGGGGTGTAAACTTTACCTTTCTGTTTGGAACCGCTTATAATGCATTTAGCATGGAAGATATTGAGAACTCTCAGTCGTGACGTTGACAGGAAAAGTACATCTCTCAAAATGTATTCGCCTCTGATTTAAGCTTCGAGCTCTGGCACCTCTGCAAATCCATGTTTCCCTCTACGAAGGGCTTATCTTTTACTTTTTCTGTTAATTTTATTTTTTGTTGAGTAAATTCTTATTCCAACATATTCTTTAGTTGGCAAGCATCATGTGGTGGGGAAAGATCCAGGCACATATGGACATTCAAATATATTTGATCATGAATTATTATTGTTGACAATTATCTCTATGATAAGTGAGTTGGGAGGCGAAACATTAAGCTGCTATCTTTCTGTGTGTTCGATGGATGTTGTTTGTTCTAAAAATATGCTTTGAGTATTAGCAATCATACAAGACTACTAGATCATTGCTGGCGCGCGTTGCCGCGTCCGTCCTTTTTTTACAATAGTATGAAGTGATAGGAATTTATGTAAAAACATGGAGTTGTTTATCATCAATTTTTTTGTTTTCTTTCCAAACTTGAGTCCACAATGAAAGTTTAATCATTTTCAATGGGTTGGTTATGCACCTTATTTGTAGATACTTGGAAGACATGCTAATATTTGTAATAAAATATGAACAATAGAAAACTAATAGACACAGTGCATATTTCTCAATCCAACGCCTGATGTATCCAAATGGTCGGTGTGCTAGCCGGTATCAGGCAAAATTGGATCTTAAAAACAACTATATCTAAAGGAAATCATTTACAGAGCCCACTATCATTGTGTAATTCAAGCTATAATAAAACAAAATCACAAAATACAAATCAAACTGACAGCAAATTAGCATAGGTACTTCCCCAAGCCATATCACTAAACTTTAAGAAGCAATGTGTCATCCTCAGTCAGCTACACGTACAGCAACATGCACCATCAGCACCTCAATCATGCATTAGCACTAATCCAGTCAGAAACAAGAGCACAATACTTCCATCTCTGTTCGATGCTCAATTGGTAGCTCGCATGGTAGCTCGCAGACAAGTTGGCACCTACTAAGTTATAAAATAGCAAGTCTTATTTCTTTAATACTCGCAACATTCAGATTATGGATGTGAGATTTTAGATGATAATACCATTTCCTTTTAAATTTGAAGGAAATATATGAATTAGCGACAATGCTAAATAAAACATCAATGCTGGTAATGGAAGTCTTTGATACATGAACATGAAATTTCCCAGGCCATGCTAAACAAAACATCAGCAATGGTAATGAAAGTGAAATCCTCTAGTGGAAATGAAAACTATAACGCAGGAAGTAAGATCATATTTCAACTATATCAATCTAAATAGTGAAGTTTACTTTAATGACCTCAACAGTCAAGATCCCCTCTTCCAGTATCCCTGGAACAAAAACATAAAACTACTTTTATCTTTGTACTGCATGAAAATGGGATCACAAAGGTAGAGGAGGAAACAATAAGACTCATTAACTTAGTCTGGTAGGAACATTTGGGTTAGCACCAGCATCTAGTAAGCAGTTCATCATACCAGGTAGGACATTGTTCATTGCTGCCATCAAGTAATGCCCATATATTCAATTTTATTCACATCAGCACCAGCCTGTATAAATAAATTATAATTTATTTGAGCAAGTGCTTGAGATGTCATCTACAGGAAATGTATGGACCAATAAATAAAGTTGCATCTATAGACTACATACTGAAGGGAGCTCCATAAATAAAGATTGTGAAGTGATGCCTCATAAAAATAGTAAGAAGGATTCGAATAGTATACTCACATATTAAACAAAAACCATGTTTTTCATTCATTTCTTCAATCTCTGGAAATAAAATTGCTAACTGTAGATCCTCCTTTATGACGGGCTTGTTTCTAATTATAATTTATTTATTTTAAGGAAAGATATCTATGTAAAGCTTGGAATGGACATCAACATTTGAGAATTGCCGGAATGGCTGCTCTATGATGTCTGATTCTAAGAGCCGAATAGGTTCCATGGTATTTCCCGGGTTAGTGGATAACTACAAAAAAATTGACCTAGCATCCATACACACGTCTGGTGGATACCACAGGAACCCATTTCCAATAAGGAGGTTAGGTGTTACTACTAAAAACATGCATTCTTCTAATTAGATTTTACCTTTGCTTCTTGGAGAAGATATATATTCCCTAGACAACTTTGTGTATGCTCACAAGACATAACAGAAAAGGAACCAGAACATGAAGTAATTCTTAGAGAAAATCTGCATAATTGCTACTCTAGCATCGGTAATCATCTGCCTTGACCAATCATTTACTTTAGAGAAAATCTACACAAATCCATTTAACTTGGAGCATGATGGAAAACTAAATCAACAAATAGAGAATTTTAAAACAAAATTAACTACCGCTATCCACCGAGGGTGGAAACTTAAGAATTCCCCAAATGCACTAGTAATAACATGTCCAATGGCCATCTGAGATTGAAGACTAAAAGATTCCCCAAATCAAAATGCCAGAACCAGTCTCCAAGATTTACCCGAAACAATTGACTCCAACCAGTATGGACACCACCTGCACAAAATAAGGATTGGTAAGATATTAGAACATTGTAATCATTGCGTGGAAGAGGGGTTGTACAGGAAAGAAACAAATGTAGACAGAGAGTAACCAAGCCAAGAACCATGCTGCTAGAGGTTCTATTGCTGGAGTAGTAAGGGTGACCGGAGAGTGCCAGGTGAGGTAAGCTTATATGCACAGATGCTTGTACCAAAGAAAACAGAAAGTCACACCTACTGCATTAATCGTCACAGGCAAGTGGCACACATCATCCACCATGAGTCAACCAGAAACTGAAGATTGATTACTTCATTCAAACTACAACAGATCGGTTTTGCCCGTCGAACAGACAAACAGTCGAGCGTCGGTTCATACCAACCTGATCAGCGTGAGGTCCGTGAGTCCCGAAGCAGGGACGTGCCCCCTGCTAGCCTCTCTGCATGTAACCTGGTCTCTTCATGACTCCCCATTTTAACAGTGAATTATACAACCCCCCTTGAAAGAAATGGTTATGCAGTGAGTCCAGGACATCTATATATGGATGGGTTTGGGTAAAAATCACATGAACTCAATATAACATGCAGTATTCTCATGTGGATCAACGAAAATTAGGTATTCAAGTTTGACAACTTCCGATTCAAATTTCTTGAAGTCTCTAATATACTGATCACCTTCTGTTGACATCTAGTACAAAGGACCTATAAAAAAAGAAGTCAGATGTAGAATAAATTGGAAGTTACACTTGAAGGAACCTATCTTACAGCCATTCCAGACCCTCGAAGTGATGCACGCCCTGAGCCCCTCCCAACCGAGAGGCCCCCCAATTAGAAACTGGTCATATGTCTGTACGTACCTCCGGCTGGTTGCTCGACGTGGTGGATCTGGCGACGGTGCGCTCGAGAACTCCGGATATGGCTTGAAAAATCGAACACATGCTTCAGGGATGTAGTGCGCCACCGATTTGGGGATGGAGCTCATCGCCGGCTCGAGAAAAAGATGCTCCCTACTGCACCTTTAGGGAATACATAAGAAAGAGGACAACAGCGAGTAGGCGTAGACGGAGACGCCGCTCCGACGGGGCGGTTGAGGGGCTGCGAGATGAAGACCATGGCGGCGGCGGCACACCTAGGGTTGGCGAGGGTAGGTCGTGCGCGAGAGTCAGAGAGACGAAAGGAGTGGCGTGGGGTGTGGCTGCACGGAAGGAGACTCGTAGAAGCCCATTAGGCCCAATTTCACACCAGGCGTCCAAAATAGTCACCGGAGCAGTGGCCCAGCAAGGAAACACTCGGTTTTAGCGAACACAACGATTCCAGGCGGGATTAAGAGTAAATCTAACGGCAAAAAACGTCCTAAACTGTTGATCCAAAGGTTGAAAGTGCTAATAGCCCGAGAGGGCTGGAAAGGTGCTCAGTTTTAATGTATCTAAATATGATAATTGAGTATGTGGATCTCTTACTTAGACTTTGTTGAAGATAAGTTGAATTGAAATTGTTTGGTGACTAAGAACATAGGTTGTTAAGTTTTAAGAGAATGCATTGTTTGGAACATAACATGTGAGTTGATTGCTACTTTATCATGATGAGTTTTATGAAAAAGAGTTGTTGTTATGATGCTAGGAAAAGTGATTAAGCTTGGGAATGCTGATACGTCTCCAACGTATCTATAATTTATGAAGTACTCATGCCATGTTTATTATAATTTTGTATGATTTTGGTGCACTTTTATATGGCTTTTATATGATTTTTATGGACTAACATATTGACCTAGTGCCCAGTGCCAGTTGCTATTTTCTGCTTGTTTTTTGTTTTCCAGAAAATCCATATCAAATGAAGTCCAAATGCAACGAAACTTTTTGATGATTTTTTTGGAACAAAAGAGACCCCTGATGCTTCGTGGGAGGACCAGAAGAGCCACGAGGCCCCCACAAGCCACCAGGGCGTGCCCGGGGGGTGGCCGTGGCCTGGCGGCTTATGGGCCCATCTTAGCTCCTTTCCACGTGATTCCAACTCTGAAAATTCTTATAAATACGGAAATCCCAAAAATAACCCTAAAACTTCGACTCCGCCGCCACGAGCCTCTTTACCTCCACGATCTCATCTACAGCCCTTTTCCGGCACCCTGTCGGAGGGGGAAATCATCATCGGAGGCCATCTTCATCATCCCGGCGGTCTTCATGGCGAGGAGGGAGTAGTTCACCCTCAGGGCTGAGGGTATGTACCGGTAGCTATATCTTTGATATCTCTCTCTCTCTCTCTCTCTCGTGTTCTTGATTTGACACGATCTTGATGTACCGCGAGCTTTGTTAATATAGTTGGATCATATGGAGTTTCTCCTCTCTATTTTATTGTGATGAATTGAGTTTTTACCTTTGAGGTTTTACTATTATCGGATTGAATACTTATTGGATTCGAGAACACTTGATGTATGTCTTGCATATGAATACCCGTGGTGACAATGGGGTATTATATTGATTCACTTGATGTATGTTTTGGCACTCAACTCGCGGATTCCCGAGGTGGCATTGGGGTAATCTATGCATAGGGGTTGATGCATGTTTTCGTCCTACTTTCTCCGGTAGAAATCTTGGGGCACTCTTTGAAGTTCTTTGTGTTGAATGGAATATTATGAATCTGAAGTTGTTTGATGCATATGGAATAATCAACTCATGGATACTTGAGGTGACATTGGAGTATCTAGGTGACATTAGAGTTGGTTGATGTGTATCATATGGTGTTATTTTAGTACGAACTCTAGGGCTGTTTGTGACACTTAAAGGAATAGCCCAATAGATTGATCGGAAAGGATAACTTTGAGGTGGTTTTGTACCCTACAAACAATTTTATCTTATGTTCTCCACTAGATAAGAACTTTGGAGTGATTCTTTGTCGCACGTTGAGGGATTGTTATATGATTCAATTATGTTAGCACTGTTGAGAGATTGCACTAGTGAAAGTATGAACCCTAGGCCTTGTTTTCAAGCATTGCAATACCGTTTGTTCTCCGTCTTATCACTTGCTACCTTACTGTTTTTATATTTTCAGATTGCAAAAACCTATATTTATTATCCATACTACACTTGTATCACCATCTCTTCGCCGAACTAGTGCACTTATACAATTTACCATTGTATTGGGTGTGTTGGGGACACAAGAGATTTCTTGTATTTGATTGCAAGGTTGTTTGAGAGAGACCATCTTCATCATACACCTCCCACGGATTGATAAATTTTAGGCCATCCACTTGAGGGAAAATTACTATTGTCCTACAAAACTCTGCGCTTGGAGGCCCAACACGAGTCTACAAGAATAAGTTGTGTAGTAGACATCACATACCAATGGGATGGAACTTACCACGATTAATACTACTTGTAGGATTTGGAAACTCTCTTGCCCGACAAAGGTTAAAATATTTATTTGGCGTACGCTTCATGGCACTCTTTCGTGTTGTGTTAAGCGAATTGTATTAACCGGAAACTTGATACATGTGTGAATACATAGACAAAACAAAGTGTCCCTAGTATGCCTCTACTTGACTAGCTCGTTAATCAAAGATGGTTAAGTTTCCTAACCATAGACATGTGTTGTCATTTGATGAACGGGATCACATCATTAGGAGAATGATGTGATGGACAAGACCCATCCATTAGCTTAGCATAATGATCGTTAAGTTTATTGCTATAGCTTTCTTCATGACTTATACATGTTCCTCTGACTATGAGATTATGCAACTCCCGAATACCGGAGGAACACTTAGTGTGCTATCAGACGTCACAACGTAACTGGTGATTATAAAGATGCTCTACAGGTGTCTCCGATGGTGTTTGTTGAGTTGGCATAGATCGAGATTAGGATTTGTCACTCCGTGTATCGGAGAGGTATCTCTGGGCCCTCTCGGTAATACACATCACTATAGGCCTTGCAAGCAATGTGACTAATGAGTTAGTTACGGGATGATGCATTACGGAACGAGTAAAGAGACTTGCCGGTAACGAGATTGAACTACGTATGATGATACCGACGATCGAATCTCGGGCAAGTAACATACCGATGACAAAGGGAACAACGTATGTTGTTATGCGGTTTGACCGATAAAGATCTTCGTAGAATATGTGGGAGCCAATATGAGCATCCAGGTTCCGCTATTGGTTATTGACCGGAAATGAGTCTCGGTCATGTCTACATAGTTCTCGAACCCGTAGGGTCCGCACGCTTAAAGTTCGATGACGATCGGTATTATGAGTTTATGTGTTTTGATGTACCGAAGGTAGTTCGGAGTCCCGGATGTGATCACGGACATGACGAGGAGTCTCGAAATGGTCGAGAAATAAAGATTGATATATTGGACCATGTTATTCGGACACCGGAAGTGTTTCGGAAGGTTTCGGATAAAACCAGAGTGCCGGAGGGTTACCGGAACCCCCCCGGGAAGTTATGGGCCCTTAGTGGGCTTTAGGGGAGAGAGAGGGCAGCAGCCAGGAGGTGGCGCCCCCCCCCCCCCCAAGGGGAGTCCGAATTGGACTAGGGGAGGGGGGCGCAGCCCCTCTTTCCCTCTCCTTCCTTCTCCTCCTAGTTGGACTAGGAAAGGGAGGAAACCTACTCCTACTAGGAGTAGGATTCCTCCCCTCCTTGGCGCGCCCTATGAGGGCCGGACGGCCTCCCCCTTGCTCCTTTATACACGGGGGCAGGGGGGCACCCTAGGACACACAAGTTGATTGTTTAGCCGTGTGCGGTGCCCCCCTCCACAGATTTCCACCTCGGTCATATCGTCGTAGTGCTTAGGCGAAGCCCTGCGCCGGTAACTTCATCATCACCATCGCCACACCGTCGTGCTGACGGAACTCTCCCTCGGCCTCAACTGGATCAAAAGTTCGAGGGACGTCACCGAGCTGAACGTGTGCAGATCGCGGAGGTGCCGTGCGTTCAGTACTTGATCGGTTAGATCGCGAAGACGTTCGACTACATCAACCGCGTTACTAAACGCTTCCGCTTTCGGTCTACGAGGGTACGTGGACACACTCTCCCGCTCGTTGCTATGCATCACCTAGATAAATCTTGCGTGTTCGTAGGATATTTTTTGAAATTACTGCGTTCCCCAACAGCAGACCCGTTGACTAAGCCTCTTCCACGAGCAAAACATGATCAGCACCAAGACTCCATGGGTGTTAGAATCATTACAATGTAATCTAGATTATTGACTCTAGTGCAAGTGGGAGACTGAAGGAAATATGCCCTAGAGGCAATAATAAAGTCGTTATTTTATATTTCCTTATTCATGATAAATGTTTATTATTCATGCTAGAATTGTATTGATCGGAAACCATAATACATGTGTGAATACATAGACAAAGCACCGTGTCCCTAGTAAGCCTCTACTAGACTAGCTCGTTGATCAAAGATGGTTATGGTTTCCTAACCATGGACATGAGTTGTCATTTGATAACGGGATCACATCATTAGGAGAATGATGTGATGGACAAGACCCATCCGTTAGCTTAGCATAATGATCGTTCAGTTTTACTGCTATTGCTTTCTTCATGTCAAATGCATATTCCTTCGACTATGAGATTATGCAACTCCCGGATACCGGAGGAATGCCTTGTGTGCTATCAAACGTCACAACGTAACTGGGTGATTATAAAGATGCTCTACAGGTATCTCCGAAGGTATTTGTTGAGTTGGCATAGATTGAGATTAGGATTTGTCACTCCGAGTTTCGGAGAGGTATCTCTGGGCCCTCTCGATAATACACATCATAAGCTTGCAAGCAAACGACTAAGGAGTTGGTCAAGAGGTGATGTTTTTACGGAATGAGTAAAGAGACTTGCCGGTAACGAGATTGAACTAGGTATGAAGATACCGACGATCGAATCTCGGGCAAGTAACATACCGATGGACAAAGGGAATTACGTATGTTGTAATAACGGTTCGACCGATAAAGATCTTCGTAGAATATGTAGGAGCCAATATGGGCATCCAGGTTCCGCTATTGGTTATTGACCAGAGAGGTGTCTCGGCCATGTCTACATAGTTCTCGAACCCGTAGAGTCCGCACGCTTAACGTTCGATGACGATATTGTATTATATGAGTTATGTGATTTGGTGACCGAATGTTGTTCGGAGTCCCGGATGAGATCACGGACATGACGAGGAGTCTCGAAATGGTCGAGAGGTAAAGATTCATATATAGGACGATAGTATTCGCACACCGGAAGTGTTTCGGGGGGTACCGGGTACTTATCGGATCACCGGAAGGGGTTTCGGGCACCCCCGGCAAAAGATATGGGCCTTATGGGCCAAGAGGGGAAACGCACCAGCCACAAGGGGCTGGTGCGCCCCCCATATGGGCTGAACCAGGAGGAGAAGGAAAGAGGGGAAGGGAAAGGAAAGGGGGGGATTCGACCTCCCCCTTCCTTCTCTCCCCTCTCCTCTTTCCTTCCCCCTCCGGCAGATATTGCAGGGGGGCGCGCGGCTAGGGAGGAGCCCAAGTAGGATTCGGTCCTACTTGGGGCGCCTCCTGGCCTCTTCCCTCCCCCTCCCACCTATATATATGTGGGAGGGGGGCGCCTAGTACACACCAGACAATTGTCTAGCCGTGTGCGGCGCCCCCCTCCACCGTTTACACCCCCGGTCATATTTTCGTAGTGTTTAGGCGAAGCCCCGCAGAGATCACTTCACCATCACCGTCACCACGTCGTCGTGCTGACGGAACTCATCTACTACCTCGACGTCTTGCTGGATCAAGAAGGCGAGGGACGTCACCGAGCTGAACGTGTGCAGAACACGGAGGCGCCGTGCGTTCGGTACTTGATCGATTGAAGCGCGAAGAAGTTCGACTACATCAACCGCGTTGTGAAACGCTTCCGCTTACGGTCTACGAGGGTACGTAGACATACTCTCCCTCTCGTTTCTATGCATCTCCATGGATAGATCATTGCGTGTGCGTAGAATTTTTTTTGTTTTTCCATGCAACGATTCCCAACAGCGTGGATGTACTGATGGTTGAAGCTCTGGCCCTAAAATTCGGCCTATTGCTGGCGCAAAGGACATGATACAACCGCATTATTATTCACTTGAATAATACGAATGTGATCGACACCATGAAGGAAGCAGGATGATCGTCGGGTGCAGTAGCGGCAATTTTTTATGATTGTTTTCATTTAGCTTGTGATTTTCCCATTTTTAGATTTGAGCACTGTAATTAACTGTAATAGAGAAGCAAATAAAGTCGCTCATGAACTTGCCAAACTGGCTAGATTTCCTTTCATTTCTGAATGGTTCGAGGAGCCAAATAGTGATATTGTACCAATCCTCGTAAAGGATGTAATGGTTATTTCTAATGAATAAAGATCCATTTTCTTTTTAAAAAGTACTTAGGTTAAAAAAATGTAGTGGTATTTTTGGGAATCACTAAAATTACAGCGGTATTTATCCGATTAACTCTTCTATATCTATACCTACTAATAAAGGGGCTATTGCTTCTTACCACCGTAATTTCGTCCGTCCTTTATCCGTCCACTTCGCCCATATTATTTTCTATATCCGAGGTGGTACTAATCTTACGCTTCGTTTCCTGGTTTGGTCATCAATCGTATGATTCCACCTATCGATCGCTCGGCGTGGGCCTTCATACATTGTGTGCTTGGTTTCCACCGATCAATCGCTAGGTATGAGCCGGCCCAGTTAATTAGGAGCGAGCACTGATCGCACGACTAATCCAGCGACGTCGTTCGTTTTGTAGTACAATCGCTTGTCTCTTTTTCCGTCGCCCCGCACGTCCCTGTTTCCAAATCCGTTTTCAAGATCAAAGCGTTCGGCATCCGAACTCTTGCCCTCACGTACCTATATATTACTTCAGCCAGGGTAGAAAACCAACTATATTTCCGAGAATTCTAAGCATATGTCCCTGCGATCCGTCCTTGCCTCCATGACTCGCGCTGTCCCGGATAACTCATGTGCTCACGATGCGATCCGCCACCTCGGTACGAGCCCCAATCACGAGTTCATTGACCACTCTCGCGCCTTCCTCCAGTCGCACTTCGGGGAGATCTCGTCCAATCAGGAAGGAGGGGATCGATGAGAAGGTCGCGAGAGGTGGCACGGTTGGAGGAGGAATTATGCTTCCATTGGTCCCTTCTGCAGGAGGTGGAGGAGAAACAGGAAGCCATCGACTCGCCATCCAGGTCGAGTAGCTGGCTAGAGCAAGCATGCTGATGCATGCATGACCTATGAACATACATGTATGCATGCGTGCGACCTCACCGGCCTAGGTGAGGCCAACTTCCACAGCGGCACAGCCTCATCCATCACCACGGAATCCGGCGAGCTCTCTCTTCCGCCGTCGCCACTGTCACCATCACAAGGATACACTTGAGGCGATTATATATTCCCCCGGCAAGTACTCCTTCGACTCCCCCTGCTCGCCTCGCCATCTAGGTGTCCGAGCTCGAGGAGGCTTCGGCGTCCTGCATCGCCGTGTGCGAGAGATCTCGGCACTCCGTGGTAAATAAGGTCGCCACCCTCAAGGCCACGTTGGGCACGAGGCAGCCCTTCCTCCCCAAACTGATCAGGTATGCCTCTAGGCTCTAACATGAGCTGCACGAGCTAATGCTGCAAGCCTCAACATGTCAGTGGACGCGACCAGGATGGCCTACTTGCAGAAGGTCACGCACGTTATGGAGTAATGGAGTCCTGCGAAACAAGTGCATACACAGTAGCCATGCATTGGTACAACCTTTATGCATGATAATTATGATCAGAGATATATGCATGCGTCAATGTACGGACTACTATATATTTTCTTCACTTTTCAGTCAAAAAATTACACTGGATGCACAAGATACATCAGACATGGCGGATCATCGAAGGCACCATGCTGAACTAGCAGAGTAAGCCACGTGGCCAGGTAAGATGAATTCTTATATTAACTCGATCCGCTCCATACAGGTGAGAGAGCCCAAGAGTTTTTTTTATATGTATGATTAGTGGAGTAATCTTTCCATGTTGACCGTTTTTAACGAGGATGCCCTATAGTAATTCATTGTGTTGTTTGTTGACCACGGATGCAAATTGTTAATAGGCTTATATTGATATTATGATGCATAAAAATATTAAGTGGCTTGGTGCATTGTATTACATACAATAAGGGTAGTTAGGTGCTTTTTCTTGCACAGTGATTACTCGATGATGATTATCATTTTTTAATGTCTGGTTCTATGATTTTTTTTATCCTCAATTATGCCTTTCTCAGCGATTTAACATCTTTATCACCTACAGTTACAAGAATAAAAACTATACGGGAAATTGTTGACAAATTAATATTTAATGCAAACCTGATACCCCTCCATCCATATATATATATATAGGGCCTAATGCATTTTTCGAGATTGTCTTTGACTATTGATAAGATTAATAGTATATGAGATGTATAATGTGAAAATTATATCATTGGAAGCACCTTTCACGTACGTATTTGAGAGTATGCTTTGTGTAACTTGCATATCATATATTATTACTCTAACATGCGGTCAAAGTTACATCGCAAACGCATTATGCTCTATATAGATGGATGGAGGGAGTATATACAATTGAGCAGTCACAAGGTGACCTTGATTTGAAGATGAACAAATGACCTGGGGCTCTCTTTTTTCCGTTGCAACGTATGGACATGTTTGCTAGTCTTCTTTGAAGCATATTGTCTCTTGAAAAAGAAAAGGCCTGTAAAAAAGGCCAGGGCCGCATCTAGGTTTTTCGTTGCCCCCAAGGCGAGAGTCTACAAATACGGCCCATCGTTTCCCGTCTGAGAGATAAACGCCTGCCAAACAAGTGAGAGAGAGAAAGTTAAGAGCTCTCGACGACTGAAACCCTACCCGGAGCCCCGCCGCCGTCGCCTCTCCCTCTCGCTGTAAGAGCTGGAAACCCTTCCACCCGAAAATCCGTCTCTCCCCCACCCAACCCGATCTGATCCGCCCCCTGCGTTCTCTTTTCTAGGTTTAGAGCCGTCGCGCCGCCAGCAGAAGAGGGGGTGAAGAAGGCCAGCGTCACCATGGCGGACGAGGAGCACATGGAGCGGAAGGAGGAGGCCACCGAGGTGAAACTCTCTCTTCTCCTTTTCGCACTGTACATCTGTTTCGGCGGATTCGTCTTTGGGTTGGACGGTGAATAGGCTGCCAAAGCAAGGGGACGGATATAATTTTGCGCTTGTTGTTTGTCTGGTTTGTTAATCCGAGACAACGGGGGCGATCTGTTGATTTTTATGCTTTGGTTGAAGATGTCTAATCTGTAAGACCTATTTAAGCTGCTAAGCCAAGGCACTTGTCTGGTTGTTGTGTGATGTGTAGTCAGATGCGGGACTGCCCTGGTTCGCTCTTCGGTCAGGAATTCAAAACCAAATAATTTAACTCCGGTGTATTCTAATTTGCGTAACTTACGAGACTTACCAATTAAGCATAGGATTTGAAGCTCGTGTAGCGTTGAACAGCAGTACATGATTTTTTAGGACATTTGGACTCTTAATGTCTGGGTATGCCTGTAAGTTGATTTTTGTATCAGATGAGCTAGATTTTTGCATCAGACCTGCTAAACAATTCATGTTGGAGATAGTGCTGCTGTTATGCAATCCCTGCCAACGATTATCACAGGCAACAAAAGTGTAATGCTAACATTTGCCTTGTACTGGATTACTTTGCTGTTTATTATTATGTTTAGTTAGGTTCCAAATAATGTTCTATATATTTGTCATGCCATGCTTGTATTTCCCTTGTCTTGTGCACGTTTATTGATAATGTTTATGATGTTTTGCAGATTGCACCTTTTGATCCAACCAAGAAAAAGAAGAAGAAGAAGGTCGTCATCCAAGATCCAGCTGATGAGGTTGATAAGCTGGCAGAGAAGACGGAGGGCTTGTCAGGTCCGTGTATTGATGCAAAAAAATTATCTCATTATCTGCTGCCCGTTGTTGCTGAAAGTTTTCTGCATTCTTTTCAGTGACTGAGTCTGGCGAGGCAAGCTTTGTGGGATTGAAAAAGAAAAAGAAGAAACTTGTGAGTTCATTAGGCTGAGTTTGTGGCTCTGTGCTGTGTTTTGCTTATTTTTAATGCTGTTTGAAAAAGTTGTGGGATGTCTATTATTCTATTTTGTATATGACATCAAATTATGTTGTCATGTTCTCCTCTCGCATGCCAAACCTAATGAGATGACAATGCAATAAGCCACTACAATGCCCAAGCCTCAGGCTTTCATCACCCGGTTGGAAGTACTGTTTATACTATCAGTTCCATCTTGTGCTCTAAGTCACCGATGTTCAAATTTCAGGTGGAACTTGACCCATCGCTTGTTGAGGCTGGAGATGGTGAAGACACTCTTGGTAAATATATTGATTGTCAGTAGTTTACTTATCTTCATTACATATGCTGCTATGTCTGAGCATGTATATAATCTCCAGATGATCAAGTTGGAGAGGATGAACAAGGAGAAGGGATTGTGCTGGGTGGAGCAACCCAATACCCATGGGAAGGAACTGATAGAGATTACAAATATGATGAGGTAATTGTACTTCCATGTCTGTTTAATTAACATTTCCTATCCTATTATTGAATTTTGACAACTGACAGACCATGAGTTCCGTGAACAAACTAATATTAACGATCATTCATTTGGTCATTTCATTTTTCATTTCAGTTGCTTTACAGTGCATATTGAGAAGCGTTCTTAAGTTTCCTCTGTGTGCTACTTGATTTAGTTCTTTGTTGTTTATTTTTTAGATGCTATCGGTACATAGCTAGCATATTGGATAGTGCTCAGTTGTTCCTTGATTGCATTCTTTTTGGTGAAACCTAATCATCAAGCTGTTTGGTTACAGCTGCTTGGCAGAGTCTTCAATATCCTGCGTGAGAATAATCCAGATCTTGCTGGTGATAGACGAAGAACAGTTATGCGGCCTCCTCAAGTTCTTAGGGAAGGCACAAAGAAGACAGTTTTTGTGAACTTCATGGACTTGTGCAAAACGTAATTCTTCTTTGTTTTCGCTCCAATTTGATCTTATTTTCTGTTACTTTGTTTTATTTGAATATTTTTAATTTTATTTGAAAATTGTAAGGCTATCATGAGCTAACTTAAGTGATATTTCTACTTTTCAGAATGCATAGGCAACCTGAACATGTGATGATGTTTTTACTTGCTGAGATGGGAACAAGTGGATCCCTTGATGGGCAACAAAGGTTGGTTATCAAAGGAAGATTTGCCCCGAAGAACTTTGAAGCTATACTCAGGAGATATATCAGTAAGTTTCGTTATTATTCAATGACCTTGTTTCTGCTCCTTTTTGGCTTAAGTTTGAGTCCTGGCTTTTTACATGTAGGCATAATATTGAACTTTTGCTGTCCCCATGTTCACTTGTTTCAGATGAATATGTCATATGTAATGGATGCAAGAGCCCAGATACCATCCTTTCCAAGGAGAATCGGTTGTTCTTCCTTCGTTGTGAACAAGTAAGACTGTTACACCCACTTATCGTGGGAGATATAGACCATCCATTTCTTTCTACAATTATTCTGACTTTCAGTTCGGAAATTCGTCTGAATGCATCTTTAGTGCTAGATCTATGCCTTCACATTGTCATAGTTCAGCTTCCTACCTTTGGATGAATCGTCACGAGAGTAGCAATATGGTATTTGTCTCTGTTGTCATGTCGTACTTTTTATCAACTTTGCCTTTGAGTTGCCAGATTGCATTATATGACAAGCATTTGCGTGATAAATGCCTCATGCTTCTTCCTGTATTGTATTGTCACCTGTTGCTAAGCATAGCGATTTGCGTAGGCCGGAGAGTGTTACTATGTTTTTTTGCCAATTATGGAGGTCTTTTCATGATAAGATGCTGAGTTATTTCATACGTTTGACAATAGATTCTGATAATTTCACAAGCATCTAAGGCTTAGAAGATGCATCATGGGTCCTTTGTGTTCCTGTTTATTATTTTGAACTAATATGGTTCTATTCACGTTTACATTAGTTACTAGTGGTTCCTCGATTTCTTGTTTCTACCTATGATGAGTTGCAAACAGTATTGCCTACATTGTTTGATCAATCTTATGAGAACTTCTGCAACCTCTGAGGATGGAATGCTGCCTTTTATTTGACCCAGCTTCAATCTAGTCTTTTATGCTGTATAATCGAAAATCTGTATACAGTTTTTGCACCTCTTGATTTGTGCTGATGATTAGTTGCAGAGTTATTTTGTGATAATAATTGCAACATCTGAGGTTTTTCAGTACGATTGTGTTTATTCTTTTTAGCTAAACACGGTGTTATTTGTGTTTTTTATTGCTTGGTAGTCGTCCTTGGCTGCCTATGATGAGTTGCAAACTTTATTGCCTACATTGTTTGATCAATCTTATGAGAAGCTTCTGCAACGTCTGAGGATGAAAAAATGCACTAAAAATCCTTGATTCTTTTTCTATATATTTTTGTTATTTACATTCGGTTACTTGGCTTGTGGGCTTTCTACCTATGATGAGTTGCAAACCTTATTGCCTACATTGTTTGATCAATCTTATGAGAAAGCTTCTGCAACGACTGAGGATGAAAAAATGCACAAAAAATCCATTAATTAATTTTCTATATATTTTTGTTATTTATATTCGGTTACTTGGCTTGTGGCTTTTCTACCTATGATGAGTTGCAAACCTTAATCCCTACATTGTTTGACCAATCTTGTGAGAATTTATTCAACGTCTGAGGATGGAACAATCCCAGTGTATATTTTGTTTGGTCTAGAGTTCAGATGTTAGTTTGCATTTCTGGGGTAGTGCTGATGATGAGTGAAATTATTGCCTACATTGTTTGACAAATATTACCTCCATCCCAAAAAGCTCGTCTTAAATTGTCTAGATATGGATGTATTTAACACTAAAACGTGTCTAGGTACATTCGTATCTAGACAAATGTAAGGCAAGGTTTTTGGGACGGAGGGAGTATGTGATAGTAATTGCAGCATCTGAGGCTTGTGCATTATAGTAATTGCAACAATCGCCCTTTATTTGAACATGCTGCAATTTAGGATTTTCTTGTACCCACATGTTTTGACCATACACTAACCGATTGATTTATTTACCTTGATCAGTGTGGTTCGTCAAGGTCAGTTGCTCCTATCAAGGCTGGATTCGTGGCGCAAGTTGGGCGTCGGAAGGCTGGAACTTAAGTTGGGTAGTGTGGGGATGCTCTATCAACGTAATCCAACAATTTGCCGATTTACAACAATCTTTTATTGTCCAGTTTTCACTGTGTCTACACCGATTTGTGGATTTTGTTACTTCCTGTACTATGAATGCTGCTGGTGTGAATTTCTATTTATGAGGATCTAAGTTTGCGGCCTATTGCCGACTCCTTTGCTAGTGATGTGCAAGAAAAGAATCTGCCTGTTTGATCATATATTATTTCGCCCAAACGTCCCAGAAACATCGTATGAAGTAGCCATTTGGGCGTTGGAATGACGAGAAACGTGTTGTTCCGAATACCAACCATATGCAGGTTGTCGACAAGAATCCTGGCAACCGAAACACAGCCTTACAAGAAAACAAGTCATGATAAGAGGATAAGCCGACGTGTCGCCTCTTCCTGACCTAAGCCATCAAACGACTCGACCTAAGCTCGCTGCCTCGCTTTCCACAACCTCCCCTCCCCGCCCACTGAGCAGAAAGAAAAAGAAAGAGATGAGGTCTCCCGTCCCCGCCATGCTCACCGCCCCATCAGCAGCGGCGGCCGTCGCCAAGCCGCTCCCCGCGGCTCGCTCCAACACGACGACGGCGCTCCAATCGGCGGCCGCCAGCAGCAGGCGGGACGTCATCACGGGCACCGGGGTGGGAGCCGCGCTGCTGCTGGCGCTGTGGCCGCGTCGGGCGCGTGCGGCGTCGGACGACGAGTACGTGACGGAGACGACGGAGGTGATCGGGAAGGTGCGGTCGACGATCAGCATGGACAAGACGGACCCCAAGGTGGCGGACGCGGTGACGGAGCTCCGGGAGATGTCCAACTCGTGGGTGGCCAAATACCGGCGCGAGAAGGCGCTGCTGGGGCGGCAGTCGTTCCGGGACATGTACTCGGCGCTCAACGCCGTGTCCGGCCACTACATCAGCTTCGGCCCCACCGCCCCCATCCCCAACAAGCGCCGCATCCGCATCCTCGAGGAGATGGACGCCGTCGAGAAGTCGCTCAAGCGCGGCCGCTGAAGAGTTCCATCCACATCCACACTAGCAGCAAAATGTACGTGTACGTGCGTGCGTGCGTCAAACATGATAGGATGAGAACGTCGCGTTGCTTGTCCCGTGGGTCATAAGCGCTCCGATTTTGAGCCTCGAGTTTATCAATTGTTTGTACGACTTGTCTAATCGGCTGATGATGATCCACATGGTGAGAATATTGTTGGGGGCATCCTTCATTTTGTGTATCGATCACCGTCTTCCTTGTTCCTCTTTGCGTTGCGTGCCGTCAAGGTGCTGGCTTTGTTTTGTGGATGGATAGGGCTAGTGGATTCGAGGGATTCACAGTGATAATCTTTAGCTGGGAAGTAGCAATGCTATGAGAGAACATAAAGGACTTCGTATTTGCTTGCCACACGCAATAAGGTTTGCCAGTGTGCTATCATCGTTGATGGGCTACTGCATCTTAAAATGGACTACCAACGCTCACATAGTGAGAATTTGGTCAATGTTTGACTGTTTACGCTGTGTTTTTACAGGGCAGAATAACTTCGGTTCGAGCAAAAAAAAAACACTTATTAGCAACTTGCTAGACTTTTCTTAACTACAGTTACATATCAACATCCAATCATCCCCATCTCCAAAAATCCAAGCCACTCAATGTATAATACAATTTTAAAATTTGTCAAAGTCAACACTCCTTCAAAGAGTGCAATTAAGATTTAAAAAATGTCAGATGCACATTGATTGGAAGATTAGTGTTCATGCACATTTCTTTTCACGGTGACGTGCACCATAGAAGATTGCTCTGGGCCTTTAGTTTAATATTTTTTATTCAACAGGTGGTTTTCCTTTTTGCAGGTATAAGCGGCTGTGGTTATTGCCAAGAACTCATTGAACCTATCGTTTTGGATCGTGCTGTAGGAGTGGCATTGATTAGAAGATTTCGCTCTTGTTTTGATACGAATAATGGCAGTCGTTTCACTATGCTAAGGATACAAATGTATCCACCATTACCTTCTCGAGTTTTCCAAATCTCAAACTAGTCGGGCTAACACGTCTCCGGGCTCCGGCATTTTCCGTATTTTAGGCCTCAGGTTAGCCATCCCATCATAAGGCTTCAGCATCACGCCATGGTTGCAGAACAGCCACGGCTCTTCTACTAGGCAGAAAACTTGGAACAAGAAACAGTGTTCATGTACATTCTCAGCAAGATTGATGGAAAGTAATTAAGATGCAACTAAAGAGTAACAAGAAACAAGACGGATTGCCACAAAGTTAAAGCCAAGTCCCAAGCCCCCTCTTGGGTGATAGACAAATGAAGTCTAAAACAAGCACAACAGCAGGTTCATGTTACTGTCTTGAGCAAACATAAAATTACTGGATTTCTTAGATACCACAATTATAAAGTAGTCTTCAGCCTAGAGGACTCGGCTTTTGAAGGAATGGCTCCGGCCGCTCCAGACGCCTTCCATGTATTTCGAGTTTCATCGTGCGTGTTTTATTTGTTTGTTGCATTCTTCATAGCATCATTTGCATTGCATCATGTCATCATGCTTCATCTCATTAATTTTTGCAACTCAAATAAAAAAATCGTATGGATCTTCGATCCATTTAAATGGAGGGTTTTCACATGGTGATTTCTCTTTATAACATATACCTTATCCTCCCAATATTATTAGGGAGCTAATAAATATTCCACTATGTCGGAATCACCCATAAACACACTTGCAAAATAATTCTCATGCCTTTTGCTTCATGTTTGTTCTCCAAACTTTCTCCATAATTCTTTATCCATTTATCGAGGCTCCTCCAAAATTCTCAACATTTTTGGACCTGCCGAATACCCACTTCTTTCTCACACACATTTGAATTAAATTCAAATGAAGTTGAATTCAACTTCACGCCCATGCTCACTTTCTATTTTTCTTGGATCAAGCTCATTTTTATGAGTCCGAAAAAATTATCCGCATGCTCAAATTCTTTCCCTGACCCTCTCTTTCTTTTTCTTCTCTCTAATTCTTTTCTGCTAAAGAATAAGAGGGAGAGAGAAGAGAGTCCAGCCCAGCTGGGCCTCCCAGCAGCCCAGCAGCCGCACCAGTTGGCCCAAGGCCCACCTAAACCCTTCCTAACCCTAGCCCGATCGATCCTCTTGACCCCTCGCTCGCTAGCGCTCTCTCTCTCGATCCCCTGGCCTCTCCCTCGTCTCCCTCCAGCGCCGCCACACACACTAACACACACAACACGCAGAGGGGCAGTGCCCCACGCCCGATCCCCTCGACCGCTACCTTGGCCTCCGGCCATGGCGCCCGCGACGACGACCCTGCAGGCCGCTGCTCCGCACCATCTCCGCTTCCTCGTTCCTCTGCCCGTGCGCCGTCCGTCCTCCAGCCCTCGTCCACGACCGCGCCAAGACCAGCGAGCAGCCGCCCGCGTTCCATGCTCGAGGCCTCCTCCTCGACTCCTCCGCCTTTGCGCCGGCAACGGCGTCGCCATCCGTCCTCGCGCGCCCGCAGCGCTCGGCCTCCTCCCCGTGCCCGAACCTCTATGGCGCCGCCGCCCCAAGCTCCGCCACCGGTCGCCTCAACCTCCAGGTCCGACGACGTCCTCGGGATCCGCGTCGGCGTCCAGTCCCGTCCCCCACCTGGCGTCCTCCTCGACCTCGCTTCACGTCCGGCAAGCAGGACCCCGCCGCCGGCGACCTGAAGGACGAGCAGGAAGCTCCGCCACCATCTCCAGCAGCGCCTCCGCGCCTTTTCTCCCGCCTCTCGTGCTGCCTGACGAGTTCCTGCCCGAGTCCTCCTTCCCGCGTCACCACCGCTGCCTCACGCCAGAGGAAGTTCTCGACCTCTCCGTTGACCTCTGTCACAAGTCCAACGAGCAGCGCCTTCAGGGTTTTTCGCCAAGTCCCCGCTCCGATGAACACACACGCAACATCAACGACCCGTCAAGTACCTATGACCGAAGACCACAAGTACCCCTTCGGACCGCCAAGTTCGACTACGATCCATTAAGACCATCGTGTTGCACATCAACACGAGTACGACCACGGATGGCTACCTCCAGATGGATTTCGTCAAGTTCAACGACCGAGCCAAGTACCTCTACACGACGACCCGTGTACGACTACGCGGATTCGCCAAGTACCACGACGCCCGGAGCCCTCGGATACGTCAAGTTCGGCTACCGTCGCATGAACCACTACTTCCACTACCGACTTCCGTGAACAACTACTACCCTCTACGAACTCGATCCGCTTCGAAATGCACGCTTCGAAGGTATAACCCCGAGACGACGTCCGTGAACGAATGCATGTTGTATGCGATGCTCATGACCGAATTGTACGTTGGACGTTGTTCCTCATTTGCCATGCCACCGACACGTGGGACACCCGGTATCCGGGATCACCCCATGATCTTTTGCATGTTCTGCACATCCACATTTTCTTTTGCACCGACATCTCGATGAGTTGTCGGATCATCGAAATGTTGCCGTGGCACCATTTCCGTTGTCGTTGCCGTGGCACCCCTTTCGTTCCGCCATGGTGACCAAATGCTTCATAACATGCTCATGTCTACATTTTCTTAAAATTGCAAAAAAACTTGTATATGTCATCCGTATCATGATAACAACATTTAAAATGTTTAAAATTGTTGTTTGCATTAAATTGCTAAATGACATGTGGGGATTACCGGAATTGTTGTTTGTTGTTTCCGGCCTCATTTAAACTTGCATATATAGGTTGTTTTATTATGCTTCACCTCTTGCCATGTTAACCAACATTCAATATTGTTGAGTAGCTTTAACGGGAGCGAACTAAATGATTGAATGTGGTGTTTCGTCAATATGCAACTCGTTGCATATTGAGCTTCACTTAACTTGTAGTATTGTTTGTGCACTTTGCCATGCCATGCTTATTTAAACTGGACATGCATCATACTTGTTTGTGCATCATGTCATGTTTATGCTACTGTGTTTACCATGTTGTTTGCTTCTTTCCGGTTGTGCTTCTTCTCGATAGTTTGGTTTTGTTGCGATTGTGAGGATCTGTTCAACTACGCTGCTTCGTCTCCTTCATGGATTCGGTCTTCTTCTAGCGGGATTTCAGGCAAGATGATCATTACCCTGGATACCACCACTATCTTTGCTTGCTAGTTGTCTCGATGATATCGCTATGTCGCGCTACCTACCACTTGTTTATCAAGCCTCCCAAATTGTCATGATAGCCTCTAACCTTTTCCATCATCCTAGCAAACCGTTGTTTGGCTATGTTACCGCTTTGCTCAGCCCCTCTTATAGCGTTGCTAGTTGCAGGTTGTTCCATGTTGGGACATGGATATCATGAGATATCACAATATCTCTTATTTAATTAATACATCTATATACTTGGTAAAGAGTGGAAGGCTTGGTCTTTTGCTTGGTGTTTTGTTCCACTCTTGCCGCCCTAGTTTCCGTCATACCGGTGTTATATTCCTTGATTTTGCGTTTCTAACACGGTCGGGGTTTATGGGCCCCCTTGATAGTTCGCTTTGAATAAAACTCTTCTAGCAAGGCCCAACTTTGGTTTTATCATTTGCCTAATAACAACTAAAACTTGCATAGGGACCGGCTAGCACCTGAGGACTCTTAATCTACAACCCGGACCAGTGCTCCTCATGAGTGTTGGTCCAAACCGGGCAGCCTGCGGGGCCACCACGGGGAAACTCGAGTTCTGGTTTTACTCGTAGCTTGACCCATCCGATCGTGGCCTGAGACGAGATACGCGCGGCTACTATCAAGGTGTCGGCACATCGGGAGGTCTTGCTGGTTTTGTTTTACCATTGTCGAAATGTCTTGTGAACCGGTATTCCAAGCTTTATCGGGTTGTCCCGGAAGGAGGATTTTCCTCCGTTGATCGTGAGAGTTTGTGATGGACTAAGTTGGGACACCCCTGTAGGGTTTAAACTTTCGAAAGCCGTGCCCGCGGTTATGTGACAGATGAGAATTTTTAATATCCGGTTGTAGAGAACTTGACACCAGGTCCGAAATAAAATACACCAACCGTGTGTGTAACCGTGACCGTCTTTTTTCGAGTGAGTTCGAGAAGAGAACACGGTGGGGTTATGTTTGACTCGTAAGTAGTTTAGGATCACTTCTTGATCATTACTAGTTTGCGACCGTTATGCGTAGTAACTCTTCTTACTCTTGTACTCGTAAGTTAGCCACCATACAATGCTTAGTGCTGTTGCAACCTCACCACTTGTCCATTCCATACCCATTAAGCCTTGCTAGTCTTGATACCCATGGTAATGGGATTGCTGAGTCCTCGTGGCTCACAGTTTACTACAACATCTGTTGCAGGTACAAGTATGCGATGACATGACGTGAGAGCGATGCTTGCTTGTTTTGGAGTTCTTCTTTCGCTTCTTCTTCGATCAAGGGATAGGTTCCGGGTCGGGAGCCTGGGATTAGCAGGGTGGATGTCGTTCTTCTTTTTCGTTTGATTTCATCCGTAGTCGGATCCTGCTCTTCTGTATGATGATTGTTATGTATTGATGAACTGTTGTATTCATGTTGTCGCTTGTGGCGAGTGTAAGCATTTATCTTGTATTCTCATCTATTCAATACATGGTATGTTGTAATGATATCCACCTTGCTATGCGCTCGAAATGCGGTTGTGCCTCAAACATGAATTCATCACGTGATTGGGATAGAATCGCGTCTTGGGCGCTACAAGTTGGTATCAGAGCCTTACCGACCGCAGGAGCCCCCTTGATTGATCGAACCGTTGCCGTTGTTGAGTCTAGTTATATATCGGAGAGTAGGAATTCTTTTACTCCTCATCCCCTTTGTCGCTCTGGTGAGGAATCGTGATGTAGGTGTTTTCCCACTCTTCTATCCTTTTTCACTCAATTTTTTTTAGGATCACGCGGGTATTGTTGGAATCGCTGCGATATCGGTGTGACGGGAATTCTGTCTTGGTGCCTCCTGTCTGATTTGACTTCTTCCGAGGATTTGAGCTCCAAGGGATTCTTGTCACATTCGCGATCGTTTCAGTTCCGGAATACCAGAGGACGCCGACATCGAAAACGCTTCTATACTCTTTGTGGTGAGAGTAGTTTGACGACACCCAGTACTGGGGAGAGCGATCAGATGTATTGCCACAGCTAGTATATCGGATGTTTTCGAAGGTCTGAGGTACACGATTTCTGAGGTTTTCTTGGTTATGTGTTGACGGATGGATACAGTTGGAGTGTAGGATTTGTTAGTTGTGTGAGATATTTGTGCCTCCCTATATCCCCAACACCAGATTGCATACTCAGAAAGTTTCGGGAGTTCATAGGTGGGAATTCAAGTAGTTACGCAGGATATCTTTCCGACAGATGCATGATATGAGATTGGGGTTCGACGTCTAGTGGTCCGCCTGTCCATGGTTGGTTTTACAGTGGTCTCGTTGTGTCTTAAAGAGCCCTGTGTAGCTTTGCTATGGCTTGGAGACGCTTCGTATGTCATGTGCACTACCTTGTACATGATGGTGATGTACGATCGAGCCCGTGTTGGCCCCACCACGAAAACTTCGGACGAAATCTCTATCATATGTTTGTTCCGGCTTATTTTCCAAGCCAAATCCTTTGTTTTGTTTTGTTTGTGGTATTCGAGTTGCTTCGAAGTCAAGTGTTGATTCCATACCTTTTCCTAAGCGGTGTTCTCATATTTCTATGGGAGTGCTAATTCTTCTTGATCATCGAGATTGTCATGTCAATCCTTGTCAACCAGTGCGCTCCTCGTCAAGATGATCCTATCATTTTCCCCCATTTGCAAGATCACTTCTCAGTTTTTCTCAACGTTGTTCGTCTCACCCGTCCCAAATTGTCATTCTTCTTTTCCCACCACCCACCCTTTTCTTCAAGGACTCATATTTTTTAATCAAGTATCCATTTTATTCATGAGAAGTCTCTTCATTCCTTTTCTTTCATGTTGTACCCGGTGGTTCTCATGAAGATGCCCAAGAGCTACAAGTTTATCATTCTTCGTTCTCAAATTCTTCTAGTGAATTCAATTCAAGCTTCCATGTTGATCATATCTCTTCCTCTTGTTTCACAAGTTTTCCCATGTTGGAATTTCTTATGCAAGTCTCGTTTATTCACCTCTCTCTATTCACATCCGGAGTGCTAAAGATATCTCAGAAGATTCGTGTTTTCCATTCTTAATCCGTTCAAGCTATTTCGAGGTTGTTACCTCATTCAAGCTATTTAAATCTTCCGGTGCAATATCTCTTTAAAAATTGTTCAACGGTGTTTCTTTTGAGTGGGCCCATAACCCACAGGTCTTTTTCCCAGGATCTTACCTGGCTCTTCTAATTTATACGGAGCGATCCTCAAATTTTTCAAAGTTTGACATAAAAATGAATTATCATCAGTCAGATGCCTCCTCCAAAATCGCTTTCAAATTATTTTCATCTTTGGCTCAACCTTTTCTCTTTTCATTCTTCCGGAGTGTCTCAGCAATTTTGGCGGTGTTCTCGTCGTCATTCTCACATTTGAAGATCGAAGAAGAGTTTTCCTCCAAATCTTGGTCTGTTCTCTTGAAGATGCGTAGTTCAAGCTTGATGGCATCCTCTCATAATTGTTTTCGATTGTGAGAATTCTTTTCACCCGTCCGACGCATTTCAGGAGTTGCTTTCCTTTCTCGATCATCCGAAGGCCATCATTTCTGAATATTACCCATTCTCAGCTTTCAGCTCTCCTTCTCCAAATCTTACCGGTGCATCGTTTAAGTATTCTCTAGTCAGCTTGTCATCTCTTCATTCTCTTGTATCTAGATTTCTCAAGTATCTTTATTCATTTTCTAATTCTTCCCGGTGATTCATGCTCTTTTCTTCGTGTGTTTCAAGTTCTTACGGTGGTTCGTTTAAGATTCCTCTTCCTTTGTTATCATATCAATTTATTCGTTGTTTCAATCCTACCGGTGGTTTGTTGAAGACCCTTCCAAGTTGAGCAATATCTCTCTTCAATCCTTTTTCAATGAGTATAAGTAGTATGCCAAATCCGTTGCTTGTCATCAATTTAAATTGGTGAAGGATACGCATAACTTAATTCTTATTCTTGTTTCATCCAAGTGATTAATTTCTTCTTTCCGGAGTTGTTCATCATATCACATTCTCGGTTCGAGATGCTTCATCTTTTCTTTTCGGAGTTCCAAGCTCTCTCAATTATCTCGTCCCGAAGGTCCATCTAAATCATTGCAAGCGTTCAATTCTTGTTCTTGCAATCTTTGCTTCTTTCCCATCATCCTTTTTATCCGGAGTTCTTCCAAAGTTTCTTCATGGTGGTTCGTTAAGGATTTAATTCATCCTTGAAGTGATTTGTCAAGATTCCTCATATATTCTTCTTCTTGCATTTCGAAGTGCAATTATTTCTACTTTATCTTTTGAAGTGGTGTTATGTCATTCTTGACAATTTCCCCTTGTGATTCAAAAGTTGTCAGGAATGAGATATTTTAAGACCATTGTTTTCTCCTCGTTCAGGGGATCCTTTCTACCAATCAATCTATTCGTTGGAGTTATCTTGGGTTATATTTCACCTAAAGACTTCCCTAAGGATTGTTGCTATTTTGGTACTTATTAATGACCCAAGTTATCTCTTTATCATCTTGGTGGAACAAGCTTTCATCTCTTCGTTAATCTCAAGCAAGCAATTGTTTCCTTTAGTGGTCGGTCGTCACCTCATAATTTTGAGATGTTTTCCATAAGTCCACGGGAATCATATCTTTTTGTTGTTGATTTTCAAACAACTCCGTTCAAGCCATTCTCCTAAGGATGCTCTTTCAAATTCATTTGAGGGAGAAGTTGTTTTCTCTTCTCCGTTCTTTTCATTCGATTCTTTCATTTCTTCCGGAGGCATTGTGTTGTTGCTCACATCAAGTATCATTCCATCTTGTTAAGTTCTTGTTCAATTCCTTCACTTTTCAGTCGGAGTGCTGCCGAATTCTTCTTTCCTTGCTTCTCTTCAACCAAAGTGGGTTCAAAGTCTATATTGTTCCTTCAGCTCTTGGCTCTTGTCGTATTCCTTGTTCCTCTTTGCTAACGGAGTGTTTGCAATCTCGTTCATCTCCATTGTATTCTTTCTTTCAAGTTGTTCAACCTCTCAAGGTTGTGGTTTCACTTGTTTATCAAAGAAGCAACTTTGTTATACCTCTTCTTTCCGTTGTCATCCCTAGATCTCGGGGCGAGATCTCTTGTAAGTGGAGGAGAGTTGTAACACCCCGAGACCGATGCTCCAGACGCCTTCCATGTATTTCGAGTTTCATCGTGTGTGTTTTATTTGTTTGTTGCATTCTTCATAGCATCATTTGCATTGCATCATGTCATCATGCTTCATCTCATTAATTTTTGCAACTCAAATAATAAATCGTATGGATCTTCGATCCATTTAAATGGAGGGTTTTCGCATGGTGATTTCTCTTTATAACATATACCTTATCCTCCCAATATTATTAGGGAGCTAATAAATATTCCACTATGTCGGAATCACCCATAAACACACTCGCAAAATAATTCTCATGCCTTTTGCTACATGTTTGTTCTCCAAACTTTCTCCATAATTCTTTCTCCATTTATCGAGGCTCCTCCAAAATTCTCAACATTTTTGGACCTGCCGAATACCCACTTCTTTATCACACACATTTGAATTAAATTCAAATGAAGTTGAATTCAACTTCACGCCCATGCTCACTTTCTATTTTTCTTGGATCAAGCTCATTTTTATGAGGCCGGGAAAATTATCCGCATGCTCAAATTCTTTCCCTAACCCTCTCTTTCTTTTTCTTCTCTCTAATTCTTTTCTGCTAAAGAATAAGAGGGAGAGAGAAGAGAGTCCAGCCCAGCTGGGCCTCCCAGCAGCCCAGCAGCCTCACCAGTTGGCCCAAGGCCCACCTAAACCCTTCCTAACCCTAGCCCGATCGATCCCCTTGACCCCTCGCTCGCTAGCCCTCTTTCTCTCGATCCCCTGGCCTCTCCCTCGTCTCCCTCCAGCGCCGCCACACACACTAACACACACAACACGCAGAGGGGCAGTGCCCCACGCCCGATCCCCTCGACCGCTACCTTGGCCTCCGGCCATGGCGCCCGCGACGACGACCCTGCAGGCCGCTGCTCCGCACCATCTCCGCTTCCTCGTTCCTCTGCCCGTGCGTCGTCCGTCCTCCAGCACTCGTCCACGACCGCGCCAAGACCAGCGAGCAGCCGCCCGCATTCCACGCTCGAGGCCTCCTCCTCGACTCCTCCGCCTTTGCGCCGGCAACGGCGTCGCCATCCGTCCTCGCGCGCCCGCAGCGCTCGGCCTCCTCCTCGTGCCCGAACCTCCATGGCGCCGCCGCCCCAAGCTCCGCCACCCGTCGCCTCAACCTCCAGGTCCGACGACGTCCTCGGGATCCGCGTCGGTGTCCAGTCTCGTCCCCCATCTGGCCTCCTCCTCGACCTCGCTTCGCGTCCGGCAAGCAGGACCCCGCCGCCGGCGACCTAAAGGACGAGCAGGAAGCTCCACCACCATCTCCAGCAGCGCCTCCGCGCCGTTTCTCCCGCCTCTCGTGCTGCCTGACGAGTTCCTGCCCGAGTCCTCCTTCCCGCGTCACCACCGTTGCCTCACGCCAGAGGAAGTTCTCGACCTCTCCGTTGACCTCTGTCAGAAGTCCAACGAGTAGCGCCTTCGGGGTTTTTCGCCAAGTCCCCGCTCCGATGAACACACACGCAACATCAACGACCCGTCAAGTACCTATGACCGAAGACCACAAGTACCCCTTCGGACCGCCAAGTTCGACTACGATCCATCAAGACCATCGTATTGCACGTCAACACGAGTACGACCACGAACGGCTACCTCCAGATGGATTTCGTCAAGTTCAACGACCGAGCCAAGTACCTCTACACGACGACCCGTGTAGGACTACGCAGATTCGCCAAGTACCACGACGCTCGGAGCCCTCGGATACGTCAAGTTCGGCTACCGTCGCATGAACCACTACTTCCACTACCGACTTCCGTGAACGACTACTACCCTCTACGAACTCGATCCGCTTCGAAATGCACGCTTTGAAGGTATAACCCCGAGACGACGCCCGTGAACGAATGCATGTTGTATGCGATGCTCATGACCGAATTGTACGTTGGATGTTGTTCCTAGTTTGCCATGCCACCGACACGCGGGACACCCGGTATCCGGGATCACCCCACGATCTTTTGCGTGTTCTGCACATCCACACTTTCTTTTGCACCGACATCTCGACGAGTTGTCGGATCATCGGAATGTTGCCGTGGCACCATTTCCGTTGTCGTTGCCGTGGCACCCCTTTCGTTCCGCCATGGTGACCAAATGCTTCATAACATGCTCATGTCTACATTTTCTTAAAATTGCATAAAAACTTGTATATGTCATCCACATCATGATAACAACATTTAAAATGTTTAAAATTGTTGTTTGCATTAAATTGCTAAATGACATGTGGGGATTACCGGAATTGTTGTTTGTTGTTTCCGGCCTCTTTTAAACTTGCCTAGATAGGTTGTTTTATTATGCTTCACCTCTTGCCATGTTAACCAACATTCAATATTGTTGAGTAGCTTTAACGGGAGCGAACTAAATGATTGAATGTGGTGTTTCGTCAATATGCAACTCGTTGCATATTGAGCTCCACTTAACTTGTAGTATTGTTTGTGCACTTTGCCATGCCATGCTTATTTAAACCGGACATGCATCATACTTGTTTGTGCAACATGTCATGTTTATGCTACTGTGTGTGACGACCCCGGCTTAATCGTGCACTAATCATACACGCAAATGCACATGATCAAGCCTAAGGACTCACTTGAAGATATCGCAACACAACTCTAAAACATAGATAAAGTCATACAAGGTTTATATTACAAGCTAGGGCCTCGAGGGCTCGAGTACATAGCTCGATGGCATACAAGCATCAGCGGAAGCATCAGATATCTGGGTACAGATATTACAGAGAAATAGATAAGCCTTTAGAAAGACGGGGCAAAATAAAAACTACGATCGAAAGGCGTAGGCCTCCTGCCTAGGACCCTCCGAACCTACTCCTGGTCGTCGGACGGCTCCTCGTAGTAGTACTCGCCGGGAGGGTAGTAGTAGTAGCCGTCGGCGGGGGCAGCTGTCTCAGGGGCTCCGTCGTCTGGATGCACCAAAAGGGATATGGGGAGAAAAAGAAAGCAAAGCAAATGTGAGTACTCATCCGAAGTACTCAGCAAGCAGGGATCTACACTACATATGCAACGTTATCAAAGGGAGGCTGTATATGTGGACTAGGCTACAGAAATGTCAGAATAGAGGGGAAAGCCTAGTCCTATCGAAGACTAGCATCTTCAGCATCTTCAGCGGTCTTGCAGCATTAGAAGAGTACAGAATAACATAATGTAAAGTAATAGTAGTGTCATCAACCTCGCCCAGAGATTCTTCCTCGACTCCCTGCGAGAAAGCAATCCCAGAGCCATACTATCCAGTTATCATCTCAAGTGTCAGGTTCTAGTTGTACCGATTGGGATACAACTCCGAGTGTCCGTTACCGTAGGATAGGCTATCGATAGATTGTTTCTTCCCTGCAGGGGTGCACCAACTTACCCACCACGCTCGCTTAACTCCGGCCGACACACTTTACTGGGTCATGCCCGGCCTCGGCCAAACGATACGCCGCAACCCGACCGAATACTTAACAGAGAGGTCAGCACGCCGGACTAAACCTATGCCCCCAGGGGTCTCGGGCCATCGCCCCGGATGCTCCTGCACGTTACGTACGCGGCCGGTGAGCAGACCTAGCCCCCCTTATACAAGCGCAGGGCGTTACCAGTCCAATCCAGCGCGCGCCGCTCAGTCGCTGACGTCTATTAAGCTCCGGCTGAAGTATACGACGCAGAACGCCCATACTATGCCCACGTGATGGTTAGTGCTATCAGGCCAGAGGCCCCTCGGATCAAATAGCCAAACCGTTAGTGTGTTGGTAGTGCGGTAACGAGCAGAGACTCACGAAAGATGTGACCCCGTCGCCCCGTCTCGAGGACTTGCGACAAGGGCTAAGAATGCCCGGCCACGCCTCGTATTCAACTCTCGGGCACCCTCCAGGTCCACCGACTTCACATCTCTCGCAATTAAGCTCGCGCGGGTACCCCTCAGGGCCGACCCGTCTTTAGTAACATGGTTCAGTGTAAAATCATAGTAACAATAGTAACCGTGTGTCTAACACCAAGGGGAACCCTGAGGAATCACCCTCGATGGAATTCCACCTGATGTTATCGTCAAGGTGAACGAAGGAGGAATCACCCTCGAGGTCCACTCTTGAGGACTTGCACGACAGTGTCGTTATCGGAAATGGAGAAGGAGGAATCACCCTCGATGACCATACCCGATGAACTAACCTACAGGGTTAACATCAGAAGTGCAGATGAGGTATCACCCTCTGCACTTGATAGTAACCCAGTAGTGTCGAGCAACTAAGGGGAAAGTGATGTGCGGTGCCGGGGCCTGGTCTTCGATCCCGTTGATCGGGTCTTCTGATAATCTAGCAGGGCAGTCGGGACAAGGTGGGGGTCTCTGATGGGTCTCTACCCTGCCTATACTAAGCAGTTTAGGATAAACAGGTAGGTAACAATAGCAGGTTAAAATAAACAGGCTATGCAGCAAAAATAGGATAGCAGTAACAGCAGCAATTTCTAATGCAAGCATCAGAGAGAAGAGAATAGGCGATATCGGAATGTTCAAAAGGGGGGTGCTTGCCTGGAAGCTCTGCGGCAAGGGTCTGGTCGTCTGTGATGTAGTCGTACTCCGGAGTTGCGTCGGCCTCGGGGACTACGTCGGTGTCGGGGTCTACCGAGAGAGAAGAGGGAGAGGAAACAGATAAATACACAGCAAACATATGCAACACAGAGCATGCTATGCTAACGTGCAGTGCAGGGTTGCCTAAAGATGCATCTAAGTCATTTAGTTATTTTAGGATTAAAGTGGGAATTATTAACCGGTGTGTATGCACTATTCATCTACCGGAAACGGAAGGAATGTTATGGGTTCACCTCCGTAGAGGGTCCCGTCACGGAAACGGACGACACGATCAGATTCGTCTCGTCGTTCTGATCAACTTTCATGTAGAAAGTTTTTCGATCCGAGCTACGGTTAATTTTCTATTGAATTTCAAAGTTTAATCAATATTCTGAAATTTTTATTAAAACTAAAAGGGGTTATTGCATCAGCATGATGTCATCCTGACGTCAGCAGTCAACTGAGTTGACTAGGATCAAACTGACACCTGGGACCCACCTGTCATAGACAGAGGAGTTAGCCAGTGGTATAAAATTAACTAAACTAACTAATTAAGTTGTAGGGCCCACCAGTCAGTGTTTAATTAGTTTAACTATTTGAGTTTTAATTATAAAACATTATTTAAGTTGGTGGGCCCGTAGGTCAGTGACACAGCGTTGCCACGTCAGTGGATTGACCGGTCAGTGCGGTCAACTGGGGCACCTGGGCCCACTGGTCAGTGACCCAGGGAGCCCCACGTGGCAGCCACGTCGGCGTGGCTGGCGGTGAGGCTTCGAAAAGCCTCAAGCGCGGCGGCGGGCGTGGGCTATCGGCGGGATTCGCCCTCCGGCGACCATTTGGTGCACGGAGGGGCTCGTCTGAACGTGCGGGAGGCACCGCGTCGGATAGTGGGGGTGGCGGAGGCTGGGGCGGCCGGACTCGACGGCGGCAGCGCTCGGGAGCCCGTCAGGAAAAACCTACGGGGCGTGTTTAGGGGCGCGGCCAGGCGCGTTCGACTGCCCTGACGAGGCGGGTCGGCTGGATGCGGTGGCGTGGACGGAGGGGAATCGGAGCGTTGCCGGCGTCGAGGTTGGCGGACGCCGGAGCTCGGTTTTGGTCGAGCCGATGATTGGGGGCACGACAAAGCGTGCGGCGAGTGGCGTCGGGTTCCTTGGGGCCCCAGAAGCACGCCAGCGAGCTCGGACATGAGCTTTGCTCGTCGTGGCTGCGGCGACGAGGTGCACGGCGACGGTGGGCTCGGTCGTGTCGGGGGCCTAGCTAGAGCTCGCAAACGACAGTGGGAAGAGAGGGGAAACGGAGGGGAGCTCACAGTGGAGCCGTAGGGGATGGCAGTAGGCTCGGGGAGGGCTCGACGTGGCCTGAGTCGACGGAGAAGCGGCAGCTGTCGAAGGAAGAAGAAGACGGGGATCCGGCGATGTAGCAGCTCCGAGCTCGAGGTGGGGGTCATAGGTGAAGTGAAGGTCCACGGCGAAGTTAGCGGGCACGTCGGACGGACATGGGGAGGACGGTGGCCGCGAGCTTCACGGTGGCGAGGCCATGGCGGCGTCGGGAGGAAGTGGCAGAGAGTGAGAGGGGCGAGAAGAGCTAGCGAGGCAAGGGGGAATTGGATGGGGACGGCCAGGGAAGAGGGACGAGGCCTCCCTTATCCCCACGGCTGTCGGTGGCCGTCGCTGTGTCGCGGGCTGGCTGGTGCGTGCGCGCCCAGCTACGACGCGGCTAACACGGCGAGGGAGAGAGAAGAGAGGAGGGGAAAGAGGGCCGGCTGGGCTGGGCTGAGTGCACTGTGCACTTAAGCCCAGTCCCCAGAAGTAGTTAGGCCTTTTCTTATTTTATTTTCTGTTTTCTGTTTTTACTACTGTCTTGCAAAATGTTTGACCACTACTGGACTTTTATAAAATGTGTGACCTAACTCTTAAATTGCAGTGCAACATCCTCTAACACCATAAATTGGTTTGGGTAAAATATGATTTCAATTGCAATTCTATTTAATAAAATGGCATTAATATGTTGTTGTTTGTTACTGTTTTAGGTTGATAAGGTCACTTAGGCATTTTTAGTGATGTTGTTTTCCTGAAAATAATTAGTTATGAATTATTTGTTATTAAATGAACATTTTAGTTTCTGATTTGAACAACTTTTGTTTTTCACTTTAAATTAGAATTGCAATTTGCATTGGAATTTGAAACGAGATATGATGCAAATGATGATCAAGCATAGTTAATCATGGAGACTTGGCATGATCAGAGAGTGATCACTGTGGTGTGACGCTGGGGATGTTACAAATCTCTTCCACTACAAGAAATCTCGTCCCGAGGTTTAAGTGGGAAGAAAAGGGTAAGTTCGGAAGAACTGACCTTTGCAAGGTCGAACATCTGGTGGTTAACTCAGGGGATGTGGCGGAAAATATCTCTCGTATTTGAATTTCAGGGAAATCATCGAGAGCAATGTATGAAGGTATGATAAGAAGTTTCAAGCGAATGGACATCCGATCGATACCTGAACAGAGTGTGAAAAGGGGTTCAGAGCATCGGGAACAGATCATCTTTCGGAGGGTGGCTCGTGATAAAACACAAAGTCAAGTGCAAGGAATATTTCGGAATCAGGGATATACAGGAGAGTCAGGTTCCGATCCTGTGGAACTATGGGGAGGTGTCGATCGAGAGTAGGGAGAGCGGTGTCATCTTACCGGTCTCGGCAACAAAGTATGTCAGAGGATAGCCTGTCAGTTATGTCGGTGTCAACATCGGTACCAAGGGCGAGGGACGAAGAGAACCATTTTCCTGCTCGTTAAGACGAGGCGGACCAATAGGCAAAGTTCTCATCCATCGGTGGTTACCGGAATGTCATCAACAATGGTAACGGGTTCCCGCTGACAGAGTTGTGCACCAGGGTGTTTTCATAAACAGGGAATTATCTCTGCTTAGACCATATAGATTATCTGAGGGATTAAGCAGACCAATGGAAAGGAGAATGAAATTATTGGATTAAACAAACCAATGGAAAGGAACATGTATTTACACACAAGAATTGGGAGTATATCCTTCCCAAGGAAAAGCGGAGCATGATATACATGATATGACAGCAAGTTCAAAGGCATTTAGATAAAGGGGGCGAGGGAAGAATCATGATATTACCCATACAACGATGTTTGGATAATTGATGAAGGGACATGGAACATTACGTTTTCACTGTTCCCAATGATATTCGGAATACCATAGTCATGCTTCGAGGTAGCAATAACATGGTGTTTCAAGTAAGGGTTGGAGCTGAAGACCACAAGAGATACAAAGGAACACTTCCAATATTATCTCGGAACGTAAGGAATAACCAAACACAACCAGGTCGGTGTTGGCAGGAAGTCAAGAATGTTATCCATGATACCACAAATCATCGAGGGGCAGGGATGGTATTTCTAGCCATGAATACGATTGACATCTCAGAAGAAATCAAGCGATTGACGACGACCACGACACATTGCTCGATGGGTTTCGAGAAGATGTAATCGGTCAGCGACGACATGTAGCAAAAGGAGTGATGTAGCCAAAGGTTTTTGGAAACACGGATACGACACAAACTTGGAATCATGCTTGTTATACGAGGTGAAACGATATGACAAGGAATATCGACGTAGGCTTAGCTTGTCGTCGGAAGTTGCTCTGAGCATAAGGGCCAGGTAGCACAGTTAAAGTTAGCACGATGATAATATAGCCGATCAGGCTAGGAATGATGTGATGGAGTATTATTAAACTCGTAAGCAATGATAATTACTTGGAGTTATTGAATCGAAGTGTGGAATGGTTTCAATTACCGGTGCCTCGAGTGACAAGCAACTCAGAACCCGGGGGAAAAATTGGAATTGATGATCAATAATAGTTAATGAAGAACTCATAAGAAATTATGTAGTTCCTTTGATATTCTCGAGATACCAGGGGTTAATATTCGGAGGTAAATCAAGATAGAGGTTGGGCAGGCATATTGGTTTGCAGAAGGCAAATGCTTTAGCTTGTCCGCGAAATGGGATCAAAGAAGAACAATCATGGTCAGGACCATGATTGCAAAGAATCAAAGCAAAATACCAGATGGATTATAACAAGGGTTTATTATTTTTACGAGCAGCTTCCATGATAAGTTCTACATCGGGTCCATGGGCATGAACACAAAGGTTCAAGGTCGACTCCCACTTCTTCAATGCATAACCTTTCATTCACTTCTCGCTTTTAATGAAGTTGAAATGTTGAAAATTTATCTGGGGTAACACCAGTAGTGAGTGACCCGTAGAAGTTTATGGGTTCTCGCAGATGACAGAAGCTTAGACACAACCCATCGGGACAATTTACGAGTCTATACAACCATCAACCAAAGCAAGTGATGCGAGTTCGAAAGCAGAGTATCGAAGTCAAAGCAGATGATACTATTTACCGGAGGTACTAAATACCAAGGGAAGAGCTCATAAGATGTTTGAATATGAAGGATACTGTCGGATATTAATCCAACGAAAGATCAGGTAGACGACAAAGGATCTGACGTGAGTAGTGATACTCAACCAGAAGAAGAAGAAATGCAAGGGCATCGGTTTATGGAAACAATCTGAATAATTTGATGCTTAAATTCAAAGAAATTTGATTTCTAGATCGGTGTATCAGAATCAGATGCTCCGATCGAAGATGGATAGGTTGAACAGACTTAGAGGCACACCGATCGAATCTTGATTGGGCAAGAACCAGCTCATATCCGGAATGATGTCTGAGATGGAAAGAAAATTCCTAAAGATTAATTGATAATAGTAAGCAGTCACATACATAATGAATCAAGGAACTCAAAATTTGATGGCGACAAAGGATGCCGATAAGATTAATAGACATATGGAATTAACCATAATGAGAGCAGGTAAGAAGAATCTCAAAGGCAGTAGGCTACAGGAGAGTCTCGTAAGATCGGATAGCATTATGAAATATTTCAGTAAACACAGGAACAACTGGGGATGAACGAATCCCGGTAATGTGAGGAATTAACCGTAGTGCGAAAGAAGCTGCACGACAGCAGGCTCAAAGAATTCCCGGATTATTGAGGAGTATTTCGGGGTATCTCGTACATAAAGGAGTAATTGGGAATGAAGATACAAACGACAAGGAAGTGTAGTTATTCACAGTGATTATCGGTAGTAGGGAACTTGCAAGAGCAGTAGGCCTAATGGTCTCGGGAAATTTCGAGGAGTATCTTCGTAGGCTTCTGATGATGACACGCCATCTTCTGGAATGAGGGGGCTCTCCGGGAGAAAGCGGTTACGAGAACCTAATGTCAGATTTAGTAAAATGTTTAACCCGAATAGACGAGAGATCAGAGTCCCAGAGTATAGACGAGGAATAAAAGATCCTAATACCACCCAATTGGCGACGTGGGCCCGTAAGTCACACAGCCAAGTTAGTAAAACAGTTTTGGACGTCTAGACTCAACTTCGGCCAAGGAGTTGGAAAGGGGGTTCCTAGAGGCAGTCGGCTCTGATACCAACCTGTGACGACCCCGGCTTAATCGTGCACTAATCATACACGCAAATGCACATGATCAAGCCTAAGGACTCACTTGAAGATATCACAACACAACTCTAAAACATAGATAAAGTAATACAAGCTTTATATTACAAGCCAGGGCCTCGAGGGCTCGAATACATAGCTCGATGGCATACAAGCGTCAACGGAAGCATCAGATATCTGGGTACAGATATTACAGAGAAACAGATAAGCCTTTAGAAAGGCGGGGCAAAATAAAAACTACAATCGAAAGGCGTAGGCCTCCTGCCTAGGACCCTCCGAACCTACTCCTGGTCGTCGGACGGCTCCTCGTAGTAGTACTCGCCGGGAGGGTAGTAGTAGTAGTAGTTGTCGGCGGGGGCAGCTGTCTCAGGGGCTCCGTCGTCTGGATGCACCAAAAGGGATATGGGGAGAAAAAGAAAGCAAAGCAAACGTGAGTACTCATCCGAAGTACTCAGCAAGCAAGGATCTACACTACATATGCAACGTTATCAAAGGGAGGCTGTATATGTGGACTGGGCTGCAGAAATGCCAGAATAGAGGGGAAAGCCTAGTCCTATCGAAGACTAGCATCTTCAGCGGTCTTGCAGCATTAAAATAATACACAATAACATAAGGTAAAGTAATAGTAGTGTCATCAACCTCGCCCAGAGATTCTTCCTCGACTCCCTGCGAGAAAGCAACCCCAGAGCCATACTATCCAGTTATCATCTCAAGTGTCAGGTTCTAGTTGTACTGATCGGGATACAACTCCGAGTGTCCGTTATCGTAGGACAGGCTATCGATAGATTGTTTCTTCCCTGCAGGGGTGCACCAACTTACCCACCACGCTCGTTTAACTCCGGCTGGACACACTTTACTGGGTCATGCCCGGCCTCGGCCAAACGATACGCCGCAACCCGATCGAATACTTAACAGAGTGGTCAGCACGCCGGACTAAATCTATGCCCCCAGGGGTCTCGGGCCATCGCCCCGGACGCTCCTGCACGTTGCGTACGCGGCCGGTGAGCAGACCTAGCCCCCCTTATACAAGCGCAGGGCGTTACCAGTCCAACCCAACGCGCGCCGCTCAGTCGCTGACGTCTGTTAAGCTCTGGCTGAAGTATACGACGCAGAACGCCCATACTATGCCCACGTGATGGTTAGTGCTATCAGGCCAGAGGCCCCTCGGATCAAATATCCAAACCGTTAGTGTGTTGGTAGTGCGGTAATGAGCAGAGACTCACGAAAGATGTGACCCCGTCGCCCCGTCTCGAGGACTTGCGGCAAGGGCTAAGAATGCCCGGCCACGCCTCGTATTCAACTCTCGGGCACCCTCCAGGTCCACCCGACTTCACATCTCTCGCAATTAAGCTCGCGCGGGTACCCCTCAGGGCCGACCCGTCTTTAGTAACATGGTTCAGTGTAAAATCATAGTAACAATAGTAACCGTGTGTCTAACACCAAGGGGAACCCTGAGGAATCACCCTCGATGGAATTCCACCTGATGTTATCGTCAAGGTGAACGAAGGAGGAATCACCCTCGAGGTCCACTCTTGAGGAGTTACACGACAGTGTCGTTATCGGAAATGGAGAAGGAGGAATCACCCTCGATGACCATAACTGATGAACTAACCTACAGGGTTAACATCAGAAGTGCTGATGAGGTATCACCCTCTGCACTCAATAGTAACCCAGTAGTGTCGAGCAACTAAGGGGGAAGTGATGTGCGATGCCGGAGCCTGGTCTTCGATCCCGTTGATTGGGTCTTCTGATAATCCAGCGGGGCAGTCGGGACAAGGTGGGGGTCTCTGATGGGTCTCTACCCTGCCTATACTAAGCAGTTTAGGATAAACAGGTAGGTAACAATAGCAGGTGTAACGACCCGAGACCGACACTCCAGACGCCTTCCATGTTTTTCGTTATCGTCGTGTGTATTTATTTGGTTGTTGCATTTCATCATCGCATAATCCGCATTGCATCCGCATGTTTTCATAAAACTCGTAGTCGTTCGTAGATCCCGCTTCTCCCCGTTGCCGTTGTTGTCCCTTTCGAGACCAACCGTTCTTTTGTTGTCCAACCATTTGACCCTCTCTGCACAGCTCTCAAACCCCTCGTGCGCGTCCGAAACTTACCCGAACCCGACCCGCTCAGTCATCACCGTTGGGTCCGGATCATCCCCAAACATCCCTAAAATATCTTCGGTTCTTTGTTAGACTGTCCTAGCCTATTTTTCCTGGGCCGTCCGATTACGATCGGAGGGACCGAGTAGCCCCTAAGCTAACCAACCTATACCTATATAAGCAACCTAACCCTAGACCTAGGCTGTCCCATCCATCCATTCCATCCCGCAGCCGCCGCTGCCACTCCACCAAATCCCCCTCGGGATCCATCCCCAACCAACCAGCCTCCACCTCGCACCTCAGGATCTCCTCCCGATCCAAACCCTCCCAAACCACCTTCCTTGATTTCCGCCGCCGCCCAACCACAGCAAAGCCGCAGCCTCCCTCGCTCTCTGGATCAGCAGGAGCCCGAGTCTTCACCTCTGCTCCTTCCCGCCCGTGCACCGCCGTCCGCTTGGCTGGAGGCCACCCCGTGCAGCAACCAGGAGCACGAGCTCCTCCTTCCACACCCCGCAGCCGAGGACCCCAACCCCGGCGTCCTCGTCGCCAAGTACCTCGACCAGGCCGTGCCCCCGTGCTCCTTTTCTCCTCCTCCCTCCCAATCTCGCTCTCTCCCGCGCCTCACATCTCTGTCTCTCTTCCACCAGGGAAGCCATGGTGGCCACAGGAGCTTCGCGCCAACCCCGCTGTCGCCCGGCCGTCGTCGGGAACCGTCAGATCCGGCCCGTCCCCGACCTGCCCCGCCATCCTCTGCCCGTGTCTCCGGCCTCGCCCCCGCCTCCAGGGCGCCGCGCTGCCCCATCGGAGACCAGCTGCGCCTCCCGCCAAGTGAAGGAAATATGCCCTAGAGGCAATAATAAAGTTATTATTTATTTCCTTATTTCATGATAAATGTTTATTATTCATGCTAGAATTGTATTAACCGGAAACTTAGTACATGTGTGAATACATAGACAAACAGAGTGTCCCTAGTATGCCTCTACTTGACTAGCTCGTTAATCAAAGATGGTTAAGTTTCCTAGCCATGGACATGTGTTGTCATTTGATGAATGGGATCACATCATTAGGAGAATGATGTGATGGACAAGACCCATCCGTTAGCTTAGCATAATGATCGTTAAGTTTATTGCTATTGCTTTCTTCATGACTTATACATGTTCCTATGACTATGAGACTATGCAACTCCCGAATATCGGAGGAACACTTAGTGTGCTATCAAACGTCACAACGTAACTGGGTGATTATAAAGATGCTCTACAGGTGTCTCCGATGGTGTTTGTTGAGTTGGCATAGATCGAGATTAGGATTTGTCACTCCGATTGTCGGAGAGGTATCTCTGGGCCCTCTCGGTAATGCACATCATACGAAGCCTTGCAAGCAATGTGACTAATGAGTTAGTTACGGGATGATGCATTACAGAGCGAGTAAAGAGACTTGCCGGTAACGAGATTGAACTAGGTATGATGATACCGACGATCAAATCTCGGGCAAGTAACATACCGATGACAAAGGGAACAACGTATGTTGTTATGCGGTTTGACCGATAAAGATCTTCGTAGAATATGTAGGAGCCAATATGAGCATCCAGGTTCCTCTATTGGTTATTGACCGGAGATGTGTCTCGGTCATGTCTACATAGTTCTCGAACCCGTAGGGTCCGCACGCTTAACGTTCGATGACGATTTGTATTATGAGTTATGTGATTTGATGACCGAAGTTTGTTCGGAGTCCCGGATGAGATCGGGGACATGACAAGGAGTCTCGAAATGGTCGAGAGGTAAAGATTCATATATTGGAAGGCTATATTCGGACATCGGAAAGGTTCCGAGTGATTCGGGTATTTTTCGGAGTACCGGAGAGTTACGGGAATTCACCGGGAGAAGTAATGGGCCTTATTGGGCCATACGGGAAAGAGGAGGCAGCAGCCAGGAGGTGCCCCCCCCCAAGCCAGTCCGAATTGGACAAGGGGTTGGGGGTGCGGCCCCCCTCTCCCTTCCTTTCCCCCTCTCCCTTTTGGTGGAATCCTACTAGGACTTGGAGTCCTAGTAGGACTCCCCTCTTGGGCGCGCCCTAGGGGCCGGCCGGCCCTCCCCTCCTCCCTCCTTTATATACGTGGGGAGGGGGACACCCAAGGACACACAAGTTGATTGTTTTAGCCGTGTGCGGTGCCCCCCTCCATAGATTTCCACCTCGGTCATATTGTCGTAGTGCTTAGGCGAAGCCCTGCGTCGATAACTTCATCATCACCGTCACCACGCCGTCGTGCTGACAAAACTCTCCCTCGGCCTCAACTGGATCAAGAGTTCGAGGGACGTCACCGAGCTGAACGTGTGCAGATCACGGAGGTGCCGTACGTTCGGTACTTGGATCGGTTGGATCGCGAAGACGTTCGACTACATCAACCGCGTTACTAAACGCTTCCGCTTTCGGTCTACGAGGGTACGTGGACACACTCTCCCCGCTCGTTGCTATGCTTCTCCTAGATAGATCTTGCATGATCGTAGGAAATTTTTGAAATACTACGTTCCCCAACACCAAGTCCCCTGCTTCGCCCCTGCCTTCGAGGACAGGCAGACGAGCGCCTTGCCTCTGCTTCGAACCAGGGCCCGCGTTGACCGAGTACAGCCCCAGCCGGCCTCATCCTCACCGACTGGGCCTTGCCCCATGGTGAGAGCCCAGCCCAGCGCCCAGCTATTCAGCCCGTTGTGTTTTTTTCCTGCTGCTGTGATTTTCGCATTTATCCAGAGAACGCCTGTTTTAAAAAAAGTCCTTGCACATCATGCATATAATAACTCATTAACCGTGCATCGGTTTAAAATGCTTTATATATGTAAAATGCTTAGAATTTCATCTAGTTTCATAATTTTCAACTTTCATCCATGTTTAAAATGTTTAAATTGATGTTTGCATTTAATTTGCATAATGACCTATTAAAATGGTTTATTTCATAACTAATTAACCGTAGCTCCGAATTAAATAAACTTTATATGTAAATGGGGTAGAAAAATGCATAGATTAACTTGGTGCACTTACTTTTCATGTTTAGCAATTCTAAAATTGTGTTTAGGGCAGAACAGTAGCAAATTCGAAATATGCATATGAGGATTTTTCGGAATTGTTGTTTGTTGTTTCCGGCCTCATTTAAACTTGCCTAAATAGTTAGTTTACTTATGCTTCACCTCTTGACATGTTTAACAACATTTAATATTGTTGAGTCCCTAAACGAGAGCGAACTAAATAACTTGAATGTGGAGTTTCGTCAATATGCAACCTCGTTGCATATTGAGCTCCACTTAATTTGTAGTATTGTTTGTTGCACTTTGCCATGCCATGACTCATTAAACTGGACATGCATCATACTTGGTTGTGCATCATGCCATGTTTATGTGATGGTTGTTTACCATGTTGTTTGCTTCTTTCCGGTTGCGCTTATCCTTGATAGTTCCGGTAACGTTGCGATTGTGAGGATTCGTTCGACTACGTTGGATTGTCTACTTCATGGATTCGATCTTCTTCCTAGCGGGATTTCAGGCAAGATGACCGTCACCTTGGATCTCACTACTATCTTTGCTTAGCTAGTTGTCTCGATGCTATCGCTATGTCGCGCTACCTACCACTTGTTTATCAAGCCTCCCAAATTGCAATGATAAACCTCTAACATTTTCACCATCCCAGCAAACCGTTGGTTGGCTATATTACCGCTTTGCTCAGCCCCTCTTATAGCATTGCTAGTTGCAGGTGCAGTTGCAGTTTGTTCCATGTTGGGACATGGATATCATGGGATACCACAATATCTCTTATCTAATTAATGCATCTATATACTTGGTAAAGGGTGGAAGGCTCGGCCTTTTGCCTGGTGTTTTGTTCCACTCTTGTCGCCCTAGTTTCCATCATACCGGTGTTATGTTCCTTGATTTTGCGTTCCTAACACGGTTGGGGTTTATGGGCCCCCCTTGACAGTTCGCTTTGAATAAAACTCCTCCAGAAGACCCAACATTGGTTTTACCATTTGCCCAACATAATAACTAAACATGATAATAAACTTGATGCATAGGGAGTTAGCGCTACCCGAGGTTTGTTATTCAACATAATACAGGGGGGCAGTGCTGATGGTGTTGGTCCCAAACGGGCAGACTGTGGGGCCACCACGGGGAAACTCGAGGTCTGGTTTTACTCGTAGGCTGACCCATCCGGTCGTGGCCTGAGACGAGATACGCGCGGCTACTATCAGGGTGTCGGCACGCCGGGAGTTCTTGCTGGACTTGTTTTACCATTGTCGAAATGTCTTGTGAACCGGGATTCTGAGCTTGATCGGGTTGTTCCGGGAGGAGGATTTTCCTCCGTTGATCGTGAGAGCTTGTCATGGGCTAAGTTGGGACACCCCTGCAGGGTTTGATCTTTCGAAAGCCGTGCCCGCGGTTATGTGGCAGATGGGAGTTTTTTTAATATCCGGTTGTAGAGAACTTGACACCATATCCGAATTAAAATACACCAACCACGTGTGTAACCGTGACTGTCTCTTTTCGAGCAAGTTCGGGAATAGAACACGGTTGGGTTATGTTTGAACGTAAGTAGTTCAGGATCACTTCTTGATCATTACTAGTTTGCGACCGTTGCGTAGTTTCTCATCTTATTCTTGTACTCGTAAGTTAGCCACCATAGAATGTTTAGTGCTGCTGCAACCTCACCACTTATCCATTCCATACCCTTTAAGCTTTGCTAGTCTTGATACCCATGGTAATGGGATTGCTGAGTCCTCGTGGCTCACAGATTACTACAACAACAGGTGCAGGTACAGGTAATGCGATGATCTGACGTGAGAGCGATTCTTGCTTGTTTTGGAGTTCTTCTGCTTCTTCTTCGATCAAGGGATAGGTTCCGGGTCGGGAGCCTGGGATTAGCAGGGTGGATGTTGTTCTTCTTTTTCGTTTTGTTATCATCCGTAGTCGGATCCTGCTCTTCTGTATGATGATTGCTATGTATTGATGAACTGTTGTATTCATATTGTAGCTTGTGGCGAGTGTAAGCCTTTAACTTGTATTCTCATCTATTCAGTATATGGTATGTTGTAATGATATCCACCTTGCTATGCGCTCAAAATGTGGTTGTGCCCCAATCATGAGTTCATCACATGATTGGGATAGAATCGTATCTTGGGCGCTACAGCAGGTTACAATAAACAGGCTATGCAGAAGAAATAGGATAGCAGTAACAGCAGCAATTTCTAATGCAAGCATAAGAGAGAAGAGAATAGGCGATATCGGAATGTTCAAAAGGGGGGTGCTTGCCTGGAAGCTCTGCGGCAAGGGTCTGGTCATCTGCGATGTAGTCGTACTCCGGAGTTGCGTCGGCCTCGGGGACTACGTCGGTGTCGGGGTCTACCGAGAGAGAAGAGGGGGAGGAAACATATAAATACACAGCAAACATATGCAACACAGAGCATGCTATGCTAACGTGCAGTGCATGGTTGCCTAAAGATGCATCTAAGTCATTTTAGTTATTTTAGGATTAAAGTGGGATTTATTAACCGGTGTTTATGCACTATTCATCTACCGGAAACGGAAGGAATGTTACGGGTTCACCTCCGTAGAGAGTCACATCACGAAAACGGACGACACGATCAAATTCGTCTCGTCGTTCTGATCAACTTTCATGTAGAAAGTTTTTCGATCCGAGCTACGGTTAATTTTCTATTGAATTTCAAAGTTTAATCAATATTCTAATTTTTTTATTAAATCTAAAAGGGGTTATTGCATCAGCATGATGTCATCCTGGGACCCACCTGACACCTGGGACCCACCTGCCATAGAGAGAGGAGTTAGCCAGTGGATTAAAATTAACTAAACTAACTAATTAAGTTGTAGGGCCCACCAGTCAGTGTTTAATTAGTTTAACTATTTGATTTTAATTATAAAACATTATTTAAGTGGGTGGGGCCTGTAGGTCAGTGACACAGTGATGCCACGTCAGCGGATTGACCGGTCAGTGCTGTCAACTGGGCACCAGGGCCCACTGGTCAGTGACCCAGGGAGCCCCACGTGGCAGCCACGTCGGCGTGGCTGGCGGTGAGGCTTCGGCGAGCCTCAAGCGCGGCGGCGGGAGCGGGCTAGCGGTGGGATTCACCCTCCGGCGACCATTTGGTGCGCGGAGGGCCCGTCTGAACGTGCGGGAGGCGCCGCGTCAGATAGTGGCGGTGGCGGAGGCTGGGGCGGTCGGACTCGACGGCGGCGAGCGGCGAGGACGGCGGCAGCGCTCGGGAGCCCGTCAGGAAAAACCTACGGGGCGCGTTTAGGGGCGCGGCCGGGCGCGTTCGACTGCCCCTGACGAGGCGGGTCGGCTGGATGCGGTGGCGTGGACGGAGGGGAATCGGAGCGTCGCCGGCGTCGAGGTTGGCGGACGCCGGAGCTCGGTTTTGGTCGAGCCGATGATTGGGGGCACGACAAAGCGTGCGGCGAGTGGCGTCGGGTTTCTTGGGGCCCCAGAAGCACGCCAGCGAGCTCGGACGTGAGCTTTGCTCGCCGTGGCTGCGGCGACGAGGTGCACGGCGACGGTGGGCTCGGTCGTGTCGGAGGCCTAGCTAGAGCTCGCAAACGACAGTGGGAAGAGAGGGGAAACGGAGGGAAGCTCACAATGGAGCCGTAGGGGATGACAGTAGGCTCGGGGAGGGCTCGACGTGGCCGGAGTCGACGGAGAAGCGGCGGCTGTCGAAGGAAGAAGAAGAAGGGGATCCGGCGATGTAGCAGCTCCGAGCTCGAGGTGGGGGTCGTAGGCGAAGTGGAGGTCCACGGCAAAGTTAACGGGCACGTCGGACGAACGTGGGGAGGACGGTGGCCGCGAGCTTCACGGTGGCGAGGCCATGGCGGCGTCGGGAGGAAGTGGCAGAGAGGGAGAGGGGCGAGGAGAGCTAGCGAGGCGAGGGGGAATTGGATGGGGATGGCCAGGGGAGAGGGACGAGGGACGAGGCCTCCCTTATCCCCACGGCTGTCGGTGGCCGTCGCCGTGTCGCGGGCTGGCTGGTGCGCGCGCGCCCAGCCACGGCGCGGCTGACACGGTGAGGGAGAGAGAAGAGAGGAGGGGAAAGAGGGCCGGCTGGGCTGGGCTGAGTGCACTGTGCACTTAGGCCCAGTCCGAAGTAGTAGTTAGGCCTTTTCTTATTTTATTTTCTGTTTTCTGTTTTTACTACTGTCTTGCAAAATGTTTGACCACTACTGGACTTTTATAAAATGTGTGACCTAACTCTTAAATTGCAGTGCAACATCCTCTAACACCAGAAATTGGTTTGGGTAAAATATGATTTCAGTTGCAATTCTATTTAATAAAATGACATTAATATGTTGTTGTTTGTTACTGTTTTAGGTTGATAAGGTCACTTAGGCATTTTTAGTGATGTTGTTTTCCTGAAAATAATTAGTTATGAATTATTTGTTATTAAATGAACATTTTAGTTTCTGATTTGAACAGCTTTTATTTTTCACTTTAAATTAGAATTGCAATTTGCATTGGAATTTGAAACGAGATATGATGCAAATGATGATCAAGCATAGTTAATCATGGAGACTTGGCATGATCAGAGAGTGATCACTGTGGTGTGACGCTGGGGATGTGTTTACCATGTTGTTTGCTTCTTTCCGGTTGTGCTTCTTCTCGATAGTTCGGTTTTGTTGCGATTGTGAGGATCCGTTCGACTACGTTGCTTCGTTTCCTTCATGGATTCGGTCTTCTTCCTAGCGGGATTTCAGGCAAGATGATCATTACCCTGAATACCACCACTATCTTTGTTTGCTAGTTGTCTCGATGCTATCGCTATGTCGCGCTACCTACCACTTGTTTATCAAGCCTCCCAAATTGCCATGACAGCCTCTAACCTTTTCCACCATCCTATCAAACCGTTGTTTGGCTATGTTACCGCTTTACTCAGCCCCTCTTATAGTGTTGCTAGTTGCAGGTGCAGTTGCAGGTTGTTCCATGTTGGGACATGGATATCATGGGATATCACAATATCTCTTATTTAATTAATACATCTATATACTTGGTAAAGGGTGGAAGGCTTGGCCTTTTGCTTGGTGTTTTGTTCCACTCTTGCCGCCCTAGTTTCCGTCATACCGGTGTTATATTCCTTGATTTTGCGTTCCTAACACGGTCGGGGTTTATGGGCCCCCCTTGACAGTTCGCTTTGAATAAAACTCTTCCAGCAAGGCCCAACTTTGGTTTTACCATTTGCCTAATAACAACTAAAACTTGCATAGGGACCGCTAACACCCGAGGACTCTTAATCTACAACCCGGGCCAGTGCTCATCATGAGTGTTGGTCCAAACCGGACAGCCTGCGGGGCCACCACGGGGAAACTCGAGGTCTGGTTTTACTCGTAGCTTGACCCATCCGATCGTGGCCCGAGACGAGATACGCGCGGCTACTATCAGGGTGTCGGCACGTCGGGAGGTCTTGCTGGTTTTGTTTTACCATTGTCGAAATGTCTTGTGAACCGGGATTCCAAGCTTTATCGGGTTGTCCCGGAAGGAGGATTTTCCTCCGTTGATCGTGAGAGTTTGTAATGGACTAAGTTGGGACACCCCTGCAGGGTTTAAACTTTCGAAAGCCGTGCCCGCGGTTATGTGGCAGATGGGAATTTTTAATATCCGGTTGTAGAGAACTTGACACCAGATCCGAAATAAAATACTCCAACCGTGTGTGTAACCGTGAACGTCTCTTTTCGAGTGAGTTCGAGAAGAGAACACGGTGGGGTTATGTTTGACTCGTAAGTAGTTTAGGATCACTTCTTGATCATTACTAGTTTGCGACCGTTATGCGTAGTAACTCTTATTACTCTTGTACTCGTAAGTTAGCCACCATACAATGCTTAGTGCTGCTGCAACCTCACCACTTGTCCATTCCATACCCATTAAGCCTTGCTAGTCTTGCTACCCATGGTAATGGGATTGCTGAGTCCTCGTGGCTCACAGTTTACTACAACAACAGTTGCAGGTACAGGTATGCGATGACATGACGTGAGAGCGATGCTTGCTTGTTTTGGAGTTCTTCTTTCGCTTCTTCTTCGATCAAGGGATAGGTTCCGGGTCGGGAGCCTGGGATTAGCAGGGTGGATGTCGTTCTTTTTTTTCGTTTGATTTCATCCATAGTCGGATCCTACTCTTCTGTATGATGATTGTTATGTATTGATGAACTGTAGCTTGTGGCGAGTGTAAGCCTTTATTTTGTATTCTTATCTATTCAGTACATTATATGTTGTAATGATATCCACCTTGCTATGCGCTCGAAATGCGGTTGTGCCTCAAACATGAATTCATCACGTGATTGGAATAGAATCGCATCTTGGGCGCTACAGCTAAGGATACAAATGTATCCACCATTACCTTCTCGAGTTTTCCAAATCTCAAACTAGTCGGGCTAACACGTCTCCAGGCTCCGGCTTTTTCCGTATTTTAGGCCTCAGGTTAGCCATCCCATCATAAGGCTTCAGCATCACGCCATGGTTGCAGAACAGCCACAGCTCTTCTACTAGGCAGAAAACTTGGAACAAGAAACAGTGTTCATGCACATTCTCAGCAAGATTGATGGAAAGTAATTAAGATGCAACTAAAGAGTAACAAGAAACAAGACGGATTGCCACAAAGTTAAAGCCAAGTCCCAAGCCCCCTCTTGGGTGATAGACAAATGAAGTCTAAAACAAGCACAACAGCAGGTTCATGTTACTGTCTTGAGCAAACATAAAATTACTGGATTTCTTAGATACCACAATTATAAAGTAGTCTTCAGCCTAGAGGACTCGGCTTTTGAAGGAATGGCTCCGGCCGCACGTAACTGAACCCCACGAAGTTGCTATCTGCAGCGACAGGGCTGGCCACAGGAGAGTCCAGCACCGGCATACTCGTCCAGCACTCGTCAAAGTTTGCAATGCAGGTCTGCCCAGCAACATTTGGGCAGAAGCTTGGCTTGATCTGTCGAGCCTCTAGTTTCTTCCAGTTCACTGGCTTGAACCACTTGTGGTTCTTTATTTCGTCACTGCCGCCCGGTCCACTTCCAAGTCGCCTGCCAGCTTCTTTGTGCAGTAACTGAAAAAAAAAGTGTTGAGATAGTAAGGACAAATTAGCACCAAGGCATCCAGATTTAACTTCCAACTAACAAGGCATCAGCCATATCTCCGACAAGAGACATCCAGGGATCAGGCTTCACTACAAGCATTAAGGTGTCTGATTTTTTTTATCTAGGACCGAGACAACTTATCTTACCATATTTTTAGTTTGATCACAAACTCAAACTGGGTTGACATTGAAACCAAGCAAAGGGTCGATTACGCAATGCACGTGTGCGCAAGGTCAAGGTGAACGTAGCGAACTTACCCCTTTCAGCAGAGAGTGAACCTCACTAGACAAATATGTCGGAAGCTTCATCTTCTCCTTCACTATCTTCTGCTGAATCTTGTCCCTGTTTCCACCAAAAAATGGGGGCTGCAACATATAGAGAAAAAAAAGAGCGTGCAAAGAAAAATATATCAGGCGGATAATTCATCTGAAATGCAGATATTTCTGATCAGAAGATTTCCCCTCAAACAACTCACCTTGCCCGTAAGCATTTCGAAAAGAAGGATCCCCACACTCCACCAGTCTGCAGCCTTATCATGACCTCTGCCCTGAACAATTTCTGGGGCCATATACTCCACAGTGCCACACATTGAATTTGACCTAGTGTTCTCGTCAAACTCCTTTGCCAGGCCAAAATCAGTTAGCATGGCCTACAATGGAAGACGCACATCAAGAAATTTCCCCTCTGGCAATCATAGCATGAAGACAGAAAAAGTGACAGATGAAGACACATTAAAGGATCCTTACATGGCCATGAGCGTCCAATAAGATGTTCTCAGGCTTCAGATCTCTATGCATAATCCCATTGGCATGAAGGTGGGCTACAGCAGATACAATTTCAGCAGTATAGATGCGCGCAAGCTCCTCCCTACCACATACGTAGAAGCTTAATAAAAAGGTTGTCACATCTGGATAGGTGTAAAGATAAGAACACAGAATTAAATTACCTAAACAAGCCTTGTTGGTAAAGCTGAAAGAAGAGATGGCCCCCATTTACAAAGTCCAAGACCAGATAAAGTCGGTACTTAGTCTGCAAGTAAGTTTTGGTTTTAGCACTGGCAGATGCAAAACACTAGAGATAATATATCCATGCTTGAAAAAAACAGTGCACACAGAAATGGTAAACGGCCTATACCTGAAAGGAGTACCTCAGCTGCACCACAAAAGGATGATCAACTTTTGTCAGTATATCTCTCTCTGCTTTCATGTACTCAGCATGGTTCTTCTCCAAAATCTTGTCTTTCCTCATGACTTTCATTGCATATATATCTGAAGTACATTTCCTTCTCACCTGATAGACTTTGCCAAATGCCCCTTGGCCAACAAGCTTCAAGAGTTCAAAGTCATCGAGTCCAACAGCCTCATTCTCCTTTGTTGTATCATTGAGCTCTTCATCACTAAGACTCCCCTGGCCACTTTTCTTTTCTTTAGAAAGACACTCTAGCAGATCTAATGAGCTCTCGGACTCATGTAGAGTAAGCTTACTAAGTGGCAAGGATTGGCTAACAAGTGAAGTTGGGCCAACAAGAGAATGAGATCGCTTGGTAATGACTACAGGGTCATTGTAAACCTCCTCATTCGACTCGGCCAAAGGTGCAGGGCTGCCTGGAGTGAGAATGCTTACTTCTGTGGGGGTCTGGACCGCCGTAGCACCAAAAACATCGTTAAAATCGAACTCAACATTTTCAGGAAGGACAACATCTGGAGGCCCTTTTGGCAGAAGTATCATCCCTGTAAAGAGCTTGGGGCGTTGTGTATGGGTTGTTGTAACTGAAGGTATCTCAGAGGAAACCATCTTCAGGAACCAAGATTCAACACGAGAGTCTAGATGAAAGCTAGCAGTAGCTGCACGGCTTCCCACTACCAATTCTCAAAAATATAGAATGAACACCTTATGGGGCAGCTCTGTCTAAGGGAGGCTCCTTCCACAAATACCCAAGACAACAGAAGATGCAGGGCTGCGAACAATGGCCTTGAACAAGTGGAAGTTCACGGAGACAACAGGAAATCCGAGGAATCCCGGGCGAAGGCAGGGTGGGAAGCTTCCGTTGTTTCCCGATGAACAGGAAACTCTGGATGCCACTGTTCTTCCTGAATACATGAGATCAACTTGTCTATGGGCTGCACGCAGAAGGATATTATAGTTAATTCAACAATTTTTTCACAAATAAAGAAGCTTGTACTAAGAAGAACATTGGGATTATTCAAAGTATAAAACCATGTGGTGATCTGCAAATTGAATCGGTAGGGCACCGTGTTATCTTTAGCAGAGACTAAACGTAAAGACAGTTAAAGCGTGTTCTAAAAGTAATTTGCTACTGAAGTTTAAAAAAAGGGTTTTCCAATCAGAGGAACAACAGCATTCCAAATTTAGCCCCAAAAGTCATGAGACTCACCCAACCAGGATACGTCTCTACCTCGAAATAACCCCGATTGGTGAAACGTCCATCCTATGCCCGATCTAGTGCCTATCCAAACATGAAGCCTAACTAAAATTGGCATTCCTATCTTCCAAGAATGGGGACGCATGTCAAAATAAACCCAGACAAAAAAGAACGGGAAGCAAACTTATTGTAGAGCTCACAAATTTACTGCGTATCCACACCTCTCGCAGCTTACACCAAAATTAACCCTACAAAACCATACTTTTTTTGTACGAGTATAAAACCATACTTTTTTTAACATAATATGTCAGTACCGTGCCGCTGGCTAGTACTGAACCAGAGTCAGATGTTCTGAAGGAGGAGTCAAGCGCCAAGGAGAGCAGTTGAGCTGGCGTATTGGCTTTGGGCTGGCCTCGTCCAGTGGGCCGTGGGCCGTGTAAGAGGATTGTTGGGTTTTGTGTTGTACGAGCAGATATAAGCTCAGTGGTTCGGTAGGAGAGGTAGCGAGTAGTTGAACTAGTCATTCCTTCCTCCTGTACCTTTCTCCTGTATCTTCTTCTTCCCCAAGCCTTCCTCCCCCCTGTACTTCTGTGCCCAAATCTGAGAATCTATCCTAGATCGGATATGACAAGTGGTATTCAGAGCTAGATCGGTCCGATTCGCGCTCCGTAATCTCGAGATTTCTCTGTAACATCGACCGATTGGTTGTTGATTGCTTTCGGGCGATCGACTAGAAATCCGAAATTGGCGTAAGAGGAATTAAGAGGGAGCGGCGGCGGCGCCGTTCAAGCCGAACACTCAGACGAGGCATCTGGAAGAAGCGATGGGCTCGTTTGAGGAGAAGGTGATGCAGGAATTTGCGGCGCTGCGGCTGCTACAGGAACAAGTGGAGGGGATCGCCGAAATCCGGGCACGGCTGGATGGATTGGATAGCAAGTTTGAGGAGCAGGTGGCCCGGCTCGATCAAGTCCAATCCAAGTTTAACCTCTCCGTGAGCTCGCTGGGGGAGATCCATCAGGATCAAGTGCACGTGGCGCGGGTGCTCAAGGAATCCACTAGCGCACGGGATGCGAACATCGACAGGATGGCGGCGCCAGGGTGTTTTGCCACTTCGCCCACTGCAGCAGCGGCACATGCCCGCGGGGTAACCTCAAAGGACCAGCACCACCCTCCTCCTCCGGCGGATCCTGGCAAGGTACCTCAAACTCCACAGTATTCCTCTTCGGTTGACGAACACGGATCGAAGCGGCAGTGGATGCCTAAGATGGAATTTCCACGGTTTGATGGGGTGGGAGTTCGTATTTGGCTGGATAATTGCGAGGCCTATTTCCAATTATATCAAATCCCTGACAGTTTCAAGGTCATGTCTGCGTCTCTGCACCTACTTGGAAATGCGGCACACTGGTATCAGGCGTATAAGCTGTCTGATCACTGCTCTTCATGGAGTCAGTTTGCATCAGCAATTCTGCAGGAGTTTGATCTGAACATGCATCGCGACTGCATGCGGGATTTGCTAGTGCTGAAACAGGTGGGATCAGTACAGGAATACCGCAACAATTTCAACCAGTTGGTGTACCAAGTACGGCTGTATGAAGGGGCTGTGAGTGAAACACTGCTGGTAACTCAGTTTGTCTTAGGACTGAAGGAAGAAATCCGTGCTGCCGTAGAAATTCAGTTACCCATGTCAGTCAACACAGCGGCTGAATATGCATTGCTGCAGGAGGCAGTGTTGGAGAGAAACAGAAGTCAGCAAGGGCGTTTTCAGAGAAATGGAGGATACAGAACACAACAAACTCGAGAGCCAATACAGAGAACACAATTTGCAGCTGGGGAGATTTGGAAAGCCAAACAACTCAAGGATTATAGAAGGGCCAATGGCCTCTGTTATAGTTGTGGAGAGAAATATGCTCCTGGACACTTGTGCAAAAAAAATGAAGTGCAGGCCAAGGCTGCTGCTATCATTTCAGAGGACCAGGTGTATTTGGAAGATGCTATGTTGGATGCCCTGGCTGTGGAAGAATCTGCAGCTGAGGCTGCTGCATTTCTGTCTGTTAATGCTCTGTCTGGTTCACAAAATCCCAAGACAATTAGGTTAAGAGCCATGGTGGACAATAAGGTCATGCTTCTGTTAGTGGACTCTGGCAGCTCACATACTTTCATTGACCAACAGTTAGTGGACAGGCTACAGTGTCCTACTACTCCACTTCCTGCTCCTTTGAAAGTGAAAGTGGCAAATGGTGAGTTCATGCAGTGTGAGCAAGAAGTCCAGGGGCTCAAATGGTGGATTCAGGGTCATACATTCACTACTGACATGAAGGTTGTTCCCTTGGGAGGCTATGATGCCATTTTGGGCATGGACTGGCTGGAGCAGTGGGGTCCTATGACCTGTCATTGGGAAGAAAAATGGATCCAGTTCCAACATCAGGACCAGATGATTACAAGGCATGCAAGATAAACCTGTCACACAGATTAAAGAACTCACTGCAGAACAATTTGAAAAGTGTCTTAAAGGAAATGATATTTGGGCTACAGCTGTATTAGCCCCTGATGCAGGTATATCTGTTCAAACTACACCTGAAGGTATTCAGCAGCTTCTGACTGAATATAGTGATGTGTTCCGAAAACCACAACAGTTGCCACCACATAGAGCATTTGATCATGCCATTTCACTTTTACCCGATAGTGTTCCAGTGAATTCTCGACCATATAGATACTCTCCTTTGCAAAAGGATGAAATTGAAAAGCAGGTGGCTGAAATGATTGAAGCTGGACTAGTACAGCCTAGTATGTCTCCTTTTGCTTCTCCTGTGCTGCTGGTCAAAAAAAAGGATGGAACATGGAGGTTTTGTGTGGATTATAGAAAGTTAAATCTGTTGACGGTCAAAAGCAAATTTCCTATACCTGTGGTAGATGAGCTACTGGATGAACTTGCAGGTGCCAAATGGTTTTCCAAACTAGATCTTAGAGCAGGATATCATCAAATTAGAATGGTGGAAGAGGATGAGGCTAAAACAGCATTTAAGACTCATCATGGTCAATTTCAGTTTAAGGTGATGCCCTTTGGTCTTACAAATGCTCCAGCAACCTTTCAGTGCCTTATGAATGCAATATTTGCCAAGTTTACAAGAAGATGTGTGTTGATTTTCATGGATGATATCCTAGTTTTCAGTGAAGATTTGGAATCTCACATAGAACATTTAAGACAAGTGTTGGAAATCTTGCGAGAGCACCAGTTATTTGCCAAGGAAAGCAAGTGTTTCTTTGCTCAGCAGCAGTTGGAGTACCTGGGACACATTATTTCTGACAAGGGAGTTGCCACCGATCCTGAGAAAACTAAGGCAATGTTACAATGGCCCACTCCTACTACTGTGACAGAGCTGAGAGGGTTTTTGGGGCTCACCGGGTATTACAGGAAATTTGTCCAGAATTATGGCATTCTGGCCAAGCCCCTCACTATTCTCTTACAGAAGAAAGCTTTCACCTGGACTCCAGAAGCACAAGTGGCATTTGAGCAGCTCAAGCAGGCCATGAGCACCACTCCTGTTCTGGCTTTGCCTGATTTCTCTCTGCCCTTTTGCATAGAAACAGATGCCTGTGACACTGGTATTGGTGCTGTCCTCAGCCAACAGGGTCACCCAGTGGCTTATTACAGTAAGGCCATGGGCACAAACAACAGCAAGTTGTCCATCTATGAGAAGGAGTTCTTAGCTGTGATGATGGTCGTGGACAGATGGAGGCCTTATCTTTCCAGGGGGCCATTCACGATTAAGACTGATCACCAAAGTTTGTGTAGCCTGGAGGATCAAGTTCTGACTTCAGACTTGCAAAGAAAGGCTATGACCAAGTTAGTAGGCTTGCAGTTCAAATTTCAGTTCAAGAAGGGTGTTGATAATAAGGTTGCAGATGCCTTGTCTAGAGTGGGACATGCTTTTGCCTTGCAAGAGGTTTCAAGCTCTCATCCTGTATGGATTCAAGAGGTCATCAATTCTTATGTAGTAGATTCTGAAGCACAAGAGTTACTACAAAAGTTGGCGGTCACACCTGATGCAGACCCAGATTTCACTCTGCAGCAAGGGCTTCTTAGACATCAAGGAAGAATCTGGATTGGGGCCAACTCAGCCTTGCAAACTAAAATCATAGAAGCATTCCATGCTAGTCCCATAGGAGGTCACTCCGGAATCCTAGCCACTTATCAGAGATCAAGAAATTGTTCCACTGGTCTGGCCTCAAACAAGCTGTTATCAACTTTGTCCAGCAATGTCAGATCTGCCAGCAAGCTAAACATGAACAATGCAAATACGCAGGGCTTCTTAATCCACTGCCGGTTCCACAGGGCGCTTGGGAGGATGTGACCATGGATTTTGTAGAAGGCCTACCTAAATCCTGTGGCTACTCTGTGATAATGGTGGTAGTAGACAGATTTACAAAATACAGTCATTTTGTGCCCTTGAAACACCCTTACACTGCTGCTTCTGTTGCTCAATTGTTCTTACAGAATATTGTCAGGTTGCACAGCATGCCTTACACTATAACATCTGATAGGGATCCAGTGTTCACAAGTAAATTTTGGAAAGAGTTATGGTCCCTGTGGGGCTCCAAACTTCAGATGTCAACTGCCAGGCATCCTCAGATGCTCTGTCAACGCTACACCAACAAAATGGGCTATCTGGTTACCTCTTGCAGAATTTTGGTACAACACCTCCCATCATTCTTCTCTGGGTTGTTCCCCTTTTAAGGCATTGTATGGCCGAGAGCTACATATGGGAGAGTTACCTCGGCCCCTGCCTACTGACAATGCGGATGTAAATCAGTGGATCCAAGAACGGCAGCGCTACTCTGAACATTTGAAAGCTCAATTACACAGAGCTCAAACGAAAATGAAGGCTGACGCGGACAAACATCGATCTTCCAGAGAGTTTCAGATCGGAGAGGAGGTCTTCCTCAAGCTCCAACCATATGCTCAATCATCAGTGGTAAATCGACCATTTCCTAAGTTGGCATTTAAGTACTTTGGACCATATAAGATACTGGAAAAGATTGGCCCTGCAGCATATAAACTAGCTTTACCCGAAGGCAGCCAGGTACATCCAGTGTTTCATGTCTCTCAACTAAAACAACATGTACCTGATCACACTCCAGTTTTTACCACATTGCCGGCGCCGCTGTTGATGGAAGTCGATGACCTACAGCCTGCTCTGATCCTTGATCGTCGGCTCGTGAAGAAAGGGAATCAGGCCTTGCTGCAAGTGCTCATTCAGTGGAACAAGTTACCAGCCTCAGATGCTACGTGGGAGGACTACACTACTGTTCGACAGACATTTCCAAATGCACCAGCTTGGGGACAAGCTGGTTCTGGAGAGCCGGGACCTGTCAGTACCGTGCCGCTGGCTAGTACTGAACCAGAGTCAGATGTTCTGAAGGAGGAGTCAAGCGCCAAGGAGAGCAGTTGAGCTGGCGTATTGGCTTTGGGCTGGCCTCGTCCAGTGGGCCGTGGGCCGTGTAAGAGGATTGTTGGGTTTTGTGTTGTACGAGCAGATATAAGCTCAGTGGTTCGGTAGGAGAGGTAGCGAGTAGTTGAACTAGTCATTCCTTCCTCCTGTACCTTTCTCCTGTATCTTCTTCTTCCCCAAGCCTTCCTCCCCCTGTACTTCTGTGCCCAAATCTGAGAATCTATCCTAGATCGGATATGACATAATATACGCACCGAATTACACTCACAAGGACACAATTACCATGGGAGGTCAAGGCATCAGCTAAATCCCAAATCAACCAATTGCCCCTCCCCCCTATGAGCGCCACAGATCCAAATAACGCAATCCTGTGCAGATCTAATAGACCCACGAATCCGCGCCCAGGCACCAACGCAATTGGACGCCTCAGGACCCGCAACGCTCACCGATCCGACGAGCAATCGCAAAATCGTAACAGCACCCGAAATAATCGAAAAAAGACGCGTAAAAGAAGCGTGCGCGAGCCGGACGAACGCCCCGGCGAGCGCAGACATACCAAGCCAGGAGAAAAGGAAGGAAACGGAGGAGAGGAGGGCTGGAGAGAGCGCGACGACGAACCTTTGCGGAGGGTGAGGGGGACGGCTGGAAGCGGCGGCGAGTGCACGGCGATCCCCTGCGGCGGGGCGGCGAGGGGGCTCCTATTATAGAATAGGGGCGTGGTGTGCGGGGCTCCGGTAACCGTAAGTGGACGCGTGGCGGGCTCGCATTGGTGGAATCCGTAACGGGATCGAGGGGGGCTCGCGATGCGGGTTGGCTTCTGGCGAATATGCTGCGCCGCCGAGATGGGCCGCCAGTTGGACCACCTGGGGCCCGCTGTCATTGTCACAGGGGGAAGGAAGAGGCTGGTGGTTGTCAATCCGCTCTCTCCTCGCGCTCGGAAAACGCGAGGGGTTATCTTGGTTTGGCGCCAAGGTTGCTTCTAGTTTTTGGTTTGGTTTCCCTCCTGCGAAAGGGATAGAGAGAGGTCCTCAATTAAAACCATTAAGCTATGCGTGAAGGACGGCCAACCGGCTATACCACGTGGCGCAAGTTGGTTGGCCACGGTGAGAAATTTTTTACAATTTTTTTAGATGAAGGTGTGGATTATTTTTTAAATACATATTTTTAGATGGAGATGAGTATCTCTGGTATTTTTTAAATGAAGGGTTGTGCAAAGTGGCACTCGCTGGTAGGCTGGTGTGGTAATTTTTTCTTTTTTCTTTTTTACCTCTTTTTTAGATGAATGTGAGGATTTTTTAAGATGTTTTTTTTAGATGGAGGCGAGGACTTTATGTATTTTTTTAAATGGAAACGTGTGCACAGCTTTCTCTCAAGCGGCGCCACAGGGTGGCGCCCCAATCACTAGTTCTTACCAAGGCAGTGGGTTTTGCTCCCAAGCGATTGCACCGCTTGGCCGGTACGTCCGATGCAGCTACCGCCCCACGGGTGATACCCTGGGGTTGCTGCTGCCTCCGGGCGGTTGTACCGCCTATAGTCTGGCCAACCTTCGAGAGTTGCTTCAGGCGGTTGTACCGGCCCAATACCGCCTTACCACCGGACCGGGCTCTGTCGTGGAGCGGTGGTGGCCCGGTTGTTCCGGTCAACTCATGTTGAGCGGTACTACCGGTGGTCCGGAGCGGTTGTACCGCTCGGGACTTAGCCACCACTCGTACTTGGGCCTGGCGGTTGTACCGGCGCAACCACCGCCCCAACTACCGCTATGGGAGTGACTCCTCTCTGTCATGAAGCGATTGTTGGGCGGTGGCGGAACGGTTGTTTCGGCTGGTCCTACCAACCGGTAATACCGGACCCTCCACCGGTTGTACCGCTAGGTAGGCTTTCTGCACGATACCCATGTTTTTCGGTTGTACCGGCACTCATAGCGGTTGTACCACAGCAGTGTAAAAACTGTTGTAACGGTTGGATTTGGGGGGACCTATTTAAGGGGGTGGTTCTTCCACCTACCTTCTTACCTCTTGCCTCCCTCTCTCCTCCATTAATGCCCTTCAAGCTTTCTTGCCTGATCTCTCTTTCTCTAGCCACTCAAACTTATTGATTTGCTAGGGATTGAAGGAGGAGACCTAGATCTACACTTCCACCAAAGGAAACTTGATTCCCCCATACTTTCTTGTGTGGATTTTGTTACCCTTAGGTGTTTGGGTGTGACGACCCCGGCTTAATCGTGCACTAATCATACACGCAAATGCACACGATCAAGCCTAAGAACTCACTTGAAGATATCACAACACAACTCTAAAACATAAATAAAGTCATACAAGCTTAATATTACAAGCCAGGGCCTCGAGGGCTCGAATACATAGCTCGATGGCATACAAGTGTCAGCGAAAGCGTCAGATATCTGGATACAGATATATTACAGAACAGAGAGAGAGATAGGCCTTCACAGAGGCGGGGTAAAATAAAATCTACGATCGAAAAGGCGTGGGCCTCCTGACCTGGACCCTCCGATCCTACTCCTGGTCGTCAGACGGCTCCTCGTAGTAGTAGTACTCTCCGGGCTGGTAGTAGTACTGGTCGTCGACTGGGGCATCTGGCTCCGGGGCTCCGTCGTCTGGATGCGACAAGGGGATAAAGGGGGAAAAAGGAAAATAAAGCAAACGTGAGTACTCATCCGAAGTACTCAGCAAGCAAGGATCTACACTACATATGCAACATTTTCAAAGGGGGCTGAATATGTGGACTGGGCTGCAGAAATGCCAGAATAGCGGGGGAAAGCCTAGTCCTATCGAAGACTAGCATCTTCAACGGTCTCGCAGCATTAGAAGAGAGCAGACCAACATAATGTAAAGTATAGTAGTAATGTCATCAACCTCGGCCGGGGATTCTTCCTCGACTCCCTGCGAGAAAGCAATCCCAGAGCCGTACTATCCAGTTCTCATCTCATGTCATGTTCTAGTTGTACCGATCGGGATACAACTCCGAGTGTCCGTTACCGTAGGACAGGCTATCGATAGAAGTTTCTTCCCTGCAGGGGTGCACCAACTTACCCACCACGCTCGCTTAACTCCGGCCGGACACACTTTTCTCGGTCATGCCCGGCCTCGGCTAAGCAACACGCCGCAACCCGACCAAATACTTAACAGAGAGGTTAGCACGCCGGACTAACCTATGCCCCCAGTGGTCTTGGGCCATCGCCCCGGGAACTCCTGCACGTTACGTGCACCGCCGGTGAGCAGACCTAACAACCCCTTATACAAGCGCGGTTGCGTTCCCAGTCCAACCCAGCGTGTGCCGCATCAGTTGCTGACGTCCATTAAGCTTCGGCTGAAGTGTACGACGCAGAACGCCCATACTATGCCCACGTGATGGTTAGTGCTATCGGGCCAGAGGCCCCTCGGATCAAATATCCAAACCGTAGTGGATTAGGAGCGCGCGGAAACGAGCAGAGACTCACGATCGATGTGACCCCGTCGCCCCGTCTCGAGGACTTGCGGCAAGGGCTAAGAATGCCCGGCCACGCCTCGTAGTTATCTCGCGGGCACCTCTCAGGTCAACCCGACTCCACATCACTTCGCATTCATGCTCGCGCGGGTACCCCTCAGGGCCGACCCGTCTTTAGTATCATAGTATCATGGTTTAGTGTTCCGTCGTAGTACCCAAGTCTCCGTGTGTCTGACACCAAGGGGAACCCTGAGGAATCACCCTCGATGGAATTCCCGCTTGATGATACCATCAAGGTGAACGAAGGAGAAATCACCCTCGAGGTCCACACTTGAGAGGTTGTGCGACGGCGTCGGTATCGAGGGTGGTGTAGGAGGAATCACCCTCGCTTACCACGACCGATTAACTAACCTACAAGGTTATCATCATAAGTGCTGACGAGGTATCACCCTCGGCACTCGATAGTAACCCAGTAGTGTCGAGCATCTTAGGGGAAGTGTCGTGCGGTGCCAGGTTCTAATCTTCAATCCCGTTGCTCGGGTCTTCTGAGAGTCCAACGGGGCAGTCGGGACAAGTGGGTCTCTGATCAGGCTCTACCCATCCTATCTAAACAGTTTAGGATAACAGACAGGTATCAACAGTAGGTTACAATTAAACAGGCTATGCAACAGATATAGGATGGTAACAGCAGTAGTAACATCTAATGCAAGCATAAGAGAGAAGAGAATAGGTGATATCGGAATGCTCAAAATGGGGGTGCTTGCCTGTCTGCTCGACGGCAAGGGCAGGGTCGTCGGGGACGTAGTCGTACTCCGGAGCGGCGTCTGCCTCAGGAGCTACGGCAACGTCGGGGTCTACCGAAAGAGGAGAGGGGGAGGAAACAAGTAAATATAATGCAATCAGATGCAACACAGTGCGTGCGATGCTATGATGCAGTGCAGGGTAGTCTAATATGCATCTAAGTCATTTTAGTTAATTTTAGGATTATTCTGGAATTTATTAACCGGTGTGTGTACTATTCATCTGCCGGATTCGGGCTCGGGGTTACGAGTTCTTCTACATAGGAGGTTCCGACATGGAAACAGACGGCACGATTAGACTCGTCTTGTCGTTCTGAGCAACTTTCATGTTTTAACTTTTTCGATCTGAGCTACGGTTTAAAAGATATGAATTTTTAAAGTTCATTAGATTTTCTGGAATTATTTTATTTACAGAAAAAGGAATTATGACGTCAGCATGATGCATTGCTGACATCAGCAAGTCAACAGCGGCTGTACAGGTCAAACCTAACATGTGGGTCCAGTGGGACCCACATGTCAGCCTCTGTTATCTAACAGTGGGTTAAACTAATCTAATTAAGATATTTAGGGGTGTGGGCCCTGGGTGTCAGTGAGACATTAGGCTAATCTTGATTAGTTTTAATCAAACCCAGTTAATTAGCTTAATTAACCGAATGGGCCCACACGTCAGTGGCACATGTGAATAGTGCCCCGCGTTGACCTTGGTCAACGGGGTCAACGGCGGCCAGGGGCCCACTGGCAGCGACCGTGGGCGAGCCCCACACCTTGCCACGCTGGCGGGGGCCGCCGGAATCGCTCCAGCGAGCGCTTCCACGGCGGCAGAGCGCCGGAGCTGGCCGGAAATCACGTACGGGGCTCCATTCGGCCCGCGGTTGGGCGCGTACGAACGCGCGTGCAATGCCGCGTCGATCCCGGGCGGTGGCGTGGCCGGAGGTGGACCACAGCGTCGACGGCGAGCTCGACGGCGGAGGCCGGAGTTCGGGCTCGCACGGCACTCCACTACGGCCCGTCTTCGAGCGTTTCAAATGTCTAGGCGGGATCTACGCGGAGCGGCGGGTCTAACGGGCACTCGCCTGTGACCATAAGGTCACCGGAGACTCGCCGTCGACGAGCCCCGCGGCGCTGCGTTCGGTCGTCCGTGGAAAAGGCAGCTAGGGAGCGTGCGAGGACGAAAAGGAAGACGGGGAAGGTAGAGTGGCTCACCGCGCGGCTAAGAAAAGCCCTCGTTCGGCTTAGTAGCTGCAGGAGCTCGCCGGAGACGACGGTGAACGTCGGAGCAAAGGCGGATGGGGACGGCGTCGCGCGGCACCAGCGGTGCTCCTCAGCTCCACCTGGTGGCGTCAGACGAACGAGCTGACGACGGCGGATCCGTTGGACAGCTCGAGTGGTCGGGACGGCGCCTGTGGTCGCGGGATCTCGCCGTCGCGGCGACGGCTCCGCTCGGGCGTCGACGGGACCGAGAGGGAGGAGGTGCGGGAGGAGGGGATCTGAGGCTCTAGGGTTGGAGAGGGAGGCGAGGACGGCCTTATCCTCGTCGGGACGCCGTGGGATGCGCGACACGGCATCGATCGGCGGCTCGGGCGCGCGCGGCGTCGACACGGCGACGGAGAGAGAGAGGGAGAGCTAGGTGGGCTGGGCCGTCCAGCTGGGCTGCCAGGCGCAGTGCTCAGCTGGGCCTGCCAGGTAAGCGGCTTCGGCCTTTTCCATTTTTCTATTTTCTGTTTCTGTCTTTTTATTTCTTTGCTGTTTTGGAAATACTTAGGGCTTTATGCATTTTTGTAAATTGTGGGGACTTGGCCCAAATAATGTAATGCAATATTACCCATCACCAAAACTGGTTTGGACAGATTTGGGTTCCATTTGAATTAGCAAAGATTTTAAATGTATTTAATATTGTTGTTTTGGGGCTGTTTCAACTTGTTTGAGTCATTTGCCTAACTCCAACTTTATTGATGATGGTTTTACAAATGTTCCTGGATTATTTGCCATTTAATGAACATTTTCCCAACAGTGTTTGATCAACTTCATATTTCACTTTTGAATTTGAGTTGATTTTCAGAATGGAGTTGATTTGCTTTGGTTAACCACTATGTTTAGGCACTGCAAATGATATGACTTGGCATTATCTTCAGCTGATCACAGTGGCAATTACATAGGGGTGTCACATTGGGCACCCTAAACGGAAGAGGTCACCTCGGAGCCACATTCCATTGTGGTGAAGCTCCGTGGTGGTGTTGAGAGCCTCCAATTCGGTTGTAGAGAGAGCCTCAACCTTGTTTGTAAAGGTCCGGTTGCCGCCTTCAAGGGCACCACTAGTGGAATCACGACATCTTGCATTATGCGAGGGCGTGAGGAGAATACGGTGGCCCTAGTGGCTTCTTGGGGAGCATTGTGCCTCCACACCGCTCCAACAGAGACGTACTTCCCCTCAAAGGGAAGGAACTTTGGTAACACATCTCGTCTTCACCGGCTCCACTTGTGGTTACTTCTTACCTTTACTTTGTGCAAGCTTTACTTGTGTAGTATCTCTTGCTTGCTTGTGTTGTAGTTGTTGCTAGCATCATATAGGTTATTCACCTAGTTGCATATCTAAACAACCTATTTGTTGCTAAACCTAATTTGTTAAGAAAAGCTAAAAATTGGTTGTTGCCTATTTACCCCCCTCTAGTCAACCATATCGATCCTTTCAATTGGTATCAGAGCCTCGTCTCTTTATTAAGGGTTTCACCACCCCAAGAGTATGGTTGGCAATGGGGATGGGGATGAGGAAGTACCCGAGGCCATGGAGTTGAGCTTGGTCACTCGAGACGACTTAAATGAAGCCATGGCTTCACTTAAGACGTCTATAACGGCCGAGGTCAAGTCCATGCTTAAAGAACTTCTTCAGGGGTTGAAATCTTCACCCGATCCGTTACTTGTGGTTAATCCCACCGCATCGGAGTCGGAGGCTAATTCCGGCAAGGAAGTGGCTAAAGGTACTCATACCTCTTCCCTTCATGGTAAGAATGGGAGGGGAACTTATGCCTCGGTTCCCCCTCCCCCGGTCTATGGAGGACCGGTCCCTACACCGCATATTAACAATATTGGTCCTCCTCCTAAGCTTGTGAAGGGTGATTTCGCTAACTGGGTTTTTCGTATCAAGTCTCATTTGAATCACAGCTCAACAAATCTTTGGAGAATCATTGAGCAAGGTTTCTACCTGTATGATCCTAACAACCTCACTCCAAGAGAAGAGGTGGACAATCAACACAATCACTCTGCATTGTTCGTCCTCCAATCTACAGTGCCTCCCGAAGATCTATCAAACTTGCGTCCCTTCTCTCGTGCAAAGGATTGTTGGGAACATATTATATCTTTCTACAAGGGGACACTACTGGAATCAGGGTCTTTGCCATCTGCCAGCTCTTTGCCGTCTGCCAGCTGATGGCAAAGAGGCTGTTTGCCGTCTGTCTTGTCAAAGCAGACGGCAAAGAACCAGCTAATGGCAAAGAGGGTCTTTGCCATCTGCCACTTCTTTGCCGTCTGCTAGCAAACTGCAAACAGTTCTTTGTCGTCTGCCAGCAGACGGCAAAGACCAAAGTGGGCCCCACGGGGGTGCTGCACTGCCTAGGTCACACGGGCCACTTCTTTGCCGTCTGCTGGCAGACGGCAAAGATTTCTTTGCCATCTGCCAGCAGACGGCAAAGAGGTAAGGGGGGCCCATAGTGTCACGGCGTGCGCTTGCTAACGGTCACCCTCTTTGCCATCTACTGGCGGACGGCAAAGAATTCTTTGCCGTCTGCCAGCAGACGGCAAAGAGGGTGTCTTAATTTTTGCCCCCTCTTTGCCATCTGCCAGCGGACGGCAAAGAGGTGGGTTCTTTGCCATCCGCTGGCTGATGGCAAAGCCCAGCCCAGCCCCACCCCTCTCTCTCTCTCCCCTATCTCTCCCTGCAGCCCGGCCCCACCCCTCTCTCTCTCCCCTATCTCTCCCTGCAGCCCGGCCCCTACCCCTCTTTCTCTCCCCCCACCTCACCCACCCACCACGACCCACGCCCCGCCGTTCCCCGATGCCGCCCAGCCCCGGCGCCCGCCCCTCCACCGCAGCCCCGCCACCCCAGCCCCGGCGCCCGCCCCACCACCCCAGCACCGCCCGCCCGCCCGCCACCCCAGCAACGCCTCCTCCCGCGCCGCCCGTCGCCGCCTGTTCTCGTCGTGCTCCCCGCCGCAGCCCCCCACTTCCCTCCTCCACCTCCCCCCCACCCCTCTTTTTGCCGATGGGGCCCCCTCCCCGGCTCGTGCCCTAGCGCCGCCGCCACCTGCTGCTGCGGCCGCGGCAGCACCGGCCGCCGCCGTTCCCCGCCGCTGGTGCCACCGAAGCCAGGCACCAGCTCCTCCTTGCTCTCTGCCCCCTCTGCCCAGCCCACGGTGAGCACTGGTCCCCCTCTTTGTTCTTATTTTTTTTGCATGTATAGATTTAGGAGTTGATGGATCTGTGGATGGATGGATAGATTGATGTAAGGATGGATGGATAGATGGATGTATGTATACAGGGGCGGTGCCAGCAATCTGGCAAGCTTTGGCAGCTGCCATACCTAAATTTTTCTAAAAATACAATGTATGCATACTACTACATGTAAACTTTGAAGCAGTAAGATTCTGTGCGTGTTTGGCCTGGTTGCTTCCTACTGGTGGGTCTGATTGATGTATAGATGGACGATTGATGTATTGAACCATGTATATATAGATGTATGTATATGTGATTTTGAACAATTTGTAGTTGTTATATGGATTGCTAGATGGATGTATGCTGTGTAGATGTATGGATGGAAAGATGGATGAATGCTATATAGATGTATGGGTGGATTTATGTATGGATTTTCATTTTAAAAAATAGTGTCTTTTTTTTCCGTTAGGTTAGATGTTGTTGATTAGATTGTTCTGCGGTGCTTATGTTGGATTGTTTTTCATGTGCAGGGATCTTCTCTTCACCTCCAGGAGCATTGTCGGTCCCGTTGCCGTCATCGTCGTTCGACTACCACCACTACGGTCTAAGGGTGAGCTCGACTGTCATCTCCTCCCTGACCTTCCCCTATTTGCTCTGTTCCGGTCGTTCTGCCGATGCCACTAGATTTTATTTTCATGCGAAGTCACGTAACCTAGGCGTCTCCCGTTCGAAAGGGTGGCATCTATAAATATGCATGTATTTGCATATTTATAACCGTCGTCCTTTCGAATTGTCCACGTTATCCATGGATAGCCCGAGTACGTGTAGATTGGGTTTTGTTTCCCGTGCTCTACTTCGGTCCGAGGAAAAATTTCGTCAGCACCGCCCTGTTGTTCTCCGGGTACACATTCTCTCCGAGGGGTCGAGGGTCGAGGGTTGTCGAGGGGTCGAGGGGTCGAGTGGTCGAGGGATGACACCCCGACACCCAGACACGACACCCCCGACACCCCGACACTCGACACGACACCCCGACCCCGACACCCCGACCCCGACATGACACCCCGACACCACGACACCCCGACACCCCCACACCCCGACACCCAGACACGACACCCCCCGACCCCCGACACCTCTTTGGCCTCCTGTTGACCGAAAAGGTGCTCTTCGGCCTTCCAGAGGCCGACAGGGTCATATATTTGTGAATTATGAGTTAGGAAGTATATTTCCCAATTTTGTTAAGAAAAACATCATATATATTTGTGTTGATATTGCCTCGTGCACGACCAGTGGAGCTCCAATTCAAGGTTAGTTATACGGAATCAGATACCTTTCCTCCATTACATTGTGTGTGCGGCCGTCGATTATTACAATGCTAATGAGTGGTGTTGCAGGCTGCTATTGAGGCAGAGAGAGCGAAGACCCAGGCTGCTATTGAGGAAGAGAGAGCAAACACGTAGGCGCTTCTAGCGGAGAGGGACCGGCAGACGGCTAAGCTGTTGGAGGAGGAGAGGAACTGGAACATGATGGCTACCCGGGCCCTATACAAGATGTTCGTGGTAATTTTCTTTTGCATCTTAGCCAAATCATGCACGTAATGTTCCTTACATTAGTATCTAATATGACTGACTCGTCAAAACCAAATGTGCAGACCATGTGCGAGAAGACCGGCACGACTCCTCCGGCGATGCCAGACATTGTTCCGGCGGGCACGGTGAGTTTCATTTGAATGGTCATTAGTTACTAGTCTTCACATTTGAGTTGCATCATGCTAACGATACATTGGAAATGATCTTCGGTGCAGCATAACTCCCGACAAGCATCGACCGATGCTTCTCCGTCTGCCACTGGCGCGACCGGTCCTACAGCTACACCTCCTTGATGACGGTAAGTTTTCCCAAGTGTTTAGCTTAACAAATGCATACTTAGCTTAAGAAATGACCTAGTCGTGTGCCTTTGGTAGCCTTCCATACAGGGAAATGCCTCCTAGTGCTTCCACTGAGCCATGGTAGTTCGCTACTGCTCCGGAACACATGGATTGACCGGCATGTGTCCTTCTTTGCTCCTGTGTCTGTCCCTACGGGGAAATGTCACGCGGTGTATCACCAAAGTCCTTGTAGCTTGCTACGACTTGGTTGCACTCGCTGATGACCGACACGTGCATTGCTGGGTCATGTATGCCTGTCCCTGTACGTTTGTGCCACCTTGGTTCTATGACTAGTCATGTCGGCCCGGGTTCTCTGCCATATGGATACTACCGACATAATCATATACTTAGCATTTTTTCCTCCAAAATGACTCAATATGCTTAGCTAGCTCAAAAATGACATAATAAGCTTAATTAGCTCAAAAATGACCTATTTAACCTAGGATAGCTCTAAAATGACCTATACTTAGCATTTATTCCTCCAAAATGACTTAATATGCTCCAGAATGACCTATGTAGCTACAAAATGACTTAATATGCTCCAAAATGACCTATTTAGCTCCAAAATGACTTAATATGCTCCAAAATGACCTATTTAGCTCCAAAATGACTTAATATGCTCCAAAATGACCTATTTAGCTCAAAAATGACTTAATATGCTCAAAGAAGCAAAGGTCTTTGCCATCTGCTGGCAGACGGCAAAGAGCGCCGTTAGCCCCCTAACGGGGTTGTTACCTTTTTTGTGCCGTCCACAAGCTTTGCCGTCTGCTAGCAGATGGCAAAGCGGCCTTTACCGGCATCAGTTCAGCCGGAGTGTTTGCCGTCTGCTAGCGGACGGCAAAGCCTTTGCCGTCCGCCAAGCATGCCTTTGCCGTCTGCTATGGCAGACGGCAAAGCAGCTGATTCCAGTAGTGGGAGGTCAAGCATTCAACGGTCCAACTTTGAGGTGGTTCTTGATGAGGCTGATGAGTTTGTGATGAATGAAGATGAGGATCCTCGTGATCTCTATCGAAGATTGACAACTCTTGCAGTCGCTCTTCAAGATCATGGGAGCAAGGATACAGATGATAATTGGATCAAGCGCAAGTTTCCCAAGGCCATGTCCTCCGTGATCCTTCAAAGGCCAGACTTCCACACCTCATTTTTAAGTGAGGTGTTGGATGAATTTATTGCCATGAACATCATGAACAAGACCACTGATAATGCTCTAGCTCGTGTCCAACGGTCAAAGAAGGCATCACCCAACCTTGCTTTGAAGACCAAGGCATTTCTGGAAGAAGAAGAAGAAGAAGAGTGTTGCCCCAAAGACACCAAATATGCTTACCACGAGCACATGGCTCTTGCGTCAAGGCAATTTTGGGGCAACAAGAGAAACTCAAGGCCCAACTTCTCCAAGAACAACTCAAGTAGCTCAAAGGGAAAACAACGTGTGAGGACTTGCTACAATTGTGGCAATGTGAGTCACTTTGTGGTGGATTGCCCCTATGAGAAGAGGGAAGACAATGGTGGCAAGCTTATCCACAAGGACAAGGCCAAGTCCTTCACAAACAAGAACAACTTCACCAAGAAAGTGCCTCAAAAGGGGTTGGTGGCGCAAGAAGAGTACATCTCCGATGATGATGATGAAGATACAAGTGATGAAGGAATGGCAATGGCCACTGCCACCTCTTCCCCAACCAAGGTATATCTCTTTGATGCCCCCAACGAGAACATCATTGCCAAGTGCCTCATGGCCAAAGGTACCAACAATGTAACCCCCAACATCAAAACTTCCATCAGTATTACTCCTTCTTTGTTGTATTGTGTGGATAATCATGTGGAGGCAAAGGTGGATGGGAACGAATTTGATAAGTTCTTGAGTAAGCTAAGAGGCGAGACCAAGAAGCAATTTGTTGCTCTCTTGGAGCAACTTGGCGAGGCCAATGATATCATTGAGTCTCACGAGGATACCATCTCTAAGCTAGAAGGGCATAGTTGTGACTATGCCGATGAGATTGCGGATCTTTTAGTTGCTCTTGAGGAAGAGCGAGGTCTTAGTTTGGCTCTTGAGGAGTCATACAACGTTGATTTTGCTAAATTGCAAAAAGATCTTGATCATGCTCTTGTTCTTACTCGTGTGCTTAAATCCGAGAAGGTTGCACTTGGGGTTGGCCATGATAGACTCAAGGAAGAGTTTAACATACTTGACAAGGCTCACAAGGTCTTGAAGGGTGTTCATGCCTCTCTCAAGGAGTCTCATGATCAACTCCAAGTGAAACTAACCAAGGAGATTACCACTTGCCCTCCTTTTGTTTTAATTGATAACGCCCATGCTACTAACCCTTGTTGTTAGCATGTGCATCTTGTGGAGAAGAATGCCAAGTTGAAAGAGCAACTTGAGAAGGGCCTTGTGACTTGCATACAAGGTGAGAAGAACCTCGATGACCTTTTGAGCAATCAAAAGTAAGTTGTGGCAAAGGAAGGACTTGGGTTTGCACCCAAGTCAAATAAGAAGAAGAAGAAGATCAAGACCAAGCAATCTCTCCCGCTTAAGGAAGCCTTTGTCAAGGTAGGGGAGGGTGCTCACGAGAAGAAGAAGGATAAGGAAGTGGGTGGTAATGCCAAGAAGGGCAAGACCACCCCTCCCAACAAAGCCGACGATTTTAACCCTTCATATGTTTTATGTCGTGCTAGTGATGTGCATGTTTATGCCAAATTTCTTGGCTCTTCTTGTAAGTACATTGAATGGTCTATTTGGGTTCCTAAGACTCTTGTTGATAACATCAAAGGACCCATGCCCCAACTTAATCATGCACTAATCATACACGCAAATGCGCACAATCAAGATCAGCGACTCACAGGAAGATATCACAACACACTCTAAGCACAAATTAGAACATAAAGCTTTATATTACAAGCCAAGGCCACGAAGGCTCGAATACATAAGTCAGCGGAAGCAACAACATCTGAATACAAACATAAGATAAACAAGTTTGCCTTAAGAAGGCTTGCTGGAAGCACAAGTGCTCCCTGGGTGATTTTGGTAATTAATGTCAACATATCTTTTGTTGGACTAATAGTTTTATCCAGTACATTTCAGATAAATCCAACAATTGAGTGGCAAGGACAAGAGGATGTGGAACCCCTTCAAAATGCTAAGGACAAAGATTGGCAAAAGCTCAAGACTCTTCATTTCTATTTTAGTGATCCAAGATCACATTGAGTCCATAGGAAAGCCAATACTATTAAAAGGGGATGAGGTGTTGCTTAATGTTCTACTTGCTCAAGTGCTTAGTGATATTGCTCCAAAACCCTCAGCCACTTTCTCTATCCAAATATGTCCAAAACCTAAACTCCAACTCGGCCCCACTAATTCTTTCTACCCGGAGCCACCAAGTTCATTTGACATAGCCACTGCCAGAAACCCTAACAGTTCGGTCTCACCGATACGGATCTCGGTCCCACCAAGATGGCCTTGCCAACCCTCTGTTACTTGTTGCAATTATTCCAGTCTCACCGAGATGGCTTGCCAACTCTCTGTTGCCTTATTGCTTAACTTCGGTCTCACCGAGTTGATGCAATCGGTGCCACCGAGACGAGGTTTTCCCTAAGCCCTAGCACATCGGTCCCACCGAGTTGTTCTAGTCGGTCCCACCAAGATTCCCAATGTTCATATGTTTGAACAGATCGGTGCCACCGAGTTTAACTAATCGGTGCCACCGACTTTAACTAATCAGTGCCATCGAGATGAGTCAAATGTGTGTAACGGTTGGATTTTGTGTGGAGGCTATATATACCCCTCCACCCCCATCTCCATTTGTGAGAGAGCCATCAGAACGTGACTACACTTCCACCATTCATTTTCTGAGAGAGAACCACCTACTCATGTGTTGAGATCAAGAGATTCCATTCCAACCATTTGAACCTTGATTTCTAGCCTTCCCCAAGTTTCTTTCCACTTAAATCCTTCTTCCACCATAGCCAAATCTGTGGGAGAGAGTTGAGTGTTGGGGAGACTATCATTTGGAGCATAAGAGCAAGGAGTTCATCATCAACACACCGTCTATTACCTTTTGGAGAGTGGTGTCTCCTAGATTGGTTAGGTGTCGCTTGGGAGCCTCCGACATGATGTGGAGTTGAACCAAGAAGTTTGTAAGGGCAAGGAGATCGCCTACTTCGTGAAGATCTACCTGAGTGAGGCAAGTCCTTCATGGGCAATGTCCATGGTGGGATAGACAAGGTTGCTTCTTTGTGGACCCTTCATGGGTGGAGCCCTCCGTGGACTCGCGCAACCGTTACCCTTCGTGGGTTGAAGTCTCCATCAACGTGGATGTACGATAGCACCACCTCTCGGAACCACGCCGAAAATTCTTTGCGTCTCCATTGCGTTTGCACACTCCAATCACATCCCTTTACTTTCTTGCAAATTGCATGCTTTACTCTTTCTGTTGCCTATACGCTTGTCATGCTTGCTTGAAATGTATTGTGAGTGCTTTAACATGTGCTAAACTCCACCTTAACTTGAAGAAATTAAAAAAATACCACTTTTACTTGTTAAGGGTCTAATCACCCCCCTCTAGACCCCTCTTCTCGATCATTTCAATTGGTATCAGAGCATTGGTCTCCATTGTTTTGGTTTAATTGCCATTGGAGGAAGATGGATGAGTCAACGTTCGGGAGTATTAGACGTAGAGTGCCTATTCTTGATGGGGAGTTTTATGGTTCATGGAAAAATGAGATGCTTGAGATTTTCAATGAATATAATTTGAACAAGTATATTCTTAGCCCTTATGTGCCTCCCATTGATCCTTTGCATCCTACCCTCGAGGAGTATCTTGACATGGTTCGCAATCTTGGGACTATTGATCTTATCATTAGAGGATTGTCTAGAAATTTGCTTGTTTGCTTGCCAGCCTTTGAATGTGCTTATACTATATGGAATTATCTTGAGGAATGCTTTCCAAATTATTCCTTGAAAAATCTAGATGAGATTCTTCATAAATCCATTGCTTTCCATAAAATGAAGCCTAGTGATCCCAAGTTTGATGAATGTCTATTTGAGCTCCTTGATCTTATGCGTGCCAAGGGTGATGATCACACACATGATGATGACATTCAGCATGGCTATTATAATGAAGACGAAGAAAGTGATATTGACTATGAGGAGACTATGAGAAATCTTAGTCTCATGGCCAACTTTCGTGGCTACATGGCCGGAGGAAAAGAGTGGATTCTTGATAGTGGATGTACTGATCACATGACTAGAGATAAAGACATGTTTCGCGAGCTTGCCAAAAATGATGGTCCACGCAAGTATGTCCCTTTTGGAGACAACTCCAAGGGTAAGGTACTTGGCCTTGGTAAGGTGGCCATATCCAATGATAGCTCCATTCAAAATGTTATGCTCGTCGAATCTCTTGGTTACAATCTCCTTTCCGTATCTAGACTAGCCGACTTTGGTTTCAATGTTCTATTTACCAAAGTAGATTGCCAAGTGTTTCGTAGAGATAATCATAATATGGTCTTTACCGACATTCATAGAGGTGATCTATACATTGTTGATTTCGCTAAAAGAGCCCAACCTCGTACTTGCTTAATTGCTAAATCTTCTAAAGGATGGTTATGGCATATAAGGCTAGGTCATGTGGGCATGCGAAATCTTGATAAGCTTATTAAAGGTGATCATATCCTTGGTGTTAAAGATGTTATATTTGACAAGGATAGACTTTGTAGTGCTTGTCAAGCAGGAAAACAAGTTGGAGGAAGTCATCCCGTGTAGAACATCATGACCACAAGAAGACCACTTGAGCTACTACACATGGATCTCTTCGGTCCCAATGCTTATAAGAGCCTTGCTGGTAACTCTTTCGGTTTGGTCATTGTTGATGATTTTTCAAGATTTACGTGGGTATTCTTTCTTGATGATAAATCGCAGGTCCAAAAGATCTTCAAGAATTTAGCCAAGAAGGCCCAAAACCAATTTGGAGTGAAGATAATGAAGGTTCGATGTGATAACAAAACGGAGTTCAAGAACGCAAATGTGGACACCTTTCTTGACGAAGAAGGGATTTCACATGAGTTCTCGGCTACATACACACCTCAACACAATGGAGTTGTTGAGAGGAAGAACCGGACACTTATCGAGATTGCGAGAACGATGCTTGATGAATACAAGACGCCAAGACACTTTTGGGCGGAAGCGGTTGAGACAGCTTGTCATGCTACAAATCGACTATATCTTCACAAGCTTCTCGGTAAAATGGCTTACGAGCTACTCACTGGTAACAAACCACAACTTGGATACTTTTGAGTGTTTGGCTCAAAGCGATACATTCTTGATAAGCATCATCGTTCGAAATTTGCTCCTAAATCTCATGAAGGTTTCCTACTTGGTTACGGCTCAAACTCTCACACATACCGTGTCTATAACAATTTCACCCGAAAGGTTGAAGAGACGGTAGAAGTGAAGTTTGATGAATCTAACGGCTCGCAAGTAGAGCAATTGCCAATTGATGTAGTAGACAAAGACCCCTCAGAAGCAATTCAAGATTTGTCTATTGGCAAAATTCGCCCAACGGAGGTGAAGGAGAGCACTTCGTCCATTCAAGTGGAAGCTGATGTCGCTTGAACTACGCCAGTATCTCCCCAAAGAGGAAGGGATGATGCAGCACAGCTACGGTAGGTATTTCCCTCAGTTATGAAACCAAGGTATCAATCCAGTAGGAGAACCAAGCAACACTATGTAAACGGTACCTGCACACAAAGAACAAATACTTGCAACCCGACGCGTATAAGGGGTTGTCAATCCCTTCTTCGGGTAACGGCGCCAGAAATTGTCAAGTTGACGGGATAAAATTGTGATAGATTGGATAAATAGATCTTGGTAAAACGCGAAATAAAAGATGCAAATAAAAAGGGCAGCAAGGTATTTTTGGGTTTTTGGAATAATAGATCTAAAAATAAAAGTGGCAAATAATAGATCGGAAAGCAAATATGATGAAGAATAGACCCGGGGGCCGTAGATTTCACTAGTGGCTTCTCTCGAGAAAATAGCACACGGTGGGTAAACAAATTACTGTTGGGCAATTGATAGAACTTCAAATAATTATGACGATATCCAGGCAATGGTCATTATATAGGCACCACGTCCAAGATTAGTAGACCGACTCCTGTCTGCATCTACTACTATTACTCCACACATCGACCGCTATCCAGCATGCATCTAGTGTATTAAGTTCATGGAGAAACGGAGTAATGCAATAAGAACGATGACATGATGTACACAAGATCTATTCATGTAGGAATAGACCCCATCTTGTTATCCTTAATGGCAACGATCAATACGTGTCTTGCTGCCCCTTCTATCACTGGGAAAGAACACCGCACGACCGAACCCATCACAAAGCACCTCTTCCCATGGCAAGAAAAATCGATCTAGTCGGCCTAACTAAACCAAAGATTCGAAGAAGAAATACGAGGCTATAAGTAATCATGCATATAAGAGATCAAAGAAACTCAAATAACTTTCATGGATAAATAGATCTGTTCATAAACTCAAAGTTCATCGGATCCCAACAAACACACCGCAAAAAGAGTTACATCAAATAGATCTCCAAGAGACCATTGTATTGAGAATCAAAAAGAGAGAAGAAGCCATCTAGCTACTAACTACGGACCCGTAGGTCTACAATGAACTACTCACGCATCATCGGAGAGGCACCAATGAGGATGATGAACCCCTCCGTGATGTAGTCTAGATTGGATCTGGTGGTTCTGGAACTTGCGGCGGCTGGAATTGTGTTTCGTCGACTCCCCTAGGTTTTTTGGATTTTCGGGGTATTATAGAGCAAAGAGGCGGTGCGGGAGGCGGCCGAGGTGGGCACAACCCACCAGGGCGCGCCTGGGCCCCCAGGCGCGCCCAGGTGGGTTGTGCTCCCCTCGGAGCCCCCCTCTGGCACTTCTTTGGCCCAACAGGTGTCTTCTGGTCCAGAAAAAATCTCCAAAAAGTTTCGCTGCGTTTGGACTCCGTTTGGTATTGATTTTTTGCGAAGTAAAAAAGAAGCAAAAAACAGCAACTGGCACTGGGCACTATGTCAATAGGTTAGTCCCAAAAAATGATATAAAGTTGCTATAAAATGATTGTAAAACATCCAAGAATGATAATATAACAGCATGGAACAAGCAAAAATTATAGATACGTTGGAGACGTATCAGAAGCCTCAACTTCACGTCAAGGTGAACCACAAGTTGACTTGGAGGCATCCACAAGTGGAACACGTCAAGACGAAGGAAGTGAGGAAGTACAACAAGATGAACCACCTCTACCTCCTTCTCCACCTCCATAAGCGAACGACAATGCCACCAACAATGAAGAAGAGTATGATGATGAGGAGGATGTTCCACCTCAACCCAATCAAAAGCTCTCACGAGTTAGAGAAAGAGTATCAAGAGATCATCCCGTCGAACAAATCTTTGATGACATCCAAACCAGGAGAATCACACGCTCTAAAACTCGTTTGGCTAACTTTTGTGAACACTACTCATTCATTTCTAGTGTTGAACCTGTGAAGGTAGAAGAAGCCCTTGAGGATCCGGATTGGATAAACGCTATGCACGAAGAGCTACACAACTTTGAGAGGAATCAATTATGGACATTGGTTGAAAAGCCCAATGATGATCATAATGTCATTGGAACCAAATGGGTGTTTCGGAATAAGCAAGATGAAGATGGACAAGTTGTACGCAACAAGGCCCGTCTCGTTGCTCAAGGCTACACTCAAGTCGAAGTGAAAAGTTTGGAAGGCTAATGTCGGAGAAGTTCAAGATATCTATGATGAGTGAACTCAAATTTTTCCTTGGATTGCAAATCAAGCAAACTAAGGAAGGTACCTTTGTCTCACAAACAAAGTATACCAAGGATATTTTCAAGAAGTTCAACATGCAAGAAAGCAAAGGTATGAAAACACCCATGCCTACTAGTGGACATCTTGACTTGACTAAGGATGGCAACACTTGACTAAGGATGGCAACTCGGTTGACCAAAAGGTTTACCGATCTATGATTGGTTCATTACTATATCTTTGTGCCTCCCGTCCCGATATTATGCTAAGTGTGTGCATATGTGCATGTTATCAAGCGGCTCCTAAAGAATGTCATCTTAAGGCCGTGAAAAGGATAGTGAGATATTTAATTCATACACCAAATTTTGGCATTTGGTATCCTAAGAGGTCATCTTTTGATCTTGTTGGCCCGTGAAAAGGATATTGAGATATTTAATTCATACACCAAATTTTGCCATTTGGTATCCTAAGAGGTCATCTTTTGATCTTGTTGGCTATTCTGACTCGGACTATACCGGTGACAAGGTTGACTGAAAGTCCACTTCAGGTACATGTCAATTTCTTGGTAGATCCCTTGTCTCTTGGTCCTCCAAGAAACAAATTTCGGTATCCTTATCCACCGCCAAAGGGGAATACGTTGCTGCCAGATCATGTTGTGCTCAATTACTTTGGATGACCCAAACTCTTAAAGATTATGGGATACATATGAAACATGTTCCATTGCTTTGTGACAATGAGAGTGCTATTAAGATTGCTCACAATCCCGTGCAACATTCTCGAACTAAGCATATCGAAGTTCGTCACCATTTCATTCGTGATCATGTTGCTAAAGGAGATATCAATCTTAAGCATGTTCGTACCGACAAGCAATTGGCGGATATCTTCACTAAACCGCTTGATGAAAAGATATTTTGTCGATTGAGAGGTGAATTGAATATCATTGATGCCTCAAACTTGGAATAGAGATTCCATTTAAATACATGCAAGGCATGAGCCTATGTGACTAATCCTTGATGTTTCTCTTATGATGATGACCATTTATCTTGGATATATTTGCACCCTTGTATGTTATCTAACCCTTGTAGGTGCTTGATACGTCTCCAGCGTATCTATAATTTTTGCTTGTTCCATGCTGTTATATTATCATTCTTGGATGTTTTACAATCATTTTATAGCAACTTTATATCATTTTTTGGGACTAACCTATTGACATAGTGCCCAGTGCCAGTTGCTGTTTTTTGCTTGTTTTTTACTTCACAGAAAATCAATACCAAACGGAGTCCAAACACAGCGAAATTTTTTGGAGATTTTTTCTGGACCAGAAGACACCTGTTGGGCCAAAGAAGTACCAGAGGGGGGCTCCGAGGGGAGCACAACCCACCTGGGCACGTCTGGGAGCCCAGGCGCGCCCTGGTGGGTTGTGCCCACCTCGGCCGCCTCTCGCACCGCCTCTTTGCTCTATAAATACCCCGAAAATCCAAAAACCCTAGGGGAGTCAACGAAACACAATTCCAGCCGCCGCAAGTTCTAGAACCACTAGATCCAATCTAGACACCATCACGGAGGGGTTCATCGTCCTCATTGGTGCCTCTCCGATGATGCGTGAGTAGTTAATTGTAGACCTACGGGTCCGTAGTTAGTAGCTAGATGGCTTTCTCTCTCTCTTTTGACTCAATACAATGGTCTCTTGGAGATCTATTTGATGTAACTCTTTTTGCGGTGTGTTTGTTGGGATCTGATGAACTTTGAGTTTATGATCAGATCTATTTATCCATGAAAGTTATTTGAGTTTCTTTGATCTCTTATATGCTTGATTACTTATAGCCTCGTATTTCTTCTTCGAATCTTTGGTTTATTTAGGCCGACTAGATCGATTTTTTCTTGCCATGGGAGGAGGTGCTTTGTGATGGGTTTGGTCGTGCGGTGTTCTTTCCCAGTGACAGAAGAGGCAGCAAGACACGTATTGATCATTGCCATTAAGGATAACAAGATGGGGTCTATTCCTACATGAATTGATCTTGTCTACATCATGTCATCGTTCTTATTGCATTACTCCATTTCTCCATGAACTTAATACACTAGATGCATGTTGGATAGCGGTCAATGTGTGGAGTAATAGTAGTAGATGCAGGTAGGACTCGGTCTACTAATCTTGGACGTGATGCCTATATAATGATCATTGCCTGGATATCGTCATAATTATTTGAAGTTCTATCAATTACCCAACAGTAATTTGTTTACCCACCGTGTGCTATTTTCTCGAGAGAAGCCACTAGTGAAATCTACGGCCCCCAGGTCTATTCTTCATCATATTTGCTTTCCGATCTATTATTTGCCACTTTTATTTTTAGATCTATTATTCCAAAAACCCAAAAATACCTTGCTGCCCTTTTTATTTGCATCTTTTATTTCGTGTTTTACCGAGATCTATTTATCCAATCTATCATAATTTTATCCCGTCAACTTGACAATTTCTGGCGCCGTTACCCGAAGAAGGGATTGACAACCCCTTATATGCGTCGGGTTGCAAGTATTTGTTCTTTGTGTGCAGGTACCGTTTATATAGTGTTGCTTGGTTCTCCTACTGGATTGATACATTGGTTTCATAACTGAGGGAAATACCTACCGTAGTTGTGCTGCATCATCCCTTCCTCTTTGGGGAAATACCGACGTAGTTCAAGCGACATCAAAAGGAATTTCTGGCACCATTGCCGGGGAGACATCATCAACATCTATCAGGTTCCTAATCTCAAATCTCATCTCCTTGCAATTTACATTATTTGCCATTCGCCTCTCGTTTTCATCTCCCACACTTCACAAAAATTTGCCGTTTTATTCGCCCTCTTTTTCGTTCGCCGTTTTCTCGTCAGATCTATTTATGTGTGCAACCTTGCTTGCCTACTTTGTCATTATGGCTAGCATAACTACCCCTCCTTTGTCACCAGATTTTGAAGTTCTATACTTCAAGCAAAAACAAGGAGAAAATTTGAAAGATGCTTGGTATAGATTAATGGAATCTTATCGCATTAGCAATCTTAAAGGAGATGCAAGGATTTTGCTTCGAAATTTTTATATAGGATTAGCTTTGCATCATAGACAACTTTTGGATTTTGCCGCTAAAGGGAATTTTATTGAACTTGATGCTAATGCTACTTATGAGATCCTAGAGGGGATCTTGGGAATCCCACCAACCAAAAAGGGGATTTCTTTTACTCAAGAAGGGGTCCAAATTTTAGACAAGTTGAGTGATTTGCATAAACATATGGTCGAGTTGCAAAAATATAATGAACCTCTCAAACATATTAGTGGAAACCTCAATCGCATGAATACGTTGATTACTCTTTGTAATAAACGGTTGGATATTTTAGATCTCAAGATGGTTTCCTTTCCTGAGAATTTAGGGAAGTGTAAAAAGCCTCCCGGGTTTGAGAAATCCCTTGCAAAAGTTGCCAAAACTAAAGATGATAATACTTGAATCTATGCTTTATGCCTAGCTAGGGGCGTAAAACGATAGCGCTTGTTGGGAGGCACCCCAATGAATAAAATTTATTTTTGCCTTTTTCTTTCTGTTCTTGAGTGTTTGCACAATTATGCCCCTGTTATGATTGTGTTTTTATGTTTTAATTAGTGTTTGGGCCAAGCAAAGCCTTTGGGATCATGTTGGGTGATAGTTGATTTGATCTTGTTGAAAAACAGAAACTTTTGTGTCTAGTAAAATAATTTTGAAAAATCACAGAAGCGACGAAACATTCTGAATTTTTTACACAAGATTGATATACAAATTGCCTCTATTTTCCTAATGTCTAAGAATTTTTGGAGTTACAGAAGTATGAGAACAATTTGCATCTTTACAGACTATTCTGTTTTTGACAGATTCTGTTTTCTTTGCATTGTGTGCTTATTTTGATGAATCTATGGGTTGTATCGGTAGGTATAAGCCATGGGAAAGTTAGAATACAGTAGATATAATGCAATAACAAAATTTGAATGGGTTTTATACAGTACTTAAAGTAAAGATTGGTTTTCTTATACTAACGGACCTCACGAAGGTTTTGTTGAGTTTTGTGTGATTGAAGTTTTCAAGTTTTGGGTGAGATCATGATGGATGAAGGAATAAGGAGTAAGAAGATCCTAAGCTTGGGGATGCCCACGGCACCCCAAGATAATATTCAAGGAGAAACAAGCAACTAAGCTTGGGGATGCCTCGAGTGGCATCCCCTCTTTATTCTAACGACCATCGGTATTTTACTTGGAGCTATATTTTTATTCGTCACATATCATGAGTTTTGCTTGGAGCGTATTGTATTATATGAGTCTTTGCTTGTTTTGCCAAAATTATGCTATGATTTGTTAGAATTGCTCTATGCGCTTCACTTAATTTTTTTTAGCTATGGATTTGCTCTAGTGCTTCACTTATATCTTTTTTAGCACGGTGTGCTTTAATGTTTTTGAAGAAATGCTCTCATGCTTCACTTAGATTTATTTGAGAGTTAGTAATTTTTGAAGAAATTCTCTCATGCTTCACTTATATAATTTTGGGAGACGAAAAAAAATATGCTCATGTTCTTCACTTGGATTTGTTTGAGCTATCAAAAGCAACATATGAAACTAGTCCCAAAGTGATAGATATTCAAGAGGGATATAATAAAAACTTTCATGAAGATCATTCGACAAAATAAATTTGATTCTTTGTAATAGTTTTATGATATGATGATAGTGATATGTGAGTCATGTTGGTGAGTAATTGTGCTTTAGTAAGAATATTGGTGTTAAGGTTTGTGATTCCCTATGCAAGCACAAAAGTCAATAGCTATGCAATGAAATTACATCCTACTTATGGTGCATTATTCGGTGTTAGTTATACTTAATGCTCGCTTATGAGATTTTTCGTTTCTTGGTTGGATGCTTCTCAATCTTTTTGCTAGCCTTCACTTGTACTAAGTAGGAATACTACTTGTGCATCCAAAATCCTTAAACCCAGTTTTGCCATATGAGTCCACTATACCTACCTATATGCGGTATTTCTGTGCCGTTCTAAGCAAATTTGTATGTGCCATCTCTAATTTTCAAAATAAATTCCCTTTTTGTGTGCTCGTACCGCTCATGAAACGGTAGGGGGTGGCTGATATTTTTCCATGCTAGATGTGTTATTCTCAAGATGAGTGTTTATTCACTTGTCATTGCACGAGAGTACGGCAAAGGTATTAGGGATGCCCAGTCCCGAAATGAAAAATGAATTTACTTTATGTTGTCAAATAATAAATTCCTTGGAAAGTGTTGGTATGGACGGCACCCGTGGATACGGCTAGCCGTGGAATGTGAAAGTATGGTGGAAAAAGGAATAAACTTTATTTTCTGTTTGGGAACCGCCTATGATATATCTAGCATGGAAAGTATTGGGAACTACTCGATCATTTTCGTTGACAGGAAAAGCATGCCACCCAAAATGTTTTATCTCTATCTTTTTTCGCTTTAAGCTCTGGCACCTCTACAAATCCCTACTTCCCTCTACGAAGGGACTTTCTATTTACTTTATGCAATTTTTATTTTTATTTGAGTCTCCATCTTCTCTTATAAAGCACCAACTAAGGGGCACTATGATCGTACTTGAGCATTGGGTGTAGCTAATATGCGAGTGTGTTTCGTGAATGAATCAATGATTGAGCATAATGGGCTAGGGATAACTTGCTTTAGTGTTGATATTTTGAAAGACATGGTTGCTTGTTGATATGCTTGAGTAATGAAATCTACATGTCAAAACTAGACTATTGCTTTGAATCATATAAAAGTCCAAATGTCCATGCTACAAAAGAAAAAGAATATGTGATGAACATGTTAGGCAGCATTCCACATCAAAACTTCTATTTTTATCATTTACCTACTCGAGGACGAGTAGGAATTAAGCTTGGGGATGCTGATACGTCTCCAACGTATCTATGATTTTTGCTTGTTCCATGCTGTTATATTATCATTCTTGGATGTTTTACAATTATTTTGTAGCAACTTTATATCATTTTTTGGGACTAACCTATTGACATACTGCCCAGTGCCAGTTGTTGTTTTTTTGCTTGTTTTTTACTTCACAGAAAATCAATACCAAACGGAGTCCAAACGCAGCGAAACTTTTTGGAGTTTTTTTCTGGACCAGAAGAAACCTGTTGGGCCAAAGAAGTACCAGAGGGTGGCTCCGAGGGGAGCACAACCCACCTGGGCGCGCATGGGGGCCCAGGCGCGCCCTGGTGGGTTGTGCCCACCTCGACCGCCTCTCACACCGCCTCTTTGCTCTATAAATACCCCGAAAATCCAAAAACCCTAGGGGAGTCAACGAAACACAATTCCAGCCGCCGCAAGTTCCAGAACCACCAGATCCAATCTAGACACCATCACGGAGGGGTTCATCATACTCATTGGTGCCTCTCCGATGATGCGTGAGTAGTTCATTGTAGACCTACGGGTCCGTAGTTAGTAGCTAGATGGCTTTCTCTCTCTCTTTTGATTCTCAATACAATGGTCTCTTGGAGATCTATTTGATTAACTCTTTTTGCAGTGTGTTTGTTGGGATCCGATGAACTTTGAGTTTATGATCAAATCTATTTATCCATGAAAGTTATTTGAGTCTCTTTGATCTCTTATATGCATGATTACTTATGGCCTCGTATTTCTTCTTCGAATCTTTGGTTTAGTTATGCCGACTAGATCGATTTTTCTTGCCATGGGAAGAGGTGCTTTGTGATGAGTTCGGTCGTGCGGTGTTCTTTCCCAGTGACAGGAGGGGCAACAAGACACGTATTGATCGTTGCCATTAAGGATAACAAGATGGGGTCTATTCCTACATGAATAGATCTTGTCTACATCATGTCATCGTTCTTATTGCATTACTCCATTTCTCCATGAACTTAATACACTAGATGCATGCTGGATAGCGGTCGATGTGTGGAGTAATAGTAGTAGATGCAGGCAGGAGTCGGTCTACTAATCTTGGATGTGATGCCTATATAATGATCATTGCCTAGATATCGTTATAATTATTTGAAGTTCTATCAATTGCCCAACAGTAATTTGTTTACCCACCGTGTGCTATTTTCTCGAGAGAAGCCACTAGTGAAATCTACAACCCCCGAGTCTATTCTTCATCATATTTGCTTTCCGATCTATTATTTGCCATTTTTATTTTCAGATCTATTATTCCAAAAACCCAAAAATACCTTGTTGCCCTTTTTATTTGCATCTTTTATTTCATGTTTTACCGAGATCTATTTATCCAATCTATCACAATTTTATCCTGTCAATTTGACAATTTCTGGCGCCGTTACCCGAAGAAGGGATTGACAACCCCTTATACGTGTCGGGTTGCAAGTATTTGTTCTTTGTGTGCAGGTACCGTTTACATAGTGTTGCTTGGTTTTGCTACTGGATTGATACCTTGGTTTCATAAATGAGGGAAATACCTACCGTAGCTGTGCTGCATCATCCCTTCCTCTTTGGGGAAATACCGACGTAGTTCAAGCGACATCAGTGCTTGGATGAGCCTCAATCTATGAGATTGGAAAACACTCACATCTTGAGCAATCTCTACATCACCAAGTATCTATGCTTTGGTTGTTGAAATCAAGGAAGCATGAACTCACTCAACATATCCTTTGACAATATCTATATGATGAATCTCACTCTTGTCAATTTGTATACACAAGTGCTATTCCTTGCAAGACTAACCCATGTAGGAAGATGAGCTTCAACTCCAAAGGATGCTCCCAACTCTTTATGGACTACATCAACCTTGAGCATCCAACACAAGTTCAACTACATGATCAAGATCAACACCACAACCCAAGGTATGTCATTCCATCTTAGAGAAGCTTTACTCCAAGTCATGAGTTAAAGTAACTCAACAAGATGTGAATACATCAAGATGCTTAAATGAAAAATGGCAACCCCATTTTGAGCTTAAACGATGAGTATGACCTATGATCAAGTGATCTCACTTGACTCCTAAGTCAATATACTCTAACATAGGTGACTTTGTCGCCGACCTCCTCTAGATGAAGTTCTCTAGTGTTCTTTTCATTCACTGCATTTTTATTTGCGTTTCCTCTTGTGTTTCCCTTCTAAATAAAAAAACTTCATCTAGATCATTTCTGTTTTATTTGTCTCTGTAAAGTTTAATTCATTGCAAATCCTTATAAAAATTCCTTGATAATCTTTGTGAAATTTCATTTGTAAAGTGAGCTGAGTTGACAGAACCTTTTCTCTACATTGAACTCAGCGTCACCGATTTTAGCCCATCGGATAGACCAAAATACAAGTTCTACCTGTATGTAGTCCATCAGTTCTACCGACACGGACTCACTCGGTCTTACCGATGAGCACCTTCAGTGGCTCTACTATCTCGGAGTTACCGATTGAAACTTATCGGCGCCACCGATTTCACTACTGAGAAAACTTTTCTGTCATCATATATTGCCTATTTTCTTCAGCTCCACTCAATGATTCTTTCCCTCTATCAGCATCTTAAGCTACATGCTGCTTTGTAGTATCTCTCAAGGACCACACTCACTTGACTCATGTTCATGAAGTTACCCTTCTTGGAAACTGATGTCCAAGGGGGAGAGAGAGAGCACATCAAAGCTTATCAAGAGAGAGAGCACATCTAAGCTCTTCTAGAGATGCATTTTAATAAGAGGAGAGGAGTCACATGTCTTTAAGAGGGAAAGACATGTTAGTATCTACTTTTTGGATCTTATCTTATCCATTTCTGCTCTAATTGATTTATTTTTGCTCTGATCTTATTTCACCCTATCTTCTCCCATTATCCTTTGTTAGATTCAGGGGGAGAAAGAGTATCCAATGCTTAAGGGGAGAAAGATCATTAGAATTTATTGCAAATCCTTAATTCTTTGGGGACATGCCCATATCTAAATGAAGTACTCACTTTGTAGTACTCTCCCATTGCATGTCATCCCAATCTTGGTAATCTTGTGGGTCTCAAAACCCTTCTTGTTTGGAGTTTTCTTGTGTTATTTAACCTTGTTTTCTCAAGATTACTTCTTCAAGAGTCATCTCAAGAACCACAAGGTAAGTATATGCATCACACTCATGTGTATGATGATCTCTTGCTTTTGCACATATTGTTTGCAAGAGGGATTCATAAAGCATGAAGGTATAACCTATCAACACTTGTTCTTGCTCTAATGCATATGACCAAGATACATGTAACTCATTACTTACTCTGTCATGCTATGCATTCATATGTCCTTAAATTTTATCATCGCATGATTGCATACATGTAGGGGGAGCTTATGCATGTTACATGTTCTTCCAAAGCTTTACTTATTACTCTTCATATCATTTACTTGAAGCTTTGATGTATATTGTCATCGATTACCAAAAAGGGGGAGATTGAAAGCACAAGTGCTCCCTGGGTGATTTTGGTAATTAATGTCAACATATCTTTTATTGGACTAATAGTTTTATCCAATACATTTCAGATAAGTCCAACAATGGAGTGGCAAGGACAAGAGAATGTGGAACCCCTTCAAAATGCTAAGGATAAAGATTGGCAAAAGCTCAAGACTCTTCATTTCTATTTTAGTGATCCAAGATCACATTGAGTCCATAGGAAAGCCAATACTATTAAAAGGGGATGAGGTGTTGCTTAATGGTCTACTTGCTCAAGTGCTTAGTGATGTTGCTCCAAAACCCTCAGCCACTTTCTCTATCCAAATATGTCCAAAACCTAAACTCCAACTCGGCCCCACTGATTCTTTCTACCCGGAGCCACTGAGTTCATTTGACATAGCCACTACCAGAAACCCTAACAGTTCGGTCTCACCGATATGGATCTCGGTCCCACCGAGATGGCCTTGCCAACTCTCTGTTACTTGTTGCAATTATTTCAGTCTCACCGAGATTTGCAATCGGTCTTGCCGAGATGGCTTGCCAACTCTTTGTTGCCTTATTGCTTCACTTTGGTCTCATCGAGTTGATGCAATAGGTGCCACCGAGATGAGGTTTTCCCTAAGCCCTAGCACATCGGTCCCACCGAGTTGTTCTAGTCGGTCCCACCGAGATTCCCAACGTTCATATGTTTGAACAGATCGGTGCCACCGAGTTTAACTAATCGGTGCCACCGAGATGAGTCAAATGTGTGTAACGGTTGGATTTTGTGTGGAGGCTATATATACCCCTCCACCCCCATCTCCATTTGTGAGAGAACCATCAGAACGTGCCTACACTTCCACCATTCATTTTCTGAGAGAGAACCACCTACTCATGTGTTGAGATCAAGAGATTCCATTCCATTTGAACCTTGATTTCTAGCCTTCCCCGAGTTGCTTTCCACTCAAATCCTTCTTTCACCATAGCCAAATCTGTGTGAGAGAGTTGAGTGTTGGGGAGACTATCATTTGAAGCACAAGAGCAAGGAGTTCATCATCAACACACTGTCTATTACCTTTTGGAGAGTGGTGTCTCCTAGATTGGTTAGGTGTCGCTTGGGAGCCTCCGACATGATGTGGAGTTGAACCAAGAAGTTTGTAAGGGCAAGGAGATCGCCTACTTCGTGAAGATCTACCCGAGTGAGGCAAGTCCTTCGTGGGCGATGACCATGGTGGGATAGACAAGGTTGCTTCTTTGTGGACCCTTCATGGGTGGAGCCCTACGTGGACTCGCGCAACTGTTACCCTTCGTGGGTTGAAGTCTCCATCAACGTGGATGTACGATAGCACCACCTATCGTAACCACGCCAAAAATTCTCCGTGTCTCCATTGCGTTTGCACACTCCAATCCCATCCCTTTACTTTTTTTGCAAATTGCATGCTTTACTCTTTCCGCTGCCTATACTCTTGTCATGCTTGCTTGAAATGTATTGTGAGTGCTTTAACATGTGCTAAACTCCACCTTAACTTGAAGAAATTAAAAAATTGCCACTTTTACTTGTTAAGGGTCTAATCACCCCCCTCTAGACCCCTCTTCTCAATACTTTCACTAGCAAAACAACGAAAGCTAGATCAAAAAGGCGCAAGCCTCCTGCCTGGGGCCTCGTAACTACTCCTGGTCGTCGGTCTCCACGTAGTAGTAGGCTCCGTCGGGGTAGTAGTAGTCATCGACGGGATCAGCTGGCTCCTGGGCTCCATCATCTGATGGCAGCAATCGGATAAGGGGAAAAAGGTAGCAAAGCAACCGTGAGTACTCATCCAAAGTACTCGCAAGACTTACATCAGATCTATGCTAGGTATGCATCGGTATCAAAGGAATGGGGCTATATCTTTGGACTATACTGCAGAAATGCCAGAATAGAAGGGAAGACCTAGCCTATCGAAAACTATCTTCTTGCAGCATCAAAAGAGAGTAGAGCAACATATAATATAGTAACAAGTGTATTTTAGTAACGCCCAGATATCTTTCCTCGACTCCCTGCGAGAAAGCGATCTCAGAGCCATCATTTCCAATTAGTGTCACAAGTATCCAGTTCTAGTTGTAGTAGACCAGGATACAACTCCGAGCGTCCGTTACTATGGCATGGCTATTGGAATAGATAAACTTCCCTACAGGGGTGCACCATCTTACCCAACATGCTAGATTAACTCTGGCCGGACTCACTTTAACGGGTCTTGGCTGGCCTCGGCTGATCGACATGCCGTAGTCCTACCTAGGTTCAGTAGAGAGGTCAATACGCCTGTCTACATCCTAAGCGCTCAGGGGTCTTGGGCCCATCGCCCTTTGCACTCCTGCATGTTGCTCGACTAGTCGGGGACTAGACCCACCTCCTTATACAAGCGCATGTGGTTACCGTCCACCCCAACAATCAGCCCGCATATCTGAACTGTGACATCTGAAGAGCTTTCGAGAGAATCGTATGACGCCGAGTGCCCATACTTATTCCCGCATGGTGGTTAGTGTGAAAAGGCCAGAGGCCTACTCAGACCACATATCCAAACCCGTTAGTGTGTTGGGAGCTCGCGGAAATGATCAGTGATCCTGTCGCCCGTCTCACGAACTTACGACAAGGGCCAGGCCCATCCCTCTCCTGGGGCGGTCTCTGCCTGCCCGGTCTTGCCGTGTCATTATATTGTGGGTACCCTCATGGTCAACCCGACTTATCTAGAGACTGTCAGGAACTCATGTCCACCTCTACCGGGGCAGTACCACACGTCCCTTCAGTCCCATAGTAACAGTTAATGGGGTAACAGTTAAAGGTCACAGTGTGTCCTTACCATCAAGGTGAACTCAGAGGATTCGCCCTCGATAGGTTCACGCTTGAGATAAAATGTCAATGCGAACTAGCAGGAATCACCCTCGATAGATTCACGCTTGAGATAAAAATCAAGGCGAACTTGGAGGAATCACCCTCGGTAGGTTCACGCTTGAAGAGTTGCACGACAGAGACATCATCGGGAGTGGTGAGTGAGGAATCACCCTCGGTTAACCACACTCGATGAGCTACACTACAGAGATATCATCATAAGCGGGATATGAGGCATCACCCTTGGCACTCGATAGTAGCCCTGCAGAGTCGTACAACTAAGGGGGGTGTCGGTGATGTGTCGGTTTCTACTCATTGATCACATTGATCGAGCCACCGGTAACAAAGCGGGGCAACAAGGACAAGGATGCGGGGTCACTAATGGATCACTAACCAACCTATACTAAGCATATAGGATAACATGTAAGGTAACAACAACAGGTTACAAAAGCAAGCTATGCATCAGAATAGGAGCTATCGAACAACAGTAGCGAAATCTAATGCAAGCATGAGAGAAAAGGAATGGGCAATATAGGAATGATCAAGGGGGTTTTGCTTGCCTGGAAGCTTTGCTGAAAGGGGCTGGTCATCACGAGTGTAGTCGTACTCGGGAGCAGCATCGGTCTCGGGGTCTACCGGAGACAAGACGGGGAAGAAACAATAAATATAAAGCAAACAAATGCATCACATGGCAATATGTTGTGCGAGGGGTGACCTAATGCAGTGCTAAGCATTACAGACGGGGCGAGAAAATAACCGGGAATGTTTTCCCTGCTTTAGGTAGTTATCAGGCAAACAAACCAGAGGGGAAGGTTCCATGTTTGCAGTGTTGGAGGCATGTGACAAGTATGTGGACGACATAAACATATTCTTCTTATTTTTCTGATCAATTTTTATATATAAATTATTTTCATCTAAGCTACGATTGAATTTATATGATTTTTCAAAGTTTTAAACAATTTCTGGAATTTAATTTAATTCAAAAATAAAACGATAAAATGATATGGGTATACAGAGAGTGTACCCAGCTGTTTGCATGTCAAGCTGACAGTGGGCCCTGTTGACTGTTGAGTCAGCAGTCAACAGTCAACTATTGACTGGTCAAACTGACCGGGGGGCCCACCTGTCATAAACATAGTAGCTAACATGGGCTTAATGTTAACTAATTGAGTTAATTAGCTAGTAGGCCCCACTTGTCAGTGTCATTTTAATTATACTAATTAATTTAATTAGCAGATAAGTTAATTAGGTTACTGGGGCCTACATGTCAGTGACTGGGGCTGCCCAGTCAGCACGTTGACCCAGTCAGCACGTTGACCCAGTCAACGGGGTCAACGGAGCCCATGGGGTCCACTGGTAGTGACCCAGGGTTGGTCACGTTGGCGGTGGCGCCGGAGTAGCTCCGTCGACCATTCGAACGGCGGAGCGGGTCGGGACGGCATCGAAAATCATCCACAGGGCACGGGGGAGAGGGGTGAGGCTAGGCGCGTTCGAACAAGGAGACAACGATGCGTCGAGTGGCGGTGGTGGCGTGGCCGGAATCGACGCCAGCGACGAGCGTGGCGGATGCTGCTACTTCTTGAGCTTGCGTTGGTTTTTCCCTTGAAGAGGAAAGGGTGATGCAGCAAAGTAGAGATAAGTATTTTCCTCAGTTAAGAACCAAGGTATCAATCCAGTAGGAGGAACACACAAGTCTCCAATAATTGCACCTACACAAACAAACAAATACTAGTACCCAACACGGTAAAGGGGTTGTCAATCCCTTCACGGTTACTTGCAAGGATGAGATCTGATAGTGATAGATATAAAAGATAAATAAAAGTGCTAAAAAATAAATAAAAATTGCAGCAAGGTATTTTTGTGTTTTTGATTTTATAGATCTGAAAATAATATGATAAAAGATAGACCCGGGGGCCATAGTTTTCACTAGAGGCTTCTCTCTTGAAAGAAAGCATACGGTGGGTAAATAAATTACTGTTGAGCAATTTATAGAAAAGCGCAAAGTTATGACGATATCTAAGGCAATGATCATGTATATAGGCATCATGTTCGTGACAAGTAGACCGACTCCTGCCTGCATCTACTACTATTACTCCACACATCGACCGCTATCCAGCATGCATGTAGTGTATTAAGGTAACAAGAACGGAGTAACGCCTTAAGCAAGATGACATGATGTAGAGGGATAGATCCAATCAATATGAATAAACCCCATCTTTTTATCCTTAGTGGCAACAATAAAAATACGTGTCATGTCCCTTTCTGTCACTGGGATTGAGCAACGCAAGATTGAACCCACTACAAAGCACCTCTCCCATTGCAAGAAAAATCAATCTAGTTGGCCAAACCAAATCAATAGATCGGAGAGAAATACAAAGCTATCTTAATCATGCAAAAAAGAGTTCAGAGAAGACTCAAATAATATTCATAGATAAGCTGATCATAAATCCACAATTCATCAGATCTCAACAACGCACCGCAAAAGAAGATTACATTGAATATATCTCCAAGAACATCGAGGAGAACATTGTATTGAAGATCAAAGAGACAGAAGAAGCCCTCTAGCTGCTACTTCTTGAGCTTGCGTTGATTTTTCCCTTGAAGAGGAAAGGGTGATGTAGCAAAGTAGAGATAAGTATTTCCCTCAGTTAAGAACCAAGGTATCAATCTAGTAGGAGGCACAAGCAACTCTCCAATATATGCACCTGCACAAACTAACAAACACTTGCACACAACGCGAAAAAGGGGCTGTCAATCCCTTCACAGTCACGAACAAGAGTGAGATCTAATAGAGATATGTATAAAAGATAAATAAAAGAGCAAAATAAAGTAAATATAAATAAAGTGCAGCAAGGTATTTTTGGGTTTTTTGGTTTATAGATATGAAAATATATGATGGAAAATAGACCCGGGGGCCATAGGTTTCACTAGAGGCTTCTCTCTTGAAGAAAACATACGGTGGGTAAACAAATTATTGTTGAGCAATTGATAGAAAAGCGCATAATTATGAAGACATCTAAGGCAATGATCATGAATATAGGCATCACGTCTGTGACAAGTAGACCAAAACGATTCTGCATCTACTACTATTACTCCACACATCGACCGACTCCTGCCTACATCTAGAGTATTAAGTTCATAAGAACAGAGGAACGCTTTAAGATGACATGATGTAGAGGGATAAAATCAAGCAATATGATATAAACCCCATCTTTTTATCCTTGATGGCGACAATACAATATGTGCCTCGCTACCCCTTCTTTCACTGGGTGATGACACTGCAAGATTGAACCCAAAACTAAGCACCTCTCCCATTGCAAGAAAAACCAATCTAGTTGGTCAAACCAAACCGATAGTTTGAAGAGAAATACAAAGATATCTTAATCATGCATAAAAGAGTTCAGAGAAGAGTCAAATAATATTCATAGATAATCTAATCATAAATCCACAATTCATCGGATCTCAACAAACGCACAGCAAAAGAAGATTACATCGAATAGATCTCCAAGAACATCGAGGAGAACATTGTATTGAAGATCAAAGAGAGAGAAGAAGCCATCTGGCTACTAGCTATGGCCCCGTAGGTCTGTGGTAAACTACTCACACATCATCGGAAGGGCAGCAAGGTTGGTGTAGAGGTCCTCCGTGATCGAATCCCCCTCCGGCGGAATGCCGAAAAAGGCCCCAAGATGGGATCTCACGAGAACAGAAGCTTGCGGCGGCGGAAAAGTATTTTTGGTGTGCCCTATGGTATAGGGGGAATATTTGAGAATATATAGTAGTGGAATTAGGGTTGGAAGGTCTCCGAGGGGCCCACAAGCCCTAGGGGCGCGCCCCCCTGGGGCGTGCCCCTATGGCTTGTGGCCTCCTCGTAGGGCTTCTGGCCCCCTCCCCATGTCTCGTGGGTTTCTTCTGGTCCAAGAAAAATCACCGTAAAGTTTTATTCCGTTTGGTATTCCTTTTCTGTAAAAGTCAAAAACAAGGAAAAAACAGAAACTAGCACTGGGCACTAGGTTAATAAGTTAGTCCCAAAAATAATATAAAATACCATACTAATGCATATAAAACATCCAAAACAGATAATATAATAGCATGGAACAATAAAAAATTATAGATACGTTGGAGACATATCATGCATCCCCAAGCTTAATTCTTGCTCGTCCTCGAGTAGGTAAATGATAAAAACAAAATTTTTGATGTGAAATGCTACCTAAAATATTTATCAATGCAATTTTCTTTATTGTGGAAAGAATATTCAGATCCATAAGATTCAAAACAAAAGTTTAATATTGACATAAAAACAATAATACTTCAAGCATACTAATAAAGCAATCATGTCTTCTCAAAATAACATGGCCAAAGAAAGTTATCCCTACAAAATCATATAGTCTGGCTATGCTCTATCTTCATCACATAGAATATTTCATCACGCACAACCACGATGACAAGCCAAGCAATTGTCTCATACTTTTAATGTTCTCAAGCTTTTTCAACTTTCACGCAATACATGAGCGTGAGCCATGGATATAGCACTATAGGTGGAATATAATATGGTGGAGGTTGTGAGGAGAAGACAAAAAGGAGAAAGTCTCACATCAACTAGGCAAATTAATGGGCTATGGATATACCCATCAATTGACATCGATGCAAGTGAGTAGGGATTGCCATGCAACGGATGCACTAGAGCTATACGTGTATGAAACCTCAAAAAGAAACTAAGTGGTTGTGCATCCAACTTGCTTGCTCACGAAGACCTAGGGCAATTTGAGGAAGCCCATCATTGGAATATACAAGCCTAGTTCTATAATGAAAAATTCCCACTAGTATATGAAAGTGATAAAATAGGAGACTCTCTATCATGAAGAACATGGTGCTACTTTGGAGCACAAGTGTGGAAAAAGGACAGTAACATTGCCCCTTCTCTCTTTTCTCTCATTTTTTGCTTGGGCTCTTTGGCCTCTTTTTTTTATTTTGGGCTCTTTGGCCTCTTTTATTTTTAAGTCCGGAGTCTCATCCCAACTTGTGAGGGAATCATAGCTTCCATCATCCTTTCCTCACATGGGACAATGCTCTAATGATGATCATCACACTTTATTTACTTACAACTCAAGAATTACAACTCGATACTAGAACAAAATATGACTCTATATGAATGCCTCCAGCGGTGTACCGGGATGTGCAATGATCAAGAATGACATGTATAAAAAATATGAACAGTGGCCAAGCCACAAATACTATGCCAACTACATGATCATGCAAAGCAATATGACAATGATGGTATGTGTCATAATAAACGGAATGGTGGAAGTTGCATGGCAATATATCTCAGAATGGCTATGGAAATGCCATAATAGGTAGGTATGGTGGCTGTTTTGTGGAAGGGTATATGGTGGGTTTAATGCACCGGCGAAAGTTGCGTGGTACTAGAGAGGCTAGCAATGGTGGAAGGGTGAGAGTGCGTATAATCCATGGACTCAACATTAGTCATAAAGAACTCACATACTTATTGCAAAAATTTATTAGCCATCAAAGCAAAGTACTAATACACATGCTCCTAGGGGGATAGATAGGTAGGAAAATACCATCGCTCGTCCCCGACCGCCACTCATAAGGAAGAAAATCAAAAAATAAATCATGCTCTGACTTCATCACATAACGGTTCACCATACGTGCATGCTTCGGGAATCACAAACTTTAACACAAGTATTTCTACCAATCCACAATTACTCACTAGAATTATTCTAATATCACCATCTTTATATCTCAAAACAAATGCAAGGAATCAAACTTCTCATATTATTCAATGCTCTTATATGAAAGTTTTTATTATATCCCTCTTGGATGCCCATCGTATTAGGACTAAATTCATAACCTAAGCAAATTACCATGCTGTTTAAAGACTCTCAAAATAATATAAGTGAAGCATGAGAGTTCACCAATTTCTATAAAATAAAACCACCGCCGTGCTCTAAAAAGATATAAGCGAAGCACTAGAGCAACTACCTAGCTCAAAAGATATAAGTGAAGCACATAGAGTATTCTAATAAATTCACGATTAATGTGTGTCCCTCTCAAAATGTGTGTACATAAAGGATGATTGTGGTAAACTAAAAAGCAAAGACTCATATCATACAAGACGCTCCAAGCAAAACACATATCACGTGGTGAATAAAAATATAGCCTCAAGTAAATTTACCGATGGATTGAAGACAAAAGAGGGGATGCCATCCGGGGCATCCCCAAGCTTAGATGCTTGGTTGTCCTTGAATATTACCTTGGGGTGCCTTGGGCATCCCAAATCTTAGGCTGTTGCCACTCCTTATTCCGTGGTCCACCAAAACTTTACCCAAAACTTGAAAACTTCACAACACAAAACTCAACAGAAAACTCATAAGATCCGTTAGTATAATAAAATAAATCACCACTTTACGTACTGCTGTGAACTCATTCTAAATTTATATTGGTGTTATATCTACTATATTCCAACTTCTCCATGGTTTATACCCCCCGATACTACCCATAGATTCATCAAAATAAGCAAACAACACATAGAAAATAGAATCTGTCAAAAACAGAACAATCGGTAGTAATCTGGAAATTTTGTATACTTCTGTCACTCCAAAAATTCTGAAAATTTAGGACAACCTAGGAAATTTGTATGTAAATATTTTGTAAAAAATTTAGATCAAAAGAAAATATTTTAAATTTCTGGCAATGAGCGCAAAAGTTTCTGTTTGTCAGCAAGATCAAATCAACTATCACCATAGACCATCCCAAAGGTCTTACTTGGCTCAGACACTAATTACAACACCAAAAAATAATTACTACATAGGTAATAATGTTTATTTATTGGAAAACATGAGCAAAAACAAAAAACACAAAATAAAGATTGGGTTGCCTACCAACAAGCGCTATTATTTAACGCCCTTAGCTAGGCATAAAACATAGTTCTAGGTATTATCATCTTTGGTATGCAATTATTTCCTAATCAAATCTTCCAATAAAATTCTTAGTAAATCTTTCTTTTCATGTTCTTCCTTTCTAGCGGGAGAGCTTAAAGCATGGAAAGGACTCCGATTAGTGATTTTGACATTCATAATTTCATACTCGGGATCATTACCAAAAATATCTTCATAAGGAACATGTAATTCAATCTTAATGGGTTTTCTAGATATATCTTCAATCCATTCTTTATTAAACCCTTCATCAATTCCTTTAGTAACCCAATCAAATCTATCATAAGCATCAATGTATAAGGCTTGCATAATTTCTGGATAAGGGACTCTTTTTCTTCGATTGTCACTAAAAGCATCATAATCTTTAGATTCCAAACCACGTAAAGTTTCTTTGTCATAAAGAATCTCTTCTATTTGAGCATGCTCAACATTCATATTATAGAAAGCAGAAATTTCCCTAGCTTCTCGGACTACATAATCAAATTCATGCATAAGGATAATGGTAGCAAGTTTCTTAGCCTTGGGATCTATGATATTGGGGAGTTCATAAAACATCTTTTGTAAAGCAGGATGGATGCGTAAAAATTCTCTTTCCAATTTAACTACAAGCATAGAAATAGCATCCACATAACAACTTGTATTATCAAGGATGGTACCCCTTTTTATGGGCATAACACCCATGCAATCGAAAAATTCCTGAATAACATTCTTTCCAATAATATTACCATCTCCAACATAGAAAATTTTTGTTTTAAGATTGATGGGAATTTCGGTTTCAAGAGGATCATCTGCAAAGTCATTAAAGTTTCCCTCAATATTATTACTATCTTTTTCAATGATAACCTCCCCAGATTCAGACATGATGGCAAAGCAAGCAATCTAGCACACAAGCAAACAAAAAGCAAATGAAAAGACGAACGAAAGAAGGCGAATAAAAAGGCAAATATTTTTGTGTTTTTTCTGAAAACGTTTTAGAAGTGGGAGAGAGGAAAATGAGAGGCGGATGGCAAATAATGTAAGTGCAAGAGATGAGAGTTTATGATGGGTACTTGGTAGGCTTGATGTAGAACCTCCCCGACAACGGCACCAGAAATTCTTCCTGCTACTTCTTGAGCTTGCGTTGATTTTTCACTTGAAGAGGAAAGGGTGATGAAGCAAAGTAGAGATAAGTATTTCCCTCAGTTAAGAACCAAGGTATCAATCCAGTAGGAGGCAGAAGCAAGTGTCCAATATATGCACCTGCACAAACTAACAAACACTTGCACACAACGCGAAAAAGGGATTGTCAATCCCTTCACGGTCACGAACAAGAGTGAGATCTAATAGATATAGGTATAAAAAATAAATAAAAGAGCAAAATAAAGTAAATATAAATAAAGTGCAGCAAGGTATTTTTGGGTTTTTTGGTTTATAGATCTAAAAATATATGATGGAAAATAGACTCGGGGGCCATAGGTTTCACTAGAGGCTTCTCTCTTGAAGAAAACATACGGTGGGTAAACAAATTACTGTTGAGCAATTGATAGAAAAGCGCATAATTATGAAGACATCTAAGGCAATGATCATGAATATAGGCATCACGTCTGTGACAAGTAGACCAAAATGATTCTGCATCTACTACTATTACTCCACACATCGACCGACTCCTGCCTGCATCTAGAGTATTAAGTTCATAAGAACAGAGCAACGCTTTAAGTAAGATGACATGATGTAGAGGGATAAACTCAAGCAATATGATATAAACCCCATCTTTTTATCCTTGATGGCAACAATACAATACGTGCATCGCTACCCCTTCTGTCACTGGGTGAGGACACCACAAGATTGAACCCAAAACTAAGCACATCTCCCATTGCAAGGAAAACCAATCTAGTTGGCCAAACCAAAATGATAGTTCGAAGAGAAATACAAAGATATCTTAATCATGCATGAAAGAGTTTAGAGAAGACTCAAATAATATTCATAGATAATCTAATCATAAATCCACAATTCATCGGATCTCGACAAACACACCGCAAAAGAAGATTACATCGAATAGATCTCCAAGAACATCGAGGAGAACATTGTATTGAAGATCAGAGAGAGAGAGAAGAAGCCATCTTGCTACTAGCTATGGACCCGTAGGTCTATGGTAAACTAGTCACACATCACCGGAAGGGCAGCAAGGTTGGTGTAGAGGTCCTCCGTGATCGAATCCCCCTCCGGCGGAATGCTGGAAAAGGCCCCAAGATGGGATCTCACGGGAACAGAAGCTTGCGGCGGCGGAAAAGTATTTTTGGTGTGCCCTCTGGTATAGGGGGAATATTTGAGAATATATAGTGGTGGAATTAGGGTTGGAAGGTCTCCGAGGGGCCCACAAGCCCTGGGGGGTGCGCCCTCCCCCTAGGGCGCGCCCCTATGGCTTGGGGCCTCCTCGTAGGGCTTCTGACCTCCTCTCCAAGTCTCGTGGGTTTCTTCTGGTCCAGGAAAAATCACCGTAAAGTTTTATTCCATTTGGACTCCATTTGGTATTTCTTTTCTGCAGAAGTCAAAAACAAGGAGATAATAGAAACTGGCACTCGGCACTAGGTTAATAAGTTAGTCCCAAAATTAATATAAAATAGCATATTAATGCATATAAAACATCCAAAACAGATAATATAATAGCATGGAACAATAAAAAATTATAGATACGTTGGAGACGTATTACCTGCTACTAGCTATGGACCCGTAGGTTTGTGGTAAACTACAAACACATCATTGAAAGGGCAGCAAGGTTGATGTAGAAGCGCTCCATGGTCGAATCCCCCTCCGGCAGAGTACCGAAAAAGGTCCTGATAACCCACAAGTATAGGGGATCAATTGTAGCCTTTCTCGATAAGTAAGAGTGTCGAACCCAATGAGGAGCTAAAGGTAGAACAAATATTCCCTCAAGTTCTATCGACCACAGATACAACTCTACGCATGCTTTACGTTTGCTTTACCTAGAACAAGTATGAAACTAGAAGTACTTTGTAGGTGTAAAGGGATAGGTTTGCAAGATAATAAAGAACACGTAAATAAAAGCTAGGGGCTGTTTAGATAAATAAACAATTAAGTTAGTTTTAGTAGAGAGCTTTTTGTCACAAGAAAGTTATTTGTCCCTAGGCAATCGATAACTAGACCGGTAATCATTATTGCAATTTTATATGAGGGAGAGGCATGAGCTAACATACTTTCTCTACTTGGATCATATGCACTTATGATTGGAACTCTAGCAATCATCCGCAACTACCAAAGATCATTAAGGTAAAACCCAACCATAGCATTAAGTATCAAGTCCTCTTTACTCCCATACGCAACAACTCACTTACTCGGGTCTGTGCTTCTATCACTCATGTCACCCACCATAAGAGAATCATGAATATATTGCAACACCCTACAACGGGGATCCCTCACGCTTGCGTGACGCAGAGAGCACCATAGGACAGCACCAAAATAAAACATACAACTCAAACCAATCACGATCATCAATCAACCCATAGGACAAAACGGATCTACTCAAACATCATAGGATAGCCACATATCATTGGATAATAATATATAGCGTTGAGCACCATGTTTAAGTATAGATTACAGTAGGGAGAAGAGGTGTTACTGATGCGGCTTGAACTACGTCGGTATTTCCCCAAAGAGGAAGGGATGATGCAGCACAGCAACGGTAGGTATTCCCCTCAGTGATGAGACCAAGGTTATCGAACCAGTAGGAGAACCACGCAACACTACGTAAATAGTACCTGCACACAAAGAACAAATACTTGCAACCCGACGTGTTAAAGGGGTTGTCAATCCCTTTCGGGTAACGGCGCCAGAAATTGGCACGTGGACGGGAGAAAGTTGTAATAGATTGATAGATGCAAATAAAAGCAAATAAAATTCAGCGAGGTATTTTTGGGATTTTGATAATATAGATCTGAAAATAAAAGGTGCAAATAAATAAAAAGGTAAATAGTGTCGTGGGAAACCACGGCCACCTACGGGGCCATCAGCCCCTTTTGGTTCGGTGGGGGGATGGACACATTGCACAAAGAGCGGAGAAGCGTCGCGCAGCATAGTAGAGATCACACAGGCTGTCTTTACCCAGGTTCGGGCTGCCGTGAGGCGTAAAACCCTACTCCTGCTTTGGTGGATTGATGGTGGATAATGGTGGTGAAACGTAGCACACTAGCCCGGCAAGGTTGCTCTGGGGGCGAGAGTGGCTACGCGCATATGGATATGCGAGGATCCAACCCTTTCTACGGTCGCCATGGGCCTCCTTTTATAGATTAAGGGGCCACCACAGTGGCAAATCAGTCTTTGTGTACTGATTAGATAGCTAACAGTGCTATCATATCTATCTCTGTAGGCTGACAGAGCGCATTAAATGCGCCGCTCTGTGTCACATCACAGCTCGCCCGGCAGGCCCTGCCGGGCTATTTTGCCAGCTTTGCGCCTGCTTGCTTGACACGTCTCAGGACGGGTGTCATGTGGAGGTGTTCGCTGTAGGAAGTGGCTGCCATGTGGCAGAAAGCAGCCACTTAGTCACCTTGGAGCTTGACACCGCTTCGATTACTGACTTGCGTCGCTTGTGAGGTGGAGCGGTGGAGTGGTTTGCCTCCACCAGCCCCGGCAAGCCTGCAGGGACGATCCGGGAGCTTGCTTTCGGGGCAAAACCCAACCCTGCCAGGCTCACCTGCCCGGCAAGGTAGGCCCTTCCCCTAGCTATGCCTCATTCCTCTGGCTTGCCTTGGCCTTCTCGTCTTGCTCTTGGATCCTTCAAAGGAATTGATCCTTCTTGCTTGGTATGATCTTGGTCTTGCAATCTTGTCTCTGGCATGTGCACAGTCCGTGCAATGGACCCAGAGTCTTTTGCACCGACAAATAGCAATATAGATATGAAAGTATATGATGGGAAAATAGACCCGGGGGCCGTAGATTTCACTAGTGGCTTCTCTCGAGAAAAATAGCATACGGTAGGTAAACAAATTACTATTGGGAAATTGATAGAACTTCAAATAATCATGATGATATCCAGGCAATGATCATTATATAGGCATCACATCCAAGATTAGTAGACCGACTCCTACCTGCATCTACTACTATTACTCTACACATCGACCGCTATCCAGCATGCATCTAGTGTATTAAGTTCATGGAGAAACGGAGTAATGCAATAAGAACGATGACATGATGTAGACAAGATCTATTCATGTAGGAAATAGACCCCATCTTGTTATCCTTAATGGCAATGATACATACATGTCGTTTCCCCTTCTGTCACTGGGATCGAGCACCGTAAGACCGAACCCATCACAAAGCACCTCTTCCCATGGCAAGAAAAATCGATCTAGTTGGCCTAACTAAACCAAAGATTCAAAGAAGAAATACGAGGCTATAAGTAATCATGCATATAAGAGATCAAAAGACTCAAATAACTTTCAAGGACAAAAAGATAGATCTGATCATAAACTCAAAGTTCATTGGATCCCAACAAACACACCGCAAAAAGAGTTACATCAAATAGATCTCCAAGAGACCATTGTATTGAGAATCAAAAGAGAGAGAGGAAGCCATCTAGCTACTAACTACGGACCCGTAGGTCTACAATGAACTACTCACGCATCATCGAAGAGGCACCAATGAGGATGGTGAACCCCTCCGTGATGGTGTCTAGATTGGATCTGTGGTTTCTGGAACTTGCGGTGGCTGGAATTGTTTTTCGTCGACTCCCTTAGGGTTTCTGGACGTCCAGGGTATTTATAGAGCAAAGAGGCGGTGCGGGAGGCGGCTGTCGGCGTGCGACACCTATGGGATCCTAAGGGACCCCTTTACGATTCGGCGGGGGGAGAGGTATGCGTAAAGAGCAGAACCAACGATCGACGCGGGGCGATTTTTACCCAGGTTCAGGCCGCTAATCAGCGTAAAACCCTACTCTTGCCTTGTTTTATTATCGATGTTCTTGAGCCCAGGCTCCAGGAGCGCTCGCAGTGAACAGTACGTTCAAAGAGCAGCTACGCATGCAGAATGGGCCAGAAGATCGTCCTCTCCTGTAGCAGTTGCCTTGGGCCTCCTTTTATACCATCAAGGGGTCACCACAGTGGCGAAATGTACATACATTGAGGTGTAAAGTAGCTATAGGGTCATCATACCTAACCCCTGACGGATTAGGACGAACGCATTTAATGCACCGTGAGGTGTCCGTCTGGGTGTCCTCACTTTCTTGGGGATGGAAAAAGGGGCCATCCCATCAGCACCACTTAAGCTCTCCTCCACTGGCGCGTCGCCACGCATCCAAAGAAGGACCCAGAACATCGGGTTTGTTGCTGTGCCAGAGCAGTGGCACAGCAACAAAATCTTGCCGGGCGCTGAATCTTGCCGGGCACCGAGCCTTGTCGGGCGCCGAATCTTGCCGGGCTTCGCAGGCCACCCCGGCAAGATCTTGCCGGGGAAGCTGGCCCTCGGATTCCAGCCCTTCTTATCTACCGATCCTCAGATCTTTAACTTGAGGATTTCTTTGGTGGCCTGAGTCAACCTCGAACTGTTCCCTGACAAGCCTTGCCGCGAGTATGGCTACAACTGCCCGTGCACAAGTACGGGGTACTAATGGCCCAATACTTAGTACACCGACAGGAGCCCCCGGGCCTAGGCCACACACGAGTGCGAGGCGTTGTTGGGCTAGGCCCAAACAGTGCACGGGCACACATGGCAGGGGATTAACTACTCATAAATATCCCGTTTACTGTGCCCCCCACTACGCGCGCTGAATGCGCGACGTGGGAAGCGTGCATCAAAAAGCTGCAACTGCAATGCGCCTGCAGAGGCGCATTCACATTGGGGAGTAAAAGAGGCGGCTCTGCTCCTTCCCCATAAAAAGGAGAAACCATAGAGGCACAAGCCTATTTACCCCCCTCTTCTTCTCAATCTGGCCATCGCCATTGCTTTCCTTCTCTCGAGCTCAGAGCAAAGCTTTCCCTCATCCGCTCGTCGCCTCCATGCCCGCTTCATCCCCGGCTTCCGCCCTTGCAGTCGCCATGCTGCCCAAGACCAGCAAAGGCAAGGGCAAGGAGACGAAAGCCGATGTCCCGGAGAGCGAGCTGGTGAAGATGCGGAAGAAGTATGTCGTCTTCGCCCCATCGCTTGATGTGGAAGCTTTGAAGAGGCGGTACCAGTGCATGTGGGCGAGGGAGACGCAGGCTCACCCCGCCACTCGCGTGATTCCAGGTTCTTGCTCCAAGAGTGGGTCAGACAGATATCCCTTTTTCATCGCATACTTCTATTGCGGGCTCTGTCCTCCATTTTCTGACTTCTTCAATGACATTATGTACACATACGGCTTCCATCTTCTTGATTTCACGCCGAATGCGGTATTGTGCATGTCCATCTTTGCTCACCTTTGTGAAAACTTTGCCGGAGTGGTTCCCAATACTGCCCTTTTCCGCCACTACTTTTTCCCTCGTATCCAAAAAGGAGAGGCCCTCTCTGGTTCTATCGCCTAGATTCCAAGGGCTTGGAATAAGGAAATATACCCAGAAGGGGTTTACCGCAAGAAGTGGGACGAATGGCGGGATGAGTGGTGCTGGATCAAGGAAACAGATCCCCATCCGTTCTGTCTGCCTCGACATAGAAAGCGGTCCGCGGCAGTGGCTGGAGCAGTCTTGCTGCTGAAGATGAAAAACTCACAATCACCACCACCAGGATTCTTCGCCTGAAGGCTGCCGGGCTAACAATGGAGATGATTGGCTTCGATTTTCTCCGCCGCTGCATTGCCCCCTTGCAGAATAAAGGAAGACCAGCTTGGGAATACCAAAACGCAGCAGATATCATGAGACTGCGCCCCGGGTTGAACAACAATCTGCCTGCTATGCAACTTGGCGCTCTCCGTCAAAAGCTGTTCCAGCGCGACAACAAGCATCGGTTGCCGGCAAGGATTGTCCCTCTGTGCAACAACTCTTCTCTGGGGTCAATTATCGCTACCATGCCACTGTTCAATGCCCACAGTCTCGACGCGACATGGGTTGAGCCATCCGAGGAAGAGGCACAGAAGTTCTTTGATAACTTGACGGAGAGGGCCATCCGGGAAGAAGCAGACTTCATCTGAGCTACCACCGATGAAGAGGTAGCATACATCGCCACTAGGGTGGAGGAGGCAAATCTTGCCGCGGAGGCTGGCAGCGTCGGCTTCACAGAATGGGAAACCAGTGACGCAGAGGTGGTGGTGGAAGAAAAACCTGCTAGGAAGGGCAAAGCTGCCGGGGAACAGAGCAGCACAGCCGCTGAGAGCTCGTCTGATGAAGACACGGCTGAAGAAGAACCACAAGAAGAGCTCCCAGCCCCGAAGAAGACAAAGCGTGTTCTTCGAAAGGCCGCATCTGGCATCCCGGCAAGCCAACCTTCCTCGAGCAGCGAAGCTCCTGGCAAGAAAGCGGCCGGCAAGACTGCGCCGCGGCAAGGAGTCCGACAGCAACCTGCGCGGCGTGCGAGACCCACATCAGCGGCAACTGCTGAGGCGGCAGGGGTGTCTCGCACTACCGCACCGGAAGCTGAGGTGATGGAAACACGCCAACCCCCGGCGCCTGCTACAGCCAAGCGACCTAGGACCTCTCCTCCGCCTCCCCACACAGACACTGCAATGGAGGTCGATTTCGACATCTCCGGCTTCAGTCCGGAGCGAGAAGAGGAAGAGTGAGTACCTTGCCACAGCCTTTATCTTCCAATCCTGGATCAATCTTAATGACTTGCTTGTATTGTCTCTGCAGTGATGCAGAAACCTTGATGGAGAGGATGGCGAAGAGGACAAAGACTTCTGCAGGCGATGAGCCTCCGGCAGGCTTCATGAGCGTGCCGGAAACTACTACTATCAGCCTGGATCTCAGTCCTTGATGCAGCCCCTAGCGCAGCCCCCAGCGTAAGTTCATTATTCTTTTCGGTTGGGGAATGCTGAGGTTCCTATCCTTGCCGCTGATATCTTTGGGCTTGCAGGAGAAGGACGGCAACAAAGGGAGTTATCAGGAGATACCCCCGTCACGCCACCTCTGTCAACCACATCGCCCACAAGTGCGTCCCCGGCAAGTGATCACACCGACGAGCTTGTCTTGGTTGAGGAGGAGCCAACAACCATGGATGCTGGCATCTTACCCCCGGCAACCAAGGTTGCCGGGAGGGGCGAGGCCACCTCTCGACAGCCCGATGCAGGTAACCAATTGCCTCAGCGCGCTTGCTATTCTTTCCTTTATCTCTCTTTCTTTTGTCTTCTTGAACTTCGATCTTGATCTCATTCTGTTTCTGCCCCTTGTCCTTTAGAATTCCCTGAGATGGAAGACATGGACATCGACGCTGTCATCGAGGAGACCGCCAGGGATGTTGCCGCCGAAGCCGACAAGATCACTGCTGGCGAGGCCGCCATGGACACCACCGTAGAAGCCAGCGGTGCTTTTGCCGAGGAAGCCGCCAAGACTGCACAGGAGGAACCCGCCAAAGAATCTACTGAAGAGGGCGGCAAGGAGGCTGGTGACCGTACTGATGGCATTCCTGCCGCAGGAGCGCCACGTGCTACGCCGGCCACGGAGCCCCCTGCTACTGGTGAGGTGGTTGTTGAGGATCAACCGTCAACATCTGAAGTCCCCTCATCCAGCAAATATCTCAAAGTCAGCGAGAACCTGTTTGTCAACTTGCCGGGGACGGCAAGCATTGGGGCACTGGCCGAAGGGGAAGTCTTTGATGAAGAAATCATCGCTGCTGCCGGGCTCGAGGTTGTTGATGATCCAAGCGCTAGCAGCGGCAAATCTGAAGAAGATCAGCTCCTTCAGGCCATGGGCAAAAAATTCCGCAAACTCCAGGCTCTTCACCGCGCCTGGAAAGAGAAAGCGGATTCTAGAATGGCAGTTGTCGAGGCGGCCGAAGCAGATTTTCAGAGGCGCGTCGAACAAATGCAAGTCTGGTACGCCGAGGCCCTCCAAGAGTTGACTGCCGGCCGGGAACAAGTGAGCCAACAGTGGACAGAAATCCTCCTGAAACAATCTGACATGGAGAAGGCGCAAGAGGAAGCTACGCAAAGAATTGCTGCTGAAGATGCTCTCCTAACGGGGCATCGCATTGCGCTTGATGCTCACGAGGAAGACCTTTCCGCACGTGAGCAGGCGCTCGCCGCCAAGCTTCACAGCAAAGATGAAGATATCGAGAAGCTTGTCGCGCGGCGGACCCAGGAGCTGGAGCAGAAACACAAACAGACGCTCAAAGCTCTAACTGTAGATCACGCCGGCAAGCTCAAGGAGGCCGTCGATGCTGCCGAGGCTGCAGAGGCCGCCAAGAATGAGCTGAGCGACAAAGTAAAGAAACTGGAAGTGGATCTCGAAGAACACGACAAGGAGCTCTCGACGCTCAAAGGTGATAGGGAAAAAACCCTCCACACCCTGGCGGAGATGCAAGTTGCCATGTCTAACAAGACCAAGCAGCTTTCCTCAGCAAATGATGCTATTACCATTCTGGAATTGAAGCTGACCATGTTGGAGAAGTCTCTCGGGGCCGGCAGGGCCCGCGAGAAGGCCCTGCTCAAGGATCTCCAGGAAGAGAGGAACCTGCTCAAGAGCGCTGCCACCGCCCAAGTTGATTACGAAAAGGGGGTGAAAATCTGGACTGGACGTCTCATCGACGCTGCGGAGAAGCTCGCGGCAGAACTGTCAACCATGGGCCTGTCAAACTTCAGGTATTCTTCCGAGGAAAGGATATCTTCGAGTACCAGGTTGACGATGTTCTTCGAAAGCATCATTGATGCTCTGAAGTTGCTTCAGTCTAACCGGGCGACCCAATTGGCCAATGAGTCCCGCCGGCTTTGCCGGGCCGTCCTCCGCAAGGTACTTATCAAGGTGGTGCATAGTAATCCTGGCATCGACCTCTCCAACGTGCTTGGCCACCTGCCAAAGGACGCAAACCTCGAGGTGCTTGAAGAGCTTGTCGCGCCTATCCTTGAGAAGGTGGATTCAATCAAAAGGGTCGAAAGCCAGCGCAGAGATTAACTGCTCCACCTCTTCTTGCCGTCGTCATTCCATGCCAAAGACAATTAAGTCTTAAGTTAGAACTGCGGCAACTTATTAATGTAATATAACTTGCCTATATTTGGGTACATGCATGCTATCTCCCTTGTCTGATTCCTTTATGTATGGAGTTCACCCTATGCTTACTGAAAAACTTGCCGGCGCGCAACCTGCCGCGAGCGCTGGGTGCGGGACTTCAGCAGCCTGCTGGAGGCGCAGCGACCAGCAAGACTCCTTGGCGTTCTCAGTGCAGCCACTTAAATCATTGAGCAGACTCGAAACAAAATAAGGGCGCAACCGATTACAACAAGGGTTCCTTCGCGTGCAGATTTTCCATACAAAAGTCGAAATCGTCCAAGGAAATAACTTTGCAATAAAGGAAACTTGTTCTAAGTTTTAGAACTTAGCTTTCTGTCGCTGTCCTTCCTCCGGCAAGCGTCAATTCTGAACGTCGCCAATTGGTACTCATATCTCCCTTCGCCCCCCCGGCAAATGTGCACGCGAGGAATCCTTCTGTCTTTTGAGAAAAAGAAAGAAGAGAAATAAAGATATGAAATCTTGGCGGTTCGTTAGAACTTACCGGGAGTAAGTGTCACACAACATCTTAGACACACATGCATATATATATGAACATGGAAATCAATAAGGAAATGCACAACACTTAAATTTATTCATCTGTGCTCAGGATCTGTGCTTGGCTTTGTACAAAATATTATATGCCTTGCCGGTAAGACTTGTACAAAAGGGTGGTTGCCGGGGGCCCCCGGCAACTGCGCCTTATGGGTAGAACTTGCGAAGTTGTTCGATATTCCAGGAATTGCTCACTGGAACGCCATCTTCAGTCTCCAGGCGAACAGCGCCGGGCCTGGTGACTCGTACTACCCGATAAGGGCCTTCCCACTTTGACGTCAACTTGTTTGAATTCTTGGCGGACTGAATCCGTCGAAGAACAAGGTCGCCTTCCTCAAGGCTTCGGGCATGAACTTTGCGGCTATGGTAGCGGCGCAAAGCTTGCTGGTAGCATGCAGCTCGCACAGCAGCCTAAAGATGATCCTCCTCAAGGAGCACAGCGTCATCTTGCCGCAGCTGCTCTTGCTCAAGCTCATCATAAGCGAGCACTCGAGGTGATCCGCACGTGAGTTCCGTGGGGAGAACTGCTTCTGCTCCGTAGACCAGAGCGAAGGGTGTCTGGCCGGTGGCTCGATTTGGTGTCGTTCTGATTGACCAAAGAACCGCCGGCAACTCATCAATCCAGCGTCTTCCGCACTTTTTCAGCCTGTCAAAGGTTCTGGTCCTAAGACCGCGCAGCACTTCAGCATTGGCCCTCTCCGGTTGGCCGTTGCTTCTTGGGTGAGCAACATAGGCAAAACAAATTTTGCCGCCAAGGTCTTGGACGTACTGCATGAAGGTGCGACTTGTGAATTGCGTGCCATTGTCGGTGATGATCCTGTTGGGCACACCGAAACGGCAAACTATCCCTTTAAAGAACTTGACGGCTGATTGTGCTGTCACCTTCCTCACTGCTTCCACCTCCGGCCACTTTGTGAACTTGTCGATAGCAACGTACAAGTACTCAAAGCCCCCGGTAGCATGGGGGAAAGGGCCCAGTATGTCGAGCCCCCAGACCGAGAATGGCCAGGAGAGAGGGATTGTCTGAAGAGCTTGAGCTGGTTGATGCGATTTCTTCGAATGAAACTGGCACGCTTCACACTTAGTTACTAGTGCAGTTGCATCCTGGAGAGCGGTGGGCCAAAAGAAACCCTGCCGGAATGCTTTCCCGACAAGTGCTCTTGATCCTATGTGAGAGCCACATATGCCTCCATGTATTTCTGCCAACAGCTCTAGTCCATCCTCCCGAGGAATGCACTTCAATTTCACACCGTTTGGTCTCTTTCTGTATAGGACGTCATCGACGAACTTGTACATAACAGACCGACGGGCTACTCTTTCCGCTTCTTCCTGTTCCTCCGGGAGTTCTCCTGTTTGAAGGAAATGGACAATGTGCTGTGCCCATGCTGGAGCCTGGGGCTCGACAGCTAGGACTAAAGGCATCTCCTCTGCCGGGGGAACGTTTGTCTCGACGGCAAGGGCCTGAGCCCCCGCTGGAGCCTGTTGTTCCCTGGCAGGCATGTCGTTGATCCCGGCAACTTCCTTGCCGGCGGCTCCCGGGAGCTCTGCCGGGAAGTACTAACCAGAATTCAACTTTGTTCTCTTTTCTTGCCGCATTGATGGCGCCACGGATGGTTGAGTCAAATGGAGCACAAAAGTTCCTGGTTCCACAGGCAACTTGAGGGCGGCACACTTTGACAGGTCGTCAGCAATACTGTTTTCGGCACGAGGGATGTGCTCCATTTGCAGACCGTCAAAGTGCTCTTCCATTTTTCTCACTTCATCCACGTAGGCTTGCATCAATGGACTCTGATAACTCTTATTAACTTGCCTGACGACAAGCTGTGAATCGCCTCTGATGACGAGCTTCTTGATACCAAGGTCTGCCGCGATCCTGAGACCGGCAAGCAAGCCCTTGTACTCCGCAGTGTTGTTCGTCGAACTCTCCCGGGGAAAATGCATTTGGACTACGTACTTGAGGTGCTCTCCGATGGGTGCGACAAGCAACACGCCAGCACCGGCGCCTTGCAGCGAAAAAGCCTCGTCAAAGTACATAACCCATTGCTGGTCAATTTCCTTGCCGGGGAGAATTGTTTCTTGAACCTCCTCGTATGGCATTGGGGTCCATTCCGCAACGAACTCTGCCAAGGCCCTGCTCTGAATTGTCGAAGTGCTTTCAAACTTGAGACCGAAGCTCGACAACTCCAACGCCCACTCCACAATCCTGCCGGTTGCTTCTGGATTTCGCAAAATCCGTTGCAACGGAAAGCGAGTGACGACAGTGATTTCATGTGCTTGAAAATAATGGCGCAGCTTCCTCGAGGCCATAAGGAGGCCGAAAAGCAACTTCTGCACGCAAGAATATCTTGACCTAGCTCCTTGTAAGAGCTAACAAAATAAACTGGGCGCTGCACCACCTTTTTCTTCTGCAATGATTCTTCTAACTGCGTAGATCTTGTCTTGCCGGGATCAACCCTTGCCGGGGAAGATCCTGCCGCGTCACCTGACGGTCCTGCCGCTGGTGTTGCTTCCTCATCAGCTTCTCTCTGCACCACTAACGCAGCACTAACCACTTGATTTGTTGCTGCCAAATATAGCAGCAACGGCTCTCGTGGTTTAGGCGCGACTAGTGTCGGCGAAGAAGAAAGGTATTTCTTCAAATCTTGCAGCGCAGGCTCCGCCTCCGGAGTCCATTTCATCGGACCTGCCTTCTTCAAAATTTTGAAAAAGGGCAGGGCGCGCTCAGCAGATTTGGAAATAAATCTGCTTAGAGCAGCAACACAGCCGGCAAGACGACGGACATCCTTGACGCGTCTTGGCGCTTCAATCTGCTCAATAGCTTTGATCTTGTCGGGGTTCACCTCGATTCCCCGACAAGATACAAAGAATCCGAGGAGCTTATCGGAAGGAACACCGAACACGCACTTCTCAGGATTGAGCTTTAAGTTGATCTTGCGCAGATTTGCAAATGTTTCTTCTAAATCTTGTATGAGCGTTGCTTTGTCCTTGGTTTTGACCACTATATCATCCATATATGCCTCTATATTTCTATGGAGCTGAGGCTCAAAACCAATTTGGACCGCTCTTGCAAATGTAGAACCAGCACTTTTCAACCCGAAAGGCATTTGTATAAAACAATACGTACCACATGGGGTGATAAATGCGGTCTTTTCTTCATCTTCTTCCGCCATGAAGATCTGATGATACCCTGAGTAGGCATCAAGGAAGGACATGAGATCACAACCAGCGGTGGAATCCACAATCTGGTCGATGCGCGGCAAGGGAAAGGGATCTTTTGGACAGGCTTTATTGATATCTGTATAATCGATACACAGCCTCCATTTCCCATTCGCCTTGAGCACTACAACCGGATTGGCCAACCAGGTTGGGTGAAGCACCCCTCTGACCAATCCTGCCGCCTCCAGCTTTCTGATTTCCTCGGCAATGAATTCTTGCCGCTCCAAGGCTTGCTTCCTGACCCTCTGCTTGACGGGCCACGCGTGAGGACAGACAGCAAGATGGTGCTCAATTACCTCCCTGGGAACACCGGGGATGTCAGACGGTTGCCATGCAAACACGTCGACATTCGCCCGCAGGAAGGCAACGAGCGCGCTTTCCTATTTGTCATCTAGGGTGGAACTTATGGTGAAAGCTCCTCCCGTTCCATCCTCCCTGACGGGCACCTTCTTGGTCTCTGGTGGAGCAGCCTTGGATTTCTTGTTCTTGCCGGTGGAACTCTCTGGTGCATCCTCAACGGAAGCGCAGCACTCCGAGGAGGTGCGCTTGCCGGAGTTCGCGCCAAGATTCTTGCCGGTCTTCTTCATCCCCCTGGGAGTTCCAGCGGCAGGAGCAGATGCCCTGACGCCAGGTGCTGCAACTGCTTCCCGGTAGAGTTGGTCGGCACAGATGAGCGCATCCTTCTTATCGGAATGGATAGTAATGACACTCAACGGTCCGGGCATCTTCAAAACATTATACGCGTAGTGTGATGCCGCCATGAACTTAGCCAGCGCTGGCCGACCAAGGATCCCATTGTATGACATAGGGATCTTGGCGACATCAAACACTACCTTCTCGGTCCTATAGTTGAGCTCGCTACCAAATGTCACCGGTAGCGTAATCTTGCCCTTTGGCTGGGTTCTTCCCGGATTGACCCCTTGAAACGTGCCCATTTCTTCGAGATCTTCATCAGGAATTTGAAGCCTCTTGAGCACATCCGGTGAAATTAGGTTCAGCCCAGCCCCACCGTCAACCAGCATTTTCGTCACCTTGAGGTTGCGGATTGTTGGTGAGACCAACAATGGCAAGCACCCGACCACAGTTGTGCGATCAGGGTGATCCTCGGCGTCGAAAATGATAGGCATGTTGGACCACTTCAGGGGCTTACATGCATCTGGCGACGGTTCTGTTGCATTGACTTCTCGCACCCACTGTTTAAGTCGACGGTGGGAAGAATGCAGTGAGGCACCCCCATCGATACACATAGCCTCTGTAGCTTTCTGGAATTCTTGCTCACTGGACTCATCGTTTCTTCATCATCATCTTCTTCCTTGTCTCGGCCTCGAGCGGGCCTCTCCCTCTGTTGCTTGGCCTTGCCGCGGCGACCCCCTCGGCCACCATGCTTCTTGCCGGATCCGTCAGCACCGTCATGGGCCTTATCCTTATCTCGCCTTTCATACTCAGCCCTCTGTGTCTCGGCAAGCTGTTCAACTTGCCGGCAGTTTTGGAGATCGTGGCCCTTGGTGCGATGGATCTTGCAATACTGCTTGCCGGAGCTTTCCGACTTGTCGGCCGCCGCCAAGGCCTGACAGGATGAGCACCCGGCAAGTTCCTTGCCGGGGTCGTCAACCTTGGCCTTCTTGGCGGCGCCGGGGTTGCCGGATTCCTCGACAGCAAGCACGGCCTTGCCTATGCGTTTCTTGTTCTGCCGCCGGCCTTTCCTTGATGGGGTCGCAGCGTGTTCATCTTCCGATTCGCCCCCGCGCCAACAGCCTCACCAGGGAGTTTCCTCCCCTCTTCAGCTCAAGCGCATTTGTCGGCCAAAGCGTAAAGCTCGGCGATACTCCTGACTTTGTTCATTGCCAGCTCTTCCCGCATTTTGCGGTTACGCACGTTCTGATGAAACGCACTAACAACAGCGGCAGGGTGAACGTCAGGAATATTGTACTGCACCCGGCTGAATCTCTGGATAAACTTGCGCAGGGATTCGCCCTCCTTATGAGGGATGATATGCAAATCACTTTCTTGGCCAGGAGCTTGGTGGCCTCCAACAAAGGCGCCAACAAACTGATGGCACAGATCTGACCAAGAAGAAATAGAATTCTCCGGCAGATGCATCAACCACGACCTGACGTTGGGTTTGAGCACCAACGGGAAGTAGTTGGCAAGTATCTTGTCATCTCGGCCCCCGGCAACCTGCACCGCAATGGTGTAAATGCTCAGGAACTCCGAGGGATGAGTCTTGCCGTCATATTTCTCCGGGACCTCTGGCTTGAAGGTTTGGGAATTGGGCCACTGGACTTGCCGCAGCTCACGGGTAAACGCTGGAGTCCCTACCTCGTAAGGCAAGTCTCCTGCGTCCCCTGGCGCAGGCTCGTCGACAGCCGGCCCTGTGCGCTTATCAGACTGATAGCGCGCTTCCCGTCGCCGCTCGATGGTAGTTCGAGCGTCCTCTTTGCCTCGTTCCTGGAGAACTTGACGCTGGTCGCGGCGCATCCGTGGATCGGACGACGTCGTGGAATCATCATCACGGCGATCGACCTGCTGGGTTGTCGCCCGCCGCTGGTGTCGCGGAGGGGAGTGCACCGTGGTTGCACCACCTCCGGTTTTCTCCACATCGGCTCGCGCCGGATCGATGGGCCTTCGCTGTGAGGGCCCTGCCTCTTGTGGCCCATCTTTGCTGGCGAAGCCAATAAGGCTCTAGATAGTAGCTCGCCACTCCTCCATTTTCTCCGGAGCAGGAGGGAAATCGAGGAGCAGCTGCGCACGTGCCAAGGCTTCCGCTGGTGTAGGCGGCGGCGACATGTGCGAGGTACGTGAGGTGCTCTGACTCCTAGCCATGTTAGAAGGAGCACCATCACGGTCACGCGACCGCGCGCCACCTCCCCCGGCAGCTCGGTGTGCATGCTGGGCCCGCGCATCTTGGGATCGATGCGCAGAAACCTTTTCATGGGGACGCCCTGAACCACCAGTGCCATGACGTCGCTCGTCGTGCACGACCTGGGTAGGCCGTGACGCTTGCGCCGGCGCGGGAGCCCCAGAAGGCGTCCTCTGATCTCTGGAATTCGTTGTGCCACCCGTAGGCAACACAGCTCCGTCTCTGGATCTAGCGGCGTGTGGGTTGCCGCTGCCACTACGAACGACGCCGCTCGCCTGGCTTGGATCACCGGAACGCCATGGAGGCTCTAATCCTCTTCCTTCTGCACCCACGCCATCGCCCGTATGCGAAGGCACAGGCAAAACGGACGTGGATGGTTGCGTCGTTGCAGCGCTCTTCTTCTTAGGTGGCATGATGATGAAGATGATGAAGAAACTAAGGCGCCGATCACTAGATCAGGTTCACACACCCTACAATCCCCCTACCTGGCGTGCCAAAGATGTCGGCGTGCGACACCTATGGGATCCTAAGGGACCCCTTTACGATTCAGCGGGGGGAGAGGTATGCGTAAAGAGCAGAACCAACGATCGACGCGGGGCGATTTTTACCCAGGTTCGGGTCGCTAATCAGCGTAAAACCCTACTCCTACCTTGTTTTATTATTGATGTTCTTGAGCCCAGGCTCCAGGAGCGCTCGCAGTGAACAGTACGTTCAAAGAGCAGCTACGCATGCAGAATGGGCCAGAAGATCGTCCTCTCCGGTAGCAGTTGCCTTGGGCCTCCTTTTATACCATCAAGGGGTCACCACAGTGGCGAAATGTACATACATTGAGGTGTAAAGTAGCTACAGGGTCATCATACCTAACCCCTGACGGATTAGGACGAACGCATTTAATGCACCGTGAGGTGTCCGTCTGGGTGTCCTCACTTTCTTGGGGATGGAAAAAGGGGCCATCCCATCAGCACCGCTTAAGCTCTCCTCCACTGGCGCGCCGCCACGCATCCAAAGAAGGACCCAGAACGTCGGGTTTGTTGCTGTGCCAAAGCGGTGGCACAGCAACAAAATCTTGCCGGGCGCCGAGCCTTGCCGGGCTTCGCAGGCCACCCCGGCAAGATCTTGCCGGGGAAGCTGGCCCTTGGATTCCAGCCCTTCTTATCTGCTGATCCTCAGATCTTTGACTTGAGGATTTCTTTGGTGGCCTGAGTCAACCTCGAACTGTTCCCCGACAAGCCTTGCCGCGAGTATGGCTACAACTGCCCATGCACAAGTACGGGGTACTAATGGCCCAATACTTAGAACACCGACAGCGGCCGAGGTGGGCACAACCCACCTGGGCGCGCATGGGCCCCCAGGCGCGCCCTGGTGGGTTGTGCTCCCCTCGGAGCCCCCTCAGGTACTTTCTTGGCCCATCGTGTGTCTTCTGGTCCATAAAAAATCACCAAAAAGTTTCACTGCGTTTGGACTCCGTTTGGTATTGATTTTCTGCGAAGTAAAAACAAGCAAAAAACAGCAACTGGCACTGGGCACTATGTCAATAGGTTAGTCCGAAAAAATGATATAAAGTTGCTATAAAATGATTGTAAAACATCAAAGAATGATAATATAACAACATGGAACAATAAAAAATTATAGATACGTTGGAGACGTATCAACATCCCCAAGCTTAATTCCTGCTCGTCCTCGAGTAGGTAAATGATAAAAATAGAATTTTTGATGTGGAATGCTGCCTAACATGTTCATCACATATTCTTTTCTTCATAGCATGGACATTTGGACTTTTATATGATTCAAAGCAATAGTCTAGTTTTGACATGAAGATTTCAATACTCAAGCATATCAACAAACAACCATGTCCTTCAAAATACCAATACTAAAGCAAGTTATCCCTAGCCCATTATGCTCAATCATTGATCCATTCATGAAACACACTCGCATATTAGCTACACCCAATGCTCAAGTATGATCATAGTGCCCCTTAGTTGGTGCTTTATAAGAAAAGATGGAGACTCAAAATAAAAATTGCATAAAGTAAATAGAAAGGCCCTTCGTAGAGGGAAGTAGGGATTTGTAGAGGTGCCAGAGCTCAAAGCGAAAAAGATAGAGATAAAAATATTTTGGGTGGCATGCTTTTCCTGTCAACGAAACGACCGAGTAATTCCCAACACTTTCCATGCTAGATATATCATAGGCGGTTCCCAAAAAGAAAATAAAGTTTATTCCTTTTTCCACCATACTTTCACATTCCACGGCTAACCGAATCCATGGGTGCCGTCCATACCAACACTTTCCAAGGAATTTATTATTTGACAACATAAAGTAAATCCATTTTTCATTTCGGGACTAGGCATCCCTAATACCTTTGCCGTACTCTCGTGCAATGACAAGTGAATAGACACTCATCTTGAGAATAACACATCTAGCATGGAAAATATTGGCCACCCCCTGACGCTTCATGAGCGGTACGAGGACACAAAAGAGAAATTTATTTTGAAAATGAGATGGCACGTACAAATTTTCTTAGAACGGCAAAATAATACCGCATATAGGTAGGTATAGTGGACTCATATGGCAAAACTGGGTTTAAGGATTTTGGATGCACAAGTAGTGATCATACTTAGTGCAAATGAAGGCTAGCAAAAGATTGAGAAGCATCCAACCAAGAAACGAAAAATCTCATAAGCGAGCATTAAGCATAACTAACACCGAATAATGCACCACAAGTAGGATATAATTTCATTGCATAACTATTGACTTTCGTGCTTGTATAGGGAATCACAAACCTTAACATCAATATTCTTACTAAGCCATAATTACTCATTAACATGACTCACATATTATATCATCATATCGCAAAACTATTACAAGGAATCAAGTTTATTTTGTCCAATGATCTTCATGAAAGTTTTTATTATATCCCTCTTGGATATCTATCACTTTGGTACTAATTTTATATGTTGCTTTTGATAGCTCAAACAAATCTAAGTGAAGAACATGAGCATAAAAATTTTCTTCTCTCAAAATAATTTAAGTGAAGCATGAGAGAATTTCTTATAAAATTTACTAACTCTCAAATAAATCTAAGTGAATCATGAGAGCATTTCTTCAAAAATACTAAAGCACACCGTGCTCAAAAAGATATAAGTGAAGCACTAGAGAAATATCCATAGCTCATAAAGATTTAAGTGAAGCATAGATAGCAATTCTAACAAGTCATGGAATAATTTTGGCTCTCTCAAATAGGTGTGTATAGCAAGGATTCTTGACTTAAAAAAAGAAAAGCAAAAACAAGCAAAGACTCATATCATACAAGACGCTCCAAGCAAAACTCATGATATGTGACGAATAAAAATATAGCTCCAAGTAAAATACCGATGGTCTTTAGAAGAAAGAGGGGATGCCACTCGGGGCATCCCCAAGCTTAGTTGCTTGTTCCTATTTTGGATAATAACTTGGGGCGCCATGGGGCATCCCCAAGCTTAGGCTCTTCTTACTCCTTATTCCTTCATCCATCGTGATCTCACCGAAAACTTGAAAACTTCAATCACACAAAACTCAACATAACCTTCGTGAGATCCGTTAGTATAAGAAAACTAATCTTTACTTTAAGTACTGTAGAAAACCCATTCAAATTTTGTTATTGCATTATATCTACTGTATTCTAACTTTACCATGGCTTATAACCTCCAATACAAACCATAGATTCATCAAAATAAGCACACAATGCAAAGAAAACAGAATCTGTCAAAAACAAAACAGTCTGCAAAGATACGAATTGCTCTCATACTTCTGTAATTCCAAAAATTCTAAAAAATTAGGAGAACAGGGGAAATTTGCATATATATCTTGTGTAAAAAATTCAGAATTTTTTGCGCTTCTGTGAATGTTTAAAATTATTTTACTGGACGCAAAAGTTTCTGTTTTCCAACAAGATCAAATCAACTATCACCAAAGCTATCCCAAAGGCTTTGCTTGGCACAAACACTAATTAAAACACAAAAACATAATCATAACAGCAGCATAATTGTGCAAACACAGAAGAACAGAAAGAAAACGACAAAAATAAGCTTTATTCATTGGGTTGCCTCCCAACAAGCGCTATCGTTTTATGCCCCTAGCTAGGCGTAATGCATAGATCTAAGTGTTGTCATATTTGTTTCTAGATCCATAAGATGCCCTCATGATTGATTCATATGGTGGCTTAATTCTTGTTCTAGGAAAGTGTTCCATACCCTTCCTTAGTGGAAATTGAAATTTAATATTGCCTTCTTTCATATCAATCACGGCACCAATAGTACGTAAAAACGGTCTACCAAGTATAATTGGACAAGACGGAAGGATTGAACTACGTCGGTATTTCCCCAAAGAGGAAGGGATGATGCAGCACAACAACGGTAGGTATTTCCCTCAGTGATGAGACCAAGGTTATTGAACCAGTAGGGGAACCATGCAACACTACGTAAACATTACCTGCACACAAAGAACAAATACTTGCAACCCGACGTGTTAAAGGGGTTGTCAATCCCTTTCGGGTAACAGCGCCAGAAATTGGCACGTGGATGGGAGAAAGTTGTAATAGATTGATAGATGCAAATAAAAGCAAATAAAATTCAGCGAGGTATTTTTGGGTTTTTGATAATATAGATCTAAAAATAAATGGTGCAAATAAATAAAAAGGCAAATAGCAATATAGATCTGAAAGTATATGATGGGTAAATAGACCCGGGGGCCGTAGATTTCACTAGTGGCTTCTCTCGAGAAAAATAGCATACGGTGGGTAAACAAATTACTGTTGGGCAATTGATAGAACTTCAAATAATCATGATGATATCCAGGCAATGATCATTATATAGGCATCACGTCCAAGATTAGTAGACCGACTCCTGCCTGCATCTACTACTATTACTCCACACATCGACCGCTATCCAACATGCATCTAGTGTATTAAGTTCATGGAGAAACAGAGTAATGCAATAAGAACGATGACATGATGTAGACAAGATCTATTCATGTAGGAAATAGACCCCATCTTGTTATCCTTAATGGCAACGATACATACGTGCCGTTTCCCCTTCTGTCACTGGGATCGAGCACCGTAAGACCGAACCCATCACAAAGCACCTCTTCCCATGGCAAGAAAAATTGATCTAGTTGGCCTAACTAAACCAAAGATTCGAAGAAGAAATACGAGGCTATAAGTAATCATGCATATAAGAGATCAAAAGACTCAAATAACTTTCATGGATAAAAAGATAGATCTAATCATAAACTCAAAGTTCATCGGATCCCAACAAACACACCGCAAAAAGAGTTACATCAAATAGATCTCCAAGAGACCATTGTATTGAGAATCAAAAGAGAGAGAGGAAGCCATCTAGGTACTAACTACGGACCCGTAGGTCTACAATGAACTACTCACGCATCATCGGAGAGGCACCAATGAGGATGGTGAACCCCTTCGTGATGGTGTCTAGATTGGATCTGTGGTTTCTGGAACTTGCGGTGGCTGGAATTGTTTTTCGTCGACTCCCCTAGGGTTTTTGGTCGTCCAGGGTATTTATAGAGCAAAGAGGCGGTGCGGGATGCGGCCGAGGTGGGCACAACCCACCAGGGCATGCCTGGGCCCCCAGGCGCGCCCTGGTGGGTTGTGCTCCCCTCGGAGCCCCCCCCTCAAGTACTTTCTTGGCCCATCATGTGTCTTCTGGTCCATAAAAAATCACCAAAAAGTTTTGCTGCATTTGGACTCCATTAGGTATTGATTTTCTGCGAAGTAAAAAACAAGCAAAAAATAGCAACTGGCACTGGGCACTATGTTAATAGGTTAGTCCCAAAAAATGATATAAAGTTGCTATAAAATGATTGTAAAACATCAAAGAATGATAATATAACAGCATGGAACAATAAAAAAATTATAGATACGTTGGAGATGTATCAGTTACACCGCTGCATAGAGGGGGAGGGAGTTGGTGATGATGGCGGCGAAGTTGTTGGTGTAGATCGTCGTCACGATGATGGTCCGGGAGGTGTTCCGGCGCCACCGGGAGAGAGAGCCCCCTCCTTATTCTTCTTCCTTGACCTCCCCCCTAGATGGGAGGAGGGTTTCCCCTCTGGTCCATGGCCTCCATGGTGGCAGAGGGGTGGGAGCCCCTCCGAGATTGGATCTATCTCTCTGTTTCTTTTCTGTTTCGCGTTCCTGTTTTCTGGTCTTTCACCGTTTCTTAAATTCCTGGAGATCCGTAACTCCAATTGGGCTGAAATTTTAACACAATTTTCTTCCAGATATTATGTTTCTTGTGGCTAAAGAAGGGCACCAACCGCCTAACAGGGGCCCCACAAGCTTGCTGGCCGTGCCCAGGGTAGGGGGCACGCCTATCGAGCTTGTGGGCCCCTCGGGGATCGCCTCGCATTGATTCTTTTTTCCAAAAATCACACATATTCCAAAATAAATCTTTGTAAATTTTTATCGCGTTTGGACTTTGTTTGGTATGGATATTCTGCGAAACAAAAAACATGCAACAAACAGGAACTGGCACTGGGCACTGGATCAACATGTTAGTCCCAAAAATAATATAAAATATTGCCAAAAGTATATGAAAGTTGTAGAATATTGGCATGAAAAAATACAAAATTATAGATATGATGGCGATGTATCAGCATCCCCAAGCTTAATTCCTGCTCGTCCTCGAGAAGGTAAATGATAAAAAAGATAATTTTTGATGTGGAATGCTACCTAGCATAATCTTGATCATATAATCTAATCATGGCATGAATATTAAGACACAAGTGATTCAAAGCAATAGTCTATAATTTGACATAAAGACATCAATACTCAGGCATCCCAACAAATAATCATGTCTTTCAAAATATCAAAGCTAAAGAACATTATCCCTACAAAATCATATAGTCTTGTCATGCTCCATATTCTTAACACAAAGTATTTATCATGCACAACCCTGATGACAAGCCGAGAAATTGGTTCATAATTTTTAACGCGCTTCAGCTTTTTCAACCCCCATGCAATACATGAGCGCAAGCCATGGATATAGCAGTATGGGTCGAATAAAGTATGGTGATAGAGATATGGAGAAGAAAAAAAAGGAAGAAAGTCTCACATCGACGCGACTAATCAATGGGATATGGAGATGCCCATCAATTGATGTCAATGTGAGGAGTAGGGATTGCCATGCACCGGATGCACTAAGAGCTATAAGTGTATGAAAGCTCAAACTGAAAACTAAATGGGTGTTCATCCAACTTGCTTGCTCATGAAGACCTCGGGCATTTGAGGAAGCCCGTCATCGGAATATACAAGCCAAGTTCTATAATGAAAAAATCCCACTAGTATATGAAAGTGACAACATAGGAGACTCTCTATATGAAGAACATGGTGCTACTTTGAAGCACAAGTGTGGAAAAGGATATGAACATTGCCCCTTCTCTCTTTTTCTCTTATTTTTTGTTTTTCTTATTTTTTTGTTGGGCTCTTTTTGGCCTCATTTTTATTTTTTTTATTTTCGTCCGGAGTCTCATCCCGACTTGTGGGGGAATCATAGTCTCCATCATCCTTTCCTCACTGGGGCAATTCTCTAATAATGATGATCATCACACTTTTATTTACTTACAACTCGATACAACTAATACATGATGACTCTATATGAATGCCTCTGGCAGTGTACCAGGATGTGCAATGATCTATCATAGCAAAGATATCAAAAAACAGACAAGCCATGAAAATATCATGCTAGCTATCTTACGATCATGCAAAGCAATATGACAATGAATACTCAAGTCATGTATATGATGATGATGGAAGTTGCATGCAATATATCTCGGAATGGCTATGGAAATGCCATAATAGGTAGGTATGGTGGCTGTTTTGAGGAAGATATAATGAGGCTTATGTGTGATAGAGCGTACCATATCACGTGGTTTGGATGCACCGGCGAAGTTTGCACCAACTCTTGAAGTGAGAAAGGGCAACACACGACACCAAAGAGGCTAGCAAATTGTGGAAAGGTGAGAGTGCGTATAATCCATGGACTCACATTAGTCATAAAAAACTCACATACTTATTGCGAAAGTTTATTAGCCCTCGAAGCAAAGTACTACTATGCATGCCCCTAGGGGGATAGATTGGTAGGAAAAGACCACCGCTCGTCCCCGACCGCCACTCATAAGGAAGACAATCAATAATAAATCATGCTCCAATTTCATAGCATAACGCGAGACTATATGTGCATGCTTTGGGAATCACAAACCTTAACACCAATATTCTTACTAAACCACAATCATTCACTAGTACCTCCCACATATTATCATCTCTATATCGCAAAACTATTGCAAGGAATAAAACATATCACATTCAGTGATCTACAAGTTTTATGTAGGATTTTATGACTAACCATGTGAATGACCAATTCCTGTTAATTCTCTAAATAGATATAAGTGAAGCAAGAGAGTTTAATTCTTTCTACAAAAGATATGCCCACGCTCTAGCAAATATAAGTGAAGCAAAAGAGCATTGTACAAATGGCGGTTTTCTATGTCTAGAGAAACAGGCATCCAAACTTCAAATGATATATGTGAAGCACATGAACCATTCTATAAAGCCATACTCAAAAGATATAAGTGAAGTGCAAAGAGCATTCTATAAATCAACCAAGGACTATCTCATACCAACATGGTGCATTATTAAAATAAAAATAAAAAATCACACGACGCTCCAAGAATTTACGCATATCATGTGACGAATAAAAATATAGCTCCAAGTAAAATTACCGATGGTCGTTAGAAGAAAGAGGGGATGCCTTCCGGGGCATCCCCAAGCTTAGTTGCTTGGGAGTCCTTGAATATTACCTTGGGGTGCCTCGGGCATCCCCAAGCTTAGTCTCTTGCCACTCCTTATTCCTTCATCCATCGTGATCTCACCCAAAACTTGAAAACTTCAATCACACAAAACTTAACAAAACCCTCGTGAGATCCGTTAGTATAATAAAGCAAATCACTACTTTAAGTACTGTTGCAAACCCATTCATATTTTATTTTTGCATTATAACTACTGTACTCTAGCTTCACCATGGCTTATATCACCAATATAATCCATAGATTCACCAAAATACGCAAAATAATGCATTAAAAACAGAATCTGTCAAAAACAGGACAGTCTGTAGTAATCTGAACATTGACCATACTTCTGTAACTCTTAAAATTAGGAAAAAAATAAAAAAATTGCATAGCAGTAATGTGTAAAAGTTTCAGAAACTTTTGATGTTTCAGTAAAAAAGTAAATTCACGCACTATAGCCAAAGTTTCTATTTTTGCACTGCACATAACAAACAAGCAATCTAATCATCCTAAAGGAAAATCTTGGCACATTATTTTCATAATACAATGGGTTTGTACAAGGGGATAATTATTTTTGTGAGAAACTTCCATGAAAAAATCTACATTGTTTCCATGAGCATGAACATGAGTGTTCAAGGTCGACCCTCACTTCTCCAATGCATAACCTTCCAATCGCTTCTCTTTTTGAAAAAAATAGGTTCCCCTCTATATTATTTTGTTTTTAAACTTTTTAAAAGCACACAACAGAATAAAATGACTCTCTAAAACTTCCAGGTTGTCTCCCTGGCAGCGCTTTCTTTAAAGCCATTAAGCTAGGCATAAAGTGCTCAAGTAATTGATCCACCCAGATCCCAAGGTATATCAAAGCCAATTTTAATTAACAATGATTTGTATTTTAGTATTGAGCACAAAGTAATATATATCATGTAACAACGAAGTCTAACTCTCTTCCTATGCATCGGCATGTCATAAAAGAACAATTCATGCACACAAAGTAAAGGCCCATACATAGCATAAATAGTTTCTTGCAATTTTATTATGTTGGAAACATAGAGAGGTGGAGATGTAGTTCCTCTCTCAAAATAATTGCAAGTAGGAGCAGCAAGCAGCAAGCACATGCATATTATATTTTTTAAAATCATCATGTGTAATAGTAAAATGCAACCCATCAATATAATCCTTAATAAGCACAAACTTCTTCGATATAGTGTAGTTGGGAGAATTCAAAAAGATAATAGGACTACCATGCGTAGGTGCAATAGCAACAATTTCATGTTTAACATAAGGAACTATAGCAAGTTCATCTCCATAAGCATAATTCATATTGGCATCATGGCCACAAGCATAGCAAGCATCAAGTTCATAAAAAAGGGATATTTCAAACGAATCCGAGGGATCATAGCAATGATCATAGCAATCATCATTCGTTAAGCACGAAGGTAAATTAAACAATGTATGAGTTGAAAAGTTACTCTCATTAGAAGGTGGGCATGGGTGATCAATCCTCTCTTCCTCCTTTTGTTCTTCGCTCTCCTCCTCATCTTTTTCATCCAATAAGCTCACAATGTCATAAGTTTCTTTTTCCATAGATTCCTGCAAAATATTAGTCTCTTCTTGGACAGCAGTGACTTTCTCAATAAATGCATCAATATCGGCATTGTATTTATAATTCTCATAGCAATATTTAAGTATAGAAAAAAAATTAGGTCTATAAAGAGCATCATCAAAATCTTCATACTTTTCAAACAAAGATTCAATTTCATAAGCACCCTTAAAAGCAACAAATTCTTCCATTCGTTCCACATCATAGTAATCATATCTACCATTAGCATAAGAAGCCAAGGTTTCATTATCATTAAATTCACATGAAAAGGGAAGGTGTGGAGCCTTCATCCTAGAGCAGCAAGTATAACCATATCTCAAGCATAAATTCCAAGCATACCATTGCAACATTTCAATTTGATCCCATAAGAGTTTCCCTTTTTTAGTCAAGCGATAATCCCTAAAGTATTCATGTTGATCCAACGTGTCTCCCATTATCAAGTTGAATAGGGTTTTCTCAGGATTATCAAAGTAGTGTTTAATATTTTTCACATAACGAGCATCAAGGGTTTTAGGAGGTTCCCCATCTCCATGAGTAGCAAGTACACCTAATTTTCTTGGTATTTCGTGTTCCATATCGATAACTAAAGATAGGGAACAACTTAGAACAGAAAATAAAATCTACTTAGTGATAAAGCAAACAAGCACACACGAGAATATTCACCCCATGGTATTGCTCCCCGGCAACGGAGCCAGAAAAAGGTCTTGATAACCCACAAGTATAGGGGATCAATTGTAGCCTTTCTCGATAAGTAAGAGTGTCGAACCCAACTTTGTAGGTGTAAAGGGATAGGTTTGCAAGATAATAAAGAACACATAAATAAAAGCTAGGGGCTATTTAGATAAAGAAACAATTAAGTTAGTTTTAGTAGAGAGCTTTTTGTCACAAGAAAGTTATTTGTCCCTAGGCAATCGATAACTAGACCGGTAATCATTATTGCAATTTTATATGAGGGAGAGGCATGAGCTAACATACTTTCTCTACTTGGATCATATGCACTTATGATTGGAACTCTAGCAAGCATCCGCAACTACCAAAGATCATTAAGGTAAAACCCAACCATAGCATTAAGTTTCAATTCCTCTTTACTCCCATACGCAACAACCCACTTACTTGCGTGACATAGAGAGCACCATAGGACAACACCAAAATAAAACATACAACTCCAACCAATCATGATCATCAATCAACCCATGGGACAAATCGGATCTACTCAAACATCATAGGATAGCCACATACCATTGGATAATAATATATAGCATTGAGCACCATGTTTAAGTAGGTATTACAGCAGGGAGAAGGGGTGTTAAATAGCTGCATAGAGGGGTAGAGAGTTGGTGATGACAACGGCGAAGTTGTTGGTGTAGATCGCCGTCACGATGATGGTCCGAGCAGCGTTCCGGCACCACCGGGAGAGAGAGGAGGTGAGAGACCCCTCCTTCTTCTTCTTCCTTGACCTCCCCCCTAGATGGGAGGAGGGTTTCCCCTCTGGTCCATGGCCTCCATGGCGGCGGAGGGGCGGGAGCCCCTTCGAGATTGGATCTATCTCTCTGTTTCTCTTTTGTTTCGCGTTCCTGTTTTCTGGCCTTTTACCGTTTCTTAAATTCCTGGAGATCCCTTAACTCGGATTGGGCTGAAATTTTAACACGATTTTCTTCCGGATATTATCTTTCTTGCGGCGAAAGAAGGGCACCAACCGCCTTACAGGGGCCCCACAAGCCTGTTGGCCACGCCTAGGGTAGGGGCGCGCCTCTCGAGCTTGTGGGCCCCTCAGGCATCGTCTCGCGCTGATTCTTTTTCCCAAAAATCACAAATATTCCAAAATAAATCTTTGTAATTTTTATCGCGTTTGGACTTCGTTTGGTATGGATATTCTGTGAAACAAAAAACATGCAACAAACAGGAACTGGCACTGGGCACTGGATCAATATGTTAGTCCCAAAAATAATATAAAATATTGCCAAAAGTATATGAAGTTGTAGAATATTGGCATGAAACAATAAAAAATTATTGATACGACATAGACGTATGAGGTCCCCAGATGGGATCTCACGAAGACAGAAACTTGTGGCGGCTGAAAAGTATTTTTGGTGTGCCCCATGGTCTACGGGGAATATTTAGGTATTTATAGAAGAATAATTAGGGCTAGAGGGGCAACGAGGGGCCCACAAGCTTGTAGGGCACCCCCTAGGGCTCCCCCCTAGGGCGCGCCATTTGAGCTTGTCGTGCACTCGTGGCTCTTCTGGCCTCCTCCCGAAGCTTCCAGTGTGTCTTGTGGTCCAAGAAAATTTGTCAAAAAGTTTCGTTCCATTTGAACTCCATTTGGTATTGATTTTCTGTAAAGACAAAAACAAGGAAAAAACAGCAACTGGCATTGGGCACTAGGTGTGACGCCCCGGCTTAATCGTGCACTAACCATACACGCAAATGCACACGATCAAGCCTAAGGGCTCACTTGAAGGAATCACAACACAACTCTAAAACATAAATAAAGTCATACAAGCTTTATATTACAAGCCAGGGGCCTCGAGGGCTCGAATACATAAGCTCGCATACAAGCATCAACGGAATCATCAGATATCTGAGTATAGATATAAAAGATAAAACATACAAGCCTTTAAGAAGGCGGGGCAAAAGAAAACACTACGATCGAAAAGGCGCAGGCCTCCTGCCTGGGACCCTCCGATCCTACTCCAGGTCGTCGGCAAGCTCGTAGTAGTAACCACCCTCGGGGTGGTAGTAGTAGTCGTCGGCGGGGGCAGCTGGCTCCGGGGCTCCATCATCTGGTTGCATCAAACGGATATGGGGAAAAAGAGGAAGCAAAGCAACCGTGAGTGCTCATCCGAAGTACTCAGCAAGCAAGGATCTACACTACATATGCAACATTATCAAAGAAAGGCTGTATATGTGGACTGGGCTGCAGAAATGCCAGAATAGAGAGGAGGCCTAGTCCTATCGAAGACTAGCATCTTCAGCGGTCTTGCAGCATTAGAAGAGTGTAGATTAGTACAGTATAAAAAGTAGCAGTGTTATGTATCAACCTCGCCCAGAGATCCTTTCTTGACTCCCAGCGAGAAAGCAATCTCAGAGCCCTACTATCCATATCTCATCTCAAGTATCCAGTTCTAGTTGTATCGATCTGGATACAACTCCGAGCATCCGTTACCGAGGATCCAGCTATGCATAGATGTTTTCTTCCCTGCAGGGGTGCACCAACTTACCCACCACGCTCGATTAACTCCGGCCGGACACACTTTTCTGTGTCATGCCCGGCCTCGGCCAAACGATACGCCGCAACCCGACCTAGGCTTAACGAGAGGTCAGCACGCCGGACTAAACCTATGCCCCCAGGGGTCTTGGGCCATTGCCCCGGGAACTCCTGCACGTTACGTTCACGGCCGAGAGCTGACCTGGCAACCCACACTATCAAGGCGATTGCTTTACGCGGTCCAACTTGGCGCGCGCCGCTCAGACGCTGACGTCCATTAAGCTTCGGCTGATGCATACGACGCAGAGTGCCCATAACTGTTCCCACATGATGGTTAGTGCTATCGGGCCAGAGGCCCACTCGGATCAAATATCCAAACCGTTAGTGAATTAGGAGCGCGCGATAACGAGCAGAGACTCACGATCGATGTGACCCCGTCGCCCCGTCTCGAGGACTTGCGGCAAGGGCTAAGAATGCCCGGCCACGCCTCGTAATTATCTCGCGGGTACTCTCTCTGGTCACCCGACTACACATCAATCGCATCACATGCTCGCGCGGGTACCCCTCAGGGCCGACCCGACTTTATCATGGTTCATGGTCAAAGTCATAGTAACTGTGTGTCCAAACACCAGGGGGAAAACCTGAGGAATCACCCTCGATGGATCCCACATGATATAGTCGTGAAGGTGAACTTAGGAGGAATCGCCGTCGAGGTTCACACTTGAGATGTTGCACGACGGCGTCGTTATGGGGAGTGGTGAAGGAGGAATCACCCTCGATGACCACGTACAAATAGCTACTCTACAGAGTTAACATCAGAAGTGCTAAACGAGGTATCACCCTCGGCACTCGATAGTAACGCTGCAGTGTCGTACAACTAGGGGGTGATGTGCGGTGCCGGGGCCTGGTTGTCGAGTCTTCCGATAATCCAGCGGGGCAACTTGGGACAAAGTGGGGGTCTCTGGTGGGTCTCTATCCAGCCTATACTAAGCAGTTTAGGATAAACAGGTAGGTAACAACAACAGTTACAAAAATAGGCTATGCATCAGAGATAGGATAAACAGTAGCAGCAGCAATTTCTAATGCAAGCATAAGAGAGAAGAGAATAGGCGACATAGGCATGTTCAAAAGGGGGGTGCTTGCCTGGTTGCTCGGTGGCAAAGGCAGGGTCGTCAACGGTGTAGTCGGTCTCCAGAGCTGCGTCGGCCTCGGGGACTACGTCGGTGTCGGGGTCTACCGAGAGAGAAGAGGGGGAGGAAACAAATAAATACACAGCAAACAAAGGCAACACAGAGCATGCTATGCTAACATGCAGTGCAGGGTTGCCTAAAGACATGTCTAAATCCTTTTAGTTATTTTAGGATTTAAGTTGGAATTATTAACCGGTGTATATGCACTATTCATCTACCGGAAACAGGCTAAAAGTTGCGGGTTCACCACCGTAGAGGGTCCCGACATGGAAACAGATGGCATGGTTGGATTCGTCTCGTCGTTCTGAGCAACTTTCATGTATAAAGTTTTTCGATCTGAGCTACGGTTTATTTTCTATGATTTTCTAAAGTTTTAATCATTTTCTGGAGTTTATTTAATTAATTTAAATCAACATTATCCAGAACAGTAGTAGTGACGTCAACATGTCGTAATGATGACATCATCAGTCAACTGTGCGGTTGACTGGAGTCAAACCTGACCTGTGGGTCCAGTGGGACCCACATGTCAGTGACTGTGGCACTAACAGAGGGGTTAGTCTAAACTAATTAGGTTAATTAGTGGGGGGACCTACTGTCAGTGACTGATTAGCATTTAAACTAACTAATTAATTAATTAACAGATTATCTATTTAACTAAAATCGTTTAATCAGGCGGGACCCACATGTCAGTGGGCCACGGTGCCCCGTCAGCAGTTGACCCAGTCAACTGGGTCAACCGGGGCCCACGAGGCCCGCTGGCAGTGACCCTGGGGATGGCCCCGGGTGTGCCACGTCGGCGGTGGCCGGCGGCGACGCAAAACGCGGCGGAGGCGCTCGGAACTCGCCGGAAATCGGCTACGCGCGGCCATTTCGCGCGCGGCTTGGTTCATTCAAATGGGCAGAGCATCGCGCGTCGATCTGCGGCAGTGGTTTGGCCGAAAATGATCTAAAACTACGGCGGCGAGCGGCGGAGCGGACGCCGGATCTCGGGTGCCAGTGAACACGGCGTTACAGCGCGCGACAGCTCGAGCTAAAGCGGCGGAGACGATCTACTCGCGTGTGCGAACTTGATGGACATGCCTGCACGGGCGTTAGGTCACCGGAACGTGGCCGGCGATGAGCTATTGTGGCGGCAAGCTCGGACAGGTGGGGAACGGCAACTACAGGCGCGGCATTGACGGAAAGACGAAGGGAAGAGAGATGAGGCTCACCGTGCGGCTACGTAAAGCCCCTGGATGGTTAGTAGCAGCAGCGGACGTCGCCGGAGTCGAAGGAGATCGCCAAAGCAGAGGCGGAAGGGGGCGGCTCGATCCAGGCGATGCAGAGCTCCCCGGCTTCCGTTCGAGGGCGTGGTCGACGCAGTCATGGACGGCGAAGATGATGGACAGGTCGGTGAGGCGAGACGGTGGCTGTGGCCGCGTGAACTACGGCGGCGAGGCCATGGCGGCGCTCGGTTGCGGTGGGGAATGAGGGGGAGAGCAAGGGAGGCAGGGAAGAATGGCGAGGAAGGCCAGGGGGAATGGACGAGGGGGGATCCTTATCCCCTCAGCGTCGGTGGGTGCCGCGGTGTCGGCCAGCGGCCGGCGAGCGCGCGCTTGGCCACGGCGTCATCGACATGTAGGGAGAGATAAGAGGAGGGGGAGCGGGCGCTGTGGGATTGGCCACGGGCACTGTTTAACTTAGGCCCAGTTGCACAGTGCCGCTTCAGGCCTTTTTCATTTCTTTTTCTGTTTCTCTGTTTAACCTTCTCTTTTCTATTTCTTTTGCTTTCAAACGACTTTTGTAAAATGTGGCACTTGCCTCAATAATTGACATGCAATATTCCTTACTGCCACAAAAAGTTTGGTGAGTTTTTGAATCCATTTGAATTTTTCAAAAATGGAAAGGCATTTAAAATGCTTCTTTTGGCATTGTTTTAAATGCTTTGGCCCACTTTGACTTGATGGTGATGTTGTTTTCCTTAACATCAAATGGTTCTGGAATATTTGCTAGAAGGTGAACATTTTTCCAGCAATTTTTGAACCACTTTATTTTGCACTTGAATTTGAATTGATTTTCAGAGAGAAATTTGAATTGAGTTGAGCTAACACTGTGCTCAAGCATTGCATAGATGATGACTTGGCATGTTTAACAGAGAGTCACAGTGATAGGTTACATAGGGGTGTTACAAATTCTCCTCCTCTAAAAAAAATTCTCGTCCCGAGAATTCAGGAGGTAGAAGAAAATAGGTCGTGGTATTCTTCCCGAAGATGATCCTCGCGTTCCCAAGTGGCTTCATCTTCTGTATGATTTGACCACTGTACTTTTAGGAACTTGGTCATCTTCTGACGGGTTCGATGTTTAGCGTGATCGAGAATGCGGATTGGATGCTCCTTATAAGAAAGATCATCTTGCAATTCGAGCATCTCGTGATCCACTGCTCGGTGCAGAGATTCCTTGAAGCAACGACGAAGTTGCGACACATGGAAGATGTTGTGGATATGAGAGAATTGCGGCGGCAACTCCAATTTATATGCCACCTGACCATGTCTTGCAATAATGCGGAAAGGACCAATGTAGCGTGGAGCTAACTTGCCCTTAATTCCGAAGCGGTGAGTGCCCTTCATAGGAGTGACACACAGATAGGCTTGATCACCAGGTTGATAGGTCAAGTCCCATCACTTGCGATCATAATTGCTCTTCTGAAGGTCCTGAGCCGCCTTCAGATTTTCTCGAACAATACGGACATGTTCTTCGGCGTGTTGAATAATATCCGGACCCACGAGCGGTCATTCCCCAGTTTCTGACCAATTCAAAGGGGTTCGACACTTACGTCCATAAAGTACTTCGAAGGGGGCCATTTTCAAGCTGGCTTGATAGCTGTTGTTATATGAGAATTCCGCATAAGGAAGAGATTCTTCCCACTTCTTGCCGAAAGATATAACACAAGCCCTAAGCATGTCTTCAAGCACTTGAGTGACTCGCTCGACTTGGCCTTGGGATTGGGGGTGATAAGCTGAACTCCAGGTAATATGAGTTCCCATAGCTTCTTGGAAACTTTCACAGAACCTAGAGGTGAAAAGGCCGCCACGGTCCGAACTGATCTCTTTTGGAATACCGTGGAGTGAAACAATTCTGGAGATATACAACTCTGCTAACTGACTAGCAGTGATAGTCTCCTTGACGGGCAGAAAGTGTGCAACTTTAGAAAGTTGGTCAACGACGACAAGAATAGCATCGTGACCCTTCTGTGACTTGGGAAGGCCAGTAATGAAATCCATTTGCACTTTATCCCATTTCCATAAAGGAATAGGGAGCGGTTGCAGAATTGCAGCAGGCTTCTGATGTTCTGCTTTAACGCGACGGCAAACATCACATTCAGCAACATAGCGAGCAATATCCTGCTTCATTTTGGACCACCAGTACCTTTGTCGGAGATCATGATACATCTTGGTACTACCCGGATGAATAGACAGCGGTGTATCATGTGCCTCCTTCATGACCTTGTCAGTCATAAGCTCGAAGCGAGGTTCCACAATGCGGTCTCTGAAATACAAGGTTCCATCTTCAGATAGCGAGAAATCCCTGTACTTTTCTAGGTGAAGATCTTTCTTCATCTGATCAATTTCAGCATCTTTAGCTTGCGCATTCTTAACACCTTTCTCAAGATCTGGCTGTATCACAAGGTTATTAAGAGAACCCTATGGAACGATACGCAGGTTCAGCTTGCGCAGTTCTTCATAAAGACGAGGTTGAGCTCGCCTAACCATGAGGTTGTTGCAATAGGACTTGCGGCTTAAGGCATCAGCCATCATGTTAGCCTTTCCAGGGGTATAAGAAATACCACAGTCATAGTCCATAATTGTTTCCAACCATCGCTGTTGGCGGAGATTAAGATCCGGCTGAGTAAACAAATACTTCAAGCTTTGATGACCGGTATATATCTCACAGCGGTTACCCAGAAGGTAATGCCGCCACAGCTTCAATGCATAGATCACTGCAGCAAGTTCAAGATCATGCACTGGATAATTTTCTTCATGTGGACGCAATTGCCGCGAAGCATACGCAATTACTCTTCGTTCTTGCATTAGGACACAGCCTAATCCTTGACGAGAGGCGTCGCAATATATCACAAAGTATTTGCGAGAATCTGGAGGAGCAAGCACTGGAGCAGAAGTTAGCTTGTCCTTGAGGGTCTGGAAACTTTCCTGACATTTGTCTGTCCACTCAAACTTAACGCCTTTGTGAAGAAGGTTAGTCAGAGGCTTAGCAATCTTGGAAAATTTCTCGACAAATCGATGGCAATAGCTTGCGAGGCCGAGAAAACTTTTCACTTGCTTGACGTTCTTCGGAGGAGTCCAGTCAAGAATAGCCTGAACTCGTTCCGGGTTAACAGCAATTCCATCCTTGGAAATCACATGTCCAAGGTAGGTTACTTCAGAAAGCTAGAACACACATTTGGAATACTTGGCATAGAGCTGGTGTTCTCGGAGCCTTTCCAGTACAAGTCGAAGGTGTTCAGCATGTTCTTCCTTATTCTTTGAATATACCAGAATATCATCTAGATATACCACGACAAACTTGTCGAGGTAATCCATGAAGATGTAATTCATCAGACGGGAGAATGTGGCTGGAGCATTTGTTAAGCCAAATGACATGACAGTGTACACATAAGAGCCATAGCAAGTAACAAATGCAGTCTTGGGAATATCCTCTTCGCGGACACAGATCTGGTGATAACCCAACCTCAAGTCGAGTTTACAAAACACCGATGATCCAGCAAGTTGATCATACAAGTCATTGATCTGAGGAAGCGGATATTTATTCTGAATGGTTGCCTGGTTGATAGGACGGTAATCTTGAACCAACCTATTCGTACCATCTTTCTTTTTGACAAAGAGAGAAGGTGCTCCCCAGGCAGAGGAACTTGGATGGATAAAACCCTTCTTAAGTGACTTGTCGATTTCTTCCTTAAGCTCGAGAAGGTGATGCAGAGGCATCTTATAAGGATGTTTCGGAATAGGAGTTGTGCCTGGTTTCAAGTCGATGACAAACTCGACAGCTCTAACAGGGGGTATTCCTGGAAGTTCTTCTGGAAAAACATCCTGGAAGTCACGAACGACTGTAATGTTTTCGATTCCCTCAAGCGGAGAAGCGTTCAACGCATTTAGCGCGTAGATTTAAGCCCCAGCATTTTGAGTTATCTGGGCACGGTAATTCACTAGCTCATCTGATGGGTGTAGGAGATGTACAACTTTAGTGGCACAATTGATTGAGGCGTAATGAGCCTTCAACCAATCCATTCCCAAAATGAGGTCAATACTGCAAGACCTTAGCATATATTGGGGAAGCAAGAAGTTTCAACCCCTCAATCTCGATGGTGACTTCGGGGCTGAATAAAGATGTTTGACATTGACCCGCGGGAGTGTTTACCATTAAGGATTGGTGTAGCGTTTCACATTTAACGTCATGCATGTGTGCAAAATGTTCTGACATGAATGAATGAGATGCTCCTGAATCAAATAAAACAGAAGCTGGTACTGAATTAACAGGAAGTGTACCCATCACAGTAGCTGGCTGGTCTGGGTCTTCACTCATGTTGACATGATAAGCCTGACCACGACCATAAGCAGGCTTGGCATTGTTGTTGCGGGGCTGATTGTTGCCACGGGCATTAGCAGGCAGAGCCAGTTGGTTCCGATTCTGGTAGCAATTCCTGGCAAGATGATCTAGTTTGCCACACTTGTAACACATCCCATCATTGGGATTGGGAGCAGGAGCTCGGGGTGGTGCAGCTCGAAGAGGCTGCCTCGGTGGTGGAGGAGGCAGACGTGGTGCAGCATGGTATGGCCTTGGTGCAGGTGCAGTTGGACGATACATGCTGTGGGGAATCCAGATATGGCGCTTATGTGAAGACGAGCCCGAAGATGAGCCCGCTTCACGGGTGCGTTTGAGCGCGTCCTTGTGCTTGATCTGAGCTGTCTCGACCAGAATAGCCTTGTTCACAAGAGTAGCAAAGTCGGTGAAGTCTTGAGCAGCAAGTGCAAGCTCGATGTCTGGATGGAGTCCATTACGGAACTTTTCTTGTCTACGAGCATCCGTGTTGATGTCTTCTTCAGCATAGCGGGACAGATCAAGGAATTCCTGCTGATAGGCTTCGACAGTCTTGTTGCCCTGAGTGAGGTTGCGGAACTGGGTTTTCATCCAGTCCATGATTCCCTGAGGAATATATCGGGCATGAAAAGCAGCCTGGAACTCAGGCCAAGTAGCAACTGTTCCAACAGGTAGTGTACGCTTGTGTGTGTCCCACCATTGAGCAGCGGGACCCTTTAAGAAAAAGGAAGCGAAGGTGACAAAGTTGGCAGGGGAGACATTTGCAGACTCCATCTCGTGAGTGATGTCGCGAATCCAGTCATCAGCATCCAGTGGCTTATCAGAGTTGCAGAACTGAGTGGGGTTAAGACGCACAAATTCCGACAGAGTTATAGAAGCAGGATTCTGGTCCTGGTTGTTCTGATGCGGAAACTGAGCCATAATCCCAGTCATGAATCGACGGTTGAGTTCGAATTGTTGCATCATAGCTGCCATATAATCTGGCGGTGGTGGTTGTTCAGGGGCACGACCACGACCACCTGGTCTAACCATCCTGCTAAGTATCAACGGGGTAGTTTAGTGAAAGCAATTGCGAGTGTTTAGCGACAAGCATGATGTAACACGACAATAATTAAGTAGTGTAATAGATACTTAACAGTAGTCAATTAAGACGTACAGATCCATACACTGAGTCGGGTACATGCGGACAGCATAACGACGCAAATTTAGAAGCTAGACATGCTAGGCGGCACGTAGGCACGCTGTAAGGAAGTACACACAACGAGACATAGCAAAGGCTACATCAACGTCGGAGAAAACTGTTGGAGTGAGGAATCTGCAAGTGACAACACAGGGTGTCCTTGATAAAAGGATCCTGTAAGCAGAACCTGGCTCACAATCTTGAAGAAAGGGGGGGGGGGGGTAATTTCAGAACTCCGGGTGGATGTGATCACGAGAACCTAATGTTGGAATTAGTAAAATTAGTTAACCTGAATAGTAGAGAGATCAGAGTCCCAGAGTATAGACGAGGAATAAAAGATCCTAATACCACCCAGTTGGCGATGTGGGCCCGTAAGCCACACAACCAAGTTAGTAAAACAATTTTGGACGACTAGACTCAACTTCGGCCAAGGAGTTGGAAGGGGGGGGGGGGGGTTCCTACAGGCAATCGGCTCTGATACCAACCTGTGACGCCCCCGGCTTAATCGTGCACTAACCATACACGCAAATGCACACGATCAAGCCTAAGGACTCACTTGAAGGAATAACAACACAACACTAAAACATAAATAAAGTCATACAAGCTTTATATTACAAGCCAGGGGCCTCGAGGGCTCGAATACATAAGCTCTCATACAAGCGTCAGCGGAAGCATCAGATATTTGAGTACAGATATAAAAGATAAAATAGACAAGCCTTTAAGAAGGCGGGGCAAAAGAAAACACTATGATCGAAAAGGCGCAGGCCTCCTGCCTGGGACCCTCCGATCCTACTCCTGGTCGTCGGCAAGCTCGTAGTAGTAACCACCCTCGGGGTGGTAGTAGTAGTCGTCAGCGGGGGCAGCTGGCTCCGGGGCTCCGTCATCTGGTTGCATCAAATGGATAGGGGGGAAAAGAGGAAGCAAAGCAACCGTGAGTACTCATCTGAAGTACTTAGCAAGCAAGCATCTACACTACATATGCAACATTATCAAAGAAAGACTGTATATGTGGACTGGGCTGCAAAAATGCCAGAATAGAGAGGAGGCCTTGTCCTATCGAAGACTAGCATCTTCAGCGGTCTTGCAGCATTAGAAGAGTGTAGATTAGTACAGTATAAAAAGTAGCAGTGTTATGTATCAACCTCGCCCAGAGATCCTTTCTTGACTCCCAGCGAGAAAGCAATCTCAGAGCCCTACTATCCATATCTCATCTCAAGTATCCAGTTCTAGTTGTATCGATCGGGATACAACTCCGAGCGTCCGTTACCGAGGATTCGGCTATGCATAGATGTTTTCTTCCCTGCAGGGGTGCACCAACTTACCCACCACTCTCGATTAACTCCGGCCGGACACACTTTTCTGGGTCATGCCCGGCCTCGGCCAAACGATACGCTGCAATCCGACCTAGGCTTAACAGAGAGGTCAGCACGCCGGACTAAACCTATGCCCCCAGGGGTCTTGGGCCATCGCCCCGGGAACTCCTGCACGTTACGTTCACGGCCGAGAGAAGACCTGGCAACCCACACTATCAAGGCGGTTGCTTTACGCGGTCCAACTCGGCGTGCGCCGCTCAGACGTTGACATCCATTAAGCTTCGGTTGATGCATACGACGCAGAGTGCCCATAACTGTTCCCACGTGATGGTTAGTGCTATCGGGCCAGAGGCCCACTCGGATCAAATATCCAAACCGTTAGTGAATTAGGAGCACGCGATAACGAGCAGAGACTCACGATCGATGTGACCCCGTCGCCCCGTCTGGAGGACTTGCGGCAAGGGCTAAGAATGCCCAGCCACGCCTCGTAATTATCTCGCGGGTACTCTCTCTGGTCACCCGACTACACATCAATCGCATCACATGCTCGTGCGGGTACCCCTCAGGGCCGACTCGACTTTATCATGGTTCATGGTCAAAGTCATAGTAACTGTGTGTCCAAACACTAGGGGGAAAACCTGAGGAATCACCCTCGACGGATCCCACATGATGTAGTCATGAAGGTGAACTTAGGAGGAATCGCCGTCGAGGTTCACACTTGAGGTGTTGCACGACGGCGTCGTTATCGGGAGTGGTGAAGGAGGAATCACCCTCGATGACCACGTCCAAATAGCTACTCTATAGAATTAACATCAGAAGTGCTAAACGAGGTATCACCCTCGGCACTCGATAGTAACGCTGCAGTGTCGTACAACTAGGGGGTGATGTGCGGTGCCGGGGCCTGGTTGTCGAGTCTTCCGATAATCCAGCGGGGCAACTTGGGACAAAGTGGGGGTCTCTGGTGGGTCTCTATCCAGCCTATACTAAGCAGTTTAGGATAAACAGGTAGGTAACAACAGCAGTTACAAAAACAGGCTATGCATCAGAGATAGGATAAACAGTAGCAGCAGCAATTTCTAATGCAAGCATAAGAGAGAAGAGAATAGGCGATATAGGCATGTTCAAAAGTGGGTTGCTTGCCTGGTTGCTCGGTGGCAAAGGCAGGGTCGTCAACGGTGTAGTCGGTCTCCGGAGCTGCGTCGGCCTCGGGGACTACGTCGGTGTCGGGGTCTACCGAGAGAGAAGAGGGGGAGGAAACAAATAAATACACAGCAAACATAGGCAACACAGAGCATGCTATGCTAACGTGCAGTGCAGGGTTGCCTAAAGACATGTCTAAATCCTTTTAGTTATTTTAGGATTTAAGTTGGAATTATTAACCGGTGTATATGCACTATTCATCTACCGGAAACAGGCTAAAAGTTGCGGGTTCACCTCCGTAGAGGGTCCCGACATGGAAACAGATGGCACGGTTCGATTCGTCTCGTCGTTCTGAGCAACTTTCATGTATAAAGTTTTTCGATCTGAGCTACGGTTTATTTTCTATGATTTTCTAAAGTTTTAATCATTTTCTGGAATTTATTTAATTAATTTAAATCAACATTATCCAGAACAATAGCAGTGACGTCAGCATGTCGTAATGTTGACATCATCAGTCAACTGTGCGGTTGACTGGAGTCAAACTTGACCTGTGGGTCCAGTGGGACCCACATGTCAGTGACTGTGGCACTAACAGAGGGGTTAGTCTAAACTAATTAGGTTAATTAGTGGGGGGGCCTACAGTCAGTGACTGATTAGCAATTAAAATAACTAATTAATTAATTAACAGATTATCTATTTAACTAAAATCGTTTAATAAGGCGGGACCCACATGTCAGTGGGCCACGACGCCCCGTCAGCAGTTGACCCAGTCAACTGGGTCAACTGGGGCCCGCAAGGCCCGCTGGCAGTGACCCTGGGGATGGCGCCGGGTGTACCACGTTGGTGGTGGCCGGCGGCGACGCAAAACGCGGCGGAGGCGCTCGGAACTCGCCGGAAATCAGCTACGCGCGGCCATTTCGCGCGCGGCTTGGTTCATTCGAACGGGCAGAGCATCGCGCGTCAATCTGCGGCGGTGGTTTGGCCGGAAACGGCCTAAAACTACGGCGGCGAGCGACGGAGCAGACACCGGATCTCGGGTGCCAGTGAACACGGCATTAGAGCGCGCGGCAGCTCGAGCTAAAGCGACAGAGACGATCTACTCGCGCGTGTGAACTTGACGGACATGCCTGCACGGGCGTTAGGTCACCGGAACGTGGCCGGCGACGGGCTATTGCGGCGGCAAGCTTAGACAGGTGGGGAACGGCAACTACGGGCACGGCATCGATGGAAAGACGAAGGGAAGAGAGACAAGGCTCACCGTGCGGCTACGTAAAGCCCCTGGAAGGTTAGTAGCAGCAGCAGACGTTGCCGGAGTCGAAGGAGATCATCGAAGCAGAGGCGGAAGGGGTGGGCTCGATCCAGGTAATGCAGAGCTCCTCGGCTTCTGTTCGAGGGCGTGGTCAACGCAGTCGTGGACGGCGAAGACGATGGACAGGTCTGCGAGGCGAGATGGTGGCTGTGGCCGCGTGAACTACGGCGGCGAGGCCATGCTGGCGCTCGATTGTGGTGGGGAGCGAGGGAGGAAGGGAAGAATGGCGAGGGAGGCCAGGGGGAATGGACGAGGGGGATCTTTATCCCCTCAGCGTCGATGGGTGCCGCGGTGTCGGCCAGCGGCCAGCGAGCGCGCGCTCGGCCACGGCGTTGTCGACACGTAGGGAGAGAGAAGAGGAGGGGGAGCGGGCGCTGTGGGCTGGGCCACGGGCACTGTTTAACTTAGGCCCAGTTGCACAGTGCCGCTTCAGGCCTTTTTCAATTCTTTTTCTGTTTCTCTGTTAAACCTTCTGTTTTCTATTTCTTTTGCTTTCAAACGACTTTTGTAAAATGTGGCACTTGCCTCAATAATTGACATGCAATATTCCTTACTGCCACAAAAAGTTTGGTGAGTTTTTGAATCCATTTGAATTTTTCAAAAATGGAAAGGCATTTAAAATGCTTCTTTTGGCACTGTTTTAAATGCTTTGGCCCACTTTGACTTGATGGTGATGTTGTTTTCCTTAACATCAAATGGTTCTAGAATATTTGCTAGAAGGTGAACATTTTTCCAGCAATTTTTGAACTACTTTATTTTGCACTTGAATTTGAATTGATTTTCATAGAGAAATTTGAATTGAGTTGAGCTAACACTGTGATCAAGCATTGCATAGATGATGACTTGGCATGTTTAACAGAGAGTCATAGTGCTAGGTTACATAGGGGTGTTACACTAGGTTAATAGGTTAGTCCCAAAAAATGATATAAAATGGCATAATAATGCATATAAAACATCCAAGGTTGATAATATAATAGCATGGAACAATAAAAATTATAGATTCGTTGGAGACGTATCAAACGCTAGGGCTCGGGTGTGGTCGGGTGTGTGGCTACAAGGCATGGATCGGTGCACGGAGAGGTTCTATGGGCTACTGGCGCTCGCGCGCATCCAATTGTGGTGGTCGTGGGTTCTAGGGTGGCCGACAGGGGCGTCCGCTACGAGCCGTGGCACCGGCCAGAGCATGGCGTGCTCGGGATCGATGACAGGGGGCACGGGGAGAGGAGATGGAGGGATCAATGGCCTCCTGGCAGTGCCAGGAGCATGTTGGCATGCTCAGACATGGGCGACGGCGGCCCTAGCTACAACGACGATGGAGCAGGTGGCGGTGAGGTTGCAGGTGTGGCGGAGGCTATCTAGGAGGAATACTGGGGCACGGGGAGAGAGGGGAGGATGCGGGTGCTCACCGGGTGGCACACAATGGCCATTGGGTGAACAGGAGCGCAAGACGGTGACGAATCGAGGTGGTGGAGCTTGCCGGTGCCGCGGAAGAAGAAGGCATTGCAGGGCTCAGAGCGGTGGCTCCTGATACGTCTCCAACGTATCTATAATTTATGAAGTATTCATGTCATGTTTACAACAATTCTATATGGTTTTGTTATGATTTGCATGGAACTAACCCGGACTGACGCTGTTTTCAGCAGAATTACCATGGTGTTGTTTTTTGTGCAGAAATAAAAGTTCTCTGAATTGGACGAAACTTTTTGATGATTTTTTTTGGAAGAAAAGAAAAATACCGGAGCAAAGAACCACTGGAGGGGGGCCCCTGCTGCCCGCAAGGCACCAGGGCGCGCCACCCCCCTAGCGTGCCCTGGTGGGTAGTGGGCCCCCTGAGGCCCATCTTCGTGTGAAAACGACGCCAAAAATCCTGTATATTCAGAAACCTCCGAAAGTTAACCTAGATCAGAAGTTTCGCCGCCGCAAGCCTCTGTAGCCATGAAAAACCAATCTAGACCCTATTCCGGCACCCTGCCGGAGGGGGAAATCATCACCGGAGGCCATCTTCATCATCCAGGTGGCCACTATGATGAGGAGGGAGTAGTCCACCCTCGGGGTTGAGGGTTTGTACCAGTATCTATGTGTTTAATCTCTCTCTCTCTCGTGTTCTTGAGTTGGCACGATCTTGATGTATCGCAAGCTTTGTTAATATAGTTGGATCATATGGTGTTTTCCCCTCTCTATCTTGTTGTGATGAATTGAGTTTTCCCTTTGAGATTTCATTTTTATCGGATTGAATGCTTTTATGGATTTGAGAGCACTTGATGTATGTCTTGCTATGAATACCCGTGGTGACAATGGGGTATCATATCGATTCACTTGATATATGTTTTGGCACTCAACTCGTGGATTCCCGAGGTGACAATGGGGTAATCTATGCATAGGGGTTGATGCACGTTTTCGTCCTTGTTTCTCCGGTAGAAATCTTGGGGCACTCTTTGAGGTTCTTTGTGTTGGATTGAGTATTATGAATCTAAAATTGTTTGATGCATATCGTATAATCAACTCACGGATACTCGTGGTGACATTGGAGTATCTAGGTGACATTAGAGTTGGTTGATGGTGTATCATATGGTGTTATTTTAGTACGAACTCATAGATAGATCGATCGGAAAGGATAACTTGGTGTTATTTTAGTACGAACTCTTGGATAGATCGATCAGAAAGGATAACTTTGAGGTGGTTTTGTACCCTCCAAACAATTTCTTCTTATGTTCTCCGCTAGATAAGAACTTTGGACTGATTCTTCATCGCACATTGAGGGATGGTTTTATGATCCAATTATATTAGCATTGTTGAGAGGTTGCACTACCAAAAGTACGGACCCTAGGCCTCATTTTCAAGCATTGCAATACTGTTTGTGCTCACTTTTGTTACTTGCTACCTTGCTATTTTTATTGTTACTATTACAAAAATCAATATCTACTATCCATATTACACTTGTATCACCATCTCTTCACTGAACTAGTGCACCTATACAATTTACCATTGTATTTGGTGTGTTGGGGACACAAGAGACTCTTTGTTATTTGGTTGCAGGGTTGTTTGAGAGATACCATCTTCATCCTATGCCTCACACGGATTGATAAACCTTAGGTCATCCACTTGAGGGAAAATTGCTACTGTCCTACAAAACTCTACGCTTGGAGGCCCAACACGAATCTACAATAATAAAGTTGCGTAGTAGACATCAGCTCCCGGTTCAGCCTAGTGGCACTGGAGGCCATAGTGGTCGGCTGCGAGGAGCTTGGACATGGTGGCGAGGCGGGAGGCGGTCGGTGGTCGCGGGATCGACGGCGAGCGGTGACGGACGCGTCCGGAGCTCTCCAGATCAGGGAGGAGAGCGAGAGGGAGTGGGGAAAAACATCTTGGGACTCCCCCGAGGCGCCGCGGTGGAGCTCTTATCCACCCACGGGCGTTTGTAGCGGCGTGGCCGGTGAGGTGGCCCGGCGGGGACGGGCGCGGGCACGCGCTCTCGGTCGGCTTCCTATAGCAGGAGGTTGAAGCCGACCGGGGCTTGGTGGGCTGGGCCGCCATGGGCCAGGCACTGTGTACTAAGGCCCAGTGCACAGTGGCCTGTGCCCTTTTCTTTTTATTTTTCCTTTCTGTTTTCTTTATTTATTTCTATTTTGCATTTAGTTTTAATAGCAATTGAGTTTTATAAAATATGGAACTTGTCCCATTATTTACATTGCAATATTAGGCACCACCACAAAAAGTTTGGGAGATATTTGAAATAGTTTGAATTTTCATAAATGGGAAAAGCATTTAAAAATACCGATTTGGCACTGAGTTAATTGCTATACCCCATTTAAGCAACAAGTGATGTTGTTTTCCTTAACCATTATTTGTTATGGAATATTTGCTAAATGATGGACTATTTTGCAACCATGTTTGTGAACTTTAATTCTCACTTGCAATTTGAATTGATTTCAGAGGTGGAATTTGAAATGAGATTTGAACCCATAGTGATCAAGCACTGTAAAGCAAGGTGACTTAGCATAATCATGGGGGATTACTGTAGCTTAATACATGGGGGTGTTACAACTCTCCTCTAAAAGAAATTCTCGTCCCGAGAATTAAGAGGTAGAAGGGAAAAGATCGGGGTATTCTTCATGAAGTCGATCCTCGCGTTCCCAAGTGGCTTCTTCTTTCGTATGATTTGACCACTTCACTTTAAGGAATTTGATCACCTTCTGACGGGTTCGGCGTTCACAATGTGGATCGGATGTTCCTTATAAGGGAGGTCATCTTGCACTTCGACATTTCATGATCCATTGCACGGTGTGGATCCTTGAAGGAACAACAAAGTTGCGATACATGGAAGACATCATGGACGTGAGAGAACTGCGGTGGCAATTCCAATTTATAAGCCACACATCCACGTCTGGCAAGAATGCGGAAGGGACCAATATAGCGTGGAGCTAACTTGCCCTTGATTCCAAAACGACGAGTGCCCCTCATAGGAGTGACACGCAGATATGCTTGTTCACCAGGTTGATAGATTGATCCTGAGGGTTTACGGTCATAGTTGCTCTTCTGGCGGGACTGGGCCACCTTGAGATTTTCCCGGACAATACGGACTTGCTCTTCAGCTTGTTGGATAATATCCGGACCGATGAGCGGTTGTTCCCCAGTTTCTGACCAATTCAGTGGGGTTCGGCACTTACGTCCATATAATACCTCGAAGGGTGCCATCTTCAAGATAGCTTGATAGCTGTTGTTGTACGAGAATTCAGCATACGGGAGAGATTCTTCCCACTTCTCGCCAAATGATAGGACACAAGCACGCAACATATCTTCAAGAACTTGGTTTACCTGTTCAACTTGACCTTGGGACTGAGGGTGATAAGTTGTGCTCCAGGTTATATGAGTTCCCATAGCTTCTTGGAAACTTTCCCAGAACTTTGAGGTGAAAAGGCTACCATGGTCTGAACTGATCTCCTTCAGAATGCCGTGGAGTGTCACAATTCTGGAGATATACAAGTTTGCCAACTGACTAGCAGTGATCGTCTACTTGACCGGCAGAAAATGTGCAACTTTGGAGAATTGGTCGATGACGATAAGAATAGCATCATGACCCTTTTGTGATTTGGGGAGGCCAGTGATGAAATCCATTTGAACCTTATCCCATTTCCATTTAGGAATAGGAAGCGGTTGTAGAAGTCCAGTAGGTTTTTGATGTCCTGCTTTGACGCGATGACAAACGTCACATCAGCAACATATCGAGCAATGTCTTGCTTCATCTTAGACCACCAGTATTTCTGACGAATGTCTAGATTCATCTTGGTACTTCCCGGATGAATAGACAGGGGTGTGTCATGTGTTTCTCTCGTAACCTTCTCTGTCATATTGTCTAATTGGGGTACCACAAGGCGATCTCTAAAGAACAAAGCTCCACCTTCATCCAGTGAGAAGTCTTTGGCCTTTTCAGAGGCAAGATCACTCTTAATCTGATCAATTTTAGTGTCTTTCTCTTGTGCAGATTTGATAGCTTTTGGAGAGTTGGTTCCAGGACAAGGTTACTAAGAGAACCCAGTGGAACAATGTGAAGGTTCAACTTGCAAAGTTCTTCATGAAGGAGGGGTTGAGCTTGCTGAACCACGAGGTTGTTGCAATAAGATTTGTGACTCAAGGCATCGGCCATGTTATTAGCCTTACCAGAGGTATAAGAAATTCCGTAGTCATAGTCTATAATTGCTTCCATCCATTATTGCTGACAGAGATTCAGATCAGGCTGAGTAAACAAATACTTAAGACTTTGATGATCAGTGTAGATCTCGCAATGATTTCTGAGAAGGTAAATTCACCACAACTTCAGTGCATAAATAACTGCAACAAGTTCGAGATCATGAACTAGGTAGTTCTCTTCATGAGGGCACAACTATCGAGAGGCATAAGCAATCACCTTGCGCCCTTGCATTAGGACACAGCCTAATCCTTGACAGGATGCGTCGCAATAAATGACGAATTCATTGCGAGAATCTGGAGGAGCAAGCACTGGTGTAGATGTCAGCTTGTCCTTGAGTGTCTGGAAACTTTCCTGACATTTTTCTGTCCACTCAAACTTAACGCCCTTGTGAAGCAGATTAGGCAAAGGCTTGGCAATCTTGGAGAAGTTCTCGACAAAACGGCGGCAATAGCTGGCGAGTCCGAGAAAACTTCTGACTTGTTTGACATTCTCTGGGGGAGTCCAGTCAAGAATAGCTTGAACTCGTTCTGGGTTGACAGCAATACCATCCTTGGAGATCACATGACCAAGGTATCACTTCGGATAACCATAATTCACACATGGAATATTTGGCATATAGCTGATGCTCTCGAGCTTTTCCAGTACAAGACGAAGATGTTCAGCATGTTCTTCTTTATTCTTGGAATACACAAGGATATCATCCAGATAAACCATGAAAAACTTGTCAAGGTGTTCCATGAAGATATAGTTCATCAATTGAGAGAACGTAGCTAGAGCATTGGTTAAGCCGAAAGACATAACGATATACTCATAGGAACCATAGCGAGTAACGAATGCAGTCTTTGGAATATCCTCTTCACGAACCCGGATCTGGTGGTAACCCAACCTCAAGTCGAGTTTAGAGAATGTAGTGGAACCAGCAAGTTGATCATACAGAGCGAGGAAGTGGATACTTGTTCTGAATTGTTGCTTGGTTGATAGATCGGTAGTCTTGGACCAAACGATTTGTACCATCCTTCTTATTGATAAAGAGAGAAGGTGCTCCCCAAGTAGAGGAACTTGGATGAATGAAAACCTTGCGAAGTGAACTGTTGATTTCCTCCTTAAGTTCAAGGAGTTCATGCGGCGGCATCTTGTAGGGTCGCTTGGCAATAGGAGTGGTTTCTGGTTTCAAGTCAATGGCAAATTCGACAGCGCTAACAGGGCATAATACGTCTATTTTGCATCATGTTTTACTACTGTTATTTATAGTGTTTTATGCATTATAACACTTTGTGGAGTAATTCTAATGCCCTTTCTCTCATAATATGCAAGGTTTACACAAAGAGGGAGAATATTGGCAGCTGGAATTCTGGACCTGAAAAAGCTATGTTAGAGATACCTATTCTGCACATCTCCAAATGAGCTGAAATTTTACGGAGAATTATTTTGGAATATATAATAAATATTGGAGAAAATAACTATCGGAGGGGGGCTGCCAGGTGAACACAAGACACCAGGGTGCGCCAGGCCCCCCAGGCGCGCCCTGGTGGGTAGTGGGCACCTCGGCCCACCTCCGGTGCCCATCTTCGGGTACATAAGGTCTTTTGACCTAGAAAAAAAATAAAGGAGAGGACTTTCAGGATGGAGCACCACCATCCTGAGGCGGAACCTGGGTAGGAGCACTTTTGCCCTCCGACGGAGCGATTCCGCCGGGGGAACTTCCCTCCCGGAGGGGGAAATCGAAGCCATCGTCATCACCAACAACCCTCTCATCTTTGGGAGGCCAATCTTCATCAACATCTTCAACAACACCATCTCATCTCAAAACCCTAGTTCATCTCTTGTGTTCAATCTTTGTACCGGAACCTCAGATTGGAATCTGTGGCTGACTAATAGTGTTGATTACATCTTGTAGTTGATGCTATATGGTTTATTTGGTGGAAGATTATATGTTTAGATCCATTATGCTATTTAATATCCCTCTTATCTTGAGCATGAATATGTTGAGTGAGTAGTTACTTTTGTTCTTGAGGCCAAGGGAGAAGTCATGTTGCAAGTAATCATGTGAATTTCATGTGTTCGATATTTTGATGATATGTATGCTGTGATTCCCTTAGTGGTGTTATGTGAACATCGACTACATGACACTTCGCCATCTTTGGGCCTAAGGGAATGCATTATGGAGTAGTTATTAGATGATGGGTTGCTAGAGTGACAGAAGCTTAAACCCTAGTTTATGCGCTATTCCGTAAGGGGCTGATTTGGATCCATATGTTTAATGCTATGGTTAGATTTTATCTTAATACTTCTTTTGTAGTTGCGGATGCTTACGAGGGGGTTAATCATAAGTGGGAAGCTTGGTCAAGTAAGAACAGCACCCAAGCACCGGTCCACCCACATATCAAATTATCAAAGTAGCAAACGCGAATCAAACCAACATGATGAAAGTGACTAGATGAAATTCCCGTGTGCCCTCAAGAACGCTTTATCTATTATCTGAGACCGTTCCGGCCTGTCCTTTGCTACGAAAAGGATTGGTCTACCTTGATGCACCTATTGTTATTATTGTTACTTGCTACAAATTATCTTGCCACCAAACTACCTGTTACTGACAATTTCAGTGCTTGCAGAAATTACCTTGCTGAAAACAACTTGTCATTTCCTTCTGCTCCTCGTTCTCTTACTTATCGAAAGGACTACGATTGATCCCCTATACTTGTGGGTCATCAGGGGGTACTCCTGGAATTTCTTCTAGAAAGACATCTTGGAAGTCGCAAACGACTCGGACGTTTTCAATTTCCTCAAGATGTGAAGCGTTCAACGCATTCAAAGAATAAATCTGGGCTTCGACATCTCGAGTAATTCAAGCAGAATGATTTACTATCTCGTCCGAAGGATGTAGGAGTTGGACGGATTTAGTGGCACAATCGATTGAAGCAGTATGAGCTTTCAACCAGTCCATTCCGAGTATGACATCGATGTTGGAAGCCTTGAGGGTGATGAGCGAGGCAAGAAATTCTAGACCTCCGATTTCAATGGGAACATTATGGCTTACCATGGTGGCATGACAATGGGATCCCGGGATACTAACAACTACTGGGGAGTATAAATCTTCACGTGATATGCCATGCATGAATACAAACTCTTCGGAAATGAATGAATGTGACGCTCCTGAATCAAATAAAACAGATGATGGTACTGAATTAACCAGAAAAGTACCCATCACAGTAGTAGGCTGGTCTTGAGCTTCATTCATATCAATGTGGTTAGCCTGACCACGACCATAAAAAGGCCTGGCATTGTTGTTGCGGGGCTGGTTGTTACCACTGCCATTGCCACGACCAGTTGAAGGAAGTGCAAGCTGGTTCTGATTCTGATAACACTCTCTGGCACGGTGACCTAGACGGCCACACTTGAAGCACAACCCATCATTGGGACGAGGAACAGGAGCTTGGGGCAGTGCAACTTGAAGTCTCGGTTGCCTCGGTGGTGGAGGAGGCTGACAAGGAGCAGCATAGGATGTCCTTGGTGTAGGGGCAGCTGGACAGTACATGTTGTGGGGGATCCATAGCTAATGCTTCTGTGACGACGAGCCCGATGATGAGCCAATGTCACGGTTGCGCTTAAGGGCTTCCTTGTGTTCCTGCAGACAAGTCGCAACCCGAATGGCCTTGTTCACCAAGGTGGCGAAGTCAGTGAAATCTTGAACAAGGAGCGCGGGCTTGATATCAAGGTGAAGTCCTTCATGGAACTTTTGCTGTCTGCGAGCATCAGTAGCGATATCTTCTTCAGCATAGCGGGACAAGTCAAGGAACTCCCGCTGATAAGCATCCACATCCTTGTTGCCCTGTGTGAGGTTGCGGAACTCTCGCTTCTTCCTGTCCATGATTCCCTGAGGAATGTAGCGGGCACGGAAGGCAGCTTCGAACACCAGTCAGGTAATGATGGTTCCAACAGGTAGTGAACGCCTGTGACTGCCCCACCTGAGCAGCGGGACCCTTCAGGAAATAGCATGTGAAAGTGACATAGCTGGCAGGGTCAACATTAGCAGACTCTAAGTCATAAGTGATGTCGCAGAGCCAGTCATCAGCATCAAGGGGCTGAGATGAGTTGCGATAGATAGCAGGGTTGAGGCGCACAAAATCTTGCAGAGTTATTGGGGCCGGCTGTTGATTCGTATTGGGTCACGGAAACTGAGCCATGATCCCTTCCATAAATCGGCGGTTCAGCTCAAACTGTTGTATCATTCCGGTCATATATTCGGGCGATGGTGGATTGTTGGCACCACGGCCACGACCAGTTGGTCTAACCATCCTGCTAAAAATTAACAGGGGGTAGTTTAGCATTGAGCAATTGCGGAAGTATGGAATCATTCATGAGGTAACATGCAGAATGAAAGAAGTGCAATAGATACATCATAGTAGTCAAGCATGACATACAGATCCATACATAAAGTAGATGACAAGCCAGTGGTACAATTATGGAAAGGGAAATAATGTAAACAAACTAGGCGGCATGCAGGAACGCGGTGGAGGGATACAACAACGGGGCATAGCGATGGCTACATCAATGTCAGAGAAAACCACTAAAGCCAGGCAACTGCAAGTGACAATGATGCAGGTTGCCCTCGATATGAGGAGCCTGCACTCCATGAACACTTTGGTGCAGAACCTGGTCCCGGACTGGGAGAAGAGGTCCACATGGAGGAGTAAAACCTCCAACAGCCGGCCACTCAAGACCTGGTGGAAGCTCTGTCCTGTGCGGGTAAATGATGTACTCAGGATGTATCCTCGCGCTGGCTGCTGGCAGCAACTGTGTCAGAGCACCGTAAAGACAAGTACGAGTGGCGTACAACTAGACAACAAGAGCTCAGACAGTGCGATACAGAGCCTCAGTGTACTGAACCAAAACCCGCGGGTCGTAACGACGTCACACGTAAGGGGTATAGACAGCAGTGTAGTATCCACTCTCACCCCCAGCGGGGACATACGGGATATATCTGAACCTAGCCTCCTCCAAATGGGGGTGCTCCTAAACCTACTGAAAATATTGGTTATGAAATTCCTTCGGGTATGATAGAACAACTGCTAGCTAATCCTTATGTAGGAGACAGAACAAAGCATCCCGATATGCATTTGATACATGTGGATGAAATTTGTGGATTGTTTAAGCTTGCAGGGTTTACCCGGAGATGAAGTTGAGAAGAAGGTTTTCCCTTTATCTTTGGGGGGGGGGGAAGCATTGACATGGTATAGGCTATGCGATGATATTGGATCTTGGAATTGGAATTTCACCAAAAATTTTATCCTATGCATCTAGTTCATCGTGATCGGAATTACATATATAATTTTTGGCCTCATGAAGGAGAAAGTATCGCTCTAGCTTGGGGGAGGCTTAAGTTAATGTTATATTCATGCCCCAATCATGAGCTCTCAAGAGAAATTATCATTCAGAATTTTTATGCTTGGCTTTCTCGTAATGATCAATCCATGCTCGATACTTCTTGTGCTTGTTCTTTTATGAAGAAGACTATTGAATTCAGGTGGGATCTTTTGGAAAGAATTAAATGCAACTCTGAAGATTGGGAACTCGACGAAGGTAAAGAGTTAGGTATTAAGCTTGAGTTTGATTGTGTTATATTGTCGGGGCACGACACCTATGGGATCCTGAGAGATCCCTTTACGATTCGGCGGGGGAAGAGGTACACGCAAAGAGCAGAACCGGTGATCGACGCGTGAGGTTTTTACCCAGGTTCGGGCCGCTGATCAGCGTAAAACCCTACTCCTGCTTTGTGTTATTATTGATGTTCTTGAGCCCAGCCTTCAGGAGCGCTCGCAATGAACAGTACGTTCAAAGAGCAGCTACACATGCAGAATGGGCTAGAAGTCCTCCTCCTCTGTAGCAGTTGCCTTGGGCCTCCTTTTATATGCTCAAAGGGGTCTCCACAGTGGCAAAATCTACATACATTGAGGTGTAAAGTGGCTACAGGGTATCATACCTAACCCCTGACGGATTAGGACAAGCGCATTTAATGCACCGTGAGGTGTCCGTTTAGGTGTCCTCACTTTCTTGGGGATGGAAAAAGGGGCCATCCCATCAGCACCGCTTAAGCTCTCCTCCACTGGCGCGCCGCCACGCATCCATGGAAGGAGCCAGAATGTCAGACTCGTCACTGTGCCGAAGCGGTGGCACAGTGGTAGAACCTCGCCAGGCGCTGAAACTTGCTGGGCGCCAAGCCTTGCCGGGCACCGATCCTTGCCGGGTGCCAAGCCTTGCCGGGCGCCGATCCTTGCCGGGTTCCTCAGGCCACCCCGGCAAGGATCTTGCCGGGGAGGCTGGTCTTCGATTTCCAGCTTTACTCATTTGCTGATCCTCAGATTTCTGACTTGATGATTCCCTCGATAACTTAAATCGACCTCGAGCTGATCCCGGCAAGCCTTGCCGCGAGGACGGCTACAACTGCCCGTGCACAAGTAAGGGGTACTAAGGGCCCAATACTTAGTACACCGACAGGAGCCCCTGGGCCTGGGCCATACACGAGTGCGAGGCGTTGTTGGGCTAGGCCCAAACAGTGCACGGGCACGCGTGGCAGGGAATCAACTGCTCACAAAGATCTTGTTTTACTGTGCCCCCCCCACTACGCGCACGGAGCGCGCGATGTGGGAAGCGTGCCAAAAAGGCTGCAAACTGTTTCGCGCCCACAGAGGCGCATTCATATTGGGGGATAAACAAGGCGGCCCCGCTCCTTCCCCATAAAAAGGAGAAGTCGTGGAGGCGCAGACCCATTCACCCCCCTCTTCTTCCCAATCTGGCTATTGCCATCGCCTTCCTCTGCTCGAGCTCAGAGCGAAATCTTCCTTCTCTTCTGCTCGCCATTCCCGCGCTCGTTCCATCCCCCCGCTTCCATCTCCACAGCCACCATGCCGCCCAAGACCAGCAAGGGCAAGGGCACAGACAAGGAGGCAAAAGCCGAAGTTCTAGAAAGCGAGCTGGTGAAGATGCGGAAGAGGCTCGTCGTCTTCCCTCCGACGCTTGACGCCGAAACCTTGAAGGGACGATACCAATGCATGTGGGCGAAGGGAACACAAGCCCACCCCGCCACGCGCGTCATCCCAGGTGCTAATTCCAAAGGCGGATCGGACAGATACCCCTTCTTCACCGCGTACTTTTATTGCGGGCTCTGTCCACCTTTTTCTGATTTCTTCAACGACATCATGTATACGTACGGCTTCCGCCTTCTTGACTTCACGCCGAATGCCGTATTTTGCATGTCGATCTTTGCCCATCTTTGTGAAAATTTTGCCGGCGTGATCCCCAATTCCGCCCTCTTCCGCCACTATTTCTATCCTCGAATCCAAAAAGGAGAGGCTCTCTCTGGATCTATTGCTTGGATTCCAAGGGCCTGGAACAAGGAGATATACCCAGATGGAGTTTACCGCGAAAAGTGGGACGAGTGGCGGGCCGAATGGTGCTGGATCCAGGAAGCAGATCCTCATCCTTTTTGTCACCCCCGGCGACAGAAGGTGGCCCGCGGCAAGGATTGGGGCGATCTCGCCGCAGAAGACGAGAAGCTCACAATCGCCACTACCAGAATCCTTCGCTTGAAGGCTGCCGGGCTGACAATGGAGATGATCGGCTTCGACTTCCTCCGCCGCCGCATCGCCCCTCTGCAGAATAGGGGAAGGCCAGCCTGGGAGTATAAGAACGCAGCGGATGTTATGAGGCCGCGCCCCGGGCTGAACAACAACTTGACCGTTATGCAGCTTGGCGCCCTCCGCCAGAAGTTATTCTAGCGCGAAGACAAGCACCGGCTGCCGGCAAGGATCGTCCCCTTGTGCAATAACTCTGCGCTGGGGTCGATCATTGCTTTCTTGCCGATGTTCAACGCCCACGGCCTTGACCCGACCTGGGTCGAGCCAAGCGAGGAAGAAGCACAGAAATTCTTCGACAATCTGATGGAGAAGCCTGTTCGGCAAGAACCAGATCTTATTCGCGCCACCATGGATCAGGAGGTAGCATACATCGCTACCAGAGTGGAGGAAGCGAATCTTGCCGCGGAAGCCGGCAGCGTTGGTTTCACGGAGTGGGAAGCCAGCGAGGCAGAGGTGGTAGTGGAGGCGAGGCCTGCCGGGGAGGACGAGGTTGCCGGGGAAGAGAGCGGCGCAGCCGCTGAAATCTCGTCCGGCGAGGACTCAGTCGAAGAAGAAGAGACGCGGGAAGAGCCCCCTCCCCCGAAGAAGAAGACGAAGCGTGTTCTTCGGAAGGCTGCGTCTGACATCCCGGCAAGCCAGCCCTCTTCGAGCGGCAAAGCCCCCGGCAAGAAAGTGGCCGACAAGACCGGACCGCGGCAGGGGGGCCGTCAACAGCCTGCACGGCGTGCGAGGCCCGCACCAGTGGCCACTGCTAGGGCGGCAAGAGGGTCTCGCACCATCGCACCGGAAACTGCCCCGGCGCCTGCCACAGCCAAGCGGCCTAGGACTCCTCCTCCGCCTCCCCACTCAGACACCGCAACGGAGGTCGACTTCGACATCTCCGGCTTTAGTCCGGAGCGAGAGGAAGAAGAGTAAGTACTTCACCACAACTTTTGCCTTCCAATCTTGCATCAATTTTTACTGACTTGCTTGCATCACTTCCGCAGTGACACAGAAACCTTGCTGGAGAGGATGGCGAAGAGGTCAAGGACTTCTACGGGCGACGAGCCCCCGGCAGGCTCCACTAGCGTGCCAGAGACCGTCATCGTGAGCCCGGAGCCTAGTCCTCAGCACAGCCCCCAGCGTAAGTTCATTGTCCCTTTTTCTGTTGGCTGGTGCCGAAGCTTCCATTCTTGTCGCTGATATCTTCGGGTTCGCAGGAGAAGAACGGCAACAAGGAGAGGATTGCCCCATTGTGCCTCCTTCATCGACCGCTCTGCCCACAAGCACATCTCCGGCAAGAGATCCTGCCGACGAGCCCGTCCGGATTGAGGAGGAGCCGACAAGCACGGACTCCGGCAACCCACCCCCGGCAACCGGAGTTGCCGGGAGAGGCGAAGCCACCTTTCGACAGCCCGACACAGGTACTCGATCGCCTCAATGTGCTAGTTATTCTTTTCCCCTTACTTCTTTATCTTTGATCACTTCAAAATCAAAAATTCGATCTTGTTCTGACCTTCTCCTTCTCCCTTCAGAGTTCTCTGAGATGGAACATATAGACGTCGACGCTGTCATCGAGGAGACCGCCAGGGATGCTGCTGCCAAAGCGGACAGGATCACTGCCAGCGAGGCCACCAAGGATGATGTTGCCAGGGCTGGTGATGCTCTTGACGGGGAGGCCGCCAAGACGGCACGAACGGAAATCGCGGAAGAACCTGCCGAAGAGGGCGACAGGAGGCTGGAGACCATACTGACGGCATTCCTACCGCAGGAGCGCCAGGCGCTGCATCGGCCGCGGAGCCCCCTGTCACTGGTGAGGCGGCCACTGAAGACCAGCCATCAACATCTGACGAGCCTTCATCCAGCAAGTACCTCAAAGTTGGCGAAAACCTATTCATCAACTTGCCAGGGACGGCAAGCACCGAGGCACCAGCCGAAGGAGAAATTTTCGAGGAAATTATTGCCGCTGCCGGGCTCGAAGTTGTTGACGATCCCAGCGCTAGCAGTGGCAAGTCTGAAGAGGATCGGCTCCTTCAGGCCATGGGCGAAAACTTCCGCAAACTCCAGGCTCTCCATCGTGCCCGAAAGGAGAAGGCGGACTCCAGAATGGCAGTTGTCGAGGCAGCCGAAGTGGATTTTCAGAAGCGCGTCGCACAAATGCAAATCTGGCATGCCGAGGCCCTTCAAGAGCTGGTTGCCGGTCAAGAACAAGTGAGCCAGCAATGGAATGAAGTCCTCCTGAAGCAATCAGACATGGATAAAGCCCATGACGAAGCTGTTCAAAGGATTGCTGCCGAAGATGCCCTCCTGACGGGGCGCCGCGTTGCTCTTGATGCTCATGAGGAAGATCTCACTGCTCGTGAGCAGGCGCTCGCCGCCAAGCTTCGCAGCAAGGATGAAGACATTGAAAATCTTGTCGCGCGGCGGACCCAGGAGCTGGAGCAGAAGCACAAGGAGGCGCTCGAAGCTCTAACTGCAAGTCACGCCGGCAAGCTCAAGGAGGCCGTCGATGCTGCCGAAGCTGCAGAGGCCGCCAAGAACGAGCTGAGCGACAAAGTGAAGAGGCTGGAAACAGATCTCGAAGAGCACGGCAAGGAACTCTCGACGCTCAAGGGGGACAGGGAAAAAACCCTCCACTCCTTGGCGGAGATGCAAGTTGCCCTGTCCGACAAGACCAAGCAGCTCTCTTCTGCGGCTGATAATATTGCGGTTCTGGAGCTGAAGCTGACCACGTTGCAGAAATCTCTCGAGGCCGGCAGGGCCCGTGAGAAGGCTCTACTCAAGGATCTCCAAGGAGAGAGGAACCTGCTCAAGAGCGCTGCCGCTGCCCAGGCTGATCATGAAAAGGGAGTGGAGATCTGGACTGGCCGTCTCATCGCCACCGCGGAGAAGCTTACCGCGGAACTGTCAACCATGGGCTTGTCGAACTTCAGATATTCTTCCGAGGAAAGAATATCTCCAAGCGCCAGATTGACGATGTTCTTTGAAAGCATCATCAACGCATTGAGGGCGCTCCAGTCTAGCCGGGCGACCCAACTGGCGAACGAGACTCGCTGGCTTTGCCGGGCCGTCCTTCGCAAGGTGCTCCTCAAGGTGGTGCACAGCAACCCCGGCATCGACCTCTCCAGCGCACTCGGCCACCTGCCAAAGGACGCAAATGTTGAAGCGCTTGAGAAGTACATCGCGCCGATCCTTGAGAAGGTGGACTCCATCAAAAGGATCGAAGGCCAGCGCAGGGATTGAGTGCTTCCCCTTTGATTCTTGCCGCCACCATCTCATGTAAAAGACAGTTAAGTCTCGAGTTAGAACTGCGGCAACTTATGGATGTAATATAATTTAACTATGTTTAGGCTCATGCTAGCTATTTTCCTTGTCTGATTCCTTTACGTATGGAGTTCATCCTACGCCTACTGAAAAACTTGCCGGTGCGCAACCTGCCGCGAGCGCTGGGTGCGGGACTTCAGCAGCCTGCTGGAGGCGCAGCAGCCGGCAAGACTCCTTGGCGCTCTCAGTGCAGCCACTTAAATCGTTGAGCGAACTCGAAACAAAATAAGGGCGCAACCGATTACAACAAGGGTTCCTTCGCGTGCAGATTTTCCATACAAGGGTCGGAATCGTCCAAGGAACTAACTTGATACTAAAAAGAAAGACTTGCTCTAGTTTTTAGGACTTAGCTTTCTGTTTTTGTCCTTCCTCCGGCAAGCGTCGATTCCGAACATCGCCAACTGGTATTCATATCTCCCTTCCCCCCCCCCCCGGCAAATGTGCACGCGAGGAATCCTTCTGTCTTTTGAGAAAAAGAAAGAAGAGAAAATAAAGACATGAAACCTTGGCAGTTTGTTAGAACTTACCGGGATTAGGTGTCATACAACATCTTAGACAAACATGCATATATATAAATATGAACATGGGAATCAATAAGGGAATGTACAACACTTAAATTTATTCGCCTGTGCTCAGGGTCTGCGCCTGGCTTTGTACAAAGGATTACATGCCTTGCCGGCAAGACTTGTACAAAAAGGTGGTTGCCGGGAGCCCCCGGCAACCGCGCCTTATGGATAGAACTTGCGAAGATGTTCGATATTCCAGGAATTACTCACTGGAACGCCATCCTCGGTCTCCAGGCGGACAGCGCCAGGCCTGGTGACTCGCACTACCCGATAAGGGCCTTCCCACTTTGGCGTCAACTTGTTTGAATTCTTGGTGGACTGAATCCATCGAAGAACAAGATCGCCTTCCTCAAAGCTTTGGGCATGAACCTTGCGGCTATGATAGCGGCGCAAAGCTTGCTGGTAGCGTGCAGCTCGCACAGCAGCCTGAAGACGATTCTCCTCAAGGAGCACAGCGTCATGTTGCCGCATTTGCTCTTGCTCGAGCTCATCATAAGCGAGCACTCGAGGAGATCCGTATATGAGTTCCGTGGGGAGAACTGCTTCCGCCCCATGCACTAGAGCGAAGGGCGTCTAGCCGGTGGCTCGATTTGGTGTCGTTCTGATTGACCAAAGAACCGCCGGCAACTCATCAATCCAGCGTCTTCCGCACTTTTTCAGCCTGTCAAAAGTTCTGGTCCTGAGACCGCACAGCACTTCAGCATTGGCCCTCTCCGCTTGGCCGTTGCTTCTCGGGTGAGCAACAGAGGCAAAACAAATCTTGCCGCCAAGGTCTTGGACGTACTGCATGAAGGTGCGACTTGTGAACTGCGTGCCGTTGTCGGTGATGATCCTATCAGGCACACCGAAACGGCAAACAATTCCTTTGAAGAACTTGACAGCCGACTGCGCTGTCACCTTCCTCACTGCTTCCACCTCCGGCCACTTTGTGAACTTGTCGATGGCAACGTACAAGTACTCAAAGCCCCCGGCAGCACGGGGGAAAGGGCCCAGTATGTCGAGCCCCCAGACCGAAAATGGCCAGGAGAGAGGGATTGTTTGAAGAGCTTGAGCTGGCTGATGTAATTTCTTCGAATGAAACTGGCACGCTTCACACCTGGTTACTAGTGCAGTCGCATCCTGGAGGGCGGTGGGCCAAAAGAAACCTTGCCGGAATGCTTTCCCGGCAAGCGCTCTTGACCCTATGTGAGAGCCACACATACCCCCATGTATCTCTGCCAACAGCTCTAGTCCATCCTCCCGAGGAATGCACTTCAATTTCACACCGTTTGGTCTCTTTCTGTACAGGACGTCATCGACGAATTTGTACATAACAGACCGACGGGCTACTCTCTCCGCTTCTTCTTGTTCCTCAGGGAGTTCACCTGTCTGAAGGAAATGGACAATGTGCTGCGCCCATGCTGGAGCCTGAGGCTCGACGGCTAGGACTAAAGGCATCTCCTCCGCCAGGGGGACGTTTGTCTCGACAGCAAGGGTCTGAGGCCCTGCCGGAGCCTGTTGTTCCCCAGCAGGTGTGTCGATCCCGGCAACTTCCTTGCCGGCGGCTCCGGGGAGCTCTACCGGGAAGTACTGGCCAGAGTTCAACTTTCTTCTCTTTTCTTGCCGCGTCGATGGTGCCACGGATGGTTGAGTCAATTGGAGCACAAAAGTTCCTGGTTCCACAGGCAACTTGAGGGCAGCACGCTTTGACAGGTCGTCAGCAACGCTGTTCTCGGCACGAGGAACGTGCTCCATTTGGAGACCGTCAAAGCGCTCTTCCAATTTCCTCACTTCATCTACGTAGGCTTGCATCAATGGGCTCTGATAGTTCTTGTTGACCTGCCTGACGACAAGCTGTGAATCACCTTTGATAATGAGCTTTCTGATACCAAGGTCTGCTGCGATCCTGAGACCGGCAAGCAAACCTTCGTACTCTGCAGTGTTATTGGTTGAACTCTCCCGGGGAAAATGCATTTGTACTACATACTTGAGGTGCTCTCCGGTGGGTGCGACAAGCAGCGCACCAGCACCGGCGCCTTGCAGCGAAAAAGCCCCGTCAAAGTACATAACCCATTGCTGATCGGTTTCCTTGCCGGGGAGACTTGTTTCTTGAACTTCTTCGTCTGGCGTCGGGGTCCATTCTGCAATGAACTCCGCCAAGGCCCTGCTCTGAATCGTCGAAGTACTTTCAAACTTAAGACCAAAGCTGGACAGCTCCAACGCCCACTCCACGATTCTGCCGGTTGCTTCCGGATTTTGCAAAATCCGTTGCAACGGAAAGCGAGTGACGACGGTGATCTCATGTGCTTGAAAATAATGGCGCAGCTTTCTTGAGGCCATAAGGAGGACGAAAAGCAACTTCTGCACACCAGAATATCTTGATCTAGCCCCTTGTAAGAGGGAGCTAACAAAATAAACTGGGCGCTGCACCACCTTTTTCTTCTGCACGGGCTCTTCTGTCTATGCAGATTCTGTCTTGCCGGGATCGTCCCTTGTCGGGGAAGATCTTGCCGCGCCATCTGGCAGTCCTACCGCTGATGTTGCCTCCTCGTCAGCTTCCCTCTGCGCCACCAGCGCAGCACTAACCACTTGATTTGTTGCCGCCAAATACAGCAGCAACGGCTCTTGTGGTTTAGGCGCAACTAGCGTCGGCGGAGAAGAAAGGTATTTCTTCAAATCTTGCAGTGCTGCCTCCGCTTCCGGAGTCCATTTCATTGGGCCTGCCTTCTTCAAAATTTTGAAGAAGGGCAGGGCGCGCTCAGCAGACTTGGAGATAAACCTACTTAGAGCAGCAACACAGCCGGCAAGACGGCGTACATCCTTGACGCGTCTCGGTGCTTCAATTTGCTCAATGGCTTTGATCTTGTCGGGGTTCGCTTCGATTCCCCGGCAAGACACAAAGAACCCGAGGAGCTTGCCGGAAGGAACGCCGAACACGCACTTCTCAGGATTGAACTTCAAGTTGATCTTGCGCAAGTTCGCAAATGTTTCTTCTAAATCTTGAATGAGCGTTGCTTTATCCTTAGTTTTGACCACTATATCATCCATATATGCCTCCATATTTCTATGGAGTTGTGGCTCAAAACCAATCTGGATTGCTCTGGCAAATGTTGAACCAGCACTTTTCAACCCGAAAGGCATTCGTATAAAACAATACGTACCACATGGGGTGATAAAGGCGGTCTTCTCTTCATCTTCCTTTGCCATAAAAATCTGATGATACCCTGAATAGGCATCAAGGAAGGACAGGAGATCACAACCAGCGGTGGCATCCACAATCTGGTCGATGCGCGGCAAGGGAAAAGGATCTTTTGGACAAGCTTTATTGATATCTGTGTAATCGATACAAAGCCTCCATTTCCCGTTCGCTTTCCGCACTACAACCGGATTGGCCAGCCAGGTTGGATGAAGCACTCCTTTGACCAGTCCTGCCGCCTCCAGCTTCTTAATTTCTTCGGCAATGAATTCTTGCCGCTCCAAGGCCTGTTTTCTCACCCTTTGCTTGACGGGCCGCGCATGGGGACAGACAGCAAGGTGGTGCTCAATTACTTTCCTGGGAACGCCGGGGATGTCAGACGGTTGCCATGCAAACACGTCGACATTCGCCCGCAGGAAAGCAACGAGCGCGCTTTCCTATTTGTCATCTAGGGTGGAACTTATGGTGAAAGTTCCCCCCGTTCCGTCCTCCCTGGCAGGCACCTTCTTAGTTTCTGGCGGGGCAGCCTTGGACTTCTTGTTCTTGCTGGTGGAACTCTCTGGTACGTCCTCGACGGAAGCGCAGCACTCCGAGGAGGCGCGCTTGCCGGAGTTCGCTCCAAGGTTCCTGCCGGTCTTCTTCTTCTCTCCGGGAGTTCCAGCGGCAGGAGCAGATGCCTTGATGGCAGGTGCTGCAACTGCTTCCCGGTAAAGTTGATCGGCACAGATGAGCGCATCCCTCTTGTCGGAATGGATAGTGATGACGCCCAACGGCCCAGGCATCTTCAAGACGTTGTATGCGTAGTGTGATGCCGCCATGAACTTAGCCAGCGCTGGCCGGCCAAGGATCCCATTGTATGACATGGGGATCTTGGCGACATCAAACACCACCTTTTCGGTCCTGAAGTTAAGCTCGCTGCCAAATGTTACCGGCAGCGTGATCTTACCCTTAGGCTGGGTTCTTCCCGGGTTGACCCCTTGAAACGTACCCGTTTCCTCGAGGTCTTCGTCGGGAATCTGAAGCTTTGTGAGCATGTCTGGTGAGATTAAGTTTAGGCCGGCCCCGCCGTCAACTAACATCTTCGTCACCTTGAGGTTGCGAATTGTCGGGGAAACCAACAATGGCAAACACCCGACCGCAGTTGTGCGATCAGGGTGATCCTCGGCGTCAAAGATGATAGGCGTGCTGGACCATTTCAGAGGCCTACATGCATCGGGGGATGGCTCTGCCGCATTAACCTCCCGCACCCACTGTTTAAGTTGGCGGTGGGAAGAATGCAGCGAGGCACCCCCATCAATGCACATAGCCTCCGTAGCCTTCTGGAATTCCTGCTCACTGGATTCATCATCTTCCTCATCATCATCTCCTTCTTTATCTCGGCCCCGAGCGGGCCGATCCTTCTGCTGCTTGGCCTTGCCGCGGTGACCCCCTCGGCCAGCGTGTTTCTTGCCGGACCCCTCAGCACCGTCTTGGGCCTTCTCTTTGTCTCGCCTCTCGTATTCGGCCTTCTGCTTCTCGGCAAGCTGCTCAACTTGCCGGCAGTCCTGGAGATCGTGGCCCTTAGTGCGATGGATCTTGCAATATTGCTTGCCGGAGTTCTCCGACTTGTCGGCAGCCGCCAAGGCCTGACAGGAAGGGCACCCGGCAAGATCCTTGCCGGGGGCGCTAACCTTGGCCTTCTTGGCGGCGCCAGGGTTGCCGGATTCCTCGACGGCAAGCACGGCCTTGCCTCCGCGCTTCCTATTCCGCCGCCGGCCTTTCCTTGACGGAGCCGCGGCATCTTCTTCTTCTGAGTCGCCTGTCGCACCAACAGCTTCCCCGGGGAGTTTTCTCCCCTCTTCAGCTCGAGCACACTTGTCGGCCAAAGTGTAAAGCTCGGCAATACTCCTGACTTTGTTCATCGCCAGCTCTTCCCGCATCCTGCGGTTACGCACGTTCTGATGGAACGCGCTAATGACAGCGGCAGGATGAACATCAGGAATATTGTACTGCACCCGACTGAATCTCTGCATAAACTTGCGCAAGGACTCGCCCTCCTTCTGAGGGATGATGTGCAAATCAGTTTCTTGGCCAGGAGCTTGGTGGCCTCCAACAAAGGCGCCAACAAACTGATGGCACAGATCTGACCAGCAAGAAATAGAATCTTCCGGCAGATGCATCAACCACGACCTGACGTTGGGTTTGAGCACCAACGGGAAGTAGTTGGCAAGTATCTTGTCATCTCGGCCCCCGGCAGCTTGCACCGCAATGGTGTAGATACTCAGGAACTCCGAGGGATGGGTCTTGCCGTCATATTTCTCCGGGACCTCTGGCTTGAAGGTTCGGAGATTGGGCCACTGGACTTGCCGCAGCTCACGGGTAAACGCCGGAGGTCCCACCTCGTAAGGCAGGTCTCCTACGTTCCCTGGCGCGGGCTCGTCGACAACTGGCCCCACGCGCTTATCAGACTGATAGCGCGCTTCCTGTCGCCGCTCGATGGTTGTTCGAGCGTCCTCCTTGCCTTGTTCCTGGAGAACCAGACGCTGATCACGGCGCATCCGCGGATCGGACGACGCCGTGGAAACTTCTTCATGGCGGTCGACTTGCTGAGCCGTCGGCCGCCGCTGATGTCGCGGAGGAGAGTGCACTGTAGTTGCACCACCTCCGGTTTTCTCTCCACCGGCTCGCATCGGATCGATGGGCTTCCGCTGAGAGGGCCCTGCCTCTTGTGGTCCATCCTTGTTAGCGAAGCCGATAAGGCTCTGGATAGTAGCTCGCCACTCCTCCATCTTCTCTGGAGCGGGAGGAAAATCGAGGAGCAGCTGTGCACGTGCCAAGGCTTCCGCTGGCGTAGGTGGCGGCGACAGGTGTGAAGTACGTGAGGTGCTCTGACTCCTAACCAAGTTAGAAGGAGCACCGCCACGGTCACGCGACCGCGCGCCACCCTCGCCGGTAGCTCGGTGTGCATGCTGGTCCCGCGCATCTTGGGATCTATGTGCAGAAACCTTTTCGTGGGGACGCCCCGAACCACCAGCACCATGATGTCGCTCGTCTCGCACAACCTGGACAGGTTGCGAGGCTCGCGGCGGCGCGGGAGCTCCAGCAGGCGCTCTCTGATCCCTAGAGTTTGTTGTGCCACCCGTAGGCAACACAACGCCATCTCTAGATCCAGCGGCGCGCAAGTTACCACTGCCACTGCGAATGATACCGCTCGCTTGGCTTGGATCACCAGAACGCCGCGGAGGTTCCAGTCCTCTTCCTTCTGCACCCACACCATCGCCTGTCTGCGAAGGCGCGGGCAAAACACACCCGGACGGTTGTGCTGTCGTGATGTTCTTCTTCTTGGGCGGCATAATGAAGGAACTAGGGCGTCGACCACCAGATCAGGTTCACGCAACCTTCACTTCCCCTACCTGGCGCGCCAAAGATGTCGGGGCACGACACCTATGGGATCCCGAGAGATCCCTTTACGATTCGGCGGGGGAAGAGGTACACGCAAAGAGCAGAACCGGTGATCGACGCGTGAGGTTTTTACCCAGGTTCGGGCCGCTGATCAGCGTAAAACCCTACTCCTGCTTTGTGTTATTATTGATGTTCTTGAGCCCAGCCTTCAGGAGCGCTCGCAATGAACAGTATGTTCAAAGAGCATCTACGCATGCAGAATGGGCTAGAAGTCCTCCTCCTCTGTAGCAGTTGCTTTGGGCCTCCTTTTATATGCTCAAAGGGGTCTCCACAGTGGCAAAATGTACATACATTGAGGTGTAAAGTGGCTATAGGGTATCATACCTAACCCCTGACGGATTAGGACAAGCGCATTTAATGCACCGTGAGGTGTCCGTTTAGGTGTCCTCACTTTCTTGGGGATGGAAAAAGGGGCCATCCCATCAGCACCGCTTAAGCTCTCCTCCACTGGCGCGCCGCCACGCATCCATGGAAGGAGCCAGAATGTCAGACTCGTCACTGTGCCGAAGCGGTGGCATAGTGGCAGAACCTCGCCAGGCGCTGAAACTTGCTGGGCGCCAAGCCTTGCCGGGCACCGATCCTTGCCGGGTGCCAAGCCTTGCCGGGCGCCGATCCTTGCCAGGTTCCTCAGGCCACCCAGGCAAGGATCTTGCCGGGGAGGCTGGTCTTCGATTTCCAGCTTTACTCATTTGCTGATCCTCAGATTTCTGACTTGATGATTCCCTCGATAACTTAAATCGACCTCGAGCTGATCCCGGCAAGCCTTGCCGCGAGGACGGCTACAACTGCCCGTGCACAAGTAAGGGGTACTAAGGGCCCAATACTTAGTACACCGACATATATCTTTTATGAATACCGATGCTTTTCACAAGTTTAGCACTAAATAAGGGCTTGACTCAAAGATAGTAGCCTCTTTTTGTGAATCATTTGCTACTCATGTTGATCTTCCTAAGGAGAAGTGCTTTAAATATCATCCCCCTATTAAAGAATAAATTAAAGAACCGGTAATAGTTAAAGATGAAACTATCGTTTACAATGTTGATCCAGTTGTGCCTACTGCTTATATTGAAAAACCACCTTTCCCTGTTAGGATAAAGGAACATGCTAAGGTATCAAGAGTGGTTCACAAAAGTAATATTAAAGCACCTAAACCCTCTGAGCAAATTAAAGTAGAACCCAGTGTTGCTATGGTCAAAGACCTCTTGGTCGATAATATTGATGGGCATGTTATTTATTTCTGTGATGAAGCTGCTAGAATTGCCAAAACTGATACTAAAGATAAGAACAAGCCTGTTGTTGGCATGCCTGTTGTCTCAGTTAAAATAGTAGATCATTGCTATCATGGTTTATGTGACTTGGGTGCTAGTGTGAGTACTATTCCTTTTACTTTATACCAAGAAATTATGAATGATATAGCACCCGCTGAAATAGAAGACATAGTTGTTACTATTAAACTTGATAATAGAGATACCATCACACCACTTGGGATTCTTAGAGATGTTGAAGTCTTGTGTGGGAAAATAAAATACCCTACTGATTTTCTAGTTCTTGGTTCCCCACAAGATGACTTTTCTCCCATTATTTTTGGTAGACCCTTCTTGAACACTGTCAATGCTAAGATAGATTGTGAGAAAGAAACTGTCAGTGTTAGTTTTGGTGATGTGTCTCACGAGTTTAATTTCTCTAAGTTTCGTAGACAAACTCATGATAAAGAATTACCTAGTAAGGATGAAATAATTGGTCTTGCTTCTATTGTTGTACCTCCCACTGACCCACTAGAACAATATTTGCTAGACCATGAGAATGATATGCACTTGCGTGAAAGAAACGAAATAGATAAAAATTTCTTCGAACAACAACCTATCCTTAAACACAATTTACCTATTGAAACTTTAGGAGGTCCTCCTCCACCTAAAGATGATCCTGTGTTTGAATTAAAGCAATTGCCTGACACTTTGAAGTATGCTTATCTTGACGATAAAAAGATATATCCTATTATTATTAGTGCTAACCTTTCAGAGCATGAAGAAGAGAGATTATTAAAAATTCTGAAGAAGCATCGTGCTGCTATTGGATATACTCTTGATAATCTTAAGGGTATCAATCCCACAAAACACTCTCTGTCAGCACAAGATTAATATGGAACTTGATGCTAAACCCGTTGTTGATCATCAACGACGATTAAATCCCAAGATGAAAGAAGTGGTAAGAACTGAAATACTAAAGCTTTTGGAAGTAGGTATAATTTATCCCGTAGCTGATAGTAGATGGGTAAGTCCTGTTCATTGTGTCCCTAAAAAGGGAGGTATTACTGTTGTTCCTAATGATAAAAATGAACTTATTCCACAAAGAATAGTGATTCGTTATAGAATGGTAATTGATTTTAGAAAATTAAATAAAGCTACTAGAAAGGATCATTACCCTCTGCCTTTCATTGATCAAATGTTAGAAAGATTGTCAAAGCACACACACTTTTGTTTTCTTGATGGATATTCTGGTTTCTCTCAAATACCTGTATCGCGACCCGATCAAGAGAAAACCACTTTTACTTGCCCTTTTGGAATTTATGCTTATAGACATATGCCTTTTGGTTTATGTAATGCACCTGCTACCTTTCAAACATGTATGACTGCTATATTCTCTGTTTTTTGTGAAAAGATTGTTGAGGTTTTCATGGATGATTTTCCCGTTTACGGAACTTCTTTTGATGATTGCTTAAGCAACCTTGATTGAGTTTTGCAGAGATGTGAACAAACTAATCTTGTCTTGAATTGGGAGAAGTGCCACTTTATGGTTAATGAAGGCATTTTCTTGGGGCATAAAATTTCTGAACGAGGTATTGAGGTGGATAAAGCTAAAGTGGATGCAATTGAGAAAATGCCATGTTGTAAAGACATTAAAGGTGTTCGTAGTTTCCTCGGTCATGTTGGTTTCTATAGGAGGTTCATTAAAGACTTCTCTAAAATTTCTAGGCCTCTTACTAATCTTTTACAAAAGGATGTTCCATTTGTTTTTTATGATGATTGTGTAGAAGCCTTTGAAACACTTAAGAAAGCCTTAACTTTCGCACCTTTAGTTCAACCACCTGATTGGAACTTGCCTTTTGAAATTATGTGTGATGCTAGTGATTATGTTGTTGGTGCTGTTCTAGGCCAAAGAGTTGATAAGAAATTAAATGTTATCCATTATTCTAGTAAAACTCTAGATAGTGCCCAAAGAAATTATGCTACTACTGAGAAAGAATTTTTAGCATCTGTGTTTGCTTGTGATAAATTCTGATCTTACATTGTTGATTCTAAAGTAATTGTTCACACCGATCATGCTGCTATAAGATATCTTATGGAAAAGAAAGATGTTAAACCTAGACTCATTAGGTGGGTTATCTTGCTTGAAGAATTTGACTTGCACATTACTGATAGGACAGGAGCTGATAATCCAGTAGCTGATAACTTGTCTAGGTTAGAAAATATTCTTGATGACCCACTACCTGTTGATGATAGCTTTCTCATGAACAACTAGCTGTCATAAATGCTTCTCATAATACTCCTTGGTATGCTGACTATGCTAATTATATCGTTGCTAAATTTATACCACCTAGTTTCACATACCAACAAAAGAAAAAATTCTTCTATGACTTAAGACATTACTTTTAGGATGACCCACATCTTTATAAAGAAGGAGTAGATGGTATTATTAGTCGTTGTGTACCTGAGCATGAACAGGAACAAATCCTATGGAAATGTCACTCCGAAGCCTACGGAGGACATCATGCAGGAGATAGAACTGCACATAAGGTATTACAATCCAGTTTTTATTGGCCTACTCTTTTCAAGGATGCCCGTAAGTTCATTTTGTCTTGTGATGAATGTCAAAGAATTGGTAATATTGGTAAGTGTCAGGAAATTCCTATGAATTATTCATCTGTTGTTGAACCTTTTAATGTTTGGGGCTTTGATTATGTGGGACCTTTTCCTTCCTCTAATGGGTATACACATATTTTGGTTGCTATTGATTATGTCACCAAGTGGGTAGAAGCTATTCCAACTAGTAGTGCTGATCATAACACCTCCATTAAAATGCTTAAAGAGATTATCTTCCCGAGGTTTGGAGTCCCTAAATATTTAATGACTGATGGTGGTTCACATTTTATTCATGGTGCTTTCCGTAAAATGCTTGCTAAATATGATGTCAACCATAGAATTGCATCACCCTATCATCCTCAATCTAGTGGTCAAGTTGAACTTAGCAATAGAGAAATAAAATTAATATTACAAAAAACTGTCAATAGGTCCCGAAAGAATTGGTCTAAGAAACTTGATGATGCACTTTGGGCCTATAGAACAGCTTATAAAAATCCTGTGGGTATGTCTCCATATAAAATGGTTTATGGAAAAGCTTGTCATTTGCCTCTTGAGTTAGAACATAAAGCATATTGGGCAATTAAAGAACTCAATTATGATTTCAAACTTGTCGGTTGATACGTCTCCGTCGTATCTATAATTTTTGATTGTTTCATGCCAATATTATACAACTTTCACATATTTTTGGCAACATTTTATATGATTTATTGGACTAACCTATTGATCCAGTGCCCAGTGCCAGTTCCTGTTTGTTGCATGTTTTTTGTTTCGCAGAATATCCATATCAATCGAAGTCCAAACGCGATAAAAATTTACGAAGAATTATTTTGGAATATTTGTGATTTTTAGGAGGTGTAATCATTGCAAACGAGGGCCCACAGCCACCACAAGACACCTGGGCGGCTAGGCAGCCCAGGCGCATGGTGGTGGGTTGTGCCCTCCTCGTAAGTTGGTTGGAGCTCTACTTCGGGTGCAAGGAAGCTTATATCTGGAAAAAAATCGTGTTAAAATCTGAGCGCAATCGGAGTTACGGATCTCCGGGAATATAAGAAACGGTTTTCGGCCAGAAAACAGGAACGCGAAACAGAAGAGAACAGAGAGGGAGATCCAATCTCGGAGGGGCTCCCGCCCCTTCGCCACCATGGAGGCCATGGACCAGAGAGGGAACTCTCTTCCCATCTAGGGGGGAGGCCAAGGAAGAAGAAGACGGAGGGGGGCTCTCTCCCCCTCTCTCACGGTGGCGCCGGACCGCCGCCGGGGCAATATCGTGTGACGATGATCTACTCCAACAACTCCGTCATCTTCACGAACAACTCCATCACCTTCCCCCATCTATATTCAGCGGTCCACTCTCCCGCAACCCGCTGTACCCTCTACTTGAACATGGTGCTTTATGCTTCATATTATTATCCAATACTGTGTTGCCATCCTATGATGTTTGAGTAAATCTATTTTGTCCTATGGGTTAATCGTGATCTTGGTTGGTATGAGTTTATATTTTATTATGGTGCTATTCTATGGTGCCCTCCGTCTCGCGCAAACGTGAGGGGTCCCCGCTGTAGGGTGTTGCAATATGTTCATGGTTCTCTTATAGTGGGTGGCGTGAGTGACAGAAGCACATACCCGAGTTTGGGGGTTATGGCGTATGGGAGTAAAGAGGACTTTATACTTAATGCTATGGTTGGGTTTTAACTTAATGATCTTTGGTAGTTGCAGATGCTTGCTAGAGTTCCAATCATAAGTGCATATGATCCAAGTAAGGAAAGTATGTTAGCTCATGCCTCTCCCTCATATAAAATTGCAAGAATGATTACCGGTCTAGTTATCGATTGCCTAGGGACAATTCCGCAATTCCTATCACCACTTTCCCACACTCGCTTTATTAAATTGTACTTTTATTAAAACAACACCTAACTTTTATTTTCACATTCTTTATTATCTTGCAAACCTATCCTACAAAGTACTTCAAGTTTTATTCTTGTTCTAGGTAAAGCAAACGTTAAGTGTGCGTAGAGTTGTATCGGTGGTCGATAAAACTTGAGGGAATATTCGTTCTACCTTTAGCTCCTCGTTGGGTTCGACACTCTTATTTATCGAAAAACGCTACAAACGATCCCCTATACTTGTGGGTTATCACCGGTGAAAAGAGGTTATTTGATATTAGCTCACTAGATGAATGGAGAACTCAAGCTTATGAAAATGCCAAACTATTCAAAGAAAAAGTTAAAAGATGGCATGACAAAAGAATCCAAAAGCGGGAATTCAAAGTTGGTGAACATGTTCTATTATACAATTCTTGTTTTAGTTTTTTTTGCCGGAAAACTTCTTTCCAAATGGGAAGGACCATATACCATTGAAGAAGTTTATGGCTCTGGAGCTATCAAGATTAATAATGCCGAAGGTACCAACCCGACGGTGGTCAATGGACAAAGAATTATATCTATCCTTAGCTATCTTAGTTCAATCCTTAGCTATTTCGTGATTTAGTTGAATAAAAGTTTAGTATGATCTATTTTCGAGTGCTAGTTTCGTGATCTATCTATCTATGTAATCGAGTGAGAGTTATATAATAAAGTTTAGTTTGAGTTTTTGCTTCTTTACTTTTATGTTTCAATCAAAATAAAGGAAATAATGAAAAAGATCATATGCTAATCTTATGGTAAGTAATGACATCACATAAGGAAAAGTATAAGTGGTAAAATTTATTGAAAGTTGACAAACATAGCATTGGTCAATGATGCAATTCATGAAAGAATTAATAAGGGAAGAGAAGATTCACATGCAAATATACTATCTTGGACATCTTTTATGATTGTGAGCTCCCACTAAATATCTTATGCCAAATTGTTGACATAGGACAAGGAAGACAACATAATGATTTATGTTTGTTCTTATTCACATAGAAGTTATATTGCCATAGATTCTTCAACATGTGGTGCTTGCTCAATATCTTTGCTAGCCAAAAATCCGCACTAAGTAGAGATACTACTTGTGCATCCAAAACCCTTAAACCCAAATCCATGTTTTGAGAGTCCACCATACCTACCTATGGATTGACTAAGATCCTTCAAGTAAGTTGTCATCGGTGCAAAAAGGCAATAAAAATTGCTCCTAAATGTGTTTGATCCTTTAGTGTAAGGGAAAATAAGCGTTGTGCGAACTTGGCAAAGTAATAAAAGCGACGGACTGCATAATAAAGGTTGCTACCATCAAGGGCAATATAACATGATGTTCTTTTGCATTAAGATATTGTGCATACGAAACCAAAAAGCGCATGACAACCTCTGCTTCCCTCTGCGAAGGGCCTATCTTTTACTTTTTTGCAAGAGTCAAAGTATTTCCCTCTATTCTTTTTTATTTTTCTCTTTGGCAAGAATCATGTGGTGGGGAAAGATCTAGGCACATATATCCAGTTGGATATGAGTGAGAATGAGTTATTATTGTTGACATCACCCTTGAGGTGAATAAGTTGGGAGGCAAAACTATAAGCCCCCTATCTTTCTATGTGTCCGGTTGAAACTTTTTACTCATATATATGTTGTGAGTGCGCAATCATAGAAGATTAAATGATGGTTGAGTATGTGGACTTGCCAAAAGGCTCCGATACGAGACCCTTCCTGAAAATATGATGAATTGTAGTTGCAAAGTTGACTGAGAACATAGTTTGTTAGTTTTCAATGAAGTTTATGCTTTCTACTTTGATGTTGTGATGAATTGTTACTTGTTCATGAGAAGCCATATGATAAAGTTTGTTGTTGCTATAATAATAATCATGATGCTACTATGTTCGTATTTTGTTTTTATCGACACCTCTCTCTCTAAACATGTGGACATGATTTTCGATATTGGCTTTCGCTTGAGGACAAGCGAGGTCTAAGCTTGGGGGAGTTGATACGTCCATTTTGCATCATGTTTTCCTACTGTTATTTATAGTGTTTTTATGCATTATAACACTTTGTGGAGTAATTCTAATGCCTTTTCTCTCATAATATGCAAGGTTTACACAAATAGGGAGAATACCGGCAGCTGGAATTCTGGACCTAAAAAAGCTCTGTCAGAGATACCTATTCTGCACATCTCCAAATGAGCTGAAATTTTACGGAGAATTATTTTGGAATATATAATAAATATTGGAGAAAATAACTACCAGAGGGGGCTGCCAGGTGGCCACAAGACACCAGGGAGCGCCAGGACCCCCAGGCGCACCCTGGTGGGTAGTGGGCACCTTGGCCCACCTCTGGTGCCCATCTTCTGGTACATAAGGTCTTTTGACCTAGATAAAATAAAGGAGAGGACTTTCGGGACGGAGCGCCGCCGTCTCGAGGCGGAACTTTGGCAGGAGCAATTTTGCCCTTCGGCGGAGCGATTCCGCCAGGGGAACTTCCCTCCCGGAGGGGGAAATCGAGGCCATCGTCATCACCAACAACCCTCTCATCTTTGGGAGGCCAATCTTCATCAACATCTTCAACATCACCATCTCATCTCAAAACCCTAGTTCATCTTTTGTGTTCAATCTTTGTACCGGAACCTCAGATTGGTACCTGTGGGTGACTAATAGTGTTGATTACGTCTTGTAGTTGATGCTATATGGTTTATTTGGTGGAAGATTATATGTTCAGATCCATTATGCTATTTAATATCCCTCTTATCTTGAGCATGAATATGTTGAGTGGGTAGTTACTTTTGGTCTTGAGGCCACGGGAGAAGTCATGTTGCAAGTAATCATGTGAATTTGATATGTGTTCGATATTTTGATGATATGTATGTTGTAAATCCCTTAGTGGTGTTATGTGAACATTGACTACCTGACACTTCACCATCTTTGGGCCTATGGGAATGCATTGTGGAGTAGTTATTAGATGGTGGGTTGCTAGAGTGACAGAAGCTTAAACCCTAGTTTATGTGCTATTCCGTAAGGGGCTGATTTGGATCCATATGTTTAAAGCTATGGTTAGATATTATCTTAATACTTCTTTCGTAGTTGCGGATGCTTGCGAGGGGGTTAATCATAAGAGGGAGGCTTGTTCAAGTAAGAATAGCATCCAAGCACCAGTCCACTCACATATCAAATTATCAAAGTAGCGAATGCAAATCAAACCAACATGACGAAAGTGACTAGATGAAATTCCCGTGTGCCCTCAAGAACGCTTTATCTATTATCTGAGACCGTTCCGGCCTGTCCTTTGCTACAAAAAAGATTGGGCTACCTTGATGCACCTATTGTTATTATTGTTACTTGTTACTTTCTACAAATTATCTTGCTACCAAACTACTTGTTACAGACAATTTCAGTGCTTGCAGAAATTACCTTGCTGAAAACCACTTGTCATTTCCTTCTGCTCCTCGTTGGGTTCGACACTCTTACTTATCGAAAGGACTACGATTGATCCCCTATACTTGTGGGTCATCAGGGGGTACTCCTAGAATTTCTTATGGAAAGACATATTGGAAGTCGCAAACGACTGGACGTTTTCAATTTCCTCAAGATGTGAAGCGTTCAACGCATTCAAAGAATAAATCTGGGCTTCGGCATCTCAAGTAATTTAAGCAGAATGATTTACTATCTCGTCTAAAGGATGTAGGAGTTGGACGGATTTAGTGGCACAATCGATTAAAGCAGTATGAGCTTTCAACCAGTCCATTCCGAGCATGACATCGATGTTGGAAGCCTTGAGGGTGATGAGCGAGGCAAGAAATTCTAGACCTCCGATTTCAATGGGAACAGTATGGCTTATCATGGTGGCATGACAATGAGATCCTGGGGTACTAACAACTCATGGGGAGTATAAGTCTTCTTGTGATATGCCATGCATGAATGCAAACTCTTCAGAAATGAGTGAACGTGATGCTCCTGAATGAAATAAAACAGATGATGGTACTGAATTAACGAGAAAAGTACCCATCACAGTAGCAGGCTGATCTTGAGCTTCATTCATATCAATGTGGTTAGCCTGACCACGACCATAAAAAGGTCTGGCATTATTGTTGCGGGGCTGGTTGTTACCACTGCCATTGCCACGGCCAGTTGAAGGAAGTGCAAGCTGGTTCTGATTCTGATAACACTCTCTGGCATGGTGACCTGGCTGACCATACTTGAAGCACAACCCATCATTGAGACGAGGAGCAGGAGCTTGGGGTGGTGCAACTTGAAGTCTCGGCTGCCTCGGTGGTGGAGGAGGCAGACAAGGCGCAACATAGGATGGCCTTGGTGCAGGGGCAGCTAGACAGTACATGCTGTGGGGGATCCATATCTGATGCTTCTGTGACGACGAGCCCAAAGATGAGCCAATGTCACGGTTGCGCTTAAGGGCTTCCTTGTGTTCCTGCAGACCAGTATCAACCTGAATGGCCTTGTTCACCGAGGTGGCGAAGTCAGTGAAATCTTGAACAAGGAGCGTGGGCTTGATTTCAGGGTGAAGTCCTTCATGGAACTTTTCCTGTCTGTGAGCATCAGTAGCGATATCTTCTTCAGCATAGTGGGACAAGTCAAGGAACTCCCGCTGATAAGCATCCATAGCCTTGTTGCCCTGTGTGAGGTTGTGGAACTCTCGCTTCTTCCTGTCCATGATTCCCTGAGGAATGTAGCAGCCACGAAAGGCAGCTTGGAACTCTAGCCAGGTAATGATGGTTCCAATAGGTAGTGAATGCCTGTGACTGTCCCACCATTGAGCAACGAGACCCTTCAGGAAACAGGATGTGAAAGTGACATAGCTGGTAGGGTCAACATTAGCAGACTCCAACTCATAAGTGATGTCGCGGAGGCAGTCATCAGCATCAAGGGGCTGAGATGAGTTGCGATAGATAGTAGGGTTGAGGCGCACAAAATCTTATAGAGTTATTGGGGCTGGCTGCTGATTCGTATTGGGTCACGGAAACTGAGCCATGACCCCTTCCATAAACCGGAGATTCAACTCAAACTGTTGTATCATTCCGGTCATATATTCGGGCGGTGGTGGATTGTTGGCACCACGACCACGGCCAGTTGGTCTAACCATCCTGCTAAAAATTAACAAGGGGTAGTTTAGCATTGAGCAATTGTAGAAGTATGGAATCATTCATGAGGTAACATGCACAATAAAAGAAGTGCAATAGATACATCATAGTAGTCAAGCATGACATACAGATCCATACATAAAGTAGATGACAAGCCAGTGGTACAATTTCGGAAAGGGAAATAATCTAAACAAACTAGGCGGCACGCGGGCACGCGGTGGAGTGATACAACAACGGGACGTAGCGATGGCTACATCAATGTCGGAGAAAACCAGTGAAGCCAGGCAGCTGCAGGTGACGATGATGCAGGTTGCCCTCGATATATGGAGCCTGCGCTCCATGAACACTTTGGTGCAGAACCTGGTCCCGGACTGGGAGAAGAGGTCCACGTGGAGGAGTAAAACCTCCAACAGCCGGCCACTCAAGTCCCGGTGGTAGCTCTGTGCGTGGGTAAAGGATCTATTCAGGATGCACTACTAGGGAAAACCTTATACACAGTGTCTTATCGGTAGCGCAGGTTAAAGAGAGGCGCTACTAGTAGGTGGTTAGCAGCAACTCGTTCTGGTGAAATGCGCTGCTGTTATGGCCAGCCGGGGCCCAGGTACCCATCCCCACTTAGGAGTAGCGTCTGTCTTGGACCGGCGCTACAGCTATTGACTTTAGCAGTAGCGCTTGGCCTAAACACACGCTACTGCTAAGCCCATGTTATCATCATCCTCCCCGCCTGACCTCTCAGTCTTCCCTCCTCACTCTCCATCTCCACTCTCTCTCCCACCCTCGTCGGCCCACCCCCGCACTGCTTCGGCCGCCCTCCCCCGTGCCCGCCCTCCTCACGCGCGACTGCCCTCCCTCGCACTCTGGCCGCACGCCCCGGCGCCGGCCCTCCCCCACGCGCGGCCGCCCTCCCCCGCGCCTGCCCTCTCCATCCCCTTCTCTGCCCCAGGCTGCCTACCGTGAGTACCTCCTTTTCCTCTCAATTCACCCAAAAGCTAGGTATCTCTGAATGTTTTGAATGATTAGCAACTTCAATATGTTCAATTTTTTTACTAATTTTGTTCATATATATGAACCCTAGGTGTTCATATATATGAGCCCATTTCATCATTAGAGCACTAACTAGGTTTTTTGAGTACAATAGAATGTAGATATATGTAACCCTAGGTGTTCATATATATGAACCTACTACTAGTAGAAATCTTATAGATAAATGGGTGGATGAAATTAGGTTTTTTTAATGCTTGGATAGATAGATGGATAGCCAGATGGATTAAACTAGGTTTTCTTTAGTAATGCTTTGGATAGATAGATGGATGGATAGCTGTTAGGGTTAGAACTAGGGTATTTTAGATAATATAAATTTTTAGTTAAAAAAACTAGTAATACAAATTTTTAGTAAATATAGGTCTTTTGAATCAGCATAATAATGTTTAGTTGATAGCTTATAGGGTTTCACTAATTCCTAAAATCAGGATAATAATGTTTTTGTTTATATTTTGTTTTTGCAGAAATCAAGGAGCCCCTGCATCATCCCCGTCAGCGACCCCCTACGACCTCGAGGTGAGACCAGCCAAATCCCCATGTTGTTGATGTCGATGATGATGTAGATGTTTTCATAGATGTAGTACAGTAGTAGATGAGTAGCTGTGACAATGTGATGAAGCTAGTTTTTTTTGAGAAAGTATCCATGAGGTTACTCCATGTTATATGCACTTATGTTTCATTATCAATGCAGAGAACACCTCCGAGTGGCCTATGTTTTGCCGGAGTGTTGATTCATTTCCGTTCCGACAAATTTCAGGCGCTCGATATGTCCTATATTAGCAAAGGCCATGCCGGATTTTTCCGTGAATTTTAGCATGGCTTGTGCTAGAATATAAGAAATACCGAGTGCCTTGGATTTGCTGGAAAGAGAATTAAATGACATTTTGGGTTGACTTTAAGACCCGAAAGACCGATAGTCAACCCTTGATGAATAATAATGATCTAATTTAGTTTTTGTAGTACATATATTGAATATCATAACTTTAATATTTGAACTATGAACATAGGAAATGTCTGACGACGATGATAGGATCCAAGAGTGCGAGTACTGCAGCGACGACCGGGGTCTGTGCGACAGGCCTCACCTGGAAGGCGGTCGATGCTTCAGTGTTAAGCTCGACGAGACCTTCGATGTTTATACGGTACACAACGATGACAAGTCTTTTTACGTAATTAAGCATGACTTATGTTTCTTCAATGTGTAATTTCTGCTTTCTACAATTCAACTAGTGCATCCCCTGCCATGCAAGACATTATGTCTTGGAGAAGTTGGATTTGGAAGATCATGAGAATTTGCAGATAAAGAGAGTTCACCTCAGGACCCATCATGGTTATGCTTTTAACGTAAAGCTATACATTGCGGTGACCTACTCCCATTTTGGTTGCTCAAATTGGGCAGCACTATGCAAGGCGTATGGTTTTCAGGAGGGTATGTATCTCACCTTCGATCTGGGTGATGATCCTGAAGATGACATGGATGAAGATAATGTTGGCGAAGCTAATATCGACATTTTGGTCGATGTTCATACGCTTCCACTTCTACCTCTATGTGAGTTTCTCAAACATATTCAATAAGTAATTTATATTGTATTTATAAAAATAGTTGACAGCTTATTTCCATTTACAACTTATTTCCATTCTTCAAGAAATGTACGAAAAGTAGTTGACAAAACCTACTACAGTTACGGGTCTGAGCTAAATTGCGAGGAGATAAATCATTTTGTTTCATGGATTAAAGATGTTGAGACTTTTAAGACGAATTATCATATCCCTCCAAGTTATTCTCAATACGTGCCACTAGTGCACGTGTTGAACTATGGTAACATCCATCGAGATATCATGGTAAGATTTTTCCTATTATGTCATCAGTACATTTTTTGCATAGATTCTTTTAAGCTAAACTACATTTTGCTACGTATGTTATTATGATGTTCTTCAACAGAAACTCCCAGCGGATTGTATACCTAGTCTTATGGAAATGAAAGGTGACATGAAGATTGTTAGCTTACGGCCAAGTTGGCCTATGATTCACCGCAGTGCATACACGATTCATTGAATCGATGACATCCTCACAATCAAAGATTGGAGAAAAGTTCTGAAAGATTGCAGAGAACTACTTGGGGGCAACATCAAGTGCAACCCACAAATGGGAGACATGTTCATCTATATTCTCCATAATGGAGAATCAGGGGTTTACCTGTTTTATGCTATTTTACCTTCGAGAGAGTAGGAGGTCTTAGGTAGTTATGTGCTACATTGTGCTAGAATGATGAGCTAGTTCTTATATGACTATGATGATGATGAGTTATGTGCTACCTTTGTGCTAGAATGATGAGCTAGTTCTTATATATATGACTATGACGATGAGATGTTATTACAATGATGATGATGATGTATGAGTTCTTATATGAATATGATGATGAGTTATTATGATCATGTTGAGTTATTATGTCATTGGGCGGAAGAAACAAGGATTAGATTCATGTGACAAAAAGTTGGATTAGTCGTCCTACTAATCCAACTTTTGGTCACATGAATCTAATCTGTGTTTCTTCCACCTAATAATATAATAACTCAACATGATCATAATTATATAACAATCCCTCATGTGACCAAAATTTGTATAACGATTGTTGGGGATATTACTATTGGGTATGACCCGCCCAGGAGGGGCCGGGTCATGCCACTGGTGACTCATGATGGGGAAGCCCAGGAAGATGTGAAGATGGCGGTCCATAGAGCAAGCTTGTTGAAGGCCCAGGACCCGGGGGCGACTTAAGGCCCATGGGTATGAACCGCCATATGTTTAAACTTATATTGTAAGGCAAGTTTAGTTGGTTACCGAGCCGGATACATAGTGTATGGACCGTCTGGGACTCTGTAAGCCGCCGGGCATCAACCTGTGTATATAAAGGGGTGACCCGGCGGCGAGTTAACTCAGAAAACAATCAATCGAGAACTAGGTCAATGTCGGCGTGCGACACCTATGGGACCGTGTGAATCCCTTCCACGATTCGGCAGGGAGAGAGGTATGCGCAAAGAGCAGAACCAACAATCGACGCGGGGTGATTTTTACCCAGGTTTGGGCCGCTAATCCGCGTAAAACCCTACTCCTGCCTTGTTTTATTAAGAGTGTTCTTGAGCCCAGGCTCCAGGAACGCTTGCGATGAACAGTACGTTCAAAGAGCAGCCACGCATGCAGGATGGGCCAGAAGATCCTCTTCCCCCTGTAGCAGTTGCCTTGGGCCTCCTTTTATACGTTCAAAGGGGTCACCACAGTGGCAACATGTACATACATTAAGATGTAAAGTAGCTACAGGGTCATCATACCTAACCACTGACGGTTTAGGACGAATGCATTTAATGCACCATGAGGTGTCCGTTTAGGTGTCCTCGTTTTCTTGGGGATGAAAAAAGGGGCCATCCCATCAGCACCGCTTAAGCTCTCCTCCACTGGCGCCTTGCCACGCATCCAGAGAAGGACCCAGAAAGCCAAGCTGGTTGCTGTGCTGAAGCGGTGGCACAGTGGCAGAATCTTGCCGGGCGGTGAATCTTGCCGAGCGCGAAATCTTGCCGGGCTCCGCAGGTCACCCCGGCAAGATCTTGCCGGGGAGGCTGGCTTTCGGTCTTCAGCTCTTCTTATCTGCTGATCCTCTGATCCTTGGCTTGGGTGTTTCTTTGATAACTTGAATTAACCTCCAACTGTTCCCCGACAAGCCTGGCCGCGAGTATGGCTACAACTGCCCGTGCGCAAGTACGGGGTACTAATGGCCCAATACTTAGTACACCGACAGTCAAGCGTATTCGCTCCCTGGTAATCGAAACCCAAGCAATACAACCTAAAGCAGGAGTAGGCTTTTACCTCGTTGAGAGGGGCCGAACCTGGGTAAATTCTCCGTGTCCTTTGTCCCGTTTTAACCCCTTCAAGCTAACCTAGCTGCGATGGCTCCACACCTAAGTCCTTTTGCTAGGGCATCTGCCGTGTTAAGTCCATGACAACGATGTATAAATACAAAGGAAAATATGCAGCAGATTTTTTTTTGCAGAAATTGATAACAGTAGCGAGGGGCATGACTTTAGCACCAGCGTGCTCTTAAAAGTAGCGCTTTTCTGTAAAACACGCTACTGCTAGCCCTACATATCAGTAGCACGGGTCAAAATGCGCTACTGCTAAAAGTTAGCTATAGCGCCGTAGCAGTAGCACCGCCACCCGCGCTACTGATGGCCCCTGGACATGTGCTACTGCTAGGCTTTTCCCTAGTAGTGATGTATCCTCGCGCTGACTGCTGGCAGCAACTGTATCAGAGCGTCGTAAAGACGAGTACGAGTGGCATACAACTAGACAACAAGAGCTCGGACAGTGTGATCCAGAGCCTCAGTGTACTGAACCAAAACCTATGGGTCGTAACAACATCGCACGTAAGGGGTACAGATAGTACTGTAGTATCCACTCTCATCCCCAGCGGGGACACACTGGATATATCTGAACCCAGCCTCCTCCAAGTGGGGGTGCTCTCTACGGAGACCGGCGATAGCAACATAGGCAACATCATGGACTGCCATCTCAATAGTCACTCCAACACCATGATAGGCGTGCAACTTAGTGATGGAGATATCCTGCCGATCGAAGATACGAACCACAGTGTGGTACAGCTCCTGGTTGAACTCGCGGTAGTCCTCGTTAATAGTGTACTCAGGGTACCAGCGATATCCTAGCCTGGTCAAGAGGTCGACCAGAATAGCCGGGAACCCAGTCACATCAACAACCATAGTCTGGCGTACAAGTTGCCTTGTGGGACGCATCTGAAACAAAGGAGTTCAAAGATGTCAAATGACAGTGGGTGTATCATTCATAATACTTTCAAAGAAATAGTTGCAGATAATGCAGCTCTCGGGTGGATGTGATCACGAGATCCTAAAGTTAGAGTTAGCAAAATCTTTAATCCAAATAGAAGAGAGATCAGAATCCCAGAGTAAAGGAGAGGAATAAAAGATTTTAATCCCATCCATTGGTGATGTGGGCTCGTAAGCCTCACAACAATGTTAGTAAAATAGTTTTTCAAAGACTAGACTCAACTTCGGCCAAAGACTTGGAAAGGGCTTCCTACAGGCAGTCGACTCTGATACCAACTTTTGTAGCGCCCCCCGACTCGACCATGGGCTAATCATACACGCAAATGTGCACGATCAAGATCAGAGACTCATGGGAAGATATCACAACACAACTCCAAACACAAATTCGAACATAAAGCTTTATATTACAAGCCAGGGCCACGAAGGCTCGAATAGGTAAGTCAGCGGAAGCAACAACATCTGAATACAGACATAAGATAAACAAGTTTTCCTTAAGAAGGCTGATACGTCTTCAACGTATCTATAATTTATGAAGTATTCATGCCATGTTTACAACAATTTTATATGGTTTTGGTAAGATTTGCATTGAACTAACCCGGACTGATGTTGTTTTCAACAGAACTATCGTGATGTTGTTTTTTCTGCAGAAATAAAAGTTCTCCAAATGCAACGAAACTTTTTGACGATTTTTTGTGGAACAAAAGATGCACTAGAAGCTTCGTGGGAGGGCCAGAAGAGCCACAAGGGGGCCACAATCCACCAGGGCGCGCCAGCCCCCTCTGGCGTGCCGTGGTGTCTTGTGGGCCCCTCGTGGCCCATCTTCGCGTGATTCCAACGCTGAAAAATCCTATATATACAGAAACCTCCAGAAATAACCCTAGATCAGAAGTTCCGCCGCCGCAAGCCTCTGTAGCCATGAAAAACCATATTCGTCACATGATATGTGTTTTTCAAAAACCTATATCTACTATCCATACTACACTTGTATCACCATCTCTTCACCGAACTAGAGCACCTATACAATTTACCATTGTATTTGGTGTGTTGGGGACACAAGAGACTTTTTATTATTTGGTTGCAGTGTTGTTTGAGAGAGACCATCTTCATACAATGCCTCCCATGGATTGATAAACCTTAGTTCATCCACTTGAGGGAAATTTGCTACTCTCCTACAAAACTCTGCGCTTGGAGGCCCAACACGAGTCTACAAGAACAATTTGTGTAGTAGACATCAAGCCCTTTTCTGGCACCGTTGCCGGAGATGTTAGTGCTTGAAGGTATATCTTTTGATCTTGCAATTGAATCTTTTAGTTTCTTGTTTCAATACTAGTTTGGTTTATAAAAAGAAAACTACAAAAAATGGATTTGAGGTGGTCTCATATTGTTCATCTTTATAATGTCTTTCTTGAAAATGATGGATCGGAAAATTGTGCTTAATTGATAGTAGAAGAATTCAATAAAATGTTTGGCATAAAATCTTTGAATGATGAGCATGGTTGCAATGTTGCTAGCATGAATTCTTTGAATATCCATGATGTTAATGATATGCAAAGCCATAAGCTTGGGGATGCTATGTTTGATGAAGATGCAATTTTTTGTCCCCCAAGTTTTGATGAGAAAAATTACTATGATGAAATCATGCCTCCTATTTATGATGATTATATTGATGAAAGTGGGTTTGGAAGAGTGTCAAGTCTAGGTAATAATGATCCCTCTATTTTGGAGGGTGTTGAACCTTATTCTCATAATTATGAAAGTGGATTTGGAGAGGTCATGACTTTATTTAGTGATGAATCCACTATTTTGGAAGAGGTTTCAATTGATTATGATAACAAAGTTGCTATCTATGATGATTATGGTGAAGACATGTATGCTATAAAGAATAATTATAACCATGAAACTTGTCATCATGATTTTAATTTTCAATCACATGATAGTTATTTTGTTGAATTTGCTCCCGCTACTATTGATGAGAATAAATTTGCTTATGTGGAGAGTAATAAAATTTCTATGCTTGTGGATCATGAAAAGAATGATTTATGTGATAGCTATATTGTTGAATTCATTCATGATGCTACTGGAAATTATTATGAGAGGGGAACATATGCTTTTACATATTACAATAATATCAAGTTTCCTCTCTATGTGTTGAAAATCTTGAAGTTTTGCTTGTTTTGCCCTCCTATGCTAGTTGATTCTTATTCCCATAAGTTGTTTGCTCAAAAAATCCCTTTGCATAGGAAGTGGGTTAGACTTAAATGTGCTAGTCATATGCTTCATGATGCTCCTGTTATGTTTCAATTATTATCTTTTATGTGAGCATCATTGAAATCTTCATGCCTAGCTAAAAAGGCATTAAAGAAAAGCGCTTGTTGGGAGAGAACCCAAAATTTACCCCTACTCTTTTTGTGTGTTCACATGATTAGTCTACTATATTAATCATGTTTTATAGCTTTTGTTTCAATAAAGTACCAAGTAAAGCCTTTGGGATAGTGTGGATGATAGTTGACTTGATTCTGTGCAAAAATAGAAACTTTTGCATACAGTAACATAATTGTTAAAATTCACTGGAGCGTCAAAAAATTATGAATATTTCACAGTTGATTTATATACAAATTTCCTATGTTGTCCTAATTTTTCAGAATTTTTGGAGTTGCATAAGTATGACTAAAATTCAGATCTTTACGTACTGTTCTGTTTTTGATAGATTCTGTTTTCAATGCATAGTTTGCTTGTTTTATAGTTTCTATGGCTTATATTGGTCAATATAAGTTGTAAAAATTATAGGTTACAGTAAGCATTGTGTGAGAACAATTATGAATCTTATCTTCACCGTACCAAAGTGAATGATTTGTCTTTATCATAACCCATCTCACGAAGTTCCATTAAGTTTCGTATGTTTAAACTTATATTGTAAGGCAAGTTTAGTTGGTTACCGAGCCGGATACATAGTGTATGGACTGTCTGGGACTCTGTAAGCCGCCGGGCATCAACCTGTGTATATAAAGGGGTGACCCGGCGGCGAGTTAACTCAGAAAACAATCAATCGAGAACTAGGTCAATGTCGGCGTGCGACACCTATGGGACCGTGTGAATCCCTTCCACGATTCGGCAGGGAGAGAGGTATGCGCAAAGAGCAGAACCAACAATCGACGCGGGGTGATTTTTACCCAGGTTCGGGCCGCTAATCCGCGTAAAACCCTACTCCTGCCTTGTTTTATTAAGAGTGTTCTTGAGCCCAGGCTCCAGGAACGCTTGCGATGAACAGTACGTTCAAAGAGCAGCCACGCTTGCAGGATGGGCCAGAAGATCCTCTTCCCCCTGTAGCAGTTGCCTTGGGCCTCCTTTTATACGTTCAAAGGGGTCACCACAGTGGCAACATGTACATACATTAAGGTGTAAAGTAGCTACAGGGTCATCATACCTAACCACTGACGGTTTAGGACGAATGCATTTAATGCACCATGAGGTGTCCGTTTAGGTGTCCTCGTTTTCTTGGGGATGAAAAAAGGGGCCATCCCATCAGCACCGCTTAAGCTCTCCTCCACTGGCGCCTTGCCACGCATCCAGAGAAGGACCCAGAAAGCCAAGCTGGTTGCTGTGCTGAAGCGGTGGCACAGTGGCAGAATCTTGCCGGGCGGTGAATCTTGCCGAGCGCGAAATCTTGCCGGGCTCCGCAGGTCACCCCGGCAAGATCTTGCCGGGGAGGCTGGCTTTCGGTCTTCAGCTCTTCTTATCTGCTGATCCTCTGATCCTTGGCTTGGGTGTTTCTTTGATAACTTGAATTAACCTCCAACTGTTCCCCGACAAGCCTGGCCGCGAGTATGGCTACAACTGCCCGTGCGCAAGTACGGGGTACTAATGGCCCAATACTTAGTACACCGACAGTCAAGCGTATTCGCTCCCTGGTAATCGAAACCCAAGCAATACAACCTAAAGCAGGAGTAGGCTTTTACCTCGTTGAGAGGGGCCGAACCTGGGTAAATTCTCCGTGTCCTTTGTCCCGTTTTAACCCCTTCAAGCTAACCTAGCTGCGATGGCTCCACACCTGTCCTTTTGCTAGGGCATCTGCCGTGTTAAGTCCACGACAGTTGGCGCCCACCGTGGGGCCAGCGCACGGTGGTTTCGAGGTCTTGAAGGGCAACTTCGCAGGGATCAAGGGATACGCTGTGGGCCGGATGACCAAGAGTCGTCGCGGCAAGCTCTACATCGATGACGCAGGCTGGGGCCCCGAGGCCGGCTCAATCGAGTACGGGTACCGGGTCCCCTTCGGTGGAATCCATGTCTTCATCGGCAAGATCGGTGAGTCAGAGCCTGAGCCGGACACCTGCACCAACCTCATCGAGATGGCTCAGCGCGCATGACCCGCCAAGGTTAAAACCACCGCGGAGAGCGCCTTTGTTGGTGTCATCCATGGCATGGATCTTGAGGAAGGATCTGAGTCCAGGGGTGAGATGGTAATTTACTCTGATGGTGAATCCTCAACTGGTGAGACCGGTTCGATGTATCAATTGCAAGATGGCAGGCTTGGGGGCTGTTCCAATGGTGACAGTATTCCGGACCTCCATGAGCCGCCGAACAGGGTCGCAATCTTCATGGCTGGCACACAACCGATGCTTGGTTCGACGACTACTGCGGCTATGACCTCCAGATCCACGGCTGCGGCGATGGCTGGTGCCAGCGGCTCTGCGCGCCCGCCGACTTAGGGTTTGACCGAGCTGTTGGATGCTTTGGCGACTTTAATGGGAGCAGAGGTAACCCCGGAGACTCGAGAACAGCACAAAGTGGATGTCGCGAAGCTACGAGATGAGATAACCCAGGCCAAGGAAGAGCTTGCTGCTGAGAATGCTAGGATGGCGACAGAGCGAGCCGCCTTGGACGCGCAATCACAGCGGATTCAGGCAGAATCGTTCCGGCTCAGTTTGGATCAAAACGCTTCAAACGTTGTTATGAGGAGGAGGTACCAGACCTGTCTGCCCATGGAGTTTGAGCCTAGGAACCTTTTCAACACGCCTGGGGCAGGGACCAGTAACCCGCCCGTGGCAAACCGGGCCGTTGAGACACCCATGACCGGAGCGCCGGTTCAGCCACGTGCGGTGGACCCGCCTCGCTTAAATTTGACTCCGCCTCAGCATATTCCGACAGTGCCGGGTCATTATTCTAACCCTCTGGACAATATGATCATTGCGGCTACGCGACTGGCGGCTCTTCCCGTTGAAGGCGAGTCTCCAGCCGCAATGGAGATACGGAGGGCCGGAAAGCTTCTTCAGACAGCGGTGGCTCAACAGGCGGCTTATTCGTACAACCGCGAATGGATTCAGTCAACCCCTCGTCCAAGCCGGAGTTATAGCAGGCATATTGAATCGCCAGCAGTTTCAAGTAGTGAACGGCACCATAACCAGCCCCGTAGGCGTGACCCGCCGTGTGCTGATAACGATGACCAGGCCTTGGTGGATCAGGGAAGGGCGCGTCGGGAGGCTGAGGAGGCGGCTCAGTTGGCGGCTCAACAACAATCTCCGGTTTACCCATCAGCGTCCGTAGAGGCAGGAGTGACCTCTAGAACCCTTGGTGTGCCGTGTTTAGTGCCGGCTCTACGTAATGAGCGCTTGCCTAAAGATTTCAAGGGCCCCCGCAAGGTGCCTAATTACACTGCGGATCAGCCCCCAGAGGCCTGGATTGAGAGCTATGAGATGGCCATGGAGATGTTGGATGTTAGTGATGCTGCATGTGCTAAATACTTCACCATGATGTTGGATGGGCCAGCACGTACTTGGCTGAAAGGGCTGCCCCCTAATTCCGTTAGGTCATGGGCTGAGTTGAAGACACGCTTTATCCAAAATTTCAAAGACACGTGCAAGCAGCCTATGTCGATTCTTGATCTAGATTCTTATGTCCAGGGTGAGGGCGAGTCAATGACCAATTGGGTGCGATGGATCTTGGCCGTCATCCATTCGTCGGACAGTATCAATGCCGGTTCAGCCGTCCTGATGTTAGAAAAGAATTGTCGGTTCCTTCCCCTTAAGCAGAAGTTGGGACGGCTGAAGCGCCATTGCAATGATATGGTGGAGCTCATGGTGGCTCTCGTCAAATATGCTGATTCTGATAGCACTAAGGACCCTGAGTCTGATGAGGACAAAGTTGGGAAGGGGAAGAAGAACGGCAATGCCAAGGGGCAGCAGCACAACCCGGCGGGTCAAGGTCATAATGGTAAGCGCAAGGCCAATGGCGGTTTATACTTTGTGGCTAACACCAATACGCAGAATAACAATCAGCGTCGTAAGGGGAAGTCGTCAGTACCCCGGTTTGGCGGGCCAAAATTCAACCTTGAGGCGATAATGAATCAGCCTTGCCCAAAGCATGGTACGCAGGAGAAGCCGGCTAGTCACTTGTGGAAGGATTGCTTCATAATGCGGGAGTACAGAAATTCCAATTTTTTCCAGAATAATCATGGCCCGCATGGCGGCTCAGGTTCCGGCTCTCACGGACCTGGCTTTGGAGGTGGCAGCTCAAGTTCTGATTTTCAGGGCCAAGGCAATCAAGGTGGTTCTAATCAGCAATCGGGTCTAGGAAATCAGCAGCAGCAGTCCGGTTATCAGAGTAATCCGAAGCAGTTGAATGGCGGTCAATATCACGTGTTAACCACAAGCCTATGCAAACGTGATCAGAAGATTCATAAACGGGCAGTAAACGCAGTTGAGCCGGCTGTCCCTCGATACCTGCGATGGTCTGAACACCCTATTGTGTGGAGCCGTGAGGATCACCCGTCCCGGGTGGATAATCCGGGTCAATAGGCTTTGGTGGTGGCTCCTCAAGTTGGAGGGTACAAATTTACCAAGGTGCTTATGGATGGGGGTAGCAGCATCAATATCCTTTATTATGATACTTTCCGTCGTATGAATTTGACTGACAAAGATCTTAAGCCGTCATCTACTATTTTTCATGGGGTGGTGCCTGGTAAGTCGGCGTACCCGATGGGTAAGATAGCCTTGGAAGTGGCCTTTGGTGATGATCATGATTATAGAGCTGAGACATTGATGTTTGAAGTAGTCAAGATCAAGAGCCTTACCACGCCCTGATTGGACGGCCGGCTTATGCTAAGTTCATGGCACGACCATGTTATGTTTATCTACAGCTTAAGATGCCGGGTCATAAGGGTACTATCACAGTACATGGCAATAGGAAAATAGCTTTGGAGTGCGAAGAGGGCGATGCTACTTATGCTGAGTCTGTTTGTGCAGCAGAGGAGTTGAAATTCTACAAGAATAATGTTGATCCGGCAGATATGACACCTTTGAAAAAGCCAACCACAAAGCATGACCCCTTGTTGAAATTTAAGTCGGCAGATGACACTAAGATGGTTGACTTTGTTCCCGGCGACTCATCCAAGCAGTTCAGTATCAGTGCTAATATGGATCCGAAATAGGAAAGCGCGCTCATCGAGTTCATCCGTGAGAACCGGGACATCTTTGCATGGAAGCCTTCAGACATGCCAGGTGTACCGAGGGAACTCGCTGAGCACACTATTAATGTTGATCCCAAGTTTAAACCGGTCAAGCAATTCCTTCGTCGTTTTAATGAAGAAAGGCACAAGGCCATTGGTGAGGAAGTGGCCCGGCTCTTAGCGGCTGGGTTTATCATTGAAGTGTTTCATCCTGAGTGATTGGCTAACCCGGTGCTCGTACTTAAAAAGAATGGTACCTGGCGTATGTGTGTGGATTACACAGACCTTAACAAGGCCTGTCTGGCTGATCCTTTTGCTCTCCCTCGTATTGTTCAGATCATTGATGCTACGGCGGGTTGTGAGCATTTGAGTTTTCTGGATGCTTACTCTGGTTATCATCAGATCAAGATGGCGGTTAAGGACCAGGAGAAGACAGCGTTCATCACTCCCTTTGGAGCCTTCTGCTATGTGTCTATGCCTTTTGGGCTCAAGAGTGCCCAGGCAACTTACCAGCGGTGTGTTCAGAATTGCCTTCATGACCAGATTGGACGCAATGTTCATGCCTATGTGCATGACATTGTTGTGAAATCTAGGAAGAAGGAAACCTTGATAGATGACTTGAAAGAAACCTTTGACAATCTCCGGGTCTACAAGATGATGCTTAATCCGGCCAAGTGTGTATTTGGTGTACCAGCAGGCAAGCTTCTGGGTTTTTTGGTTTCTGAAAGAGGCATTGAAGCTAACCCGGAGAAAATCAAGGCTATCACTTCTTTGGCTAAACCGGCATGTATGAATGATGTTCAGCATCTGGCGGGTCGTATTGCGGCCTTAAGCCGGTTTATAAGCCGGTTGGGTGAAAAGGCCATCCCTCTGTATTAGATGATGAAGAAGACAGATCGCTTTGTCTGGAGTGATGTTGCCGATCAAGCGTTTGAGGCATTAAAAAAGCAGTTGGCTGAGCCGCCGATCCTTGCAGCTCCTATTGATAAGGAGCCCTTACTGTTATATGTGGCTGCTAACAGTAGAGCTGTTAGTGTGGCAATTGTTGTGGAAAGAAAGGAATCAGGCAAGGAGCATCCGGTTCAGCGGCCGGTTTACTATGTCAGTGAGGTACTCATCGAATCCAAGCAGAGATACCCACATTGGCAGAAGCTGGTTTACGGCATGTTCATGGCTAGCCGTAAGATAAAGCAATATTTCCTTGGTCATCCCATCACTGTGGTCAGTTCCGCCCCTTTAGGGGATATTATTCAAAACAGAGAAGCCACAGGCCGGGTGGCTAAATGGGCCATTGAGCTTGGACCCCATGGTCTGAAATACATTCCTCGGGCAGCTATCAAGTCTCAAGCACTCATGGATTTTATTAATGATTGGACAGAGTTGCAGATGCCTGAGGAGAAGCCTGATAACACATACTGGACTATTCATTTTGATGGATCGAGGCAGTTAGAAGGCTCGGGGGCTGGAGTTATTTTGACTTCCCCACGAGGTGATAAATTTTGTTATGTTTTAAGGTTGATGTTCCCTTGTACTAACAATGCAGCTGAGTATGAAGCCTTGCTCCATGGTCTTCAGATGGCTAAAGAAATGAATCTAAGCCGGGTGAGATGCTTTGGCGACTCAGATTTGGTGGCTCAGCAGGTTTCAGGAACTTGGGATTCCAAGGATCCACTCATGGCGTCTTATCGCCGAGAGGTTGATGCTATTGCTGGTCATTTCAAGGGCTATCAAGTGGAACACGTTGATCACAGGAAAAATGAGGCGGCGGATGCTTTAAGCCGGCTGGGATCCCAGCGTAAGCCGGTACCACCTAATGTTTTCCATAATGTGTTGCATAATCCTTCAGTTAAGTTGCCTACGGAGGAAGATCTTGCTATTCCTGACCCGGAGGCACACTTGGTGGCATCTCTTCATGCTATTCCTGATTGGACAGTTCCGTATTTGGCTTATATGACACGGGTGAGTTACCTGAAGATGAAACTTTGGCCAGGCAGATAACCCGGTGGTCTAAGTCAATGACTATTGTCAATGGAGAGTTGCACCGATGCAGTGTCACAGGGGCATTTCAACGTTGTGTTTCTCCTGAGGAAGGCCGTGAGATTCTATGAGAGATTCATGAAGGAGATTATGGTCATCATGCCGGCTCTAAGTCTCTCGTGGCTAAGGTTTTTCGTCATGGGTTCTATTGGCTAACGGCTCATGCTGATGCAGAGGATTTGGTCAGCAAGTGTGATGGTTGTCAGAAATTTTCAAGACGAGCTCATGTGCCGGCTCAAGAATTAAGGATGATTCCAATTACTTGGCCGTTTGCAGTCTGGGGGCTGGATGTGGTTGGACCTTTTAAAAGATCCAAGGACAAAAAGACTCACCTCTTGGTGGCAGTTGACAAGTTTACAAAGTGGGTTGAGGCAGAGCCGGTCAGCAAGTGTGACGCGGCAACGGCGGTTCAATTCATCAAAAAGGTGATTTTCTGCTTTGGCTACCCTCACAGCATCATCACTGATAATGGCACTAATCTGTCTAAAGGGGCTGTGAAAGAATTTTGTCAACGTGAACATATTCGTCTTGATGTGTCATCTGTGGCCCACCCTCAGTCCAATGGTCAAGCTGAAAGAGCCAATCAAGAAATCTTGAGAGGTATAAAACCCAGGCTTATGGTTCCTTTGCAAAGGACGCCGGGTTGTTGGGTGGAGGAGCTGCCCTCAGTGCTATGGAGTATCAATACTACCCCCAACAGATCTACGGGTTACACGCCTTTCTTCATGGTTTATGGAGCAGAGGCAGTTCTCCCTAGTGACATCCGTCACGACTCGCCCCGTGTGGCGGCTTATGTTGAAGCTGATAATGAAAAGGCACGTCAGGATGCTCTTGACCTTTTGGATGAGGAGCGTGACCTTGCGGCGGCTCGCTCGGCGATTTACCAGCAAGATCTGCGTCATTACCATAGCCGCCGGGTTAAAACCCGGACCTTTCAAGAAGGGGATTTGGTGCTCCGGCTCATCTAGGATCAAACTGACATGCACAAGTTGTCCCCACCTTGGGAAGGGCCCTTTGTGGTCAGCAAAAATCTAAACAATAGGTCATACTACCTCATTGATGTTCGAGAGCACAAAGACTCACGCAAGTCTGAGGAGGAAACCCGCCGGCCGTGGAACATTGCTCATCTTCGGCCTTATTACACCTGAGCCACTAGCTCTTGTGATGTACATATTTCTACCAATGTATATATTCTGATTAGTCTAATAAAGCCGGCATCCCTGATAATTCAGGGCCTCTGTCGTTTCATTTCTGAGAATCTGAGTCTTTATTGTCAATTCATAAGGTCACTTGGGGGCTTCCTGCTCATTGAGCATAGCTATGACTACCCTCTTGATCCGGCTTGTATGCCTTGATTGCAAATTACTTGGGGGCTTCCTGCTCATTGAGCATAGCTATGACTACCCTATTGATCCGGCTTGAACGCCTGGATTGAAAAATTACTTGGGGGCTTCTTGTTTAATGAAACAGAGCTTTGTTTACCCTTTTAATTGGCTTGGATGCCAGGTGTATTCACCTAAAATCCGGGTTATCCTGCCTTTGTATGCTTGCCATTCCGACCAGGTAATCCTGGAATGACTCGCCGTACTCTTGACAGTCAATCTTATAAAGACCCTGAACTTGTCAAAGTTAAAACGACAATTGGTCATGTGAGGCCCGGCTTACAGGTTTGAATTAAGGATTAACTCAGTGGCTGTGCGGCCCATTGAATAGCACTTGATATTGAGGCTTGGCAGCCTATGAAGGCCTTGATTTTTCTGATTTGTATTTGCTTTGAACACTTTTTTGAGGTTCATCTTCTGTACCATATTGATATATGGTTTAAAATTGATTCGGGCCATGTTGCCTTGATCCTTATGATTCCTATTTGAATCTATCTGGAGGTTTGATAACCCGGCCTGGCTTGGACCATAAGTCACCAGTGTGCTTTGATAATGCGCTTGGAGTTATGCGCTCTAAGTTTTGGGATGTTATCCTCGCTGCATATGGCATGGTAAGCCGGCAGTATGAACAAATATCACAGGTATGATATTTACTTGTTATGACTATATGAGGTTTTTGATAAACTCGCCCTGGTTATGGACTATACAGCCACCAGTGGATTTTATATGGGGTATTATGACCCACCCTGGAGTAAACCGCCAGGGCACTTGTTATCTGCTTGTGTGCAGGGAATATGATAAATATGGTTGACATGATTGATAATATTATAAGCATAAGTGGCAGATCTTCAAAATCAGATCGGCGGTTCAAACATGTTATGCAAATAAACGCGCATGATGGCGTGGCAGACCATGGTTTTTCATCTAGCCTATTACATGGCTCCCCGAGCCCAAAAGAATATGTTTTTGATGCACACAACGTCCAATGCTGTGAATGGTAAGCCGGCCTCTGGATCAGTTGTCTTGGCCTTCACGTGTTGACGCTTCCGGGTCATCTTGCACCGGCTCTTCTTCTTCTTGGTTACCCATTGGCTGGAAATCAGGTGTAGCCCAGTTGATGCCGGTCAAAGCTCTAAACACCGCCTCGTCATCTATAAGACTTGCTGGATCAATGTCAGGAGCAAAGGTGTGCTTATGTGTAGGTGGGATAAGATCCACAGCCTAGTGAACCGGCGCCTTCACCTTTGAGTTGTCAGCATTATAAACCGGGTGGTACTTGGAGAGGTCCATTTCATCAGCTAGTTTGCTTGCCCAGGGACGCATTGCTCTTACTATTTCAGTGAAGTCATCAGCGCTGAAAGGGGACCCATCTTCTTTAACACTGGGAGAGCCGGCTGATATCTCTTCCGGATCAAGTTCAGCCTGCCATGCTTTTGCCCAGCTCAAGGCAGTGATAGCACCAGCTCTGGTGGCTGATTGTTTTAATTCTTCCACCCTTTGTGGTAGCACAGATAGCCTCTCCAACACTTCCTTGATAAGGGAAGGTGGTTGCTTCTTATGCAAGGCAGCAGAAATTGCCCGTTGGGCGCCAGTGTACAGCTGTTCTACAAGGGTGTATACGGCTTTCAGCCTTATGCGCATATCATCACCCAGCTTGGAGCTTCTGGAACCTATATTGGCAAGTATATTTATGAGCCGGCTCACTGGTTGTTCAACATTGATGAAGAAATATTGAAGTATACTATTACTTACCAAAGATGGCCGCTGTCATGCTGTTGATTTGATATTTTAAACTGGACAACTCATCAGTTACTGGCTTAAGGGCAGCCTCGGCGTCTTCTGCTCTTTTCAATAGAGATGTCCTCTTGGTCTCCCAGCTGGTTTTATCAGCACTGAAGTCTTGTTTAAGCTTTTTGATGTTTTCCAAAGCAGTCTTCAGCTCTGATTTGGCTTTTGATGTCTCAGATTGTTGGGTTTGAATGTTGGCCCTCAGATCATTGACTTGGGATTCCTTCATATTTAATTCAGCCTGCAACATGAACACCATAGGAAGCATTATGATCATTTTTGAAGTCCCAAGCACAATTCCAGTATTTTACTTGGCACTTGGGGGCTAATGCACATTGCACTTTTTTGAAGACCATTTTATGATGACCCGTTTCGAGTCCTATGACTATGGCCGGCTCATGGGGCTATATCTTTGGATTTTTTGTTCCTAATTATGGTGATAAAGTTCCGGCTTAGCCATGCTGATTAAGCCGGCCCTTGGGGGCTACAGGTGCAAAATTGAGCAATACTATTTGAAGTTCTGAATTAACTTTTCTAAGCATGATATGGCATGGACATCAAGATCAAAAAGGAGATTTAAAGTCTACAGCATATTCAAGTTTATCATATCCAGTAGACTTGGCGGCTGACAGAAGGATATGTGCATAAGACAAATTTTTTACTTACCTCCAAACGATCCTTCATAAGATTAACCAAGCCGGCTTCAAAGTCACGGCTGGTGTGGAGGCGGTTCAGGTAACCCGCGTGAAGCTCCTGGGCATTGAATTGCGCATAGTCTTCCAGATCCAGTTTCCACTTGCCTTTGTCAGCAGCTGAGAATTCCTCCTTTGCGCTGTGCTTGGACAAGACGGTGGGGTTACCTAGTGCTGTGTAAGACATCCCAGTAACTAGGATATCTTCGGCTTCATGAGTCGGCTGAGTGAGGCTGGGCGGCTTAGTATTTTCTGGATCAACATCCATGATATCCATGGTGACAGGGGGTTCTTCTGGTGGCGGGTCATCCATAGCCGCTTCTGAAGTTTGATGTATGGATCCAGACACTGTCTGCTTCTCCGGGTCAGCAACCTTGGGATCTTCAGCCGGCTTGTTAACCTTAAGCTTCTTGCTGGGCTTGGCCATGGCACTAAAAATAACAATTCATGATGAGATTAGTGTATTAATGGAGTAAGGTATTAAGGAAAATAGGCTTAAGTGTTTCTTACCCAGGAACAATTTTGAACAGGGGAACTTGAGTCCCGATTGAGTCACCGGAGGAGGAATGAGAAGTTCCCTGATAATTTGAGTCAGACAGGTTAAGGGGTTGTCGAATAAGGCCCGCTTTTGGATATGCTAAGTCAGAAATTTGTGAAACCTCTGGACGGCGTTTGTGAGGGACCGGCGTGTTCGGTAAGCCGGAAGAAAGAATCCTACCGCTGCTATTCCAGGTTGTGCGGCGAGCTTCATGTTGTTGTTTCTTCAAAATAAAGTTGGGATCCAAGTAAGCTAAAGGGTCAGAAAACCTTACTTTCCGGCTTGCTTGACGAACTTTTTGTCTTGGCAAAGGTTTTGAGTCGGAGGAAAGGATAGTTACCTCTACACCATCTGCATGGCTGCCTTCCGCGTCGTCCTGATAATGATCATTGTCAATAAGATGTACAAAAAATGAGCCAAGGGAATCAAGTTCTACCTCCGACTCATCATCATCCAAGTTAAATAACTCGGAGGGTGTGGCCTTCTTCTTGGCAGGCTTTTTATGAGCCTTAGTTTTCGTCCGGGTCTTCTTGGCCGGCTTATCCTGTAGCTTCCTATTCCAAAAAGGAGAATCGGCCTGCAAAAATCAAATGGGTATAAGATGACAGCTTAAATGAAGAAATGATTAAACCGGAAATTATTTAAAGCTTACAGCTGGCGGCTTGTTAAGAGTGCAGAAGGGGTTCAGTCTAGTTTTGCTGCAATCTTCCAAACTCTCATTTAGCAGAGACTTGGTCATCTCATTGATGTCATCATCAGTCAGCTGTATCTGGCAGTGGCATTGCGGATCTTTCAAGTCGCAGGTATATTCGCACATCAAGCCGGAGTGGCGGCTTAAGGGCAGAATTCTCCAGGCGACCCATCATCGAACCAGGTCGATTCCAGTCAAACCATTGGCCATTAAGGCTCTAATCTTCGAAAAAATGGGCATATATTTGGCCCGCTCTGCTGTGCTGATTCGATCGGGGAGGGGATGCCTGTTGCTAAGCCGGCTCTCACGATAACCCGACAGAGGATTTTCCCCTTCTGGAGAGGTTTCTTGACAGTAAAACCAAGTTTGGTTCCAGTCCTTGGGGTGGCTGGACAGTCTGGCGGCTGGGAAGGTGGCGTCTTTCCACCTCTGAATTGAAATACCACCTAATTCTAGGCTGGGCCCATCCGTTAATTCAGTTTGGTGGTTTAAATAGTAGAACTCTCTGAATAGTTCTACAGTGGGTTCCTGCTGAAGGTATACTTCGCAAAACACTTGAATGTTGCAGATATTTGTGACAGAGTTGGGTCAAATGTCTTGAGGATGGAGTTGGAAGAAGTGCAGTGCATCATGGAAAAAATTTGAACCGGGCGGAGTGAACCCCCGGAGCATGTGATCAGTGAAGACGACAACTTCGCCCTCCTTGGGTTCGGGGACAGTTTCTGCTCCCGGGGCTCTCCAGTGAATGACATCCTTGGCGGCTAAAACGCCCACTTCAACATGTTCAAGTAGTTCTTGCTCGGTAACCCGGGAGGCGACCCAATTACATGAGGTGACAGTCTTGGTCATTTTTGAGGAGGAAGGTCTACGAAGAAAATATTGCCGGTTTAAGATTATGCTGTTAAGCAGGCTATTGATTCAAAGGTAAGTGCTATAAAAAGCCAACGTGTTAAGCCGGAAGATAATACACATATTGGCGGCTTAAAAGGGGACTAATGGTACATGGCGGGTTACGGTTTGTCAGTTAAGCCGCCCAAACAGTTGCCATATGTCAGATCTATAAGTGAGGATTTGCCAAGTGATGGACAAACAGATTCCGCAGATCGACGCTACAATTTTGGATCTACAGCAATTCAGAAAATAAAATAAATTTTAGGCCCAAAGTGAAGGCAGTGGAAGAACTCATGTGTTCGGATGGATTTTATACAGAAAAGGGCCTATTGCAGTTGAAAAAGGGATGCTACGCTGCTACTGCGCGTTTTCAATATCATCTTCAAATTCAGCTGTGTGATCTAGAGAAGAACAAAGAAGAACAGAGAGGAACCCTGATGAACTAGGGCTAACCCTAATGGAGATCTGCTACGAGGAGAAGAAGTGCTTACTGATGCTGCTGAACAGCGGCGGTGCGTCGTGGTGCTCTGGTTTGTTCAGGTTGATGCAGCGGCCGGAGTCGAGGTAGTTGACGAGGTTGACGGCGGCGGAGCTCGGGCGCGCGTGGGCGTTGCGAGGAGGAAGATGAAGACGAGGAGGCAAGGGAAAAAATGAAAAGGACCCCTGTCCCTATTTATAAGGAGATGGATAAAAGGCGTGTGCGGGAATCGAGGAGGCCGAAAAAATCATTATGTGGCTATGCGGACGCCTCGATTTTTGGGAGGTCCATTAAAAGGTAAAAGATCTGTTGAGATGTTTTGGGCTTCGTGTGAAATTAATGCGAGATGACGTCATGGCGGGTTAACACGATTCTATGAGCTAACGTCATGGCGGGTTATAGTAAGTTCATAAAAGTTGATGATGCAAGATTTGTTAAGTCAAGCACTGAAGATTGATGTGAACAAGTTCAAATCAACCTGGGGCCTAATGTTGGGGATATAACTATTGGGTATGACCCGCCCAGGAGGGGCCGGGTCATGCCACTGGCGACTCATGATGAGGAAGCCCAGGAAGATGTGAAGATGGCGGTCCATAGAGCAAGCTTGTGGAAGGCCCAGGACCCGGGGGCGACTTAAGGCCCATGGGTATGAACCGCCATATGTTTAAACTTATATTGTAAGGCAAGTTTAGTTGGTTACCGAGCCGGATACGTAGTGTATGGACCGGCCGGGACTCTGTAAGCCGCCGGGCATCAACCTGTGTATATAAAGGGGTGACCCGGTGGCGAGTTAACTCAGAAAACAATCAATCGAGAACTAGGTCAAGCGTATTCGCTCCCTGGTAATCGAAACCCAAGCAATACAACCTAAAGCAGGAGTAGGCTTTTACCTCGTTGAGAGGGGCCGAACCTGGGTAAATTCTCCGTGTCCTTTGTCCCGTTTTAACCCCTTCAAGCTAACCTAGCTGCGATGGCTCCACACCTAAGTCCTTTTGCTAGGGCATCTGCCGTGTTAAGTCCATGACAACGATGTATAAATACAAAGGAAAATATGCAGCAGATTTTTTTTTGCAGAAATTGATAACAGTAGCGAGGGGCATGACTTTAGCACCAGCGTGCTCTTAAAAGTAGCGCTTTTCTATAAAACACGCTACTGCTAGCCCTACATATCAGTAGCACGGGTCAAAATGCGCTACTGCTAAAAGTTAGCTATAGCGCCGTAGCAGTAGCACCGCCACCCGCGCTACTGATGGCCCCTGGACATGTGCTACTGCTAGGCTTTTCCCTAGTAGTGATGTATCCTCGCGCTGACTGCTGGCAGCAACTGTATCAGAGCGTCGTAAAGACGAGTACGAGTGGCATACAACTAGACAACAAGAGCTCGGACAGTGTGATCCAGAGCCTCAGTGTACTGAACCAAAACCTATGGGTCGTAACAACATCGCACGTAAGGGGTACAGACAGTACTGTAGTATCCACTCTCATCCCCAGCGGGGACACACTGGATATATCTGAACCCAGCCTCCTCCAAGTGGGGGTGCTCTCTACGGAGACCGGCGATAGCAACATAGGCAACATCATGGACTGCCATCTCAATAGTCACTCCAACACCATGATAGGCGTGCAACTTAGTGATGGAGATATCCTGCCGATCGAAGATACGAACCACAGTGTGGTACAGCTCCTGGTTGAACTCGCGGTAGTCCTTGTTAATAGTGTACTCAGGGTACCAGCGATATCCTAGCCTGGTCAAGAGGTCGACCAGAATAGCCGGGAACCCAGTCACATCAACAACCATAGTCTGGCGTACAAGTTGCCTTGTGGGACGCATCTGAAACAAAGGAGTTCAAAGATGTCAAATGACAGTGGGTGTATCATTCATAATACTTTCAAAGAAATAGTTGCAGATAATGCAGCTCTCGGGTGGATGTGATCACGAGATCCTAAAGTTAGAGTTAGCAAAATCTTTAATCCAAATAGAAGAGAGATCAGAATCCCAGAGTAAAGGAGAGGAATAAAAGACTTTAATCCCATCCATTGGTGATGTGGGCTCGTAAGCCTCACAACAATGTTAGTAAAATAGTTTTTCAAAGACTAGACTCAACTTCGGCCAAAGACTTGGAAAGGGCTTCCTACAGGCAGTCGACTCTGATACCAACTTTTGTAGCGCCCCCCGACTCGACCATGGGCTAATCATACACGCAAATGTGCACGATCAAGATCAGAGACTCATGGGAAGATATCACAACACAACTCCAAACACAAATTCGAACATAAAGCTTTATATTACAAGCCAGGGCCACGAAGGCTCGAATAGGTAAGTCAGCGGAAGCAACAACATCTGAATACAGACATAAGATAAACAAGTTTTCCTTAAGAAGGCTGATACGTCTTCAACGTATCTATAATTTATGAAGTATTCATGCCATGTTTACAACAATTTTATATGGTTTTGGTAAGATTTGCATTGAACTAACCCGGACTGATGTTGTTTTCAACAGAACTATCGTGATGTTGTTTTTTCTGCAGAAATAAAAGTTCTCCAAATGCAACGAAACTTTTTGACGATTTTTTGTGGAACAAAAGATGCACTAGAAGCTTCGTGGGAGGGCCAGAAGAGCCACAAGGGGGCCACAATCCACCAGGGCGCGCCAGCCCCCTCTGGCGTGCCGTGGTGTCTTGTGGGCCCCTCGTGGCCCATCTTCGCGTGATTCCAACGCTGAAAAATCCTATATATACAGAAACCTCCAGAAATAACCCTAGATCAGAAGTTCCGCCGCCGCAAGCCTCTGTAGCCATGAAAAACCATATTCGTCACATGATATGTGTTTTTCAAAAACCTATATCTACTATCCATACTACACTTGTATCACCATCTCTTCACCGAACTAGAGCACCTATACAATTTACCATTGTATTTGGTGTGTTGGGGACACAAGAGACTTTTTATTATTTGGTTGCAGTGTTGTTTGAGAGAGACCATCTTCATACAATGCCTCCCATGGATTGATAAACCTTAGTTCATCCACTTGAGGGAAATTTGCTACTCTCCTACAAAACTCTGCGCTTGGAGGCCCAACACGAGTCTACAAGAACAATTTGTGTAGTAGACATCAAGCCCTTTTCTGGCACCGTTGCCGGAGATGTTAGTGCTTGAAGGTATATCTTTTGATCTTGCAATTGAATCTTTTAGTTTCTTGTTTCAATACTAGTTTGGTTTATAAAAAGAAAACTACAAAAAATGGATTTGAGGTGGTCTCATATTGTTCATCTTTATAATGTCTTTCTTGAAAATGATGGATCGGAAAATTGTGCTTAATTGATAGTAGAAGAATTCAATAAAATGTTTGGCATAAAATCTTTGAATGATGAGCATGGTTGCAATGTTGCTAGCATGAATTCTTTGAATATCCATGATGTTAATGATATGCAAAGCCATAAGCTTGGGGATGCTATGTTTGATGAAGATGCAATTTTTTGTCCCCCAAGTTTTGATGAGAAAAATTACTATGATGAAATCATGCCTCCTATTTATGATGATTATATTGATGAAAGTGGGTTTGGAAGAGTGTCAAGTCTAGGTAATAATGATCCCTCTATTTTGGAGGGTGTTGAACCTTATTCTCATAATTATGAAAGTGGATTTGGAGAGGTCATGACTTTATTTAGTGATGAATCCACTATTTTGGAAGAGGTTTCAATTGATTATGATAACAAAGTTGCTATCTATGATGATTATGGTGAAGACATGTATGCTATAAAGAATAATTATAACCATGAAACTTGTCATCATGATTTTAATTTTCAATCACATGATAGTTATTTTGTTGAATTTGCTCCCGCTACTATTGATGAGAATAAATTTGCTTATGTGGAGAGTAATAAAATTTCTATGCTTGTGGATCATGAAAAGAATGATTTATGTGATAGCTATATTGTTGAATTCATTCATGATGCTACTGGAAATTATTATGAGAGGGGAACATATGCTTTTACATATTACAATAATATCAAGTTTCCTCTCTATGTGTTGAAAATCTTGAAGTTTTGCTTGTTTTGCCCTCCTATGCTAGTTGATTCTTATTCCCATAAGTTGTTTGCTCAAAAAATCCCTTTGCATAGGAAGTGGGTTAGACTTAAATGTGCTAGTCATATGCTTCATGATGCTCCTGTTATGTTTCAATTATTATCTTTTATGTGAGCATCATTGAAATCTTCATGCCTAGCTAAAAAGGCATTAAAGAAAAGCGCTTGTTGGGAGAGAACCCAAAATTTACCCCTACTCTTTTTGTGTGTTCACATGATTAGTCTACTATATTAATCATGTTTTATAGCTTTTGTTTCAATAAAGTACCAAGTAAAGCCTTTGGGATAGTGTGGATGATAGTTGACTTGATTCTGTGCAAAAATAGAAACTTTTGCATACAGTAACATAATTGTTAAAATTCACTGGAGCGTCAAAAAATTATGAATATTTCACAGTTGATTTATATACAAATTTCCTATGTTGTCCTAATTTTTCAGAATTTTTGGAGTTGCATAAGTATGACTAAAATTCAGATCTTTACGTACTGTTCTGTTTTTGATAGATTCTGTTTTCAATGCATAGTTTGCTTGTTTTATAGTTTCTATGGCTTATATTGGTCAATATAAGTTGTAAAAATTATAGGTTACAGTAAGCATTGTGTGAGAACAATTATGAATCTTATCTTCACCGTACCAAAGTGAATGATTTGTCTTTATCATAACCCATCTCACGAAGTTCCATTAAGTTTCGTATGATTGAAGTTTTCAAGTTTTGGGTGAGATATCGATATGAGGAGAATAAGGAGTGACAAGACCCTAAGCTTTGGGATGCCCAAGGCACCCCAAGGTAATATTTAAGGAATATCAAAGCAACTAAGCTTGGGGATGCCCCGGAAGGCATCCCCACTTTCGTCTTCAACATTATCGGTAACCTTACTTGGGGCTATATTTTTATTCGTCACATAATATTTTTATTAGTAATTTCTTGCTGTTATTTAGAATAGTGTTTTGTATCTTTTACTTCAATAAAAATGTCAAGTATAGCCTTTGCTATGCTTATTTTGCAAGTCTATATGTGGCTGTTTGAAAACAGCAAGTTGCACGCTAGTGCGTGAATTCTTGAGAAAAGTCAGAATGTGATAAAATATTGAAATGTTTTGCACAATAAGCTATGATAAATTTTCTACAGTGTGGTAAATTTTCAGAATTTTTGGAGTTATGTAAGTGTGAGTATAATTGCACTCTTTACATACTATCCTGTTTAGACAGATGGTTGTTATGATTGCATTGTTTGCATATGTTTGCTTGTTTAATGATTCTATTTGAGGATAGGAGTATTAAATATGCAGAGGAATTTAGTATGCAATGTTAAATTATAATTTTAGTGATTTGCTACAGTAGAGAATGATAAGGTTATTGCGTTGATTTATACTAACTTATCTCACGAGTTCTTGTTGAGTTGTGTGTGGATGAAGTTTTTAAGATTTAGGGAAACCGGATTATAAAAGGAATTAAAGAGACACAAAAGCTCAAGCTTGGGGATGCCCAAGGCATCCCAAGATAACATTTCAAGAAGTCTCAAGCATCTAAGCTTGGGGATGCCCCAGTAGGCATCCCACCTTTCTTCACCAACAATTATCGGTTAGCCTCGGTTGAGCCTAAGTTTTTGCTTCTTCACATGTTGTGTGCTATTATTAGAATGTAATTTTATTTTGTTTTGCTTGCTGTTTTAATAAAACACTTAGATCTGAAAGTTTTTCAATGACAGAGAGTCCTCACATAGCTACCTATTTACTTAACTAGTCATTTGATCTTCACTTATATTTTTTTGGAGTAGTTTATTGAACACTCTCATGCTTCACTTATATTATTTTGAGAGTTGATAATAGTGATGAAAATTGGTACCAAAGTGATGAATGTTCAAGAGGGATATAATAAAAACTTTCATGAAGATCATTGGACAAAATAAACTTGATTCTTTGTAATAGTTTTGAGACATGATGATAGTAATATATGAGTCATGTTGGTGAGTAATTATGCTCTAGTAAGAATATTGGTGTTAAGGTTTGTGATTCCCTATGCAAGCACGAAAGTCAATAGTTATGCAATGAAATTACATCCTACTTGTGGTGCATTATTCGGTGTTAGTTATGCTTAATGCTCGTTTATGACAATTTTTGTTTCTTGGTTGGTTGCTTCTCAATCTTTTTGCTAGCCTCCACTTGTACTAAGTAGAAATACTACTTGTGCATCCAAAATCCTTAAACCCAGTTTTGACATATGAGTCCACCATACCTACCTATATGCGGTATTTCCATGCCATTCTAAGTAAATTTGTATGTGCCAACTCTAATTTTCAAAATGAATTTCCTTTTTGTGTGCCCGTGCCGCTCATGAAGCGGCAGGGGGTGGCCAATATTTTCCATGCTAGATGTGTTATTCTCAAGATGAGTGTTTATTCACTTGTCATTGCACGAGAGTATGGCGGTATAGGGATGGCCAGTCCCAAAATGAAAAATAAATTTACTTTATGTTGTCAAATAATAAATTCCTTGGAAAATGTTGGTATGGACAGTACCCGTGGATACGGCTAGCTGTGGAGTGTGAAAGTATGGTGGAAAAAGGAATAAACTTTATTATATGTTTCAGAACCGCCCATGATGTATCTAGCATGGAAAGTGTTGGGAATTACTCGGTCGTTTTCGTTGACGGGAAAAGTATGCCTCTCAAAATATTTTTATCTCTCAATTTAAGCTTTGAGCTCTGGCACCTCTACGAATCTCTGCTTCCCTCTGCGAAGGGCCTATCTATCTACTTTATGCAATATTTATTTGAGTCTCCATCTTCTCTTATAAAGCACCAACTAGGGAGCACTATGATCATACTTGTGCATTGGATGTAGCTAATATTCGAGTGTGTTTCATGAATGGATCAATGATTGAGCATGATGGGCTAGGGATAACTTTCTTTAGTGTTGATATTTTGAAAGACATGGTTGCTTATTGATATGCTTGAGTATTGATGTCTTCATGTCAAATTATAGACTATTGCTTTGAATCATTCAAGTCCAAATGTTCATGCTACAAAAGAAAGAGTATATGATGAATATGATAGGTAGCATTCCACAACAAAAATTCTGTTTTCAATTGCTAATTTATCATGATGAGTTTTACGAGAAAGAGTTGCTGTTATGATGCTAGGCAAAGTGATTAAAAATATCATTGATCAAACTTATGCACTATGCTAGCATTCACACTTCATAAATTATTTCTTTTATCATTCACCTACTCGAGGACGAGTAGGAATTAAGCTTGGGGATGCTGATACGTCTCCAACGTATCTATAATTTATGAAGTATTCATGCCATGTTTACAACAATTTTATATGGTTTTGGTATGATTTGCATGGAACTAACCCAGACTGACGCTGTTTTCAGCAGAACCACCGTGGTGTTGTTTTTTCTGCAGAAATAAAAGTTCTCCAAATGCAACAAAACTTTTTGACAAATTCTTTTGGAAGAAAAGAGGCACTAGAAGCTTAGTGGGAGGGCCAAAAGAACCACGAGGTAGCCACAACCCACCAGGGTGCGCCAGCCCCCTCTGGCATGCCCTGGTGTCTTGTGGGCCCCTCGTGTCCCATCTTCGCGTGATTCCAATGCTGAAAAATCCTATATATACAAAAACCTCCAGAAATAACCCTAGATCAGAAGTTCCACCGCCGCAAGCCTCTGTAGCCACGAAAAACAAATCTAGACCCTGTTCCAGCACCCTGCCGGAGGGGGGGAATCATCACCGGTGGCCATCTTCATCATCCCGGCGGCCATCATGATGAGGAGGGAGTAGTCCACCCTCGAGGCTGAGGGTTTGTACCAGTAGCTATGTGTTTAATCTCTCTCTCTCTCTCGTGTTCTTGATTTGGCACGATCTTGATGTATCACGAGCTTTGTTAATATAGTTGGACCTTATGGTGTTTTCCCCTCTCTATCTTGTTGTGATGAATTGAGTTTTCCCTTTGAGATTTCACTTTTATCGGATTGAATACTTTGTTGGATTTCAGAGCACTTGATCTATGTCTTGGCACTCAACTCGCGGATTCCCGAGGTGACATTGGGGTAATCTATGCATAGGGGTTGATGCATGTTTTCGTCCTTGTTTCTTCGGTAGAAATCTTGGTGCACTCTTTGAGGTTCTTTGTGTTGTATTGAGCATTATGAATATAAAATTGTTTGATGCATATCACATAATCAACTCACGGATACTCGCGGTGACATTGGAATATCTAGGTGACATTAGAGTTGGTTGATGTGTATCATATGGTGTTATTTTAGTACGAACTCTTAGATAGATCGACAGGAAAGGATAACTTGGTGTTATTTTAGTACGAACTCTTGGATAGATCGATCGGAAAGGATAACTTGGTGTTATTTTAGTACGAACTCTTGGATAGATCGATCGGAAATGATAACTTTGAGGTGGTTTCATACCCTACAAACAATTTCTTCTTATGTTCTCCACTACATAGGAACTTTGGAGTGATTCTTCATCGCACGTGAGGGATGGTTATATGATCCAATTATATTAGCATTGTTGAGAGATGGCACTAGCGAAAGTACATACCCTAGGCCTCATTTTCAAGCATTTCAATACCGTTTGTGCTCACTTTTGTTACTTGCTACCTTGCTGTTTTTTATTGTTCCTATTACAAAAACCTATATCTACTATCCATACTACACTTGTATCGCCATCTCTTCGCCGAACTAGTGCACCTATACAATTTACCATTGTATTTGGTGTCTTGGGGACACAAGAGACTTTTTATTATTTGGTTGCAGGGTTGTTTGAGAGAGACCATCTTTGTACTACGCCTCCCACAGATTGATAAACCTTAGGTCATCCACTTGAGGGAAATTTGCTACTGTCCTACAAAACTCTACGCTTGGAGGCCCAACACGAGTCTACAAGAACAAGTTGTGTAGTAGACATCAAAGGCTAGCAAAACAACGAAAGCTAGATCAAAAAGGCGCAGGCCTCTTGTCTGGGACCTCCTAACTACTCCTGGTCGTCGGTCTCCATGTAGTAGTAGGCTCCGTCAAGGTAGTAGTAGTCATCAACGGGATCAGCTGGCCCCTGGGCTCCGTCATCTGATCGCAGCAATTGGGTAAGGGGAAAAAGGTAGCAAAGCAACCATGAGTACTCATCCAAAGTACTCGCAAGACTTACATCAGATCTATGCTAAGTATGCATCGGTATCAAAGGAATGGGGCTATATCTTTGGACTATACTACAGAAATGCCAGAATATAAGGGAAGACCTAGCCTATCGAAGACTAGCTTCTTGCAGCATCAGAAGAGAGTAGAGCAACATAATATAGTAACAAGTATATTTTATTAACACCTAGAGTTCCTTCCTCGACTCCGTGCGAGAAAGCGATCTCGGAGCCATCATATCCAATTAGTGTCACAAGTATCCAGTTCTAGTTGTAGTAGATCGGGATACAACTTCGAGCGTCCGTTACCGTGGACATGGCTGTTTGAATAGATAAACTTCCCTGCAGGGGTGCACCAACTTACCCAACACGCTCGATTAACTCCGGCGGGACACACTTTAACGGGTCATACTCAGCCTCGGCTGATCGACGCATCGTAGTCCTACCTAGGCTCAGCAAAGAGGTCAGCACGCCGGTCTACATCCTAAGTGCTCAGGGGTCTTGGGCCCATCGCCCTTTGCACTCCTTCGTGTTATGTGACTAGTCAGGGACCAGACCCACCTCCTTATACAAGCGCAAGAGGTTACCGTCCACCCCAACAATCAGCCCACATCTTTGAACTGTGACATCTCAAGAGCTTTCGGGAGAATCGTATGACGCCGAGTGCCCATACTTATTCCCACGTGCTGGTTAGTGCGAAAAGGACATAGGCCTACTCAGATCACATATCTGAACCCGTTAGTGTGTTGGGAGCTCGCGAAAATGATCAGTGATCCTGTCGCCCCATCTTGCGGACTTATGACAAGGGCCAGGCCCATCCCTCTCCTGGGCGGTCTCTGCCTGCTCGGTCGTGCCGCATCATTATCTCGTGGGTACCCTCATGGTCAACCCGACTTATCTAGAGACAGTCGGGAAGTCAGGTCCACCTCTACCGGGGTGGTACCACCTATCCCTTTAGTCCCACAGTAACAGTTAACAGGGTAATAGTTAAAGGTAACAATGTGTCCTTACCATCAAGGTGAACTCAGAGGAATCACCCTCGATAGGTTCACGTTTCAGATAAAATGTCAAGGCAAACTTGGAGGAATCACCCTCGATAGGTTCACACTTGAGATAAAAGTCAAGGCGAACTTGGAGGAATCACCCTCTGTAGGTTCACGCTTGAAGAGCTGCACGACAGAGACATCATCGGGAGTGGTGAGTGAGGAATCACCCTCGGTTAACCACACTCGATGAGCTACACTGCAGAGATATCATCGTAAGTGGGACACGAGGCATCACCCTTCCTCCACACCTCCAACAACCACCTCTGCCGCAACTTCTTCAGCGACCAACCCAATGATGCTGAGGTCGACACGGCTATGCCAAAGAGGTTGTACACTTGTCGCATCACTTATTACTCTACATTCATGTTGATCCATTAGGGCTATTTTGGTTCGAAGGAAAAAGTGAAGGAAAAACATAACGATAGGAAATTTTCCTATGGTACTCTACCATTCAATTATTCATGCTTTTGGTTGAAAGGAATGGAGCAAAACATCTACCTGGACCTACTTTTCAAAATCCTATGCATGAAAACAAGACTAAGTGCATTAGTGGCAGAATAACATTCTAACTGTACACATTTTCATATGGTTTCACTTTAATTTGGCCATGTTTCTTTGCATTCCTCTGTTCTTCCAATTCATGTGAACCAAACACCCAAGTAGACCAAAATCATGTGTTTACAAATGCTCTGTTTCCCACGTGCATTCCTATTCTATTCCAGTGTTTTTCCTATCCCTGTGTTTTTAGAATCCTGCAAGCCAAAGGAGCCCTTACAGAATTACTTCAGTTACAGATAGGTGTCAAAGAAAACTTTGTGTGGTTTGTCCTGCTCCTGCCGCGACGTCATCCACCTCACCTGAGCTGCTCCATCGGCAGAAGCATCCACCCTACCAGACATCACGACTCCTGATCGTCTTTCGCTGCCTCAGATCTCCTTCCCTGCTGCTGGCACCCACCGCAACTGCATCACCATCATTGACTCAGCAGATGAACCTGAGGAGTACATGGGTCCGCAAGAGATGTCGCACTCTTTTGTTTCTGCTTATGTTATGCATTGCTTAATATTACCTGCTAATTTATCGTCCTGTTCACCTCTTAGACTCCAAGTCAGGTCCAAATTAATGTTCAATCTTGAGTTTTAAAATGCTTGTGGGGCACATATCGAGGCAGCAATGAATAGTATCTCTATCTATTATCTGGTTCACCTAGGGTATGTCTGTTGTTCATCTTGGGTGGGAAACAAACAGTATGTTCATCTTGGGTGGGAAACAAATAGTAAAGAAATCATCATCTGTCTTTTTATTAAATTAAAGCTATCATCAGCCTGCTATCGTTGTTTTTGGATCTATCCACCGGTTGTTACCATCACTTTAGATTTTTGCATGCTCTCCTTACATAATCTCACTATATTTTTTTTGTATGCATGTCAGATATTGTACACAGTCATGCTGAACATGTAGAGAAAAAGAGAAGAGTTTTGCGCGGCAATACAATGTCATGCAGAAATTGCTCCATGGTGGGTGCAATGGCAAATCCTCCCCCCTCCTCCAGATTGTAATCCAGAGGAAGATATATGTTCAGAGGCGGATTCAGACGGAGCTGACCACTCCTATTTACCCCCGAGGTGTTTGCTCTAACTTGGCATGATGATGTTGGTCATATCATGCATATGTTGCCTTGCAGTGCTTACTTTTGACATCATATATGTCATCTGGTTAGTTTAGACATGTTCTGTAATGCCACCTGTTTAGTTTCTATATCATATATGTGAACTATGCAATCTCATCTTTTTTACCCAGCCATAATATATGTGAAATATTCAATGCCATCCTATTTAGCCAGGCATCATATATTTGAATTATATCTTGCCATTCCTTTTCTTCATTACATTTCCATTTGTCGACAATGTTTGTACATTCAACTACTCTTCCTGTGAATCAGCCATTTGAGTGGGTGATCAAAAAAATCTGGAGTGAAAACAAGGTCTTCAGCGCAGACAGTGCTACCTATCGAAGCAGATCTCTTGCTGGGTCCAGATAGCTCCTTGGAGATGGATTCAGAGACAGATGACCAGTCCTATTCCCCCACCGAGGTGTATGCTCTAACTTGGCATGGTTACACTACTCATATCATGCATATGGTGTCTTGCATTGCATAGTTTAGACATCATATACACAATATTCAACAACATGTTCTTAGTTCAGACATCATATATGCGAATGCCATCTGTAGTATATAAATCACATATGTGAATTATATCATGCGATCCTGATTACTTAGATAACATGTATGTGAATCATGTCATGCGAACCTGTTTACTAAAGACATCATATAATTATCTCATGCCATCCTATTTAGTTAGTCATCATATTTTTGAATTATGCCATGCTATGCTATCCAGTTTAGATAGACATCATATATGTGAAATTATGTCATGCTATCCTTTTTAGTTAAACAATATATATGTGAACTATTTCATGCCCTCTTTTTTCCACACTATCTATTGCATCTGTCTCTCATACAAGGTCTGTACATTCAAGTACTTTTCTTGTTTATCAGCCATTTGAATTGGAGCGGGTGATGGCAGTATCTAGCGGAGTAAAAACATGGTCTTTAAATAAAACAGTGCTACCGCTTGGTGGAGATAGTACACCGGTTGTACATGCACAAGAACCAGCCCTACCACACATAACCCAGACTCTCGCAGATTGTACCCCTACTCTGATGGACAGAGAACCAGCTTCACCCAATCTAACCCCAACCCCAGCACATAGTAATCCAGTTCCAATTGACACATCACCATCTCCAACACATAGCTCCCAAACAACAGCAGTTAGTAAGGAAGCTCCAGTGCCCAAAGCGCCAGGACTACCACAGCAAACCCCAACTCCACCAGTTAGTACACCTATTCCTATGGACGAAGCACAACCAGCCATTCGTAGTTTAGCATCTATCGCATTTGATGTTATTAAATCCTATGTGCGTATCTTCCCATCATGGAAATATTATACTGAAGATGAAGGAAAGAGCCAGTTGCAGGTGTTCATCCATGAGTTATGTGTAAGTAATGTTATTCATGGCAATTACTTTGCTTTGTCCCATACATTCTACCTCCATGCTGGTTATAATACAACAAATGTTCCCATTTTTCTCTATAGAGAAGGACCGATTTGGAAACTCAGGATGAGGTAACCTGTGCTAATACCTCTGCTCTCTTCAAGAATGCTTTGTGGCAGTATCGGAATTACCTGAATAAAACGTACTTCACTGGGAAGGAAGCTCATCAACTTTCTCCTGAGACACATTTACGGGACGATGACTGGGAACGCCTTGTTCTGTACTGGTCCCGAGGCAAGAATGTGGTAAAGTCTATGAGATCATTTTTTATTTTGAAGTACTATATGCCTGCGTCTTACCGTACTCTATTCGTGTAGAACAAGTGCTTAAACCTGAAGAACAATTGTTCTCATTTAAGATTCCATTGCTATGGTGCATACTGCTTTGCTCTTGTATCACTGTGTTTACTCATACAAACTTACTTTAAAATTGAAGGATCCAATCGAAACTCCAATGGCACAACAGGTATGTTTAAACATGTTTCTTTAACTAGTTTGCTCTTCTAAATTGCTCTGTTGATTTCAATTTCAATTGTGTATACAGTTGACTTCTCATATCATGCACATTACTAGCATCATAATAGAGCCAATAGCATTGTTGTACATGTATACCCGTGGTACCCATCTGAAATCTTGTTGTGTCATGTAGTTTCCCACACTTGTATTCTTTCAATGCTGCTTGTCTTGAAATGATATGATTTGAACTGTGTCTCTATTTTGATTTGGCAAGACAATGCAGTGACCACAACACATAGATATATGTTTGTTTGATGTTTTATTATGTACTACTTCGCAATAGAAGACTTGGTAGTTTAATCCTGTCCACCTTACTACTGAACTGGTTCACCGAAATGAGTTTCGTATACTACATGCTAAACCTGTTATGTGTCTGCTTGTTTCTTCTTTTAGAATGCTGACAAAATATTGGCAAAGAGTACCTTATTAAGCAATGGTAAAGGAAGTAATGCAGGTAAGGTTCAGGATAGTGAGACATCCTTGTTGGTCTCCAACAAAGCTGATAAAACAGCTAAGGAAAACTATCTTGAAGACAGTGAGACAACCCCAAAGTCCTGTCTTGATGTAGTGTTCGAGTTACTGGCCACCACCGCTGGCACAAGCTCTTCGAACTCACTGTCTGAATCAGTTCGGTTTCTTGAGTCTCAACTATAAGCTGAAAGACATAGATCAACTGTGCTGTGACAAGAAGCCGAAGGACTAAGGAAGTCCCTGGAGAATTCATATGCATACTTTCTGGTGCAACAACAAGCGTTGGAGGATTTTAGTGCCAAACAAGAGAAAGCTAATAAGCTTGCTAAGCTTATTACCAGCATGGTGGATACCCGGGATAACATTTCTTGAGCTGTTTTGAAGTTGTTTCAGTTATGGACTTGTTTTGTTGCTGCGTTTATTTGCACTGGTGGCCAATTTAGACGCCCAATGTATGTAATATGCTGCTTTGTTCCCTATATTTGCACTGGTGGCGAATTTTGATGCCCAGTGGATGTAACATGTGTAATAGCCGTAATAGCCTAGCGTAAGTTGCTTGCTTATTTATTTCCTTATTGTCTTGTTTATTTGTTCGGTTGTAGTCACTGCAGTTCTTTTTCCGCGGTTTGCTAGTGGCCACAATAAAATATTTTTTAAACTAGGCCACAATAACCATGGGCAACATACGGACCGTTGTAACCATGGTCCCGCTACCTACTGTAGTGACCATCGGCCGTAGGATCCATGGGCCTTCTACGGGCCATAGAATCAATGGGCCTTCGACGGGCCGTAGAACCAATGGGCCTTCGACGAGCCGTATGATAGATTGGCCAAACATGGGCCGTACTATTCGTGGACCAATAACGGACCGCAATATGGGCCGTAAACGGGCTAGAGTGGAAACCGTCAGTTTATGGTCCGAGCATAACGGGCCGTTAATAGGACGATATGTATAACTGGCTTAATTCTATCGACAGGCATAATGGGTCATTAATGGGCCATATTTGTTGACGCTATGAAAACAGCCCAACGGATTAACGGGCCACAAACGGGCTGACTGTAACCACGGGCTGAATTTGGCCCACAAGCGAAACAGGCCAGTAACGGACCATAAGTAATCGAATGCTGGAAATGAGCCCAAGAATAAATGGGCCCTTAGAAGGCCGAAAGATAACACGGGCTAGAAATGGCCCAATGGAATAGAGGGCTGTTAATGGGTATAAAGCGATACACTGTTCATTTTCGCCCAGTTTCACCACGTGCCTTTAATGGGCCCAGAGTTACAAAGGGCCTCATATGGGCCAAAAGACATCATGGGCCATACATGGGCCGGAAGTTACAACGGGCTGGAATCATATTGAACGGCCCAGATGATGCTGCTTGGCCTAATTCGGATAGGCCATGACGGGCCGTGAGTTAGAGGGCTGTAAATGGGCTATATGCGAACAACCCGTTAACATGCTTTCCGTGGGCTGGCCTGCTTCCTTTTGACCAAGTTAAACGGTTCAGCCTTTTGACCTAAATGGGCCACTGTTGGGCTGAGCCACGTGCCAACGTATCATAGGCGCATCTTGTCCATTCCCTGGATGACATCTATCCCAACGCGGAGCTGACACGTGGTTCCTCCGGCGAATGAGAATTTTACACGTGGAAAATCCCCAATGGTCCGGGCTGTTAACGGGTTATCGGATCCAAACCAGAACACGATAGCTTAACGGCGACCTGTTACGGTGGATGCCACGTGTCGGTTGCCCTTGACGAAAATACTTCCATGACGCGCCATTTATCGTCATGGAAGTGGACACCTCCGTGATGATAATTTTGGTATTGTCATGGAACACTTCTACGACAGCACTGATGACCCACAAGTATAGGGGATCAATCATAGTCCTTTCGATAAGTAAGAGTGTCGAATCCAACGAGGAGCAGAAGGAAATGACAAGTGGTTTTCAGCAAGGTATTTTCTGCAAGCACTGAAATAGTCAGTAACAAGTAGTTTGATAGCAAGATAATTTGTAACGAGCAAGTAACGGTAATGGTAAATAAAGTGCAGCAAGGTAGCCCAATACTTTTGTGGCAAAGGACAGGCCAAAACGGTCTCTTACGATAAGCAAAGCGTTCTTGAGGGTACACGGGAATTTCATCATATCACTTTCATCATGTTGGTTTGATTCGTGTTCGCTACTTTGATAATTTGATATGTGGGTGGACCGGTGCTTAGGTGTTGTTCTTACTTGAACAAACCTCCTACTTATGATTAACCCCCTCGCAAGCATCTGCAACTACGAGAAAAGTATTAAGATAAAATCTAACCATAGCATTAAACTTTGGATCCAAATCAGTCCCTTACGAAGTAGCGCATAAACTAGGGTTTAAGCTTCTGTCACTCTAGCAACCCATGATCTAATAACTACTCCATAATGCATTCCCTTAGGCCCAAATATGGTGAAGTGCCATGTAGTCGACGTTCACATGACACCACTAAGGGAATCACAACATACATATCATCAAAATATCGAACACATATCAAGTTCACATGATTACTTGCAACATGATTTCTCCCGTGACCTCAAGAACAAAAGTAACTACTCACAAATAATAATCATGCTCAAGATCAGAGGGGTATTAAATAGCATAATGGATCTGAACATATAATCTTCCACCAAATAAACCATATAGTAATCAACTACAAGATGTAATCAACACTACTAGTCACCCACAAGTACCAATCTAAGGTTCCGGTACAAAGATTGAACACAAGAGATGAACTAGGGTTTGAGAGGAGATGGTGCTATTGAAGATGTTGATGGAGATGGCCCTCCCAAAGATGGGAGAGTTGTTGGTGATGACGATGGCGATGATTTCCCCCTCCGGGAGGGAAGTTCCCCCGGCGGAATCGCTCCGCCGGAGGGCAAAAGTGCTCCTGCCCAAGTTCCGCCTCGAGACGGCGGCGCTTCGTCCCGAAAGTCCCCACTAATTTTTTCTAGGTCAAAATGACCTATATACTAGAAGATGGGCACCGGAGGTGGGCCGAGGAGGGCACAACCCACCAGGGCGCGCTTGGGGGGCCTGGCGCGCCCAGGTGGGTTGTGCCCACCTGGTGGGCCTCCTCCGGTAGTTATTTGCTCCAGTATTTTTTATATATTACAAAATAATTCTCCGTAAATTTTCAGCTCATTTGAAGATGTGCAGAATAGGTAACTCTAACATAGCTTTTTCAGTTCCAGAATTCCCGCTGTCGGTATTCTCCCTCTTTGTGTAAACCTTGCATATTATGAGAGAAAAGGCATTAGAATTACTCCCAAAAGCATTACCATGCATAAAAATATTATAAATAACAGTAGGAAAACATGATGCAAAATGGACGTATCAACTCCCCCAAGCTTAGACCTCGCTTGTCCTCAAGCGAAAAACTGAAATCGAAAAACATGCCCACATGCTTAGAGAGAGAGAGGTGTCGATAAAAAAACAAAATACAGACATAGAAGCATCATGCTTATTATTATAACAACAAGGAACTTTAACATAAAACTTTATCAAACAACTTTTATCATATAACTTCTCATGAACAAGTAACAATTCATCACAACATTGAAGTATAAAGCATAAACCTTATTGAAAACCAACAAGCTATGTTCTCAGTCAGCTTTGCAACTACAATTCATCATATTTTCAGGAAGGGTCGCGTATTGGAGCCTTTAGGCAAGTCCACATACTCAACCATCATTTAATCTTCTATGATTGCTAACACTCACAACATACCCGTGAACAAAAAGTTTCAACCGGACACATAGAAAGATAGGGGCTTATAGTTTCGCCTCCCAACGTATTCACCTCAAGGGTGATGTCAACAATAATAACTCATGCCCACTCATATCCAACTGGATATATGTGCCTAGATCATTCCTCACCACATGATGCTTGCAAAAAGAGAAAATAAAAAGGAATAGGGGAGAATACTTTGACTCTTACATAAAAGTTAATGCATAAAAGTAAAAGATAGGCCTTCGCAGAGGGAAGCAGAGGTTGTCATGCGCTTATTTGTTTGTATGCCAAATCCCTTAATGCAAAAGAACGTCACATTATATTGCCCCTTATGATAGCAACCTTTATTATGCAGTCCGTCACTTTTATTACTTTGCCATCACAAGTTCGTACAACGCTCAATTTTCTCTTACACTAAATGATCCAACACATTTAGAAGCAATTTTTGTTGCTTTATTGCACCGATGACAACTTACTTGAAGGATCAATCCATAGGTAGGTATGGTGGACTCTCAAAATAAGATTTTGGGTTAAGGGTTTTTGGATGCACAAGTAGTATCTCTACTTAGTGCGGAATTTTTGGCTAGAAAAGATATTGAGCAAGCACCACATGTTGAAGGATCTATGACAATATAACTTCTATGTGAATATGAACAAACATAAATCATTGCGTTGTCTTCCTTGTCCAACGTCAACTATTTTGACACAAAATATTTAATGGGGGCTCACAATCATAAAAGATGTCCAAGATAGTGTATTTGCATGTGAATCTTCTCTTCCCTTATTAATTCTTTCATGAGTTGCATCATTGACCAATGCTATGTTTGTCAATCTCCAATAAATTTTACCACTTATACTTTTCCTTATGTGATGTCATTACTTACCATAAGATTAGCATATGATCTTTTTCATTTATTTTCCTTTCTTTTTATTGGAACAAAAGAGTAAAGAAAAAAAACTCAAATTACTCTTTATTATATATCTCGCACACGATTACATAGATAGATCACTAAGCAAGCACTCGAAAAGAAAGGATCGAACTAAACTTTTATTCAACTAAATAATAGGATAACTAAAGATCCAACTAAAATAGATGAAAGCAAAGATAGTGGTGGTGATACGATACCGGGGCACCTCCCCCAAGCTTGGCACAAACCAAGGGGAGTGCCCATACCATGAACTCAGGTTTCTTTTGTTGGAGAAGATGATGAAGGTGGTGGTGATGTAGCTTCACACTTCAGGCTCAGGAGGTTCTCCAATCTACGGATGATGCTTCGGAGGGCGATGATGTGCTCTTGCAACAAAATATTTTCATGAGTGAGATATTTATTTTGCACATGAACTGTTTCAATGACCCTGAAAGCTTCAATTTCAGTAGGGGTAAGATAATCATAGTAAGGTTGAAGGACATCTTCTTCTTCTGCTGCTGGAACAGCCTGCCCTACTGTCGGAACTCGATCTTCCGCGACTTCCTTGACCTTATCACCATTGAGTTTCCTCGGGATCCTCTCTCTTTAGTTCCATCTTCATCAACCAAGCATATTCTTCTACTTTGTTGGAGGAGGAAGAAGACATGATGCCTGGCCTAACAGATCTGATAGAAAATAGCAAGAAAGAAGAACAGAAGATTTCTCCACGATACGGTGGTCAATACGTTCGGGGGGTATATAAAGATTTTTTATCTTGGGAAACAAGCAAGTGGGAGGGAAACATAGTCGGGAAGTTTCCCGAGGTGGGCACAACCCACCTAGGTGTGCTAGGGGGCCCAGGCGCGCCCTGGTGTCTTGTGCCCTCCTCAGTTGCCTTCCTGGTTGTTCCTTATTTTCCTAATTTTTGTAATATTCCAAAACTGACAGGAAATATTTTTGCGGATTTTTCGGAGTCCTTTTACTTACCGTATCACGTACCTTCTCTTTTTTTGTATTCTGGAGTGTTCCGGAAGGTCTCTTTTATGTGCTCCTCCAGTGTCATGGTTTGATTAATATTGCTTTCAACATTAATAGGCGTACCTGAGATATAGTGTTTAATTCTTTGACCATTGACCACCTTCGGGCTAGTACCTTTGTCATTATTAATCTTGATGGCTCCAGAGCGATAAACCTCCTCGATAATATATGGTCCTTCCCATTTAGAGAAGTTTTCCTGCAAAGAATCTAAAACAAGAGTTGTACAAAAGAACATATTCTCCAACTTTGAATTCCCGCTTTTGGATTCTTTTGTCATGCCATCTTTTAACTTTTTCTTTAAATAATTTGGCATTTTCATAAGCTTGGGTTCTCCATTCATCTAATGAGCTAATATCAAATAACCTCTTTTCACCAGCAAGTTTGAAATCATAGTTGAGTTCTTTAATTGCCCAATATGCTTTATGTTCTAACTCTAGAGGCAAATGACAAGCTTTTCCATAAACCATTTTATAGGGAGACATACCCATAGGATTTTTATATGTTGTCCTGTAGGCCCAAAGTGAATCATCCAATTTCTTAGACCAATTCTTTCGGGACCTATTAACAGTTTTTTGTAATATTAGTTTTATTTCTCTATTGCTAAGTTCAACTTGACCACTGGATTGAGGATGATAGGGTGATGCAATTCTATGGTTAACATCATATATAGCAAGCATTTTACGGAAAGCACCATGAATAAAGTGTGAACCACCATCAGTCATTAAATATCTGGGGACTCCAAACCTTGGGAAAATAACTTCTTTAAGCATTTTAATGCAATTGTTATGATCAGCACTACTAGTTGGAATAGCTTCTACCCACTTAGTAACATAATCAACAACAACAAAAATATGTGTATATCCATTAGAGGAAGGAAAAGGTCCCATATAATCAAAACCCCAAACATCAAATGGTTCAACAGCAAGTGAATAATTCATAGACATTTCTTGACGCTTACTGATATTACCAATTCTTTGACATTCATCACAAGATAAAACAAACTTACGGGCATCCTTGAAGAGAGTAGGCCAATAAAAACCAGATTGCAATACCTTATGAGCAGTTCTATCTCCCGCATGATGCCCTCCATAAGCTTCGGAGTGACATTTCCATAGGATTTGTTCCTGTTCATGCTTAGGTACACAACGTCTAATAATACCATCTACTCCTTCTTTATAAAGATGTGGGTCATCCCAAAAGTAATGTCTTAAATCATAAAAGAATTTTTTTCTTTTGTTGGTATGTGAAACTAGGTGGTATGTATTTAGCAATAATATAATTAGCATAGTCAGCATACCAAGGAGTATTATGAGAAACATTTATTGCAACTAGTTGTTCATCAAGAAAGCTATCATCAATAGGTAGTGGGTCATTAAGGATATTCTCTAACCTAGATAAGTTATCAGCTACGGGGTTCTCAGCTCCTTTTCTATCAGTAATATGTAAATCAAATTCTTGTAGCAAGAGAACCCACCTAATGAGTCTAGGTTTATCATCTTTATTTTCCATAAGATATTTAATAGCAGCATGATCAGTGTGAACAATAACTTTAGAATCAACAATGTAAGATCTGAATTTATCACAAGCAAACACAACTGCTAAAAATTCTTTTTTAGTAGTGGCATAATTTCTTTGGGCACTGTCTATAGTTTTGCTAGCATAATGAATAACATTTAATTTCTTCTCAACTCTTTGTCCTAGAACAGCACCAACAACATAATCACTAGCATCACACATAATTTCAAAAGGCAAGTTCCAATCAGGTGGTTAAACAATAGGTGCAGAAGTTAAGGCTTTCTTAAGTGTTTCAAAGGCTTCTACACAATCATCATAAAAAACAAATGGAACATCCTTTTGTAAAAGATTTGTAAGAGGCCTAGAAATTTTAGAGAAGTCTTTAATAAACCTCCTATAGAAACCAGCATGACCAAGGAAACTACGAATACCTTTAATATCTTTAGGACATGGCATTTTCTCAATTGCATCAACTTTAGCTTGGTCCACCTCAATACCTCGTTCAGAAATTTTATGCCCCAAGACAATACCTTCATTAACCATAAAGTGACACTTCTCCCAATTCAAAACAAGATTAGTTTGCTCACATCTCTGTAAAACTCGATCAAGGTTGCTCAAGCAATCATCAATAGAAGTTCCATAAACAGAAAAATCATCCATGAAAACCTCAACAATCTTTTCACAAAAATCAGAGAATATAGCAGTCATACATCTTTGAAAAGTAGCAGGTGCATTGCATAAACCGAAAGGCATATGTCTATAAGCTTAAGTTCCAAATGGGCAAGTAAAAGTGGTTTTATCTTGATCAGGTTGTGAAACAGGTATTTGAGAAAAACCAGAATATCCATCAAGAAAACAAAAGTGTGTGTGCTTAGATAGTCTTTCTAACATTTGATCAATAAAAGGCAAAGGGTAATGATCTTTTCTAGGTGCTTTATTTAATTTTCTAAAAACAATTACCATTCTATAGCCAGTAACAATTCTTTGTGGAATAAGTTCATTTTTATACAACGGTAATACCTCCCTTCTTAGGAACACAATGAACAGGGCTTACCCATCCACTATCAGCTATGGGATAGATTATACCTGCTTCTAGAAGCTTTAATATTTCAGTTCTTACCACTTCTTTCATCTTAAGATTCAAACATCATTGATGATCAACAACGGGTTTAGCATCAGGTTCCATATTAATCTTGTGCTGACAGAGAGTGGGACTAATGCCCTTAAGATCATCAAGAGTATATCCAATAGTAGCACGGTGCTTCTTCAGAATTTTCAATAATCTTTCTTCTTCATGTTCTGAAAGGTTAGCACTAATAAGTGTGTAACACCCCCGGTGATTAGCAACAGTAATCACTTTTGATAATGACATGTTAGCATGATTAACAGTGCATAATCATCATTTGCATCATATTGCATTTCAACTCCTAAGTCAAATTCAAATTTAAATGAAAGTGAAATATAAAAGTTGTCCAACATAAAAACTAAAATGTTCGATAAATAACAAATATTGCAGAGGCTAGTCTAAAATTGTAACCAACAAATAATAAAATAATTAGGTGGCTCTAACATAATTAAAACAGCTAGGATTAATGCATATTATTTATTATAAAAATTATGTGAGCTCCTATTGACTCCAAACTAATTTTTGGTAGTGCTAGGTAATACCTAGTATTTGTTGAAGCAATTGTTATGTTTTACAAAATTCAATAGGTGGCCTGACTATTTACTAAACTAAGAAAATGAATAAAAGAAAAAGGGTAAAAGAAAACAGAAAAAGAAGAAAAAGGAACCCCCCCCACGGCCCAACTGGGCCCCAGCCTAGCTGGCTCGGCCGGCCCACCCCGCCTCCCCTTATCCCCTTGTCGGTGGAACCCTATCCACCCCATCCACCACTCCACTCCCCTCGCACCCCCCCCTCCTCCCCCGATCCCCTCCTGGATCGGGATCGGCCCCGTCGCCTCGCCCTCGCTCGACGCGCCGACCGCGCGCTCGCCCTTGACGCCGCTGGACCGCGCCGCCGCCCGGAGCCCGCGTCACCTCGCCGGTCTGCCTCCTCCGACGCCGTCGCCTCTCCGCCACGCCTCGCCGAACCCCGTCGCCGACCCCCTCGAGCTCGAGCCCACTGCCCCGTGCCCTACTGCTCGCGGTGAGCTCCGGCCCCGTCGCCCCCCCCTCTCCCCTCGCTCACGCGTGCCTCGCAACGCCTCTGCCGCCGGCTGCGCTCGTCCCGCTCCACGCCCGTCGCCGCGCTCCGCCCGCTGCTCGCGCTCCGCGCCCCGGCCACTCCTCCCGCCGGCTTGCGCAGCCCCGCACCCGCACGCGCGCCCGCCTGCCGCTCCTCCCGCTCGCCCCTGCTGCTGTTGCCGCGCCGCGCAACGGCCGAGCCCCGTCGCCAGCGCCTCGCCCGCGCCCGCTCCGGCCCCGCCTCGCCTCCGCGCGCCCTGCACCGCGCGCCGCCGCCCGCTGCCGCTCCGGCCACCGCGCCGCGCCGCCCGCCTCCGGCCGCCGCCCCGCCTCCGGCCCCGCTTGCGCTCGCCTGCGCCCGCGCCCGACGCCCAGCGCCCGCCGCGCCCTCCGCCCGCTATGGTCCAGGGCCACTGACGGCCGGCCCCCACCCCCCAGGGCCTATGACAAAGGGGGCCCACCCCCAAAAAAACCTTTTAATAAAAAAATGGGAGTAAAAGTAAAAATAAAAATAAAATAATTAAAATAATTAATTAATTAGTTAATTAATCCTGATTAGGTTAATCTAATTAACTAATTAGTGTTAATTAAATAGTAATTAGTAATTAACTTAATTAACCTTGCTGACATCAGCATGATGTCATGCTGATGTCATCATCAGCACTGTTTCGGATAATGTTGAATTAAATAATTAAATAAATTCCAGAAATTAATAAAAACTTTAGAAAATCATATTAAATAAACCGTAACTCCGATGAAAATAATTTATATATGAAACTTGCTCAGAACGACGATACGAACCCGGATACGTCCTCCGTATTCCCATCAGACGCCCGCAGCTATAAGAACATTGAACTTTTAGACCGTTTTCAGTAAATGAATAGTGCCCAACTTTAATTAAATAAATCCAAATAAATTCCTAAATTAACTAAATCATTTAATTAGGCAGTAGAACACCCCGGCATATCATTTAGGCATGTTATACATATTGTTTGCATTATTGCCGTGAATTTATTGTTTCTCTTCCCCTCCTTCTCTCTCTCGATAGACACTGAGACCGACGACGCTGCACCCGGGTACAACTACTCTACCGACGAGCAGCCCGTTGACGACCTTCCTCTCTTGCCAGAGCAACCAGGCAAGCCCCCCCTTGAGCATTCCAGATATCGCCCATTCTATTCTCCTGCTTGCATTAGATTTTGCTACTGTTAATGTATGCTCCTATTCTGATGCATAGCCTGCTGTTGTAACCTGTTCATTGCTACCTTACCTGCCTATGATAAACTGTTTAGTTTAGGTTGGAATGAACCATCAGTGACCCCACCACCTTATCCTTGATGCCCTTGCTTGATCATCGACGACTCGATCAACGTGATCGTCGACCAGAGACCGACACCTCACTTCACACCCCCTTAGTTGTACGACTCTGCGTAGTAACTATCGAGTGCCGAGGGTGATACCTCGTAACGCACTCCGGATGAATACTCTGCAGTGTAGCTGTTCGGTCGTGGTCAACGAGGGTGATTCCTCCTTCTCCACTTCCGATACGACTCTGTCGTGCAACCCTTAGTGTGAACCTCGAGGGTGATACCTCATACGTTCGCCCTGATGATTTCGTCAAGTGGAATCTGCCGAGGGTGATTCCTCGGGTTTCCCCCTTGATGTTATGACCACACGGTTACTTTGACCATTGTTACAGGTGGGTCCACCCTGATGGGTACCCGCTGGGGATCTATGATTTTCGGGTGTGCCGGAAGGGCACTCGAGTGTGACATTGTGGCGGAGCATCAGAGACTCTGATTGTCTCCGCTTGATACTAATTGAGCCTATTGGATTTGGGTGTGTGATCTGAGTGGGTCGACGTGCCCTATACGCACTACCACCATGCGGGATAATGGTTATGGGACCCTCTGCAAAGTACGTTTCTCCGAAAGCTCGTCTGACGTCACGATTCACCGTGCGGGCTGATTGTCGGGATTGGGCTGGATACTTCACTGACGAGTTCAGTGTCGCGCCTGCACCCCGGCCAGTCTCGCAACGCGCAGGGTGCCCAGGGCGATGGCCCGAGACCTCTGGGTGCATAGGTTAGTCCGGCGTGCTGACCTCTCTGCCGAGCCTAGGTAGGGCGCTGCTTTGTGTTGATCTTCCGAGGACGGGCATTACCCAGCAAGTGTGTCCGGCCAGAGTTGATCGAGCGTGTTGGGTAACAGTAGTGCACCCCTGCAGGGATGAATCTTCTATCGATAGCCGGTCCTACGGTAAAGGACGCTCATTTTGTGTATCCCGATCTACTACTTAAACTGGATACTTGTTACTTAATTGAAGCTTCGGGATCGCTTTCTCGCTTGGGAGTCGAGGAAGGATCTTTAAGTTGTACTTCAACATGTTTGCTAAATAAAATGCTATTCTACTCTCTTCTACTGGTGCAAGATGATGGCCTTGTGAAGATGTTTGAAGATGCTAGTCTTCGATAGGACTAGGCCTTCTCTCTATTCTGGCATTTCTGCAGCCCAGTCCACTTATACAGCCTTTCTCCATTGATAATGTTGCATATGTAGTATAGATCCTTGCTTGCTGAGTACTTCGGATGAGTACTCACGGTTGCTTTACTTTCTCTTTTCCCCATATACTCCACATTGATGATACAAACAGACGATGGAGTCCAGGAGTCAGATGCCACCACCGGAGCTTACTACCAGGAGGGTCCAGAGGGTACTTACTACTGGATCGAGCCAGATGACCAGGAGTAGGATCGGAGGCACCCAGGCAGGAGGCCAACGCCTTTCGATCTAGTGTCGCTGTTTGTGCTAGCCTTATTAAGGCAAAACTTGTCTAACTATGTCTGTACTCAGATAATATTTGTATGACTGACTTATGTATTCGGATCTTCGGATCCCTGGTCTGTAATATTGTGGACCTCCGTTTAAATTGTGTTAGAGTTGTGTTGTGATATCTTCCCGTGAGTCCCTGTGCTTGATCGTACATGTTTGCGTGTATGATTAGTGTACGATTGAGTCGGGGGCGCCACAAGTTGGTATCAGAGCCGACTGCCTGTAGGAAGCCCCCTTCCAATTCCTTGGCCGAAGTTGAGTCTAGACATCGAAAAACTAATTTACTAACTTGGCTGTGTGGCTTACGGGCCCACGTCGCCAACTTGGTGGTATTAGGATCTTTTATTCCTCGTCTATACTCTGGGACTCTGATCTCTCTTCTACTCGGGTTAAATAAATTTTTACTAACGCCGACACTTAGGATCTCGTAAATCCCGTCTACCCGGAGAGCTGGATATCTGTGCGATTTCCCTGCCATTGATCTGATTAGTCTGATAATCATTTTCCTTTCCATTGTTTTGTTTAACCTTTCTCTCTGAGTTGTGTTAAACTTCTCATTGTCATTTGACAAATCTGAATTTCCTCTGTTTCAGATGGACCGTTTGTTTCCACCACATCCTGCGACACAGCTTGTGCTTCACACTTGGGCTCGTAATACCCCTGGGTTTCCAGCTGTCCTGATCGCTCTCATGACCAGACTTGGCTACCGTTGGTACCCTGAGTACTTGGTTTACGAGGATTACCGTGAGTTCAATCAGGAGCAGTACCATGCTGATGTTCGTATCTATGATCAGCAAAATGACTCAGACACCGAGCTACACCTTTTCCACGATATCGGCGTGACGATTGAGATGGCAGTCCATGATGCCGCCTACTCTGCCGCCGCACGTCTCCGAGGACAGTTCAGCGATATCTTGGATGACTCTGAGTTCTGATACATTTCGTATGCCCCTGCTGGAGATGCTACTGGATATTACACAGCTATCTGTGCCCCGTTCGAGCCTCGTCGCTATGACCCGCGCGTTCTGATTCAGTGCACTCAGGCTCTGGATCGCACTGTTCGGGCTCTTGCCGTCGAGTTGTTCGCCACTCGAGCACGCTACTACGAGGCTATGACACAGTTGCTACCAGCTGTTCGTGCAGGGATACATCCGGAGTATATTCTTTACCCACGCAGGACCGAGATGCCGCCAGGTATTGATTGGCCTGTGGTGGGAGGTCACACGCCTGCACGTGGACCTCTTCTTACAGTTCGAGACCGGGTTCTGCATCAGAGTGCACATGGAGCACAGGATCCTTCCACGACGAACATTCGTCGTCAGCACTTGCAGTTACCCCGTTTCAGTGGTTTTCTCCGACGCTGATGTAGCCTTTGCTATGTCACGTTGTATACTTCCTTACCGCGTGCCTGCGTGCCGCCTAGTGTGTCTCTAGTCTTTCAATTTGCGCCGTTATGCTGCCCGATTTTAACCGACTGTGTATGGATCTGTATGTCTTAATCGACTACTGTTATGTATCTGTTACACTACTTAATTGTTGTCGAGTTACATCATGTTTGACACTAAACGCTCGCAGTTGCTTTTACTAAACTACCCCCTGTTGATACTTAGCAGGATGGTTAGACCAGGTGGTCGTGGTCGTGGTCGTGCCCCTGAACGCCGACCACCGCCAGACTATATGGCGGCTATGATGCAACAGTTTGAGCTTAACCGCCAGTTCATGGTTGGAATCATCGCTCAGTTTCCGCATCAGAACAATCAGAACCAGAACCCAGCTTCAATAACTTTGACAGAGTTTACGCGACTCAACCCAACGCAGTTCCGCAACTCTGACAAGCCCCTGGATGCCGATGACTGGCTCCGCGACATCACTCACGAGATGGAGTCAGCTAATGTCGCCCCTGCCAACTATGTCAACTTCGCGGCCTTTTTCTTAAAGGGCCCCGCAGCTCAATGGTGGGACACACACAAGCGTACTCTGCCTGTTGGAACAGTCATCACCTGGTATGAGTTCCAGACTGCTTTCCTTACACGTTACATCCCTCAAGCAATTATGGAACGCATGAAGACCCAGTTCCGTAACCTCACTCAGGGCAACAAGACCGTCGAAGCTTATCAGCGGGAATTTCTAGACCTCTCCCGCTATGCTGAAGAAGACATCGCTACAGATGCACGCAGACAAGAGAAGTTCCGTAATGGACTACACCCCGACCTCAAGCTTGCACTAGCTGCTCAAGACTTCAATGAGTTTTCAACTCTGACGAACAAGGCTATTCTTGTTGAGACCGCTCAGATGGAATACAAGGACTCGCAGAAGCGCTATCGTGATGTTGGCTCATCTTCGGGCTCAGCATCGAAGCGTCGAGTTTGGATTCCCAACAATGCATTCCGTTCCAATACCTCTACGCCAAAGAACAACTATGCTGCACCACGTCTGCCTCCTCCTCCGCCGAGGCAGCCAAAAACTCAAGCTATTCAAAACAATGCTCCTCTTCGTCCTGAAGATGGTATGTGCTTCAAGTGCCGCAAACCAGGTCACCAGGCTAAAGACTGCCGCCAGAATCAGAATCAGTTAGCCTTTCCCCGTGCTAGCCGTGGCAATGGTCGTGGCAACAACTAGACCCGCAACTATAATACTGGGTCTGCTGCACATGGTCGTGGACACGCCTACAACATTGACATTGAAGAAGTCCAGGATCAACCTGCTACTGTGATGGGTACCCTTCTTGTTAACTCAGTACCTGCTTCTGTTTTATTTGATTCAGGAGCATCACATTCATTCATCTCTGGAAAATTTGCATTTCTGCATGGCATTCGATATGAGAAAATGCATACTCCGTTAGTCATTAAAACTCCCGGAGGTCACTGTCATGCTGACATAATAGCACCTGACGTTACCGTCGAAATTAAAGGATTGGAATTCCTTGCATCGCCCATCGTCCTGAAGTATTCCACCATAGACCTTATACTTGGAATGGATTGGTTGAAAGCTCACATTGCTTCGATCAATTGTGCCACTAAAGCCGTCCAACTTCTTCACCCCTCCGATGAGATAGTGAACTATACCGCCCGCATTACTCGGGACGCCGAAGCTCAGATATATGCTCTGAATGCTTTGAACGCCTCACCTCTGGAAGGAATCGAGAACGTTCCTATCGTTCGAGATTTTCCAGACGTCTTTCCAGAAGAACTTCCAGGAATACCCCCGGCTAGAGCTGTCGAGTTCGTCATCGACTTGAAGCCTGGCACCGTCCCTATTGCCAAGCGACCTTATAAGATGCCTCCGCATCACCTACTCGAGCTTAAGGAAGAAATCGACAAGTCGCTTAAGAGTGGTTTCATCCGCCCCAGTTCCTCTGCTTGGGGAGCACCTTCACTCTTCGTTAAGAAGAAGGATGGAACTAACCGTTTGGTTCAGGATTATCGGCCCATTAACCAAGCCACAATCCAGAATAAATACCCACTGCCCCGGATCAATGATCTTTATGATCAACTCGCAGGATCATCGGTGTTCTCTAAACTCGACCTGAGGTTGGGTTATCACCAGATCCGTGTCCGTGAAGAGGATATTCCCAAGACTGCATTTGTCACTCGTTATGGCTCCTATGAATACACCGTCATGTCATTTGGCCTAACGAATGCTCCAGCAACTTTCTCCCGTCTGATGAATTATATATTCATGGATTACCTCGACAAATTCATCGTGGTTTATTTGGATGATATCCTGATATATTCTAAGAATAAAGAAGAACATGCTGAACACCTCCGTTTGGTACTAGAAAGGCTCCGAGAACACCAGTTGTATGCCAAGTATTCCAAATGTGAATTTTGGCTTTCTGAAGTAACTTACCTTGGACATGTGATTTCCAAGGATGGAATTGCTGTTAACCCCGAACGAGTTCAGGCTATTCTTGACTGGACTCCCCCGAAGAATGTTAAGCAAGTCAGAAGTTTTCTCGGACTTGCTAGTTATTGCCGTCGATTCGTTGAGAATTTTTCCAAAATTGCAAAACCATTGACAAATCTGCTTTACAAAGGTGTTAAATTTGAGTGGACAGAAAAATGTCAAGAAAGCTTTCAGACACTAAAAGATAAATTGACATCTGCCCCAGTATTAGCACCCCCAGATTCCCAAAAGGATTTCGTGATATACTGCGATGCCTCCCGTCAAGGATTAGGCTGTGTCCTAATGCAAGAACACAAGGTGATTGCTTATGCCTCCCGACAATTGCGTCCTCACGAAGAAAATTACCCAGTGCACGATCTCGAACTTTCTGCTGTTATTTATGCCCTGAAGCTATGGCGACATTACCTTCTCGGTAACCGTTGTGAGATATATACGGATCATCAAAGTTTGAAGTATTTATATACTCAACCGGATCTGAACCTTCATCAACAAAGATGGCTCGAGACAATAGCCGATTATGATATGAATATCTCATACACCCCTGGCAAGGCAAATGTAATGGCCGATGCTTTGAGCTGCAAGGCTTATTGCAGCAACCATATGGTTCAGGAATCACAACCTCTTCTTTATGAAGAGTTTCGTAAATTGAACCTCCACATTGTTCCACAGGGTTATCTCAATACCCTCGTTGTCGAACCAGATTTAGAACACAGCATCAAAACTATGCAACGGTATGACTCTAAAGTTGAAAGGATCAAGCGATACCTTGAAAAAGGAAAACCGTCGGAGTTCCATCTTGATAATGATGGGATCTTATTTTTCCAACACCGTCTCTTCGTACCTAAGTTCAAAGATGAGAGGGAACACGTTATGATGGAAGCTCATGACACTCCTCTGTCAATTCATACTGGTAGCACAAAGATGTACCGTGACATTTGCCAGAGATACTGGTGGCCTAATATGAAGCGAGACATTGCTCGTTATGTTTCTGAGTGCGACGTTTGCCGCCGCGTTAAAGCTCAACATCAAAGGCCCGCAGGAACTCTGCAACCCCTTGCAATTCCTGAATGGAAATGGGACAAGGTCCAAATGGATTTCATTACTGGTTTTCCCAAATCCCAGAAGGGTAATGATGCTATTTTTGTCGTCATTGACCGATTCTCTAAGGTTGCTCACTTTCTGCCAGTTAAAGAGACAATCACTGCTAGCCAGTTAGCAGACTTGTATGTTTCCCGAATTGTGTCACTCCACGGTGTTCCGTTGGAGATCAGTTCTGATCGTGGCAGCCTCTTCACCTCCAGATTCTGGAATAGTTTCCAAGAAGCTATGGGAACACATCTGCCGTTCAGTACCGCTTTTCACCCTCAGACACAGGGTCAAGTTGAACGAGTTAATCAAGTGCTCGAAGATATGCTTCGAGCTTGCGTCATCTCCTTCGGTAAGAAATGGGAGGAATCTCTCCCGTATGCCGAATTCTCTTACAACAATAGCTATCAGGCTAGTATGAAGATGGCACCGTTTGAAGTTCTTTACGGTCGTAAGTGTCGAACCCCTCTGAATTGGTCAGAAACTGGGGAACGCTCACTCGTCGGACCGGACATTATTCAGCAAGCAGAAGATCAAGTCCGCATTGTCCGTGAACATTTGAAAACTGCTCAGTCTCGTCAGAAGAGCAACTATGACCGAAAGCACCAGGAAATAATCTATCAACCTGTCGAACAAGCTTACCTCCGCGTCACTCCGTTGAAAGGCACTCATAGGTTCGGAATCAAAGGCAAGTTAGCTCCTCGCTACATTGGCCCGTTCCGTATTCTTGCCCGTCGAGGAGAGGTGGCATATCAATTGCAATTGCCGCCAAATCTTTCTCAAGTACATGACGTTTTTCATGTATCCCAACTCCATCGCTGCTTCAAGGATCCTATTAGAGCTGGGGATCACGAAGTGCTTGAATTACGGGAAGATCTGTCTTATCCAGAATATCCCATCCGTATTCTTGATGAAGCTGAACGTCGGACTCGTCAAAAGTCAATCAAATTCCTCAAGGTTCAGTGGTCGAATCATTCTGAAGATGAGGCCACTTGGGAACGCGAGGATCGTCTTCGTGAAGAATACCCCTCTTTCTTTCAGTCTTCCTCTTAATTCTCGGGACGAGAATTCTTAATAGATGAGGAGAATTGTAACACCCCCGGTGATTAGCAACAGTAATCACTTTTGATAATGACATGTTAGCATGATTAACAGTGCACAATCATCATTTGCATCATATTGCATTTCAACTCCTAAGTCAAATTCAAATTTAAATGAAAGTGAAATATAAAAGTTGTCCAACATAAAAACTAAAATGTTCGATAAATAACAAATATTGCAGAGGCTAGTCTAAAATTGTAACAAACAAATAATAAAATAATTAGGTGGCTCTAACATAATTAAAACAGCTAGGATTAATGCATATTATTTATTATAAAAATTATGTGAGCTCCTATTGACTCCAAACTAATTTTTGGTAGTGCTAGGTAATACCTAGTATTTGTTGAAGCAATTGTTATGTTTTACAAAATTCAATAGGTGGCCTGACTATTTACTAAACTGATAAAATGAATAAAAGAAAAAGGGTAAAAGAAAACAGAAAAAGAAGAAAAAGGAAATCCCCCCCCCACGGCCCAACTGGGCCCCAGCCCAGCTGGCTCGACCGGCCCACCCTGACTCCCCTTATCCCCTTGTCGGTGGAACCCTATCCACCACTCCACTCCCCTCGCACCCCCCCTCCTCCCCCGATCCCCTCCTGGATCGGGATCGGCCCCGTCGCCTCGCCCTCGCTCGACGCGCCGACCGCGCGCTCGCCCTCGACGCCGCTGGACCGCGCCGCCGCCCGGAGCTCGCGCCACCTCGCCGGTCTGCCTCCTCCGACGCCGTCGCCTCTCCGCCACGCCTCGCCGAACCCCGTCGCCGACCCCCTCGAGCTCGAGCCCACTGCCCCGTGCCCTACTGCTCGCGGTGAGCTCCGGCCCCGTCGCCCCCCCTCTTCCCCTCGCTCGCGCGCGCCTCGCAACGCCTCTGCCGCCGGCTACGCTCACCCCGCTCCGCGCCCGTCGCCGCGCTCCGCCCGCTGCTCGCGCTCCGCGCCCCGGCCACTCCTCCCGCTGGCTTGCGCAGCCCCGCACCCGCGCGCGCGCCCGCCTGCCGCTCCTCCCGCTCGCCCCTGCTGCTGTTGCCACGCCGCGCAACGGTCAAGCCCCGTCGCCAGCGCCTCGCCCGCGCCCGCCCCGGCCCCCGCCTCGCCTCCGCGCGCCCTGCACCGCGCGCCGCCGCCCGCTGCCGCTCCGGCCACCGCGCCGCGCCGCCCGCCTCCGGCCGCCGCCCCGCCTCCGTCCCCGCTTGCGCTCGCCCGCGCCCGGCGCCCGCTATGGCCCAGGGCCACTGACGGCCGGCCCCCACCCCCCAAGGCCTATGACAAAGGGGGCCCACCCCCAAAAAAACGTTTTAATAAAAAAAAGGGAGTAAAAGTAAAAATTAAAATAAAATAATTAAAATAAATAATTAATTAGTTAATTAATCCTGATTAGGTTAATCTAATTAACTAATTAGTGTTAATTAAATAGTAATTAGTAATTAACTTAATTAACCTTGCTGACATCAGCATGATGTCATGCTGATGTCATCATCAGCACTGTTTCAGATAATGTTGAATTAAATAATTAAATAAATTCCAGAAATTAATAAAAACTTTAGAAAATCATATTAAATAAACCGTAACTCCGATGAAAATAATTTATATATGAAACTTGCTCAGAACGACGATACGAACCCGGATACGTCCTCCGTATTCCCGTCAGACGCTCGCAGCTATAAGAACATTGAACTTTTAGACCGTTTTCAGTAAATGAATAGTGCCCAACTTTAATTAAATAAATCCAAATAAATTCCTAAATTAACTAAATCATTTAATTAGGCAGTAGAACACCCCGGCATATCATTTAGGCATGTCATACATATTGTTTGCATTATTGCCGTGAATTTATTATTTCTCTCCCCCTCCTTCTCTCTTTCGACAGACGCTGAGACCGACGACGCTGCACCCGGGTACAACTACTCTACCGACGAGCAGCCCGTTGACGACCTTCCTCTCTTGCCAGAGCAACCAGGCAAGCCCTCCCCTTGAGCATTCCAGATATCGCCCATTCTATTCTCCTGCTTGCATTAGATTTTGCTACTGTTAATGTATGCTCCTATTCTGATGCATAGCCTGCTATTGTAACCTGTTCATTGCTACCTTACCTGCCTATGATAAACTGTTTAGTTTAGGTTGGAATGAACCATCAGTGACCCCACCACCTTATCCTTGATGCCCCTGCTTGATCATCGACGACTCGATCAACGTGATCGTCGACCAGAGACCGACACCTCACTTCACACCCCCTTAGTTGTACGACTCTGCGTAGTAACTATCGAGTGCCGAGGGTGATACCTCGTAACACACTCCGGATGAATACTCCGCAGTGTAGCTGTTCGGTCGTGGTCATTGAGGGTGATTCCTCCTTCTCCACTTCCGATACGACTCTATCGTGCAACCCTCAGTGTGAACCTCGAGGGTGATACCTCATACGTTCGCCCTGATGATTTCGTCGAGTGGAATCTGCCGAGGGTGATTCCTCGGGTTTCCCCCTTGATGTTATGACCACACGGTTACTTTGACCATTGTTACAGGCGGGTCCACCCTGATGGGTACCCGCTGGGGATCTATGATTTTCGGGTGTGCCGGAAGGGCACTCGAGTGTGACATTGTGGCGGAGCATCAGAGACTCTGATTGTCTCCGCTTGATACTAATTGAGCCTATTGGATTTGAGTGTGTGATCTAAGTGGGTCGACGTGCCCTATACGCACTACCACCACGCGGGATAATGGTTATGGGACCCTCTGCAAAGTACGTTTCTCCGAAAGCTCGTCTGACGTCACGATTCACCGTGCGGGCTGATTGTCGGGATTGGGCTGGATACTTCACTGACGAGTTCAGTGTCGCGCCTGCACCCCGGCCAGTCTCGCAACGCGCAGGGTGCCCAGGGCGATGGCCCGAGACCTCTGGGTGCATAGGTTAGTCCGGCGTGCTGACCTCTCTGCCGAGCCTAGGTAGGGCGCTGCTTTGTGTTGATCTTCCGAGGACGGGCATTACCCAGCAAGTGTATCCGGCCAGAGTTGATCGAGCGTGTTGGGTAACAGTAGTGCACCCCTGCAGGGATGAATCTTCTATCGATAGCCGGTCCTACGGTAAAGGACGCTCAGTTTGTGTATCCCGATCTACTACTTAAACTGGATACTTGTTACTTAATTGAAGCTTCGGGATCGCTTTCTCGCTTGGGAGTCGAGGAAGGATCTTTAAGCTGTACTTCAACATATTTGCTAAATAAAATGCTATTCTACTCTCTTCTACTGCTGCAAGATGATGGCCTTGTGAAGATGTTTGAAGATGCTAGTCTTCGATAGGACTAGGCCTTCTCTCTATTCTGGCATTTCTGCAGCCCAGTCCACTTATACAGCCTTTCTCCATTGATAATGTTGCATATGTAGTATAGATCCTTGCTTGCTGAGTACTTTGGATGAGTACTCACGGTTGCTTTACTTTCTCTTTTCCCCATATACCCCACATTGATGATACAAACAGACGATGGAGTCCAGGAGTCAGATGCCACCACCGGAGCTTACTACCAGGAGGGTCCAGAGGGTACTTACTACTGGATCGAGCCAGATGACCAGGAGTAGGATCGGAGGCACCCAGGCAGGAGGCCAACGCCTTTCGATCTAGTGTCGCTGTTTGTGCTAGCCTTCTTAAGGCAAAACTTGTCTAACTATGTCTGTACTCAGATAATATTTGTATGACTGACTTATGTATTCGGATCTTCGGATCCCTGGTCTGTAATATTGTGGACCTCCGTTTAAATTGTGTTAGAGTTGTGTTGTGATATCTTCCCGTGAGTCCCTGTGCTTGATCGTACACGTTTGCGTGTATGATTAGTGTACGATTGAGTCGGGGGCGCCACAAAGTGTCAGGCAATTGTTTTAATTCAAACACGGGATCACCTTTCACGGGATCACCTTTAGGTGGAGGAGGGCCTCCTAGAGTCTTAATAGGCAAATTGTGTTTGAGGAGAGGTCGTTGTTCAAAGAAAATTCTATCTATCTCTCAATAGGCATATCATTTTCATGGTCTAGCAAATATTGTTCTAGTGGATCAGTAGGAGGCACGGCAATAGAAGCAAGACCAATTATTTTATCCTTACTAGGTAATTCTTTCTTATGAGATTGTCTATTAAACCTGGAAAAAATAAACTCATGAGACTCATCACCAAAAGCTAACACTGACAGTTTGTTTATGACAATCTATAGTGGCATTGACAGTGTTCAAGAAAGGTCTACCAAAGATAATGGGACATAAGTCATCTTGTGGGGAACCAAGAACTAGAAAATTAGTAGGGTATTTTATTTTCCCACACAAGACATATCTAACAATCCGAAGTGGTGTGATGGTGTCTCTATTAGCAAGTTTAATAGTGACATCTATGTCCTCTATTTCAGCGGGTGCTATGTCATTCATAATTTCTTGGTATAAGGTAAAAGGAATAGCACTCACGCTAGCACCTAAATCACATAAACCATGATAACAATGATCTCCTATTTTAACTGAGACAACAAGCATGCCAACAATAGGCCTATGTTTATCTTTTTCATCGGGTTTGGCAATTCTAGCAGTTTCTTCACAGAAGTAGATAACATGCTAGTCAATATTTTCTACCAGGAGATCTTTAACTATAGGAACACTAGGTTCTACTTTAATTTGTTCAGCAGGTTTAGGTGCTCTAATATTACTTTTGCGAACCACAGTTGAAACATTAACATGTTCCTTTATCCTAACAGGGAAATGTGGTTTTTCAATATAAGCAGTAGGCACAACTGGATCAACATTGTAAATAATAGTTTCAACTTTAGCTATGTCGGGTTCTTTAATTTCTTCTTTAATAGGGGGATGATATTTAAACCACTTCTCCTTAGGGACATCAACATGAGTAGCAAATGATTCACAAAAAGAGGCTACTATCTCAGAGTCAAGTCCATATTTAGTGCTAAACTTGTGAAAAGCATCAGTATTCATAAAGGATTTAACACAATCAAATTCAAGCTTAATACCTGACTATTTACCTTCATCGAGTTCCCAATCTTCAGAGTTGCGTTTAATTCTTTCTAAAAGATCCCACTTGAATTCAATAGTCTTCTTCATAAAAGAACCAGTACAAGAAGTATCGAGCATGGATTGATCATCACGAGAAAGCCGAGCATAAAAATTCTGAATGATAATTTCTCTAGAGAGCTCATGATTGGGGCATGAATATAACATTGACTTCAGCCTCCCCCAAGCTAGAGTGATACTTTCTCCTTCACGAGGACAAAAATTATATATATAATTTCGATCACGATGAACTAGATGCATAGGATAATTTTTTTGGTGAAATTCCAATTTCAATCGATTCCAGTTCCAAGATCCAATATCATCGCGTAGCCTATACCATGTCAATGCTTTTCCCTTCAAAGATAAAGGGAAAACCTTCTTCTTAGCTTCATCTCCGGATAAACCTGCAAGCTTAAATAATCCACAAATTTCATCCACATATATCAAGTGCATATCAGGATGTTCAGTTCCATCTCCTGCATAAGGATTAGCTAGCAGTTGTTCTATCATACCCGAAGGAATTTCATAACCAATATTTTCAGTAGGTGCAGTAGGTTGAGGGGTAGCTAATTGTGGTTTCGGTCGGGGTGAAGATACCCCGAACAAACCCCTCAAAGGATGATTCTCCATAGTAACAAGTGACAATAAATTTCAGCACGTAGTAATAATTTTTCCTTACGAATTTCCACTTACCAAGAGCGCTTCACTCCCCGGCAACGGTGCCAGAAAAGAGCCTTGATGACCCACAAGTATAGGGGATCAATCATAGTCCTTTCGATAAGTAAGAGTGTCGAACCCAACAAGGAGTAGAAGGAAACGACAAGTGGTTTTCAGCAAGGTATTTTATGCAAGAAGCCAAATCGCGGAACCAACTTCGGCGGCAGCGCTGGGCATGCATCATAGGCGAGTTGAGCTTCCCTCCTTCCCCGCCAGCGATGCAGTGACCTACTCGGTTGCTGCTGCCATGAACTTGCGGCGCCATGGCGGTTTGCAACCGTGACAATCACTCCATCTATATGTGTTGTATTTCTGTGAAAATACTTGGTCGTTTGGAAAAAGATGGTAATTGATTTATCACGAGTTCTTGAATGCTTGGTCGTGACAATCCCCGAAGCCACAATTCTCCATCGCGTAATACTTGACGGTCAGTCACACCAACAGACGGCTGGTCGGACTCGCGTCTCATCGAAGGGACACGCATCGGCTTGGTCTGACATGTACGACCAGGTACATCACTAACATGTGCGACCGCATTTGAGCAGTACTTGAAATTTGTGTTCCAAGAAACTCATCGGGAGCAGTTTCGCGCTTCGAAACCAAAACCCTCAATAAATATTTAGCTTGTTCCCATCACATTCCAAAGTAGTACTACCATGCTATAATTAAGTGCAAACCTGTTCATACCTATCAAACCTGAACATGTTCCCACTATGCAGGTTTTAGTACTAGTACTAGTAGGTTATAAAAAGGGGAACTACCTAGCCGAAAATTACTCTACCTTCCTCCTCATAAGTCTTTCTTGTTTGTCCTTCCTTGCCCTGGCCGGTGTGCAGAGCTCTAGGTCGAGAACTACTAGTAACAAGGGAGCGGCGACCAAGGCCGCGGAAAAAAGAGAGGGCTCGCCGCCTTGCGGAGGCCTCGAAAGATCTCTCGCGGGCAGGCGAGGGCTCCTAGGAGGACACTAGCCGTGGAGGCGAACATGCCGAGCTGGCGGTGCTGGAGTCGTTATCCCTCGATGACATGCCCGCTCAGCTCAATAAGCAGGAGGAGTTGACCGCCGGCTTGGTGAAGCTGCTGAAGGAGAGCCTCGAGGACATGCCTGCTCAGCTCAATAAGCAGAATGAGTTGACCGCCGACTTGGTGAAGCTGCTGAAGGAGAGCATTGCCTTAGGTAAGAAGGCGACCGGCAAAATCATGCAACTTGAGTAGGACAAGGTGAAGCTTCGCCGCGAGCTCGGCCTACTTAAGGAGGAGATCGCCGGCTGGAAGAAGCTGCATGAGAAGAGGAGTTCCTCGGTGAAGATGCTGAACGCCCTCATCATGGAACAGAAGGACTTGGCAAAGCTCCGCATCGAGCACCTGGCTGCTGTCAAGCAATGTCATGTGGCCGTGGAAAAGATGATGCACGCTCGCCTCGAGAAATCCCGCATCATGGACACAATGAAGAAGATGGCGGAGGAGAGGCGCGAGGACATGAAGGTCGTGGAGGCAATGAACAAGCAGTTAGGACTCCGCGGCCAGCAACCATTCATGAAGTAGAGAGGAGCGACCCAGACTTGTGTCTGCGTCTTCCTTCTTTTTTTGGGGGGAGGGGTAATCTTCCTTCTTCTTTTTCCCATGTGTCTTCTACTTTTGCTTCAGGTGTTGCGCCGCATGTGTCATGTACTCTGCGAGGCACTGATAGAACAATGCTAATGATGAGCGGCGCCGTGGGATCGATCACAAGCAATTAGATCATTTTTTATCGCCATATCGGACTGGGCTGTCGTGTTTCGCACTCCTCCGTCATACTAGTACTCCAGTGGAAACTAAGTATACCGCACGGTTCTTTGCTCCTCCTCAGGTCGTCGGCAACAATTATACGAGCAGTCAAATCACAAGGCCTCACCTTCCAGCAGTAATGAGCCGTCAAATCACAAAGGCCCTCGCCTCTCTGTCAAACCGACCAGGCAAGACTGCCCCGTCCTCACCTTTTAAATGTAGTTTTCTACAGTAGTAGTATCAATGGATTGCGCCATGGAGCAAAGCTAACAAGATGAAATTAAAGGAAAAGGTGGTACATATACAGAGCGCTCATCGCCAAATTATGCATAGTACTATTTAAAAAGCTAGTACGTGCTTAGATGGGGTGCTAAAGTCTATTAAAGAAATTAGCATACCTATTTAATTCTTTGACAACTAAACTCCTTCATGCTTTGGGTAAACTTCTCTCATTTAAGTTTTTTTAGAATTACTTATCTCATTTAAGTGTTTTGCGTATGTGGCATGCTTAGAGCGTGGTTAATAGTATAGCCAACTGCTGGCTATATGATGTTGGCCATATCATATATAGTCATCACTTGTCGTCACTCATACATAGTACGTATATAATGTGCAGAAATGAGTGGTAGTACTACTAACTACAAGATGAACTGTAAGAAATACTAATACGTACTAAAGAGTTCAAGTAACAATAAAGAACATAACATAGTTCTGCTAGGGGCTCAGCACAACACACCCTTGAAATAAAACTAAGCACCATGAAATTAAACTAAGCAACTAATCTGGTAGACACTGCATTAGAACCACCATGAGCAACGACACTGCCACCTTACTCGGAATCCTTGTCCACGTCCTCGAGTTCGTCCTTGTCCCTCTTCCTCTTCGCCTATACTTCTTTGCTTGAACCGCACACTAGGCTCTCACTCTTCATCCAACCCTTGCAGATATTCAAACAAAGGTAGGCATTCATTGCAGCGCACTAGATGTGGTCTTTATCTATTTCATTCCACTCCCATGCACTATGAAACGTGTAGTGAGGTTTCATCAGTTAACCTTATGAAGGATCAACCATGGCTCCTGCCAGGGTCAACATTGGAGGCTCACGGGAGGACACCAGCCTATTCTTCTGGAGGTCGAAGGGCTTGCCTACAATGAGGCCTATCCGACCCAGGACTTCCTTGTCGTTTTAAAAGTCTACACTAACGATCTTGACTCTGTCGTCCTTTAGGAAGTCCTCAAAATTCTGGCACCTAACATCGACATAGCATATGTGGTAGACCAAGCACAAGTTATGTACACAAACCTGGATCACGATGGGCTTCTTCATCTCTTTCTTCTTTAGAAGCTTCTCCTTTTCCAGGATTGTGGTGTACTCAACATCTAGCCCAGTGACCCACTCATCCTTTGAACTTTCAAACATGTGTTGGAAGTGACCAAGGCATGCTTCCACCGTCATGGATCTACGGGTGTAGATGACGTCGAACTCATCGCCGGTGATGGTTCTAACCTTGTACTCATCGCCGACCATGGAGATTTGGGAGGCCATGGATTTTTTAGGAGGCTTAGGATTAGTGGAACTGCTGTAATGTGAAAGGACGGGATGACTGGGAGTGAACTAATGTAATGTTAAAGGACGTGGATGAGTAGGAGCAAACTGCTAGCGGTTTTCCGATTGTAAAAATGCTGAGTGGGGCGTGCGAACGGCGGGGTAGTGGCTTGCCCGGTGGATAAATGGCTGCATGCACAGTATTATGGGGGCCCAATTAGATGTCATGTCTACTAGACCCACTTCGTAGGCATGACAGTATAGCATCTGCGTGTTCGCACGTGAAGCATCAGGAAAATTTTAGGTGATACGAAGCTTTCCATGCTCCCATGGTACGAGCTTCCGAGAGCCCTTGGATCTGAGATCGAATGGTTGCATGGCGTGATTCTAGACCTATGGGTGAATATCACATCCTGGAGGGTTTCTCTGCAAATTTTTAGCAACTTAACATGTGACCGTTCGATCTCAGGTCCAAGGGCTCTCAGCAACCCGTATCATGGTCGTGCCTACCAAGACCGTCGCTTCGCTCGCGCGGTCACGCCCTTGGAGATTTCAGATGGCTATAAATGAGCAATTTTTTTTGCCTACTTCGCATGCATGAAACTACTTCCTCCATCCAGGTGCGTTAGGCTATGTGATGTTGGCATGCCATACATAGTCATCACTTATAGTCACTCATACAACAAGGTTAGCTATAAGGTTGGTTATAAGAGTATTTTTTTACTTCTCTCTATCCCTTTCTTCATAGTATTTATTGCATTTGCCAAGAAGTACGTATATACTCCCTCTGTCCTTGAAAGACTGTACTTCCAACTTTGTTGGAGGGTCAAACTATCTCAAAGTTTGGCCGAGTTTGTGCAAAAATATATCAATGCTTGTGAAACCAAATAGGTATATGACGAAAATATATTTTATCATGGATCTAATGCTACTAATTTGATGGCATAAATGTTGGTCTATTATTGTATAAATATGGTCAAACATAAAAAAGTTTGACTTTCCACCAAAGTTGGAAGTACACTCTTTCAAGGACGGAGGGAGTAAGTAGCTAGGGTCTTGAACGAGAGCCCACTCCCACCATTTTTCCATGTCTCTCTCCTCCACATATAAGCAAAAGTGCCATGTAAGCGGGCTATAAGCCCATTATTGTAGAGTACTTGTTCTTAGCACCTGTATACCATGGAGGGGATTAGGGAGACTCGCCCCGGTCATAGTGCCACAGTAATAATGATAATGGTCATCAAATCACATAGCCCTACATTTCCAGCAGTAAGTTGAATCCGCTACTCCCTCATATTCTCGCCTCTCTGTCAAACCGACTAGGCAAAACTGCCCCACCTACCGTGCGGGAAAAGCCCAGCCATCGACTTTTAAATATAATTTTATATCCATGGATTGCACCATGGAGCAAAGCCATAAGAAAATGGTGGTTGATACGTCTCCGTCGTATCTACTTTTCCTAACACTTTTGCTCTTGTTTTGGACTCTAATTTGCATGATTTGAATGAAACTAACGTGGACTGACGCTGTTTTCAGCAGAACTATCATAGTGTTGTTTTTGTGTAGAAATAAAAGTTCTCAGATTTGGATGAAACTTTTTGGAGAATTATTTCAGAATAAATAAAAAATACTAGAACCAAGAACCACCGGAGGGCCCCCCCCTGGCTGAGCACAAGACACCAGGACGCCCCCCCTCCAGGCGCGCCCTAGTGGGTTGTGGGGCCCTCGGGGCTCCGCAGACCCTAATTCCAACTCCATAAATACCTATTTTCAGAGAGAAAAAAACAGGGGAGAAATTTTCATCGTGTTCCACGATACAGAGCCACCGCCACCCCCTGTTCTTCATCGGGAGGCCAGATCTGGAGCCCGTTCGGGGCTCCGAAGAGGGGAATCTTCGGTCTTTGTCATCACCAACCCTCCTTCATCACCAATTCCATGATGCTCCCCACCGGGAGTGAGTAATTCCTTCGTAGGCTCACTGGTCGGTGAGGAGTTGGATGAGATTCATCATGTAATCGATTTAGTTTTGTTAGGGCTTGATCCCTAGTATCCACTATGTTCTGAGATTGATGTTATTATGACTTTGCTATGCTTAATGCTTGTCACTAGGGCCCGAGTACCATGATTTCAGATCTGAACCATTTATGTTTTCACCATTTTATCTATGTTCTAGATCCGATCTTGCAAGTCATATTCACCTATTACGTGTTATGATCCGTAAACCCCAGTGTGACAGTAATTGGGTTACTTTCCAGTTATGACCGTAGTTTGAGGAGTTCATGTATTCACTATGTGTTAATGCTTTGTTCCGGTTCTCTATTAAAAGAAGGCCTTAATATCCCTTAGTTTCCTTATGGACCCCGCTGCCACGGGAGGGTAGGACAAAAGATGTCATGCAAGTTCTTTTCCATAAGCACGTATGACTATTTACGGAATACATGCCTACAATATATTTATGAACTGGAGCTAGTTTTGTATCGCCCTAGGTTATGACTGTTATATGATGAATATCATCCAACGAATTCACTGATCCAATGCCTACGAGTTTTCCACATATTGTTCTTGCTAAGTTACTACTACTGCTGTTACTGTTACACTTGCTACGAAACCATTGCTATCACTGTTACCGTTACTATTACTGTAACTGCTGCTATCCAAACTATCATATTATTGTGCTACTGATCACCTTGCTGCAGATATTTAATCTCTAGGTATGGTTGAATTGACAACTCAACTGCTAATACTTGCAAATATTCTTTGGCTCCCCTTGTATCGAATCTATAAATTTGGGTTGAATACTCTACCCTCGAAAACTGTTGCGATCCCCTATACTTGTGGGTTATCAAGACCTTTTTCTGGCGCCGTTGTTGAGGAACATAGCTATATTTGTTGAGTCACTTGGGATTAATATCTATTTATCACTATGAAGCACCACCGACCTCCATCCTTGCAACACATGGTACACCTCACTTGCCACCTGCTTGACCCTAGTGCCACTGATAAAATGAAGTAATAATACAGTTAAAATAGAGCTATTGTCCTCTCTATCATTTTATTTCCAATGTAGATAATGAAAGTGCTTCTCTTTGTTAGTATATGTTTCATCAACTAGTCCCATTTTTTGCGAGGAATCAACTAGTCCCATTGTTAACGTAATGACATCTTTAAGTATTTCTGCAAATAGGGATGCTTAATTTTAGTTGAACTACACAAAAATAGAGATTGGAATGGCTCAAGGCCCCTCCTTGTACTACCACTGTACAGTGATGTTCATCACTTGCATAACGTGTATCGGGAAGAAGTGGGTTGATTTCCAGTATCAGGCCTACCATATGAGGCGTCGTAGGGCCCATCTCCCCCTTGCAACATGGCATACCATGATACTGTTGTATTTTTTTAATAAAGGTATTGTATCGCAAACTTTTACATTAAGAAAATGAAGTTTCTTCTATTTATTAGTGTATGTTTCATCAACTAGTGCAACTATAATGTAATCATGCTTTTTCATTATCTGTGCAAAGAGGGTTATTCAGCTACATTTTAGTGGAACTACACAAATGTTTGGATGGAACCAACATATATGCAGAGTGCGAGGTGCCAATATCTAACATAAACGTGGCTTGGAAAAGCACAGATGCTCGGATGGTTCCTCAAGTTCTTGCCGACCCCTGCAGAACATTTTAATCTGCCGGTGTTTGACGCGCACTTTACTTGTTTCAGTGTTGCAGCAAATCCTCTAATCAAATAGCTTATATTGGCACTTTTCTAGGGAGTACTTTTTTCTGAAAGAAGGACCAATCAATTTTTCTTTATTTTACACATTCTCACAACTTTGTTTTAGTTCGAGAGCTCTTTTAGGGTGATCGGCGTAGTACTCGGAGTACTACCTAGTACTTACCCGTATGATTTTTATTAGCCATCACACTGGTTGTAAGAATGAGTAGATGGAATATTAGGTCTAGCGTGAAGCTTACCTTAAAACCTAACGCCGCTGTTGAGATGAGGCAATCGGCGAGGGAACCGTGGAGAACAGTGGGGAAGCGACATCGCGCCATCTGACCTCCTCCTCTTGTGGTGGGAGAACGAATACTCCGGTGGCTCCAGCTGGCACTGCACCCTCACGAATGGCACACTACACTTGATCGATTCATCATCCTCTGGATGCTTGACCTTCGATATGTAAGCCCACCACCTCTGCCTGAATTTTGCCTCAGGCGAAACTGTCTGCTCTATCGCCCAGAGGAGATACTCGATGAACTCGAAGGACTGTGGCGTGACTGCTGCCGGGGAGTACATCACTGCCCTCATCATCGACGTCTCGCTCTTTCTCATACATTGCCACATGGCCCTCACCGTCCTTGAAATCTCCCACTTGTTGTCAAACCAAGTAAGGATCTCCTTCAACCTAGCTAACTTGTCCCACTCACAGCGCGCCGCCGCTCTTGTCCAATCCAAAACCAAGGCCCGCTGCTCCTCTTGCTTTCTGACTTCCAAGACCATCACCTCAAAACAAAAAAATACTTACAAGACTGCTACTTCTTGAGCTTGCGTTGATTTTCCCTTGAAGAGGAAAGGGTGATGTAGCAAAGTAGAGATAAGTATTTCCCTCAGTTAAGAACCAAGGTATCAATCTGGTAGGAGGCACAAGCAAGTCTCCAATATATGCACCTGCAGAAACTAACAAACACTTACACACAACACAAAAAAGGGGTTGTCAATCCCTTCACGGTCACGAACAAGAGTGAGATCTAATAGAGATAGGTATAAAAGATAAATAAAAGAGCAAAATAAAGTAAATATAAATAAAGTGTAGCAAGGTATTTTTGGGTTTTTTGGTTTATAGATCTGAAAATATATGATGGAAAATAGACCCGGGGGCCATAGGTTTCACTAGAGGCTTCTCTCTTGAAGCAAACATACGGTGGGTAAACAAATTACTGTTGAGCAACTGATAGAAAAGCGCATAATTATGAAGACATCTAAGGCAATGATCATGAATATAGGCATCACGTCCGTGACAAAGTAGACCGACTCCTGCCCGCATCTACTACTATTACTCCACACATCGACTGACTCCTGCCTGCATCTAGAGTATTAAGTTCATCAGATCAAAGCAACGCTTTAAGTAAGATGACATGATGTAGAGGGATAAACTCAAGCAATATGATATAAACCCCATCTTTTTATCCTTGATGGCAACAATACAATATGTGCCTCCCTACCCCTTCTGTCACTAGGTGAGGACACCGCAAGATAGAACCCTAAACCAAGCACCTCTCCCATAGCAAGAAAAACCAATCTAGTTGGCCAAACCAAATTGATAGTTCGAAGAGAGATACAAAGATATCTTAATCATGCATAAAAGAGTTTAGAGAAGACTCAAATAATATTCATATATAAACTGATCATAAACCCACAATTCATCGGATCTCAACAAACGCACCGCAAAAGAAGATTACATCGAATAGATCTCCAAGAACATCGAGGAGAACATTGTATTGAAGATCAAAGAGAGAGAAGAAGCCATCTAGCTACTAGCTATGGACCCGTAGGTCTGTCGTAAACTACTCACACATCATCGGAAGGGCAACAAGGTTGGTGTAGAGGTCCTCCGTGATTGAATCCCCCTCCGACGAAGTGCCGGAAAAGGCCCCAAGATGGGATCTCACGGGAACAGAGGCTTGCGGCGGCCGAAAAGTATTTTTGGTGTGCCCTCTGGTATAGGGGGAATATTTGAGAATATATAGTTGTGGAATTAGGGTTGAAAGGTCTCCGAGGGGCCCACAAGCCCTGGGCGCGCCCCTACGGCTTCTGGCCTCCTCGTAGGGCTTCTGGCCTCCTCTCCAAGTCTCGTGGGTTTCTTCTAGTCCAAGAAAAATCACCATAAAGTTTTATTCCATTTGGACTCCGTTTGGTATTCCTTTTCTGTAAAAGTCAAAAACAAGGAAAAAAACATAACCTGGCACTAGGCACTAGGTTAATAAGTTAGTCCAAAAAATAATATAAAATAGCATATTAATGCATATAAAACATCCAAAACAGAAAATATAATAGCATGGAACAATCAAAAATTATAGATACGTTGGAGACGTATCAAACATCCCCAAGCTTAATTCCTGCTCGTGCTCGAGTAGGTAAATGATAAAAACAGAATTTTTGATGTGAAATGCTACCTAACATATTTATCAATGCAATTTTCTTTATTGTGGCAAGAATATTCAGATCCATAAGATTCGAAACAAAAGTTTAATATTGACATAAAAACAATAATACTTCAAGCATACTAATAAAGCAATCATGTCTTCTCAAAATAACATGGCCAAAGGAAGTTATCCCTACAAAGTCATATAGTCTGGCTATGCTCTATCTTCATCACACAAAATATTTCATCATGCACAACCCCGATGACAAGCCAAGCAATTGTTTCATACTTTGAATGTTCTCAAGCTTTTTCAACTTTCACGCAATACATGAGCATGAGCCATGGATATAGCACTATAGGTGGAATAGAATATGGTGGAGGTTGTGAGGAGAAGACAAAAAGGAGAAAGTCTCACATCAACTAGGCAAATTAATGGGCTATGGAGATGCCCATCAATTGATATCGATGCAAGTGAGTGGGGATTGCCATGCAATGGATGCACTAGAGCTATAAGTGTATGAAAGCTCAAAAAGAAACTAAGTGGGTGTGCATCCAACTTGCTTGCTCACGAAGACCTAGGGCAATTTGAGGACACCCATCATTGGAATATACAAGCCAAGTTATATAATGAAAAATTCCCACTAGTATATGAAAGTGATAAAATAGGAGACTCTCTATCATGAAGAATATGGTGCTACTTTAAAGCACAAGTGTAGAAAAAGGATAGTAACATTGTCCCTTCTCTCTTTTCTCTCATTTTTTTGTTTGGGCTCTTTTTTTTATTTTGGCTTCTTTGGACTCTTTTATTTTTTTAGACCGGAGTCTCATCCCAACTTGTGAGGGAATCATAGCTTCCAACATCCTTTCCGCACGTGGGATAATGCTCTAATGATGATCATCACACTTTATTTACTTACAACTCAAGATTTACAACTCGATACTAGAACAAAATATGACTCCATATGAATGCCTCCGGTGGTGTACTGGCATGTGCAATGATCAAGAGTGACATGTATAAAAAATATGAATGGTGGCCAAGCCATAAATACTATACCAACTACATGATCATGCAAAGCAATATGACAATGATGGTATGTGTCATAATAAACGGAATGGTGGAAGTTGCATGGCAATATATCTCGGAATGGCTATGGAAATGCCATAATAGGTAGGTATGGTGGCTATTTTGAGGAAGGGTATATGGTTGGTTTAATGCACCGGCGAAAGTTGCGCGGTACTAGAGAGGCTAGCAATGGTGGAAGGGTGAGAGTGAGTATAATTCATGGACTCAACATTAGTCATAAAGAACTCACATACTTATTGCAAAAATTTATTAGCCATCAAATCAAAGTACTAATACGCATGCTCCTAGGGGGATAGATTGGTAGGAAAAGACCATCGCTTGTCCCCGACCGCCACTCATAAGGAAGACAATCAAAAAATAAATCATGCTCCGACTTCATCACGTAACGGTTCACCATACGTGCATGCTTCGGGAATCACAAACTTTAACACAAGTATTTCTACCAATCCACAATTACTCACTAGCATGACTATAATATCACCATCTTTATATCTCAAAAAAATGCAAGGAATCAAACTTCTCATATTATTCAATGCTCTTATATGAAAGTTTTATTATATCCCTCTTGGATGCCCATAATATTTGGACTAAATTCATAACCTAAGCAAATTACCATGATGTTTAAAGACTCTCAAAATAATATAATTGAAGCATGAGAGTTCATCAATTTCTATAAAATAAAACCACCGCCGTGCTCTAAAAAGATATAAGCGAAGCACTAGAGCAACTACCTACCTCAAAAGATATAAGTGAAGCACATATAGTATTCTAATAAATTCATGATTAATGTGTGTCCCTCTCAAAAGGTGTGTACAGAAAGTATGATTGTGGTAAACTAAAAATCAAAGACTCATATCATACAAGACGCTCCAAGCAAAACACATATCATGTGGTGAATAAAAATATAGCCTCAAGTAAATTTACCGATGGATTGAAGACAAAAGAGGGGATGCCATCCGGGGCATCCCCAAGCTTTGATGCTTGGTTGTCCTTGAATATTACCTTGGGGTGCCTTGGGAATCCCAAAGCTTAGGCTGTTTCCACTCCTTATTCCGTGGTCCATCAAAACTTTACCCAAAACTTGAAAACTTCACAACACAAAACTCAACAGAAAACTCGTAAGATCCGTTAGTATAATAAAATAAATCACCACTTTACGTACTGTTGTGAACTCATTCTAAATTTATGTTGGTGTTATATCTACTGTATTCCAACTTCTCCATGGTTCATACCCCCCGATACTACCCATAGATTCATCAAAATAAGCAAACAACACATAGAAAACAGAATCTATCAAAAACAGAACAGTCTATAGTAATCTGAAAATTTCGTATACTTATGTAACTCCAAAAATTCTGAAACATTAGGAAAACCTAGGAAACTTGTATATCAATCTTGTGTAAAAAATACAGATCAAAAGCACGTTTCTGTAATTTTTTAAATTTCTGGCAATGAGCGTAAAAGTTTCTGTTTTTCAGCAAGATCAAATCAACTATCACCATAGACCATCCCAAAGGTCTTACTTGGCTCAAACACTAATTAAAACACCAAAACACAATTACTACAGAGGTAATAATGTGTATTTATTGAAAAACAGGAGCAAAAACAAAAAACACAAAATAAAAATTGGGTTGCCCCCCAACAAGCGCTATTGTTTAACGCCCCTAGCTAGGCATAAAACATAGATCTAGGTATTATCATCTTTGGTATGCAAACCATAAGTGGCCCTCGTAATTGATTCATATGGCAACTTAATTTCCTTTCTTGGAAAGTGTTCCATACCCTTCCTTAACGTAAATTGAAATCTAATGTTTCCTTCTTTCATATCAATAATTGCACCAATCGTTCTAAGGAAAGGTCTACCAAGAATAATAGGGCAAGTAGGATTGCAATCTATATCAAGCACAATAAAATCTACGGGCACATAATTGCTATTTGCAACAATAAGAACATCATTAATCCTTCCCATAGGTTTCTTAATAGTGTAATCCGCTAGATACAAATTCAAAGAACGATCATCAAATTTATGGAAACCTAGCACATCACATAAAGTTTTTGGAATAGTGGAAATGCTAGCACCCAAATCACACAATGCATTGCACTCATAATATTTAATTTTAATTTTAATAGTAGGTTCCCACTCATCATAAAGCTTTCTAGGGATTAAAACTTCCAACTCAAGTTTTTCTTCAAAAGATTTCATCATAGCATCAACGACATATTTAGTAAAAGCTTTATTTTGATTATAAGCATGAGGTGAATTAAGCATGGATTGCAACAAGGAAATACAATCTATTAAAGAGCAATTATCAAAATTAAAGTCCTTGAAATCCAAAAGAGTGGGTTCATCACTACTTAAAGTTTTAACCTCGCCAATCCCACTTTTAACAATTTTTTCATTAAGATCTTCACCCTCCAAATTATTGGGACGCCTTCTAGCTAAAGTTGACTCATCTCCAGTCCCATCTTTATCATGTTTTGTATTAGCAAACAAAGATTCAATAGGAGTCACACCAATCACTTTAAGATCTTCATCATTATTTAAAGACTCCGGTTTAGCGGCCATCTTATTTACCAAAGTGGTTTGCTTATCGGAAATTTGGCCTACTAAATTTTCAATATGAGAAAATTGAGATTTAAGACCATATATTTCCTTAGTAACATCATCAAGCTCTTTATTAATATATTCCATCATTGTTTTTTGTTCTTTAAGTTCGTTCCTAAAGAAACTATTATGCTCAAATTGTAAGGACATGAAGCTTTTGTTATTATTTTCAATTTCTTCCAACTTTTTATAGTAAAAATCAAGGCTCTCAGGTTGAGCCATGGAAGCAAGCAAGCAATCTAGCACACAAGCAAACAAAAAGACGAATGAAAGAAGGCAAAAAAAGGCAAATATTTTTGTGTTTTTTTGAAAACATTTTAGAAGTGGGGGAGAGGAAAACGAGAGGAAAATGGAAAATAATGTAAGTGCAAGAGATGAGAGTTTATGATGGGTACTTGGTAGGCTTGATGTAGAACCTCCCCGGCAACGGCACCAGAAATTCTTCCTGCTACTTCTTGAGCTTGCGTTGATTTTTCCCTTGAAGAGGAAAGGGTGATGTAGCAAAGTAGAGATAAGTATTTCCCTCAGTTAAGAACCAAGGTATCAATCGAGTAGGAGGCACAAGCAAGTCTCCAATATATGTACCTACACAAACTAACAAACACTTGCACACAACGCGAAAAGGGGTTGTCAATCCCTTCACGGTCACGAACAGGAGTGAGATCTAACAGAGATAGGTATAAAAGATAAATAAAAGAGCAAAATAAATAAAGTGCAGCAAGGTATTTTTGGTTTTTTTTGTTTATAGATCTGAAAATATATGATGGAAAATAGACCCGGGGGCCATTGGTTTCACTAGAGGCCTCTCTCTTGAAGAAAACATACAGTGGGTAAACAAATTCCTGTTGAGCAATTGATAGAAAAGCGCATAATTATGAAGACATCTAAGGCAATGATCATGAATGTAGGCATCACATCCGTGACAAGTAGACCGACTCCTGCCTGCATCTAGATTATTAAGTTCATAAGAATAGAGCAATGCTTTAAGTAAGATGACATGATGTAGAGGGATAAACTCAAGGAATATGATATAAACCCCATCTTTTTATCCTTGATGGCAACAATACAATACGTGCCTCGCTACCCCTTCTGTCACTAGGTGAGTACACCGCAAGATTGAACCCAAAACTAAGCACCTCTCCCATTGCAAGAAAAACCAATCTAGTTGGCCAAACCAAACCGATAGTTCGAAGAGAAATACAAAGATATCTTAATCTTGCATAAAAGAGTTCAGAGAAGACTCAAATAATATTCATAGATAATCTGATCATAAATCCACAATTCATCGGATCTCAACAATCGAACCACAAAAGAAGATTACATCGAATAGATCTCCAAGAACATCGAGGAGAACATTGTATTGAAGATCAAAGATAGAGAAGAAGCCATCTAGCTACTAGCTATGGACCCGTAGGTCTGTGGTAAACAACTCACACATCGTCGGAAGGGCAGCAAGGTTGGTGTAGAGGTCCTGTGTGATCAAATCCCCCTCCGACGGATGCCGAAAAAGGCCCCAAGATGGGATCTCATGGGAACAGAGGCTTGCGGCGGCGAAAAAGTATTTTTGGTGTGCCCTCTGGTATAGGGGGATATTTGAGAATATATAGTGGTGGAATTAGGGATGGAAGGTCTCCGAGGGGCCCACAAGCCCTGTGGGCGTCCCCCAGGCTTGTGGCCTCCTCGTAGGGCTTCTGGCCTCCTCTCCAAGTCTCGTGGGTTTCTTCTGGTCCAAGAAAAATCACCGTAAAGTTTTATTCCGTTTGGTATTCCTTTTCTGTAAAAGTCAAAAACAAGGAAAAACAAAAACTGGCACTGGGCACTAGGTTAATAAGTTAGTCCCAAAATAATATAAAATAGAATATTAATGCATGTAAAACATCCAAAACAGATAATATAATAGCATGGAACAATAAAAAATTATAGATACATTGAGACGTATCAAAGACCACCGCTGCTCTTCTCCTCTTCCATTTCAAAACCACCACCGCCGCTCCTCTCCTATTCCAATCCAAAACCAGCGCCGCTCCTCTTCCATTCCAAAACAACCGCCGACGAGTGAAGGTGTTGTGGAGAAGTAGATCAATGGAGGAGTACAACCAACACGTGCGGATCACAGACGGTGACCCTGTGAAGCTAGCCAGGATGATGGAGATACAGTCTTGCAAGTAGGGTTTTTTATCACCTCAACAAAGTTTGGGTGAATGCTAATCATTTTAAGATCTTCATTGTTGCTACTAGAAGCGGCACCATTGTTTTTAGAAACATGTGTAGACTTGCAATTCTTACTAGTAGGAGTTTTTTCGATAGTTTTAACGGAAGAAAAAGCTGAGCTCAAGTTACTAAGAATTTCTTCCAACTTATCAATCCGAGCGGGGCTCTCTTCAACCCTTTTGTTAACGGGTCCTTTTTCTTTTAATAATTTAAGAGCATCTCCCGCCTTTGACCCAATTTTATTAGCAAGATTATGCATCCTTTTATCCAAATTTTCAATATGTTCTTCGGTGAGCATTTTCTTTTCAATAGCCTCTAGCCTTTGCATAACATGCCGCAGAGTTAAAATTGTTTCATTGATAATAATAGGTGGTGATCCCACTAAATTTCCCATAGCATTAAAAGCATCCAAAGGGGGGCACATCAAGAAATTTCCTTCGGTGATAGTATCAAGAACAAATCTATACCAAGTAGCGATGCCCACATAAAAATTTCGAAGAAGGATAGTGGTAGATTGCTTACAAATAGATCTATTATGAGCATTGCAAATTCTATACCAAGCATCTTTTAAATTCTCCTCTTCCCTTTGCTTAAAATTGAGAACTTCATTCTCGGGGGTACACGTAGTAGATGAAGAACTAGCCATAACAATAAAGTAGGCAAGCAAGATCACACAAAAGATCGAATGAGAAAAATGCAAACGAAAAAGAAGGTAAATAAAAAGGCACAAATTTTTGTGCTTTTCGCAAAAACATTTTAGAAGTGGGAGTGATGAAAATGAGAGGCAAATGGAAAATAATGTAAATTGCAAGTAGATGAGATTTATGATTGGGAACCTGATAGAAGTTGATGATGTCTCCCCGGCAACGGCACCAGAAATTATTCCTAATTGCTTGTATCTGCGTTGTTATTTCCCCGAAGAGGAGAGGATGATGCAGCACAACATCGGTAAGTATTTCCCTCAGTTATGAAACCAAGGTTATCAAACCAGTAGGAGAACCAAGCAACACTATGTAAGCGGTACATGCACACAAATAACAAATACTTGCAACCCAACGCGTAAGAGGGGTTGTCAATCCCTCCTCGGTATTGAGATAGATTAAATTGTATGAGATTGGATAAATAGATCTGCCAAAAACACAAAATAAAATAAAGAAAGAAAAAGTACAGCAAGGTATTTTTGGGTTTTTGGAATAATAGATCTGAAAACAATATGATAGAAAATAGACCCGGGGCATAGATTTCACTAGTGGCTTCTCTTGAGAAAATAGCATATGGTGGGTAAACAAATTACTGTTGGGCAATTGATAGAAGAGCAAATAATTATGACGATATCCAAGGCAATGATCATGTATATAGGCATCACGTCCAAGATTAGTAGACCAAAACGATTCTGCATCTACTACTATTACTCCACACATCGACCGCTATCCAGCATGCATCTAATGTATTAAGTTCATGGAGAAACGAAGTAATGCAATAAGAACGATGACATGATGTAGACAAGATCTATTCATGTAGGAATAGAGCCCATCTTTTTATCCTTAATAGCAACGATACATGCATGTCACTTCTTCTTCTGTCACTGAGATTGAGCACCGCAAGATCGAACCCATCACAAAGCACCTCTTCCCATTGCAAGAAAAATCAATCTAGTTGGCCAAACCAAACCAAAGTTTCAGAGAAGAAATATGAGGCTATAATAATCATGCATATAAGAGATCAAAGAAGACTCAAATAATATTCATAGATAGAACTGATCATAAAGTCGCAATTCATCGGATCCCAACAAACACACCGCAAAAAGTCACTACATCAAACAGGTCTCCAAGAACATCGAGGAGAACATTGTATTGAGAATCAAAAAGAGAGAATAAGCCATCTAGCTACTTCCTACGGACCCGTAGGTCTGAGGTAAACTACTCAAGCATCATCGGAGGAGCACCAATGAGGATGATGAACCCCTCCGTGATCGTGTTCCCCTCCGGCAAGGTGCCGGAATAGGGCTCTAGATTGGATCTCGTGGTTCTTGAACTTGCAGCGGCTGGAATTGTGTTTCGTCAACTCCCCTAGGGTTTCTGGAATATTTGGGTATTTATAGAGCTGAGAGGCGGTGGAAAGGATTCCTGTGGGGCCCACTACCCACCTGGGCGTGCCATGGGCCTCTGGCGCACCCTGGAGTCTAGTGGGCCCCATGGGCCTCCCCTCCTGCACTTCCTTGGCTCCCAAGTTGTCTTCTAGGCAGAAAAAAATCTCCAAAAAGTTTTGCTGCCTTTGGACTCCATTTGATATGGATATTCTGCAAAGTAAAAAACAAGCAAAAAACAGCTACTGGCACTGGGCACTATGTCAATAGGTTAGTCCCAAAAAATGATATATAGTTGCTATAAAATGAATATAAAACATCCAAGAATGATAATATAACAGCATGGAACAATAAAAAATTATAGATACGTTGGAGATGTATCAGCATCCCCAAGCTTAATTCTTGCTCGTCCTCGAGTAGGTAAATGATAAAAACAGAATTTTTAATGTGGAATGCTGCCTAACATGTTGATCACATATTCTTTTCTTTTGTAGCATGGACATTTGGAATTTTAGAGGATTCAAAGAAATAGTCTATATTTGACATGAATATTTCAATACTCAAGCATATCAACAAGCAACCATGTCTTTTAAAATATCAACACTAAAGAAAGTTATCCCTAGCCCATGATGGTCAATCATTGATCCATTCATGAAACACACTCGAATATTAGCTACATACAATGCACTAGTATGATCATAATGCTCCCTAGTTGGTGCTTTATAAGAGAAGATGGAGACTCACATAAAAATAAAAATTGCATAAAGTAAATAGACAGGCCCTTCGTAGAGGGAAGCAGAGATTTGTAGAGGAACCAGAGCTCAAAGCTTAAATTGAGAGATAAAATATTTTGAGAGGCATGCTTTTCCTGTCAACGAAAATGACCGAGAATTCCCAATACTTTCCATGCTAGATACATCATAGGCGGTTCCCAAATATAAAATAAAGTTTATTCCTTTTTCCACCATTCTTTCAGAATCCATGGCTAGCCGTATCCACGGGTGCCTTTCATACCAACACTTTCCAAGGAATTTATTATTTGACAACATAAAGTAAATTTCTTTTTCATTTCGGGACTGGGCATCCCTATTACCACCACACTCTCGTGCAATGACAAGTGAATAAACGCTCATCTTGAGAATAACACATCTAGCATGGAAAAATATTGGCCACCCCCTGCCGCTTCATGAGCGGTACGGGCACACAAAAAGGAAATTCATTTTGAAAATTAGAGTTTGCACATACAAATTTACTTGGAACGGCAAGGGAATACCGCATATAGGTAGGTATGGTGGACTCATTTGGCACAACTTGGTTTAAGGATTTTGGATGCACAAGTAGTATTCCCACTTAGTACAAGGAAAGGCTAGCAAATAGATTGAGAAGCAACGAACCAAAAGGCGAAAATTCTCATAATCAAGCATTGGACATAACTAACACCGAATAATGCACCACAAGTAGGATGTAATTTCATTGCATAACTATTGACTTTCGTGCTTGCATAGGGAATCACAAACCTTAACACCAATATTCTTACTAAAGCATAATTACTCACCAACATGACTCACATATTACTATCATCATATCTCGAAACTATTACAAAGAATCAAGTTTATTTTGTCCAATGATCTTTCATGAAAGTTTTTATTATGTCCCTCTTGGATATCTATCACTTTGGGACTAGATTAATATATTACCATTGCTTTTAACAAGCTCTCAAATAAATTTAAGTGAAGAACATGAGCATAAATAATTTTTTTCCTTCTCTCAAAATAATATAAGTGAAGCATGAGAGAATTTCTTAAAAAAATTACTAACTCTCAAATTAATCTAAGTGAAGCATGAGAGTATTTCTTCAAAAAATTAAAGCACCACCGTGCTCAAAAAGATATAAGTGAAGCACTAGAGCAATTCTAACAAAGCATAGCATCATTATGGCTTTGTCAAAAAGGTGTGTCCAGCAAGGATAATTGTGACAAACTAAAAAGCAAATCAAGCAAAGACTCATATAATACAAGACGCTCCAAGCAAAACTCATGATATGTGACGAGTAAAAATATAGCTACAAGCAAAATTACCGATGGTTGTTAGAAGAAAGAAGGGATGCCTTCCGGGGCATCCCCAAGCTTAGTTGCTTGGTTCTCCTTGAATATTACCTTGGGGTGCCATGGGCATCCCCAAGCTTAGGCTCTTTTCACTCCTTATTCCTTCATCCATCGTGATCTCACCCAAAACTTGAAAACTTCAATCACACAAAACTTAACAAAACCTTCTAGAGATCTGTTAGTATAAAAAACTAATCTTTGCGTTAAGTACTATTGCAAACCCATTCATATTTTATTATTGCATTATACCTACTGTATTCTAACGTTACCATGGCTTATACCCCCCCGATACAATCCATAGATTCATCAAAATAAGCACACAATGCAACGAAAACAGAATCTGCCAAAAACAGAATAGTCTGTAAAGACTCAAATTTTACTGATATTTCTGTAACTCTAAAAATTCTGAAAAATTAGGAAAACAGAGTAAATTTTTATTTCAATCTTGTGTAAAAACTTCAGAATTTTTTGTTGCTTCTGTGATTTTTAACAATTCATCTACTGGACGTGAAAGTTTCTGTTTTTCAACAGGATCAAATCAACTATCACCCAAAGCCATCCTAAAGGCTTTACTTGGCAAAAACACTAATTAAAACATAAAAAACAGTAGTATAATTGTGTGAACACACAAAAACAGAAAGAAAAAGAGAAAAAATTATTTTATTCATTGGGTTGCCTCCCAACAAGCGCTATCGTTTTATGCCCCTGGCTAGGCATAATGCATAGATTCAAGTATTGTCATCTTTAGTGTCCAACTCCTCAATCACACAACCATAATTCTTTAGAGATCTAACATGCATATTTTCAACAATCACACTCCTAGGAATAATATGGAAGAATTCATTCTTGCAAGTAGGGTTTTTTATCACTTCAACAAAGTTGGGGTGAATGCTAATCATTTTAATATCTTCATTGTTGCTGCTAGAAGCGGCACCCTTGTTTTTAGAAACATGTGTAGACTTGCAATTCTTACTAGTAGGAGTTTTTTCGATAGTTTTAACAAAAGAAAAAGCTGAGCTCAAGTTACTACGAATTTCTTCCAACTTATCAACCCGAGCGGGGCTCTCTTCTACCCTTTCGTTAACGGGTCCTTTTTCTTTTAATAATTTAAGAGCATCTCCCGCCTTTGACCCAGTTTTATTAGCAAGATTATGCATCCTTTTATCCAAATTTTCAATATGTTCTTCGGTGAGCATTTTGTTTTCAATAGCCTCTAGCCTTTGCATAACATGCTCTAGAGTTAAAAAAAATTCATTGATAATAATAGGTGTTGATCCCACTAAATTTCCCATAGCACAAAAAGCATCCAACGGGGGCACAGCAAGAAATTTCCTCCGGTGATAGTATCAAGAACAAATCTATATGAAGTAGTGATGCCCACATAAATTTTTTGAAGAAGGATAGTGGTAGATTGCTTACAAATAGATCTATTATGAGCATTGCAAATTCTATACCAAGCATCTTTTAAATTATGCTCTACCCTTTGCTTAAAATTGAGAAGTTCATTCTCGGGGGTACACGTAGTAGATGCAGAACTAGCCATAATGATAAAGTAGGCAAGCAAGATCACACAAAAGATTTATCGAGAAAAAGGCAAACAAAAAAAAGGCAAATATTTTTGTGCATTTCGCAAAAACGTTTTAGAAGTGGGGGAGATGAAAATGAGAGGGAAATGGCAAATAATGTAAATTGCAAGGAGATGAGATTTGTGATTGGGAACCTGATAGATGTTGATGATGTCTCCCCGGCAACGGAGCAAGAAATTCTTCCTGGTTGCTTGTATCAGCGTTGGTATTTCCTCGAAGAGGAGAGGATGATGCAACACAGCAACGGTAAGTATTTTCCTCGGTTATGAAACCAAGGTTATCAATCCAGTAGGAGAACCAAGCAACACTATGTAAGCGGTACCTGCACACAAATAACAAATAATTGCAACCCAACACGTAAGAGGGGTTGTCAATCCCTCCTCGGTATTGAGATAGATTAAATCGTATTAGATTGGATAAATAGATCTGACAAAAACACAAAATGAAATAAATAAAGAAAAAGTGCAGCAAGGTATTTTTGGGTTTTTGGAATAATAGATCTGAAAACAATATGATAGAAAATAGACCCGGGGGCCGTATATTTCACTAGTGGCTTCTCTCGAGAAAACAGCATACGGTGGGTAAACAAATTACTGTTGGGAAATTGATAGAAGAGCAAATAATTATGATGATATCCAAGGCAGTGATCATGTATATAGGCATCACCTCCAAGATTAGTAGACCGAAACGATTATGCATCTACTACTATTACTCCACACATCGACCTCTATCCAGCATGCATCTAGTGTATTAAGTTCATCGAGAAACGGAGTAATGCAATAAGAACGATGACATGATGTAGACAAGATCTATTCATGTAGGAATAGAGCCAATCTTTTATCCTTAATAGCAATGATACATGCGTGTCACTTCTCCTTTTGTCACTGAGATTGAGCACCGCAAGATCGAACGCATCACAAAGCACCTCTTCACATTGCAAGAAAAATCAATCTAGTTGGCCAAACCAAACCAAAGTTTTGGAGAAGAAATACAAGGCTATAATAATCATGCATATAAGAGATCAAAGAATACTCAAATAATATTCATAGATAGAACTGATCATAAACTCGCAATTCATCGGATCCCAACAAACACACCGCAAAAAGTCATTACATGAAATAGATCTCCAAGAACATCGAGTAGAACATTGTATTGAGAATCAAAAAGAGAGAAGAAGCCATCTAGCTACTGCCTACGAACCCGTAGGTCTGAGGTAAACTACTCAAGCATCATCGGAGGAGCACCAATGAGGATGATGAACCCCTCCGTGATCGTGTTCCCCTCCGGCAAGGTGCCAGAATAGGGCTCTAGATTGGATCTCGTGGTTGTGGAACTTGCGGCGGCTGGAATTGTGTTTCGTCGACTCCCCTAGGGTTTCTGGATTATTTGGGTATTTATAGAGCTGAGAGGCCGTGGAAAGGACTCCCATGGGCCCCACTACCCACGTGGACGCACCAGGGGCCTCTGGCGCGCCCTGGTGTCTTGTGGGCCCCACGGGCCTCCCCTCCTGCACTTCCTTGGCTCCCAAGTTGTCTTATGGGTAGAAAAAAATCTCCAAAAAGTTTCACTGCATTTGGACTCTGTTTGATATGGATATTCTGTGAAGTAAAAAACATGCAAAAAACAACAACTGGCACTGGGCACTATGTCAATAGGTTAGTCCCAAAAAATGATATAAAGTTGCTATAAAATGAATATAAAACATCCAAGAATGATAATATAACAGCATGAAATAATAAAAAATTATGGATACATTGGAGACGTATCATAGAGCGAGCCGGTGCAGTCTTCGTCGACCGTACCCAACTGCAAGAGGAGGAAAGCTGTTGGCGCAACGACGCTTCTCCGCCATCCTCTCCCTCGCCGTTCACCTCATCTCACAGGGCGGTTTCTGCCGCCAAGTAATAGGAGGGGAGTGCCCCCCATTAATCAGAGGAGTAGCTTAGGGTTATCAGTATTTGCAGGTTGTGAATTGTGTTTTATGTTGTGTATTTTGAGCACTTTCAGATATGAATGTCTTTTGAATTTCAGATTTGTAGTATTGAGCATATGAACTATTTTCTGAATTCCATAGATCTTTTTTTAGTATTTTCAAAAATGTAGTTTCATATAAAAGTGCAAACAATGTGATTTCCAGAGAAGAAAATGACAGTTTCAGTTTCAGATAAGAAACTGCAAGTTTCATAGGCGGAACATTTATTTTAACATGCCCTTTTCAAATGGGGATAATAGCATGCTGGAAGTTTTATTCATTGTCGAAAATGGACCTACCAGCCAGTTAACATCATGCTGATCAACATTCATGCATAGCACATCTTCATATGATGCATAGTCAAAAAGATATGATATTTTCAAAATGGCCACACAATGTTGAGTGTGCGAAAAAATAGAGAAAATTAGGGACGAAGTTTTGGCAAGTGTTGGAGGTGGTTTTGCGTAGATGACAAGGGGGATCCACATGTCAGTAATGGCAGAGGCAAAAATGTTGCGAATATTTTCACTGCATCTGGTGGAATCGAACCCGGGCGGAGCAGCGGTTGGGGAATGGGACTTAGCCACTGGGCTACTGCTGTACTTTCGGTAGATGTCAGGCACATCTTCTAGCACTACTGTAGCACGTCTTCCCCGGCTCCTGTGCGTTCTCGTCCGAGGACTCGACGTCATCCTCCGGCACTGTTCGGCGCTGTCGTCTGCCGTTGTGAACATGCTCAACAAACGAGAGGAATCTGGAGAGGACTGTACTTGGAGAGGTGGACAGTCGGGACTGACCAGGTCCATGGCCGTACGCAAGCAAGTGCCTCATTGAAAAAATGCTTCCTCCTAATGGTATACTGACGTTGGGGCCCACGGGTTTGTGAACGTAGTTAATAAAGGAGATAAATTTACAAGGAAGCCGGTCATCGGGGAGCTGGCAGGTATCATTTTTTATCAGAGGGCCAGCCAGTATTAGCTAAGTTGTGGCCTGCCTAGTCTAGGTTTTCTTTTTTAACATGCATAGCCCACGACATGCCGACACGGTGGTTTGAACTTTTTTTAGGGCCATCATATATCGACCGGCCTATGGGCCTCCCATCCTAGGTTTTATTTTCGCTTAAACATTCGCAGCCCAACTTATGCATTTTTTGAAGAAAACACAAAGGTTTGTTCTATTTTTCTATATAAGAATAAGAACGTGAGGTCCAACTTATGTTTCCCTTCTAACTATATTATATATATTTATATTATTTTATATGTTATTATATATTATTATTGACATCATATATTTAATAGATACTTATATATATATAAGAAAAAATATCCCACTTCTTATTAACTTATAAAAATAAATGTTTAATAATAAAATCCTGATTTTTTTTACTCTAAGGCAACAAAAATCCCGGTGATTGCGTACAGAAGCTTTGTAAGATTTAAGGACCAATGTAATAATAACACACTTATTATCTAATTTTATTTATAATAAAATGCCCAGCCCCAGTTTATTTTTTGATAACATTGCTCCACCCAACCCAACATATATTATATTTACAACAAGCCCAGCAAAATCATGTATTTCGAGAAAGTGCAAATGGGCTGTAATTTCTTAGAAAAAATGAATGGGCCACATGGACGCTACATTATTTGTTCACCCAGCCCAGCAAATGGACTATAAATTCTAAAAAAAATGGGTTGAATATGTGCCACATTTTTGTAGGCTGGAATGTGGGCCAATAGGTCGAACCCTATGCAAGGCGTTGTCAACTTAGTCAACAAATGATTCTGACATCCATAGCTCTTGGATTAACATCCAACGCCCGGCATCCATCTTCAATCTCTCGTCTTCTTCCTCCAGCGCCACCGGGACCACCTTCTCCCACCTCCGGCGGCTAGCAGCTCTGCTTAGCATGCCTCGCTGTGAAGCGCTACCCCACCGCCGGCCAGGCCATCCCTCCACCCCTCCACACCTCCTGTTATTCTCCACCGACTGCAGAACCACACCGCATGAGAACCAGTTAACCCTCGTACACCTCTCCGTCTGCGACTCCACTGCTGCGTCTTCCCATCTCCGGCTCATTCCCGTCCGGGGCCTCACCGTCGTCCATCGCCTTGGTGCGCTTGGCGCGACGTGGTCAACTTGGTCAACAAATGAGAGTCATCGCAGGAGGACTGTACGTGGAGAGGCTGACAGTGGGGACGCACCAGGTCCATGGACGCACGCATGCAACAGCCTCCTTATTACGTGAAAATAAAATTATTCCTCCCCCTGAAAGCTGGGACCCACCAGCTATATCTTCGCACGCAAGGAAGTGCCTCCTTATCCTCCCTGACAGCTGGGGCCCACCCGGTCGAAGCATACGTAGCGTTGTCTGTCTGGTCGTGAACATGTACGTACATACTTATCGATCGGTGTCTCTGCAAGGATGAAGTTGGCCGAGTAAGTGGTGGCACGTGTCGTAGTAGAGCCCCCGACATAGCAGTTCATGCAATCCCGTTTAAATCGTGTACACATACGTACAACCACAGGGCAAAAAATACGGCCACGTTCGTATATACGTGTGGGGACTCGAACACATACCCATGCATACGTACGACCAGGGCTTGTGTACATGGAGAGACAACAGATGGCAGCAACGGCATCCTGTTCATCCTCAGCCAACCGGCTGGGTCGAAATGGAGGAATCAGCGTTGTGTTCATCAAGAGGCAACCGACTGGGTCGGAATGTGTCATGTTCAACGGGAGCCAACCGGCTTCGATGGAACAGCCGAAACGGGGTCTGGGGTACTACATAATGGACGAAACGGCCTTCTGTTCGACCGCGTACGGTCAAAACAGGATCCTGTTCATCGGGAAGGGTCTGGCGTACCGCAACACAAAGGAAACAGACTTATATTCGAGTGCCTACGGTCGAAACAGGGTCCTATTGATCGGGAGAGGTCTGGCGTACCACAAAACAGAGGAAAGGGACTTATGTTCGACCGCCTACGGTCGAAATGGGGTCCTATTCATCGGGAGGGGTGTAGCATGCTGCAAAACGGGACTCCATGGGGCTACTGTTCATCCACCGTCGACTACCTCCAGCCTCCACGGGCTACTGTTCATCCACTTCGACTTCCTCCAGCCTCCACCTGCTACTATTCATCCACCGTCGAGACCTCCTCCAGCCTCCACCATCCACTGTTCATCCACGGGATACTGTTCATCCATCCTCCACCGGCTACTATTCAACCAGCCTCCACGGGGTCCTGTTCATCCACCACCAACTATCTGGGGTGTGTGGCGGCCTCCTTGGGGTCCTATTCATCCAACGGCAACCGCCTATAGTGGGGTCCTGTTCATCCAACCCCCACCGGGAACTGTTCATCCACAGCCAACCAACCGGTTGGACTCACCACGTTTCGACTCGTTCTACATATCATGCACGCGGCAGCAACGGGCACTGTTCATCCAGAGGCAACTCAACCGGCTAGCTATGTCTCACACGAGGGTTCGATCGGCTTCAGTAAGCAGCAGCAGCAATCGACCGGGTTCAGTTAGCAGCAAAGGAGTTGGTCGGGTTCAGTTAGCAGCGAAGGGATCGATCGATCGGCTTCAGTACGTAGCAGTGCAATCGCTCAGGTTCAGTAAGCGAATGCCTCTCGCTCGGGTTCAGTTATAGCGACACGACTCGCACCACATGCATGTACGAGAGAGAAACGCGCGAACCACACTGCATCGCTTGGCCCCGACCACCCACTATAACCGGGAACTCCGCGAAAATTTCCTCGCCCTCACTTCTACCATGATTTTTTATGCCATGGACGGCCCAAAGAATGCCATGCAGGTGCGTCCCCGGCCCGCCCAGGACAAAAAGCCCATTTTCCATCATGATTTTTTGTCATAGAAGTAGGAGCCCACCACATCTATGATGATACGTGTTTTTGTCACAATTATCGTCGTAGAAGTGTCATAACCATGACAGGAAAAATTTCGTTTGGGCCATAATGTCACGTATGTGTCTCCTTTTTGTAGTGTTGCTTTACCATTGTGCATCTAGACCGGATATTATGTTGAGTGTGGGAATCTGTGCAAGGTTCCAAGCCGCACCTAAGGAAAGCCACTATGTGGCGGTCAAGTGAATCTTTTGATATTTGGCTCATACCCCAAACTTTGGCCTATGATACCCCAAAGGAGCAAGCTTTTATCGCAGGGGTTATTCGGACTCGGGTTGGGCGGGAGATGTTGTTGATAGGTAGTCAACTTCCGGAGGGTGCCAAGTCCTTGGTCGCTCTTTGGTGAGTTGGTCTTCGAAGAAGCAAAATTATGTGTGTCTCTCATCCTCTCAGGCCGAGTATGTAGCCGCCGCAAGTTGTTGTGCACAATTGCTATGGATGAGGCAAACTTTCAAGGATTATGGTGTCACTTGTGACAAAGTTCCTCTTCTATGTGACAATGAAAGTGCAATCAAGATCTCCTACAACCCGGTGCTACATAGCAAAATGAAGCACGTTGAGATTCATCGTCATTTCATCCGGGATCATATCAAGCGTGGGGAGATTGAGATTATCTACGTCAACACTCAAGAGCAACTAGTGGATATTTTCACGAAGCATTTGGATGAAGCAAGATTTTGCGAGTTAAGGCATGAGCTAACTATCATTGATTTGAGCAATGTGGCTTGAATCTAGGCACACCCCACCGCATTCATCATGTTATCTTGTTCTAGGTGTAGGCATGGACACAGGGGGAGTGTTGTTCTCTCAATGAACTCTCCCTCCCCCCATTATGCATAAATTGATCAAGTCTTCCACATTAGCCATTCTTGATGGTACTTGTGCTTTAAAGATGAGTTTTGGACATGGACCCAAGGTTAAAATCTTCGCGGTGCCATACCAAGTGACTCAAACATAGGTGGCTCCGGCCACCGCCCCATGATACGTCCATTTTGCATCATGTTTTTATGTTGATATTTACTGCATTATTAACTATTATTTCACTTTATGATACAATCCTTATGCCTTTTCTCTCTTATTTTGCAAGTTTCACATAAAGAGGGAATTGCCGGCAGCTGGAATTCTGGACCGGAAAGTGCTATATCGGAGGCATTTTTCTGAACATCTCCGAATGAGCTGAAAATTTACGGAGAATTATTTTGGAATATATTAAATTATTGGTGAAATAAATATCAGAGGGGGACCCACCAGGTAGCCATAAGCCTGGGGGCGCGGCCCACGCCCTGGGTGCGCCCCCCGAGATTCTGGCACCCCTGGCAGGCCTCCGGGGCCCATCTTCTCCTATATGATGCCATTTGCCCAAGAAACAAATCAGAAGGAAGGTTTTGGGATGAAGCACCGCCGTCTTGAGGCGGAACCTGGGCAGGAGCACTTTTGCTCTCCGGCGGAGCGATTCCGCCGGGGAAACTTCCCTCCGGGAGGGGGAAATCGAAGCCATCGTCATCACCAATGATCCTCTCATCATGGGAGGACCAATCTTCATCAACTTCTTCACCAACACCATCTCATCTCAAACCCTAGTTAATCTCTTGTATTCAATCTTTGTCTCAAAACCTCAGATTGGTACCTGTGGGTTGCTAGTAGTGTTGATTACATCTTGTAGTTGATGCTTGTTGGTTTATTTGGTGGAAGATCATATGTTCAGATACGTTATGCTATTCAATACCCCTCTGATCTTGAGCATTATTATGTTTTGAGAGTAGTTACATTTGTTCTTGAGGACACGGGAGAAGTCTTATCATAAGTAATCATGTGAATTCGGTATTCATTTGATATTTTGATGTTATGTATGTTGTTGTTTCCTTAGTGGTGTTATGTGAACGTCGATTACATGACACTTCACCATCTTTGGGCCTAAGGGAAAGCATTGTGGAGTAGTTATTAGATGACGGGTTGCTAGAGTGACCAAACCTTAAACCCTAGTTTATGCGCTATTCCGTAAGGGGCTGAATTGGATCCATATGTTTCATGTTATGGTTAGATTTATCTTAATTCTTCTTTCGTAATTGCGGATGCTTGCGAGAGGGGGTAATCATAAGTGGGAGGCTTGTTAAAGTAAGAACAGCACCCAAGCACCAGTCCACCCACATATCAAATTATCAAAGGAGCGAACGTGAATCAAACAAGCATGATGAAAGTGACTAGGTGAAATTCCCGTGTGTCCTCAAGAACGCTTTGCTTATTATAAGAGACCTTTCCGGCTTGTCCTTTGCTACAAAAAGGATTGGGCTACCTTGCTGCACCTTTGTTACCATTACTATTATTTGATCGATACAAATTGCCTTGTTATCAAACTATCTGTTACCGAAAATTTCAGTGCCTGCAGAAAATACCTTGCTGAAAACCGCTTGTCATTTCATTCTGCTCCTAGTTGGGTTCGACACTCTTACTTACTGAAAGGACTACTATTTATCCCCTATACTTTTGGGTCATCAAGGCTCTTTTCTGGCGCTTTTCCGGGGAGTGAAGCGCCTTTGGTGAGTGGAATTTGGTAAGGAAGCATTTTTTTACGTGCTGAAATTTACTGTCACTTGTTACTATGGAAAACAATCCTTTGAGAGGTTTGTTCGGGGTATCTTCACCTCGACCGGAAGAACAAAGAGTTGCTCCTCAACCTACTGCACCTACTAAAAATATTTATTATGATATTCCTTCGGATATGATAGAGAAACTGCTAGTTAATCCTTATGCAGGAGATGAAACAATACATCCTGATATGCACCTAATTTATGTGGATGAAGTTTGTGGATTATTTAAGCTTGCAGGTTTACCTGGAGATGAAGTTAAGAGGAAGGTTTTCCCTTTATCTTTAAAGGGAAAATCATTGACATGGTATAGGCTATGTGATGATATTGGAGCTTGGGATTGGAACCGTTTGAGATTGGAATTTCATCAAAAGTTTTGTCCTATGCATCTGGTTCATCGTGATCGGAATTATATATATAATTTTTGGCCTCATGAAGGATAAAGCATCACTCAAGCTTGGGGGAGGCTTAAGCACATGATGTACACATGCCCCAATCATGAGCTCTCAAAAGAAATTATCTTACAAAATATTTATGCTCGGCTTTCTCATGATGATCGAACCATGCTCGATTCTTCTTCAACTGGTTCCTTCATGAAAAAAACTATTGAATTCAAGTGGGATCTTCTGGAAAGAATTAAATGCAACTCTAAAGATTGGGAACTCTACAAAGGTAATGAGTCAGGTATAATGCTGAAGTTTGATTGTGTTAAATCTTTTATGGATACCGATGCTTTTCATAAGTTTAGCACTGAATATGGACTTGAGTCTGAGATAGTAGCTTCCTTTTGTGAATCTTTTGCTGCCGATGTTGATCTCCCTAAGGAGAAGTGGTTTAAATATCATCCCCCTGTTAAATAAAAGATTGAGGAACCCATTATAGTTAAAGATGAAACTATCATTTACAATGTTGACCCAGTTGTGCCTACTGCTTATATTAAGAAATCACCTTTCCCTTTTAGGATAAAGGAACATGCTAAGGTTCCAACCCCGGTTAACAAAAGTAATATTAGAGCCCTAGACCCTATGAACAAATTAAAGTTGAACCTAATGTTGTTATGGTTAAAGACCTCTTGGTCGATAATATTGATGAGCATGCTATTTATTTCTGTGATGAAGCCACTAAAATTGTTGAACCCGACACTAAAGATAAGAATAAGTTTGTTGTTGGCATGCCTGTTATCTCAGTTAAAATAGGAGATCATTGTTATCATGGCTTATGTGATTTGGGTTCTAGTGTGAGTGTTATTCCATTTACTTATATCAAGAAATTATGAATGATATTGCACCTGCTGAGATAGAAGATAACAATGTTACTATTAAGCTTACGAATAGAGATACTATTACACCACTTGGGATTGTTAGAGATGTTGAAGTCTTGTGTGGAAAAATAAAATACCCTACTCATTACCTTGTTTTTGGTTCTCCACAAGATGATTTTTGTCTCATTATATTTGGTAGGCCTTTCTTGAACACCGTTAATGCTAAGAATGATTGTGCTAAAGAAATTGTTAGTGTCAACTTTGGTGATGTATCTCATGAGTTTCATTTCTCCAAGTTTCATAGACAACCTCGTGATAAAGATTGCCTAGTAAGGATGATATTATTGGTCTTGCTTCTATTGTCGTACCTCCTACTGATCCATTAGAACAATATTTGCTAGACCATGAAAATGACATGCATATGAATGAAAGAAATGAAATAGATAAGATGTTCTTTGATCAACCACCTATCCTGAAACATAATTTGCCTATTGAAACTCTTGGAGGTCCTCCTCCACCTAGAGGTGATCCTGTGTTTGAATTAAAACAATTGCCTGCTACATTGAAATATGCTTATCTCGATGAAAAGAAGATATATCTTGTTATTATTAGTGCTAACCTTACAGAGCATGAAGAAAAGAGGTTACTAAAAATTCTGAGGAAGCATTGTGTTGCTATTGGATGTACTCTTGATGATCTTAAGGGCATTAGTCCCACCTTATGTCAGCACAAGATTAATATGGAGCCTGATGCTGAACCAGTTGTCCATCATCAACAGTGATTAAATCCTAAGATGAAGGAGGTGGTAATAACTGAAATATCAAAGCTTCTGGAAGCAGGTATAATCTATCCCATAGCTGATAGTAGATGGGTAAGTCCTGTTCATTGTGTCCCCAAGAAAGGTGGCATTACCGTTGTTCCTAATGATAAAAATGAGCTTATCCCACAAAGAATTATAACTGGTTATAGGATGGTAATTGATTTTAGAAAATTAAACAAAGCTGCTCTAATGGGTATACTCATATTTTAGTTGTTGTTGATTACATTACTAAGTGGGTAGAGGCTATTCCAACTAGTAGTGTTGATCACAACACATATATAAAATGCTTAAAGAAGTTATTTTCCCGAGGTTTGGAGTCCCTAGAATGAATGATGGTGGTTCACATTTTATTCATGGTGCTTTTTGTAAACTCCTTGCTCAATATGATGTCAACCATAGAACTGCATCACCTTATCATCCTCAGTCTAGTGGTCAAGTTGAATTGAGGAATCGAGAAATAAAATTAATTTTACGAAAAAACTGTCAATAGATCTAGAGATAATTGGTCTAAGAAACTCGATGCTGCATTGTGGGCATATAGAACGGCTTATAAATATCCTATGGGTATGTCCCCATATAAACTGGTCTATGGAAAAGCATGTCATTTACCTCTTGAGTTAGAACATAAAACATATTGGGTAATCAAAGAACTTAACTATGATTTCAAACTTGCCAGTGAAAAGAGGTTATTTGATATTAGTTCTCTAGATGAATGGAGGACACAGTCTTATGAAAATGCTAAGTTATTTAAGCAAAAAGTTAAAAGATGGCATGATAAAATAATCCAAAAACGGGAATTCAATAGGAGATCAAGTTTTATTGTACAACTCTCGTTTAAGATTCTTTGCAGGAAAGCTTTTCTCTAAATGGGAAGGACCATATATCATTGAAGAAGTTTATCGTCCCGGAACCATCAAGATAAACAACGCCGAAGGCACTAATCCGCAAGTGGTTAATGGGCAAAGAATAAAAAATTATATCTCAGGTACGCCCATTAATCTTGAAACTAATATTATCCAAACTATGACACCAGAGGAACACATAAGAGAGACCTTCCGGAACGCTCCAGAGCCCTAAAAAAAGGGGTAGGTATGTGGTACGGTAAGTAAACCGACAACAAAAGTTCCATAAAAGTACTTTCTGTCTGTTTTGGGTTATTTAAAAAATTAGGAAAATAATAAACAGTCCAAAGAGTGCACGAGGGAGCGACAAGCCTTAGGGGCCCGGGGCCCTGATACATCTCCAATGTATCTATAATTTTTGATTGTTCCATGCTATTATATTATCTGTTTTGGATGTTTTATATGCATTAATATGCTATTTTATATTATTTTGGGGACTAACCTATTAACCTAGAGCCCAGTGCCAGTTCATGTTTTTCCCTGTTTTTGAGTTTTGCAGAAAAGGAATACCAAACGGAGTCCAAACGGAATAAAACTTTCGCGATGATCTTTCTTGGACCAAAAGGAAACCAGAGGACTTGGAGTGCAAGTCAGGGAAGCCACGAGGCAGCCACAAGGACGGAGGGTGTGCCCAGGGGGTAGGGCACACCCCCCACCCTTGTGGGCCCCTCGTGCACTTCTTGACCTAATTCTTTCGTCTATATATACTCTTATATGCCCAAACCACCAAAGGCATCCACGAAAAGACTTTTCCACCGCCGTAACCTTCTGTACCCATGAGATCCCATCTAGGGGCCTTTTCCGGCGTCTTGTCGGAGGGGGATTCGATCATGGAGGGCTTCTACATCAACACCATTGTCCTTCCAATGAAGTCTGAGTAGTTTACCTCAGACCTACGGGTCCATAGCTAGTAGCTAGATGGCTTCTTCTCTCTCTTTGATTCTCAATACCACGTTCTCCTCGATGTTGTTGGAGATCTATTCGATGTAATACTTTTTTGCGGTGTGTTTGCCAAGATCTGATGAATTGTGGATTTATGATCAGCTCATCTATGAATATTATTTGAATCTTCTCTGAATTCTTTTATGCATGATTTGATATCTTTGCAAGTCTCTTCGAACTATCGATTTGGTTTGGCAAACTAGATTGGTTTTTCTTGCAATGGGAGAAGTGCTTAGCTTTGGGTTCAATCTTGCGGTGTCCTTTCCCAGTGACAGTAGGGGCAGCAAGGCACGTATTCTATTGTTGCCATCGAGGATAAAAAGATGGGGTTTTCATCATATTGCTTGAGTTAATTCCTCTACATCATGTCATCTTTCTTAATGCGTTACTCTGTTCTTCATGAACTTAATACTCTAGATGCAGGCAGGAGTCGGTCGATGTGTGGAGTAATAGTATTAGATGCAGAATCGTTTCAGTCTACTTGACACGGACGTGATGCCTATATTCATGATCATTGCCTTAGATATCGTCATAACTTTGCACTTTTCTATCAATTGCTCGGCAGTAATTTGTTCACCCACCGTATTATTTTCTATCTTGAGAGAAGCCTCTAGTGAAACCTATGGCCTTGGGGTCTATTTTCATCATATTACTTTCCGATCTACTATTTTGCAATCATTTATTTTTAGATCTATAAACCAAAAATATTTACTTTATCTTTCGTTTAGTTTTACCTATCTCTATCAGATCTCACTTTTGCAAATAACCGTGAAGGGATTGACAACCCCTTTATCGCGTTGGGTGCAAGTTTGGTGTTTGTTTGTGTAGGTATTCAGTGACTTACGTGTTGTCTCCTACTGGATTGATACCTTGGTTCTCAAAACTGAGGGAAATACTTACTCTACTTTGCTGCATCACCCTTTCCTCTTCACGGGAAAAACCAACTCAAGCTCAAGAAGTAGCAGGAAGAATTTCTGGCGCCGTTGCCTGGGAGATCTACACCAAGTCAAGACATACTAAGTACCCATCATAAACTCTCATCTCTCGCATTACATTATTTTCCATTCGCCTCTCGTTTTCCTCTCCCCCACTTCTAAAACGATTTTCAAAAAGTTTGCCTTTTCTTCGCCCCTCTCTCTTCGCCTTTTCTTCGCCCTTCTTCCGTTCATCTTCTTCGTTTGCTTTTTGTGTGCTTGCATGTTGGATTGCTTGCTTGTCACGATGATTCCTCCAAAAAACATTGATCCTCACCTCAAGAGGTTGGACGAAATTAAAAATAATGTTAGAAGCTTCATGTCTTTGCAATTTGAGCATAATAATTTCTTTAGGAATGAGCTCAAGGAGCAATTTTTTTTTATGGAATACATGAATAAAGAGCTTGATGATATGTCTAAGGAATTTTATGGTTTGAAATCTCAGTTTGCTCATCTTGAAAATCTAGTAGGACAAATTTCCGATAAACAAGCTACCTTAGTAAATAAGATGGCCGCTAAACCAGAAGCGTTAAATAATGATGAAGATCTTAAAGTGATTGACGAGACTCCTATTGAATCTTTGTTTTCCAATATAAATCTTGATAAATATGGGACTGGAGATGAGTCAACTTTAGTTAGAAGGCGCCCCAATGATTCGGAGTTTTTAGATCTTGATGCAAAAATTGATAAAAGTGGGATTGGAGAGGTCAAAACTTTAAGTAGCAATGAACCCACTCTTTTGGATTTCAAGGAATTTAATTATGATAATTGTTCTTTAATAGATTGTATTTCCTTGTTGCAATCCGTGTTGAATTCTCCTCATGCTTATAATCAAAACAAAGCTTTTACTAAACGTATCATTGATGCTATGATGCAATCTTTTGAAGAAAAGCTTGAATTGGAATTTTCTATCCCTAGAAAACTTTATGATGAGTGGGAACCTACTATTAAGATTAAGATTAAAGATTATGAATGCCATGCTTTGTGTGATTTGGGTGCTAGTGTTTCCACGATTCCAAAAACTTTGTGTGATGTATTAGGTTTCCGTGAATTTGATGATTGTTCTTTAAATTTGCATCTTGCGGATTCCACTATTAAGAAACCAATGGGAAGGATTAATGATGTTCTTATTGTTGCAAATAGGAATTATGTACCCGTAGATTTCATTGTTCTTGATATAGATTGCAATCCTACATGTCCTATTATTCTTGGTAGACCTTTCCTTAGAACGATTGGTGCAATTATTGATATGAAAGAAGGAAACATTAGATTTCAATTTCTGTTAAGGAAGGGCATGGAACACTTTCCAAGAAAGAAAATTAAATTGACATATGAATCTATTATGAGAGCCACTTATGGATTGCATACCAAAGACGATTATACTTGGATCTATTCTTGTTTTTATGCCTAGCTAAGGGCGTTAAACAATAGCGCTTGTTGGGAGGCAACCCAATTTTATTTTTGTTTTTGCTTTTTAGGTTCTGTTTTGCAATAAATAATTCATCTAGCCTCTGGTTAGATGTGGTTTTATGTTTTAATTAGTGTTTGTGTCAAGTAAGACCTTTGGGATAGCTTACGGTGATAGTTGATTTGATCTTGCTGAAAAACAGGAACTTTTGTGCCCAGGAAAATAATTTCTATAATTCACAGAAGAGTGCTTTTGAGTTGATTATTTTTGCATAAGATTAATAAACAAATTTCTTAGGTCGTCCTAATTTTTCAGAATTTTTGGAGTTACAGAAGTATTCGAGATTTCCAGATTGCTACAGACTGTTCTGTTTTTGATAGATTCTGTTTTCTATGTGTTGTTTGCTTATTTTGATGAATCTATGGGTAATATTGGGGGGTATGAACCATGGAAAAGTTGGAATACAGTAGATATTACACCAATATAAATAAAGAATGAGTTCACAACAGTACCAAAAGTGGTGATTTATTTTCTTATACTAACGGAGCTTATGAGATTTTCTGTTGAGTTTTGTGTTGTGAAGTTTTCATGTTTTGGGTAAGGATTTGATGGACTATGGAATAAAGAGTGGAAAGAGCCTAAGCTTGGGGATTTCCAAGGCACACCAAGGTAATATTCAAGGACAACCAAGAGCCTAAGCTTGGGGATGCCCCGGAAGGCATCCCCTCTTTCGTCTTCATCTATCGGTAACTTTACTTGAGGCTATATTTTTATTCACCACATGATATGTGTTTTGCTTGGAGCGTCTTGTATGATTTGAGTCTTTGCTTTTTAGTTTGCCACAATCATCCTTGCTGTACACACCTTTTGAGAGAGGCACGCATGAATCGTGATTTATTAGAATACTCTTTGTGCTTCACTTATATCTTTTGAGCTAGGCAATTTTGCTCTAGTGCTTCACTTACATCTTTTTAGAGCACGGCGGTGGCTTTATATTATAGAAATCGATGAACTCTCATTCTTCACTTATATTATTTTGAGAGTCTTTAAAACAGCATGGTAATTTGCTTTGGTTAAAAATTTAGTCCTAATATGATAGGCATCCAAGAGGGATATAATAAAAACTTTCATATAAAGTGCATTGAATACTATGAGAAGTTTGATTCCTTATGATTGTTTTGAGATATGAAGATGGTGATATTAGAGTCATGCTAGTGAGTAGTTGTGAATTTGAGAAATACTTGTGTTAAGGTTTGTGAGTCCCGTAGCATGCACGTATGGCGAACCGTTATGTAACGAAGTCGGAGCATGAGATATTTTTTGATTGTCATCCTTTGTGTGGAGGTCGGGATGGCGCGATGGTTAACTCCTACCAACCCTTCCCCTAGGAGCATGAGTCTAGTACTTTGTTTCGATGACTAATAGATTTTTGCAATAAGTATGTGAGTTCTTTATGACTAATGTTGAGTCCATGGATTATACGCACTCTCACCCTTCCAACTTTGCTAGCCTCTCTAGTGCCGCGCAATTTTCGCCGGTACCATAAACCCACCATATACCTTCCTCAAAACAGCCACCATACCTACCTATTATGGCATTTCCATAGCCATTCCGAGATATATTGCCATGCAACTTTCCACCGTTTCATTTATTTTGACACGCATCATCATTGTCATATTGCTTTGCATGATCATGTAGTTGACATCGTATTTGTGGCAAAGCCACTGTTCATAATTCTTTCATACATGTCACTCTTGATTCATTGCACATCCCGGTACACTGCCGGAGGCATTCATATAGAGTCATATTTTGTTCTAGTATCGAGTTGTAATTTTTGAGTTGTAAGTAAATAGAAGTATGATGATTTTCATTATTAGAGCATTGTCCCATGTGAGAAAAAAAAGAAAAAAAGAAAAAGAAGAAAGAAAGAAAAAAAGGAAAGAAGAAAGAAAAGAAAAAAAAGAAGAAAGAAAAAAAAGAAAAAAAAAAGAGAAAAAGAGAGAAGGGGCAATGTTACTATCCTTTTTCCATACTTGTGCTTCAAAGTAGCACCATGATCTTCATGATAGAGAGTCTCCTATGTTGTCACTTTCATATACTAGTGGGAATTTTTCATTATAGAACTTGGCTTGTATATTCCAACGATGGGCTTCCTCAAATTGCCCTAGGTCTTCATAAGCAAGCAAGTTGGATGCACACCCACTTAGTTTTTTTTTGAGCTTTCATAAACTTATAGCTCTAGCGCATCCGTTGCATGGGAATCCCTACTCACTCACATTGATATCTATTGATGGGCATCTCCATAGCCCGTTGATACGCCTAGTTGATGTGAGACTATCTCCCTCTTTTTGTCTTCTCCACAACCACCTTCTATTCCACCTATAGTGCTATGTCCATGGCTCACGCTCATGTATTGCGTGAAAGTTGAAAAAGTTTGAGAATACTAAAGTATGAAACAATTGCTTGGCTAATACCGGGGTTGTGCATGATTTGAGTGTTTTGTGTGATGAAGATGGAGCATAGCCAGACTATATGATTTTGTAGGGATAAGCTTTCTTTGGCCATGTTATTTTGAGAAGACATAATTATCTTGTTAGTATGCTTGAAGTATTATTGTTTTTATGTCAATATTAAACTTTTGTTTTGAATCATACGGATCTGAACATTCATGCCACAATAAAGAAATTAGATGGATAAATATGTTAGGTAGCATTCCACATCAAAAATTCTGTTTTCATCATTTACCTACTCGAGGACGAGCAGGAATTAAGCTTGGGGATGCTTGATACGTCTCCAACGTATCTATAATTTTTTATTGTTCCATGCTATTATATTATCTGTTTTGGATGTTTGATATGCATTAATATGCTATTTTATATTATTTTTGGGACTAACCTATTAACCTAGAGCCCAGTGCCAGTTCCTGTTTTTCCATGTTTTTGAGTTTCGCAGAAAAGGAATACCAAACGGAGTCCAAACGGAATAAAACTTTCACGATGATCTTTCTTGGACCAAAAGGAAACCAGAGGACTTAGAGTGCAAGTTAGGGAAGCCACGAGGCAGCCACAAGGACTAAGGGCGCGCCCCCCACCCTTGTGGGCCCCTCGTGCACTTCCTGACCTAATTCTTTCGCCTATATATACTCTTATATGCCCAAACCACCAGAGGCATCCACAAAAAGACTTTTCCACCGCCGCAACCTTCTATACCCATGAGATCCCATCTAGGGGCCTTTTCCGGCGTCTTGTCGGAGGGGGATTCGATCATGGAGGGCTTCTACATCAACACCATTGCCCTTCCGATGAAGCCTGAGTAGTTTACCTCAGACCTACGGGTCCATAGCTAGTAGCTAGATGGCTTCTTCTCTCTCTTTGATTCTCAATACCACGTTCTCCTCGATGTTGTTGGAGATCTATTCGATGTAATACTTTTTTGCGGTGTGTTTGCCGAGATCTGATGAATTGTGGATTTATGATCAGCTTATCTATGAATATTATTTGAATCTTCTCTGAATTCTTTTATGCATGATTTGATATCTTTCCAAGTCTCTTTGAACTATCGATTTGGTTTGGCCAACTAGATTGGTTTTTCTTGCAATGGGAGAAGTGCTTAGCTTTGGGTTCAATCTTGCGGTGTCCTTTCCCAGTGACAGTAGGGGCAGCAAGGCACGTATTCTATTGTTGCCATCGAGGATAAAAAGATGGGGTTTTCATCATATTTCTTGAGTTAATTCCTCTACATCATGTCATCTTTCTTAATGTGTTACTCTGTTCTTCATGAACTTAATACTCTAGATGCAGGCAGGAGTCGGTCGATGTGTGGAGTAATAGTATTAGATGCAGAATCGTTTCGGTCTAATTGACACAGACGTGATGCCTATATTCATGATCATTGCCTTAGATATCGTCATAACTTTGCACTTTTCTATCAATTGCTCGGCAGTAATTTGTTCACCCACCGTATTATTTTCTATCTTGAGAGAAGCCTCTAGTGAAACCTATGGCCCTGGGGTCTATTTTCATCATATTACTTTCCGATCTACTATTTTGCAATCATTTATTTTCAGATCTATAAACCAAAAAACCCAAAAATATTTACTTTATCTTTTGTTTAGTTTTACCTATCTCTATCAGATCTCACTTTTGCAAATAACCGTGAAGGGATTGACAACCCCATTATCGCGTTGGGTGCAAGTTTGGTGTTTGTTTGTGCAGGTATTCGGTGACTTGCATGTTGTCTCCTACTGGATTGATACCTTGGTTCTCAAAACTGAGGGAAATACTTACTCTACTTTGCTGCATCACCCTTTCCTCTTCAAGGGAAAAACCAACGCAAGCTCAAGAAGTAGCAGCCACCCCCTGGGCGCGCCCCCCAGGCTTGTGGCCCCCTCGTGGACTTTCCTGACTCTGTTTTTCTTCCATGTTACTTGTCCTGCACGAAAAAAATTCATTATATATACTTCCAGAGGTTTTGACCACCGTATCGCAGAGATACCTTTTGTTCTTGTTTCGTGTTGTTTTTTCTGACAGATCTGAGAGTATGTCATCCCAAGACTCAGATGGAGAGAGCTATGCTTCCCACTACATTACAAACCCGAGGATCTATGGAGATGTGGATCCTTATGATTGGTCCACAGAAGAAGAACTAGATGTTGATCTGAAGGGAAAGGGGAACACCAGTTCAGAGGAAGATGAAGCTCCTCTACCTCAAACTGGAGATATGCATGTGGAATTCAAGAAGTCGAGCCTCCCAAACAAAGTAAACGAATCTAAGCTTCAATTTATCCCATTCCATCTTCTACAGGAAAGCAAGGAGGGACTATGTTGAAGCTTGAGCAAGAAGTCGATAAGCTGAAGGAGGAAAATTTTATCCTCAAACGAAGGTTGAAGGACAAGCCTACTACTTCATCATCACCATCATCACCAAATAAGGAGACTTGAGTACACGGGTATGGGCACTCCCCTTGGCTTGTGCCAAGCTTAGGGGAGATGCCCCGGTATCGTATCACCACCACTTTTATCATTATTACCTATCTTAGTTCGATCCTTAGTTATTTCATGATTTAGAAGAATAAAGTTTTAGTATGATCTATTTTCGAGTGCTTGCCTAGTGATCTATCTATCTATGTAATCGTGTGCCAGATATATAATAAAGAGTAGTTTGAGTTTTGCTTTGCTTTATTTTTTCAATTTTGGAAACAAAAAATAAAAGAATAAAAGATCATATGCTACTCCCATGGGGAATAATGGCTTCACATAAAAGAAGTATAATTGATAAATTTTGTTGGAGGTTGACAAACATAGCATTGGTCAGTGGTGCAATCCATGTAAAAGTAGTAAGGGAAAAGAGGTCTCACATATAAATATACTATCTTGGACGTCTTTTATGATTGTGAGCCCCCATCAAATATTCTATATCAATTAGTTGACATTGGACAAGGAAGACAACGTAATGAATTATGGCTATTTACATTCACATAGAAGCTATATTGTTATGGATCTCCTAACATGTGGTGCTTGTCTAGGATCTTTTGCTAGCCAAAAATTTGCACTAAGTAGAAATACTACTTGTGCATCCAAAAACCCTTAAACCCAGTTTTATGTCAGGAGAGTCCACCATAGGATTGAGTAAGATCTTTCAAGTAAGTTGTCATCGGTGCAAAAGCAGTAAAAATTGCTCATAAATATGTATGACCTTTTACTATAAGGGAAAGTAAGCTTTGTACGATCTTGTGATGGTGAAGAAATAAACGCGACATGCTGCATAATAAAGGTTGATGTCACAAGGGGCAATATAAAAATGAGGTTCCTTTACATTAAGAGTTCACGCATCCAAAAACAAAAAGCGCATGGCAACCTCAGCTTTCCTCTGTGAAGGGCCTATATTTTACTTTCATGTATTTTACTTTTATGCAACAGTCATTAGTGTTTATCCCTTTTCCTCTCTATGTACTCTTTAGTGGCAAGCATCATGTGGTAGATAGACCCAGACATATATATCTAGTTGGATGTAGGTGATCATGAGTTATTATTGTTGACATTACCCTTGAGGTAAATAAGTTGGGAGGTGAAATCACAAGCCCCTATCTTTCTATGTGTCTGACTAAGACTTCTTGCTCTATAAATATGCCTTGAGTGTCAGCAATCTTAGAAGATTGTATGATGGTTGAGTATGTGAACTTGCTAAATAAAGCTCTGACATGGACTCTTTCTGAAAATATGATGGATTGTGATTGTTTCAATACTGAGAACACAGTTTGTTAGTTTCCGATAAAGTTTATGTTCCATACTTTAAATTGTGAATGAATTGTTACTCTAGCATGAGAAGTTTTATGATGATATATTGCTTTTATGATAATGATCATGATGCTTCCATGTTCGTATTTTATTTTTGTTGACACCTCTCTCTCTAAACATGTGGTCGTGATTATCGATTTTGGCTTTCGCTGGAGAACAAGCGAGGTCTAAGCTTGGGGGGGGGGAGTTGATACGTCCATTTTGCATCATGTTTTTATGTTGATATTTATTTCATTATGGACTGTTATTCCACTTTATGATACAATCCTTATGCCTTTTCTCTCTTAATTTGCAAGTTTCACATAAAGAGGGAGATTGCCGACAGCTGGAATTCTGGACCGAAAAGGGCTATATCGGAGGCATTTTTCTGAACATCTCCAAATGAGCTGAAAATTGATGAAGAATTATTTTGGAATATATTAAAATTATTGGCGAAAGAAATATCAGAGGGGGACCCACCAGGTAGCCACAAGCCTGGGGGGCACCCCATCCCCTAGGCGCGCCACCCGAGCTTGTGGCTGGCAGGCCTTCGGGGCCCATCTTCTCCTATATGATGCCATTTTCCCTAGAAAAAATCAGAAGGAAGGTTTTGGGACGAAGCGCCGCTGTCTCAAGGCGGAACCTGGGCAGGAGCACTTTTGCTCTCCGGCGGAGCAATTCCGTCAGGGAAACTTCCCTCCGGGAGGGGGAAATCGAAGCCGTCGTCATCACCAACGATCCTCTCATCGTGGGAGGACCAATCTTCATCAACATCTTCACCAGCACCATCTCATCTCAAACCCTAGTTCATCTCTTGTATTCAATCTTTGTCTCAAAACCTCAGATTGGTGCCTGTGGGTTGCTAGTAGTGTTGATTACATCTTGTAGTTGATGCTTGTTGGTTTATTTGGTGGAAGATCATATTTTCAGATCCATTATGCTATTCAATACCCTTCTGATCTTGAGCATGAATATGTTTTGTAAGTAGTTATGTTTGTTTTTGAGGACATGGGAGAAGTCTTGTCATAAGTAATCATGTGAATTTGGTATTCATTCGATATTTTGATGATATGTATGTTGTTGTTTCCCTTAGTGGTGTTATGTGAACGTCGAATACATGGCACTTCACCATCTTTGGGCCTAAGGGAAAGCATTGTGGACTAGTTATTAGATGATGGGTTGCTAGAGTGACAGAAGCTTAAACCCTAGTTTATGCGCTATTCCGTAAGGGGCTGATTTGGATCCATATGTTTCATGCTATGCTTAGATTTATGTTAATTCTTCTTTCATAGTTGCGGATGCTTACGAGAGGGGGTAATCATAAGTGGGAGGCTTTTTCAAGTAAGAACGGTACCCAAGCACTGGTCCACCCACATATCAAATTATCAAAGTAGCGAACGCGAATCAAACAAACATGATGAAAGTGACTAGATGAAATTCCCGTGTGTCCTCAAGAATGCTTTGCTTATTATAAGAGACCTTTCCTGCCTGTCCTTTGCTACAAAAAGGATTGGGCTACCTTGCTGCACCTTTGCTATCGTAACTATTATTTCTTGTTACAAATTTCCTTGCTATCAAACTATCTGTTACCGACAATTTTAGTGCCTGCAGAAAATACCTTGGTAAAAACCGCTTGTCATTTCCTTCTACTCCTCGTTGGATTTGACACTCTTACTTATCGAAAGGACTACGATTGATCTCCTATACTTATGGGTCATCACCCCTCTTCTCCGTGAAGAGGGTTGGCTTTCCTTTTTGACCTTTTTTTTGCTCTTCTAGATCTCTTAGGTCCTAGGTGCTTGTAACTTCCAAGTATTGGTCCTTCTTGCTTGCTTCTTGCAATCTTGGAAGTTTACTTCACTATAATATAGTGACTTGTCTCCATACCAAGCCTTCTCATGCCATAACTATCTATCTCCAATTGCACACAAGTTGATCTTGGTGTATATGACGGTGACAGGGCGGTACAACCGGTTGTCCGGGCAGTTCAACCGCTCGGCCACTCGGCTGTATTGTCCTAGCGGTACAACCCGGGAGTTTACCGCGGTTCTACCGCTTTGCCCCTGGCTTGTGCAACTAGCCGGTACTACCGGGTGGTTACAGGCTGTACTGCCGGTGTTTTCCTGACAACGGAAGTACTGCCCGTAACCCCAGGGCAGTACCACGGGGCGGTACAACCGCTCCTCGTAGCGGTATAACTGCTCAGCGGCCGGGGCAGGTATTTAAGAGCTCGGGTCGAAGGGTATCTCTTTTTCCCCTTTGTGCACCGACCTCTGCTCCTGCCCTAGCCACCGGTCGCCGTCTCCCTCACCCTAGTGTGCCCTCCGGCGCCCCGGATCTGTAGGGCTTTCTCAGAATCGCTCTGTGGAGGCCTCCTCCTCCTCCCCGATCTCTTCCCATGGATACCGGTAATGCCCCGTTTTCCTCTCCTTCAAGGGTTTCAATATTTGAATCCATCTCCCTAGGGCATTACTTGATATCCCATGTTTTTGACAAAACTATTGGGTGGAAGAGATCTATATTCATCTAGTTATTGTTTTGTGCATCTTTAGAAATTGAAATACTGCAATTCGATTCGAATCCCGCTTGGACTTGCTCTTCCACGGCTGGAACTGCCCGCTGCAGGCGGTACAACCGCTTATCAACGGTGGTACAACCGCCGCAGCAGTTCCACCGGTTGAAGGCCCGGTACAAGCCCCATTGCTCCTAGGTGGACCACAGTTTAGTTTAGAAATGAGATGCAAATGAGGATAGTGCATGAGCTTTTTGAGCATCACAAGAACCATTATGCAAAGCAGTGGACCATTGACCTCGAGCATTGGCAGAACAACATGGACTATTTTGGAGAGGCTTTGGCTTTGCGTGAGGAGTTTGATTTGGTCAAGCTTATGTCGATCAACTGTGACTTTGATGTGCAGCTCATCCATCAGTTCTATGCTACTTTCCATTTTGGCAATGATGACGACTGTACTCTGTCCTTCATGTGCCGTGATGAGTTCTTTCAAGTTCCATGGAGATCTTTCTGCAACGCTCTTGGCTATGATGATACCGGTCTATCTGGGAATGGTGGCATCCGTCCTCACGACCGTCCCACCTCCATGGCTAAGGAGAAGCTTGCCCCCTTGTACATTCGGAGGCGTGGTGTGCTTGGTGAGTCCAAGGATTTGCAGAAGGTATATGATATCATGCATCGTGTGTTTCAGAATGTGCTTTTTCCCAAGGTTGGGAATCAGGATGAGATCTATGGCTATCTGGTGGATCTCCTAGTGGAGATGAAGACCCAAGTGGGCTCTAGTGCTCCCTTTGATGTGTCCAAGTGGTTGTGGGAGGAGATGTACAACATGGTCATTTACCGGAAGTGACCCATATATGCTCCTTTTGTCATGTTTTTTCCAAACTCTGTATGGGCAGTTCGCAGGTCTCGAGAGCCTCTCTCATCACCGGACAACCTCACTATGCATGAGGACAAGCAACTCAAGAAGAAGAAGCATGCTGAGCCTCGCTTTCCTACTGATGATCCCGAGGATGTTTATGCCACCTCTTATGATGATGATTTTGAGCTCGACTAATGGGCCACACCTTCTTGGGTGGCTAAGCTCACCGCTAAGGCCAAGAAGACCTTTTTTCCTACACACGCGCAATCAGAAGAAGCTCTATGAGGCACATGTCAATTAGAAGAAAGCTCGTCGCAAATAAGTTACAATGATGAAGCACCTCAACATCCCAGTGACTAGTGGATCCGAGAAGAGCATCACTCCAGAGGACAAGTGGATCTGTGAGCATAGCACTAGTACGGATGATGAGGCCTCTGGCCATCCTACTGCCTCCACCTCTGCAGCTACCGATGATGTTGTGGAGGACAACGAGGAGACTGATGATGGTGATCCAGACAAGACCGAGGAGTCAGAGGAGGAGAACTACTGTGCTCTGGGGCGTTAGCACCGCTCTTTTCCTTTTTAGTGTCTTGATGCCAAAGGGGGAGAGAGTTCTATTAGGTTTTGGGATTTGCATGGGTGTGTTTATTTGCTTCGAGTTGAACTTTCGTTTGTTTTGAGTTGGCTTGTGAACTTATTGTGTGTGGAGACTTTGTGCATGGTGTGAGACATGCGATCCTGATCTATCTTACTTTCGTATCTTGTCTCTCTTACTTGTAGAGCTTGCTTACTATTGTTGTCCTTTAGTTTTGCTCTACCTTTTATCCTGTACAAATGCATGCTTATCATTTATTCTCTTCATTTGTACTCATTGGTTGGTCTATAAAATCTAGGGGGAGCATTGATCCTAATGTGTGCCTTTGCATTCCAAAAGCAAATCAAAATAGTGCACACATCTAGGGGGAGCCCGTCTATATTTTCTAGACCTCCAGTGCAAATCGTGTGGTTGTCATCTGATACGTCTCCAACGTATCTATAATTTTTTATTGTTCTATGCTATTATATTATCCGTTTTGGATGCTTTATATGCATTAATATGCTATTTTATATTATTTTTGGGACTAACCTATTAACCTAGTGCCCAGTGCCAGTTTCTGTTTGTTTCCTTGTTTTTGTCTTTTACAGAAAATCAATACCAAACGGAGTCCAAACGGAATAAAATTTTACGATGATTTTTCTTGGACCAGAAGAAACCCACGAGACTTGGAGAAGAGACCAGAAGACCTATGAGGCGGCCACAAGCCGTAGGGGCGCGCCCCAGGGGGGTGCCCCTAGGGCTTGTGGGCCCCTCGGAGACCGTCTAACCCTAATTCCACCACTATATATTCTCAAATATTCCCCCTATACCAGAGGGCACACCAAAAATACTTTTCCGCCGCCATAAGCTTCTGTTCCCGTGAGATCCCATCTTGGGGCCTTTTCCGGCACTCCGCAGGAGGGGGATTCGATCACGGAGGGCTTCTACACCAACCTTGCTGCCCTTCCGATGATGTGTGAGTAGTTTACCACAGACCTACGGGTCCATAGCTAGTAGCTAGTTGGCTTGTTCTCTCTCTTTGATCTTCAATACAATGTTCTCCTCAATGTTCTTGGAGATCTATTCGATGTAATCTTCTTTTGCGGTGCATTTGTTGAGATCCGATGAATTGTGGATTTATGATCAGATTATCTATGAATATTATTTGAGTTTTCCTGAACTCTTTTATGCATGATTGATACGTCCATTTTGTAACATGTTTTCCTACTGTTATTTATAATGTTTTTTATGCATAATAATGCTTTTTGGAGTAATTCTAATGCCTTTTTTCTCATAATATGCAAGGTTTACACAAAGAGGTGGAATGCCGGCAACTGGAATTCTGGACTTGAAAAAGCTACGTCAGAGTTACTTATTCTGCACATCTCCAAATGAGCTGAAAATTTACAGAGAATTATTTTGGAATATATAAAAAATACTAGAGCAAATAACTACCGGAGGGGCCCACCCTGGTGAGCACAAGACACCAGGGCGTGCTTGGGCCCCCAGGCGCGCCCTGGTGGGTTGTGCCCAGCACGGCCCACCTCCGGTGCCCATCTTCTGGTATATAGGTCATTTTGACCTAGAAAAAATCAAGGGGGGACTTTCGGGATGAAGCGCCGCCGTCTCGAGGCAGAACTTGGGCATGAGCACTTTTGCCCTCCGGCGGAGCGATTCCGCCGGGGAAACTTCCCTCCCAGAGGGGGAAATCATCGCCATCGTCATCACCAACAACCCTCTCATATTTGGGAGGGCAACCTGCATCAACATCTTCAACAGCACCATCTCCTCTCAAACCCTACCTAGTTCATCTCTTGTGTTCAATCTTTGTACCGGAACCTCAGATTGGTACCTGTGGGTGACTAGTAGTGTTGATTACATCTTGTAGTTGATTAATATATGGTTTATTTGGTGGAAGATTTTATGTTCAGATCCATTATGCTATTTAATACCCCTCTGATCTTGAGCTTGATTATTATTTGTGAGTAGTTACTTTTGTTCTTGAGGTCACGGGAGAAGTCATGTTGCAAGTAATCATGTGAACTTGATATGTGTTTGATATTTTTGATGATATGTATGTTGTGATTCCCTTAGTGGTGTCATGTGAACGTCGACTACATGGCACTTCACCATATTTGGGCCTAAGGGAATGCATTGTGGAGTAGTTATTAGATGATGGGTTGCTAGAGTGACAGAAGCTTAAACCCTAGTTTATGCGCTACTTCATAAGGGACCGATTTGGATCCAAAAGTTTAATGCTATGGTTAGATTTTATCTTAATACTTTTCTCATAGTTGCGGATGCTTGCGAGGGGGATAATCATAAGTAGGAGGTTTGTTCAAGTAAGAACAGCACCTAAGCACCGGTCCACCCACATATCAAATTATCGAAGTAGCGAACACGAATCAAACCAACATGATGAAAGTGACATGGTGAAATTCCCGTGTACCCTCAAGAACGCTTTGCTTATCATAAGAGACTGTTTTGGCCTGTCCTTTGCCACAAAAGGATTGGGCTACCTTGCTGCACTTTATTTACCGTTACCGTTACTTGCTCATTACAAATTATCTTGCTATCAAACTACTTGTTACCAACTATTTCAGTGATTGCAGAAAATACCTTGCTAAAAACCACTTGTCATTTCCTTCTGCTCCTCGTTGGGTTCGACACTCTTACTTATCGAAAGGACTACAATTGATACCCTATATTTGTGGGTCATCAAGACTCTTTTTTGGTGCCGTTGCCGGGGAGTGAAGCGCTCTTGGTAAGTGTAAATATGTAAGGAAAGATTATTACTACGTGCTGAGATTTATTGTCACTTGTTACTATGGAGAACCATCCTTTGAGGGGTTTGTTTGGGGTATCTTCACCTCAACCGGAAGCACAATTAGTTGCCCCTCAATCTACTGCACCTACTGAAAATATTGCTTATGAAATTCCTTCGGGTATGATAGAACAACTGCTAGCTAATCCTTATGCAGGAGATGGAACTGAACATCCTGATATGCACTTGATATATGTGGATGAAATTTGTGGATTATTTAAGCTTGCATGTTTATCCAGAGATGAAGCTAATAAGAAGGTTTTCCCTTTATCTTTGAAGGGAAAAGCATTGACATGGTATAGGATATGCGACGATATTGGAACTTGGAACTAGAATCGATTGAAATTGGAATTTCACCAAAAAAATTATCCTATGCATCTAGTTCATCGTGATCGGAATTATATATATAATTTTTGGCCTCGTGAAGGAGAAAGTATCGCTCTAGCTTGGGGGAGGCTTAAGTCAATGTTATATTTATGTCCCAATCATGAGCTCTCTAGAGAAATTATTATTCAGAATTTTTATGCTCTGCTTTCTCATGATGATCGATCCATGCTCGATACTTCTTGTACTGGTTCTTTTATGAAGAAGACTATTGAATTCAGGTGGGATATTTTAGAAAGAATTAAACACAACTCTGAAGATTGGGAACTCGACGAAGGTAAAGAGTCAGGTATTAAGCTTGAATTTGATTGTGTTAAATCTTTTATGAATACCGATGCCTTTCACAAGTTTAGCACTAAATATGGGCTTGACTCTGAGATAGTAGCCTCTTTTTATGAATCATTTGCTACTCATGTTGATCTCCCTAAGGAGAAGTGGTTTAAATATCATCCCCTATTATATTGATCCAGTTGTGCCTACTGCTTATATTGAAAAACTATTATTTAAAATATTGATCCAGTTGTGCCTACTGCTTATATTGAAAAACCACCTTTCCCTGTTAGGATAAAGGAACATGCTAAGGTTTCAACTGTGGTTCGCAAAAGTAATATTAGAGCACCTAAACCTGCTGAACAAATTAAAGTAGAACCTAGTGTTGCTATGGTTAAAGATCTCCTGGTAGAAAATATTGATGGGCATGTTATTTACTTCTGCAATGATGCTGCTAGAATTGCCAAACCCGATGAAAAAGATAAACATAGACCTGTTGTTGGCATGCATGTTGTCTTAGTTAAAATAGGAGATCATTGTTATCATGGTTTATGTGACTTAGGTGCTAGAGTGAGTTCTATTCCTTTTACCTTATACCAAGAAATTATGAATGACATAGCACCCGCTGAAATAGAAGACATAGATGTTACTATTAAACATGCTAACAGAGACACCATTACACCACTTGGGATTGTTAGAGATCTTGAAGTCTTGTGTGGGAAAATAAAATGGGATAATTAGATTTATGCCCCTAGTTGTGTCTCACTCGGCTGTTTTACCCCTAATTTCCAAAAGTCACCGGTTCTGTCCAAGTCACTTCACTCCTCTTATGATTTTGCCCTTTGACCGTCAGTTTGAAAAATTCATAACTAATTCATACTAAATCAGAAAAATGCAAATAAGATACCAAAATGTTTGAAAAAACATCACCTATATGTCAGTGTCATTTGCACTCTTGAAAAAAGTGTTGGAAAGTGCCCATCCAAGTTTTAGCTATTATGATACCACCATGAATAGTAAAATCTACAAAAATTCAAAAAAAATTGGTGGCAAAGAATGGCAAATGTTTTAAGTGCTTGCCAAGTTTCATCAGTGAATGACATTCATGGATGTCGTGGAAAAAAATCAACACTCCAAAATAGATTATTTTTTGCCATGACTTCCACGAATGTCGTTCCCTGATGAAACTTGGCAAGCACTTAAAACATTTGTCATTCTTTGCCACCATTTTTTTTGAATTTTTTGAATTTTTTTTACATTTTACTATTCATGGTGGTATCATAAGAGCTAAAACTCGGACAGGCACTTTCCAACACTTTTTTCATGAATGCAAATGACACTGGCATATAGGTGATGTTTTTCTGAACATTTTGGTATCTAATTTGTATTTTTCTGATTTAGTATGAATTAGTTATGAATTTTTCAAATAGACGGTCAAACGGTCAAAGGGCAAAAGCATAAGAGGAGCGAAGTGACTTGGACAGAACCGGTGACTTTTGGAAATTAGGGGTAAGACAGCCGAGTGGGACACAACTAGGGGCATAAATCTAATTATCCCAAATAAAATACCCTACTGATTTTCTAGTTCTTGGTTCCCCACAAGATGATTGTTGTCCCATTATCTTTGGTAGACCTTTCTTGAACACCGTTAATGCTAAAATAGATTGTGAAAAAGAAACTGTCGGTGTTAGCTTTGGTAATGAGTCTCATGAGTTTAATTTCTCCAAGTTTAGTAGACAACCACATAAGAAAGAATTACCTAGTAAGGATGAAATAATCGGTCTTGCTTCTATTGTCGTGCCTCCTACTAATCCACTAGAACAATATTTGCTAGACCATGAAAATGATATACATATGCATGAAAGAAATGAAATAGATAAAATTTTCTTTGAACAATGACCTCTGCTCAAACACAATTTGCCTATTGAAACTCTAGGAGGTCCTCCTCCACCTAAAGGTGATCCTGTGCTTGAATTGAAACAATTGCCTGACACTTTGAAATATGCTTATCTTGATGAGAAAAAGATATATCCTGTTATTATTAGTGCTAACCTTTCAGAACATGAAGAAGAAAGATTATTGAAATTTTTGAAGAAGCACCGTGCTGCTATTGGATATACTCTTGATGATCTTAAGGGCATTAGTCCCACTCTCTGTCAGCACAAAATTAATATGGAACCTGATGCTAAACCCATTGTTCATCGTCAAGGACGTCTAAATCCTAAGATGAAAGAAGTGGTAAGAACTGAAATATTAAAGCTTCTGGAAGCTGGTATAATCTATCCCATAGCTGATAGTAGATGGGTAAGTCCCGTTCATTGTGTCCCTAAGAAGGGAGGTATTACCGTTGTTCCTAATGATAAAAATGAACTTATTCCACAAAGAATTGTTACTGGCTATATAATGGTAATTGATTTCATGAAATTAAATAAAGCAACTAGAAAAGATCATTACCCTTTGCCTTTTATTGATTAAATGTTGGAAAGATTATCTAAGCACACACACTTTTTTTTTCTGGATGGATATTCTGGTTTTTCTCAAATACCTGTTTCACAACCTGACCAAGAGAAAACCACCTTTACTTGCCCTTTTGGAACTTATGGTTATAGACGTATGCCTTTTGGTTTATGCAATGCACCTGCTACCTTTCAAAGATGTATGACTGCTATATTCTCTGATTTTTGTGAAAAGATTGTTGAGGTTTTCATGGATGATTTTTCTATTTATGGAACTTCTTTTGATGATTGCTTGAGCAACCTTGATCAAGTTTTGCAGAGATGTGAGCAAACTAATCTTGTCTTGAATTGGGAGAAGTGTCACTTTATGTTTAATGAAGGTATTGTCTTGGGGCATAAAATTTCTGAACGGGGTATTGAGGTGGATAAAGCTAAAGTTGATGCAATTGAGAAAATGCCATGTCCTAAAGATATTAAAGGTATTCATAGTTTCCTTGGTCATGCTGGTTTCTATAGGAGGTTTATTAAAGACTTCTCTAAAATTTCTAGGCCTCTTACAAATCTTTTACAAAAGGATGTTCCATTTGTTTTTGATGATGATTGTGTAGAAGCCTTTGAAACACTCAAGAAAGCCTTAACTTCTGCACCTATTGTTCAACCACCTGATTGGAACTTGCCTTTTGAAATTATGTGTGATGCTAGTGATTATGCTATTGGTGCTATTCTAGGACAAAGAGTTGATAAGAAATTAAATGTTATCCATTATGCTAGCAAAACTCTAGACAATGCCCAAAGAAATTATGCTACTAATGAAAAATAATTTTTAGCAGTTGTGTTTGCTTGTGACAAATTCAGATCTTACATTGTTGATTCCAAAGTAACTGTTCACACTGATCATGCTGCTATAAAATATCTTATGGAAAAGAAAGATGCTAAACCCAGACTCATTAGGTGGGTTCTCTTGCTATAAGAATTTGATTTACATATTACTTATAGAAAAGGAGCTGAGAACCCCGTAGCTGATAACTTGTCTAGGTTAGAGAATATTCATGATGACCCAGTACCTATTGATGATAGCTTTTCTTATGAACAACTAGCTGCAATAAATGTTTCTCATAACACTCCTTGGTATGCTAACTATGCTAATTATATTGTTGCTAAATACATACCACCTAGTTTCACATACCAACAAAAGAAAAAATTCTTCTATGATTTAAGACATTACTTTTGGGATGACCCACATCTTTATAAAGAAGGAGTAGATGGTATTATTAGACATTGTGTACCTGAGCATGAATAGGAACAAATCCTACGGAAGTGTCACTACGAAGCTTATGGAGGGCATCATGCGGGAGATAGAACTACTCATAAGGTATTGCACTCTGGTTTTTATTGGCCTACTCTCTTCAAGGATGCCCATAAGTTTGTTTTATCTTGTGATGAATGTCAAAGGATTGGTAATATCGGTAAGCGTCAAGAAATTCCTATGAATTATTCACTTGCTGTTGAACCATTTGATGTTTGGGGTTTTGATTATACGGGACCTTTTCCTTCCTCTAATGGGTATACACATATTTTGGTTGCTGTTGATTATGTTACTAAGTGGGTAGAAGCTATTCCAACTAGTAGTGTTGATCATAACACTTCCATTAAAATGCTTAAAGAAGTTATTTTCCCAAGGTTTGGAGTCCCTAGATATTTAATGACTGATGGTCGTTCACATTTTATTCATGGTGCTTTCCGTAAAATGCTTGCTAAATATGATGTTAACCATAGAATTGCATCACCCTATCATCCTCAATCTAGTGGTCAAGTTGAACTTAGCAGTAGAGAAATAAAACTAATATTACAAAAAAACTGTTAATAGGTCCCGAAAGGATTGGTCTAAGAAATTGGATGATGCACTTTGGGCCGACAGAACAGCATATAAAAATCATATGGGTATGTCTCCCTATAAAATGGTTTATGGAAAAGCTTGTCATTTGCCTCTTGAGTTAGAACATAAAGCATATTGGGCAATTAAAGAACTCAACTATGATTTCAAACTTGCCGGTGAAAAGAGTTTATTTGATATTAGCTCAATAGATGAATGGAGTGTGACGCCCCCAGCTTAATCATGCACTAATCATACACGCAAATGCACACGATCAAGCCTAAGGACTCACTTGAAGATATCACAACACAACTCTAGACACAAATTTAAAATAATACAAGCTTTATATTACAAGCCAGGGGCCTCGAGGGCTCGAATACATAAGCTCGCTTACAAGCGTCGGCGGAAGCATAAGATATCTGAGTACAGATATAAAGATAAAACAGACAGACCTTTAAAAGGCGGGGCAAAACAAAAGCTACGATCGAAAAGGCGCAGGCCTCCTGCCTGGGACCCTCCGAACCTACTCCTGGTTGTCGGTCAACTCGAAGTAGTAACCACCCTCGGGGTGGTAGTAATAGTCGTCGGCGGGGGCAGCTGTCTCAGGGGCTCCGTCATCTGGTTGCATCAAACGGATATGGGGAAAAAGAGGAAGCAAAGCAATTGTGAGTACTCATCAGAAGTACTCAGCAAGCAAGGATCTACACTACACATGCAACATTATCAAAGAAAGGCTGTATATGTGGTCTGGGCTGCAGAAATGCCAGAATAGAGAGAAGGCCTAGTCCTATCGAAGACTAGCATCTTCAGCGGTCTTGCAGCATTAGAAGAGTGTAGAATAGTACATCAAAAGTAGTAGTAGTATTAAGTATCAACCTCGCCCAGAGATCCTTCCTCGACTCCCTGCGAGAAAGCGATCCCAGAGTCCTAATATCCATTTCTCATCTCATCATTAAGTTCTAGTTGTATCGATCGGGATACAACTCCGAGCGTCCGTTACCAAGGATCCGGCTATGCATAGATGTTTTCTTCCCTGCAGGGGTGCACCAACTTACCCACCATGCTCGATTAACTCCGGCCGGACACACTTTTCTGGGTCATGCCCGGCCTCGGCCAAATGATACACCGCAACCTGACCTAGGCTTAACAGAGAGGTCAGCACGCTGGACTAACCTAAGCCCCCAGGGGTCTTGGGCCATCGCCTCGGACGCTCCTGCATGTTGCGAATGCGGCCGGTGAGCAGACCTAGCCCCCCTTATACAAGTGCAGGGCATTACCAGTCCAACCTAGCGCGCACTGCTCAGTCACTGACGTCTATTAAGCTTCGGCTGATGCATACGACGCAGAGTGCCCATAACTGTTCCCACGTGATGGTTAGTGCTATCGGGCCAAGGGCCCACTCGGATCTAATATCCAAATCGTTAGTGTGTTGGCAGCATGCGGTAACGAGCAGAGACTCACGATCGATGTGACCCCGTCGCCCCGTCTCGAGGACTTGCTGCAAGGGCTAAGAATGCCCGGCCGCGCCTCGTAATTATGTAGCGACCCGATCCCAATGGATCGAAGTCTCTGTGCTTAAGTGTCATCCCTGGATCGGTATGCTGACACACACAATACTCGAGGATTTATAACAGAGTTAAATCACACACCTATTACATCGAAATCCTCATAAAGAGTATTTATTACATAAATATGGCTGAAGGCCAACTAAATAAAATAACTAAGGGGGAATGCCGGCAGCTAGAATTCTGGACCTGAAAAAGCTACGTCAGAGTTACCTATTCTGCACATCTCCAAATGAGCTAAAAATTTATGGAGAATTATTTTGGAATATATAAAAAATACTCGAGCAAATAACTACCGGAGGGGGCCACCCTGGTGAGCACAAGACACGAGGGCGCGCCTGGGCCCCCAGGCGTGCCCTGGTGGGTTGTGCCCAGCACGGCCCACCTTCGGTGCCCATCTTTTGGTATATAGGTCATTTTGACCTAGAAAAAATCAAGGGGGAACTTTCAGGACGAAGCGCCGCCGTCTCGAGGCGGAACTTGGGTAGGAGCACTTTTGACCTCCGGCGGAGCGATTCCGCCGGGGAACTTCCCTCCCGGAGGGGGAAATCATCGCCATCGTCATCACCAACAACCCTCTCATATTTGGGAGGGCAATCTCCATCAACAGATTCAACAACACCATCTCCTCTCAAACCCTAGTTCATCTCTTGTGTTCAATCTTTGTACCGGAACCTCAGATTGGTACCTGTGGGTGACTAGTAGTGTTGATTACATATTGTAGTTGATTACTATATGGTTTATTTGGTGGAAGATTACATGTTCAGATCCATTATGCTATTTAATACCCCTCTGATCTTGAGCATGATTATTATTTGTGAGTAGTTACTTTTGTTCTTGACGTCACGGGAGAAGTCATGTTGCAAGTAATCATGTGAACTTGATATGTGTTTGATATTTTGATGATATGTATGTTGTGACTCCCTTAGTGGTGTCATGTGAACATCGACTGCATGGCACTTCACCATATTTGGGCCTAAGGGAATGCATTGTGGAGTAGTTATTAGATGATGGGTTGCTAGAGTGACAGAAGCTTAAACCCTAGTTTATGCGCGACTTCGTAAGGGACCGATTTGGATCCAAAAGTTTAATGCTATGGTTAGATTTTATCTTAATACTTTTCTCGTAGTTGCGGATGCTTGTGAGGGGGTTAATCATAAGTAGGAGGTTTGTTCAAGTAAGAACAGCACCTAAGCACCGGTCCACCCACATATCAAATTATCGAAGTAGCGAACACGAATCAAACCAACATGATGAAAGTGACACGGTGAAATTCCCGTGTACCCTCAAGAACGCTTTGCTTATCATAAGAGACCGTTTTGGCCTGTCCTTTGCCACAAAAGGATTGGGCTACCTTACTGCACTTTATTTACCGTTACCGTTACTTGCTCGTTACAAATTATCTTGCTATCAAACTACTTGTTACCGACTATTTCAGTGCTTGCAAAAAATACCTTGCTGAAAACAACTTGTCATTTCCTTCTGCTCCTCGTTGGGTTCGACACTCTTACTTATCGAAAGGACTATGATTGATACCCTATACTTGTGGGTCATCAATGATTGAGATAGCTTTGTATTTCTCTCCGATCTATCGATTTGGTTTGTCCAACGAGATTTGTTTTTCTTGCAACGGGAGAGGTGCTTTGTGATGGGTTCAATCTTGCGGTGTCCTCACCCAGTGATAGAAGGGGTAGCGAGGCACGTATTGTATTGTTGCCATTAAGGATAAAAAGATGGGGTTTATATCATATTGCTTGAGTTTATTCCTCTACATCATGTCATCTTGCTTATGGCGTTACTCTGTTCTTATGAACTTAATACTCTAGATGCAGGCAGGAGTCGGTCGATGTGTGGAGTAATAGTACTAGATGCAGAATCGTTTCGGTCTACTTGTCACAGACGTGATGCCTATATTCATGATCATTGCCTTATATGTCTTCATAATTATGCGCTTTTCTATCAATTGCTCAACAGTAATTTGTTTACCCACCGTATGTTTTCTTCAAGAGAGAAGCCTCTAGTGAAACCTATGGCCCCCGGGTCTATTTTCCATCATATATTTTCAGATCTATAAAACCAAAAAACCCAAAAATACCTTGCTGCAATTTATTTATATTTACTTTATTTTACTCTTTTGCTTATCTTTTATACCTATCTCTATTAGATCTCACTCTTGTTCGTGATCGTGAAGGGATTGACAACCCCTTTTTCGTGTTGTGTGCAAGTGTTTGTTAGTTTGTGCAGGTGCATATATTGGAGACTTGCTTGTGCCTCCTACTTGATTGATACCTTGGTTCTTAACTAAGGGAAATACTTATCTCTACTTTGCTACATCACCCTTTCATCTTCAAGGAAAAAATCAACGCAAGCTCAAGAAGTAGCAGGAAGAATTTCTGGCGCCATTGTCGGGGAGGTTCTACATCAAGCCTACCATGTACCCATCATAAACTCTCATCTCTTGCACCTACATTATTTGCCATTTGCCTCTCATTTTCCTCTCCCCCACTTCTAAAACATTTTCAGAAAAACACAAAAATATTTGCCTTTTTATTCGCCTTTTTTCGTTCGTCTTTTCGTTTGCTTTTTGCTTGCTTGTGTGCTAGATTGCTTACTTGCCTTCATGGCTCAACCCAAGAGCCTTGATCTTTGCTATAGAAAGTTTGAGGAAATTGAAAACAATACAATTTTTTATGTCCTTGCAATTTGAGCATAATAGTTTCTTAGGAACGAACTTAAAGAACAAAAAACTATGATGGAATATATTAATAAGGAGCTTGATGATGTTACTAAGGAAATATATGGTCTTAAATCCCAATTTGCTCATATTGAAAATTTAGTAGGCCAAATTTCAGATAAGCAAACCACTTTGGTAAATAATATGGCCGCTAAATCGGAGTCTTTAAATAATGATGAAGATCTTAAAGTGATTGGTGTGACTCCTATTGAATCTTTGTTTGCTAATATAAAACTTGATAAAGATGGGACTGGAGATGAGTCAACTTTAGCTAGAAGGCGTCCCAATAATTTGGAGGGTGAAGATCTTAATGAAAAAATTGATAAAAGTGGGGTTGGCAAGGTCAAAACTTTAAGTAGCGATGAACCCACTCTTTTGGATTTCAAGGACTTTAATTATGATAATTGTTCTTTAATAGATTGTATTTCCTTGTTGCACTCCATGCTTAATTCACCTCATGCTTATAATCAAAATAAGGCTTTTACTAAACATATCGTTGATGCTATGATGAAATCTTTTGAAGAAAAACTTGAGTTGGAAGTTTCAATCCTTAGAAAGCTTTATGATGAGTGGGAACCTACTACTAAAATTAAAATTAAAGATTATGAGTGCAATGCTTTGTGTGATTTGGGTGCTAGCGTTTCCACTATTCCGAAAACTTTATGTGATGTGCTAGGTTTCCATAAATTTGATGATTGTTCTTTGAATTTGCATCTAGCCGATTCCACTATTAAGAAACCTATGGGAAGGATTAATGATGTTCTTATTCTTGCAAATAGGAATTATGTGCACGTAGATTTTATTGTGCTTGATATAGATTGCAATCCTACATGCCCTATTATTCTTGGTAGACCTTTCCTTAGAACGATTGGTGCAATTATTGATATGAAAGAAGGAAATATTAGATTTCAATTTCCGTTAAGGAAGGGCATGAAACACTTTCCAAGAAATAAAATTAAGTTGCCATATGAGTCTATTATGAGGACCACTTATGGATTGCATACCAAAGATGATAATACCTAGATCTATGCATTATGCCTAGCTACGGCATTAAACAATAGCGATTGTTGGGAGGCAACCCAATTTTTATTTTTGTGTTTTTTGTTTTCGTTCCTATTTTCCAATAAATACACATTATTACCTCTGTAGTAATTGTGCTTTAGTGTTTTAATTAGGATTTGAGCCAAGTAAGACCTTTGGGATGGTCTATGGTGATAGTTGATTTGATCTTGCTGAAAAACAGAATCTTTTGTGCTCATTGCCAGAAATTTAAAAAAATCACATAAACGTGATTTTGATCTGAATTTTTTACACAAGATTGATATACAAATTTTCTAGGTTTTCCTAATTTTTCAGAATTTTTGGAGTTAGAGAAGTATACGAAATTTCCAGATTACTTTAGATTGTTCTGTTTTTTATAGATTCTTTTTTCTATGTGTTGTTTGCTTATTTTGATGAACCTATGGGTAGTATCGGGGGATATGAACCATGGAGAAGTTCGAATACATTATATATAACACCAATATAAATTTATAATGAGTTCACAACAGTACCTAAAGTGGTGATTTATTTTATTATACTAACGGATCTTACGAGTTTTCTGTTGAGTTTTGTGTTGTGAAGTTTTCAAGATTGGGTAAAGTTCTGATGGACCACGGAATAAGGAGTGCCAAGAGCCTAAGCTTGGGGATTCCCAAGGCACCCCAAGGTAATATTCAAGGACAACCAAGCATCTAAGCTTGGGGATGCCCCTGATGGCATCCCCTCTTTTGTCTTCAATCCATCGGTAAATTTACTTGAGGCTATATTTTTATTCACCACATGATATGTGTTTTGCTTGGAGCGTCTTGTATGATATGAGTCTTTGCTTTTTAGTTTACCAAAATCATCCTTGATGTACACACCTTTTGAGAGGGACACACATTAATCGTTAATTTATTAGAATACTCTATGTGCTTCACTTATATCTTTTGAGCTAGGTAGTTGCTCTAGTGCTTCACTTATATCTTTTTAGAGCACGGCGGTGGTTTTATTTTATAGAAATTGATGAACTCTCATGCTTCACTTATATTATTTTGAGAGTCTTAAAAACAGTATGTCAATTTGCTTAGGTTATGAATTTGATCCTAATATGATGGGCATCCAAGAGGGATATAATAAAAACTTTCATAAAGAGCATTGAATATATGAGAAGTTTGATTACTTGCATTTGTTTTGAGATATAAAGATGGTGATATTAGAGTCATGCTAGTGGATATTAGAGTCATGCTAGTGAGTAATTGTGGATTGGTATAAATACTTCTGTTAAGGTTTGTGATTCCCGAAGCATGCACGTATGGTGAACCGTTATGTGATGAAGTCGGAGCATGATTTATTTTTTGATTGTCTTCCTTATGAGTGGCGGTTGGGGACGAGCGATGGTCTTTTGCTACCAATCTATCCCCCTAGGAGCATGCGTATTAGTACTTTGCTTTGATGGCTAATAAATTCTTGCAATAAGTATGTGACTTCTTTATGACTAATGTTGAGTCCATGGATTATACGCACTCTCACCCTTCCACCATTGCTAGCCTCTCTAGTACCGCACAACTTTCGCCGGTGCATTAAACCCACCATATATCCTTCCTCAAAACAGCCACCATACCTACCTATTATGGAATTTCCATAGCCATTCTGAGATATATTGCCATGCAACTTTCACTGTTCCATTTATTATGACACATACCATCATTGTCATATTACTTTGCATGATCGTAAGATAGCTAGAATGATATTTTCATGGCTTGTCCCTTTTTTGATATGCTTGCTACACTAGATCATTTCACATCCCGGTACACCGCCGGAGGCATTCATATAGAGTCATATTTTGTTCTAGTATCGAGTTGTAATTCTTGAGTTGCAAGTAAATAAAAGTGTGATGATCATCATTATTAGAGCATTGTCCCATGTGAGGAAAGGATGATGGAGGCTATGATTCCATCACAAGTTGGGATGAGACTTCGGACTTAAAAATAAAAAAGAGGCCAAAGAGCCTAAAATAAAAACAGAGGCCAAAGAGCCCAAACAAAAAAAAATAAGAGAAAAAGACAGAAGGGACAATGTTACTATCCTTTTTCCACACTTGTGCTTCAAAGTAGCACCATGTTCTTCATGATAGAGAGTCTCATATTTTATCACTTTCATATACTAGTGGGAATTTTTCATTATAGAACTTGGCTTGTATATTCCAATGATGGGCTTCTTCAAATTGCCCTAGATCTTCGTGAGCAAGCAAGTTGGATGCACACCCACTTAGTTTCCTTTTGAGCTTTCATACACGTATAGCTCTAGTGCATCCGTTGCATGGCAATCCCTACTCACTTGCATCGATATCAATTGATGGGCATCTCCATAGCCCATTAAATTGCCTAGTTGATGTGAGACTTTCTCCTTTTTGTCTTCTCCTCACAACCTCCGCCATATTCTATTCCACCTATAGTGCTATATCCATGGCTCATGCTCATGTATTGCGTGAAAGTTGAAAAAGCTTGAGAACATTAAAAGTATGAAACAATTGCTTGGCTTGTCATCGGGGATGTGCATGATGAAATACTTTGTGTGATGAAGATAGAGCATAGCCAGAATATATGATTTTGTAGGGATAACTTCCTTTGGCCATGTTATTTTGAGAAGACATGATTGTTTTATTAGTATGCTTGAAGTATTATTGTTTTTATGTCATTATTAAACTTTTGTTTTGAATCTTATGGATCTTAACATTTATGCCACAATAAAGAAATTTGCATTGATAAATATGTTAGATAGCATTTCACGTCAAAAAAATCTGTTTTTATCATTTTACCTACTCAAGGACGAGCAGGAATTAAGCTTGGGGATGATTGATACGTCTCCAACGTATCTATAATTTTTTATTGTTCCATGCTATTATATTATCTGTTTTGGATGTTTTATATGCATTAATATGCTATTTTATATTATTTTTGGGACTAACATATTAACCTAGTGACCAGTGCCAGTTTCTGTTTTTTCCCTTGTTTTTGTCTTTTATAGAAAATCAATACCAAACGGAGTCCAAACAGAATAAAACTTTACGATGATTTTTCTTGGACCAGAAGAAACCCACGAGACTTGGAGAACAGGCCAGAAGACCTACGAGGCGGCCACAAGCCGTAGGGGTGTGCCCCCAGGGCTTGTGGGCCCCTCGGAGACCGTCTAACCCTAATTCCACCACTATATATTCTCAAATATTCCCCCTATACCAGAGGGTACACCAAAAAAACTTTTCCGCCGCCGCAAGCTTCTGTTCCCGTGAGATCCCATCTTGGGGCCTTTTCCGGCACTCCGCCGGAGGGGGATCCGATCACGGAGGGCCTCTACACCAACCTTGCTGCCCTTCCGATGATATGTGAGTAGTTTACCATAGACCTACGGGTCCATAGCTAGTAGCTAGATGGCTTCTTCTCTCTCTTTGATCTTCAATACAATGTTCTCCTCGATGTTCTTGGAGATCTATTCGATGTAATCTTCTTTTGCGGTGCATTTGTTGAGATCCGATGAATTGTAGATTTATGATCAGATTATCTATGAATATTATTTGAGTCTTTTCTGAACTCTTTTATGCATGATTGAGATAGCTTTGTATTTCTCTCTGATCTATCGATTTCGTTTGGCCAACCAGATTGGTTTTTCTTTCAACGGGAGAGGTGCTTTGTGATGGGTTCAATCTTGCGGTGTCCTCACCCAGTGATAGAAGGGGTAGCGAGGCACGTATTGTATTGTTGCCATTAAGGATAAAAAGATGGGGTTTATATCATATTGCTTGAGTTTATCCCTCTACATCATGTCAGCTTGCTTAAGGCGTTACTCTGTTCTTATGAACTTAATACTCTAGATGCAGGCAGGGGTCGGTCGATGTGTGGAGTAATAGTAGTAGATGCAGAATCATTTCGGTCTACTTGTCACGGACATGATGCCTATATTCATGATCATTGCCTTATATGTCTTCATAATTATGTGCTTTTCTATCAATTGCTCAACAGTAATTTGTTTACCCACCATATGTTTTCTTTAAGAGAGAAGCCTCTGGTGAAACCTATGGCCCCGGGGTCTATTTTCCATCATATATTTTCAGATCTGTAAAACCAAAAAATCCAAAAATACCTTGCTGCAATTTATTTATATTTACTTTATTTTACTCTTTTAATTATCTTTTATACCTATCTCTATTAGATCTCACTCTTGTTCGTGACCGTGAAGGGATTGACAACCCCTTTTTCGCGTTGTGTTTAAGTGTTTGTTAGTTTGTGCAGGTGCATATATTGGAGACTTGCTTGTGCCTCCTACTGGATTGATACATTTGTTCTTAACTGAGGGAAATACTTATCTCTACTTTGTTGCATCACCCTTTCCTCTTCAAGGGAAAAATCAACGCAAGCTCAAGAAGTAGCATCATCATCCACCAAAAAGGGGGAGATTGTTAGGGCATTTCCCTCCTTTTTGTTTTGGTGATGATGACAACTCACCTTGCGGTCTAATCGTGTGCCAAGTTCTTGAGGTACACTCTGTTTGGTACAAGACGATTAGGCACTCCCTCCGGACAGAAAAGATCGAAGACCGTGTTCTCTACGTGTTTATTTCTTTGGTCATAGGGAACCCGTACTATTAAGAGGGAATCCATATCAGAAGGTATTGGGTGAATCAATGCACCTACACATTCCTTATTCACCCACCACATATCCTTCCGTTCGTAAAGAGAGAGGTCCTCAATTCTTACCAAGCCAGTGGTTTTTGCTCCCAAGCCGTTGCACCGCTTGGCCGGTATGTCTAGTGCAGCTACCGCCCCAGGGGTGATACCCTGGGGTTGCCGTTCTCAGGTTGATGCCAGCGGTAGGGCGGTTGTACTGCTGCCTCCGGGCAGTTGTACCGCCTATAGTCTGGCCAACCTTCGAGAGTAGCTTCAGGCGGTTGTATCGGCCTAGTACCGCCCTACCACTGGACTGGGATCTGTCATGGGGCGGTTATTGGGCGGTGGTGGCCCGGTTGTTCCGGTGAACTCATGTTGAGCGGTACTACCAGTGGTCCGGAGCGGTTGTACCGCTCGAGACTTAGCTACCACCCGTACTTGGGCCTGGCGGTTGTACCAGCGCAACCACCGCCCCAATTACCGCTATGGGGGTGACTCCTCTATGTCATGAAGCGGTTGTTGGGCAGTGGCGGAGCAGTTGTTCCGGTTGGTCCCACCAACCGGTACTACCGGACCCTTCACTAGTTGTACCGCTGGGTAGGGTTTTTGTAGGGTACCCGTGTTTTCCGATTGTACCGGCACTCATAGCGGTTGTACCGCTGCAGTATAAAAACTGCTGTAAGGATTTGAGGGGGCCTATTTAAGGGGGTGGTTCTTCCACCTACCTTCTTACCTCTTGTCTCTCTCTCCTCCATTAATGCCCTTCAAGCTTTCTTGCCCGATCTCTCTCTCTAGCCACTCAAACTTGTTGATTTGCTAGGGACTGAATGAGGAGACCTAGATCTACACTTCCACCAAAGGAAACTTGATTCCCCCATACTTTCTCGTGTGGATTTTGTTACTCTTGGGTGTTTGGGCACCCTAGATGGAAGAGGTCACCTCCGAGCCACATTCCATTGTGGTGAAACTCCGTGGTGGTGTTGAGAGCCTGCAATTCGGTTGCGGAGAGAGCTTCAACCTTGTTTGTAAATGTCCGGTTGTCGCATTCAAGGGCACCACTAGTGGAATCACGACATCTTGCATTGTGCGAGGGCTTGAGAAGAATACGGTGGCCCTATTGGCTTCTTGGGGAGCATTGTGCCTCCACACCGCTCCAAATTTCGTTTAAGGGATCTTGTAAAACAAATTTGCGGTACCGTTTCTAGCACGACAGTGCATAATTTGTACTTAAACTTCGCGTCATCATAGTTCAGCACCGTTCATCACACATTCAAACACACATACTTAAAAACATAGTAGATAAACCTATCTAAACTACTCTAGGGCTTGACGTTGAGGTAGTACTCAGTGGCAGACTTGTAGAGAGTACACGAGCTGGTCCCCCTCCTTGGTCGCGTCTGATACGTCTCCAACGTATCTATAATTTTTTATTGTTCCATGTTGTTATATTATCAATCTTGAATGTTTTATATTCATTTACTAGCAACTTTATATTTTTTTGGACTAACCTATTGACATAGTGCCCAGTGATAGTTGCTGTTTTTTGCTTGTTTTTTTACTTCGCAGAAAATCAATACCAAACGGGGTCTAAATGCCACGAAACTTTTTGAAGAATTTTTTCTGCCCAAAAGACACCCAGGAGGCCCAAGAAGTGCACCAGAGGGGATCTGTTGGGCCCACTAGGCACCAGGGTGCGCCAGAGGCCCCTGGCGCGCCCTGGTGGGTAGTGGAGCCCACAGGCACCCCCTCCACCGCCTATCAGCTCTATAAATAGTTTAAAATCCCTAAAACCCTAGGGGAGTCGAGAGAAAACAGTTTTCGCCACCGCAAATTTCAGAACCACGAGATCCAATTTAGAGTCCTTCTCCGGCACTCTGCCGGAGGGGTCAACGATCACGGAGGGGTTCTTCATCAGCACCCTTGCCCCTCCGATGATGCGTGAGTAGTTTACTACAGATCTACGGGTCTGTAGGTAGTAGCTAGATGGCTTCTTCTATCCTTTTGATCTTCAATACAATGTTCTCCTCGATGTTCTTGGAGATCTATTTGATGTAATGACTTTCTGCAGTGTGTTTGTTGAGATCCGATAAATTGTGAGTTTATGATCAGATCTATTTATGAATATTTTTTTAGTCTTCTCTGAACTCTTTTATGCATGATTGTTATAGCCTCGTATTTCTTTTCTGAAACTTTGATTTGGTTTGGCCAACTAGATTGATTTTTCTTGCCATGGAAAGATGTGCTTTGTGATGGGTTCGATCTTGCGGTGCTCAATCTCAGTGACAGAAGGAGACATGACACGCATGTATCGTTGCCATTGAGGATAAAAAGATGGGGTCTATTCCTACATGAATAGATCTTGTCTACATCATGTCATCGTTCTTATTACATTACTTCGTTTCTCCATGAACTTAATACACTAGATGCATGCTGGATAGCGGTCGATGTGTGAAGTAATAGTAGTAGATGCAGGCAGGAGTCGGTCTACTAATCCTCCGCCTCGTGGAGCTCGATCATCACCTTGCGGAGACCCTTCGTGGTCGGCCAAAGGGCATTGTCGATCTCGTCGAACGCCCGCACGACCACTGCTGCAGGAGAGGGTGCCGCGCTCCCTGGCCTGCTTCGAGCGGCATGCCTCCACCGGGGGGCGGCTGGAGCTGCCGGCCTTGCTTGTGCAACGGTGAGCCGCCGCGGCCCTGCGACCACCACGCCACCCCCCTCTCCCGCGGTCGATATTGGTCTGATCAAAAGGGGTTGTGCGTGCGAGAAACGGTCGCCTGAGTGGGTGGATTTGGCGCCGGGATGACGGGATTTGCGGCGGAGGCGGGTGGGGAAAATGACGAATAGGAACCCTAAATCGGCCGGGATCCAATAAATATAACAGTGGAGCTGGAATTTTTTACCGGATATATGCTCGGACCGAAATTTTATAGTTTCCTGTGAATAGACCGAAATTAAGTGCGGGCGGGATCAGCCCCGCCTCTCGCATGGTAGACGCTACTTGTGTGGTTCCAATCAACGCAATCCCATCGTCTCCGAGTTCGAACTCCCCACTTCCTGGCCAATCAATCGTTCCAACGATGTGCTCCTGCGCGCCCCTTCCCCACCCACCCTTCAAACCCGCGCCCGCGCCCCATCCAAACCTAAACCCAAAGCCCAACGCAGCCTCCGAGCACGGACCAACACTGCTCCGCTGCGCCCTCGTCGCGCGCGCGGTCGCAAGGGACGATCCGCCGCCGGCGCCGTCCAGCTTCGACTTCCTGGCGCTGAAGCGGGAGCTCGAGGAGCAGGAGGAGGCGGTGGTCCCTGTGGATGCGACGGAGGGAGGAGGAGACGAGGTTGTTAACGAGGAAGATGGCGAGAGGGTGCCGAAGAGGATTGGTAGCAGCGGGAGGAGGACGGGGAGGCAAATGGCGAGGCGGTCGGGGCTGCTAGCGAAGCAGGTGATCAGCGTCAGCTCAGCTCGGAGCCTCGGGTTTGTGTCTCAGCTGTGGGTCGACGCCTCGTCGGTACAGGCTCCTCCTTCCTGCACCTGTTTTCGGTTGGCCACAAGCTATCTGATGTTACTTTGGCCAGTTCATGAGTGGCGATTGCAAATTACGGTTCACATCCTTGTGTTTGTTTGTTACTGTAGTTGTTCCGGCGTTCTATATGAGTGGCACGATCTACTATCACGACAATGCCTTCCTTGGTTATCTATCAACTATCATCACGACTAACAAAATTTAGTTGTTCTGCTCGGTCTTAAGTCATACTACCTGTGATATGTTTAGTGTAAAATGCAATGTATATTGTGTTAATGTTCTAGCGTAATTGGCAGATCTGGCTTGTCATTTTCTTCTTCTTCTTCTTCTATTGGCACACATTTCCTAACTGCTAAGGGGGCCTTTCCTCCACAAAGTTTGGATTCCACTCTCATGTATCAGATCAACGAACTGTGCATGCTTTCCAGTAAACTGTGGATGCTTTCCAATAAATTCCTTGGTTATCCATTTCTAAACCCATATAGAGGGTCAGCTACATCCTTGCTTAGGCAATACTGAGCAATTTTAAGGGTCCATTTAGTATTATGAATAACGAGCACTAAAAGATTGATCAGGAAACAGGGGCTTTCACCCACTTTTTGGTTTGGACACCAAATCATCATGAAGTTTCGAAACTATTTGATGATATAGCCTCTAGAGTGTTCTAGCCTTTAAAATTTCAACTTCCAATTAAAAGTTTGTCAGAAGAAACAAAAACAACAAGTTTGTTGTGAAAAATAGTACTCCCTCCGTCCCATGATATAAGATATTTTTTGACACTAGTGTAGTGTCAAAAAACGTCTTACATTATGGGACGGAGGGAGTAGTATTTGTCTTCTTTTCATTTATCACTTGTCAGATTCTTCTCATTTCTGTAACTCCTAAAATTCTGTACATAGGTGTAGTGAACTGAGAAGTAGACAATGGTTTTTCTTCCTGATGTTTTAGTGCCTGAACTCATGAACTGAAAGGCAAGTGCATGGGATATGCAAGTGCATGGGATATGATGACATGTTGCTATGAATATAAGATGAATGGATGAATAAAGATATCGTTCAAATAATGTATGTCTTGGTGCAAGTTCTGATGTGGTTTTCAAATCTCCCTGTGGCCAGCCACACTAGGGGGGGAGGGGGGCTGGAGGGTGATAGGTTGTGCTTGACCGACTATGCTAGGTGAGGGGGAGGCAAGAAATGGATAACACCAGTTGTGAAAGCGGCTACGCAGAAGGGCTTGTGTTCAGATTTTAGCCTAGGGTGTCAATGAAAGCTTCACCATTCATCTTCTCTTGTAGTCCATTTTTCTACTAGAATTCACAACCCAACTAAGCTCAGTTCATCTAAGATTCCCGCACACACATATGTTTTTGCTTGATTAAAGGAAGTTTCCCAGCTTATCATCGCAACCGGAAAACAATTTTTTATTTTTTTTTGCAATTGACTTTTTAAAGCCCAGTGAACCAAGAGTGTCCTGGTGCCAACCTATCCGTACGAGAAAAATGAAGACGGATAAAAATTAAGAATGCATCCTCTTCATCTTCCTCAGCCAGCGAAGCTCAGCCTACTTGTCAGTTGTCATCAGTATCAATCATCAATATTACCTGTATTTTCTGGCAATATTCTCGCTGATGAATTCAAATAGCCCTCCCTTTATGATTTGCACCTTCATTAGAGAAATAGCCCACAAGTAACTAAAGTAACTTTACGAGTATATTATTTGGTGTTGGCAAATATGAATGAAGATCACATTATTGCTCCAAGTAAACAACCTGTTATAACGCTGCAATGAGGACACACCTGACCTTGTGGGCCCTATCCTAGTTTATAGTCATAGATCAAATCTGGTATTGGATCTAGTTTACTGTCACAGACCACGCTCCACCTTCCTCTTATTTTTTTGATGAAATCCTCTTATGTTTTGGTACGAACCTTCCTCTTCTTAGGATTCACATATTTAAACAAAACATTTCCCTAGTAGCAAAAATACTGTAGTCAATTGCCACAGTTGAACAATCTTTTATTCTGAGTCATCCATTATCATATGCTAGCTAAACACATGTGCTTTGCCACAGATGGAAATATATAACTGATCATGTTAAGTTATTGTTGTCGCCACATCTGAGTTCCCCCCAGTCCCAGAGCAGCTTAGGTCTTTACATTGTGCTCCGCGTCATGCTTAATTTCCATTAGAGATTTTTCTTTAGGTGGTTGAGTTGGTTTGTGGAAAAAATTCATTGTATTTACAGTTGCTTTTTATATTTCTGTTAGATGTTTCCTGGGAGTGTTGGAAATAGAGGTGGGAAGCATAGATGAACTGCGCCTCAGCAATTAGTGCTCATAAGATAGGAAAGATGACATAACTATTTAGGAAGTGTTATGTTTCGTGGTAATAATCATTTTGTAAGATCAACGCCACTTTTTCTTGATTTTGTTCTATTTCAATTTTTCTCCAGTGGGTTGTTGCATTGGTTGAAGTGAGGCCAAACTTGCTTTCAGGAGATGCGGACAAATTCCTTTTTGAGGATATATATCAGGTTGAATATTCGACAATGCTCGATTTATGTTTCAATGTACCCTTTATTCTTGTTATCCACATTGACATAGCGAAGTATATATTTTTATCAACAGTGCAGCAGAAACTTCAGTTATAAAGATATATGCAAGGTACTAATTGCTTTTGTAGGTTGGAGATGTTGTGCTTGTTGAGGATGAATCTGTGGTTGAGAACGAATTTAAGCTAGTTGGGCTGCATGGCTTGGTATGTTACCTTTATAAATTCAAACAAGGTCTTATTTTTCTGATTTTATTACATATTTATAGCTTAGGACATCATCCTTAAAATGTGAAGTGCTAGGTTGTTTTGTATGCCATTTTACAATTTGTAAGCACGTTCCCTTGCATTCTTCCTGTTATGCCCCCATTTACCATACTCTCATGGATAAATGGATGTACTTCCCAATGTTTCTCATTGGAGAGTGAACACAGGATTTTAGAGAATATAACAGGAGCGCCTAGGAGCAAGACAAGTGAATTTAAACTATAATCCTTAATTCTTGTGCCCATGGCTAAAGTAGCCTGCATGTGTGGACCAGCGCGGGGAGAGTACGAGCTAAACTCTACGCAATACCATCTTATGTAATGTTCATTGAAAGGGAAAATTCTTCGTTCCATATCTTTTGGAAATCCTCTTAGTGCAGTGTTGTCTGAAAATGAAAAGAACATCGATCTCAAATTCTTGGCCATATCAGAACCAGCAGTGCTTACCGTTCTGCAATATTATTTTTTAGGTTGGCTACAATGTTGTAACTTCCAGGCGGCGCAATGTCGGTAAGGTGAGTTTGTCTGGTCTTTTAAGAGGTGATGTGAGTGAATTTCATTTCCCATTTGCATTTGAAGAGTTTACTTAATTTTGATGTTTTTAAGCTACATTTTTTTATTATCTGCTAGGTGCGTGGCTTCACTTTTAACATTAACTCAGGTGTTGTGGAGTCTCTTGAGCTTGATTCATTTGGGCTTACTATTGTCCCTGCTAGTCTGGTAATTTGGTTGGACACCTACCTGTCTTTTTATAGCTCATCTAAATCCATTGATTATGTCTCAATATACCACTTATTCCTTGCAGGTAAGCACATACTGTTTATTTGTGGAAGATGTGCTTGATATAGTTTCTGATACAATCGTGGTGCATGAAGATGCAATCTCTCGTGTTCAACGGTTAACACAGGTAAGCATTACTGATTGTTTCTGATAGAACCACTATTGGACTTAAAAGTACCGATTGCGTGGAGACCAAATCGTAATCGAAGCAACAACCTTGTTGAGTAAAAATTATTCTTAACTGAATGGTAGGGCATCTGGGGCACCCAAAACATGCAAGGACCTGGCGATCAGATAGGCGAGTACAACAGATATGGAAGGCGAAGAGCTAGGTCTGTTAAGAGACAAAATAGCCAGGGTAAGCCCATGGGCCGAAAACTCCATAGGAAAACGCGGGATCCGGAGGATGAGTGGGAACTGCCAATGGAGTATTGACACACGCACACGCAACACTAGCTCTCTTCTGGTCCGCAGAAAAGCCGTTCTAGTTAGTGCTCAGCTACAATAGGATATGTCAGGTTTGTACGTTATTGGAAGATCACGAATCGGAAAGGAAATAGTTGGCCATCTTGGGCGTGCTTTGGCTTGGTGGGTTAGTGAAAAGCGAGTATGTCTGCCGACTTCCGACGTCCTAATTCTGGTACAAAATGACTCATTTGTGGTGAGTTCATTTCTCATGTAGTAATGATGAAGCTTCTTTTGACTTCACCGACACTGAATGACTCAAGTGTATATGCGTGTAATCATGTACTAGTAGTGATGTATACTACCACTGGAGACTGGACTAGTACTGCTTAGATTAGTAGTATAGCTTTAGCCAGAAGGTCAAGATTCCTGCTATATATTTGTACAAAAGGAAAAACAGTTTGGTTTCTGAAAGGGAGGTCTGTGGCTACTTCCACCACTGATATGATTTTTCTCTTTTCTGTTCCTCTAAACTAGTGAGGCTGTGAGGTTGACCGGCTCACCTGTACTGTACTAGGCTGTAGCATGTTGCGTAGTGACCGCCGACCCTCGGCCGAGCCTGGAGTACAATTTTAGCATCCGGCGACCTACGCAGTACGTACTCCATCTGCGTGTGCGTGTCCCTACGAGCACGTACTTTTTTGTTTCATTCTCGGGACTAGATCGATGCATTGCATGACAGCGTTGACACATTATCGGCACCAGACTCTGCTGCCCATATTTATGGTTCCGACAGCTCAACCCATCAAAGATCACTAATCGTCACTGCTCACACAGTGCTGCTGCTCGAGCCGTTTGCTGGATCCATGGCGGTTTTCGCGGATCCATGGAATTACTCGCCGCGTACCGGTGGGCTCTATCCAAGATAGAAAGAGCTGCTGCGCACGGCGTCTCGTGTGGCACTCTTTGTGCCATTTTCGCTTTTAAATCTTCCGTCGAGTCACGTTTTTTTGTTTTTAGAAAAAGGTCTCGTGTATTTTTTTTTTCAAAACGGAGGCAAAATATTTGCCAAATCGATTAATTAAGAAGAAAAGAATTGCCCAGTTAATTTTCAAAAAACCGGGCGAAAACCGATACAAACAATCCGAAAACAGGCTACTCACGAAGCACGAAACACCGTGACCACATACAACCCGTCACGTGCTCCTAACACACAACAATCGTACCTCACCACACTTGCACAATACAACAGAGCTCTGACAAGAACACCAACAACGATGACTTGGACAATCTAAGCCACATCGACAACACAAGAAACTGAGCATCATCCATCAAGAAACCGCAGACGCCTTCCCATTAGCGCACACACCGGCCACATCAATATCCTCGACCACATGCACCTCCGACCCGAAGGACTCAGAAGACGCCTCTGGATGCTCACATGACAGGCATGAATCATCTCCCTCACACGAGGTCACTAGTGAGTCCACCTTCATGTGCTTCACTGACAAAAGTGAAGCAGAGCTCAGACATAGCTCCCTAATCTCGGGCATGATTTGTAGCACCGGAGCCACGAGCATGGCGATGGACTCGTCCTGAGTGGTAGATAACACAGGGGGCGAGGCAGACATCGACGACGAAATGTCCCCAACACGAGGGGAGAAACAACCATATAACTTTGCCTCCGTGTCCTCCTCGGAGCAAACACCAACTGCATTAGGAGGATGTGACGTCATAGCAGTCTGCAGCATAGCCGGCACAGGGGAGAGACTACTCAGAGCAACCTCCGCCCGCTCCAAAAAGCTCCCAACCCGCACCAAGCAGCCTTGCAGCAGCGCAATCTGATCAGCCAGAGCGGACTGCAGAACCACTTCAGATGAGGTTGTCAAGTCCGCCGTAGCAGATACAACAGACGCCCAGGACCTACGGTGAACCGCCTTGGAGGGGGGCGCGAATTCCACTGGACCCTTGCGTAAAGCTGATGTAGGACCATGCATGGTGTTGACGCAGGGCACGAGCGGCATGACAAGGCATGTCAGCGAGCTTAGAGGACGCCAGGGATTGCGACATCCGTGCGCACGATGACCATTCTCCAAACAACGTGAGCACCGCAACGGATCTCTGCAATGAGCCGCACGATGCCCATGAGCAAAGCATCTGTAGCATCTACCGGGAAGCCAAGCAGGAATGAGACGAGGAGCCATTGTCGTGGATGGCGGCGGCAATGTCGGCCGATGCGGGTTGCGCCGTGGCAGCACCTCCTGCCAACCCCCACTCGTGTCCACCTCATGACCCACACACATCTCGCCGGAGTCGACGGCCTTGGCGGCAGCCGGCGGCGTCTGAGGGGCCAGCTCCTCTTCTTCTTCGTCTTCATCGTCATTGTCAGCGGCAGAGGCCCACAAAACAGATCTTCGCGTACAGGTCAGCAAATCCCCCGTGCCAACTACAATGCCCTTTGCGTTAGCTGATGGAGTCAGGGAGGGCAGCTCCTCTTCGCAGTCCATGTCGTCGCCATTGGCCGGGGCAACAAGAGCCGGCAGCAGCAGGCCCGTGGCGGCACCGGCAAGCAGGGCGGGGGTGGCAGGCGACGGTGCCGAAGCAGCTGTTGTCGCGGTCTTGGAACTCAGCGAGGCCTTAACACCCCCAGCTTCCTTCCTAAATCTGCAACTTGGGGGTACCGGCCGCGGTCGAGGGATGGCGCCGGTAGCCGGGGCGCTGCCAGCAGCCGGAGTGTTCGACGCTGGCACCACACGCGCAGGCAGAGGCTGCCCCGACCTGGTCTCCACGGCCGCACCCACATCACCGGCAACCGAGGTCCGACGACCCAGCAGCTGCAGCGACATGGCAGAGGACTCGCGAGCATCTGGGCTCGGGGAAGCAGAGGAGATCATGGCAGAGCCCAGCCCTTGAAGGACCGACGCTGGCGGCTGGAGGACGGCGGCTGCAGCACTGGAAGACGGCGCTGGAGCGGCTCCCGCGGCGGAGGTTCGCGAGAGCGGCGTCGCGGTGTTGATGAGGAGACGGGGCGGCGCCGAGGCTGGTGCGGGAGAGGCCGCCGCGGGGAGTCCGGATCCGGTCTCTGCTGCAGCAAGGGAGGCCCGAGGCTGGAGAACCGGCCGGCGGCGGCGCGCGGCCAGCCGCCACCTGCGCGGTCGCGAGAGCGCCATCCCGTGAGATTGTGCTAGTGTTGTGTTAACATGCATTATTTAGGCCATGTCTCGTGTATTTTGACTTGGGCAGGAAGGATCGGTTAGCGACGACCAAGGACAAAGGGGCATAAGAAGGGGATTTTTGATTTTTTGCCATCACTTATTTTGCACTTTGACAATTTATCACTGTTTACTTTGTAATTGATCTATTGCCACTCTTTAGTTTCAACTTTAATGTTTTACCCTCTGTCAGGTGGGCCCCACGTAAAATGACCTGAATACCCCTGCCGACGAGGTTGACCAGGAAATCGAGAGGAGCTCGGTCGCTCGTTCTCATCCCCTTCCTCTCGCCTGCAGCAAAGCCAGGAGACGGTGGCGGCTCCCAGCAGCACCGGTGGTCCTCGACGGTGGCGGCTACATCCCCGCGACGAAGGTGCGCGCGCCCGCGGGGGCGCTGGCAAGCAGCAGGAGCATGTCCGACGTAATGCACGATGCAATTCCCTTGCCGGCCGGTGCTCTTGAACGAGAGAAATAAGCACGTAAAAGCTAGCCAAGCCAAGCCAACAGGCTGGTGGATGGATTCTTCGGAAGACAAGCACCTACACGCTGCAGCTTAATTGATTTCAGTAACCCGTCGTGTTTAACTCCAGTACGGGCCGGCAAGCTGCAGCAGCAAGCCGACAGGGCGAGCAGCGAGCTGCAGCAGCATTGTGGGACCGCAGCGGCGACGGCCGTGAGCAGCAGACCGGGACAGCAGGGGGCGGCGGGGAAGGGGATAGCCGGCTGAGCTAGAGTATCAGCAAGAGGCAGCAGCGTGGAGCAGCACGTGGAGACGGGGAGCAGTGCGTGCCGGCGGGGAGAAGCGAGGCGAGCACGGGGCGAGCGCGAGACGCAGGGGAGCAGCAGGGGGTGGCGGGAAGAAGCAAGGGGAGCACGAGGGGGCGGCGGCGGCGGGGCAGCAGGGGGCGCCGGGGAGCAGCAGGGGGGCGGCGGCGGCTGGGTTGTGAGCTAGGGTTCATCCCGATTTGGGTTGAGGCTGAGCTATGTTTCAGTCAAACTGGCACAAGGGTATACTTGTCCACTGTTTTGTGCATATATTTTGTCTATCATTTGCAAGTATTGTTTTTGTGTTAAAAAGTGGTAAAAGATTAAAGTGCAAATTAAGAAGTGGCAACAGATCAATTACAATGTAATGAGTGACAAAATATCAAAGTCCAAAGTAAGTAGTGGTTAAAAATCAAATCGCTCCATAAGAAGATGAGAAGCGTCATCAAACGGACAGCGGTATGTGGGGTCTGTTCTAGTTTTTTTTTTTGAACACTAGAAGGGCCACGAAGGGCCTAGCATTATATTATTATAGCAAAGAGCTAGTACAGATTACAAGAAGAACTAGCTAAAACATAAAAAGTACAACCAAGCCCCTGGCTTTTTGCAAGAAGGACCTCGCTCTGGATGTAAGAAACGCGATCGAGTCCAAGACTACTTCCGCTCGAATTGAACCTTTCTGTCACCGGGGACGAACCACTTGGCACAGTAAAGTCACCATGGCTGATGCAGTCCAAGGTTTTCGAGCAGATGCAGCAACTGCCTCCCCTATGGCGCACAAGCCGGGAGGAATAAGGCGGTCGCCTTTCGACCAGGAAAGTCACCGACGGGGACGGCGAGGCAGGCCATCGACCGCCACCGTCATGCCTAGAAGACATGGGAAGCAGGCGCCATCGCCCATCGTCCAGCATCGATGAGAATTTGCTCAACTCCAATCGCCCCACAGCAGAGCTGCATCTTCCTTCCTTTCTTTGTCCATCACCTTGATGGCTGTCGAAACAGAAAGGAAGATGTGATCGAACCTGCAGCATAGAGACCGGGCATACCTCAGGATCCTCTAGATTGGGGCGTCGATCTGGCATATAAACTGCAGCGCACTTATTTAAGGAGCTAGCTCCAGATCCGCCCCTTTCCCTTCGCCTCCACCACGGAGGAAGAGAGGAGGGCGTCGCCGGAGACCACCAGTCGCTGCACGCAAGCGACGGCGGGCTGCACTCCATCAACATAGCGCCAAACGCCGGCATAAAGCCCAAATCCCCTAAGGAAACAACATAGCTAATCCTATAATCTACAGCAGAGCACCGATCCCTTCTCCCATCTCCTTCCCGACCGGCGTCGCCGGCGGCAAAGGTCCGGGATCGGGCCGGGCCCGAGCCACTTCCTTTTTCGCCTCTCCCAAACAGTACTGAGGAAAGGAGAAGGAACCTGGTCGGTCTGTTCTAGTAGAAGCAGCCGTCCTGTCCATATGATCTGAGCTCATCTACCTACACCCTGGCTTCTCACTTACCTCCGGATTTCTCCTCAACCATATCAGTCGGTCACGGCAGGGTCGCAGTGTCCTTTTCCAGTATCTACCATTAACAGCCAACCAATCCACCAACCAACTCCAGAAAAAAACACGGTGCTCTGTGTTGCATGTCGTTCGAAATCTGCATCGACATTAGATTTCTCTTATACTATGTCATAGTAGAAAAGTTATTACTAGCACAAAACTGCCAAACTTTTAACATGTGATCGGTGTGAATATACTTTCGTAATGTGCATTTGTTTTACTTTTAAAAATATAGTAAGTTTTCATAGAAAATTAGAAACGGACTGTTTATTATTTTTGAGATCAACGCCATGATGGTTGATCTGATGCATCCATTAGAGATGTAACGTACAAGACTCGAAGTTTTCTTTCTAAAAATAAAGATTCGAAGTTTTCAGATTTTCACCCAGAGAGAGAGAGAGAGAGAGAGTTTTCATCAGATATGTTCCCGTTGTTAATGGATGGTTAATCTTATGGCTGTGCCAATTGTTTAGAGTGAGAAACAGCGTCGCATGGACCGAGTAGCATTTTCAACTCCTTGCAGTCCATAGAGTGAGAAGCACGCCATACCATACCATCACAAGAGCCAGTATCCAATGTGTCATGACGCAACACAGAACCATAAGGGGAAACCCCCAAAAGAAAAGCAATAAGACCCTGTTTTACGCTTTTGCTTTGGCCCTGTAACAAGTTTAATCATGAAGTGTCAACTATCTAGAGCAAGCATGATTGCATAAATTATGTTGGAACTAGAATGCGAAGAGAGACTTTGCTTGTGCGAGTCAGTTTGAGGGAAATAAAAGCGTCTACAGCCAGGCGCACCGGGCGGACAGTGTGGTTTGTGTCCGGTCATCCAGACAGGCTTCTCACATTGGCACTATACATCCGGACAGACCGACATCTCACATGTTCAGCTCAAATCTAGAGCGGATATGGGTGGCTTGGGCGCGTCCGGCCGTTGGTCTAGCCCAGTCTGGCCCACCCTGGCACAACAAAAAGTCCCCTCCGGACGAACCCTAGATCGAAGTTAGTCAGTCCACTCCACTCACTCACTCACTCTCTCTCTCTCTCTCTCTCGTCCCAGTCCCCTCCACTTCCCATCGATGCCCAGCGCCGGCTGCGGCGAGTGGGCGAGCCTATTGCGCGATGCAGAGCCAGGCGATGTGGAGGAGATTGCCCTCCGCGTCGCTTTGAGGCAGTCGTAGCTGGACCAGGGCGGCAGTGACAGCTCCGGTTCCGCAACGCCCGTTGCCCGACGCCGCCGCGCCGGTGACGTTGCCGGACCATCCCATTCGTCGCGCAGCTCCGACCGCTCTATGCCCGTCCATGTACGCCGCCCACCACCGCAAGCTCAATATGCTCTGGATGGGGCAACCGGGCATTTGTTGATTCCTCGTGCCCGTGACGGCGCCAGCGCGGACGAGGACGCCTGAATCTAAGGAATGAGAAGCCCGCCGCGAGCGACAACGGGCAAGGGAGAGGGCAGCGGCGGGGGAGGCGCTAGCCGCACACCGGTTGATCCTGAGGACGTGCTCCTCGTGTCGGTCCTCCTCCGCTCCTTGACAACGATGGCCCTCCGGCCGTCGATGCCTACACGGAGTGGGATAGCCGCACTGGCGACCGCAAGGGGAAGGGGCCAGCGAGGAAATTGTGATTTCCTCCGCTCTTCTCCGTTTTATCTATGTTTTTTATTATTTTTAGTATGAATTAGCACTGGCTAACGATGAATTTTTGATCTTTTGTCCATCGATGAACTATAATCCTTTGATATAAGATGAATTTAGTGGACGCGGGGTATCTACACCCGAGCTCAAATGAGCTTGGGTGAACAGTAAAATCGAAAAACATTTTAAAAATGTTCAAAAAATTCTGAATTTTTTTTGTAGTAAACTTTGACAAATGTTCTAACTGCTTGCAAATTTCATCTTCAGATCACATTCGTGGAAGGTGTGACAAAAAAACAAAATCGATACTCTGAAAATGCTACTTTCAAAGCATTTTGGAGCACCGATTTTGTTTTTTTTTCACGCCTTGTACGAATGTGATTTGAAGATGAAATTTTACAAGCAGTTAGAATATTTGTCAAAGTTTACCAAAAAAAATTTCAGAATTTTTTAAACATTTTTAAAATGTTTTTCGATTTTACTGTTCACCCGAGCTCATTTGAGCTCGGGCTGAGAAAGGACTTTCCGGAATTTAGTCCATTTGTTTGCTATTAAGTGTATTTGTTGTGTTTATCCACGTATCATTGCATGAGTTATATGGATTTGAAGGTTTGAATATGAGAAACACGGCTGTAGGAGCAGTCAAATAAGGGATGTTCAGTCACTGCGCATGAACATACCAGGACGGGGCCGGATTTGATGTATCCGGGTGACGCTCGAAAAGGATGAAACTGGGAAGGCAGCAAAGAGGCTCGCGGTCGCGGAAGCAAGCACGCGTGGATAAAGGGAGCGGCTCAGCCCCACACGGTCCCAGCGTCCCGGCACCGCAGCATCCAGAACCACGAGCTGAGGAGTTGGACGTGGCGGCGAGGTGCACCGGAGCCCCCCTACCCACCCACCAGGAGCACTAGCGAGCACAGCCGCGGGAGGAGTCAAGAGATCCACAGCCGGCCGGTCAACCTCTACCTCTCCCTCTCCCGAGTCATTCCGTTGCGCTGTTAATTTATACCGCGCGCGCGCGTTTGACCGCGGACTCTCCCTCCTTCCCTCCTCCCGTGTTCGCTATCGCTCTTCGCTGGCAGCGCGCGGCGAAAGTCTTCCCGCTGCGCGCAATCCCGTTCAGACCGGGGATCGGGGGCATTAAAGCTTGCTTCCTACCACCAGTCAACTCTCCTCCTCCTCCTCCTCCTCCACTGTGCTGTGTATCCCCATACTACTCCTACTCCGCTTGACCTGACCTGACCTGACTAGCGGTGAGCGCGGGGGCGGGCGTGGAACTTCCGAGAACTCGAGTTGCGATTGCGGGAGACGGCGACCACGGGCGGGGCTGGTTGCTCCACAAGCTCCCGAGGTTGTGGTGTTTGTTGCGCCTCCCGGGGGAAGAGTGGTGGGAAACAACGAGGAGGAAGCAGCCAGGGAACAACTGGAAAGGTGACTTCTTGGCTTCTTCCCCTCTTCCTCTTCCTCTTCCTCTCCTCTTCTTCCTTCCGCATTCGGTGCCTTTCCTCATCTCCTCCGTTTCATCATTTCTCTCTGTCTCGAGTTGCCTTCCAGATTACTCTCTTCATGTGCTTGTTCCTAGACATCAGTAAGTCAGCATCGATTGCTCTGTCTTTTTTATTTTATTTTTTCTCTGTACTAGGACTAGGTTGCAACTCCATAGCACATACAGTAAGATTTTGTTTCTGAGATAGGAGTACGTACGAACATGTAAGATTCTCCGTCCGTCCGTTCCTTATGGAGATCCTACTTTGGATTTCGGCAAGCGTACGTGCTACTACCAACCAACCAACATGCCAAAATAAGAAGGTACCAACAATCAGTACCTTATTAGTAGTACTATATGTCTTTGTCCCACTAGATTAATTCTGGATGAGCAAGACAAAGGGATCCCAACAATCACTACGTTCCGATTTGTTTGTTTCTCTAATCGGCCAACCCCCCAAATAAATTCCTCCCTAGTAGTAGCCAATAGGCCAAAACGCCTATTTTGCCTACTGATGATTTCAATGTTTCAACCGCGAAGGCAGTACGTGGTGCAGTCTTGCCCCTGCATTTCTTGGTCACTCTTCAGCAGCTAATCTTATTTTTGACACAAACAGCAGCTAATCTTATTTGCATGTGGTGCTGCAACTGTATTTCTTGCAGCAACTTGTCCTTTATGTTTCTTCAGATTTGTTTCATGCCACGGATACATGTCATTCACGTTCAATGGACTTTGAATTTTTTTTAGCCAGGTTAGGTTTTCATGCTATTACTCCAACCAGGTGCTAGTGGAATCTCATCATTTTTCTCTTGAATGTTTGCAGATACAGAAACTCTGGATTCTGGACCTGCTATTACAGCATACAAGACATCTTTAGCAGGCATATCATTTTGGTGGTAGCTGGTAGATAGCTACAGCCTGGAAATATTGTGCTCTGGGTGATGTCCTTGGTCTTTCTTGTTTGATGGCAAGTGCAAACACAGGCGGGTTTCGCCTTGTGAGGTGCCCAAAGTGTCTTAACATCCTACCAGAACCTGCAAATGTTTCAGTCTACCAGTGTGGTGGATGTCACACCACTCTTAGAGGTACGAATTCCATGCTACACTCAACTAGCGAGGTTTTCTCCTTATGAACTACCCCCTCCGATCCATATTAATTGTCGCTGATTTAGTTCAAAGTTGTAATAAGTCAGCGGCAATTATTATGGATCGGAGGGAGTAATACACACAAATCTGTTTGCCCATTAGTTTCTGAGGAATTGATTGTTCTTTTTGGCTTGTGTTTGCAGCTAAAATCCGTGTCAGCGATGCACAAAATGTGGCCACCAAACAAGTTCGGCAAGACTCTGGGGATTACTCTGTTGTTCCCTCTGTGAGCAATGGGGTGTCAACAAAACAAGTTCGGCAAGACTCTGGCAATTACTCTGTTGTTACCTCGGTGAGCAATGGGGTGTCTCCCCAAAGCAACGAACTGGGTTCTATTGATGCTGCTGCGCATGATTCCATCACTCTTGGTGCTCCAGGCACCGAGATCGAGCAAGAGGGCAATGGCACCGGAAGCAGTGAGAAGGGTGATATTATGTCAGATGAGGAGAATTTTATGGAGGTTGCAAATACTGAAAGCAGCGAAGACGACAGTTCTGATGGCCAGGACATCAATAGAGAAATGGAAGATCTTGCTGCCCTTATACAACCCAACGGGAATGGCACACAGGTAGTAGATTCTGACAAAGAAGAGAACAAGACGGTTGAGCAAAGTGCAGAGAATTCAGAGGCTCGCAAAATAAACGAAGATGGTGATATGGAAAGCAGCCTGAATACCCCAGAGCAGAACATGCCGTTATCTGAGGATCGAGAATTAGCTAGCAGTTTGTCAGAATCTGAGGAGAGTGGAGCACGCAAAACTGAACCTGAACCCGCGGCAAGCAAGAGAAGCAAGCTCGTAAGGGTGCATTCTCGGTCTTGTGATCTCCGAGAAGTGCCTGGAGTATCAGTTGACTCCCTTGCTTTCCACTCTTCCCGGACTTCATTCCAGTCAAAAAGCTTCAGGGCAAGCGAACCCCTTCAATTGAAGATTATGAAGACGGTGGATGAATTGAAAGGTGACCTTTCTGAAATCTTCAATGAACCTTCAGATTGCAAGCCACGGGCACACCGTCCACATCCGCTGAAACAAGATGGTTACAGCCAACCTCTTACAGCTTATCACCCTGCGGCCAAGCATTCTGGCTATGCATCTCGCCTGAGCAGGTCTGGCCAAGTTGCTCCCCATGGCCATGGACCGCCCTTACCGCGGCATGGCCGGCACAGCGCCTATTCATACATTCGCAGTGGGCAACTGGAAATGAGACCTTGCCCTCACCAATGCCACCACAGCTGCCGCCCACCTTGTTGCAGCTCCTGGAAACAAGAACCTGCACCGCAGAAGCCACCAGCTAAGGAGACAAAGCGGCGGCCCGCCTCGAGAAATCTCTGCCGGCCAGTCCTACGGGGCGCGCCATTCGTCCTTTGCTCAAACTGTCTGAGGCTCGTCCAGCTGCCCACCGATTTTGCCATTCCGAGCAGAGGAACACGCAGGCTGCAGTGTGGCTCCTGCGCGCAAGTTCTCTCCTACTCTTACAGAGACCCCAGCAGAAAGAAACTTGAGTCACCATTTGGGGGTGACGAGTCCAGCACAGATGACTCGGAAATTCACCAGGTAGGCGATGACCATAACACTCGTGCCCATCAAGCTGAACCATACTCGTACTCCTACTCGGAAGAATACGGCATCTCGGCTGGTGTGAGCTATTCTACCGAGGACGAACGGCCCCTGCATGTGTCAAGGAACTCATCTTTCAACACCATTGATGAAAGAAGTGGCAAGGAGTCTAAGCTTCATCGGTTGATGGGGTACTCTTCAGCGAGTGAGCTGATGCGGCATTCTCCTGATCTCTATGAGAGTTTCAGCAGACGAACGCCTAATGCAAGAACATATGACGTGAAGGGGAAAGGCGTTTGCATGACTGACGGTTCAGATGCTAAAGATGGTGCAATGAAGGGTTCAAAAGCAAAAGAGAGAAGAATGGGCTTGCCATTCCAAGGGATGTTCAAGAAAGGGATTCATGGACTGGAATCTCTCAAGCTCGGGTCATAGGTAATTAAACTTCGTTTGTCAGGACTCAGGATTGGCGAGTTTAGGAGAAAGCATACATGCAGGGTGAGTTTTTGGAATGATGATAGGGAGTAGTAAGCATTCTAATGAATGTGTGGGCTCACTTAGTTGTTTGCCATTCATCTGTCTACAAGGCTACTTGTTTGGCGATTATGTGTGCTCTTTGATGTGTGTATAGTTTCTAGAGATCAAATTCTCGACGTTTGTGATTGTATGTAAAGACGAAGGAATTTGTGCTTTATTAGTTTTGTGCCCTTTTTCCCCGAGAAGACAACTGGATCCTAGAATTTGTTGGCTTTATTATCGCCTTTGTCATGGCTTTATTCTTTGTAATCCTCACGCAGGAGGTTTTTTTTAGTAAGAAGGATGAATCTGGTCATGTTGGGACAAACCCTCCAGCGACATGAACGCCGGATGAACCTCTCTCTCTCTCTTTCTCTCGCTCAAACGGAGGTAGAAGAAGAAGCACAACACACTGGAATTTTTCAGGCGACGAACGCCATGCCGCACGAACGGCGCCTCGGCCGCACGCACGACCTATTCTTTTTCTTCTGGGCACATACCACAAGCGCTGGACTAACCAGTACAACAGGTGGGGCTTTTTATACCCGATGCATGTCACCTGGCCGGCAACTAACTCACGCACACACGTAGTAATCCAGCCACCACTATAGCCGGCTAACAAGCTAACAAGTTGGACGCATCAGATCGCTAACCACCTGGATATGGGCCGGCTTCGTAGCCCTCGGCTGCTCACGTACGCACGCAGCGCCTGAGGACTCGCCAGCGCGTGCTATCCGCTCGCCAAGGCCAGCTGACGCTCTCACACGCGCCTACCGCGCCTTGGACTCCCAACAGATCGCCAACGGCCGCAGCCCTAGTGCCCTACACGGTGGACTCAGGTGCACATACACCATCACGACACACATACGCACGGTAGCCTAACAAATCTGGAGTCTAAACAACCTTGCATGACACACACGACCTAATCAACTGACTCAATCATGATTATCCTAACAATCTCCCCCTAATCTTGATTTGCCGTTGCCCGTGTTGGTGCAGCTCCCGTCGTCGTCGTTGCCATGGCCGCTGCAGCGGCCTCCACCCTCTTCCTCGGCGACACACGCCGATCTTCTTCTCCGCCGGCTACACACGCCCGATGTTCCGGCGATATACGCCGTCTTCTCGTCTCCGGTTGCGGCGACATAGGCCATCTTCTCCGGCTCCGGCAACACATGCCGGTGATAGCCGTAGCGCCGCACATCTCCTCAGGCCGACACACGGCCCGAAGCTCCATCGCGCAGCCGCCGGCGAACGCCGCCTCCACCGACACGCCTCCGACAAGGGGAGTGACGCCCAAGATAACCAAGCTCATGATACCAAATGTTGGGTCAAACCCTCCGGCGACATGAACGCCGGACGAACCTCTCTCTCTCTCTTTCTCTCGCTCAAACGGAGGTAGAAGAAGAAGCACAACACACTGAAGTTTTTCAGGCGACGAACGTCATGCCGCACGAACGGCGCCTCGGCCGCACGCACGACCTATTCTTTTTCTTCTGAGCACATACCACAAGCGCTGGACTAACCAGTACAACAGGTGGGGCTTTTTATACCCGATGCATATCACCTGGCCGGCAACTAACTCACGCACACACGTAGTAATCCAGCCACCACTATAGCCGGCTAACAAGCTAACAAGCTGGACGCATCAGATCGCTAACCACCTGGATATGAGCCGGCTTCATGGCCCTCGGCTGCTCACGCACGCACGCAGCACCTGAGGACTCGCCAGCGCGTGGGATCCGCTCGCCAAGGCCAGCTGACGCTCTCACACGCGCCTACTGCGCCTTGGACTCCCAACAGATCGCCGACGGCCGCAGCCCTAGTGCCCTACACGGTGGACTCAGGTGCACCGAAAAAAATTCTACGAGACCAGGTCTCACAGGCTAGTGCGTGAGACCCTCCCCGCTGGATGACATTTGGCATTGACAATCTCAAAGCATCTACTACCACTTTGCCCATTAATTTTCAATCCTAGCTTCCATTCCCGATTGCAATTCCTGTGCTAGAACAGGTACGTACACAAGTACACAACTTCGTCGCCGACCAAGCCAAGTACCTCGTCGCCGGCGGCCACTCGGAACGAGGAATTGATGACTTCCTCGCCAATGGCCGTGCCAAATGATCTCATCACCGGCATCCGCGTGAGACGACCATGTGGTAACTTCTTGTCAGTGGCCGCGCCGGAATACCTCGCCCGCCGCCGGCGTTGCCGGCTGGGCGGACTTTACGGGACTCGTGGTCATGCGCCAAGACGTGGATGCCTTGTTGATGACGGCTAAGATTCCTTATTGATGGTGGTCACGCGCCAAGACGTCCTCGCAAGCTGCCGGACTAACTCCTCCTTGTCGCCGGCCGGGCGCAAGACATATGCAGCTGCTCGTCATGAACATATTCCTTTCATGCTGCAAGGGCGACGAACTGCCGATATCTGAACGACGACTCTTTGTTGCTGGCTGGGCATGAGGAAATACAACAGCACGGAGCAGTTTGACGCGCCTTAGCGCGTGGCCGCCGTTGATGTCTTGGCGCGCGGCCACCATCGATATGTTCTTCTTGCCTTTGGAGTTGTATAACCTTCTGATGAAGACTGGTGTAAGCAGCGGACTACTGTAATCGTTCAACCAGCCTAGCTTTGTATGGATCACTCACGGTCACGGGAGTGGAAGATTTCTAGATGGACATGGCGAGTTAGCTGACACTGGAACCACCGGCCGGGAGTCCGCCTTCGTGGACGAGTCTGGCGTCACATAGCAGCTGGATGCATCTTGCCGCATGGTCGCCATTGCGCATCTACGGGCGACGAGGTCGTTCGGCACGCCCATGGACCAGATGTCATCGCCTCGTGCCACACGGCGACCGGCGGCGAGATAGTTCAGCACGACCATGGATGGATAGTTGTGGTAGCACGAAGCCACGCAGCCGTGAGCGACAAGGTCATTCGCCGCGGCCAAGGCCAACAGTTCTTAGTCGTGTGGTACCGTGCGGCCGCCGGCGACAAGGTTATCTGTCGTCGCCATGATGAGAGCAACACGCGAACCGTAGCTCGTGGGGTGGAGGATATGTACGTGATTGAAATTGGGAATTGGAATCGTGATTGGGTAATTGGGCAAACTGGGATTACGTGCTTTGAGATTGACATCGTGACGTGTCATCCATCGAGGCGGGTCTCACACGTTGGCCTGTGAGATCTGGTCTCATAGAATTTTTTTCCATACACCATCACGACACACATACGCATGCTAGCCTAACAGATCTGGAGTCTAACCAACCTTGCATGACACACACGACCTAATCAACTGACTCAATCATGATTATCCTAACAGGTCATCACGTAATCGACGGTTGGCACACTTTCTAAAAGCCAAACCAGAGGTAAAGATGGAAGCGTGGAACTAAACCAGACAAAACTTCGGTTGCTGCATGCAAGGACGACCAAGTTCGCAAAGGTTACATCAGGGCATCTCTAACATGAACCACTAAAACGAACACCGCATGTGTCCGCGGACCGGTCTGAACGCTGGTATGGTACTAGCCATCCAAAGCTAGCCACAAAATGTCCGGTCACATCTGATGTAAATTTAAGCAAACTGGACAGCTTTCGTTCAAGCTTAAATAATTTTTACATAAAATCGGATGATTTTCATTTAAACCGGAGTATATTCACTACGTTTTAGACATATTTCAACTAAAAACAAACTAAGCTATTCTAACCTAGTCTAAATGCTCGCCGGCGGCCGTTTTCCACGACATGTCTTCCCCATGTCCGACAACAAACTCGCCGGCGAGCGATGAGCCCCGGGAACTGAAGCTTCAGCTGGAGGGGAAGAATAGTGGCTTCCGCCTCCCCAATGCGGGCAAGCTCACCGGCTGTGAAGCCCGGATAGACGGTGGTGGTGGCCTTCCTGGGACCCAAGCGGCGGTGGCCTCCCATGTTCTACTCTTACTCGCTATCAGCAGCGGTCGTGGACGTGTCGGCCTCTTCGTCCTGGCGGCGGGGCGCAGCCTACGCGGAGCTGGCGCTGTCTCCGGTGCCATCATCAAATTCCTCCACCACCACGTCGATCTCCGCGAACATAGCGTCTTTCACCGCCCGCACGATGCGCAGTCATCATCGCTTGTGGGGGGATGTCCCGAGTGGTGCGGTAGGACATGAGCAACGCCTTCTACTCATCCACGTCCGCCACCATGCTCGTGACGACATTGTCGGTCGCCTGGTCGTGGGCGATTTGCTCCTCCGCGAGCCAGTGCTCGTTGAGGAGCTACAGGTTGTACCTCTGGTCAGCCTATGCCTACCGGGAATGCTGCCTCCCACTCTTCCACCGCCATGTCAGTGTAGTGTGCCCGCGCCTCACCCATGCGAGGGCGGTGGCGTCGGCTCGTCGTCGGTCACCTCTTCCATTGGCTCGTCCGCGTCGCTGTCCTCCGGAGAGCTCGCCGGCAAGCCAGCCTATATCCGGCTGGCCTGGTGGGCCTGCCAGCGAGGCGCAATGCCTAAGAGCTCTTGCTTCTGTTCGCCTGAGAGGCTCTCCCATAGGGATTTAGAGCTCGAGGCTATGGTGGGTATGGTGTAGAGAGGATATCAAGAGCGGATGTGGGATGCGACTATTGCCTGGCCTGGCCATGTTTAAATAGCGGTGGATGCTAGGCCAAGCAGTGGGGTGTTTAATGACAATTGGCAGACGGTCGGACATGTGGCGTTCACATGCGGGCGCCGGAGTAGGTTCCTTGGCAACTACGTTTGTTTCATGGAGGGAGGCGGACGGATGGGTGATGTTTGATGGCGGAGAGAAGGCGCGTGCACCGGGACGCGGAGTGGGGGCACTCACGGCCGGCGCACTACTTCAATGTCGGCTGCACTTAGAGGTCGCGTCCGCTCTGGGCCTTCATGAATGCGGCGCTTACGCTCTGGAGCGGCGTTGACCAACATGAATGTGTGGCAACTGCTTCATGCTGGAAAGGGAGCAGGCGAGGGAGAGGGTTTGGGGTGGGTCCGGGGTGTCGGACCCTGACGTGGAAGCGATCTGGACGCCCGCAAAAACCCCTGATTTTTTTCCGATTGGTGGGAAAACAAACGTTCGGACCGGTCCGCGAACGGATGGGGTACTGCATTGGATGGCAAAACACGTCCAGACCACGTGGTCCGGAACGATGCGGGCGATTTGAGGGAGATGCCGTCCGTACCTTTCTAATTTACGTCTCCTCCTCCTTACTAAGCTCCCACGAGTCCAACCCTAGCCGCCTGCCACCACATCTTCCCTACATGCTACTATCGTGCTCCCCCTCCTCTTCTAGTTCGGCGGCCTCGTTAGCGGCAAGAGGAGTGGGGACCGTCCATCTCTGTTTCTTTTATTAGGATTTTGTTTTCTCGGCAACATCAACAAGGTGGCGGCGGCGATAGCATGTTGGAATAAGGTCTCTCCCTACCCTGCCGACGTCCGATCCAACGTCGACGAAGGTCATGTGAGAGTTTGTGTCCCCAGATTTCTTGGTTCCCTTCAGATCTTGGCAGTTGGTGTGTCTTTCAAGGAGAGCTATGTTGGAAATATGCCCTAGAGGAAATAATATTTGTATTATTATATTTCCATATTCATAATTAAAGAGTTTATATTTCATGCTATAACTGCTATGATCCTAGAATATGCGATTCAGTGGAAAACTCATATGCACGTGTGGAATGATAAACTGTTAAATAAAAGGTTCCTAGCCTTGCCTCTGGGACTAGCTCAAGTGTTGTTGGTGATTACGTTTTTTTGGATCGGATCTTAGGACATCGTTAAGTGTAATTATGATTCTAAAACAACATTGAGATTATGACATTGGAAGAACAATCATATTGAATCGACCCAAACTTGTCTGTTATGAATTGAGTCAATATCCTCTGTAATCAATTGTAATACCACGGAGTGTTAACGTGTGATTTTGCTCCTTAGACCATGAGAGTATCATAGTCACTTCTTACTGTACGGTGGGCTTTGGGGTTGCTCAAACGTCACATGTAACAGGATGATCATAACGACAACTTACAGGTTCATCAGAAAATTTGACAAGAGACTAGATAGCTCAAGAGTGGGATTTTCTTCTCCGACGATGGAGAGACATTCTTAGGGCCCTCTCGGTGTGACGAAATCAATCATCGTCTGGCCAGAAACAGGTGATTTCGTCACAAGGATGCCGGAACACGATAATGATAAAGAAGAACAAAACCCGTAACGAGGATATCGGTATAGTGAGCATGTGATGACTCGGGAGGATCGACACATCCTGGGTTTTGTGAAATATCGCGAAGCAAAAGGAACATCACATGATAACCAAAGGTTCACTCGAGTATCATTCATATGCTCATAGGGATCGATATGGACGTCTATGGTTCCGTTGTCGGTCATTGAACGAAGGGGTTTCGTTCATGTCTATGAGTAACCGAGCCTACAGGGTCACAAGCTTAAGGCAAGCACGATTTGCTAAGTATTAATAAGATGTGAGTGTTGAGGATATATTTGTGGAATTGTTTCATTAATATTCGGAATAGTTTTGAGAGGATCCGGAAGCGTTTCGCGGTCACTGAAAGGGTTTCACCGAATATCGGGTAATACCGGGTATTACCGATAAATAATATATAGGTGGAAAATGTTTCCGGAGATGTTTATTTATATATATATATATATATACATAAACACTATTCTGATCACGGGATGAGAATAATATTCTGATAACAACTTGACCTGCCCCAGCAGTAGTAGTTGAACTTCCCCCAGTGCTAGGTTGAACTTCCGCAAACATTGCCCAAATGGGGCTTGCGATATACCGTTGGAAAGCTATGGACATGAGTATCATGACCCAAGTTAAAATTTTGGCAAAATATAAGCGGTTTAAGAGCAGTTTTGAAAACCGTTTTTTCTTCATACAAAAAACATGAATTGTATTTTCGATCGCATTTATAAACCATTTATCGGAATGAGGCAAATAATATGGCGTTGGAAAGCTGCTGCAAATCCACTCCTTCCACATGTAGAAAGTTTTCTCCAATTCCCTATGGTTAAAGAGTAATTTGAAAAATCATAGAATTTCGCAAACCGAACAGCCGGGTCATATTTTTGATGCTATTTCTAAACGGCTAATCCAATTGAGGCAAATGATATCGCGTTGGAAAGCTTGTGAAAATGCGCTTCTTTTTCATGTATAAAGTTTTTTCTAATTTTGAACAGTTTAAGAGTAATTTAAAAAACAGTTCAAGTTCCACCGAGTTCGTATTTTCGAGTTAATTTTTTAACCGTACGTCCGAATGCAGCAAATGATATGGCGTTGGAAAGCTTAAAGAAATGCGAAACTTTTTGATATATATTGTTTCTCCCAATTCGTTATGGTTTTAAGTCAATTTTGAAAACAGTTAAAAACATTTTTTGGCTGTAATTTTTGCAAACTTTGTCGGAATGGGGCAAATAATATACCGTTGGATAGTTATAAAAAATGCGAAACTTTTTCGTATGTAAAGTGAAAGTGCGTTATATCGACTAGATGGGGGGTGAATAGGCGATTTTTACAAATTCGTCACCGAGGAATTTCAAGGTGAGGAAATTCCTAAGCGACGAACTACTTAGCAGCGGAATAAGTACTCAGATGCATAACATGGCATAAGCACAGTCATCGTGATGAAATGAAATAGGCATAGAGTACAGGTAGCGTGAAACACAGGATAAGCAGGCTGAAGACTAAGTGACTGAAGAAATAGGATTGAGGAAATTGAGAAAGTCTTCAGTCAAAGTCTTCACATAGTAACGATCAAGTAAATCAACACATGAATGAGGAAATGAAAGGGTTGAGGACATAGAACCAGTAGCTCGGTGAAGATAATGATTTGGTAGACCAGTTCCAACTGCTGTGACAGTTGTACGTCTGGTTGGAGCGGCTAGGTATTTAAACCTGAGGACACACAGTCCCGGACACATAGTCCTCACCGTATTCTCCTTGAGCTAAGGTCACACAGACCTCGCCCAATCACTCGTGGTAAGTCTTCACAGGTGACTTCCAAACCTTCACAGACTCGGTCACTCGGCGATCCACAATTTCCTCTTGGATGCTCTAGACCATGACGCCTAACCGTCTGGAGGATGCACAGTCCTCAAAGGTAACAAGCGTCGGTTCCACACAGGAACAATTTCTTCAGTGATGCTCAATCACTTTGGGTTTTAGGTGTTGGGTTTGGGTTTTTCCTCACTTGATGATTTTCGCTCAAAGTCCTCGGAGGATGGGATGCTCTAAATGACAAGTGTCAGTTTCTCTCGGAGCAGCCAACCAACTAGTGGTTGTAGGGGGCGGCTATTTATAGCCTAGGGAGCAGCCCGACATGATAAGACATAAATGCCCTTCAATGATATGACCGTTAGGTGGGTAGGATATTTTGGACAGCTGGCGCATAGCACAGCAACGGTCGGAAATTTGAGCTCTCAAATTCCTCAGGGCTATCATGTTCCTCACTTGTAGGCAATCCGCACTGGCGAATTCCTAACTCCTCAGTCAGAACAAATTCCTCAGAGAATAGAAGAACTTCGTCTCTGTCACTGAAGAACTTGACTGAACTGTATGAGATTTCCAATGGCTTCACTCGAAAGGATTGGTAGGTGTAGGATTTGAGTTGAGCATCACTTGAAAACTTTTTCTTAGTTTTACCTCGACCCCCTTTAACAGTATGGTGTTTCCTATGACTCAAGAAAGGGAAAACAAAACTATGAAAACAAAAGTCTTCACGCTTCATAATCCTCGCATCAATATCAAGTCTTCAAGGTCACACCAATTTCCTCATTTTCAAAGTCTTCAAGAAAACCAAAGTCTTCAACTGAAGACATTCATTTTTAGGGGTCGACTTTCTTCGTAAATATCAAACTCCTCATAGACTTATAGAACCTGTGTACACTCACAAACACATTAGTCCCTTAACCTATGAGTCTTCAATACACCAAAATCACTAAGGGGCACTAGATGCACTTGAACTTCTAGCAACAAAACTTTTAGCCTTTGTTTTTTCATTCTTTTTTTAATACAAAATGCACACCGTGTAGTACGTGAACTTCTCGCAGTTATCAATCTGGACTTCTCTCGGTTATGTGAAAATATCTGAGTTTTTTTTATAGACATCGAACCACTCTACTTTTTTTTATTTTGAACTTCATTGTGTATTTTTAGAAATGTGAAACTTGGAGGTTTTTTAGAAACATCGAACTTCTACGTTATTTCAAATTGAACTTATTGGTTTTATTCTCTAGTAATTGGAAACCTCCGATTTTTCAAATAAATATCAAACTGCTCCGCTTTTTCCAATTGAACTTCTTGGTTTTATTCTCTAGTAACGAGAAAACCTGAGTTTTTTACATACATTGAACTGCTCCATTTTTGTAAAATTAAACTTCTTGGTTTTAATCTTTATTATTGGAGAAAAATGCCCAAAATGTCATTGTTTTTTGTTTCTGTTTTTTGAGCTTCTAAATCCTACGTTTTAATATACTTTGAACTTCTATGTTATTTTAATTTGAACTTCACATTTTTTTGAGTAAAGTTTTTGTTTTTGATTCTTAAATAAACATAAATTTGACTAATTTTTTTATTTTTGATCTTCATGGTCGATTCTTTAATAATAGCGAATATCTGAGTTTTTTAAAGAAGGTAAAATCCTAGTTTTTTTTAATAAACATCGAACCACTTCGTTATTTTATTTTGAACTTCTGTTTTTTTTAAACGAGAAAATTCTTTTAAAACTTTTTTTAGTTTTTCCTTTTTTTAATTTGAACTTCTTCATTTTATTATTTAGTAACGAGAAAACATCTAAGCTTTTTTAACCTTCGAACTTCTCTCTTTTTTACTTTGAACTCCTTAGAAAAATATGGTTTTAAATAAGCAAACAATTTTCTAGGTTTTTAAATTTGAACTTCTAGGTTTTTGACCTTCTCGGTTATTTCAAATTGAACTTCTAGGGGTCTTAAATTTGAACTTCTACATTTTTTTTACCTTCTCAGTTATTTCAAATTCTCTATTTTTTTGAAAATCCATTTTAAATAAACTTTTTTTGGATTGCGCTGTTATTTTGAGTTGGCCTTCTGTCTTATTTTTTAGAAATGAGGAAAATCTAACTTTTAAAAAAATTAGTTATTTTTCAGAAATGAGAAAATTCCAAAATTTTAAAAAAAGAAACACGAGCAATTTCTTGTATGTCCTTTTTTTAGATGACATCTCATTCACATACGAGAAAGTAGTGCCTTAACTTAGCTTTGTTTTTTTAACAAACGAGAAATTCTTTCGAGCTCTTTTGTTGGAATTTTTCATTAAACAGATGGAGGGCGTCAAAGTTTTCACACGCACATAGTTTGAACTCTCTCGGGATCAATATATGAACTTCTGTAGCTTCTTTTTTCACTGAAATCTGAGCTGGTGATATTTGTTTTCTAATACATGATATGCCACAGCAAAATGCTTTTTAAGTTAACACTAACTTTTAATTGTTCGAACTAGTTACATTTTTAATGTTCACTAATAAAACAGGGAGTCGTTCACTGATTAATTATGTAGATATATATAAACTAATGAAAACCATATGCCTCACGCATTCCGCCTTTCGTCAGTTAACTCAGTAGTTATCTAGTGTTGTTTTTCTTCGTTAGTTTAACTTCTTCATGCTTGCGTTCTTGGGCGTGCACACCGCACACAGAAGCGCAGCAGCGGCGGCACACAACACACATAATCCATTTCTTCACTGGACTTCTCTCCATTTTTAATTAGAACTTCAGCAATCAGTCGCAAGAGCTCTATCCGTAGATGTTTGGGAGCACTGTCGGCTGTGGATTAGAATCAATTAGAGAGAGAGAGGGAGAGGGAGAGAGAGAAGTAGCACCACATGATAGATAAACAAAATTGTGATGACAAACAATCAACAGAATTTGCTGCAGCACCGGAATGGGTGGAAGCAACTTTTTCCCATATGATTCCTTCCACTGTGAGATTCATTGAACTGCTGCAAATTTTCAGCCAACTCTGTTTTGTTCTTCAAAACACAAACAATTGAGCTGATGTGGCTGGGCAGGTTGAACTGAATTGAAGTGACTAGAGGTGGTGGCAGTGCGGGGATCTTCACGAGCGTGCAGTACGACAACAGTAGGAGGCGCACTGCACAAGCATGTACTGCAGCGACCTGGTAGTCGGCGACAGTGGTGGGGCATTTGGTCGGCGGTTGGGGGAGGCGCTCTGGTGAGGGGTGGTGCAGGGGCAGGGCCATGCGGCCAGAGATGGAGCTCCACCACCGGATCTGCGCATGCTCCAGCCGCACGACACGCCGACGACGAGAAGAGGCGAGGGTAGGAGAGGCCGAGAGCCAGCCTCAGCAGCACGATGGGAGGTTGATCCGATGGGGCCGGGGCCGGGGAGGCCGGCGGCGGGAGGCGCATCGGGGTCGAGCGGCGGCGATGGGGCCAGGACGGCCGGCGGCGGGAGGCGCATTGGGGTCGGGGGCGGCGACGGGGCCTGGGTAGATGGCGGTGGGAGGCGCGTCGGGGTCGGGGAGTGGCGACAGGGCCGAGGTGGTCGGCGGCGGCGCACCGGCAGTGGGAGGCGTGCTGGAGCCAGGGGGCGGCGGCGGGAGGTTGGTCGAGAGGATCGTGGGTGGTTGCGGGGGAAGGTGGGCGCTGAGAGAAGGTGTTTTTCTTTTTCTTTTTTCCTTTTCACGATCTCGGCAGGATCCCATCGCCCCTATATACCGCGCGGTGATCAGAATAACTATTCTGATCCTGTGATCATAATAGTGCTACTCTCTCTCTCTCTATATATATAATGGTTTTAAAGTATTTAGAACAATTTTATATTTAATTTAATATCAATGAGCCTTAAAAGGCCAAGAGGTGGAAGTCAACTTGGGCCACAAGGGCCCAAGAGGGGAGGCGCCCCTTCCTCTAAGGAAGGAGGCCGAATTGGGGAGGGGGAGGAGTCAGACTCCTCCTCCCCTTGGCCGGCGCACCAAGGGGAAAACTTTCCCCCTTGGTGGCATCCCTCCCTCTCCATCTATCCTATATATAGACGAGGATATGTGCTCTTTTAGATACACAAGTTTTGGAGCCTCCTCTAGTTCTAGTTCTAGTTGGTCCTAGTTGACTAATTAGAGCTAGACTAATCTCCTCCCTCTAATTCTCCAACGACGATTAGCTCTGGACGGTGAAGCGTTGCCGAATCTTGAAGGCTGCAGGCTTGCAACCAAGTAGAGAGGCTGTGTAGGGTAACGCAACAGAAAACAAAAAATTTCCGACCTACGCACCAGCCCAGGACCACTATGGAGACTGCATACAAGGTTTGATCATTTTCGTTACCAACTCGTAGCGCAGCGGAAGAAGAGTCGATGACGATCGGCGGTGCAGATCCCCGCAGCTAGGATTTACAACCTCCCAACCGCGAGGATGTATACCCTCATCCGCCACTCGGACAGCCCTCCGGGAGGCGGTCGAACAGTCCCCCGGACGGCATCGCGGACAGCCCTTCAGGTGGACCTTCGAAACTCGGACGGTCACTCGGACAGCCCTTCGGGAGGACTCACAGAACTCGGACCGTCACTTGGACAGCCCTTCGGGAGGCACTCTCGAACAGCCCCTCGGGCACTAAGATCGAAACTACGACCTCTCTACAGAGTTGCACACATACGGTGTCATCTATCCGGCAGGGCTTCGCCGTCCAGAACTAGTTCCTACCGGAACCCAGACAGCCTTTCGGCTCTACGAAACTATTTCGCGGGGAGGGAGAGAGAAGCCAGATCATTGCATGGCACTTGTATGTGAGAAGGAGTGAGTTTTGGGCAGCCCCCTCACCTCCTATTTATAGGAAAGCCAAGGGGTAGAGGCAAGGGGTAAAAAGACCAAAAGGGGCTCAAGATCTTTTCACCCAAATGCCACATAAGGGTGTGTGTAGAACATATCCACCATGGGGTAGAAGGAAACCCCAAGGGCCCCCCCCCACACCACCATGGACGAAATTTGGTGCTGCCCCCTTTGGGGGGGCCCACCACCTTTCACACACCTTTATCTCTCACCAAAAGTGATTTTCTTCTAGAAGAAAAACCCAAAAAAGCACTTTCACTATTCACGACGACATTTTTCAGCGTCCGTTCGAACTGAAAACATTTATGTGGGCTTAGAACATTTCCAGTACCCACCATAATAATTTTCAACGCGTTCTGGAACAATTCCAGTTTAGTGATTTCATCTGCGAAAAGCATCTGAAGTGGTTCCGGCAGCTCCGGAACATTTCCGGTTTTTCTTCCAGAAAATTCCCAAAAGTTTCCAGAATGATTCTGGCACCCTCCAAGAATTATCGGGCATGTGTCGAAACCAATTTGACTTTATGGTATCCTCTGAAACAACTTTTCAGTTTCACCGGAACTCATCCGGTGACCTCTCTCTGCGGAACTTTTCCGGTGTCCGAAACTTTTCCGGTGTCCGAAACTTTTTCGGTGATTTTCTCTCAGACTCCCTGTCTAGTATTCAGCAGATAGATGACCCTTAAGCATGTGACCCTATAGGTTCGGTGAAGTATAGACATGACACGGAACCCCTTCCGATCAATGATCAACATCGGAGCCGTGGACACCCATATTGACCCCTATACCCACACGAATGAATATTCGAGTGAACCTCCAGTTGCCGTGTGCCATTCCTGTTGCTTCGCGATATGTTACAAATACCCGAGGTGAGACATGTTGGCATTCCCGTGGATCAACAACTTGTCCACTATGCTAGTTACCTTGTTACCGGTATTGTTCTCTTTTCTCGTTACCGTGTTCCGGCATCCCCGTGATCAAATCACAAAGTGTCTGGCCAGACGATGATGGATACCGTAACACCGAGAGGGCCCAGATATACTCTCCATCGTCGGAGGAGCAAATCCCAATCTGGAGCTATCAAGTTACTTGACATACTTTTCCATGAACCCGTAAGCCGCCGTAATAGCCACCCATTTACGGATGACGTTTAACAAACCCCAAAGTTCATGAAGCAAGCATGAAGAAAATCGATACTCTCATGGTCTAAGGAATCATGCAAACGTTAACCATCTCTGTGTTATTAACCATTAACTTGTGACGAATGTAACTCATAGCATAACATCAATCGGGTCGATTCAACACAAATGTTCTTCTAACATTGTGCCCTCAAAGCTGCTGGCATAGACATGCCCATGATTGGGAAAACATAATCATCATGCAACACTTGAGCTAGTCTTAGAGGCATGACTAGGAATACATTTTACCGTTTATTACTCCACACGTGCACATGGGTTTTCCCCAGAGCCTTTATGGATATACGGGCTCGGGAACCACAGCAGTTATAGCATGGAACATAAACATAATAAATAACATTTATTATTGCCTCTAGGGCATATCTCCTACAGACTCCCACTTGCACTAGAGTCAATAATCTAGTTGATGCTAATGCACTTTACACCAGTGGCACACTGGTGTAAATATGCTTCGCTTGTGGTATAGCCTGATGTCCAACGGATCTGACGACTTCAGCTTCGTGTGTATCTTTGCGTATCCTCGCGTTTTTACGCTTTCACAAAATTCATATTTTGTGTGGACTTGGCTTTGTATGTATGTGAATCACAGGTCGAACCTGGATTCCTCAGACTGAGTTATGAAGCAACTACCTGCAGTAGTGTCCCATTGACAAAAGCCATCTTGGAACCATACTAAGTTCATGATTGAACTATATGATTCAACATTTTCTTTGTCGCTTCGAAAGCGGTAACATACTTAGCCTCTGTTATAGAATTCACCATAGTAACTTGTTTGGAACAATTTCCAAATACCGTGCCACCATATTGTGTGTTACACAAAAACCCTTAATTTAAATCAAAAATCGCTTGGAGCATGGATGAAGACTGTATCGATGTAACCTTTTACAACGAACTCTTCATGATCTCCGCTTGCGAGAAAACATGTCATCAGTGCTACTATAGTACTCAATGACCCTTTTTCACTGTTGTCCCATGATCAGAACTTTTGATCACTTTGGTATCTATACTCGCAACAACTTTGGAGTATTGGACATATCTGGTTGTTTTTACATACCATGGAATACATGATTAATCCAAACATGAAGGTGTGTGGAATCTCCATCATGTATTTTGCTCATCAGTGTTTTGGGACAACGAGTCTTGCAAAAACTCTTTCCATGTGACTTCGGCAAGAATCACTCCTTGACGTTTTTAATGCTAAAAGGTTTTAGCATCTTGTCAATATGTATCTTTGCTCAGCCCCATTAGGTAAATCTATCTCCATAGATCATCATGCCTAATATAAAGGCTATTTAGCCCAAGCACTTCATCAAAAAACTATTTTCAAATGAAGTCCTAATTCGTGTCAAGAAATTTATTTCCAATTAACAATGTGTCAAGCACACAACGTTTTTAGAAATTCTATTATGCTCCCACTTACTTTCTTGAATCATAAGCATCTTCGTTACCCATTGATGAAGTCAAACCCCTTTGACTATTTCATCAAAACACGAAGATTCCAACTCCATTTTGCTCTCTTCTGTCCATTGCTGGAACTCTGAAGTTTGCATACTTACTAGCATCCTGTGGAATGACAAAATACCTTGGACTGTAACACATGCAAGTCCTTGGTTTCATTTCCATTATATGGAAATCCTATTGTCATCCATGTTTCATATCTCATGACTGAAATATGTATTAATTGCTAGTTCAACCCGAACCGACTTTAAGCATCGCTACGGTGAAACAACCTCATCGTAGTCAACTCCTTGAATTTGTTATTTCAACAAGTCGAGCTTTATGGATAAAACATTTTTATCCGTATCAGTTTTAAGTTCCATAAATATTCGTTAGACTCTAAGTCTTCCGAAAGGTGTATCAAGGTTTTAATCTTGAATCACTTATATGGAAACTAACTTGTGTTGTATTGGCATTTAGCCAATTCCGGAGTCAGGGCCCATCAACGCTTCCTTGTGTATCGTAGGTATACTGTTGTCTAACAACAATATCTCGTTTGCGCACCTGAGAGGTTTGCACGAGCCTTGCCTACGTGGTTCAGCTGCAAGTTCGACCGAAGTCCATACATTTTATTGTAGAGACATCCATATCAGTCGCAGTAGGAAAACCTGGAATTACTTCAAAGGTCTCTTTCCTTTGATCTGATGACGAAGATACTGTTTATCTCGTTGAGTTGCACTATTCTCCCACTCACCTTTTTGAAAGAACCATTTTCTTCAAAAAGCATACCGTTCTTTGTGGCAAACCTATTTGCCTCGGTATAGTGAGGGAGGAATACCCAATTACTTGGGATAACCTACAAAGTAGCACTTGTCTGATTTGGAATAGGTTTGTAACCTTTTACACAAGCCCCATATTCCAAATGTTAAGAAAAGATATAACATGGTTGGGCGTACCATACCATGGTGTCATTTCAACAGACCCGATGGAGCTCTTTTCAGTGTAAAAGCCGTAGTCTCTAAAGCATCACTCTTTAAAAGGGATAATGGCAAATTTATTTATGTCATCTTTGATCTTACCATGTCATAAATGGTTCGATTACATCTTCACGGACTTTCCACTCACAGTGGTGTTCCGGGAGGTGTAAGTTATGAAACTCTTTTCACAACTCATCAGACATTCGCTAAACTTGTAACTCAAATATTCCTTTCTGCAATCCAATTGTAGAAACATAATTTTCTTGTTACAATAACTTCTACTTCATTCTTGAAAACCTTTTGAATGAATTCAAAAGATCTAGACTTACGTCTCATCAAGTAAATATCCACATATCTACTTGAGTCATTTCTGAAGATAGATAAATCCACTACTTATAACATTTATCGGACTACACACATCAAATGTATGATCACCAATAAGTTTGTTGTCCATTCCTTATGGCATGTGAATGGTATATTAGTCATTTCTCTTTTCGAAGGAAATTTGCAAGTGTCAGATGATTCAAAATCAAACGACTTCAAAATCCATCATAATGGAATTTATCCATGCGGGTTTCTCCAATGTGACCAAATGTAGTGCCACACTTATGTGGTATTCTCTTAGTCTTATGACATTTAGCGTCAGTGTTATGGGTGTATCATATTACTATCAATATTCATAACATACATCCCATCTGGATGGAAGCATGGCCCTTCATGTTATTCATAATACTGAACAACAATTGTTCTTTTTATGAACAACCCTTTTGCAACAAACATTGTGCAAGGGGCTAGAGTGTAAAACTCTAAAATGAATTATGAAAGTAAATCCAGAGGTAATATATTATTATCATTATTCATAACATACACCTCATCCTCAATGAAAGTATGGCCCTTATGTTATTCATAACATCGAACATAAAAAGTTCTCTTATGAACAACCTTCTTGCAAGATACCTTATGCAATGGGCTAGAGTTTGTGAAACTCTAAATGAATTATGAAAATAAATGCAGACAGTAATACACCGATGGAAGGTATAGTAACATTTACTATGTTCCATGTGTGTATCTCAACCTCATTTCTGGCTAGTCTTTCAGGCCATAGTAGTTCTTACATCGAGTTGCAACAGAATGCAATCGGGCGGGTATCTTTGTGATTAACTCACAATACCCAAGAATCAGTGATTAACAATTTAATCATAATTCCCAAGAACTATATCTTTGACTAGCCTTCTATACATCAAAAACTTGTATGACATTCATACATGAGCTGGATATTCCAGTCTTCTCTCCTTTTGCCTTTATACTTCTAACAGTTTAACTTTTAGTATTTCTCCTACTCTCAGAAGAAGCACCCAACTTAAGAGTGGTGTTAGCCGGACTTCCTAGGCGTGAAATTTTCACTAACACCCTTCGGACACTTCCTTTCTCTTTAAGTTGTTGTTTTATTCACCTTTCATCATATGACAGACGTTCTTCTGGATCCCTCTCTTATTAGTCTAATGCATAGTAAACTCCTTTACTAATAGTTTGCAAACAAACATTGCTTTGGATATCTCATATCTTTTAGCCTTTGTCTGTCTCTGAAAATGATTTTCAGATTCCATGAATATCACATAACTATGCAAACTTTCGAAGTTCGGGTCTCATGGAAGCAAACATATTGCACTTGACTGAGACAGAATTCTAGCTTTTGGATCGAAGGACGAGAGTCACATGATCCATAGCATTAGCGGGAGAATACCAAAAGTATGTGATAGGACAAAGTCCTTCTCGGCACTTTAGAGGACAATCCTCACATTACGTTACCAACCATAAAGTTTTAACCAGATATTTAACAGCTATTCAAATTTAATAGGGAAGGTGGAAATGCGAGCCATTATTGTACAACTATTATGCAAACCACACTTAGACAGTGTTCATAATTAATTGCACTGAGAATTAAACAAGTTAATTCTACAGTGCGCTCCCACTCAAATCAATATCTCTCATAATTGATTGTGAGTGATACAAGATCCGCATTTCCATTCAACGCCATTGAACGAGATGAACACTGATGGCGCGAACTTCAATCGGTAGGCAAACTTGCCGATCACATCTCTATGTGACTCTTGTTCATCTTTCGATGGGCGTGTTCCGAGCTCAGGGAGATCCTTCCAGAACGTCAAGACAACCAAGTGATCTCGCTGTGAGGTCTCAACTCACCCGTCTCACACATCCCTAATCGTTCGCACCCAGGGAGATCCTGTGATACCCCGAAAAGTTAGGTGCCGTGACGGTGCTACACTTGGGAGAACACTAACTACTTGATATTTTTGCGAGAGATCACCCTAATAAAAAGCGACTACCGCGCAATCAAAAAGGGTGCATCATAAGGGATAAACATCTCAGGCAATTCATAATAGCATGATATGGTATAGCCCTTCCTGACGAAGAAGTCTTTCATTTCTTCGTCTCCGGCACTCGCGTTGGTGTTCACCTTCGCGAAGATTGCCACCACCTTGTCGATGCACCAGATAATATTGCTATCTCCATAGCAGATAAAATAAATGCAATACTTAAGGTTGACACGCAGGTCATTAAAGTGCAATCATATGGCTCCAGCCATCATGCCAAATCATGACACGCAGGCCATGTTAATCAATTTACACCATATAGTCATCTCATACATAATCAAATTATTATGAGCACTGCTATACCACATCACATGCACATGCAAACCCTCCTGCAAAACCAAGTTAGACGCCTCTAATCGGTTCATGCAAAAACTTGTTTTTCGTGGCTTCTAAGGTTTCGAAACAAACCGAAGCTACCAACGTCCATCATCAAGTATGATAATTCAAGTCGCTAGATTAACTTCCCAGGGTGTATGAAAACTGAGATAATAAAATCTCGAGCCCCATACTAAACTTCGTCATATGCATGACCCCCGTGCAGATCAAATCTGCATTGCCCTTTCGTCTGCGAAATTTCATCTTTCTTTTTAACTACGGTGGAATTCAATGAACTGTTAGCACTTCGTTGATCAATCAGGATCGCGGATTGCCAGAACATTGAAATTCCACCATGCTGTTATCAAGATCAGAAATATGCAAATTCCAGGGAAGCAACAAGAACCTCGGGTAACAGATTTCATCTGCTACCCGCACAAATAATTTTCGGTAATAGAACTCATCTACTACCTAATTATATTATGCAACACCCATACATCTCATGTATTCTAGATCGCAACCTGCATCTACGCATAGCACGGCTCATGATGCCATTGTAGGGTAACGCAACAGAAAACAAAAAATTTCCGACCTACGCACCAGCCCAGGACCACTATGGAGACTGCATACAAGGTTTGATCATTTTCGTTACTGACTCGTAGCGCAGCGGAAGAAGAGTCGATGACGATCGGCGGTGGAGATCCCCGCAGCTAGGATTTACAACCTCCCAACCGCGAGGATGTATACCCTCATCCGCCACTCGGACAGCCCTCCGGGAGGCGGTCAAACAATCCCCCGGACGGCGTCGCGGACAGCCCTTCGGGTGGACCTTCGAAACTCGGACGGTCACTCGGACAGCCCTTCGGGAGGACTCACAGAACTCGGGCCGTCACTTGGACAGCCCTTCGAGAGGCACTCTCGAACAGCCCCTCGGGCACTAAGATCGAAACTACGACCTCTCTACAGAGTTGCACACATACGGTGTCATCTATCCGGCAGGGCTTCGCCGTCCAGAACTAGTTCCTGCCGGAACCCAGACAGCCTTTCGGCTCTACGAAACTATTTCGCGGGGAGGGAGAGAGAAGCCAGATCATTGCATGGCACTTGTATGTGAGAAGGAGTGAGTTTTGGGCAGCCCCCTCACCTCCTATTTATAGGAAAGCCAAGGGGTAGAGGCAAGGGGTAAAAAGACCAAAAGGGGCTCAAGATCTTTTCACCCAAATGCCACATAAGGGTGTGTGTAGAACATATCCACCATGGGGTAGAAGGAAACCCCAAGGGGCCCCCCCCACACCACCATGGACGAAATTTGGTGCTGCCCCCTTTGGGGGGGCCCACCACCTTTCACACACCTTTATCTCTCACCAAAAGTGATTTTCTTCTAGAAGAAAAACCCAAAAAAGCACTTTCACTATTCACGACGACATTTTTCAGCGTCCGTTCGAACTGAAAATATTTATGTGGGCTTAGAACATTTCCAGTACCCACCATAATAATTTTCAACGCGTTCTGGAACAATTCCAGTTTAGTGATTTCATCTGCGAAAAGCATCTGAAGTGGTTCCGGCAGCTCCGGAACATTTCCGGTTTTTCTTCCAGAAAATTCCCAAAAGTTTTCAGAATGATTCTGGCACCCTCCAAGAATTATCGGGCATGTGTCGAAACCAATTTGACTTTATGGTATCCTCTGAAACAACTTTTCAGTTTCACCGGAACTCATCCGGTGACCTCTCTCTGCGGAACTTTTCCGCTGTCCGAAACTTTTCCGGTGTCCGAAACTTTTTCGGTGATTTTCTCTCAGACTCCCTATCTAGTATTCAGCAGATAGATGACCCTTAAGCGTGTGACCCTATAGGTTCGGTGAAGTATAGACATGACACGGAACCCCTTCCGATCAATGATCAACATCGGAGTCGTGGACACCCATATTGACCCCTATACCCACACGAATGAATATTCGAGTGAACCTCCAATTGCCGTGTGCTATTCCTGTTGCTTCGCGATATGTTACAAATACCCGAGGTGAGACATGTTGGCATTCCCGTGGATCAACAACTTGTCCACTATGCTAGTTACCTCATTACCGGTATTGTTCTCTTTTCTCGTTACCGTGTTCCGGCATCCCCGTGATCAAATCACAAAGTGTCTGGCCAGACGATGATGGATACCGTAACACCGAGAGGGCCCAGATATATCTCTCCATCGTCGGAGGAGCAAGTCCCAATCTTGAGCTATCAAGTTACTTGACATACTTTTCCATGAACCCGTAAGCCGCCGTAATAGCCACCCATTTACGGATGACGTTTAACAAACCCCAAAGTTCATGAAGCAAGCATGAAGAAACTCGATACTCTCATGGTCTAAGGAATCATGCAAACGTTAACCATCTCTGTGTTATTAAACATTAACTTGTGACGAATGTAACTCATAGCATAACATCAATCGGGTCGATTCAACACAAATGTTCTTCTAACATTGTGCCCTCAAAGCTGCTGGCATAGACATGCCCATGATTGGGAAAACATAATCATCATGCAACACTTGAGCTAGTCTTAGAGGCATGACTAGGAATACATTTTACCGTTTATTACTCCACACGTGCACATGGGTTTTCCCCAGAGCCTTTATGGATATACGGGCTCGGGAACCACAGCAGTTATAGCATGGAACATAAACATAATTATGAATAGGGAGATAATAAATAACATTTATTATTGCCTCTAGGGCATATCTCCTACAGGCTGTGCTTTCGGTCTTCGGTTTGAGGAACTGTTCGTGGGCGGTTTGCGGGATCGTTCATCGACGGTTCGAGGGGCTCCAAGTACGATCTACACCGACACGATCTTCTTCCGCTGCAACTCGGTGACGGTAACGATCTTAATCCCAACCTGTTATGCATCTTCATATTGATATTGGGTAGGCGCGATTTTTTTTGTTTTCTACTACATTTCCCAACAAGCTATTTGACTGACTATTGGTGTCGCAACTTTGATATACTCTTCCGTGTTGTTCTGTTGCATGGTCTGGTTTGTCTAACCCTCAAAACTAGTTGTGATAGATTGCAAGTCTGTGTTCTACATGGGGTGATGCTCTAGCCAATGGTGCTTGTCATGGATATAATCCTGACAATACTATGGGGGTGTGCATGAAAAGGAAATCGTATCTATCGATCAATGTGGATGGTAGTACACTTAAGGATTTATACAAGTTTGGGCCCTCGTCGGAGGAGGTAACACTCTACTCCTCTATGGTGTTCTTTCTCTTGGCGCGGGTTACAATATGGGAGAGTTCTACCCTCATCCCGGTGCCCTATGCGCTAGGAGGGGTGTCATAACAAGTTGGTAATAAGTGCTATTGATGATCTAAGGCATGACCGACTGTCCGTGGCCATTACTTCTAGCAACTATCTTATTTAACTAGATAATGACGTCATTGAGTAAGCGTAGCATTAGCATTGATGGCATCATGGGAGTCATGGTATCCCAGAACGCAATCGAATGTAGGAAGACTGACTTCTCCTGTCCTGGTGAAGATCGAATGTTGGTTCTTATCCATCAAGGGGGTGTACGGTCTGACTGTAGGGACTTATCTGACGGTGACGAACCCTCGGTCTTGGGCTGTAACGTTATCAACATTGGATTCATCACAAAACTCAAATAAATTCCCAAGATCACAAGAAGTATCATAAGTATCTCCCCAATCATGATCATCATAACAAGTAGTAGACATAACAAAATCATCCTCAATAGTGCCTATAAACATAGTGTCACCATAGAAAGCAATACTTTCATCAAGTGTGTCATCTACATCACTTGAATCATAAAGATTATCATGTTTATCCCAACCATACTTTCCTTTCAATGAGCATATTCCAATAGCCTTTTCTTTTATAACTTCTTTATTATTAGCTACTGGTTCACATTATGTAGCAAGTTTACAAAATGATGCATAATTATCCATATCCAATAGTTTTATTTCTTGTTTGTTGTTTGTGTGTGTGATAAGGATGGCATGCTGAAGTTTCAATATTTTTGGTATTTTTTAGTTTTTTGGCAAGCAAATAAGAAAGTAAACAATGAATAAAAAGTAACTAGGCAAGATATATAACAAGGATGTAATGTAGTAGTGTGAAGGACCTGTTTGTTTGAGAAGAAACTCCCCGACAACGGCGCCAGAAATCTTGTTTGCTCTGTCGTAAGAGTGGTTGGGTAACCCCCAAGTATAAGGGTGAAGTAACCTAGCAATAAGTATTCCCCTCAGTAGAAAACCAAGATTTATCGAACCAGAAGGAGTTCTTCCAGCAAACAAAGTCAGTGGTGCCTGCACATTAAACACAAGACAAAATTGTCCCCAACACGTCAAGAAGGTTGTCAAGCTTCTTGTCTTGCTAATTACAAGATTAAATTGTATGGTATCATAGGAATTGATAGGTAGATAAAATAAAAGAAACAGTACTGCAAAGAAATATTGTTTTTGGTAAAGTTTTAAGGATATGAAGATAGACCCCCCGGGCCATAGGTTCACTACTGACATCTCTCCAAGCATGCAGGTGTGGTGTGGTGAACAAATTATAGTTGTGCAACGATTAAATTGCAATATTTATATTTATGACTATGATCATTCATGATATAATCTCATATAGGCATTACATCTGTGATATGTAAACCGTTATCCAACTGCAACTACAACCACAACTAATGCTCCACCCCAATACCGATATCCAGCATGCATACCGAGGTACTAAGTTCATAACAGATAGAGCATTTAAATAAGCAAAAGGACATAATGCAGACATCAAAGCTATCATCCAAGTATGATAAATAAACTATTATTTTATTCTTAGTGGCAACAATACAATACGTGTCATGTTCCTTTTTGTTACAGGGATATACATCACCGCAAGATGTGAACCCACTACAATTCACAACTTCCTATGAAGAACTACCCATCAGTCTTGGCAACAAATAGATGGGAGCACATACAAAGCTACTTAGTTGTAGAATAACTTCAAAAGATTCAATTGAATTCAGTGAACAATCTGATCTTTAAGTGAATATTCATCATATTCCAACAAACACACCATAGATTACATCATATGGATCCCGATCATGTGAGGCATCTCATGGAGACTTTGTATCTAATCACAAGGGAGAGAGGATGCCATCTGGCTACTGCTATGGACCCTAAAATCCTAAAGGAACAACTCACACATGGTCATGGAGGGAGCATGATTGATGAAGATGCCTTCAGCGATGGATTCCCCCTCCGGTAGTGTGCCAGAATATGCCTTCGGATTGGTCCCTCAGAATTGAAACTTGTGGTGGCGGAAAAAATCAGAGAAAATTTGCTCTTAGGGTTTCGCCAAATATGAAATTTATAGGATGAAAAATGGACGGAAGACAGTGGCCAGGGGTAGCCACCCCCACGGGGGTCCACCCTAAGCCGCGCCACCTGGTTGCGTGGGGGCCCTGGCTGCCCCCCTCCCCCCCGACAGGTCCCGATACTTTCTGGAATCTTCTGATCATGAAAAAAATTGTTTAAATCCTCAGGTATTTTTGACCTCCGTACATATGGATTTTCTGAAAAACCAAAAACATGTAGAAAATAGCGACGGACTCTCAGCACTAAATTAATAGGTTAATTCAGAAAAATAATATAAAATTGCTATTAAAATTATTCAAAAGTGATATTATAATAGCATTAAATAATAAAAAATGTACATACATTTGAGATGTATCGCCTCCTGGATAGTGCGCCGCATCGCTGTCGCTGTCGTAGCCGTAGCAGCTTCGCCGCCCCAATCTCGCTCCCGACGAACTTCGGCCACTCCTCAACCCCATGTTTGGTCCATATGATGTGCGCGAGTATGGGCTCCATCCTGGTGCCCGCAGAGTGGATGAGTCTCGTCGGGATGTGTCGCCAACGTGTGGGCCTCCAGTTAGCGACTGGACGAAAGAGAGGTGAGTGAGAGTGAGTTTTTTCTTTTTTCTCATATGGATGAATGGCCCCATATGTAAGTGACATACGTAGCGAGGGGTAAAAATATCCAGAGAACGTTTCAGAGACTGTGAAACAACTTTGAGTGAATGGAAACGACATGAGGCTGGTCGTAATGAGAGTATCATAGCTAGTATCATACAATGCCAACCAGGTAATTTTGATGAGGTGTCATAAAATTAAATGAAAAAAGAGAAGGTTGAGTACCATATCATGATACCGTATCATAATAAATGCTATACTACTATGTGTCATGAATGACAATAAATAAAGTATCACATGATACTAATATATGATAGAGTCATGCTATGCACACGACAAAATATGCACAATTCACACACGAAAATTGAATCCAGCCAGACAACATTTACCTGAGAAGGGCACTAGCCGCTGGATGTGCACGTCGTGCACAAGCCGGGCACAAGTATTATCCAAGAAGCAGTTTCGTATATGATACTATGCATTAGGGAGATATTATCATACACTAGTATCATATTCATGATACTAGTATATGATACTCTCCATTACAACCAGTTTGAAAGGGTGTTTTCATATGCGCACCACACAAAAGAGGAGCAAAATTGAGCATATTATTGTTTGGTTCCTGATAAGTGTCACACGTGTGGCATGAAACAATTCCGCCCTGACGTTTTTTGATGGCAACTTTAGTTACCCGAAGATGGCAACTTTAGTTGTGAGGCATGATAACTTTCTGTTTGGATGGCAAGTTTCAATTTTTTTGATTTTTTTTTCGGATGGCAATTTTAGTTGTAAACACGGCAGGACGGTGTACTTTGTGCCATACGTGTGACACTTATTATCCGGGTATTTTTGTCTTTTTAGATAAGAGTGGGCACAAATTAAAAAAAAAAGAATTGTTTCTTTCCACTGTGTGTTATTAAAGCAGGTCTGACTTGCTATAGTACTCTTAGGAGGGCCGCTCTCCGGCTCCCGACATTAAATAAGCATGGTTGCTGCTACGGACATTAAATATGCATGGTTGTTGAAAAATCCATTTCGCACCACTTGATCGCGCTATTTGACGGATACTCCCTCCTTTTCGGTTTATTGGGATTATCTTAATTTCTTAATTTTTATATTATAAGTCTTATTTTCATTTCTTTTCACCACATGTTTACATTTCAAGGCGTATTAAATTATTGCATGCATGTAACCATTTCTACGCCACATGTTTAAAGTTTGAGTAATTTTATAAATTACGAGATACATTCCTTCACACAGCATCTACCTGATCTACCTGGTGAATGAGTTTAGATTTAAGCCTTATAGAGATTTCAGATTTAAGTGTGTTTAAAGATGCCCTCATGTGTGCAACGGTGATCTTTTTTCTTTTCATAAAGCATTGAGAGGCAAATTGCATTAGGGTGATCTTTTTGTTTTTCATAAAGCATTGAGAGGCAAAGAGGCGATGCTATTGGAGTGTCTAGTTTCTTTCCAGAGACGAAGGCAAAATTATGCAACACTCGGTACACGCATAGCGAGAGTTTTGAGTTCGGTAGGCTATCTGACTCACACTTGTGTGGCGGCGCCGGCAACGCACAGTCGGTTTGGAGTGTCTAGTTTCTTTCCAGAGACGAAGGCAAAATTATGCAACACTCGGTACACGCATAGCGAGAGTTTTGAGTTCGGTAGGCTATCTGACTCACACTTGTGTGGCGGCGCCGGCAACGCACAGTCGGTGTAACGTGTACTCCCTCTGTTTTTATTTAGTTCGCGTATTAGCTTTGATCAAAATCAAGCTTTATAAACTTTGACAAAGTTTATAAATAAAAATATTAACATATACAATAACAAATCAATACCCTTAGATTCATTATTGAATGCACTTTTGTTATGATAAATATTTATATCTTTTTCTATAAACTTGATCAAATTTTATGAAATTTGACTTCAGTCAAACATAATATGCAGAGTAAATACAGGGTAAATAAAAACGGATCATAATATGCAGAGTAAATACAGGGTAAATAAAAACGGATGGAGTACTATTGAGCCGCTTACTCGACGTGTACAGTTCATCGCGTCCATCTTTTTCAGAGATGATATTCATTCTACCAGATCGATGACGTGAAAGAAACCTCAATACAGTGATCGGCCTAGATACATAGTACTCCTACATGAGAAAAACGTGATGTTAGGACGTTATAGGAGCCTCAGGGAGTGGGGCGTGTTCGTTTCAGCCGTGGCGCGTCGCGGCAGCACCGGGCTCGGCACCGCCGTCCCCGTCACGGCGGTCCTTGAGGGCCCGGAACACCCGGGAGCTCTCCTCGAAGATGTGTCGGCGGTCCTTGAGGGCCCGGAACACCCGGAAGCTCTCCTCGAAGATGTGCGCGCGGCGGCCGTAGTCCGTGGGGCTACGGCCCTCGTCTTCCCCGGCCGTGGCCTCGTCCTCCAGCAACTCCAGCTGCTCCACCTCGTCCTTCTCTTGGACCCGCTCCTGAGGCACGGGCTCGCCCTCATTGCGCGCCTCCATCGGTTCCGCCCGGCCACCGCACTGCACGCGGAGTGCCGTGGTGGTGGTGCACATCACGGCACGGCCCATCCCAAGCCCTCATTGCGCGTCTCCATCGGTTCCGCCCGGCCACCACACTGCACGCGGAGTGCCGTGGTGTGATGCACGTCACGGCACGGCCCATCCCAAGCCCTCATTGCGCGTCTCCATCGGTTCCGCCCGGCCACCGCACTGCACGCGGAGTGCCGTGGTGGTGGTGCACGTCACGGCACGGCCCATCCCAAGCCTTTCCGCCGAAGCGAGCGAGCGCGGGACGGCACGCAACGATGGGTGCACAGGCACAGCCGTCGCGGTTTGGGTGGGGGAAACGGACTGCATGGTCGTGCAAAGGTGAGCCTTGCACGTTGGGTGGCTTGGCTAGCTTGGGGAATGGGGACCTGTACGTGCTCTACGTGACGGCGGTTGGATAGGATCGGTAGTAGGTGTCTGTCGGTTTGGGCGTGGGAGTGGTTAGATTTTATACGAGGGCCTGAAGATTCCGGACGTCGCCCAGCTCGCGCGCGGCGTGGCAGGCTCGCGCGACGCGTGGAGCCACGTATCCCCCGGCTGCGCTGACGGAACAGTGTGGGCGGGCGTCGCGCTGTCGGTTTGGAGAGAGCGGGGCCAGTCGTAGGCAGGTTTGCCTTCCACAAACAAGCACGATTCCAGTTCGAACATCGAGGCTGCCGACTCAGGATTCAGGAGCCCCCACCGTCCGCGGATTATCGCCGTCCCGGGTCTGGTGGCCTGCGCCCAAATTTAGTGTTTTGACTTTTTTATAACAGTTTAGTCGGACCTAGAGAGAGAGAGAAACTGTATATACCTACGGAGAGGAAAAATTTCGTAGTAAGCAATGCAACCTTACCGTCAATCATCTTGGCGGTCGGCTACTCAACTCTACCGTTGACCCGGTGATAGGTGGGCAGTGCACCGCAACGGTGTTGTACCTAAAACTTAAACATTGTTTACGGTAAGTAGGTAATTTTTCGACTAATTTAATCTATAAACAAATCACTAGCATGACATTGATAGAATTAACGACATACTGATTCTGATCTAGACAAGCACGTACTATTCAAACAGTAGACGCATCTACACATAATGCTAGTACTGCTAATGCGGAAATAAACATGAGCGAGATAAACGTGTTATACCCTCCAGTAGGCCAGACAGAAGCCGCGGCGGCGGTGGCGGCAGCACGTCCTCGGCTGCCTTCTTGTCGGCCTCGAGCTTCTCAGCGGAGAGACTGTCGGTGTCGGACTGAGACATGGTGATGATGAAGACGACGTGGACGTAGAGTAAGCAGACGAACGGAGGCGAGCAATCGCGTAGTCGATTCCCAAAAACCTATTCGCCCCTCTCCCGTACAGCATCCGGAGAGGCGGGGTTTCAGAGACCTGCTCTCCCGTCGACCGTGTACGCGGCGGATGGGATGGAGTCACCGGCGGCAGCAGCAGCAAAGGAACGACGATGGGCGTGGAGCAGATGTGATCTGTTCGTGGAGGCTAGGGTTAGGAGACACCTCACACTTATATAGGCGCAGCCGCCAGGAGAAATGTGGGCTCGACCCACGTCTGAGTCCGTGACAGCCCACGATCCGACGTCTCATATCGTGGCCCAGCTGTCAGAAAACTCTCCGTTACTGACTGGCAAAAATAAGCGCATAGGTGTGAGCTCGGCTAATTCCCGCAACCCGCGGCGCGGCGCGTCGTGACGAGGCGTGGCGAGGCGGGCGGCGGAGTAGGAGTGCACGAGGGCATCGTCTATTCTCAAGCTCCAATAGCATGTGGAAGAGAAACCCTTATAAGGAGGTCCAACTCCTCTCCAACTTCCGGGGTGGGACTAAACTTCGCACTACACCTAGTGCCAATTAAACCCACATGGGCCCTTAGAGATTTTCAAAAATTGTTCAATGGGCCCTAGCCCACCCTAATATTTCAACAATCCCCCACCAGGTCTCGAGGGCCCATTGTGTCCTCTGTTCCAATTGCTGTTTCGATATACCAGTGTTTCAGTGTAAGACCTGTTAAGGTTGAACTTCACCTAGAGCAAGTAGCTACACCCCTTCACAACTGAACAATGGACTATACCTTGAATTGTCAGTTTGGCGTAAAGAAGCTTCACCACATGTCTTACTAGTACTAGGCTGTCGAAGGCTGACCCCTCGGATGGAGCTTATAAGTCACACTCCTGGCCTATTCATGAGCTTACTAGAGATCACCCCAATCTCATAGACTGTGACCAGCAGTCGGACTCATATAGGTGTGTTACTCCAAAGATCGCTCTGTAGGATAGCATCTTGGTTACATAAGCTTTGGAACACATTAAGAATAGTCATCCTACCATACTGTATCGAGAGTATTGCATCTCCAACGGAGTGGGTTAGTATAGTTACTCTCCTCAGTTCACCACTGACTTGTTTTCCCAGGTCCTAGTTCACGGGATCTCCGATCATATAGGTTGGGTTACCACCATGGCAACTTATGTGGGTCTCATACCCATCTCCCTCGATGCATTATCTATCACAACACGTGATAGCCCTTTTTTAAAGGGATCTGCCAGATTCTTAGCCGTTTGGACATACTCCAACGCTATCACTCCGGAGTTTCTTAATTTTCTGAGAGCTTTTAATCTCATTCTTATGTGTTTGTTGGACTTCATGTTGTCCTTTGAACTCTTCACCTTGATGATGACAGTCTGATTGTCACAGTTCATAAGGATAGCCTGAACCGGTTTATCAACCAATGGCAAGTCCATCAAAAGATCTCGAAGTCATCCTGCTTCGACACCAGATGTGTCTAATGCTGTTAACTCTGCTTCTATTGTCGGTCTCGTTAAGATCGTTTGCTTGCAAGACTTCCAGGAAACAGCGCCACCTCCAAGGATAAACATATACCCAGTTGTGGCCTTCATCTCATCAGCATCAGAGATCCAATTCGCATCACTATACCCTTCAAGTACCGACGGGTATCCGGTATAGTGAAATCCATAGTTCATAGTACCTTTCAGATAGCGCATAACTCTCTCAATAGCATGCCAATGTACATCACCCGGATTGGAAACAAACCGGCTCAGTTTGCTCACAGCAAACGCGATGTCAGGCCTCGTTGCGCTCGCTAGGTACATGAGTGAACCAATGATACGTCTCCGTCGTATCTACTTTTCCTAACGCTTTTGCTCTTGTTTTGGACTCTAATTTGCATGATTTGAATGAAACTAATCCGGGCTGACACTGTTTTCAGCAGAACTATCATGGTGTTGTTTTTGTGCAGAAATAAAAGTTCTCGGAATGGAACGAAACTTTTTGGAGAATTTTTGTGGAATAAATGAAAAATACTGGAGTCAAGAACCACCGGAGGGGGGCTCCTGGGTGAGCACAACCCACTAGGGCGCCCCCCCTCCAGGCGCTCCCAGGTGGGTTGTGCCCACCTGATGGCCCCGCAGACCCTAGCTCCGACTCTATAAAATCCTATTTTTGGAGAAAAAAATCAGGGAGAAAGAATTATCGTGTTTCACGATACGGAGCCGCCACATCCTATTCTTCATCGGGAGGCCAGATCTGGAGCCTGTTTGGGGCTCCGGAGAGGGGGATCTTCGATCTTCGTCATCACCAACCCTTCTCCATCGCCAATTCCATCATGCTCCTCATCGGGAGTTAGTAATTCCTTTGTAGGCTCGATGGTCGGTGAGGAGTTGGATGAGATTCATCATGTAATTGAGTTAGTTTTGTTAGGGCTTGATCCCTAGTATCCATTATGTTCTGAGATTGATGTTGTTATGACATTGCCATGCTTAATGCTTGTCACTTTGGGCCCGGGTGCCATGATTTCATATCTGAACCGTTTATGTTATCACCATTATATCTATGTTCTAGATCCGATCTTGCAAGTCATATTCACCTATTACGTGTTATGATCCGTAAACCCCGGTGTGACAGTAATCAGGATACTTTCCGGTGATGACCGTAGTTGAGGAGTTCATGTATTCACTATGTGTTAATGCTTTGTTCCGGTTCTCTATTAAAAGAAGGCCTTAATATCCCTTAGTTTCCTTATGGACCCCGCTGCCACGGGAGGGTAGGACAAAAGATGTCATGCAAGTTCTTTCCATAAGCACGTATGACTATTTACGGAATACATGCCTACATTATATTTATGAACTGGAGCTAGTTTTGTATCGCCCTATGTTATGACTATTATATGATGAATATCATCCAATGAATTCACCGATCCAATGACTATGAATTTTCCATATATTGTTCTTGCTAAGTTAATACTGCCGTTGCTACTGTTGCACTTGCTACAAAACCATTGCTATCATTGTTACTGTTACTGTTACTATCATCACTGCTATCAAAACTATCATATTACTGTGCTACTGATCATATTGCTGCAGATAATTAATCTCCAGGTTGTTGGGAAACGTTGCATGGAAAAAAAATCTACTCACACGCAAGATCTATCAAGGAGATGCATAGCAACGAGAGGGGAGAGTGTGTCTATGTAGCCTCGTAGACCGTAAGCGGAAGCGTTTGTTAACGCGGTTGATGTAGTCGAACTTCTTCGCGCTCCAACCGATCAAGTACCGAACGTACGGCACCTCCGTGTTTTGCACACGTTCAGCTCGGTGACGTCCTCCGCCTTCTTGATCCAGCAAGACGACGAGGTAGTGGATGAGTACCGGCAGCACGACGGCATGGTGACGGTGATGGTGAAGTGATCTCCGCAGGGCTTCGCCTAAGCACTACGAAAATATGACCGAGGGTGTGAACGGTGGAGGGGGCGCCACACACGGCTAAGCAATTATTCTGGGTGTGCTAGGCGCCCCCTCCCACCTATATATAGGTGGGGGGAGGGAGGAGGCAGCCTGGAGGCGCCCCAAGTGGGGCCGAATCCCACTTGGGGTCCTGCCCCAAGCCGCACCACCCCTGCCATGTTTAGGTGCGGGGGAAAGGCAGGGGAGGGAGGCGCCCCCCTCCCTTTTCCTTTCTCCCATGAGAAGGGGAAGGCAGGAGGGGCTAGCCCTCCCCCCTTTCCTTCCCTAGGGCCGGCCGGCCAGGGAGAGGGGCGCACCAGCCCCCTGTGGGCTGGTCTGTCCCCCCCTTGGCCCATAAGGCCCATAACACCTACCGGGGGTGTCCGGAACACCTTCGGGTGACCCGATGACTACCCGGTGCATTCCGAAACTCTTTCAGTGTCCGAATACCATCGTCCTATATATTAATCTTTACCTCTCGACCATTTTGAGACTCCTCGTCATGTCCATGATCTCATCCGGGACTCCGAACAACATTCGGTCACCAAATCATATAACTCATATAATTAACACTATATTGTCAACGAACGTTAAGCGTGCGGACCCTACGGGTTCGAGAACTATATAGACATGACCGAGACACCTCTCCGGTCAATAACCAATAGCGGAATCTGGATGCCCATATTGGCTCCTACATATTCTACGAAGATCTTTATCGGTCGAACCGTTATGACAACATACGTAATTCCCTTTGTCCATCGGTATGTTACTTGCCCGAGATTCGATCGTCGGTATCTTCATACCTAGTTCAATATCGTTACCGGCAAGTCTCTTTACTCGTTCTATAATATATCACCTCGTAACTAACTCCTTGGTCATTTGCTTGCAAGCTTATGATGTGTATTACCGAGAGGGCCCAGAGATACCTCTCCGATACACGGAGTGACAAATCCTAATCTCGATCCATGCCAACCCAACAGACACCTTCGGAGATACCTGTAGAGCATCTTTATGATCACCCAGTTACGTTGTGACTTTTGATAGCACACAAGGTATTCCTCCGGTATCCGGGAGTTGCATAGTCGAAGGAATATGTATTTGACATTGAGAAAGCAATAACAATAAACTGAACGATCATATGCTAAGCTAACGGATGGGTCTTGTCCATCACATCATTCTCCTAATGATGTGATCTCGTTATCAAATGACAACTCATGTCTATGGTTAGGAAACCGTAACCATCTTTTTATCAATGAGCTAGTCTAGTAGAGGCTCACTAGGGACACGGTATTTGTTTATATACCCACACATGTATTTAAGTTTCCGGTCAATACAATTCTAGCATGAATAATAAACCTTTATCATGATTAAGGAAATATAATAATAACCATTTTATTATTGCCTCTAGGGCATATTGTCATCAGTCTCCCACTTGCACTAGAGTCAATAATCTAGTTCACATCGTCATGTGATTAACACCCATAGTTCACATCGCCATGTGACCAACACCCAAAGAGTTTACTAGAGTCAATAATCTAGTTCACATTGCCAAGTGATTAATACCCAAAGAGTACCAAGGTGTGATCATGTTTTGCTTGTGAGAGAAGTTTAGTCAACGGGTCTGCCACATTCAGATCCGTATGTATTTTGCAAATTTCTATGTCCACAATGCTCTGCATGGAGCTACTCTTGCTAATTGCTCCCACTTTCAATATGTATCCAGATCGAGACTCAGAGTCATCCGAATCAGTGTCAAAGCCTGCATCGACGTAACCCTTTACGACGAACTCTTTATCACCTCCATAACCGAGAAATATCTCCTTAGTCCTTCTTAGGTAACTAAGGATAATTTTGACCGCTGTCTAGTGATCTACTCCTGGATCACTATTGTACCCCCTTGCCAAACTCATGGCAAGGTACACAACAGGTCTGGTACACAGCATGGCATACTTTATAGAACCTATGGCTGAGGCATAGGGAATGACTTTCATTATCTCTCTATCTTCTGCCGTGGTCGGTTTTTGAGTCTTACTCAACTTCACACCTTGCAACACAAGCAAGAACCCTTTCTTTGACTGATCTATTTTGAACTTCTTCAAAACTTTGTCAAGGTATGTGCTTTTGTGAAAGTCCTATTAAGCGTCTCGATCTATCCCTATAGATCTTGATGCCCAATATATAAGCAGCTTCACCGAGGTCTTTCATTGAAAAATTCTTATTCAAGTATCCCTTTATGCTATCCAGAAATTCTATATCATTTCCAATCAATAATATGTCATCCACATATAATATCAGAAATGCTACAGAGCTCCCACTCACTTTCTTGTAAATACAGGCTTCACCGTAAGTCTGTATAAAACCATATGCTTTGATCACCTCATCAAAGCGTATATTCCAACTCCAAGATGCTTGCACCAGTCCATAGATGAATCGCTGGAGCTTGCACACTTTGTTAGCACCTTTAGGATCGACAAAACCTTCTGGTTGCATCATATACAACTCTTTTTTAAGAAATCCATTAAGGAATGCATTTTTGACGTCCATTTGCCAGATTTCATAATCATAAAATGCGGCAATTGCTAACATGATTCGGATAGACTTAAGCATCCCTACGGGTGAGAAAGTCCCATCGTAGTCAACCCCTTGAACTTGTCGAAAACCTTTCGCAACAAGTCGAGCTTTGTAGACAGTAACATTACCATCAACGTCAGTCTTCTTCTTGAAGATCCATTTATTTTCTATGGCTTACCGATCATCGGGCAAGTCCACCAAAGTCCACACTTTGTTCTCATACATGGATCCTATCTCAGATTTCATGGCCTCAAGCCATCTGTCGGAATCTGGGCTCATCATATCTTCTTCAAAGTTCGTAGGTTCGCCATGGTCTAATAACATGACTTCCAGGACAGGATTACCTTACCACTCTGGTGCGGAACGTGTTCTAGTCGACCTACGAAGTTCAGTAGTAACTTGATATGAAGTTTCATGATCATTATCATTTGCTACTCTCTAGTTGGTGTAGGCATCACGGGAATGGTTTTCTGTGATGTGCTGCTTTCCAATTCGAGAGAAGGTACAATTACCTCATCAAGTTCTACTTTCCTCCGACTCACTTCTTTCGAGAGAAACTCCTTCTCTAGGAAGGATCCATTCTTGGCAACAAAGATCTTGCCTTCAGATCTGTGGTAGAAGGTGTACCCAATTGTTTCCTTAGGGTATCCTATGAAGACGCACTTCTCCGATTTGGGTTCGAGCTTATCGGCCTGAAGCCTTTTGACATAAGTGTCGCAATCCCAAACTTTAAGAAACGACAACTTAGGTTTCTTGCCAAACCATAGTTCATACGGTGTCGTCTCAACGGATTTAGACGGTGCCCTATTTAACATGATTGTGGCTGTCTCTAATGCATAACCCCAAAACGATAGTGGTAAATCGATAAGAGACATCATAGAACGCACCATATCCAATAAAGTACGGTTACGACATTCGGACACACCATTACGCTGTGGTGTTCCAGGTGGCATGATTTGTGAAATAATTCCACATTGTTTTAAATGAAGGCCAAACTCGTAACTCAAATATTCGCCTCCGCGATCAGATCGTAGAAACTTTATTTTTCTTATTACGATGATTCTCCACTTCACTCTGAAATTCTTTGAACTTTTCAAATGTCTCAGACTTGTGTTTCATCAAGTAGATATACCCATACCTACTCAAATCATCTGTGAAGGTCAGAAAATAACGATACCCGCCGTGTGCTTCAACACTCATCGGACCACATACATCAGTATGTATTATTTCCAATAAGTCATCAGCTCGCTCCATTGTTCCGGAGAACAGAGTTTTAGTCATCTTGCCCATGAGGTATGGTTCGCATGTATCAAATGATTCATAATCAAGTGATTCCAAAAGTCCATCTGCATGGAGTTTCTTCATGCGCTTTACACCAATATGACCTAAACGGCAGTGCCACAAGTATGTTGCACTATCATTATCAACTTTGCATCTTTTGACATCAATATTATGAATATGTGTATCACTACGATCGAGATTCAACAAGAATAGACCACTCATCAAGGGTGCATGACCATAAAAGATATTACTCATATAAATAGAACAACCATTATTCTTTGATTTAAATGAATAACTGTCTCGCAATAAACAAGATCCAGATATAATGTTCATGCTCAACGCGGGCACCAAATAACAATTATTGAGGTCTAAAACTAATCCCGAAGGTAGATGTAGAGGTAGCGTGCCGACGGCGATCACATCGACCTTGGAACCATTTCCGACGCGCATCGTCACCTCGTCCTTAGCCAATCTTTGTTTATTCCGCAGCTCCTGTTTCGAGTTACAAATATGAGCAACCAAACCAGTATCAAATACCCAGGTGCTGCTATGAGCATTAGTAAGGTACACATCAATAACATGTATATCAAATATACCTTTGTTCACTTTGCCATCCTTCTTATCCGCCAAGTATTTGGGGCAGTTCCGCTTCTAGTGACCATTCCCTTTGCAGTAGAAGCACTCAGTTTCAGGCTTAGGCCCAGCTTTGGGCTTCTTCACGGGAGTGGCAACTTGCTTGCCATTCTTCTTGAAGTTCCCTTTCTTTCCCTTGCCCTTTTTCTTGAAACTAGTGGTCTTGTTAACCATCAACACTTGATGCTCTTTCTTGATTTCTACCTTCGCCGATTTCAGCATTGCGAAGAGCTCGGGAATCATTTTCGTCATCCCTTGCATATTATAGTTCATCACGAAGTTCTAGTAGCTTGGTGATAGGGACTAGAGAACTCTATCAATCACTATCTTATCTAGAAGATTAACTCCCACTTGATTCAAGCGATTGTAGTACCCAGACATTCTGAGCACATGCTCACTGGCTGAGCTATTCTCCTCCATGTTGTAGGCAAAGTACTTGTCAGAGGTCTCATACCTCTCGACGTGGGCATGAGTCTGAAATACCAATCTCAGCTCTTGGAACATCTCATATGCTCCATGGCGTTCAAAACATTTTTGAAGTCCCAGTTCTAAGCCGTAAAGCATGGCGCACTAAACTATTAAGTAGTCATCATATCGAGCTTGCCAAACATTCCTAACATCTACATCTGCTCCTGCAATAGGTCTGTCATCTAGTGGTGCATCAAGGACATAATTTTTCTGTGCAGCAATGAGGATAATCCTTAGATCATGGACCCAGTCCGCATTATTGCTACCATCATCTTTCAACTTAGTTTTCTCTAGGAACATATCAAAAATAGGGGAGCTATATCACGAGCTATTGATCTACAACATAGATATGCAAAAACTATTAAGACTAAGTTCATGATAAATTAAGTTCAATTAATCTAATTACTAATGAACTCCCACTTAAATTAACATCCCTTAAGTTATCTAAGTGATACATGATCCAAATCAACTAACCCATGTCCGATCATCACGTGAGATGGGGTAGTCATCAATGGTGAACATCTCTATGTTGATCATATCTACTATATGACTCACATTCGACCTTTCGGTCTCCAGTGTTCCGAGACCATGTATGTACATGCTAGGCTCGTAAATTTTAACCCAAGTATTCTGCATGTGCAAAACTGTCTTACACCCGTTGTATGTGAACATAGAGTCTATCACACCCGATCATCACGTGGTGCTTCGAAACGACGAACTTTGGCAACGGTGCATACTTGGGGAGAACACTTTTATCTTGAAATTTAGTGAAGGGATCATCTTATAATGCTACCGCCGTTCTAAGCAAAATAAGATGCATAAAGGATAAACATCACATGCAATCAAAATATGTGACATGATATGGCCATCATCATCTTGTGCTTTTGATCTCCATCTCCAAAGCATCGTCATGATCTCCATCGTCACCGGCTCGACACCTTGATCTCCATCGTTGCGTCAGGGTCGTCTTGCCAACTATTTCTTCTACAACTATCGCTAACGCATAGGGATAAAGTAAAGCAATTACATGGTGCTTGCACTTCATACAATAAAGAGACAACCCTAAGGCTCCTGCCGGTTGTCGATATTACAAAACATGATCATCTCATACATCAACATATATCACATCATATCTTGACCATATCACATCACAACATGCCCTGCAAAAACAAGTTAGACATCCTCTACTTTTGTTGTTGCAAGTTTTACGTGGCTGCTACGGGCTTCTTGTTGGGAAATGTTGCATGGAAAACAAAAAAATTTCTACGCACACGCAAGATCTATCTATGGAGATGCATAGCAATGAGGGGGAGAGTGTGTCTACGTACCCTCGTAGACCATCAGCGAAAGCGTTTGTTAACGCGGTTGATGTAGTCGAACTTCTTCGCGCTCCAACCGATCGAGTATCGAACGTACGACACCTCCGCGTTCAACACACATTCAGCTCGGTGACGTCCTCGCCTTCTTGATCCAGCAAGATGGCGAAGTAGTGGATGAGTTCCGGCAGCACGACGGCATGGTGACGGTGATGGTGAAGTTATCTCCGCAGGGCTTCGCCTAAGCACTACAAAAATATGACCGAGGGTGTAAAGGGTGGAGGGGGGCGCCGCACACGGCTAAGAGATTGTCGTGGTTATGTGTGGCGCCCCCTCCCACATATATATAGGTGGTGGAGAGGGGAGAGGCCAAGGGGCGCCCCAAGTAGGGCCGAATCCTACTTGGGGTCTTCCCCAAGCCGCGCCCCATTCCTTATTTGAGTGCGGGAGGAAGGCAGGGGGAGGTGGCGCCCCCCCTTTCCTTTCTCTCACGAGGAGGGAAAGGCAGGAGGGGCCACCCCTCCCCTTTCCTTCCACTAGGGCCGGTCAGCCAAGGAGAGGGGTGCGCCAGCCCCCTAGTGGGCTGGTCTGTCCCCCCTTTGGCCCATTAGGCCCATACACTTACCAGGGGTGTCCGGAACCCCTTCCGGCGACCCGATGACTACCCGGTGCACTCCGAAACTCTTCTGGTGTCTGAATATCATCATCCTATCAATCAATCTTTACCTCCGGACCATTTCGGAGCTCCTCATCATGTCTGTGATCTCATCCGAGACTCCGAACAACATTCGGTCACCAAATCATATAACTCATATAACACTATATCGTCAACGAACGTTAAGCGTGTGGACCCTACGGGTTCGAGAACTATGCAGACATGACCGAGACACCTCTCCGGTCAATAACCAATAGCGGAACCTAGATGCCCATATTGGATCCTACATATTCTATGAAGATCTTTATCGATCGAACCTTATGACAACATACGTAATTCCCTTTGTCCATCGGTATGTTACTTGCCCGAGATGTGATCGTCGGTATCTTCATACCTAGTTCAATCTCGTTACCGGCAAGTCTCTTTACTCGTTCCATAATACATCATCTCGTAACTAACTCATTAGTCATTTGCTTGCAAGGCTTCTTATGATGTGTATTACCGAGAGGGCCCAGAGATACCTCTCCGATACTCGGAGTGACAAATCCTAATCTCGATCTATGCCAACTCAACAAACACCTTCGGAGATACCTGTAAAGCATATTTATGATCACCCAGTTACGTTGTGACGTTTGACAGCACACAAGGTATTCCTCCAGTATCCGGGAGTTGCATAATTTCATAGTCGAAGGAATATGTATTTGTCAACAAGAAAGCAATAGCAATAAACTGAACGATCTATATGCTAAGCTAACGGATGGGTCTTGTCCATCACATCATTCTCCTAATGATGTGATCCCGTTATCAAATGACAACACATGTCTATCGTTAGGAAACCTTACCATCTTTGATCAACGAGCTAGTCTAGTAGAGGCTTACTAGGGACACAGTATTTGTTTATGTATTCACACATGTATTTAAGTTTCCGATCAATACAATTCTAGCATGAATAATAAACCTTTATCATGAATAAAGAAATATAAAATAACAACTTTATTATTGCCTCTAGGGTATATTTCCTTCAGTCTCCCACTTGCACTAGAGTCAATAATCTAGATTACATTGTAATGAATCGAACACCCATGGAATCTTGGTGCTGATCATGTTTTGCTCGTGGAAGACGCTTAGTCAATGGGTCTGCCACATTCAGATCCGTATTTATTTTGTAAATCTCTATGTCTCCATCCTTGACCTTTTCACGAATGGAGTTGAAGCATCTCTTGATGTGTTTGGTTCTCTTGTGAAACCTGGATTCCTTCTCTAAGGCAATTGCTCCAGTGTTGTCACAAAAGATTTTCATTGTACCCGATGCACCGGGTATTACACCCAGATCGGATATGAACTCCTGCATCCATACTCCCTCATGTGCTGCTTCCAAAGCAGCTATGTACTCCGCTTCACACGTAGATCCCGCCACGACGCTCTGCTTGGAACTGCACCAACTGACAGCTCCACTATTCAATATAAATATGTATCCGGTTTGTGACTTAGAGTCATCCGGATCAGTGTTGAAGCTAGCATCGACGTAACCATTTACGACGAGCTCTTCGTCACCTCCATAAACGAGAAACATATCCTTGGTCCTTTTCAGGTACATCAGGATGTTCTTGACCGCTGTCCAGTGATCAACTCCTGGATTACTTAGGTACCTCCCTGCCAAACTTATGGCAAGGCACACATCAGGTCTGGTACACAGCATAGCATACATGATAGAACCTATGGCTGAGGCATAGGGAATGACTTTCATTTTCTCTCTATCTTCTGCAGTGGTCGGGCTTTGAGTCTGACTCAATTTCACACCTTGTAATATAGACAAGAACCCTTTCTTTGACTGATCCATTTTGAACTTCTTCCAAACTTTATCAAGGTATGTGCTTTGTGGAAGTCCTATTAAGCGTCTCGATCTATCTCTATAGATCTTGATGCCCAATATATAAGCAGCTTCACCGAGGTCTTTCATTGAAAAATTCTTATTCAACTATCCTTTTATGCGATCCAGAAATTCTATATCATTTCCAATCAACAATATGTCATCCACATATAATATCAGAAATGCTACAGAGCTCCCACTCACTTTGTTGTAAATACAGGCTTCACCGTAAGTCTGTATAAAACCATATGCTTTGATCACCTCATCAAAGCGTATATTCCAACTCCGAGATGCTTGCACCAGTCCATAGATGGATCGCTGGAGCTTGCACACTTTGTTAGCACCTTTAGGATCGACAAAATCTTCTGGTTGCATCATATACAACTCTTCTTTAAGAAATCCATTAAGGAATGCAGTTATGACGTCCATTTGCCAGATTTCATAATCATAAAATGCGGCAATTGCTAACATGATTCGGACAGACTTAACCATCGCTACGGGTGAGAAAGTCTCATCGTAGTCAACTCCTTGAACTTGTCGAAAACCTTTTGCGACAAGTCAAGCTTTGTAGACAGTAACATTACCATTAGCGTCAGTCTTCTTCTTGAAGATTCATTTATTCTCAATGGCTTGCCGATCATCGGGCATGTCCACCAAAGTCCACACTTTGTTCTCATGCATGGATCCTATCTCAGATTTCATGGCCTCAAGCCATTTATCGGAATCTGGGCTCATCATAGCTTCTTCATAATTCGTAGGTTCGCGTTCGTCTAATAACATGACTTCCAGAACAGGATTACCGTACCACTTTGGTGTGGATCGTGCTCTGGTCGACCTACGAGGTTCAATAGTAACTTGATCTGAAGTTTCATGATAATCATCATTAGCTTCCTCTCTAGTTGGTGTAGGCATCACGGGAACGGTTTTCTATGATGTGCTACTTTCCAATTCGAGAGAAGGTACAATTACCTCATCAAGTTCTACTTTCTTCCCACTCACTTCTTTCGAGAGAAACTCCTTCTCTAGAAAGGATCCATTCTTGGCAACAAAGATCTTGCCTTCGGATCTGTGGTAGAAGGTGTACCCATTGTTTCCTTAGGGTATCCTATGAGGACGCACTTCTTCGATTTGGGTTCGAGCTTATCAGGCTGAAGCCTTTTGACATAAGTGTCACAACCATAAACTTTAAGAAATGACAACTTAGGTTTCTTGCCAAACCACAGTTCATACGTTGTCGTCTCAACGGATTTAGACGGTGCCATATTTAACGTGAATGTGGCTGTCTCTAATGCATAACCCCAAAATGATAGTGGTAAATCGGTAAGAGACATCATAGATCGCACCATATCTAATAAAGTATGATTACGACGTTCGGGCACACCATTACAATGTGGTGTTCCAGGTGGCGTGAGTTGTGAAACAATTTCACATTGTTTTAAATGAAGGCCAAACTCGTAACTCAAATATTCGCCTCCGCGATCAGATCATAGAGACTTTATTTTCTTGTTACGATGATTCTCCACTTCACTCTAAAATTCTTTGAACTTTTCAAATGTTTCAGACTTGTGTTTCATCAAGTAGATATACCCATACCTACTCAATTCATTTGTGAAGGTCAGAAAATAATGATACCCACCGCGTGCTTCAACACTCATCGAACCGCATACATCGGTATGTATTATTTCCAATAAGTCATTAGGTCGCTCCATTGTTCCGGAGAACGGAGTTTTAGTCATCTTGCCCATGAGGCATGGTTCGCAAGTATCAAATGATTCATAATCAAGTGATTCCAAAAGTCCATCTGCATGGAGTTTCTTCATGTGCTTTACACCAATATGACCTAAACGGCAGTGCCACAAATATGTTGCACTATCATTATCAACTTTGCATCTTTTGTCATCAATATTATGAATATGTGTATCACTAGGATCGAGATTCAACAAGAATAGACCATTCATCAACGGTGCATGACCATAAAAGATATTACTCATATAAATAGAACAACCATTATTCTCCGATTTAAATGAATAGCCGTCTCGCAATAAACAAGATCCAGATATAATGTTCATGCACAACGCTGTCACCAAATAACAATTATTGAGGTCTAAAACTAATCCCGAAGGTAGATGTAGAGGTAGCGTGCCGACGGCGATCACATCGACCTTGGAACCATTCCCGACGCGCATCGTCACCTCGTCCTTAGCCAATCTTCATTTATTCCGTAGCTCCTGTTTTAAGGTACAAATATGAGCAACCGAACCAGTATCAAATACCCAGGCACTACTACGAGCATTAGTAAGGTACACATCAATAACATGTATATCAAATATACCTTTGTTCACTTTGCCATCCTTCTTATCCGCCAAGTATTTGGGGCAGTTCTGCTTCCAGTGACCATTCCCTTTGCAGTAGAAGCACTTAGTTTCAGCTTAGGTCCAGCTTTGGGCTTCTTCCCAGGAGTGGCAACTTGCTTGCCATTCTTCTTGAAGTTCCCTTTCTTTCCCTTGCCCTTTTTCTTGAAACTAGTGGTCTTGTTAACCATCAACACTTGATGCTCCTTCTTGATTTCTACCTCCACGGCCTTAAGCATTGCGAAGAGCTCAGGAATCGTTTTATTCATCCGTTGCATATGATAGTTCATCACGAAGCCTTTGTAGCTTGGTGGCAGTGATTGAAGAACTCTGTCAATAACACTATCAACTGGACGATCAACTCCCAGCTGAGTCAAGTGGTTATGATACCCAGACATTTTGAGTATGTGTTCACTGATAGAACTGTTCTCCTCCATCTTGCAGCTATAGAACTTGTTGGAGACTTCATATCTCTCAACCCGGGCATTTGCTTGAAATATTAACTTCAACTCTTGGAACATCTCATATGCTCCATGACATTCAAAACGTCTTTGAAGTCCCGGTTCTAGGTCGTAAAGCATGGCACACTGAACTATTGAGTAGTCATCAGACCGCGTTTGCCAGGCGTTCACAATGTCTAGATTAGCGGGAGCGGGCTTGTCACCTAGCGGTGCATCAAGGACATAATTTTTCTGTGCAGCAATGAGGATAATCCTCAAGTTACGGACCCAGTCCGTGTAGTTGCAACCATCATCTTTCAACTTAACTTTCTCTAGGAACGCATTAAAATTGAGGGGAACGGTAGCTCGGGCCATTGATCTACAACATAGATATGCAAAACTATAAGACTAAGTTCATGATAAATTAAGTTCAATTAATCAAATTACTAATGAACTCCCACTTAAATAAACATCCCTCAAGTTATCTAAGTGATACGTGATCCAAATCAACTAACCCATGTCCGATCATCACGTGAGATGGGGTAGTCATCAATGGTGAACATCTCTATGTTGATCATATCTACAATATGACTCACGTTCGACCTTTCGGTCTCTAGTGTTCCAAGACCATGTCTGTACATGCTAGGCTCGTCAAGTTTAACCCAAGTATTCTGCATGTGCAAAACTGTCTTACACCCGTTGTATGCGAACGTAGAGTCTATCACACCCGATCATCATGAGGTGCTTCGAAACGACGAACTTTGGCAACGGTGCATACTCGGGGAGAACACTTTTATCTTGAAATTTAGTGAAGGGATCATCTTATAGTGCTACCACCGTTCTAAGCAAAATAAGATGCATAAAGGATAAACATCACATGCAATCAAAATATGTGACATGATATGGCCATCATCATCTTGTGCTTTTGATCTCCATCTCCAAAGCATCGTCATGATCTCCATCGTCACCGGCTCGACACCTTGATCTCCATCGTTGCATCAGTGTCGTCTCGCCAACTATTGCTTCTACAACTATTGCTAATTCATAGCGATAAAGTAAAGCAATTGCATGGCGCTTGCATTTCATACAATAAAGGGACAACCCTAAGGCTCCTGCCGGTTGTCGATATTAGAAAACATGATCATCTCATACATCAACATATATCACATCATATCTTGACCATATCACTTCACAACATACCCTGCAAAAACAAGTTAGACGTCCTCTACTTTGTTGTTGCAAGTTTTACGTGGCTGCTACGGGCTTCTAGCAAGAATCGTTCTTAACTACGCAAAAACCACAACGGTGATTCATCAAGTTTGCTGTTTATAACCTTCTTCAAGGACCGGCCGTAGTCAAATTCCATTCAACTAAAGTAGGAGAAACAGACACCCGCCAGCCACCTTTATGCAAAACTAGTTGCATGTCAGTCGGTGGAACAGGTCTCATGTGCGTGGACATGTAAGGTTGGTCCGGGCCGCTTCATCCCACTATATCGCCGAATCAAAATAAGACATTGGTGGTAAGCAGTATGACTATCACCACCCACAACTCTTTGTGTTCTACTCATGCATATCATCTACGCATAGACCTGGCTCGGATGCCACTGTTGGGAAACGTTGCATGGAAAACAATTTTTTTTTCTACGCACACGCAAGATCTATCTATGGAGATGCATAGCAACGAGGGGGAGAGTGTGTCTACGTACCCTCATAGACCGTAAGTGGAAGCGTTTGTTAACGCGGTTGATGTAGTCGAACTTCTTCGCGCTCCAACCGATCGAGTACCGAACATACGGCACCTCCGCGTTCAGCACACATTCAGCTCGGTGACGTCCTCGCCTTCTTGATCTAGCAAGACGGCGAAGTAGTGGATGAGTTCCAGCAGCACAACGGCGTGGTGACGGTGATGGTGATGGTGAAGTTATCTCCGCAGGGCTTCGCCTAAGCACTACGAAAATATGACCGAGGGTGTAAACGGTGGAGGGTGGGCGCCGCACACGGCTAAGAGATTGCCGTGGTTATGTGTGGTGCCCCCCTCCCATATATATATATAGGTGGGGGAGATGGGAGAGGCTAAGGGGCGCCCCAAGTAGGGCTGAATCCTACTTGGGGTCTTCCCCAAGCCGCCCCCTTCCTTATTTGAGTGCGGGAGGAAGGCAGGGGGAGGTGGCGCCCCCCCTTTCCTTTATCTCACGAGAAGGGAAAGGCAGGAGGGGCCACCCCTCCCCTTTCCTTCCCCGTGGGCCGGCCAGCCAAGGAGAGGGGTGTGGCTGCCCCCTAGTGGGCTGGTATGTCCCCCCCCTTTGGCCCATTAGGCCCATACACTTACCGGGGGTGTCCGTAACCCCTTCCGGTGACCCGATGACTACCCGGTGCACTCCGAAACTCTTCCGGTGTCCGAATATCATCATTCTATCACTGGTACAGTGAGGTGCTATACAAACGGTTTTTAACCCCTTTCCGCGACGGCGTTCTGAACCGTCGCCAAGTGAGTGGCTGCGATTGGGGGTCCTTCCCACATGACCCAGAAACCGTCGGGGATAGGCCCTCCTGGTACACACGCTCGGCAAAATGAGGTCGTGTGCGACGGGCGAGCCATTAAATACGGTTATACGTATAGTTGCGCTAAAAAATACAATTATATAGGCCAAATCGTTTCCGGTTGTAAGTACATCCCACACAGTCAGTCCCGGCTAAACGTTTCCGTTCGTATGTGCATTCCACACAATCAATCCAAGGAATACGTTTCCGTTAGTATGTACATCCCACACAGTTAATCCAAGAAGTACGTTTCCGTTCGTATATACATCCCACACAGTCACTTCAAGGAAAATGTTTCCGTTCGCAGGTGCATCACACACAATTTTCCCCATTAAATCGTTTGTGATAGCGTCGCCATTGCACATGATATTTACAATTTTATCGTTTGCGTTATTGAATGCATCACACACGATGCGTAGAAGAACTGTGTGGCAAAGGCTATCCATCACACACACTTTTTATGTGGTAAACATTTGCGCAAGGTGGCCTAAAGCAAACGGTTTTCAAGAGGATGTCGTGTGTGATTGTTCATTGATCCAACACGGTTTATTCCTAGAAACTGTGTGCGGTTCCTGAGGTCATCGCCCACGGTGTTTTCTCAATAACCGTTTGCAATAGAAAAATAGCAGGCTAATGTCCATTAGCAGGCTAATTGCCCTATTATTAATAATCCATTTATTAATCTAACTGACATTTCATATTAAGCACATAATATATTTCATTTTCATATTAAGGAAGCAGGATTTCATAATTGAAATACGTCAGAGTACAACATCATATAGCTTCGGCACTCAGCTACCCCATTACACAACTGCACCAGCACCAAGTTTCACATGCAACATCTATAACCTTTCAAAATTAGCATCATAGATGGTACATAGATAGATGGATCTCATCTGGAAAACTGTTGAAGTGGAAGGTGAATATTGAGCCTTCATTGATGTTGAAGGTCTTTGCAACTTTAGGCCAGTGCCTGTCCATCCTTCGTCCTCTTCAGGAACACTTCAATATTGAACCGTGGGTGTTGTATGAATACCTTCCTCGCCTCCTGACCATACAGGTGGTTTGAGAGGTAATCATCAGTGAACTGCTTCGAAAAGGCCTGAAAACAAGGATATGCATAAATATCTTCTCTAGATTTGAAATGGCGCAAAGGAATTAAAAAGACAAGGTGTAACAGTTAGTACCATCCTGTAGTGAACTGATGTCTTCTTCATTGTGCAGACAAAGATCTTGTTGGTTTTTGTCGCTAATTTCTTTATCGTAACAATCTTTCTGAGTTTCTTGACTTGACTGATATTCATAGACAACTCATTTCCACATATGCAAAAAGGGTCAAACAGTGAGTCAAAACCTCTGACAGCAGGACCTACATGTGCAAGACCAAATTGTTAAAAACCTAATATTTAAAAACAAGAAGTGGAAAGGTGTGTTATTAACTGCAACATGCATAATATTTAAAAACAAGCAAACGTAGTCATTCAAACTTGTATTGTGCAGGTCTAAGTACACTAGTTATTGGCCCTGTTTGGATCCATGGGTTTGAGTTAGTTTGAGCTAGTTTGGGCTCAAATAGCCCTAAAGTATCCAAACATGATGGCTAGTTTGAGCTAGTTGCGTCAAACCCACCCAAAACAACTATCCCACCCAAGAGGTGCTGATTGGGGCTAGTTCTCCTAGTGCATTTATTGTCAATCTAACAATGTCATCCAAACACCTCTTTGGCTAGAGTTAGTTCAGGGTTAGTCATTGTTGAGTATCATTGTTATTTAGAAAATGTAGGATAGCGTAGGATTTATGCTACCTTGACTTGTACTCCAAGATGACCATGTACTCATATATATATGCCCATGAGGCTCAAGCAATACAATCAACTATTCCACCAATCTCTCTCTCCATTTTAACCGTCATGAGCTAGAAACTAACTCTAACCTCTAGCTAAGTTAGAGTATCTAAACAGTGCCATTGTTAAATCAAATGGAAAGGCGTGTCAAATACTCCCTCCGGTCCTTTTTACTCTGCATATAAGAATTGTCTGAAGTCAAACTTCATAAAGTTTGACCTTATTTATATGAAAAAATATCAACATCTACCATGCTAAAGTTATACAATATGAAATTTTAAGTCATGACACATGTACTGATATTTATTTCATATTGTGAATGTTGGTATTTTGTTCTATAAAGTTGGTCAAACTTTACGAGGCTTGACTTTAGACAAATCTTATATGCGAATTAAAAAGATTCGGAGGGAGTACAACATGCTTAACAACAACCAAATATAGCCATTCATAGAGCTATTGTTAAATTTGGTATTGATGAAATTGAACTGCACAGTTCATACTAGCACATATAGAACATCACACTGTTAATAGCTGAAATAAACAAGGCATACTACGAACAACCAAAGATGGCAATTGAAACTGGACATATGCTAACTACAAACAACCAAACAACCATAAACCGTAGAAATAAACAAGGCGTAATGCAAACAACCAAATATAGCAATAAATACTGGATAGGTTCTCACTACAAAAGGGGTTCGAGAAAACAAATCATGGGTTTCCTCACTTGTCACAGATTGGCTCCTCCTCGTGGTCGCCGTCGATGAGGTCTGACTTGCCAGCTGAGGATCCCAAGCCAGCGTCGCAGAACGTGTCCTTCAGAAATGACAAATGGGGCTCCATGGTGATGAAGGATGGCAAATTATTCATAACGAGCCACAGGAGATCAGCGGCAGGGCCATCGATGAGATCGACGGCTGTCAAACCCGAAGGGTTGGGGGTGGGCAACTCAACCTGTGACATAACCCGCGTCAAGCCGTCGGTGTCGATGACCTCGATGTTGTAGCCGGCGACCGCGACATGCCAGAATACTCTAGCCCGCTGATTGAAAGGCTCAATGCAGGTCCAGTCATCGTCATCAGCTTCCTCGGCAGCCACCTTGCCGACGTCGGCTGAAGAGGCCGTGGTAAAGCTCGTTTGGGCCATTTGCTCCTCGAGCTCCCTGGGAAGCGTAGCCGGGCTTAGGCTGCGATGCTCTGGAGTGGGGGAGGGGGTGGGGATCTCTGGGAAAGGGGGCGTTTCGCAAGCGTCATCTAAGAAACTCAGGGCGGCGAGGGTATGTATATCGGTGGGTAAACTGCACGGGCAGACCGACAAAGGTTGATGATGGAGGCGGCGCGGCGGCGGCGGCGGTGACCTAGCTAGGTTTGGAGCGAGGGAGGGGTGGTGTGTATGTGTGTGAGCGGGGGATTTGGGGTGAGCGAAGGATTTGGGGTGTGTGTGTGGAGGGGTCCAAGGTGGTGTTTGAGGAAATGCCGCGGGTACTGAAAATTTTACTAGGCGGGAGTAAAATGGCGGGGCTACCGAAAATTTGGATCAAGGGATTGAAGCAGAGCAGGGCGGGAGTAACGAACATCACACACGGTTAAAACATAATAATCGTGTGCTATCAAATAGAAAAACACTCCAGCCAAGCAGATATTTTTGAGATTGCGAGGGATGCAGGCGGGAGTAAAATGCTGGGGCTACTAAAAATTTGGATCTACTAATTGAAGCAGAGCGGGAGTAACAGCCATCGCACACAGTCCAGACATACTAATCGTGTGCTATCAAACAGAAAAACCATCTACGCGGGTAGATATTTTCGAGATTGCGAGGGAGTAGATATTTTCGAGAGGGGGAGGGAAGCCTCGTGGAGCCCAATCTACTGTGATCATGTGGGTGACAGGGGCAGGGGCTCGGCACACGGGTAGTCCTAGGGAACCGTGTCTGTTTCGTACCCGATCGCAGATGGTTGCTGTGTCCGACTCGTCTGCTGTTTATAAATTTGGCCAAAAAACGCGGGAAAGGGTCAGAACACGAACACACTTGCATGTGGACCAAATATATGTATGAAAAGGGTGGTTTGATGTTCAAATACCCAATGCACAACTTTGATGTGGCACCTATCGCACAAAGCGCACCTTATTATTACTAGCCCCCCCACCCCCACCCCCCCCAAACAACACAAAACACCACACACCAACACACACACACACACACACACACACACACACACACTTCGTGTTGCCGGGAGGGGAATCCTAGCTATGAACGCATGCCCCCAAATAGCTAGGTCTGACATCTCACCCTACCGTAACACAAAACCGAAAGGAGTACATCATGGTCAACCCCCTCCCCCCTTTGCTTCCGATCAAATGTGGACCATGTGCGAGCCCACAGATGTGTTCTTCTGGCGTTAGATGGGTGAGACCACATACGAACCACACCTGTGGGTGGCCCGATGTGTGTGTGTGTGAAAACGATGTGGTATGATATTTAAATAACAAAATCACAAATTTGATGTGGCACATGTGCATCGCAAATTAACCGGACATCCCCGACCCCACGAAGGTTCATCTAGTATGAAGTAGTACTGTGCCCCCCCCCACACACAAACTTTGAGTCGGTGGGGGGGGGGCATCTCACCAAGGCGTATTGTAAGACTGACCAAGAAGAATCACCACCTTGGTCGTATAAGCTCTCTTGTTTGTTGGGTCAAAGTCATGCATTGACGTTCCACACGCGGCCCCACAAAATAGGCTAGCTTGTCGCCGATAACCACGCGAGGGAGTGCCTGAAGACAACCACTGCGTGCATGTGGCCCAAACATAAAGTGTCATGTGGTGTTTGAATATACCCAATGCACAACTTTGATGTGGCAGCGTGCTTTTGGAACCGGAAAGTCCCCACACGGAGTGAGGGTTCACGACGCGTGTATACTATATATATAGGGATTCATGTGTATGCGAGCCCTCGAACTTAGGTCTCGAATCTCACCATGATCGACGTACGACTATACGGTAACGCAAACCAAGAGAAGAAGAATCCACCCTGGTAACCTCTCTCGCGTTGTTGGTCGAAGTGATGGACCTCCACGCGGGCCCACAAATATATAGGCCGTCGATGATAACCAAGCGAGGGAGAGTGTCCAAAGACAACCACTGCATGTATGTGCCCCAAACATATGTATGGACATGCGTGATGCATGCATATATGTTTGAATACCAAAAGCACAACATTTTGATGTGGCGCATGCATGCGTCGAAAATCGCACAGTCCCCACAAAGATCTGGTTCATGACACATCGCGTGCTCACCCCCCCCCCCCACTTCGACCTGGTGGGAGGGATTCATGCGTACACATGCGCGCGAAGTATAGTTGCATGTACCGAACCATATAAGATGAACCAAAATTTAACCCCCTCCTAATTATAAGTCAAATTAACCTCTATCGCTGTCGGTCGAAGTGATTGAGCAAGCGGGCACACAGAGATGGACGAAGCATCTCGCCGATAACCCCGTGAGTGAGTGCTAGAGGACAACCGCCATCGCTTGCTTGTGGGCCAAACACATGTATGGAGATGTGTGGTTGTGATGTTCGAATACCTAATATATATGCAGAACTTTGATGTGGCACCTGCCTCAGAAACCTTTATGTCCCCCACACGAACCGAGGTTCATGACACGTAGTATGTATATGTTGCCCCCCTCCCCTCTTCGACGCGTAATATATACTCCTACGTATCATAACACAACCCGAAAATAATCCTCCTTGTTCGTCAAATTACCTTTCTCGTTGTGTCATATATTAGATGGACGATGACCTCGCAGGACCATGGAGGGAAGAGTCGCAGGCGAATGAGTGACAACCATCGTCTGCACGTGGCCCAATGTGTTGGTGATGTTTTTAATACCCAATATGCACAACTTCTTTGCGGCACCTGCCTCGGAAACCGAAAAGTCCCCACACGGAGCGAGATCGATTCATGACGTGTGTGTAGTATGTGCTGCCCCGGCCCCCTCCTCCCCTCTTTGATGCGTACTATATACTCCTACCGCAACACAACCCAAAAAGAAACCTCCTTGCTGGGTCAAAGTGATGGAGGACAACCTCGCGGGCCCACGGATGGAAGCATCGCACGTGAGTGAGTGTCCTATATGACGCATAGTATTGCCCCCGGCCACCCTCTTCAACGCGTACTATATATATACTCCTCGCACGTATAACAAAAACTAAAAAATGACCATCCTTGTTGGTCAAATTAACCTCTCTCATCGCATGTCATAGTGCTGGACGGCGACCTCGCGGGCCCACGCGAGTGAGTGTCCTAGGACCACCGCGTGCATGTGGCCCAAAGATGCATATGTCAAACTTTTTCTGCAGCGAACATGCGACCAAAGGAGTTTAGTGTTGAAAATTGAAAAAAAAAGATAGCATTTGTCCGTTTTTATACATTGATTGATTTCCCAGGGATTTAAATGTGCAAAAATCAAATTTGATCTACATGAGACCCGTGATAGTGCATGGAAATGGATTGCAAAATCATATGTGTACGTGTCCCTAGGTGCATGTTTAGTCCCCATGCAAGAAATTTCTAACATCGAGAATCTTGATTTTAAAATCCAATAAATCCAAAACTAAGTTGAAATTCATGAAACTTATCGTGGTGTCATATGGACACCAATGACTGTGATATTTTTTTTAAATTTGAGACAAGTTTTGATATAATCTTCTTACATACGGGAAATTATAAATAATTATCAACCAATATCGCAAACGAACTATTTTATTCGAACTGTGTGCGTTAGACCAACAATGTAAGTGTCGTGCTTCGGTTAAGCAATAAAGCGGTAGAATTAATCATCAAAAAGAAAAAATCAATATAATACGTGCCGCGCACGCGTCCCATGTGCCGTACGAGCATGCGTGAGTTGACGAGACACATGCTAGCAGGCAGACCGGGAGGCCGAGGCATGCGCGTGTTCGCTACACACTCACCGTGGGGCGTGCTAGTAGCTGTGTGAAATGATGGTAGGCATGCCAGCAGTCCGCTGCGCAGGCTCACCGGGAGGCGAGCCAGCCCTTTGATCGTCGCCCACCTTGCTCCCACTGCTCCGTATTAATGGCGCGCCCGATCCGCTGGTCATAATAGGCGGCCGCACACCCCGTCCACAGTTGTCACTGCCGCATGGAGTGTATTGGGATTTTGCCGAAGTGCACCATCGGTGGGAGTGGCGACGGCGGGGCTGGTGAAGCACCCGCGCATCCGTGCAACGTAATTGGATGTTTAATTTGGTCTTGCAATCATGTCCTATTACAAGTATATATATGTTGTTCTTTTGTACACAGAGCATAGATGTTCTGCAGACAGAGCATATCACATCGCACACGGACCACACTAGGTAACCCGTCGGTGATGAATTCATCAATTACAAACGGTTATATACCAGCAAGCGTTTGCCCACAACACACACAGCTTATTCCATCACAAACAGCTCGGATGGATCAACTGTATGCCACGTATCACACACGCAACTCTAATCTGATTCATGCTTGATGTCTCCGCCATCGCTCACACAGTTCATCTTATTTGCCACGTATCACTGTGCCGGCCTCTGCTCGCCGTTAGGCGCCACGGCGCACTCTGCTCATGTCCGTCGGCGCGCTCGGCTTGTGGACAGCTTTTCCTTGCGTGTTCAACTGCTATATGCATATATATGGTTGCTCGTCGTTGAGGCACCGCGGAGCGCTCTGCTCGCGTCCGTGCACGCGCGCTCTGCCAGCCGTTGGGGCCTGCGCACGATCCTGTTGGGGGCCCATATGCATGCGGTTGCGCCGCGCCCGTTGCCACAATGCAGTTACGTGCGGCACGATGGAGTTACGCGCTGCAAATTAGAACTGCCATCCGGGCGTGCGGATATTCCAGTCCGTCCGGCTTCCCCATTAATTCCCACGGCCATTATAACCTTAGTCTCTTCAACCTTTCGATCTCACCCCATAATACAACAAGCACACCCATGACGACACATAAAGAGAGGATATCTAGCGGCTCTCCAATGGAGTTCGGCGAGCATAAAGTCGAGACCCACGCGAGGGAGACGGATCTCACGGTGGTGTACACCATCGACCTGGCCGTGGTGGAGGACTACATCAACACCGTGGAGCAGTTGCTTGCTGGAGACAAGTACAAGGTGGTCGGCATCGACCTCCAGTACACCGCCGGTCTTCCCGGCAAAGATCAGAAGGTTGCCGTCTCCCAGTTGTGCATGCACCATCATGTCCTCATCTACCACTACTGCATGGCCACAGAGCCTTGCGACCGTTTCGCCAGGTTTGTAAACAGCACCGACTACAAGTTCGCTACGGTGGAAACCACCGACGATGTAAAAGCGCTCAGGGTTACGGGCTTGGCCTGCAAGAACCTTGTCAAAATCCATGAGCACTACAGGGTCTGGGGCAGCACGAAGAAGGACTCCCTGGTTGAACTCGCCTCGGCCATCATCGACCCATACTACGAAAAGATGAAGCAGGATGACAATAGAACATGGCCCGTATCCTGGCACAAGGCCTGGATGCGGCAACTGGATGAACCTCACCTCAGGTTCGCAGGCAAGAGCGTGTACACATGCTACAAGATGCACAGGCGGATCGTTGACATGAGAAAGTGCCTCGTTACCGAAATCGACGAGGTCGGATTGAGCCACAAGCAGAGCAGTAGCGGCAAGCGTCATAAGAAGTAGATGATGATCAGATGATCGTTTATCCTAGTTAATTATGCACGTAATATATAGTTGATTTTGGTGCGTGGAAATGTCATGTGTGTAGTAGCCACCTATGTAATTATGCATGTAATAGTTTACTTTGGTGTGTGCAAATGGCATGTGTGTAGTAGCTACCTATGTAATTGGATGTTTAATTTGGTTATGCAAGCATGTCCTTATAAGTGTGTGTGTATATATATGTTTATGTTCTGTATGCAATCCCAATGCACATCACACACGTCTTATTAGCAGTAATCGTCTGTGTTATTATCGGTCTTCGCACACATTTCTGATTACAGACCTGTTTGCCGCGTATCACACACATCTTGTTAAATTGAACCGTTTCTATTATCTTGGCTCAACGCAAATAGTTCATCCGAGTGAACTGTTTACCCTCTATCGCACACACCTTGATCTGGCTGACCGTTTCTTTTGTTCCGCCTAATCACAAACAGTTCATCCGAGTGAACCGTATGCCGTATATCACACACACCTTCATCTGGCAGCCCATTTCTGTTCTTCTGCCTCATCGCAAACAGTTCACTGAACTGAACCGTATGCCCCCCATCGCACACGCAACTAAATTCTGAACCGTGTTTGATGTATCCACCATCGCAAACGTTTTGCATCTTTTTTGACGGTTTTTTTACATCACCGTTTGCGATTAATGCATTGCACACAGTTTCCTCGAAGGGTCTCTGATCATAGTGTCGCGTTAGCAGCATCCTGCAGTAGTGTATATATCAATCTTTACCTCCAAACCATTTCGGAGCTCCTCGTCATGTCCGTGATCTCATCCGGGACTCTGAACAACATTCGGTCACCAAATCATATAACTCATATAACACTATATCATCAACGAATGTTAAGCGTGCGGACCCTACGGGTTCGAGAACTATGCAGACATGACCGAGACACCTCTCCGGTCAATAACCAATAGCGGAACCTTGATGCCCATATTGGCTCCAATATATTCTACGAAGATCTTTATCGGTCGAACCTTATGACAACATACGTAATTCCCTTTGTCCATCGGTATGTTACTTGCCCGAGATTTGATCGTCGGTATCTTCATACCTAGTTCAATCTCATTACTGGCAAGTCTCTTTACTCATTCCGTAATACATCATCTCATAACTAACTCATTAGTCATTTGCTTGCAAGGCTTCTTATGATGTGTATTACCGAGAGGGCACAGAGATACCTCTCCGATACTCGGAGTGACAAATCCTAATCTCGATCTATGCCAACTCAACAAACACCTTCGGAGATAACTGTAGAGCATCTTTATGATCACCCAGTTATGTTGTGATGTTTGATAGCACACAAGGTATTCCTCCGGTATCCGGGAGTTGCATAATCTCGTAGTCGAAGGAATATGTATTTGTCAACAAGAAAGCAATAACAATAAATTGAACGATCAATATGCTAAGCTAACAGATGGGTCTTGTCCATCACATCATTCTCCTAATGATGTGATCACATTATCAAATGACAACACATGTCTATGGTTAGGAAACCTTAACCATCTTTGATCAACGAGCTAGTCTAGTAGAGGCTAACTAGGAACACAGTATTTGTTTATGTATTGTAGCGACCCGATCCCAATGGATCGAAGTCTCTGTGCTTAAGTGTCATCGCTGGATCGGTATGCTGACACACACAGTACTCGAGGATTTATAACAGAGTTCAATCACACACTTATTACATCGAGTGTCTCATAAAGAGTACTTATTACAATAATATGGCTGAAGGCCATCTAAATAAAATAACTGCGGAAGCTTTGAAGGTAAATGAGTCCATCAACTCCAACGGCATAGCTGAGTGCATGACAACGACCTAGCGCACCTTACTCTTCGTCTAAAAATTCTGCAAGATGATACGTTGTAGCCGTGTAGGTCAGCACATGGAATATGCTGGCAAAATTACATTATAGAGATATGATGAACAATATCTACCACTACATGCATATTTGGCTGGTGGAGGCTCTAAGTTTAGTTTTGCATAAAGCTAATTTTTCCCTACAACAATGGAATAAATTTTATTTACTACCAAGTTTATGCCATTATTGAGAAGGTTCCTCCAACTCAATCCCAAAAGAATATTAATAACCCAACAATTTCTTTAAGTAAAGTGATGAGATCAAACCAATAATTCAAATACCAGATACTCAAGATGTCCATAACCGGGGACACGGCTAATCATGATTAGTTTATACACTCTGCAGAGGTTTGCGCACTTTTCCCCACAAGACTCGATCTCCTCCGTTGGATTTCTCGCACTACACGGTGTTTGAGAAACGGATGACCGAGACACAGTCTTTCCGAAGCGTTAACTCTTTACTCTGGGTAGACAGTACCACCTACTTTCCCCTACATCTGCTAGCCTACCACTGAAAGAGGTCACACAACATACTCAACTATGCCAGAGCCCATAATGGCTTGTGGCTGCACACGGAAGTTTCTAGCATGAATAATCTTATGATCCCTTTGAGCCTGGGTGGCGGACCTAGGGTAATCACACGGGTACTCCGGGATCCCCTTGGGCAAGCACTGGTTTCTCCAGGTGCCCCAAACAATCCACCCAGATGTGTGTTAATGTTGCCACCTTAAGTTACCCTTAGTTATTAACTCTCGCAACTTGCATGAATCTCACATACCAATCCACGTCTACGAGCATGGCTATGCAATAAGTAACAAAGCGTATATTCCCGGGGTGATCAAAAGGTATTAGGTTCCTACCTCAAGTACTACAACCAAAACCAAGTGTTCCCAATCCTACTCATGCAAATATTTGAGGGTTGAAACTAATGCATAAAAACTGGGTAATAAAGGGATATGATCAAAGTGTAACTTGCCTTGCTGACGATCGGAAAACCCTAGAGATTCGTAGTAGCAAGCTTCGCACTCCGGATACTCTATCGTAGACAAACAATAGCATACATAAGCACTCAAGCATAAGATGCAAAGTTAAAACCAATGAAAGATCTAAACAGAAAGTTCAAGAGAAGAGCTTTGATTTGCAAAAAGAATCGATCAAATCAGAATTACGAAACTCAAACTACGATCAAAAGAAGTTCAAACTCAAATCTGTTCGAAACCAAATTTTAAACTTTCAAAAACATGTTCAAGTTGATTATCTGGACAGAGAGGAACAAGACGAAGAATTTGGCGTTGGTTTCGTTGGATTTGGGTGAACGAGTAAAAAGTTGTGAGGGTTTAAAGATCAGGGACTAATCTGTGAAAGAAATATTCGTGGATGGGTCCCTGGCAGAAAATAACAGAAAAAGAAAAATCTATCGGACGGACGTCCGCTAACAGAAACTAACGAACGAAACCGTTCGTTAACAGATCTAAACGAATGAACGTTCGCTAGATAGATCTGACAGGAAAAAACCGAAAAAACCGATCTAAACCGAAAAGAAAAGAAAAAAACCGATCTAGGTTTTTACCTAGAAAACCGAAGAGAAAACCGGCGGTGGTTCCGGCGAACTCCGGCGTTGGGCGACGCGGGGGCGCGGCGATTCCGGCTAGCGGCTGCGGCGGCGACGGGCGGCGCATACTAGGCGGCGGCAGCGCGGGCTAGCGGCGAGCGGCGGCTACGGCGGCGGCGGCGCTGCTGCTGCTGCTGCGAGGGGCGGCGGCGGCGGCTGATGAGGAGGAGAGGGAGGGTCGGGGCCGGCTTATAAAGGCGCGTGGAGGTGGCTCGGCTTGGGGAGGGGGGCGCCGACGGCGGGGCGTGCTCGGACTCCGGGAGGAGTCCGGCTCGGGCATGGGACGAAGGCGGCGGCGGCTTTGGGCCGGCTGGGCTTCGGCCCAGTTCGGTCCGAAGTTTTTTTTCCAGAGAGGGAAAAACACGAAAAACTAATATAAATATATATCAAAAAAATACCAGAAAAAATCACGTAGCTATATGGCCTTATTAGTGACCTCGTGAACATTTTCCTGGGCCTAAATGCCTAAAATAAAAACAAACATTATAGTGCTGATTACTCCGCTAATAAATAAATAAACTTAGCGAATAAAATCAAATAAATCTCCAAAAATTTCAAAATTCAATTTCCAATATTTCTTTGCTGAATTTGAAGAAGTCATGTTATCTTCTCTCTTTATTTTAAAATAATTGGAAAAGAATTTTGAAAAACAATTTGATCCAATTTTCCAAGTTTTGATAAATCAAAAATGGATTTTTGTGAAACCTCCAACTCTCTCAATTTGGTCCTTGAGTTGCTTAAGGTCTCTTGGATCAAAAAACAACTAAAACCGAACAACAAAAATGCATAAATCATGGATGCATATGAATGATCTATAGATAACATCCAAATTGAAAATTGGGATGTTACAAACCTACCCCCCTTAAGATGAATCTCGCCCTCGAGATTCGGGTTGGCTAGCAAAAAGGTGTGGGTGGTCTTTCCGGAGGTCTTCTTCTCGCTCCCAGGTGGCTTCCTCTTCGGTATGGTGGCTCCACTGAACTTTGCAAAACTTGATGACCTTGCTGCGAGTGACTCGGTTGGCGAACTCTAAAATCTTGACGGGTTTCTCCTCATAAGTCAGGTCGTTCTCCAACTGAATTGCTTCCAGGGGCACTGTATCTCTCAGAGGAATATCGGCCATCTCTGCATGGCACTTCTTCAACTGGGAAACGTGAAACACATCATGAACTCCTGACAAACCTTCGGGTAATTCCAACTTGTATGCAACTTCCCCCATACGTTCCAAAACTCGGTATGGTCCTACAAATCGTGGCGCTAACTTCCCTTTGACTCCAAACCGTTTGACTCCTCGAAGTGGCGATACACGAAGATATGCTCTGTCTCCGACTTCATAGGTTACCTCCTTGCGTTTAGTATCGGCATAACTCTTCTGCCTGGACTGGGCTACCTTAAGTCTATCACGAATCAACTTGACCTTCTCCTCAGACTCTCTGATTAAATCTGGTCCGAACAGTTGTCGATCTCCAACTTCATCCCACAGCAATGTTGTCCTGCACCTCCTTCCATACAAAGCTTCGAAAGGGGCCACTAGCCTGATAGCTATTGTTATATGAGAACTCCGCGTAGGGCAAATTATCATCCCAACTAGACCCATAGTCTAGCGCACAAGCTCTCAACATGTCCTCCAGAATCTGGTTGACTCTCTCGGTCCGTCCATCTGTCTACGGATGAAAGGCTGTACTGAACTCTAGCCTGGTACCCAATGTCTGGTGTAACTGATTCCAAAACTTTGATGTAAACTGTGTTCCTCTATCTGATACGATGGTCCTCGAAACTCCATGCAGACATACGATCCTGGTCATATATATCTTGGCCAACTTCCCGCTCATATAAGTTGTTTTCACGGGGATAAAGTGAGCCACTTTGGTCAAGCGATCAACTACAACCCAAATGGAATCATATCCTGAACGAGTCCTGGGTAATCCAGTGATGAAATCCATGCCAAGCTTATCCCACTTCCATTCGGGTATCGGCAAAGGCTGAAGTAATCCTGCCGGTTTCTGATGCTCTGCCTTAACTCTTTGACATACGTCACATACTGCTACATACTCGGCAATATTCTTCTTCATGCCTGTCCACCAGAAACGTTCCTTCAAATCCAGATACATCTTGGTGTTGCCTGGGTGAATCGAGTATGGCGAATCATGAGCCTCCTGAAGAATTAACTTCCTGATCTCTGGGTCATTGGGCACATAGATGCGATCCTCAAACCATAAAGTCCCATGTTCATCCTCACGAAAACCTTTGGCCTTTCCTTTACTCATCTTTTCCCTTATCTCCGCGATTTCTTTATCCGTCTTCTGGACTTCTCGGATTTTTCCCAACAAAGTGGACTGAACTTCCAATGCTGCAACAAAACCTCTCGGAACTATCTCCAAGCGAAGTTCTCTGAGATCGTCGGCTAACTCCTGAGGTAATCCTCCGGTTATAAGAGTATTGACATAACCCTTGTGACTCAAAGCATCGGCCACGACATTGGCCTTTCCTGGATGATAATGCAATTTCATGTCATAATCCTTTATGAGCTCCAGCCATCTCCTCTGCCTGAGGTTCAACTCCTTCTGCGTGAAAATGTACTTCAAACTCTTATGATCCGTGTAAACATCACAATGATTTCCGATAAGAAAATGTCTCCAGGTCTTGAGCGCATGCACTACGGCTGCTAGCTCCAAATCATGCGTGGCATAATTCAATTCATGAGGTCGAAGCTGACGTGAGGCATATGAAACAACTCTTCCTTCTTGCATAAGAACGCCTCCAAGTCCCTGGCGAGAAGCGTCGCAATATACTTGGAAATCCTTGCGTATATTCGGTAGAATTAGCACTGGGGCTGTAACTAAACGTTTCTTCAACTCCTGAAAACTGGCCTCACAATCCTCGGTCCATTTAAACTTGGTGTCCTTCTTCAATAACTCCGTCATGGGCTTCACAATCTTGGAAAAATTCTCAGTAAATCTCCGATAATATCCTGCATGTCCAAGGAAACTGCGTATCTCTGCCACTGAGGTGGGTGCCAACCACTCGGTGACAGATTTAACCTTGGATGGGTCTACTGCTATTCCTTCTCCTGATATAACATGTCCAAGAAATCCAACTTCCTTCAACCAAAACTCGTATTTGCTGAACTTGGCATATAGCTGATGTTCCCTGAGCTTCTCGAGAACCAGGCGCAAATGTTCCTTGTGTTCTTCTTCATTCTTCGAGTAAATCAATATATCATCAATGAACACAACGACAAACTTATCCAAGAACTCCATGAATACCTTGTTCATCATACTCATAAAATAGGCAGGGGCGTTAGTCAAGCCAAATGACATAACTGTATACTCATATAGCCCATACCTTGTGGTAAAAGCTGTCTTAGGTATATCCTGCTCTCGGATCTTCAGCTGGTGATACCCTGATCGAAGATCGATCTTGGAGAATACTTTAGCTCCCTGCAGCTGGTCAAACAATCATTGATCATCGGCAGAGGATATTTGTTCTTAATCGTCACCTCATTCAATGCACGATAATCAACAAGCGTCCTCAAGGATCCATCCTTCTTCTCAACTAGAAGCACTGGGGCTCCCCAAGGTGATGAGCTTGGTCGAATATAACATTTCTCTAGTAACTCCTTAATCTGCTTCTTAATTTCCTCCAGATCATTAGCGGGCATCCGATACGGTCACTTGGATATTGTTCCGGTGCCTGGCAATAACTCGATTAAAAACTCAATGTCTCGGTCTGGTTGCATGCCTGGTAATTCCTCCGGAAATACATCGGGATAATCCTTCACAACTGGCACTTCCTCCTGAACAACTCCTGAGAGTGAATTTACTTGAGTCCTCCTTGGCGCGTGCCTAGACACATACTTGATCCGTTGTCCCTCTTGGGTGGTGAGAAGAATTGACTTACTAGCACAATCGATGTTTCCTCCATACTTCGATAACCAATCCATGCCTAGTATTACATCCAATCCTTGAGATTCCAAAATAATGAGGTCTAAGGGGAAAACATGCTTAGCTATGGTCAATGGTAACTGGCAACACCATCGTCTAGCCATATATTCCGCTCCTGGTGAGCTTACTAACATGGGTGACCTAAGGGCTATGTTTTCCAACTCAAACTTATCCACAAATCCCCTTGATATGTATGAATGCGATGCACCAGTGTCAAAAAGAACAAGGGTTGTAAATGACTTAATAAAAAACTTACCAATAACTGCATCAGGCTGCTCTTCAACTTCCTCCACGTTGACGTGGTTCACCTGACCTCTGGTGAAGGGATTTGGGTTCTTTCCCAAGCTCCCATTGCCATTACCATTCTTTGCTTCAGGACACTCGGTGGCGTAGTGTCCAGTCTTCCCGCACTTGAAACAAGTAATGTGACTCAGATCCTTCTTGGCGGGTGTAGCGGGGTTGGAACGGTTCTGACTGTTGTTTCCTCCACTCCCATTACCATTCTTAGGGCCACTGTGGTTGTGTGAATTTCCTCCATTGTGGGAATGGCCTCCATGGTTATTTCCTCCATGGGTATGAGTGTGTCCTCCCGAGTATGGGGCATAGCGAGGCTTCTGCTGGGCTCCAGAGCTGTATTTCCCCTGTCCATACTTCCGTTTGCGGTTCTCTATCTGCTGCTGCTTGCCTTCAATCATGAGGGCCCTGTCTACCAGCTCCTGGTAGTTGGTGAATGTTGCCACCATCAACTGCATACTCAGCTCATCATTCAATCCTTCAAGAAACATCTCCTGCTTCGCGGCATCTCTGGCCACATCATCTGGGGCGTAGCATGCTAACTTGCTTAATTCATCCACATACTGCCCCACAGTACGATTCCCTTGGCGTAAGTTGTGGAACTCACGCTTCTTCATACTCATGGCTCCAGCTGAGACATGTGCAGTGCGGAAAGCCTGCTGAAATTGATCCCAAGTAACATTGGCCACGGGGAAAGTGGCAGTGTAGTTCTTCCACCATGAGGCTGCGGGTCCATCCAGTTGATGTGCGGCAAAGCGCACCTTCTCAGCATCAGTGCAACCTGTGGTGGTCAGCTCCCTTCCAATCTTGCGGAGCCAGTCATCAGCAACTATCGGCTCGGTGCTGCTAGAGAACACCGGTGAATTCAACCTTAGGAAACAGGCTAGGTTGTCAACTGGGGGTGGTGGCGGTGGGTTGTTGTTGTTGTTGCCTTGGTTCTGAATGAGCATCTGCATCAAGGCATTCTGCTGTTGGATCAACTGGGTGAGCTCTGGCGGGAAAGCAAATCCGAGGTCACGTCTCGGAGGCATCTGATAGGTTAGAGGGGTGAGAACAGAATAGAATAGGTCTAATGAGAGATTTCACTACCCTTATGCACATGAGACAAACATATTCAATCCACACCACTCAATTTCAAACAAGATTCATACAATCGATCTAAGCTACTATTACAAAATCTCGCGAACAATACTATCTACATGGGAGAACTGTAATGGTAATATGGTGGTCGACTAGAAATTTTGATCGGTGGAAGACTCCATAATATCCACTCCAGCTTCGTCTTCATAATCATCATCACTGTCATCATCTGCATCACTGTTCGTGTCGGTGTCATCCAATATGATGTAGTCCTCCGAACGGATGTCCACTTCAGGTTCGGGATTCCCCATGAATATTCCTAGCTTCTTCTTCAGTTCTTCATGCTTCTCCAGTAGTACAGCAATTTCTTCTTCATATCCACCGCGAGTTGACATGAGTTCCTCTTCCAGCTCCATGTTTCGGGTCATCACCTTCTTGGTATCTATCATGTTAGCGCACATCTGATTCTCATATCTGCGAATGTGCTGGTTCATCTCCTGTATGTAGGCTGCAATAGATCCATCCTTCCTGGTGCGAATCATCTCCCATTGCTCATCCCGGCGTCCAAATATCTGGTAGATGGTGTCTTTAAGATCCTTGTTGTACACCTCGCCTATGCGTCCAATGGTGATGTGGGCGGCCATGCTCTTGCCTAAACTCCAGGTTGGTGCATCAAAGGAAAACTCGATGGGCTCGGTAATTGGTGCAAAAGTCCTTCCTAGAACACGAACTTGAATTGTCCAGCGCTCCTCTTCTGGTAAAGTTGCAGTGAAGGTTCCGGTGAAGCTTGGTATGCCGATGTTCAGGTACCTAGTGACTTCCTTCAAGTGTCGTCCGAAAGGGGTGTCGTCATCCGGCTGAGTGAACTGGTTCCTGGGGTCCGACATTTATAGAGTAGGAATAGAGAAGAGTTAGAAATGAGTAGAGAAGAGTATCCTGTGGCCTTTCCTAGTGGTCGCGTCCTACAGTCAGCGTGTGCTCTGATACCACCTTGTAGCGACCCGATCCCAATGGATCGAAGTCTCTGTGCTTAAGTGTCATCCCTGGATCGGTATGCTGACACACACAGTACTCGAGGATTTATAACAGAGTTCAATCACACACTTATTACATCGAGTGTCTCATAAAGTGTACTTATTACAATAATATGGTTGAAGGCCATCTAAATAAAATAACTGCGGAAGCTTTGAAGGTAAATGAGTCCATCAACTCCAACGGCATAGCTGAGTGCATGACAACGACCTAGCGCACCTTAATCTTTGTCTGAAAATTCTGCAACATGATATGTTGCAGCCGTGTAGGTCAGCACATGGAATATGCTAGCAAAATTACATTATAGAGCAATGATGAACAATATCTACCACTACATGCATATTTGGCTGGTGGAGGCTCTAAGTTTAGTTTTGCATAAAGCTAATTTTTTCCTACAACAATGGAATAAATTTTATTTACTACCAAGTTTATGCCATTATTGAGAAGGTTCCTCCAACTCAATCCCAAAAGAATATTAATAACCCAACAATTTCTTTAAGTAAAGTGATGAGATCAAACCAATAATTCAAATACCAGATACTCAAGATGTCCATAACCGGGGACACGGCTAATCATGATTAGTTTATACACTCTGCAGAGGTTTGCGCACTTTTCCCCACAAGACTCGATCTCCTCCGTTGGATTTCTCGCACTACACGGTGTTTGAGAAACGGATGACCGAGACACAGTCTTTCCAAAGCGTTAACTCTTTACTCTGGGTAGACAGTACCACCTACTTTCCCCTACATCTGCTAGCCTACCACTGAAAGAGGTCACACAACATACTCAACTATGCCAGAGCCCATAATGGCTTGTGGCTGCACACGGAAGTTTCTAGCATGAATAATCTTATGATCCCTTTGAGCCTGGGTGGCGGACCTAGGGTAATCACACGGGTACTCCGGGATCCCCTTGGGCAAGCACTGGTTTCTCCAGGTGCCCCAAACAATCCACCTAGATGTGTGTTAATGTTGCCACCTTAAGTTACCCTTAGTTATTAACTCTCGCAACTTGCATGAATCTCACATACCAATCCACGTCTACGAGCATGGCTACGCAATAAGTAACAAAGCGTATATTCCCGGGGTGATCAAAAGGTATTAGGTTCCTACCTCAAGTACTACAACCAAAACCAAGTGTTCCCAATCCTACTCATGCAAATATTTGAGGGTTGAAACTAATGCATAAAAACTGGGTAATAAAGGGATATGATCAAAGTGTAACTTGCCTTGCTGACGATCGGAAAACCCTAGAGATTCGTAGTAGCAAGCTTCGCACTCCGGATACTCTATCGTAGACAAACAATAGCATACATAAGCATTCAAGCATAATATGCAAAGGTAAAACCAATGAAAGATCTAAACAGAAAGTTCAAGAGAAGAGCTTCGATTTGCAAAAAGAATCGATCAAATCGGAATTACGAAACTCGAACTACGATCAAAAGAAGTTCAAACTCAAATCTGTTTGAAACCAAATTTTAAACTTTCAAAAACATGCTCAAGTTGATTATCTGGACATAGAGGAACAAGACGAAGAATTTGGCGTTGGTTTCGTTGGATTTGGATAAACGAGTAAAAAGTTGTGAGGGTTTAAAGATCAGGGACTAATCTGTGAAAGAAATATTCATGGATGGGTCCCTGGCTAAAAATAACAGAAAAAGAAAAATCTATCGGACGGACGTCCGCTAACAGAAACTAACGAACGAAACCGTTCGTTAATAGATCTAAACGAACGAACGTTCGCTAGATAGATCTGACCGGGAAAACCGAAAAAACCGATCTAAACCGAAAAGAAAAGAAAAAAAACCGATCTAGTTTTTATCTAGAAAACCGACGAGAAAACCGGCAGCGGTTCCGGCGAACTCCGGCGTTGGGCGACGCGGCGATTCCGGCGAGTGGCTGCGGCTGCGACGGGCGGCGCAGACTAGGCGGCGGTGGTGCGGGCTAGCAGTGTCGGCGGCGAGCGGCGGCTACGGCAGCGGCGGCGCTGCTGCTGCTGCTGCTGCGAGGGGTGGTGGCGGCGGCTGATGAGGAGGAGAGGGGGGGTCGGGGCCGGCTTATAATGGCGCGGGGAGGGGGCTCGGCTTGGGGAAGGGGGCGCCGGCGGCGTGGCGTGCTCGGACTCCGGGAGGAGTCCGGCTCGGGCATGGGACGAAGGCGGCGGTGGCTTTGGGCCGGCTGGGCTTCGGCCCAGTTCGGTCCAAAGTTTTTTTTTCCAGAGAGGGAAAAACACAAAAAACTAATATAAATATATATCAAAAAAATACCAGAAAAATTCACGTAGCTATATGGCCTTATTAGTGACCTCGTGAACATTTTCCTGGGCCTAAATGCCTAAAATAAAAACAAACATTATAGTGATGATTACTCCGCTAATAAATAAATAAACTTAGCGAATAAAATCAAATAAATCTCCAAAAATTTCAAAATTCAATTTCCAATATTTCTTTGCTGATTTTGAAGAAGTCATGTTATCTTCTCTCTTTATTTTAAAATAATTGGAAAAGAATTTTGAAAAACAATTTGATCCAATTTTCCAAGTTTTGATAAATCAAAAATGGATTTTTGTGAAACCTCCAACTCTCTCAATTTGGTCCTTGAGTTGCTTAAGGTCTCTTGGATCAAAAAGCAACTAAAACAGAACAACAAAAATGCATAAATCATGGATGCATATGAATGATCTATAGATAACATCCAAATTGAAAATTGGGATGTTACATGTATTCACACATGTATTTAAGTTTCCGATCAATACAATTCTAGCATGAATAATAAACCTTTATCATGAATAAGGAAATACAAAATAACAACTTTATTATTGCCTCTAGGGCATATTTCCTTCACTTCTATCAAGAACCGTTCTTACCTACGCAAAAACCACAACGGTGTTTCATCAAGTTTGCTGTTTTAACCTTCTTCAAGGACCGGCCGTAGTGAAATTCGATTCAACTAATGTAGGAGAAACAGACACCCGCCAGCCACCTTTATATAAAACTAGTTGCATGTCTGTCGGTGGAACCGGTCTCATGTGCGTGGACATGTAAGGTTGGTCCGGGCCGCTTCATCCCACAGTACCGCCGAATCAAAATAAGACATTGGTGGTAAGCAGTATGACTATCACCGCTCACAACTCTTTGTGTTCTAGTCGTGCATATCATCTACGCATAGATATGGCTCGGATGCCACTGTTGGGAAACGTTGTATGGAAAAAAATTCTACGCACACGCAAGATCTATCAAGGAGATGCATAGCAACGAGAGGGGAGAGTGTGTCTACGTACCCTCGTAGACCGTAAGTGGAAGCGTTTGTTAACGCGGTTGATGTAGTCAAACTTCTTCGTGCTCCAACCGATCAAGTACCGAACTTACGGCACCTTCGTGTTCTGCACATGTTCAGCTCGGTAACGTCCTCCGTCTTCTTGATCCAGCAAGACGGCGAGGTAGTGGATGATTTCCGGCAGCACGACGGCGTGGTGACCGTGATGGTAAAGTGATCTCCGCAGGTCTTTGCCTAAGCACTACGAAAATATGACCGAGGGTGTAAACGGTGGAGGGGGGCGCCGCACACGGCTAAGCAATTGTTCTGGGTGTGCTAGGCGTCCCCCTCCCACATATATATAGGTGGGGGGAGGGAGGAGGCAGCCTGGAGGCGCCCCAAGTGGGGCCGAATCCCACTTGGGGTCCTGCCCCAAGCCGCGCCCCCTGCCATGTTTAGGTGCGGGGGAAAGGCAGGGGAGGGAGGCGCCCCCCCCTTTTCCTTTCTCCCAAGAGAAGGGGAAGGCAGGAGGGGCTAGCCCTCCCCCCTTTCCTTCCCTAGGGCCGGCCGGCCAGTGAGAGGGGCGCACCAGCCCTTTGTGGGCTGGTCTGTCCCACCTAGGCCCATTAGGCCCATAACATCCTACCGGGGGTGTCCGGAACCCCTTCCGGTGACCCGATGACTACCCGGTGCATCCCGAAACTCTTCTGCTGTCCGAATACCATCATCCTACATATCAGTCTTTACCTCTCGACCATTTCAATACTCCTCGTCATGTCCGTGATCTCATCCGGGATGCCTAACAACATTCGGTCACCAAATCATATAACTCATATAACACTATATCATCAATGAACGTTAAGCGCGCGGACCCTACGAGTTCGAGAACTATGTAGACATGACCGAGACACCTCTCCGGTCAATAACCAATAGCGAAACCTGGATGCCCATATTGGCTCCTACATATTCTACGAAGATCTTTATCAGTCGAACCATTATGACAACATACGTAATTCCCTTTGTCCATCGGTATGTTACTTGCCCGAGATTCGATCGTCGGTATCTTCATACCTAGTTCAATCTCGTTACCGGCAAGTCTCTTTACTCGTTCTATAATACAACACCTCGTAACTAACTCCTTAGTCGTTTGCTTGCAAGCTTATGATGTGTATTACCGAGAGGGCCCAGAGATACCTCTCCGATACACGGAGTGACAAATCCTAATCTCGATCCATGCCAACCCAACAGACACATTTGGAGATACCTGTAGAGCATCATTATGATCACCCAGTTACGTTGTGATGTTTGATAGCACACAAGGTATTCCTCCGGTATCCGGGAGTTGCATGATCTCATAGTCGAAGGAATATGTATTTGACATTGAGAAAGCAATAGCAATAAACTGAACGATCATATGCTAAGCTAACGGATGGGTCTTGTCCATCACATCATTCTCCTAATGATGTGATCCCATTATCAGATGACAACACATGTCTATGGTTAGGAAAACTTAACCCTCTTTTGATCAACGAGCTAGTCTAGTAGAGGCTCACTAGGGACACGGTATTTTTTTATATATCCACATATGTATTTAAGTTTCCGGTCAATACAATTCTAGCATGAATAATAAACCTTTATCATGATTAAGGAAATATAATAATAACCATTTTATTATTGCCTCTAGGGCATATTTCCATCACAGGTGTGGATGAATTGACAACTTAGCTGCTAATACTTACAAGTATTCTTTGGCTCCCCTTGTGTTGAATCTATAGATTTGGGTTGAATTCTCTACCCTCGAAAACTGTTGCGATCCCCTATACTTGTGGGTTATCAAGACCTTTTTCTGGCGCCGTTGCCGGGGAACATAGCTATATTTGTTGAGTCACTTGGGATCATTATGTATTTATCACTATGAAGAATCTGAAGGATACCAAGACTAAGATTTTTCCCTCTAAGACGAGGGGAGGTAAGGAACTGCCATCACACTCTGCACTTGATTCACCTTCTATTTTGAGTAGACTTGCAACACCACCACATGCTATTAATCTTGATATGTCGCAAGTTATTGATGATGCTACTTCTCCTATAAATGCTACTCATGATGATGCTAGTACCTTGCTTGATGATAATATGCCACTAGGTGAATTTCTTGATGAACAAATTGCTAGAGATAAAGATATTGAGAATGCTGAAACTAATGAAATTATTGAAACTGATGAAGTACTTGAAACTAAAAATCTTGAAACACCTATTAGGCCTAGCTCTCCTAGATATGAATTGCCTAAGATACCTGAAGGTTATGTTATGGATGAGGAGACAACTAGATATTTTCTTGCTTGCAATGATAGAGATGATCTTAAGAAATTATTATGCAAACTGAAAGTAAAATCTTTGAATGGTAGAATGAAATGTCATCCTAAGTTTGCTACTTCACCTATCTTTGTTGATGATAAGGATTATGAATTCTCGGTCGACCCAGAGTTAATTACTTTGGTTGAATCTGATCCTTTCCATGGCTATGAGACCGAAACTGTTGTGGCACATCTCACTAAATTAAATGATATAGCCACCCTATTTGCTCACGATGAGAAGATTCGCTACTACTATATTCTCAAATTATTTCCATTCTCATTAAAGGGTGATGCTAAGATATGGTATAATACTCTTGCTCCTGGTTGTGTGCGTAGTCCCCAGGATATGATATACTACTTCTCTGAAAAATATTTTCTTGCTCATAAGAAACAAGTTGCCTTACAGGAAATATTTAACTTTGTGCAAATTGAAGAAGAGAGTCTCCCACAAGCTTGGGGGAGGCTTCTCCAATTGCTTTATGCTTTGCTTGATCATCCTCTTAAGAAAAATGAAATACTTGATATCTTCTATAATGGACTAACCGATGCTTCAAGGGACTTCCTAGACAGTTGTGCTGGTTGTGTTTTTAGGGAACGTACTTTTGAACAAGATGGGGAATTATTGAATAATATATTAAAAAATTATGATGATTGGACTCTTCCTGAACCACCTCCTAAACCCACTCCGAAGAAGAGGGGTATCTTATATCTAAGTCCTGAAGATATGCAAGAGGCAAAGAAAAGTATGAAGGAAAAAGGTATTAAAGCAGAGGATGTTAAAAAGTTACCTCCTATTGAAAAAATACATGGACTTGACACACCACCACCAAAGGTGGTAGAGGTAAACTCTTCGATGAAATTTGAAGAAAGTGACATCCCTTACAATAAACAGCCTTGTCAATGCCTTTATGAGTTTGACAACTACATTAGAAAACAAGATCACTTCAATGAAAATGTTATGGAACAATTGAAATACAACTCCAATATGATTGCTCGCTTGAGTGACTTGTTATTTAGAATCTCCAATGATGTTAGAGGTGTAGGAAAACATGCCTCTATGGTTCAAACTCAATTAGAACAAGTTGCTAAATCTCAAAGAGAGGTGCTAGATGAAATGAATAATAATATAAATGACTTTGCTGTTAGAGTAGCAACTAGAGGAGGTAAAATGACTCAGGAACCACTTTATCCTAAAGGTTACCCTAAAAGAATTGAACAAGACTCTCAAAGAATTAACACTGATGCACCTAGTCCTTCCAGAAAGAAGAAGAAAAAGAAAAATGGTACGACTTTGCATGCCTCTACTGAATCTGAAGTGGAAAAACCTCTTGATAATGATAATGATGTTTCTATTTCTGATCCAGAAACTCAATCTGGTAATGGACACTCATCTAGTGATAATGAAAAGGATAATGATGATGTTCATGAAGATACTCAACCAGACAATGATAAACAACCAGATAATGATGTTGAAATAGAACCAGCTGTTGATCTTGAGAACCCACAATCTAAAAATAAAAGATATGATAAAAGAGACTTTGTTGCTAGAAAACATGGAAGAGAAAGAGAACCATGGGTTCAAAAACCCATGCCCTTTCCACCTAAATCAACTAAGAAAAAAGATGATGAAGAATTTGAACGCTTTGCTGAAATGCTTAGGCCAGTCTTTTTGCGCACTCGCTTGACTGATATATTACAGATGGCTCCTTATGCAAAATATATGAAAGACATCATCACCAATAAGAGAAAAATACCGGAAGCTGAAATCTCCACCATGCTTGCTAATTATTCTTTTAAGGATGGAGTACCTAAAAAACTTGGAGATCCGGGAATACCAAATATACCTGCTCCATCAAAAGAAAATATGTTAAAACTGTTTTGTTTGATCTAGGAGCTGGTGTTAGTGTTATGCCTTTCTCTTTATATAAAAGACTTGATTTGAATAAACTCACACCTACTGAAATATCTTTGCAAATGGCTGACAAATCAACTGCCATACCTATCGGTATTTGTGAGGATGTGCCCGTTATTGTTGCAAACATTACTATCTTAACTGACTTTGTTATACTTGAGATGCCCGAGGACGACAATATGTCGATTATCCTTAGTAGACCCTTTTTTAATACTCCATGGGCTGTTATTGATTGCAATAAAAGCAAGGTCACTTTTCATATCAATGGTAATGAACATACGGTGCACTTTCCGGAGAAAAAATTCCAAGTGAATGGTATTAATGTTATTGCAAAATCTCCGACACTCACTATTGGAAGTTTTCAACTACCTCTACCTACTGCCAAAAAGAAATATGAAATGCTTATTGTTGGGGACATGCATATCACCGTTGAGGTAACTTAGTGTTTTACGAAAGTTCTTCGGTTTCATGCTAATCGAAGGTGGTTGTTAATAAGACTTGATCAACCTTATTAATGTATCATTTTTGAGAGGTATGAAGTTGATGAATTTAGTAAGCACAACCTTCTGCTCCCAACTTTTATTCTCAGTTTTTTTAGTTAAATAAAATAAAATGCCATGCTTTGTCTGATTTCTGAATTTCCCGTGCAATAAAAAAAATGACCCAAAAATAAAAGTTCTCAGAATGCCCTGAAAATTTAGTAGAAATAACATCAGAGGGGGTGCACCAGGTGGGCACAACCCACCTAGGCGCGCCAGCAGCCCCAGGCGTGCCCTGGTGGGTTGTGGTCCCCACGTGGGCCCCCTCACTTATCTCTTTAGCAAATGTCATCACCTACCTCCAGAAAAAAAATCACCATTGCTCTCTCTCTCTTGTGTTCTTGCTCTCAAACCCACGGATTTCGATCTCTTTGCTCGAAGCTCCGTTAACGAAACAGTTTTGGGGGATTGCTACTTGGTATGTGACTCCTCCATTGGTCCAATTAGTTTTGATTTAGTGGTTTATATTTTGAATAATTAGCTACACTTGGTGCCGCTGTAGATGAGCTTGCATGTTGAATTCTTAGAGTTCTTAGTAGTTTGAATGCTCAATATAGCCTCTATGCCTCGTTATGAGTAGTTGCTATCAATCTTGTGAAGTTTTGTTGACAAAAATTTTGTGGACTAAAATTTTCAGAATTTTATTCATAGGAATAAGATGAGTTTCTTTAGGAAGTTTGCTTCCAAGAAGAGCTCTAAGGGAGTCATTGGGGAGTCATCAGACAATGATCTCCACACTCGGAGAAGGGCGGAGGTGCGGTCGTGCGAATGGCCGCATAACCCCTTCATGGATGGAGCCGGGATCCGTCAAGAGTTCGCACAATTTGCTGCTAACGCTGGTCTCACCGACTTCATCGCAGCTGAGTGTGAACAATACCATCTCCTTAAAAATTCGTTTGTGCAAAATTTTCATTTTCTGAGTAGGAATAACCCCCCTGAGGTGCAGTTTAATTTATATGCTGAGACCCGTCAGATGCCACTCACTGATTTTTGCGATGTATGCTTGATCCCTTCTGACGGGGAAATAAGAGAGCCTAGGCCTGCAGAGTTCGAGGGCTTTTATCGTACTCTGTCAGTGCGAGATGAGAGAGGCGTGTCGACTGTCACTGCTACTAGTTTGCAGTTTCCTGCTGTGCATTATTTTTCTCTATTTATTGCTAAGTGGTTAATTGCTAGAGAGAAGGTCGGTGTACTCTGTGCTCTGGACTTCGCCATTTTACGTCATGCACTATACGGCGATAACACCTACAACCTAGGGGCTATTATTGCATGCCGTCTGCACCTTAACAGAGCCAAGGGCAAAATTCATGGTGGTATTTATGCTACTCGTTTAGCGAGTCACTTTAACGTTCAGATTCGCCAACATGATTATCATTTACCCAAGGTTTATTTAGATTACCAGGCGATGAAAGATCACCAATTTGTTGATATTGATGATTCTATTAATAATATTCCTTACAACCTGGTTTTCAGTGTGGATACCCGTGATATTATTCTGTTGCCTACACCTGCTTTGTTTGATTCTATTGCCAGGGGCGAATACAGGATCATGCCTGGGGACATTATTGCCTACCGGAACGCCCAGGAATAGGGAGAGGAGGAACCTCAGGAGTGGGACGCTCAGGTACCTGCACCCCAGCACTTCAACTTCGGACCTGATGGCTACTACGAGTGGTGATTACCAAGCTAGGCCAAAAGGCTAATCTTGGGGGAGTATGTGTTTCCACCGACATTACATTCATGTCCACACATTTCATTCCAGTTGTCGGTGTCCACACTTTTTCATTGTATTATCCATGCTAGATTTATTTTCTCGCTTTCTTCTTGTGTGTTTGAAAAAACTTTGAGAAAACCCAAAAATGTTTCTCGCTTCTTTTCGGTTCTCCTTTCTAGTCTAATTTAGTTGTAATGTTAAAAGAAAACCCAAAAAGATTTCCTTATTCTTATTTTGCTTGTTGGGAGCTCTCCCGTGTAAATAGTTTTTCTCATTTTTGTTTTTCTCTTTAATTTTTTTCTTCAAGAAAAACTAAAAACTCCAAAAATATTTCAGTGTGTTTCTCTGAAATTCTCTTCTTTTTTATTGAGTCATACCGAGAAGAAGACCATGATGAAAATGTTGAGTGGCTCTCATATGCATTGATATTGATCTAACAAAGAGCCCATATTACTTTGTCTTCTCCTTTTTGAATAAAATGTTTGCATATTCTAGCTTAGTCCATGACACTCTTGCACTATTATTATTTTCATATCATTCAGTCATGCAAGTGAAAGGCAATGATGATGATATTTGATGAGCTGGCCGTGGCAGAGAGAAACAGGTATGAACTCAACTTGTTCTGTTTTTGTAAATATGTTTAACCTAGTATCCATGATTCAGCCTATTATGATGAAACTTGTTTGCAATGAGAATTAGAGATTATAGTTTCTCATGCCATGCTTAAGTAGCTAGGATTGGATAATGATTTATCTTGGATGACAACATGCATTAAAATGATTTTGATGTGGTATGATGATATGGTATCCTCCTCTGAATGTTTCAAGTGGCTTGACTTGGCCATGTCCATGCATGTAGTTGAATCAAAACCAACATAGCCTCTATGATATTTATGTTCATGGTGTTCATATCCTACTCATGCTAGTATCCAATGTTACTTATGCATAATGCATGTTCATGACCGTTTTCGCTCTCTAGCTGGCCGCTTCTCAACCTATTTGCTAGCCTTCGCCTGTACTAAGCAGGAATACTGCTTGTGCATCAAAATCCTAAAACCCAAGTTATTCCAGATGAGTCCACCATATATCTACCTATATGCGGTATTACCTGCCGTTCTAAGCAAATTTGCATGTGCCACCTTTAAAAACTTCAAATAAACATCTGTTTTTGTGTGCCTGGATTGTTCATAAAGCGACAGGAGGTAGTCGGCATCTTCCATGCTAAGCGGATTATTCTCATGATGAGTGTTCATTCACTCGTCCTTGCACGAGAGGGGCGGTAATTGGGACTCCCAATCCCGAAATCAAATTGCAAATAATTAAACAAAACTCCCCCAGGAATGATGTTGGTATGGACGGTACCCGTGGATTCGGCTAGCCGTGGAGTGTGTTTGTTGATGGAGGGGGAGTAAACCTTTACTTTTATCGCTTGGGAACCACCACTAATGTGTTTAGCATGGAAGATATCGATAACTAATGGTCGTGAAGTAAACAGGAAGGGTGCATTTCTCAAAATTTCATTTATCACTGTTTTAAAAAGCTAAGCTCTGGCACCGCTGCAAATCACTGCTTCCCTCTGCGAAGGGACTATCTATTTAATTTTATGTTGTGTCATCACCTTCTCAAATAAGCATCAGATCTGAGAGCACTATTGTCATCCTCATGCATTGTGTATAGCTAATGTTGGATGCATCATGACTGGATCTTTTCTACCATGAATTACAATGTTTAGTCGCTGCTTGAACTTTGGAGGTGCTCTGCATTTATGTTTTGCGGTCTCGGAAAGGGCTAGCAAGATACCACTGTTGTCATATTATATCACGATTGTTTTGAAAAAGTGTTGTCAGTTGAGATATTATATTATTGCTCGCTAGTTGCTTATGCCATTGATATGAGCTAATATAATTTCTAAGAGTTATTGTTGACATGGTTAGTTATAATCTTTGCTGAAAACCTGGGTGCTACTTATGCCTATTTATGTAAACAAGAACAAAAGAGTTCGCAAAAGTTTTTCTTTTTCACTTTCAGTTTATCAACTGAATTGCTTGAGGACAAGCAAAGGTTTAAGCTTGGGGGAGTTGATATGTCTCCGTCGTATCTACTTTTCCTAACGCTTTTGCTCTTGTTTTGGACTCTAATTTGCATGATTTGAATGAAACTAACCCGGACTAACGCTGTTTTCAGCAGAACTACCATGGTGTTGTTTTTGTGCAGAAATAAAAGTTCTCGGAATGGAACGAAACTTTTTGGAGAATTTTTGTGGAATAAAAGAAAAATACTGGAGCCAAGAACCACCGAAGGGGGGCCCCTGGGTGAGCACAACCCACCAGGGCGTCCCCCCCTCCAGGCGCGCCCAGGTGGGTTGTGCCCACCTGGTGGCCCCGCAGACCCTCACTCCGACTCTATAAAATAGTATTTTTGGAGAAAAAAATCAGGGAGAAAGAATTATCACGTTTCACGATACGGAACCGCTGCCACCTCCTGTTCTTCATTGGGAGGCCAGATCTGGAGCCCGTTTGGGGCTCCGGAGAGGAGGATCTTCGATCTTCGTCATCACCAACCCTTCTCCATCGCCAATTCCATGACGCTCCCCACCGGGAGTGAGTAATTCCTTCGTAGGCTCGCTGGTCGGTGAGGAGTTGGATGAGATTCATCATGGAATCGAGTTAGTTTTGTTAGGGCTTGATCCCTAGTATCCATTATGTTATGAGATTGATGTTGTTATGACTTTGCCATGCTTAATGCTTGTCACTTTGGGCCCGGGTGCCATGATTTCAGATTTGAACCGTTTATGTTATCACCATTATATCTATGTTCTAGATCCAATCTTGCAAGTCATATTCACCTATTATGTGTTATGATCCGTAAACCCCGGTGTGACAGTAATCGGGATACTTTCCGGTGATGACCATAGTTTGAGGAGTTCATGTATTCACTATGTGTTAATGCGTTGTTCTGGTTCTCTATTAAAAGGAGGCCTTAATATCCCTTAGTTTCCTTATGGACCTCATTGCCACGGGAGGGTAGGACAAAAGATGGCATGCAAGTTCTTTCCATAAGCATGTATGACTATTTACGGAATACATGCCTACATTATATTTATGAACTGGAGCTAGTTTTGTATCGCCCTAGGTTATGACTGTTATATGATGAATATCATCCAACAAATTCACTGATCCAATGCCTACGAATTTTCCATATATTGTTCTTGCTAAGTTACTACTGTTGCACTTGCTACAAAATCATTGCTATCATTGTTACTGTTACTATCATCACTGCTATCAAAACTATCATTTTACTGTGCTACTGATCATATTGCTGCAGATAATTAATCTCCAGGTGTGGTTGAATTGACAACCCAGCTGCTAATACTTACATGTATTCTTTGGCTCCCCTTGTGTTGAATCTATAAATTTGGGTTGAATACTCTACCCTCGAAAACTGTTGCGATCCCCTATACTTGTGGGTTATCAACCAATGATTTGAGAGTATCTCAGTTGATCCTTAGTTGTGCCTTCTAACTTTCGAACCAACACACTAGGATCATATGGTGTTTGACATGGTTTGCAGTCCGAATATCCAAAACGGCTCAACACCTTCTCAACATAATGGGATTGCAGAAGTGTAATCTCACCCTCATTATCTCTCAGTAGCTTGATGTTCAAGATAACATCAGCCACACCCAGGTCTTTCATCTCAAAGTTCTGAGATAGAAATAACTTGACCTCCTCAATGACTTTGAGGTTGGTTCCGAATATCAGTATGTCATCAAGATACAAGCACAGTATAACTCCTTCGCCCCCACCATGGCGATAGTATACAAGCACAGTTTAACTCAGAGTTGTATTAAACTTATCATGCCATTTCTTAGGTGCTTGTTTCAGGCCATATAAAGATTTCAGCAACCTACACACTTTTTCTTCCTGACCATCTATCACAAAGCCATCTGGCTGTTGCATGTAGATTTCCTTATGTAGCTCTCCATTTAGGAAAGCCGTCTTAACATCCATCTGGTGGATGAGAAGACCATGCGAGGCCGCCAATGACAGTAATACTCGAATGTGGTCAGTCTGGCCACAGGTTAATAAGTATCAACGAAATCTTCCTCTTCTTTCTAGTCATAGCCCTTGGCCACAAGCCTAGCCTTGTACTTTTCAATCGTACCATCGGGCCTAAGCTTCTTTTTGAACACCCACTTACATCCCAATGGTTTGCAACCATAGGGACACTCAGTGATCTCCCATGTCCCGTTAGCCATGATGGAATCCATCTCGCTATGGACCGCATCCTTCCAGTAGTCAGCTTTTGGAGAGGCATACGCTTCTAACATAGAAGTGGGAGTATCATCCACGAGGTACATGAAGAAATCCTCACCAAAGGTCTTTGTAGTCCTTTGTCTCTTGCCCCTACCAAGGGTTTCCTCGTAATCCTCCTCGGGATTTTCATCATGTGTTTGTTCATAATATTCCATAGGAATGGCAGGCTCAGGAGTCTCCTCAGATTCTTGTCTAGAAGTGCTTTGCATATCTATCATAGGAAAAATATCCTCGAAGAATGTAGCATCCTTAGCCTCCATAATTGTACCGACCTTGTAGGATCGAAAGTAGGTCTAGAGGGGGGGGGGGGGTGATTAGACTACTTGACCAAATAAAAATCTAACCTTTTCCCAATTTTAAGTGTTGGCAGATTTTAGCAACTAGTACAACCCAAGCAATCAACCTACACATGCAATTCTAAGAGTGTAGCAGCGGAAAGTAAACATTGCATATGAAGGTAAAGGGAAGGGTTTGGAGAAGGCAAACTCAATGTAGACACGGAGATTTTTGGCGTGGTTCCAATAGGTGGTGCTATCGTACATCCACGTTGATGGAGACTTCAACCCACGAAGGGTAATGGCTGCGCGAGTCCATAGAGGGCTCCACCCACGAAGGGTCCACGAAGAAGCAACCTTGTCTATCCCACCATGGCCATCGCCCACGAAGGACTTGCCTCACTCGTGTAGATCTTCATAAAGTCGGCGATCTCCTTGCCCTTACAAACTTCTTGGTTCAACTCCACAATCTTGTCGGAGGCTCCTAAGTGACACCTAACCAATTTAGGAGACACCACTCTCCAAAAGGTAATAAATGGTGTGTTGATGATGAACTCCTTGCTCTTGTAGTCTCCCCAACACTCAACTCTCTCTCATAGATTTGGCTATGGTGGAAAGATGATTTGAGTGGAAAGCAACTTCGGGAAGGCTAGAGATCAAGATTCTTGTGGTAGGATTGGAATATCTTGGTCTCAACACATGATTAGGTGGTTCTCTCTTAGAAAATGAGTAGTGGAAGTGTAGGCACGTTCTGATGGCTCTCTCACAAATGGAGAAGGGGGTGGAGGGGTATATATAGCCTCCACACAAAATCCAACCATTACACACATTTGACCCAACTCGGTCAGACCGAATAGAAGAACTCGATGAGACCGATTCAGTTCAAAATGTGAATGTTAGGAATCTCAGTGAGACGAACCGGAACAACTCGGTGGGACCGATGTTCTAGGGCTTAGGGCAAACATCAACTCGGTGTCACCGATTGCATCAACTCAGTTAGACCGAAGTGAAGCAACAAGGCAACAAAGAGGATGTCAAGCAAACTCGGTGGGACCGATTACACATTTCTGTGAGACCAAAATAATTGCAACAGGCAACAGAGAGTTTGCAAGGCCATCTCGGTGGGACCGAGATCCGTATCAGTGTGACCGAATTGTCTAGGGTTTCTGGCAGTGGCTATGTCAACTGAACTCGGTGGCGCCGGATAGGATGGTTCGGTGGGGCCGAGTTTGACTTTGAGTTTTGGACATATGTGGAAATGGGAAAGTGGCTGAGTGTTTTGGAGCAATATCGCGCACTTTGAGTAAGTAGACCATTAAGCAACACCTCATCCCCTTTTAATAGTATTGGCTTTCCTATGGACTCAATGTGATCTTGGATCACTAAAATAGAAATGAAGAGTCTTGAGCTTTTGCCAATCTTTGTCCTTAGCATTTTGAGGGGTCCACATCTCTAGTCCATGCCATGCCAATCATTGAACTTTCTGAAATATTTAACTTGAATGGATATTAGTTCAATGAGCTATATGTTGTTATGAATTACCAAAACCACCCAGGGATTAGTTGCACTTTCAATCTCCCCCTTTTTGGTAATTGATGACAACATATAGATCAAAGCTTCGACAAATGATAATATGAATGAAATACATCGTCGCTTTGAGAAGTATGTGATAAGCAAGAGCTCCCACTAAATTTGTGCATTATTTAAAATTTTCTTTTGAATGCAAATGCACAATCGATTAGGATCATGGGTCACTCTTCCATGTCACATACATCATGGAGGAGCGCTCAAAATGAAAAGATTTAAATAACATGCACTCATCACCAAGGGTAAGAGTGATTGATCATACACAGATATCATATATATAATCATGTAAGCACACATTAAGGCATAGTATGATCAAACACATGATCACATAAGTATCTCACGAGCATAACACAAATAGTAGCAGAGGAATCAAACAACCAAACGATCAAAGTAGCAAGAGAGGCAAATAAAAGGCAAAACACTCTCTCTCTCTCGAAGCCTAATGATCTATACACTTTCTCCCCCTTTGGCAACAAGTTACCAAAAAGTTTGAAAACTTATAGTGCTATGCGGCACTCTAGGCACGATCTCCGGGAGCTGCTGAAGGAGTCTTCTGGCTTGTCGCTCCGGTGTGCGTAGATGGCGTGGAGAGGAGGGCATCTGCAAAAGCTTCTGAGGAAGTCTGTGGAGATGGAGGGGTTGACACTGGAGGTACAACCGTGGCAGTTGTTGCAGGTGCAGAAGTAGTAGTCCTGGTATCAGTGACAACTGGCACTGCTGATGACCTTTGTGCCCTTGGCACTGATACGTCCATTTTGCATCATGTTTTCCTACTGTTATTTATGATGTTTTTATGCATAATAATGCTTTTTGGAGTAATTCTAATGCCTTTTCTCTCATAATATGCAAGGTATACACAAAGAGGGAGAATTCCGGCAGCAGGAAATCTGGACCTGAAAAAGCTACGCCAGGCTACCTATACTGCACAACTCCAAATGACCTGAAACTTCACGGAGATTTTTTATGGAATAAATGAGGAATATTGGAGCCAATAAGTACCAGAGGGGGCCCACCAGGTGGGCACAACCCACCTGGGCACGCCAAGGAGCCCAGGCGCGCCCTGGTGGGTTGTGCTCCCCTCGGCCCACCTCCGGTGCCCATCTTCTAGTATATAAGTCATTTTGACCTAGAATAAATAAGGAGAGGACTTTCAGGATGGAGCGCCGCCGTCTCAAGGTGGAACTTGGGCAGGAGCACTTTTGCCCTCCGGGGGAGCGATTCCGCCGGGGGAACTTCCCTCCCGGAGGGGGAAATCATCGTCATCATCATCACCAACAACTCTCCCATCTTGGGGAGGGCAATCTCCATCAACATCTTCAACAGCACCATCTCCTCCCAAACCCTAGTTCATCTCTTGTGTTCAATCTTTGTACCGGAACTATAGATTGGTGCTTGTGGGTGACTAGTAGTGTTGATTACATCTTGTAGTTGATTACTATATGGTTTATTTGGTGGAAGATTATATGTTCAGATCCAATATGCTATTTAATACCCCTCTGATCTTGAGCATGATTATCATTTGTGAGTAGTTACTTTTGTTCTTGAGGTCACGGGAGAAATCATGTTGCAAGTAATCATGTGAACTTGATATGTGTTCGATATTTTGATAGTGTGTATGTTGTGATTCCCTTAGTGGTGTCATGTGAACGTCGACTACATGACACTTCACCATATTTGGGCCTAAGGGAATGCATTGTGGAGTAGTTATTAGATGATGGGTTGCGAGAGTGACAGAAGCTTAAACCCTAGTTTATGCGCTATTCCGTAAGGGACCGATTGGACCCAAAAGTTTAATGCTATGGTTAGAATTTATTCTTAATACTTTTCTCGTAGTTGCGGATGCTTGCGAGGGGGTTAATCATAAGTAGGAGGTTTGTTCAAGTAATAACAGCACCTAAGTACCGGTCCACCCACATATCACATTATCAAAGTAGCGAACACGAATCGAACCAACATGATGAAAGTGACTGGATGAAATTCTCGTGTACCCTCAAGAACGCTTTGCTTATTATAAGAGACCATTTTGTCCTGTCCTTTGCGTCAAAAGGATTGGGCTACCTTGCTGCACTTTTATTACTACTACCGTTACTTGCTCGTTACAAATTATCTTGCTATCACACTACTCTGCTACTTACAATTTCAGTACTTGTAGACATTACCTTGCTGAAAACCACTTGTCATTTCCTTCAGCTCCTCGTTGGGTTCGACACTCTTACTTATCGAAAAGGCTACAATTGATCCCATATACTTGTGGCTCATCAAGGCTATTTTCTGGCGCCGTTTTCGGGGAGTGAAGCGCTCTTGGTAAGGAAAAATTATTACTACGTGCTGAAATTTATTGTCACTTGTTACTATGGAAAACAATCCTTTGAGGGGTTTGTTCGGGGTATCTTCACCTCGACCGTAACTGCAATAATTACCCCTCAACCTACTGCACCTACTGAAAATATTGAATGTGAAATTCCTTCGGGTATGATAGAACAACTGCTAGCTAATCCTTATGCAGGAGATGGAACCGAACATCCTGATATGCACTTGATATATGTGGAAGAAATTTGTGGATTGTTTAAGCTTGCAGGTTTACCCGGAGATGAAGTTAAGAAGAAGGTTTTCCCTTTATCTTTGAAGGGAAAGGCATTGGCATGGTATAGGCTATGCGATGATATTGGATCTTGGAATTGGAATTTCACCAAAAAAAATATCCTATGCATCTAGTTCATCGTGATCGGAATTATATATATAATTTTTGGCCTCGTGAAGGAGAAAGTATCGCTCTAGCTTGGGGGAGGCTTAAGTCAATGCTATATTCATGCCCCAATCATGAGCTCTCAAGAGAAATCATTATTCAGAATTTTTATGCTCGGCTTTCTCGTGATGATCAATCCATGCTTGATACTTCTTGTACTGGTTCCTTTATGAAGAAGACCATTGAATTCAGGTGGATCTTTTGGAAAGAATTAAACGCAACTCTGAAGATTGGGAACTCGACGAAGGTAAAGAGTCAGGTATTAAGCTTAAGTATGATTATGTTAAATCTTTTATGGATACCGATGCTTTTCAAAAGTTTAGCACTAAATATGGACTTGACTCTGAGATAGTAGCCTCCTTCTGTGAATCATTTGCTACTCATGTTGACCTCCCTAAATAGAAGTGGTTTAAATATCACCCATGTCGTGGACTTGTCACGGCAGATGTCCTAGTGTGAGGACTTAGTCGTGAGGCCAACGCATCTACGTGGTAGCTTGAAGGGGTTGGTCGAAATCGAGAGACGCGAGGTTTTACGCAGGTTCGGCCCCTCACGGTGGAGGTAAAAGCCTACATCCTGCTTCATTGATATTGATCATGGTGATGCTCATGATTACAAGGGTGCTCTTTGGCTACGTCTCTCTTGAGAGCTATTGACTTGTCTGTCTCAACTTGTGAAAAACTTGTCCCTCTTGGGGTGCCCTGTCCCTCCTTATATAAGTTGGAGGGGTGGGTTACATGTAGAGTCCTAGTAGGATTAGGACTATCTATTACAAGTGGAATCCTAGTCTTGCTTCCTTTGTAAGGGAATATTCTTTATGCCTTTCTCCTTAAGCCGGCCCACCATAATATGAGCCGGCCTTCCATGAGCCGCCTTCTGGGCCACCGGGTCTTGCTGCTCCTCTGACCCGCCTGCCCGGTCACCAATAAATCACCAGGCCCGGCCGGGTCATCAGCGAGTGGAGAGATCCGGGCAGGTCACTATGTGAGTCGCCAACCTTTGGGCGGGTTACCGATGAAACGCCAAGTCCGGCCGGGTCATACATCTGGCCGGGTTACACCGTGGGGTATATCCCCGACAACCCACCTATTAAAAAGGAAGTTAAAGAACCAGTACCAGCTAAAGAGGAAACTATTGTTTATAATGTTGATGCAGTTATTCCTACTGCTTATATTGAGAAACCACCTTTCCCTGTTAGGATAAAGGAACATGCTAAAGTTTCAACTATGGTCAACAAGAGTTATATTAGAACACCTAAACCTGATGAACAAATCAAAGTAGAACCTAGTGTTGCTATGGTTAAAGATCTCCTGGAAGAAAATATAGATGGGCATGTTATCTACTTCTGTAATGAAGCTACTAGAATTGTCAAACCTTATAAAACAGATAATCATAGACCCGTTGTTTTTATGCCCGTTGTCTCAGTCAAAATAGGAGATCACTATTATCATGGTTTATGTGACATAGGTGCTAGCATGAGTGCTATTCCCTTTACCTTATATCAAGAAATTATGAATGACATAGCACCCGCAGAGATAGAAGACATAGATGTTACTATTAAGCTTGGTAATAGAGATACCATATCACCAATCGGGATTGTTAGAGATGTTGAAGTCTTGTGTGGGAAAATAAAATATCCTACTGATTTTCTTGTTCTTGGTTCACCGCAAGGTGATTTTTGTCCCATTATCTTTGGTAGACCCTTCTTGAACACCGTTAATGCTAGAATAGATTGTAAGAAACAAACTGTCGGTGTCAGCTTTGGTGATAAGTCTCATGAGTTTAACTTTTCCAAGTTTAGTAGAAAACCTCATAAAAAAGAATTGCCTAGTAAGGATGAAATAATTGGTCTTGCTTCTATTGTTGTGCCTCCTACTGATCCTTTAGAACAATATCTGCTAGACCATGAAAATGATTTACATATGCATGAAAGAAATGAAATAGATGATATTTTCTTTGAACAATGTCCCCTGCTTAAACACAATTTGCCTATTGAAACTCTAGGAGGTCCTCCTCCACCCAAAGGTGATCCTGTGTTTGAATTTAAAAAATTGCCAGACACTTTGAAATATGCTTATCTTGATGAGAAAAAGATATATCCTGTTATTATTAGTGCTAACCTTTCAGAACATGAAGAAGAAAGACTATTGAAAGTTCAAAGGAAGCACCGAGCTGCTATTGGATATACTCTTGATGATCTTAAGGGCATTAATCCCACTCTATGTCAGCACAAAATTAATATGGAACCTGATGCTAAACCCGTTGTTGATCACCAACGCCGGTTAAATCCGAAGATGAAAGAAGTGGTAAGGACGGAAATATTAAAACTTCTGGAAGCAGGTATAATCTATCCTATAGCTGATAGTAGATGGGTAAGTCCTGTTCATTGTGTCCCTAAGAAGGGAGGTATTACTGTTGCTCCAAATGATAAGAATGAACTTATTCCACAAAGAATTGTTACAGGCTATAGAATGGTAATTGATTTTAGAAAATTAAACAAAGCAACTAGAAAAGATCATTACCCTCTGCCCTTTATTGATCAAATGCTAGAAAGATTTTCAAAGCACATACATTTTTGTTTCCTTGATGGATATTCTGGTTTCTCACAAATACATGTTTCTCAACCTGATCAAGAAAAGACCACTTTCACTTGTCCCTTTGGAACTTATGCTTATAGATGTATGCCTTTTGGTTTATGCAATGCACCTGCTACCTTTCAAAGATGTATGACTGCTATATTCTTTGACTTTTGTGAAAAGATTGTTGAGGTTTTCATGGATGACTTTTCTGTGTATGGGAAGTCTTTTGATGATTGTTTGAGTAATCTTGATCGAGTTTTGCAGAGATGTGAGCAAACAAATCTTGTCTTGAATTGGGAGAAGTGCCACTTTATGGTTAATGAAGGTATTGTTCTGGGCAATAAAATCTCTGAAAGAGGTATTGAAGTGGACAAAGCTAAGGTTGATGCAATTGAGAAAATGCCATGTCCTAAAGATATCAAAGGTATTCATAGTTTCTTAGGTCATGCTGGTTTCTATAGGAGATTTATCAAAGACTTTTCTAAAATTTCTAGGCCTCTTACGAACCTTTTGCAAAAGGATACTCCTTTTGTTTTTGATGATGATTGTTTAGAAGCCTTCGAAACACTCAAGAAAGCCTTAATTTCTGCACCTATTGTTCAACCACCTGACTAGAACTTGCCTTTTGAAATTATGTGTGATGCTAGTGATTATGCTATTGGTGCTGTTCTAGGACAAAGAGTTGATAAGAAGCTAAATTTTATTCATTATGCTAGTAAAACTCTAGACAGTGCACAACGAAATTATGCTACTACTGAAAAAGAATTTCTAGCAGTGGTGTTTGCTTGTGATAAATTTAGATCTTACATTGTCGACTCTAAAGTTATCGTTCACACTGATCATGCTGCTATTAAATATCTTATGGAAAAGAAAGATGCTAAACCTAGAATTATTAGATGGGTTCTCTTGCTACAAGAACTTGATTTACATATTATTGATAGAAAGGGAGCTGAGAACCCCGTAGCTGATAACTTGTCTAGGCTTGAAAATGTCCTTGATGACCCACTACCTATTGATGATAGTTTTCCTGATGAGCAGTTAGCTGCAATAAATGTTTCTAATAACACTCCTTGGTATGCTGATTATGCTAATTACATTGTTGCTAAATATTTACCACCTAGCTTTACCTACCAACAAAATAAAAAATTCTTTTATGATTTAAGACATTACTTCTGGGATGACCCACATCTTTATAAAGAAGGAGTAGATGGTATTATTAGACATTGTGTACCTAAGCATGAACAGGGACAAATCCTACGAAAATGTCACTCCGAGGCTTATGGAGGACATCATGCGGGAGACAGAACTGCTCACAAGGTATTGCAATCTGGATTTTATTGGCCTACTCTCTTCAAGGATGCTCGTAAGTTTGTCTCATCTTGTGATGAATGCCAAAGAATAGGTAATATCGGTAAGCATCAAGAAATGCCTATGAATCATTCACTTGCTGTTGAACCATTTGATGTTTGGGGTTTTGATTACATGGGACCTTTTGCTTCCTCTTATGGGTATACACATATTTTGGTTGCTGTTGATTATGTTACTAAGTGGGTAGAAGCTATTCCAACTCGTAGTGCTGATCACAACACCTCTATTAAAATGCTTAAGGAAGTTATTTTCCCAAGGTTTGGAGTCCCTAGATACCTAATGACTGATGGTGGTTCACACTTTATTCATGGTGCTTTCCGTAAAATGCTTGCCAAGTATGATGTTAACCATAGAATTGCATCACACTATCATCCTCAGTCTAGTGGTCAAGGGTAACTTAGCAATAGAGAAATAAAATTAATTTTGCAAAAGACTGTCAATAGGTCCCGGAAGAATTGGTCTAAGAAATTAGATGATGCACTTTGGGCTTATAGAACAGCATATAAAAATCCTATGGGTATGTCTCCTTATAAAATGGTTTATGGGAAAGCTTGTCATTTGCCTCTTGAGTTAGAACATAAAGCATATTGGGCAATTAAAGAACTCAACTATGATTTCAAACTTGCCAGTGAAAAGAGGTTATTTGATATTAGCTCATTAGATGAATGGAGAACCCAAGCTTATGAAAATGCCAAATTGTTTAAAGAAAAAGTTAAAATATGGCATGATAAAAGAATCCAAAAGCGTGAGTTCAAAGTTGGAGAATATGTTCTTTTGTACAACTCTCGTTTAAGATTGTTTGCAGGAAAACTCCTCTCCAAATGGGAAGGACCCTATGTTATCGAGGAGGTTTATCGGTCAGGAGCTATCAAAATAAACAATGCCGAAGGCACTAACCCGAAGGTTGTTAATGGGCAACGAATAAAGCATTATATCTCAGGTACACCCATTAATATTGAAAGTAATATTATCCAAACTATGACATAAAAGAGTCCTTCCGGAACACTCCAGAATCGTGAAAAAGAGGAGGTACGTGATACGGTAAGTAAACGGACTCCAAAAATTCCGCAAAAATATTTTTTGTCAGTTTTGGAATATTTAGAAAATTAGGAAAATAAAAAGCAACCAGGAAGGCACCCCTGGTGGGCACAAGACACCAGGGCGCGCCTGGCTTGCCAGGCGCGCCCAGGTGTGTTGTGCCCACCTCGGGTACCTTCCGGACTCCGTTTTTCTACCGTTTGCTTGTTTCTCAAGATAAAAAAATCTTTATATACCCCCCGAACCTATTGACCACCGTATCGCAGAGAAATCTTCTGTTTTCTTTTCCTTGCTGTTTCCTGACAGATCCCATCTACCATGGCCGCTTCAAGCTCCTCCAAGGACAAGTTCTTCAAGAACGTCATCAACCCATATTTGCGGGAGGTGGTGCAGCACCCTCAGGTCATCCAGATGCATGAGGGGATGCTTCACATCCACGATGTGCAAGGCCCCAAGGGGACGGGAACCATGGAGGCCAGGCTTGAAACTATGGAGCTGGAGGTCTTCCGGTGCAAGGGGATGGTGGAGCGTGGACTCAATTCCAATCACCTCATGATCACGGACTTTACCCATGATCTCAGGGTGGATGGCAAGTCCATGAAGGACATCGTCTTCACGCTCAACAAGCAAATCAACTTCCTCCAAAGCCAGATCTACGATCTCCAAAACCAAGTCTTTGAATATGAGGCGAGGTTTAAAGGTATGAGTTTGGCTGCCAGTTGTAGGACCTGTGAGACTCATTCTTCCTCTTATGATGGTGGACCTCTGCCATGGAAACCCGAGGACAAGATCGTCTTTACTTCATCACCACCTCCTTCTTCACCACCAAAAGAAAATTGAGTATCGGGTATGGGCACTCCCCTTGGCTTCCGCCAAGCTTGGGGGAGGTGCCCCGGTATCGTATCACCTCCACTATCTTTTGCCTTTACTTTTCTTAGTTTGATATTTTGCTTTAGATGAATAAAAGTTTAGTTCGATCCTTTCTTTTTGAGAGCTTGCTTAGTGATCTATCCTTGTAATCGTGTGCGAGATATAAAATAAAGTTTAGTTTGAGTTTTAGCTTTCTTTACTTTCTTGTTGTAATAAAAAGAAAAGAAATAAATGAAAATATCATATGCTAATCCTATGGTAGGTGATAACACCACATAAGGAAAAGTATATGTAGAAAATTTTATTAGAGATTGACAAACATAGCATTAGTCAATGATGCAACTCATGAAAGAATTAATAAGGGAAGAGAAGATTCACATATAAATACACTATCATAGAAATCTTTTGTGATTGTGAGCTCCCATCAAAATATTACATGCCAAAAATGTTGACGTTGGACAAGGAAGACAACTTAATGATTTATGTTTGTTCGTATTCACATAGAAGTTATATTATCATAGATCCTTCAACATGTGGTGCTTGCCCCCCATCTTTGCTAGCCAAAAATTCCACACTAAGTAGAGATACTACTTGTGCATCCAAAAACCCTTAAACCCAAATCTTATTTCCAAGAGTCCACCATACCTACCTATGGATTGAGTAAGATCCTTCAAGTAAGTTGTCATCGGTGCAATAAGGCAATAAAAATTGTTTCTAAAAGTGTAAGATCATTTAGTGTAAGAGAAAATTGAGCGTTGTACGAACTTGTGATGGTGAAGAAATAAAAGCGACAGACTGCATAATAAAGGTTGCCATCACAAGGGGCAATATAACATGACGTTCTCTTGCACTAAGGGGTTGAGCATACAAACAAATAAGCGCATGGCAACCTCTGCTTCCCTCTGCGAAGGGCCTATCTTTTACTTTTATGTATTTATTTTCATGCAAGAGTCAAAGTTCTTTTCTCTTTTCCTTTTATTTTTCTCCTTCGGCAAGCATCATGTGGTGAGGAAAGATCTAGGCACATATGTCCAGTTGAATATGGGTAGCATGAGTTATTATTGTTGACATCACCCTTGAGGTGAATACGTTGGGAGGTGATACTAGAAAGCCCCTGTCTTTCTATGTGTCCGGTTGAAACGTTTTGCTCATGTGTATGCGGTGAGTGTTAGCAATCATAGAAGACTATATGATGGTTGAGTATGTGGACTTGCCTAAAGGGTCCGATACGTGACCCTTCCTAAAAAGATGATGAATTGTAGTTGCAAAGTTGACTGAGAACATAGTTTGTTGGTTTCTAATAGAGTTTATGCTTTATACTTCGATAGTGTGATGAATTGTTACTTATTCATGAAAAGTTCTATGATAAAAGTTTTATGTTAAAGTTTGTTGCTGTTACAATAATGTACATGATGCTTCTATGTCCGTATTTTGTTTTTATCGACACCTCTCTTTCTAAGAATGTGGACATGTTTTTCGATTTCGGCTTTCGCTTGAGGACAAGCGAGGTCTAAGCTTGGGGGAGTTGATACGTTAATTTTGCATCATGTTTTCGTACTGTTATTTATGATGTTTTTATGCATAATAATGCTTTTTGGAGTAATTCTAATGCCTTTTCTCTCATAATATGCAAGGTATACACAAAGAGGGAGAATTCCGGCAGCTGGAAATCTAGACCTGAAAAAGCTACGTCAGGCTACCTATTCTGCACAACTCCAAATGAGCTGAAATTTCACAGAGATTTTTTATGGAATAAATGAGGAATATTGGAGCCAATAAGTACCAAAGGGGGCCCACCAGGTGGGCACAACCCACCTGGGCGCGCCAGGGAGCCCAGGCGCGCCCTGGTGGGTTGTGCTCCCCTCGGCCCACCTCCGGTGCCCATCTTCTGGTATATAAGTCATTTTGACCTAGAAAAAAATAAGGAGAGGACTTTCGGGATGGAGAGCCGCCGTCTCGAGGCGGAACTTGGGCAGGAGCACTTTTGCCCTCCGGCGGAGCGATTCCGCCGGGGGAACTTCCCTCCCGGAGGGGGAAATCATCATCATCATCATCACCAACAACTCTCCCATCTTGGGGAGGGCAATCTCCATCAACATCTTCAACAGCACCATCTCCTCTCAAACCCTAGTTCATCTCTTGTGTTCAATCTTTGTACCGGAACTATAGATTGGTGCTTGTGGGTGACTAGTAGTGTTGATTACATCTTGTAGTTGATTACTATATGGTTTATTTGGTGGAAGATTATATGTTTAGATCCAATAAGCTATTTAATACCCCTCTGATCTTGAGCATGATTATCATTTGTGAGTAGTTACTTTTGTTCTTGAGGTCACAGGAGAAATCATGATGCAAGTAATCATGTGAACTTGATATGTGTTCGATATTTTGATAGTGTGTATGTTGTGATTCCCTTAGTGGTGTCATGTGAACGTCGAATACATGACACTTCACCATATTTGGGCCTAAGGGAATGCATTGTGGAGTATTTATTAGATGATGGGTTGCGAGAGTGACAGAAGCTTAAACCCTAGTTTATGCGTTATTCCGTAAGGGACCGATTGGACCCAAAAGTTTAATGCTATGGTTAGAATTTATTCGTAATACTTTTCTCGTAGTTGCGGATGCTTGCGAGGGGGTTAATCATAAGTAGGAGGTTTGTTCAAGTAAGAACAGCACCTAAGCACTGGTCCACCCACATATCCAATTATCAAAGTAGCGAACGCGAATCGAACCAACATGATGAAAGTGACTAGATGAAATTCCCGTGTACCCTCAAGAACACTTTGCTTATTATAAGAGACTGTTTTGGCCTATCCTTTGCCTCAAAAGGATTGGGCTACCTTGCTGCACTTTTATTACTACTACCGTTACTTGCTCTTTACAAATTATCTTGCTATCAAACTACTCTGCTACTTACAATTTCAGTACTTGCAGACATTACCTTGCTGAAAACCACTTGTCATTTCCTTCTGCTCCTCGTTGGGTTCGACACTCTTACTTATCGAAAAGGCTACAATTGATCCCATATACTTGTGGGTCATCAGGCACTCTCTGAAAAGTATCTGTAGTTGGTCTATCCTCCCTGTCCTCAGCTTCTTCTTGGAGCTTCTCCATAATAGTCTGTATCTCAGTGACCTTCACATCTAGGTCATGGAATTTAGTCTCAATGATCCTCTCAGGACTTTCTTGATTTTGAGTCAGGGTGGCCAAGCCCTTCTCAATTCTTACTATAGCCTCAAGCAGATAACTGAGTTGATCTTGCTTGGTCTTGAGCATCACTGTGGAGGCATCTGGTGCATTTGCTGTCTTTGTTGCTTTTGCAGCCTTTGCTTTCTCTCTCTTCTACTAGGCTTCAACAGAGGTGGGATGTGATGCATCCATGACAACCTTGTTGTACTCAAAATCCGGTCTCAGGGGAAGATGCTCTCTATCAAGAAGGTATGTCCCAGTTCCCATCTTGGAATTGATCAACATTTGAATGTGAGGGGCATATCCACAAGATCTCTTCTGATCAACGGCTATTCTCTTCACAGTTTCTACAATCAAGCTCATCACCTTGAACTTCTGAGGTACATCAAACATGTGAAGCAAATTGATTGAATGACCACGGATCATTCTATGATCTCCTGACTTGGGCAAAAGAGTGTGCCTCAATATAGTGTTGATAGTGGTCAAACCCGACAGCAGATAGTATATTGATCCAAACTTGTGTGTCTCCCGGGCATCATCAGGAATAGTCTTGTACATATTGGCCATGGAGTTGTGATCCTTCCTAGGCTTGGCATATACATGAGTATCATCCTCCTCTTCCTCTGGGGCATTGATCAACTTGGCCCATTCTGAGATAGTAGATTGATATCTTGTTCCTTCAGTCATCCAGACAATCTTTCCATCAGGGTAGAAGTGAGCAGTGGAATAAAATTGCATGATCACCTCATCGTTCCACTTAGTCAACTTCTGTCCAACAAACTTGTCAACTTCATTCATTCTGAAGCTCTCATGCACACCTTGGAAATAGTCCTCATTGTCATCAATGTATTTCCATTCAACCCACTTCATGTCACAGACAATGGGCTTCTTGTCCAAAAGGACAGTCTCATAGAAATCTTGCTGCTCCTTTGAGTGAAAGTGATAGTCCACAATAGTAATTCTCCTGGTGGCATAGGGATCAGTCTGTCTCCAAAGTCTCAGACCTGCATCCTTTCTTAGCTTCATATTTTCTGCCATAGGATGATCATCACTATGATCTGGAATCTTTGGCTTGAGCTTTCTGAGCACTAGTGGCTCTTCCTCTTCTTGAGCTTCAGGCACTGGGGCCCCCTTCTTTTCATCAGCAGGGATGTTTCTTGTTGATCTCTTTGGTATAGAAGGCTTGGAAGCTTGAGCTTGAGCTGGAGGCTTGAGGCAGACTTGGGCTTAGATGGAGCAGCCCCAGTCCTTATGGCATCCCCCATAAGCTTCTGAGTCTTTGCAGGAGGTGCAACAGGCTCTTCCTCCTCCTCATCTTCTTCCTCATCAGAATCTCTCATCATAGAAGGTTTGCCAATTGCTCTGGCAATGGTCTTTATGACTCTCTCCTTCCTCTTCTTCTCTTTTCCAGCACCACTTGCTGGCTGTGCTTGCTCTTGAGCAATAGTGGATTGCCTAGCTTTAGACATTGGAGCTCTCTTAGCAGGAGCTTTCTTGGGCATTTCAGGCTTTGTGGCAGCAGCAGCATACTCTTTCTTGAGTACCTTCTTCTTGGAGGTCACCTCCTCAACAACAAAGTCCTCATCCTCAGATTCAAATGTTCTCTTCTTCCTTGTCCTGGTTGCTGCCTTAGGCAAGTTGCTGGGAGTGCTTCTGCTCCCCTCATCATAGCTGCTTGAGGGACTAGTGACCTCACTGAGGTTGACCTGCTCTTCAGACTTGTTTTGACTATCACTGCCTTCTGACATTGCTGAAACTGACCCTGTGAATAGTTGGGTATAGATAGAATGGATGAGCATCACAAAGTGCAGCTTATTTTGCAAAAATATTGAGACAAAAACTTAATTTTAGTTTTCTGCAGAAAGCATTTTGGAGCTACCGATTTGACAAACTTGGTGACACCGAAGCACTAATAGGGTCTAAACACACAGTTTTGGTTAGACCGAAATGCAGTTTGGTGACTCCGAGATGCTAGGGTTTCATAGAGAAAGTGATTTCGGTCGCATCGATCAGTACACTTCGGTCAGACCAAGTTGTACCTGTGCAATGGCCAGGGCCAATCGGTGTGACCGAGATCCTCAGATCGGTCGGTCCGAGATGAGTTCGGCGGAAACCTAACCCTAAGTTTTTGCATCAAATCTATTCTAAGGAATTCTTTTGGTGGATAGATCAATCTCATGCGTGGAAAGAACATAGGCATTATACTTTGTGCAAGAATCGGAGTTATGGAAAGTACAAAGGGGTCAAATCCGTACCCTAACTTGGCGACGGATTTGCTACGACGGCAACTACGGTGAGAATTCCGTTGACGGTGGCAGAGACCAGCGGCAGGAGGTCATTGGCGACGACGACGACGATCCGGAGACCAGGGACGGCAGTGCTGGGGCGCGGGCTCGTGTGGTTGAAGTGATTTTCAACCGTACGGGTACGCAAAGTATAAATACCCAGACGCTGTCAGTGTGACCGAGTGGAACTACTCGGTGGCACCGAGATGCAAAACTGCTAGCAGTTGCAGCAACTCGGTGTGACCGAATGGTTCTAATCGGTTGCACTGAGATTGAAACCCTAGATCAACTTAATGATTCTGGTGAGACCGAATAGGAGTGAGTTGGTCTGACCGAAAGGCATTAAGAGGTTTTGGAAGTTAAGCCCTTGACGGACCAGTGGCTCCGAGTGCTCCTCACCCAGAGGGTCCGAATTCGACTTGTTCAAACTTTGTGATGTAGCATGAATAGAGTTTGAGACGAGAAAAAGCATAGATAGCTGGAGGGAGTACTTAAGCATTCTTGGCCATCCATTTGGCAAAAACAAAAACCAAACAATCAAAGCAACAAATGGATGTCCTCGAATGGAGAAAATTATGCAACCAACATGCTCACACAATAAGATGGCAAATAAAACATGTGGCAAAGCATGCACAAACACTCTAGCATCTATCAAGCAATTGGCGATGACTAGGTCATCTATATATGAGTATATTGACTTAGGAGTCAAATGAGAACATTTGATCATAGGTCATACTCATCGTTTAAGCACAAGTGGGGTTACCACTTTTACGTAAAGCATTGTTGTGTTCACATCATTAGAGTTGTTTTAGCTCAATTCCTTGAGCAAAGCTCCCCCTAGATGTGATATCCCCCCTCAGAGGGATGAACTAACCTTGGGTTTTGTCGATGATGACTTCATGTAGGTTTTGAAGATGTGGATGCTCAATGTTGATGTAGATCATTTGGAGCAATCCATTGGAGTGAGTTGCACTTTCAATACCTACATGGGTTAGTCCCACAAGGAACACACAAGGATATCCGTAGACATAGAGTGAAACACACACATGATGATGTCCATGAAAGCATTAGGGTACCTTGTCCCTTGTCTTACCAACAAAATGGTTTGTGACTCCTTGAACTAGTGCAAGATATGAAAGTTGATTGCACTTGTCCTTGCCAAAATGAATATGAGTGAAGTATGTTGGCGGAGTCACCCTCAAGAACTCTCTAGTTCTTATTCTTTGGGATCCACATCAACTTGGTGGGAATCCTTGGAGTTGTAGTCGTACTTGATGAAGTAGAACTTGATTTTTTCTTGGGAACCCACTTGACCATGGCCTTAGGGGCTTCTTCAAATGAATCAATCTCTTCTTAAAGCTTGTCCTTGCCTTTTAGCTTGTGGTCTTGTGGTGGAAGATCATCTTGAGCTTGTGTTCCTTTGAAAGAAGTGGGGTCATACTTCTCTTGTTGAGGAACAAACTTCATCTTGGGATATTGATCTTCTTCCCACTCAACTCCATTGGCATTGAACTTTCGTTCAAAATCAACACCTTGATTCTTCCGGTGCCTTCCTTGCTTGCGTACAATTTCCTCAAATTGCTTACTTCCGGCAAGGCTCTTGTAAACACCTTTCTCTATAATTCCCTTCAATAAGCTATTTTCTTGCTCAAGTGTGACTTGGCTAAGAGAATCATTAGTGGAATCAAGAGAACTACTAGAAGCAACAATATTGGATTTAACATGATTATTGTTACTGCTAGAAGAAGAATCATTCTTGCTCTTGTTGCTAGATTTTACTTGTGGCATATAAGTAGACAAGAGTAAACGCTTGGCAATGTAAGAAGAACTCTTCTTTCGAAGATCATCATTAATTGCTTTTAGGAACCCATGCTCTTGCTCTAAATTTAGCTTCTCGAAGCGTAGCTTCTCATGAGTCCTTAGGAGCTCTCTATGATCCTCTAGAGTTGTTTCATGAGCTAACTTAAGAGTGTTTAGTTCTTTAGTTAGACGCTCAATCTCCTTCTTATCGTTGTCATTTGTTTCATCTTGATTAGCATGATTAATAGCAATTTCATCATAGTTTTCATCACTAGTGTTGTCAACAAGTAAATCATCATCACCTAGCAAATCATCTTCATTACTATTGAAATCAACATACTCGGGGTGTGATACCTTAGGGCCTTTAGCCATGAAGCATCATCCAATTCCTTCATTTGGTGAGTCAAATATGTCGTACGAGTTGGATGACACAAGTGCAAGACCGGCAACACCTTCATCTTGAGTATATTCAGAGTCGGAGTGATAACTTATCTCAGAGTAGTTATCGGAGTCGGAACCGGATACCCATTCGCCAACATGAGCTTGATGTCTTCATCTTGTGTAGCTCTTCGATGACTTGTCCTTCCTTTCCAAATCCTTGCTTCTACGAGAGGGTCTTCGTTCATAACGATCATCTCTATTCCTCTCTCTTGGTGGTGATTCATCTCTTTTACTTCTCTTCTTGGGTGAATCTTCTCTTCTCTTGTAGGGAGCCATACACTCATTGGAGTAGTGTCTGGGTCTTCCACAATTGTAGCAATTGCGATCACGACTAGAAGATCTTTTGTCATTGTAGGACCTTGACTTGGAACTTCTCTCTTTGCTTCTATTCTTGTAGAATTTGTTGAAGTTCTTCACCATTAAGCTCAATTCTTCATTGAAGACTTGTTTCTCACTTGATGTTGTAGGAGCATCACATGAAGCTTTATAAGCACCACTAGACTTGTTGTGGAGCTATTCCTTATCCTTGAGTGACATCTCATGAGCAAAAATTCTACCAATGACTTCCGTTGGCTTGAGATCTTTGTAGTTGGGCATCATTTGGATCAAGTTGCACACGGTATCATATTTTCCATCCAAGGCTCTTAAGATCTTCTTGATGATGAATCTGTCGGTCATTTCTTCGCTTCCTAAGCCGGCAATCTCATTTGTGATGAGAGCGAGCCTAGAGTACATTTCGGCGACACCTTCACCATCCTTCATTTTGAACTTGTCAAGTTGACTTTGAAGCACATCCAATTTGGATTCCTTGACGGACTCGGTACCTTCATGCATATCAACCAAAGTATCCCAAATTTCCTTTGCATTCTCAAGACGGCTGATTTTGTTGAATTCTTCGGGGCACAATCCGTTGAAGAGAATATCGCAAGCTTGAGCATTGTATTGCAACATCTTCAATTCTTCCGCGGACACTTCACGATCCGGTTCTCTTCCATCCTCGAAGTATTCACCTTGCTAATTCGCACAATAGCCCAAACAGCGGGGTTATAACCAAGAATATGCATTTTCATCTTATGCTTCCAACTAGCAAAATTAGTACCATCAAAGTAAGGACCTCTACGGTGGTAATTTCCCTCGCTAGACGCCATACTCTCCTAGGTTGTGAAACCAAGGCTGTGATCACCAAAGCTATGGAAGTCAAGGCAAATGGAGACCAAAGCTCTGATACCACTTGTAGGATCGAAAGTAGGTCTAGAGGGGGGGGTGATTAGACTACTTGACCAAATAAAAATCTAACATTTTCCCAATTTTAAGTGTTGGCAGATTTTAGCAACTAGTACAAGTCAGGCAATCAACCTACACATGCAATTATAAGAGTGTAGCAGCGGAAAGTAAACATTGCATATGAAGGTAAAGGGAAGGGTTTGGAGAAGGCAAACGCAATGTAGACACGGAGATTTTTGGCGTGGTTCTGATAGGTGGTGCTATCGTACATCCACGTTGATGGAGACTTCAACCCACGAAGGGTAACGACTGCGCGAGTCCATGGAGGGCTCCACCCATGAAGGGTCCACGAAGAAGCAACCTTGTCTATCCCACCATGGCAATCGCCCATGAAGGACTTGCCTCACTCGGGCAGATCTTCACGAAGTAGGCGATCTCCTTGCCCTTACAAACTTCTTGGTTCAACTCCACAATCTTGTCGGAGGTTCCCAAGCGACACCTAACCAATTTAGGAGACACCACTCTCCAAAAGGTCATAAATGGTGTGTTGATGATGAACTCCTTGCTCTTGTGCTTGAAATGATAGTCTCCCCAACACTCAACTCTCTCTCACAGATTTGGCTATGGTGGAAAGATGATTTGAGTGGAAAGCAACTTCGGGAAGGCTAGAGATCAAGATTCTTGTGGTAGGATTGGAATATCTTGGTCTCAACACATGAGTAGGTGGTTCTCTCTCAGAAAATGAGTAGTGGAAGTGTAGGCACGTTCTGATGGCTCTCTCACAAATGGAGAAGGGGGTGGAGGGGTATATATAGCCTCCACACAAAATCCAACCATTACACACATTTGACCCAACTCGGTCAGACCGAATAGAAGAACTCGGTGAGACCGATTCAGTTCAAAATGTGAACGTTAGGAATCTTGGTGGGACCGACTGGAACAACTCGGTTGGACCGATGTGCTAGGGCTTAGGGCAAACATCAACTCGGTGGCACCGATTGTATCAACTCAGTTAGACCGAAGTGAAGCAACAAGGCAACAGAGAGGATGTCAAGAAAACTCTGTGGGACCGATTGCACATTTCGGTGAAACTGAAATAATTGCAACAGGCAACAGACAGTTTGCAAGGCCATCTCGGTGGGACCGAGATCCGTATCGGTGTGACCGAATTGTCTAGGGTTTCTGGCAGTGGCTATGTCAACTGAACTCAGTGGCGCCGGATAGGATGGTTCGGTGGGGCCGAGTTTGACTTTGAGTTTTGAACATATGTGTAAATGGGAAAGTGGCTGAGGGTTTTGGAGCAATATCACTAAGTACTTTGAGCAAGTAGACCATTAAGCAACACCTCATCCCCTTTTAATAGTATTGGCTTTCCTATGGACTCAATGTGATCTTGGATCACTAAAATAGAAATGAAGAGTCTTGAGCTTTTGCCAATCTTTGTCCTTAGCATTTTGAGGGGTCCACATCTCTAGTCCATGCCATGCCAATCATTGAACTTTCTGAAATATTTAACTTGAATGGATATTAGTTCAATGAGTTATATGTTGCTATGAATTACCAAAACCACTCAGGGATTAGTTGCACTTTCAGACCTTCTGGTCAGATACCTCAGATTTCACTACTAGAAATCTATAGCCAACACTATTCTTAGCGTATCCCAAATTAACGTAGTCCACAGTCTTTGGTCCAAGCTTACGGTTTTAAGGGATAGGCACATTGACTTTCGCCAAACAGCCCCAAGTACGCAAGTACGAGAGTGTTGTCCTTCTCTTCGCCCATTTCTCATAGGGAGTGATCTCATTATCCTTTGTCGGAACTTTATTCAGAACATGACAAGTCGTCAATATAGCCTCCCCCCCCACCATGCCTTGGATAAACCCGATGTATCTAACATGGCATTAACCAAATCAGTTAGAGTATTGTTTTTCCACTAGGCAACCCCATTTGACTGGGGTGAATATAGAGGAGTCCTCTCATGAATAATGTCGTGTTCAACACAAAAAGAATCAAACTCACTCGAGAAGTACTCTCCACCACGATCTGATCGGACTCGTTTAATTTTCTTTTCAAGTTGATTCTCAACTTCTGCCTTATAGATTGTAAAGTAGTGTAGAGCCTCATCTTTAGTATTTAACAGATACACATAGCAATATCTAGTGGAACCATCTATCAATGTCATGAAGTATTTCTTTCCAATGTTTGGATGAATTTACTAAATTTCACACATAGCAGTAGTCTCTCCCTGCCGGCTTATATTCCCATCATCATCTTTTGTAGCATTTCGTCTGTTTCATGCGAGTAAAAACCATGGCTCCCAAGGGAAAAAAGATCGTTAAGTCGGCATCAGAGCCAGTCAAAGCAAGCAAGGCTGCCAATTGGGCAAAGTCTACCATGACTGAGCTCCAGCTGGACGAGCTAGTTAGGAATGGCTTACTGCCTCCTAAGAATGAGATTTGATGGCGTGCCCCTGAAGAGGAAACCCGGCCTTAACTAGATCAAGGCAAGATTATAGTTTTCGCTGACCATTTGGATAGAGGTTTCAGGCCACCGGGTTCCAGATTTCTTCGGAATGTTCTCCAGTATTACAGCGTGAGGCTCCAAGATCTTGCTCTCAATTCTATTCTCAACTTGAGCAACTTCCAATTTTTTTGTGAAGTTTACCTTCAGATGGAGCCAACTGTAAGTCTTTTCCAAGATTTATTCTATTGCAACAAACATACCGAATGTAGTGGAGGACCAGCTTTGGAGTGTGCAGGGGTAACAATCCAAAGGTGTAGGGATTGTATCTACCCCAACATGAAGCTGGCGAGTCAAACGAAAGGATGATGGCGGTAAACACTCTTTTACTACAAACATACCTCTCTAGAAGGCCAGAATCCACTGTTGGGTTATCGTTTGAACCGGCTTGATTACTCCAATCTGCTGACCTCTTGCGCACCCGTGGCAGAACGAAAAAAACTAGAGCCCATTTATCAAAGGATCAATGCCTTAATTGCTCATGGGCTTGAAGCGGTGAACCTGACCTGGTGTTGGGTCAGTTGGCACATTCAACCTCTAAGCATCAGGACCCGACTATTACACCAATACTAGTAGAATGCTCATGCGTTGCTACGGGCTATATGCATATAAATTGATCAAACAAATAATTAAGGTCTTCTTCAAGGTAGAAGCTCATTTCCCCCACATACGTTCAATCTTGTTTTGGACATCAAACGGCATCAAACAAATAATTAAGATCGTCTGCAGCGTAGAAGCTTATTTCTCCCTCATACGCATGTTTAGACGGGCGCCCGATAGGCTCCTCAAAATTTAATCGTCCAGACAGTCCGAGCACCCCCAAATCCAGACCATATGGGGGATGGGAATGTGGTTGTTCGAACTATCCGTCAAGTTATCTCCAACACGCGGGCCAAACACAAAAATTCTGATCCGTTCAGATTTGTTTTTCATTGTGTGACAGGTAAAGCAAAAAAAAACAGCGGACGAGGGTGATGCGAGTTGATGCGAAAAAAACCCAGAAGAAATAGATGGTGGTGGGAGTATGACAAAAAAAACAGACGAAGGTGGGAGGTGGGACAAAAAAAATCAGAACGGAGACTACCAACTGCTCCATTAGGAGTAGCGAAATGTCGTGCATTACCACATAACAAAAATATGATGTCGGTTGTTGGGCATGCAACTCATAGGCACTGTGTTCGTTATTAACTCTTGAAGCAACTAACCAATGCATTTACCCTTCTATCCTAACCAAAAAATTGTACAAGTTGATTTAAAAAATATATGAGCCGCTCTCTCACACAATTTGTTGCAGAACCATCTCAAATGAAATGCAATTTGCCATATTTTCTGAAGTATGAAAATTATTTTGCTCACACAAGCATAAATGAATTGGAAGAGACCAACCCCAACCCCCATCCACATCCACATCTGTCGAATAATATAATTGGGAGGCCCACATGTGTTCACATAATTTTTGACGAAACAAGTGGACATCCCACATCTATGATAGACTCAGCTCCGAGAAGGTGCAAATTAAGGAAGTCGAGTTTTAGAGATACCAAGAGAGTCCTGGAGTAACCGAGTAAGCTTTAAATTCTGGTAAGGAACATGCACATTTCTTTTGGGCGAGGGACACGATGGCGTCCGGTAGTTTCAGTAGTTTCAGCAAATGACTTATATATGTGCTCCTACAAACTCAGATCTATTGTGAAGGGTTTCCCTGACCCATTTTGGGCATACGCAAATATACATATGTTATAACCATAAAAAACAAAATGGATTAAATGTGACATGTCAATGAAGATCTCTGCTACAGTAATTGAAAGTATACATGTCATTTTGATTGCAAAAGATACTATTCAAATATAGAAGAAATATATTGTGATCAATTCGTTACATATTCTAATAGTTCAACACCAATTTTTTATTTTTTCAGAGGCGACCGTTCCCTAGGTTAAGCTAGATGGCCTCCTTGATGTACTCATACTTTCTGTCTCCACCACTGACGCAAGCATCTGCCACGAAAAATATATCGTGTACCCCGACAGCAAACTAAAATTCTTACCACATGCAGGTTGGGCATGGTGATAGGCAGCAATTTTGAGATAGATGAACTCTAGGTCTGCAGCACGCCAATTGGTCTGCAATGGCAACCGTGTGAGAAATTAGTGGTCCTAATTTTTATTTTTATTTTGCATTGAGTGAGGAAACTATAAAGGAAGCATGTGATATATAAAGAGGTTTCAAAATGAGAAAGATTGGCAGTGTGGCAGTGTCACAAAAAAGAAACCAATTTGTTTAAAAGAGAGACATACCTTCAGACTCAACATAGAGTGGACATTGGTTACCAAACGGCCTAAGAACTATAAAAACACAACATCTCTCAGCTTTGCACATATCGATGGTTTAAATATTAAGTGGTCCATTATGTTTCTAACAGAATTTCAGATTTAACCAAAGCAGGTACATGACATATAACTGCATTTCATCCAATTATCAATTCAGTTGTATATTCTTAAATATGAAGTGGCTGGTGATGACTTGAAAAAGTGTGAGCCTTTGAGGCAGCTGATAAATTATATTATTGGTAGTCAACATTATGTTTCACAGTACATGCAGACTTTGTGGAATTGGAACCATACATGTCACCTCCCGCATGTTCATCAGCTCATCGCGGAGGGGACGCTTGATGTACCTGAACCAGCTCTTCCCATTGAAGGACCTCTCGCCACAGCCGATCGCCCGCCAGGCCTCCACGAAAAGCAGGACAAGCACGGACCATACATGGCTGGATCAAAACCATAAATTAGCAAGAATGATTAGTCTGAACCGAAATTTTAATTTTCAGAGTTGGACCAATTATAACGGGAGCTCGGATCTTGGCGGCACCCTTGGCAGTTCTTCGTGGCTGCCGCCGCCGCTACCTAGATCTCCGGAAAGGATAGCACCGGTGGAAGTTTGCCATGGCTACAGGCGCCGCTAGCCACTTCCAGGTGCCACTAACTGAATTCCTTCACAATGAAGGGTACTAAAACACCAAACACACAAAGAAATAGAGAAGAACCAAGAGATGGAAGTCCACACCTCTCGACATGTAGGATCTGGACGAATGATGCATGCATGAAGCAGCTCGTGCGTGAAGCCGTGGACGTCCATCTTGGTAGAGGCCGCCTACAGGGATGGGCCCACGGTGGTATTGTCGTGGACATGATTGAGACAGACGATGTCTGAGTTGGCATCGTGCTGCCCGAGAGGTCGTTCGTGCCACCAACGACGAAGGAACGGATATGCAGAGGCAGCGCGACCCGAGCAGAACAAGTGGCGGCGCACCTAGGACGGTTTGAGGGAGAGGTGGCAGGCGGCAGGGGAGAAGCGGCCGACCAGTGCGTTGGTCGTCGTGACAATGGTGACGGCACGCACAGAGCAAAAATAACTGGAGGAGATATGGTAGGAGAAGGGAACGGGAAGGGAATGCTTAGGTAAAGGAAACTTTTGATTTGATGGAGATTTGTGGATCGGCTGACGATCGAGGCGCCGTGGAAAAAATCGTGGAGAGGAAGCCTTTAGAAAGATTGACCGACGTATGGCATGTTAATTAATTTAATTTTGATGACGTACGGAAAGTTTAATTAATGTGATTAAGCAACTTATGGTAATATTAATTAATTTAGATTTTATTGATTGGTAACGTGCTATCGGTTTCTGCCCGTTTGTAACGTGTCTAGTTAGGAAAATTTGGAAAGTTTAGGGAAGTTTTTATTGTGAGGGTAAAAAAACCGGACAAAAATAAACCAGATGAAAATAAACCGGACAAAAATAAATCGGATGAAATATAACCGGACGAAAAAAATCTGGACGCAATCCTACCAACTGCTCCATTAGGAGTAGAGATACCGGTGAGCTGGATGATGACATGCATTTCAATCACAAAGATTTGTCCTGGGGTGATCTTATGAAGGCCGTCAAGAAACTTCTGGGCGAACCTCATGAAAAAAATCTCACTTCTGGGTCTTGCCCCTTTTAATGCTAGTAACCCGGCACCTCAGGTCAGTACTCTTTGATTCATCTTTGAGTTTTACTTACTTTCATTTTTTACTTGTCTTTTGATATGCCGACTTACGCCCTTTCAGCTGGGATCCGACTGGTGGAAAACTAACTTTCAAGCTCCTACTCCTCCTGAAGATGAAACTATAGACGAAGGAGTAGGAAGAAGAAGAAGAGGTCAATGAGGTAGAAGAGCTTGATTCTCTTGGCCGACTTCATAATGAACTAGCTGATGCTGACTCTTCGCAGGATAATACAAGGACCAGCAAGCCAGCATAGTAGGAGGTAACTCCTAATGCCTCTGATTCAGAACATGTTGTTCCCAGGAAGACCCGGCTTGCTATGAGAAAGGTATTGTTTTCCCATATGTTAGCTCACTTGGATCCATTCTTACCTTTGAAGATTAAACAAAAAGCTGAAAGCAACAAACGGAAAACTCGGGGTTCTGGATCGGATGATCTTCATGAAGGTTTTTCACATGAGCCATCTCCTCACCGACCTCGCAGGCAAGAGTAGTTGAGTCCATCTTCCTCTTATCCGAAAGTCGGCCATATGAAGGCTCTATTGGACCCTTCTGATCTGGCTTACGTGGCTTCCTCTCCTTCATCCGGCGCATCAAGTGTGAGCTAGCTGCTCGGCTTTTTGATAAATATAGGGTAAGTTTATAAATTCACCATATTAACCCAGTCTCTCACTTGTTCACCGCTAGATCTTCGTTGATATAGGGTTAAAGCAATGTTGAAGGAGAAACCCTGTGGTGCTTCTTCTACTGGAGCTGATGTGGAGATGGCCACTTCTATCATCCAAGACACCGTGGTATAAGACCCGACTCAAAATGACCCAATTGTTGATGAAATCCCTCAGTCTGATGCCGCTGAAGCCACCGAAGGAGTGAATGATAACCCATTTTTTGATAAGTCGGCAGATACTAGAGCAGCTGAGGATGACATGGTGATTACGGCTGAAAAGCGTAATCCACCACCAGGTACTTCCACTGTTTTGACAAAAACAAGTGCTGACGTAAAACCACGGCTAGTTGAAGCATCGGCTTATGATTCCCGTGTAGAATGATACCAAGATGCAAGTTTGGCGTCCCTGTATTAGGAATACATGATTCGGCTTTCTAAGAACCAGGAAAACGAAAGTGCCCTAGTTGCACTTATGAAGAAGAAGTATGAGGTATATCCTTCTCCTTATCTCCATATATACATGTGTAGCCCCCAAGCTTCAAGTTTAGAATGTAATGATGACTTGATGCTTGTTCTGGGATAAAGATGTTGGTAGTGTAGCCTCCCAAGTATTGGGTTATATGTTATCAATAACCTGGGACTTGTAGTAATGTTTGGCTCTTTTGAATAACATCAAAGTATGTATCCCTCAAGTGCCGGGTTGTGATAATCCACAGGTATAGGGGAACGCAACAGTTTTCGAGGGTAGAGTATTCAACCCAAATTTATTGATTCGACACAAGGGGGGCCAAAGAATATTTGCAAGTATTAGCATTTGAGTTGTCAATTCAACCACACCTGGAGACTAAATACCTGCAGTAGAGTGATCAGTAGCACAATAATATGATAGATTGATAGCAGTACTAGCGATAGCAACAGTAGCAGTAATAGTTTTGTAGCAATTGTGGCAGCAGCAGCAATAGTAGGAACTTAGCAAGATCAATATGTGAAAAGCTCATAGGCATTGGACCGGTGATTATGTTGGATACCATTCATCATGTAACAGTTATAACCTAGGGCGACAGAGAACTAGCTCCAATTCATCAATGTAATGTAGGCATGTATTCCGTATATAGTCATACATGCTTATGGTAAGAACTTGCATGACATCTTTTGTCCTACCCTCCCGTGGCAGTGGGGTCCATAATCAAACTAAGGGATATTAAGGCCTCCTTTTAATAGAGAACCGGAACAAAGCATTAACACATAGTGAATACATGAACTCCTCAAACTACGGTAATCACCAAAAAGAATCCCAATTATTGTCACCTTGGGGTATGCAGATCATAACACATAATAGGTGCATATAACTTGCAAGATAGGATCAAGAACACAAGTATATTCATGAAAACATGAACGGTTCAGATCTGAAATCATGGCACTCGAGCCCTAGTGACAAGCATTAAGCATAGCAAAGTCATAGCAACATCAATCTCAGAACATAGTGGATACTAGGGATCAAGCCCTAACAAACCTAAGTCGATTACATGATAAATCTCATCCAACCCATCACCATCCAGCAAGCCTACGAAGGAATTAATCACACCCGGTTGTGAGCATCATAAAATTGGTGATGGAGGATGGTTGATGATGATGATGGCGACGAATCCCCCTTGATATGGCCACGACCAATGCTGGTGTTCACAAATTATTGTCGCATGCCGATGGATTAAAGGAAGAGAATTCCCTAGACGTGCATATTTGCATGCAAGGTGAAAAAGTATTAAATCAAGGCAAGGAATTTGCTTCCAAAACTGATCAGACTCAGTTTGGCAAGGAGTTCACTAATTTCTAGAAAGAGAGTGGAGCCTACATTGATGCAAGGGACCTTTGGATTTGTGATTTATTTGGTCCAGTCAAAAATATAAGATGCAGAGATTTCTTGCCACTCGCACGTAAAGAAAAGATTGGCAATCGCATCAACAGACCATGCAAGATTAGAGACGTGCTTTGCTTGAGAGGATGTGGATGGGGTCCACTGTACAAGCAGATCACATACGAGGAGATGGTGCACCTATTTTTAAAGGGATCAAGTTTAAGTCCGTATGTTAGTTTTAGAAGTAATAGGCAAAGCTATCTCTTGAGAGGTAAAAGTCAAATACCTTTACGTTTTAGGAGAGTCCATATTTTATTTGAGTCAGAGATAGGGTCGTGTCCTTATTTTTTGCAAGTCCAGACGTGGGCTATTAATAGCCATGGTGCGGCAATGTAAAGAAGGAAGTTATTTTATATGAAATAGACAGATGTGTTTTCGAGGGTAGACACCTTTATCATGTTTTTGAGGTAGCTTTCGAAAACCTCTTTGTTGCGATTTCTGCGAGGAAACTGTTTAGCGCGTGAGGTGCCGTCGTCCAGATTGTTTCTCTCATGTTGAGCTGCAAGGTTCAAACCCTCTACTTCGTGTATATCGCGTGCGCGGGCGAGAGGCTATTGCTACTAGAGGTGGAGTGCCGTGAAAGATCGGGCCGCAACAACAGACCAGAACTCGCCACGAGGTTTGGTCTATATCAGGTGGTATTCAGAGCAAGGTTGTTCATGGCACTGTGCAGAAGATGACTGGTTTATCATGGAAGCTAAGCTATGGATTTGAATTGGACGAGGAAGGCCGATGGGATGGACTTTTTCATACTCGTGTTGTGGTACAAGAGAGATCATGTTCTGTGACAATCGACCACATGAGTTTGATAAACGCGGCAAGCATCGAGATGGTGGAGAAGTTGGAACTACCGATGACACCACACCCACAACCATACTCGTTCCGTTGGGGTCATGAAGAGCTCAGTGTCACACATCAAACCAAGGTACTGTTTTTGTTGGGAAAATATTATTGCACAGTTTTGTGTGACTTGATTCCGACACCAATGGTTTCATGTCACTTATTGTTGGGCAAGCCATGGTACAAAGAGCGCGATGTTGCCTACGATTGTCAAACACACATATATACCGTTAAGAAGGGTAAGAAATATGACCTCGTGCCCATGGGTCAGGATCGTTTTATTTCTTGGAGGAAAGAACATCTTGAGAAGATAAAAGAGCAGGAAGAATCAAAGAAAAGGGAGGCCAAAGTTGATGAATTTTTTACGGTCGTTGTTCAGTCTACAAATAAAAATATTGTTGAAGAGATCGACCCGAAACCGAGGACGGTTTCATTTCAAGGGAGAGAGGATCATATGGCCACGACTAATGCTGGTGTTCACAAATTATTGTCGCATGCCGATGGATTAAAGGAAGAGAATTCCCTAGACGTGCATATTTGCATGCAAGGTGAAAAAGTATTAAATCAAGGCAAGGAATTTGCTTCCAAAACTGATTAGACTCAGTTTCGCAAGGAGTTCACTGATTTCTGGAAAGAGGGTGGAGCCTATGTTGATGCAAGGGACCTTTGGATTTGTGATTTATTTGGTCCAGTCAAAAATATAAGATGCAGAGATTTCTTGCCACTCGCACGTAAAGAAAAGATTGTCCATCGCATCAACAGACCATGCAATATTAGAGACGTGCTTTGCTTGAGAGGATGTGGATGGGGTCCACCGTACAAGCAGATCACGTACGAGGAGATGGTGCACCTATTTTTAAAGGGATCAATTTTAAGTATGTATGTTAGTTTTAGAAGTAATAGGCAAAGCTATCTCTTGAGACGTAAAAATCAAATACCTTTACGTTTTAGGAGAGTCCATATTTTATTTGAGTCAGAGATAGGGTCGTGTCCTTATTTTTTGCAAGTCCAAACATGGGCTATTAATAGCCATGGTGCGACAATGTAAAGAAGGAGGTTATTTTTATATGAAATAGACAGATGTGTTTTCGAGGGTAGACACCTGTATCAAGTTTTTGAGGTAGCTTTAGAAAACCTCTTTGTTGCGATTTCTGTGAGGAAATTGTTTTGCGTGTGAGGTGCTGTCGTCCAGATTGTTTCTCTCGTGCTGAGCCGCAAGGTTCAAACCCTCTACTTCGTGTATATCGCGTGCGCGGGCGACAGGCTACTGCTACTAGAGGTGGAGTAATGTGAAAGATCGGGCCGCAACAATAGACCAGAACTCGCCACGAGGTTCAGTCTACATCACCCCTCTCCGGAGCCCCGAACGGACTCCAGATCTGGCCTTCTGATGAAGAACAGGAGGTGCCAGTGGCTCCGTATCGTAAAACACGATGAAACTTCCTCCCTTATTTTTTTCTTGGGAAAAAGGAATTTATAGGCTTGGGATTAGGGTCAGTGGAGCCACGTGGGCCCCATGAGCCACCAGGGCGCGCCCAGGGGGTGGGCACCCCCTGGTGCCTCATGGGCAGTAGGTGGCCCCCCTCCGGTGAGTCTTTGCTCCAGTATTTTTATTTATTCCATAAAAAAATCTCCAAAAAGTTTCGTCCAATTCCGAGAACTTTTATTTCTGCACAAAAACAACACCATGGTATTCTGCTGAAAACAGCGTCAGTCCGGGTTAGTTTCATTCAAATCATATAAATTAGAATCAAAACAAGAGCAAAAGTGTTTGGAAAAGTAGATATGATGGAGACATATCAACTCCCCCAAGCTTAACTCGTTGCTTGTTCTCAAGCAATTCAGTTGACAAACTGAAAGAGATAAAGAAAAACTTTTACGAACTCTTTTGTTCTTGTATCCAGGTTTTCAGCAAAGATCATAACTAACCATGCAAATGAGAACTCTTAGAAATTATATTCACTCGTATCAATGGCATAATCAACTAGAGAGCAATAATAAAATATCTCAAATGCCAACACTTTGTCAAAACAAGCATGATATAATATGACAACATGATATCTCGCTAGCCCTTTCTGAGACCGCAAAACATAAATGCAGAGCACCTCCAAAGTTCACGCAGCGACTAAACATTGTAATTCATGGTAGAAGAGATCCAATCATGATGCACACAATATAAACTATACGTAATGCATAAGAATGACAATAGTGCTCTTAGGACTGGTGCTTGTTTGAGAAGGTGATGACTCAACAATAAAAGTAAAATACATAAAAGTAAATAGATATGACCTTCACAGAGGGTAGCAGGGATTTGCAGAGGTGCCAGAGCTCAAAGTTTAAATCAAAGATAAATATAATTTTGGGAGGTATGTCTTTCCTGTCAATGTCACAACCGAGAGTTTTCAATATCTTCCATGCTAAACAAATAAGCGGCAGTTCCCAAGCGGTAATGTAAAGTTTACTCCCCGTCCACCAACAAATACAAGCCATGGCTAGCCAAATCCTCGGGTGCCCTCCATACCAAAAACTTTCCAGGAAAGTTTATTTTATTATTTTGTAATTTTAATCATGGGACTGGGCATCCCGATTACCAGCCCCTCTCGTGCAAGGACAAGTGAATAAACACTCATCATGAGAATAACACGCTTAGCATGGAAGACACCGACCGCCCCCTATCGCTTGATGAGCGGTACGGGCACACAAAATGGATGTTCATTTGAATATTTTGAGGTGGCACATGCAAATTTACTTGGAACAGCATAGTAATACCGCATATAGGTAGATATAGTGGACTCATCTGGAATAACTTTGGTTTAGGGATTTGGATGCACAAGAAGTATTCCTGCTTAGTACATGTGAAGGCTAGCAAATAGATCGAGAAGCGACCAAGTAGAGAGCAAAAACGGTCATAATCATGCATTGTGAATAATTAACATTGAATACTAGCATGAGTAAGATATAAGCACCGTGAACATAAATATCGTGGAGGCTATGTTGGTTTTGAATCAACTACATGCGTGAACATGTGCCAAGTCAAGCCACTTGAAACATTCAGAGAAGGATACCATATCATCATACCACATCATAACCATTTAAATGCATGTTGACACCCAAGATAAATCATTATCCACTCCTAGCTACTTAAGCATGGCATGAGTGACTATAATCTATAATTGTCATCATAAACATGTTTAATCATAATATGCTGAATCATGGATACTGAGCTAAACATATTTACAAAAACAAAAACAAGTTGAGTTCATACCCGCTTTTCTTTGCCACAGTCACTTCATCAAATATCGTCATTATTGTCTTTCACTTGCATGACCGAATGATGTGAAAATAATAATAGTGCAAGAGTGTCGTGGACTAAGATGGAATCTGCAAACATTTTATTCAAAGGAGAAGATATGGTATTATGGGCTCTTTGCTAGTGTAACATCCCAAATTTTCAATTTGGAATGTTTTACAATTATTAGCTAAGCATCTATGCATTTTTTTTGAATTGAGTGGCATTTGGAAATTTCAGAGGCATTTGAGTTTTTATCTGACTTTGAATTCAACTTGGTATTTGAAATTTATTTCAAAAATCCCTCACAAATACTTGTTAAAAACTATGAGAGGAGCTAACATGACACTCCAAAAAGTTAGAAGAAAACAACGCAAAAGTTTTGAATTCAAATTTGAGTTGCATTTGGATTTTTTTTCTGAAAAATGTTTTTTATAAAGTTTTTATTTAGCCTCTGAAAAATAGGTCATCTTGTAGGATTTATTTTTATGATTTTTTTGATATATATATATATGTCCTATATAAAAATATTTTTATTTTCTCTGTAAAAAAAAATAGCCACGGGCCATGGAAGGCCCAGCCTTCCTCACGACCCAATCTGGTTCATCTTCCTCCTCTCATCGTTACAGGAACATGAACAGAGAGCAACCGCCATGGACGCATGTACCTCGATCCCTCCCTTCCTCTCCCTCTCCCAACTCAATAACTGCCAGAACCGGTTCCCCTCACCTCCCCAGACCCCTCCCATCCCCTGGTGCGCCTCAAAGACAACCATAATGGCCACCATGAGCGCTTGAAACTGCAGCCATTAACACATCTCGCCCCACGCAACTCTGGACCTCCCCAAGCCCTATAAAAAGCACCCCCGCGAGCCCCTCTCACACTCGTCCAAAGCCCCCTTCTTTCGGGATCCATCTCCCTCCCCATCCTGCTCAATTGCTCGCCGGAGTTCCTGGATTCCGGCGGCTTCTCCACCGCACCAGGAGACGAGACCGACCCCATCGCACTGCTCCCCGGGTCTGTATCACGTTGCTCTTCGCCGTCCCGCACGCGTCCTTCACCGAAACACACCGGAGCCGCCTTCTTCCTCGTCGCCGGTGACAAGTCTGGTAAGCACCCAGCCATGGATATCCAGCCAATCAGAGAGCGCCACTTGGCATCTGGTCGATTTTTTTCTCTTTTTCCAGGATTTTTCCAAACACAGATTCTATACCAATTCTTCTTTCTAGTATATCTTTTAATCTATAGATCCGATTTAGTTGATTCTTTTTCCTACTAGTTCATAAAAATATCCTCTATCCAGAGAACCAAACGAAAAATATTTTTGACAGTTCTAAAATTTGAATTCAAACAGATCTGAATTCAAACTTCTTTAGGCCATAACTCGAGTTCCATAACTCCGTTTTGGGTGATTCTTTTTGCAAATCGAAGCTTGTGATGTGTACTTTCTGTTAAAACCAAAAACTTATATTTTTTTCTTCTGATAAAATTTTGTTCTGTACAGAAACTTTATTTGGTTGTTTTTGAAGTTTTCCGAAGTCTTTTATTTGTTTTCTTTTTGAATCTTTGCTTGTATGCTTATGTATGTTATTGCTTGCTTACGCTAGATCATCCGGAGTGCAAAGCTTGCTACTACGAATCTTTAGGGTTCAACGAACGTCAGCAAGGCAAGTTCACACTTTGATCATAATTTTCAATACCCAGTTTTTACTATGCATTAGTTTCACCCTCAAAGATTGCATGAGTAGGATTGGGAACATGTGGTTATGCTTTGTAGTTCATGTGGTAGGAACCTATGACCTTTGATCACCCCGGGAATATTCGTTATGTCATATATTGCTTAGCCATGCTCGTAGAGGGGGATTGGTATGTGTGATCCATGCAAATTGCGAGAGATAATAATTTTGGGTAAACTTAAGGTGGCAACTTTAATACACATCTGGGTGGATTGTTTGGGGCACCTGGAGAAACCAATGCTTGCCCAAGGGGATCCCGGAGTACCCATGTGATTACCCTAGGTCCGCCACCTAGGTGTGACGCCCCCGGCTCAATCGTGCACTAATCATACACGCAAATGCACATGATCAAGCCTAAGGACTCACGGGAAGATATCACAACACAACTCTAAAAACATAAATAAAGTCATACAAGCTTTATATTACAAGCCAGGGGCCTCGAGGGCTCGAATACATAAGCTTGCATACAAGCGTCAGCGGAAGCATCAGATATCTAAGTACAGATATAAAATAAAACACAGAAAGACCCCTAGAAGGCGGGGCAAAACAAAAGCTACGATCGAAAGGTGCAGGCCTCCTGCCTGGGACCCTCTGATCCTACTCCTGGTCATCAGTCAACTCGTAGTAGTATCCACCCTCGGGGTAGTAGTAGCGATCGTCGGCGGGGGCAGCTGTATCCGGGGCTCCGTCATCTGGTCGCATCAAATAAATATGGGGGGAAAAGAAAGCAAAGCAACCGTGAGTACTCATCCGAAGTACTCAGCAAGCAAGGATCTACACTATATATGCAACATTATCAAAGAAAGGCTGTATATGTGGACTGGGCTGCAGAAATGCCAGAATAGAGAGAAGGCCTAGTCCTATCGAAGACTAGCATCTTCAGAGGTCTTGCAGCATTAGAAGAGTGTAGATTAGTACCATATAAAGTAGTAGTAATGTTATCAACCTCACCCAGAGATCCTTTCTCGACTCCCTGCAAGAAAGCAATCCCAGAGCCATACAGTCATCAACCTCGTCCTGAGATCCCTTCTCGACTCCCTGCGAGAAAGCAATCCCAGAGCCATACAGTCATCAACCTCGTCCTGAGATCCCTTCTCGACTCCCTGCGAGAAGCAATTCCAGAGCCATAGTATCCAATTCTAGTTGTATCGATCGGGATACAACTCCGAGTGTCTGTTACCGAGGATCCGACTATGCATAGATTAGTTCTTCCCTGCAGGGGTGCACCAACTTACCCACCACGCTCGCTTAACTCCGACCGGACACACTTTCTGGGTCATGCCCGGCCTCGGCCAAACGTCACACCGCAACCCTACCTACAGCTCAGCAGAGAGGTCCCGCCAGTCTACATCCTAAGCGCAAGGGGGTCTTGGCCATCGCCCCTCACCCTTCGGGTTGTTGCGCACAGGGTGGATACCAGCGTAGCCTCGGGTAGCCGACACGATCCGACCGTGCCGCAATGCTAAACTAGACGTCTGTCAGGGCTTTCGGCTGATGCTACGATGCAGAACGCCCATACTATGCCCACGTGATGGTTAGTGCTATCAGGCCAGAGGCCCACTCAGATCACATATCCAAACCGTTAGTACCTTGGGGGTGCGGTAACGAGCAGAGACTCACGATCGATGTGACCCCGTTGCCCCGTCTCGAGGACTTGCGGCAAGGGCCAAGAATGCTTGGCCACGCCTCGTATTCATCACTCAGGCACCATACAGGCAACCCGTCTTCACATCACACGCGGGTACCCCTCAGGGTCGACCCACCTTTCCAAGTACTAATAGTACAGTTCAAGTATCCGTGTGTCCATAACATCATGGGAAATCCGAGGTATCACCCTCGTTGGATTCCTACTCGATGTAACCGTCAAGGTGAACTTAGGAGGAATCACCCTCGCTGGGTTCACACTTGAGGTGTTGTACGATGGCGTCGTTATCGGAAGTGGTGAAGGAGGAATCACCCTCGATGACCACGACCGAATAGCTACTCTATAGAGTTAACATCAGAAGTGCTACACAAGGTTTCACCCTCGGCACTCGATAGTAACGCTGCAGTGTCGCTACAACTAAGGGGGGTGATGTGCGGTGCCGGGGCCTGGTCTTCAATCCCGTTGCTCGGGTCTTCGGATAATCCAGCGGGGCAGCCGGGATAAGTGGGGTCACTGATAGGTCTCTACCCAGCCTATACTAAGCAGTTTAGGATATGCAGGTAATTATCAACAGCAAGTTACAATAAACAGTCTATGCATCAGAATAGGTAAAGCAGTAGTAGCAGCAATTCTAATGCAAGCATGAGAGAGAAAGAATAGGCGATATCGGTATGCTCAAAAAGGGGGTGCTTGCCTGGAAGCTCTGCGACAAAGGCAAGGTCGTCAACAGTGTCGTCGGGCTCCTGAGTTGCGTCTGTCTCGGGAACTGCATCGGTGTCTAACAAGAGAGAAGAGGGGGAGGAAACATTAAATATAAAGCAGACAAGAGCATGACATGACAATATGCAGTGCTGGGTGTGTCCTAACGTACGGTTGCACGTCACCGAGGAAGGGGGAATCCATCCGGGAATGTTTTCCCGGTTCCGGACATTTGTCAGACAGATGACTGGAGGGGAACAGTTCCATGTTCGGGTAGTTAGGGACGTGATACGGATGAACGGACCGCGTGTTCGGATTCGTCTCGAAATTCTGAGCAACTTTCATGCACTCAGCTTTTCAATCTGAGCTACGGATTATTTTATATGATTTTTCAAAGTTTATACAATTTTTCTGAAATTTCTGATTTAATTTTAAACCGGATTGACCAATTCAATTTGACTGGGCAAAAGAGGAGGTGGTGGCCCACATGTCACTGTTTTAATAATTTCCAAAAGATCTATCTAATCTAATTAGATGGGACCCACTTGTCATTAGCTAATAGGCTAAATTAGCACTAAACTACTACTAAGTTAAACCTAGACTAATTAAACAAGGGTCGGCCATTAGCCCAGCCGGCCATACGCACGGCCATGTAGAGGGGGCTTGGCCAGGAGCTACAGCAGCAGATGGTAGTAGTAGCAAGCGAGCAGCAGCAGCTAATAGCAAGCAGCGGCAGGATTAATCAGCAGCACACAGCGGTAGCAGCTTGAGCAGCAGCAGTATTAGCAAGCAGAGCAGCCTGTCGTCGAGCAGCAGCAGTGAACGCGAGCAGCAGTAGTTCAGCAGCGAGCAGCGCAGGCGCGACGAGGAGCTGGCGAGGGCGCGCGTGGGAGGCGGCAGGGGTGTGGCCGGGCGCGCGCGCGGGGGCACGCGCGACCTGCAGGGGCGCGGCCAGGAGAGGCTGTTCGTGCGGGGACATGGAGGTCCGGCCATGGCGGGCGCAGGTCAACGGCGCCAAATCGAGGGGGGGGAGAGGGGGCAATCGGGAGAGATGCTCACCGCGAGCTTGATGGCGAGGTCGGGGAGGCCGGAGGTGGACCAGAGTGGCGGCAATCGGCGATGGATGCCGGCGATGTACGCGGGGCAGACAAGGTCGATGCCGAGCATTCGGGATGGCTCCGCTCGATTCGGTGCTCAGAACGGATGGAGTCGACGGCGAGGGTTCTCCTGGACGTCTCGGCGCGATGAGGGGAGGCCGATGGCCGCGGGATCGATGCGGTGACGGCGACCATGAGCTTCGGGCGTCGAACAGACGAACGAGACAAACGAGAGAGAGTGAATGGGGAGGCTAGGGTTCGTCCATTGGGTCGGGCTCCAGCTTAACTAGGTCGGGGGTGCCGGCGGATGGTTGACACGCGCCCATCGGCGACGTGGACGGGCGCGCCAGCTCCATGCCATGGCTCTGCCTCCTTCTATACACGGGTTGAGGAAAGGCCCTGGTGGTGGGCTGGGCCTGGTACAGTAGAAGGGATGGGCTAAGTGCACGGGGGGAAGGGGGTTCCTTTTATTCCTTTCCTTTCTTTTTCTGTTTCCTTTATCCTTTTCTGTTTTGTTAGGCCACAAAAAGAGTTTTGTAAAATATGGGATTGTGCCACATAAATACTTTGCAATATTTATCACTACCATAAAAAGGTTTTGAGGCAAGATAATTTCATCTGAATTTTGTTTAAATGAAATTGGATTAAAAAGGGCTCTTTAGGTACTGTGTTTGGGTGACAACTTTTAATTAAGCAAACAAGTGACATAGTTTTTTTCCACCACAATTAACTATGGTTTATTTGCAACATTAGGAACAATTTAGTTTTACTGTTTGAAGAAATAATTACTTGACTTGCATTTTAAATTGAAATTTGAATTTGATTTGAGACAAGTGACATTTTGACTTAGTAAAATATGATGACATGGCAAATTAGTTAGCTTGATGACAGGGTTAAGATCTGGGGATGTTACAAATCTCCTCCACTAACAAGAATTCTCGTCCCGAGAATTAAGAGGTAGAAGGAAAAAGTTCGGGGTACTCAGCACGGAGGCTATCCTCGCGTTCCCAAGTGGCTTCATCTTCAGTATGATTTGACCACTGCACTTTCAGGAACTTGGTTGTCTTCTGACGGGTTCGACGTTTAGCTTCATCGAGGATGCGGATCGGATGCTCCTTATAGGAAAGATCATCTTGCAATTCGAGCATTTCGTGATCCACAGCTCGGTGCGGAGATTCCTTGAAGCATTTACGAAGTTGCGACACATGGAAGACGTCGTGGATATGAGAGAATTGCGGCGGCAATTCCAATTTATACGCCACCTGACCACGTCTAGCAATAATGCGGAAAGGACCGATGCAGCGCGGAGCTAACTTGCCCTTGACTCTGAAGCGATGAGTGCCCTTCATAGGAGTGACACGAAGATAAGCTTGATCACCAGGTTGATAAGTCAAACCCCATCGTTTGCGATCGTAGTTGCTCTTCTGGCGATCCTGAGCCGCCTTGAGATTTTCTCGAACAATACGGACTTGCTCTTCAGCGTGTTGAATAATATCCGGACCCACGAGCGGTCGTTCCCCAGTTTCTGACCAATTCAGAGGGGTTCGACACTTACGTCCATATAGTACTTCGAAGGGGGCCATTTTCAAGCTGGCTTGATAGCTGTTGTTATATGAGAATTCCGCATAAGGAAGAGATTCTTCCCACTTCTTACCGAACGCTATAACACAAGCCCGAAGCATGTCTTCAAGCACTTGATTCACTCGCTCGACTTGGCCTTGGGATTGGGGATGATAAGCTGAACTCCAGGTAATATGAGTTCCCATAGCTTCTTGGAAACTTTCCCAGAACTTTGAGGTGAAAAGACCGCCACGGTCCGAACTAATCTCCTTCGGAATGCCGTGGAGTGAAACAATTCTGGAGATATATAATTCTGCTGACTGACTAGCAGTGATCGTCTCTTTTACTGGCAGAAAGTGTGCAACCTTGGAAAGTTGGTCGACGACGACAAGAATAGCATTGTGACCCTTCTGTGACTTGGGAAGGCCAGTAATGAAATCCATTTGAACCTTATCTCATTTCCACAACGGAATAGGAAGTGGTTGCAGAATTCCGGCAGGCTTCTGATGTTCTGCTTTAACGCGACGACACACATCACATTCAGCAACATAGCGAGCAATGTCCTGCTTCATTCTAGACCACCAGTACCTTTGACGGAGATCACGATACATCATGGTGCTACCCGGATGAATAGACAGCGGGGTATCATGTGCCTCCTTCATGACTTTGTCAGTCATAAGCTCGAAGTGAGGTACCACAATGCGGTTTCTGAAATACAAGGTTCCATCTCTAGACAGCGAGAAATCCCTGTACTTATCAAGGTGAAGATTTTTCTTCATCAGATCAATTTCAGCATCTTTAGCTTGTGCATTCTTAACAGCTTTCTCAAGATCTGGTTGTATCACAAGGTTATTAAGAGAACCCTGTGGAACAATACGCAGATTCAGCTTGCGCAGTTCTTCAAAAAGACGAGGTTGAGCTCGCCTAACCATGAGGTTGTCGCAATAGGACTTGCGGCTTAAGGCATCAGCGATCACGTTAGCCTTGCCAGGGGTATAGGAAATACCCAAATCATAGTCCGCAATGGCCTCCATCCATCTTTGATGACGGAGGTTTAGAGATGGCTGAGTGAACAAGTACTTCAGACTTTTATGATTCGTGTAGATCTCGCAACGATTACCGAGAAGGTAATGTCGCCACAACTGCAGTGCATAGATGACAACAGCTAGTTCTAAATCATGTACTGGATAATTCTCTTCATGTGGGTGCAACTGACAAGAGCCGTAAGCAATCACCTTACGCTCTTGCATTAGGACACAGCCTAATCCTTCACGGGATGCGTCACAATAAATCACGAAGTCTTTGCGAGAATCTGGAGGAGCAAGTACTGGGGTAGATGTCAGCTTGTCTTTGAGTGTTTGAAAACTTTCCTGACATTTTTCTGTCCATTCAAACTTAACGCCTTTGTGAAGCAGATCAGTCAACGACTTAGCAATCCTTGAAAAATTCTCGACAAAACGACGGCAATAGCTTGCAAGGCCGAGAAAACTTCTCACTTGCTTGACGTTTTTCGGAGGAGTCCAATCAAGAATAGCCTGAACTCGTTCTGGGTTAACAGCAATTCCATCCTTGGAAATCACATGCCCAAGGTAGGTTACTTCAGAAAGCCAAAATTCACATTTGGAGTATTTGGTATACAACTGGTGTTCTCGGAGCCTTTCGAGTACAAGACGGAGGTGTTCAGCATGTTCTTCTTTATTCTTCGAATAAACCAGAATATCATCCAGATATACCACGACAAATTTGTCGAGATAATCCATGAAGACGTAATTCATCAGGCGGGAAAACGTAGCTGGAGCATTTGTTAAGCCAAATGACATGACAGTGTACTCATAAGAGCCATAGCGAGTAACAAATGCAGTCTTCGGAATATCCTCTTCACGAACACGGATCTGATGATAACCCAACCTCAAATCAAGTTTAGAGAATACCGATGATCCAGCAAGTTGATCATAAAAATCATTGATCCAGGGAAGCGGATATTTGTTCTGGGTTGTGGCTTGGTTAATGGGCCGATAATCCTGAACCAATCGGTTAGTTCCATCCTTCTTCTTAATGAAGAGTGAAGGTGCTCCCCAAGCAGAGGAACTGGGGTGGATGAATCCCTTTTTAAGTTATTTGTCGATTTCCTCCTTAAGTTCAAGAAGGTGGTGCGGAGGCATTTTATAAGGACGCTTCATAATAGGGGTAGTGTCGGGCTTCAAGTTGATGACAAACTCGACAACTCTAGCAGGGGGTATTCCTGGAAGTTCTTCTGGAAAAACATCTGGAAAATCATGAACAACTGGAACGTTCGCGATGCCTTCAAGAGGTGAAGCATTCAGTGCATTCAGAACATAAATTTGGCTCTCAGCATCCTGAGCTATTCGGGCTAAGTAATTGACTGTCTAGCCAGAAGGGTGAGTGTGCTGGACTGTCTTAGTAGCGCATTCAATCAAAGCATTACGGGCTGTCAACCAGTCCATACCGAGAATAATGTCTATGTCGGAAGGTCCATGTACAATGAGAGAAACCGAAAAAAGTAGACCTCCAATCTCGATGTGGTTGTGAGGGCTTAGCATTGTGGTTTGCCACTTGGATCTCGGGGACTGAACCATTAGAGGAGTGGGTAATTCTTCCAGGTATAACTCATGTGACTAGGCAAATTGTTGGGACACAAAAGCATGTGATGCTCCTGAATCAAAGAGAACAGAGGCTGGTACTGAATTCACAGAGAGTGTTCCCAGCACTATAGTCGGTTCCTTCTGAGCCTTTTCAGCATTGACGTGACTAGCATGGCCAAGTACAACAGCAGACGGTATGATATTACGATTTCTGAATCGGCGGTTTCGACAACTCTTCTTACGACCATTAGGAGGACGTGGCGCAACCTGAGGAGAAGCCATAGCATCAGGTGGTCCATCATGAACCGTTAGCTATGTCGGCGGTGAAGGCAGACGAGGTGCAACATATGACGGCCTTGGTGTTGGAGCAGGTCGATGGTAAACATTGTGGGGAATCCAGACTTGATGTTTCTGAACAGGTCAACCCGAAGACGAGCCGACATCTCGAGTACGCTTGAGCGACTCCTGGTATTTAGTCAGAGCCGCTTCAACTTGGAAAGATTGGCTGACTAGCGTTGCAAAGTCTGTGTAATCATGGACAGCAAGTGCAAGGTTTATATCAGTACGCAGTCCTTCACGGAATTTCTCCTGCTTGCGTGCGTCAGTGCAGACGTCATCTTCAGCATAGCGGGACAATTCAAGAAATTTCCTCTGATATTCATCCACAGTCATTATTCCCTCAGAGAATTTGCGGAACTCCTGCTTCTTCTGGTCCATCAGACCTTGAGGAATGTACCGTGCACGAAAAGCTGACTGAAATTACTGCCAAGTGGTTACTGTTTCAGCAGGCAACATACCCTTGTGGCCTTCCCACCATTAAGCAGCTGGGCCCTTCAGGTCGAATGTCGCAAAGGTGACGTAACTGTCAGGAGCAACATCAGCTGATTCCATCTCAAACAGAATGTCACGAAGCCAATCATCAGCATCCATAGGATTGGTGGAGTTGCGGAAAACAGACGGGTTGAGGCGTACAAATTCTTGCAGTGTTATTGGGGTAGGCTGTTGATGAGCATTCTGGCTTGGAAACTGAGCCAATATCCCGGTCATAACCTGACGGTTCAGTTCAAACTGCTGCATCATTTCGGCAATATAAGGTGGAGGTGGGGGATCGTCAGCCATCCTGCCAAATCAACAGGGGCAGTTTAGCAAGAAAAACTGTATGTGAATGGAGTTATTCATGATGTAACACGGGAAAGAACAGGAAAGGCATTAGATATATAATAGTAGTCGTCAAAGACATACCAATCCATGCACAGAGTTAGATTCAAACAGATAGTACGAGCTCGGGATCGCTCGCAGCTAGACAAACTAGGTGGCACGCAGGCACGCGGTGAGGATTACAACAACATGACATAGCAAAGGCAACATCCACGTCGGAGAAAACTGCTGGAGCGAGGAATCTGCAAGTGACAACACAGGGTGCCCTCGATAAGAGGATCCTGCAAGCAGAATCTGGCCTGCAATCTTGAAGGAAGGGGGGGAATTTTCAGAGCACCGGGTGGATGTGATCACGAGAACCTAATGTTGGACTTAGTAAAATTTTAACCCGAGTAGAAGAGAGATCAGAGTCCCAGAGTAAAGGTCGAGGAGTAAAAGATCCTAATACCACCCAATTGGTGACGTGGGCCCGTAAGCCACACAGCCAAGTTAGTAAATTAGTTTTGGATCACTAGACTAAACTTCGGACAAGGAGTTGGAAAGGGGGGTTCCAACAGGCAGTCGGCTCTGATACCAACTTGTGACGCCCCCGGCTCAATCGTGCACTAATCATACACGCAAATGCACACGATCAAGCCTAAGGACTCACGGGAAGATATCACAACACAACTCTAAAAACATAAATAAAGTCATACAAGCTTTATATTACAAGCCAGGGGCCTCGAGGGCTCGAATACATAAGCTTGCGTACAAGCGTCAGCGGAAGCATCAGATATCTGAGTACAGATATAAAAGAAAACACAGAAAGACCCCTAGAAGGCGGGGCAAAACAAAAGCTATGATCGAAAGGCGCAGGCCTCCTGCCTGGGACCCTCCGATCCTACTCCTGGTCGTCAGTCAACTCGTAGTAGTATCCACCCTCGGGGTAGTAGTAGCGATAGTCGGCGGGGGCAGCTGTATCCGGGGCTCCGTCATCTGGTCGCATCAAATGGATATGGGGGAAAAAGAAAGCAAAGCAACCGTGACTACTCATCCGAAGTACTCAGCAAGCAAGGATCTACACTACATATGCAACATTATCAAAGAAAGGCTGTATATGTGGACTGGGCTGCAGAAATGCCAGAATAGAGAGAAGGCCTAGTCCTATCGAAGACTAGCATCTTCAGAGGTCTTGCAGCATTAGAAGAGTGTAGATTAGTACCATATAAAGTAGTAGTAATGTTATCAACCTCACCCAGAGATCCTTTCTCGACTCCCTGCGAGAAAGCAATCCCAGAGCCATACAGTCATCAACCTCGTCCTGAGATCCCTTCTCGACTCCCTGCGAGAAAGCAATCCCAGAGCCATACAGTCATCAACCTCGTCCTGAGATCCCTTCTCGACTCCCTGCGAGAAGCAATCCCAGAGCCATAGTATCCAATTCTAGTTGTATCGATCGGGATACAACTCCGAGTGTCCGTTACCGAGGATCCGGCTATGCATAGATTAGTTCTTCCCTACAGGGGTGCACCAACTTACCCACCACGCTCGCTTAACTCCGACCGGACACACTTTCTGGGTCATGCCCGGCCTCGGCCAAACGACACACCGCAACCCTACCTACAGCTCAGCAGAGAGGTCCCGCCGGTCTACATCCTAAGCGCAAGGGGGTCTTGGCCATCGCCCCTCACCCTTCGGGTCGTTGCGCACAGGGTGGATACCAGCGTAGCCTCGGGTAGCCGACATGATCCGACCGTGCCGCAATGCTGAACTAGACGTCTGTTAGAGCTTTCGGCTGATGCTACGATGCAGAACGCCCATACTATGCCCACGTGATGGTTAGTGCTATCAGGCCAGAGGCCCACTCAGATCACATATCCAAACCGTTAGTACCTTGGGGGTGTGGTAACGAGCAGAGACTCACGATCGATGTGACCCCATCGCCCCATCTCGAGGACTTGCGGCAAGGGCCAAGAATGCTTGGCCACGCCTCGTATTCATCACTCGGGCACCATACAGGCAACCCGTCTTCACATCACACGCGGGTACCCCTCAGGGTCGACCCACCTTTCCAAGTAATAATAGTACAGTTCAAGTATCCGTGTGTCCATAACATCAAGGGAAATCCGAGGTATCACCCTCGTTGGATTCCTACTCGATGTAACCGTCAAGGTGAACTTAGGAGGAATCACCCTCGCTGGGTTCACACTTGAGGTGTTGTACGATGGCGTCGTTATCGGAAGTGGTGAAGGAGGAATCACCCTCGATGACCACGACCGAATAGCTACTCTACAGAGTTAACATCAGAAGTGCTACACGAGGTTTCACCCTCGGCACTCGATAGTAATGCTGCAGTGTCGCTACAACTAAGGGGGGTGATGTGCGGTGCCGGGGCCTGGTCTTCAATCCCGTTGATCGGGTCTTCGGATAATCCAGCGGGGCAGCCGGGATAAGTGGGGTCACTGATAGGTCTCTACCCAGCCTATACTAAGAAGTTTAGGATATGCAGGTAATTATCAACAGCAGGTTACAATAAACAGGCTATGCATCAGAATAGGTAAAGCAGTAGTAGCAGCAATTCTAATGCAAGCATGAGAGAGAAAGAATAGGCGATATCGGTATGCTCAAAAAGGGGGTGCTTGCCTGTAAGCTCTGCGGCAAAGGCAAGGTCGTCAACAGTGTCGTCGGGCTCCTGAGTTGCGTCTGTCTCGGGAACTGCGTCGGTGTCTAACGAGAGAGAAGAAGGGGAGGAAACAGTAAATATAAAGCAGATAAGAGCATGGCATGACAATATGCAGTGCCGGGTGTGTCCTAACGTACGGTTGCATGTCACCGAGGAAGGGGGAATCCATCCGGGAATGTTTTCCCGGTTCCGGACATTTGTCAGACAGATGACCGAAGGGGAACGGTTCCATGTTCGGGTAGTTAGGGACATGTGACGGACGAATGGCCCGTGTACTCGGATTCGTCTCGAAATTCAGAGCAACTTTCATGTACAAAGTTTTTCGATCTGAGCTACGAATTATTTTATATGATTTTTCAAAGTTTATACAATTTTTCTGAAATTTCTGATTTAATTTTAAACCGGATTGACCAAGTCAATTTGACTGGGCGAAAGAGGAGGTGGTGTCCCACATGTCACTGTTTTAATAATTTCCAAAAGATCTATCTAATCTAATTAGATGGGACCCACTTGTCATTAGCTAATAGGCTAAATTAGCACTAAACTACTACTAAGTTAAACCTAGACTAATTAAACAAGGGCCGGCCATTAGCCCAGCCGGCCATACGCACGGCCATGTACAGGGGGCTTGGCCAGGAGCTATAGCAGCTGATGGTAGTAGTAGCAAGCGAGCAGCAGCAGCTAATAGCAAGCAGCGGCAGGAGTAATCAGTAGCACGCAGCGGCAGCAGCTTGAGCAGCAGCAGTATTAGCAAGCAGAGCCGCCTGGCGTCGAGCAGCAGCAGCGAACGCGTGCGGAGGCAGTGGCTCGCGAGCAGCAGTAGTTCAGCAGCGAGCAGCGCAGGCGCGACGAGGAGCTGGCGAGGGCGCGCGTGGGAGGCGGCAGGGGTGTGGCCGGGCGCGCGCGCGGGGGCACGCGCGACCTGTAGGGGCGCGGCCAGGAGAGGCTGTGCGTGCGGGGACTCGGAGGTCCGGCCATGGCGGCCACGGGCGGGCGCAGGTCAACGGCGCCAAATCGAGGGGGGAGAGGGGGCAATCGGAAGAGATGCTCACCGCGAGCTCGATGGCGAGGTCGGGGAGGCCGGAGGTGGACCGGAGTGGCGGCAATCGGCGATGGATGCCGTCGATGTACGCGGGGCAGACGAGGTCGATGCCAAGCATTCGGGATGGCTCTGCTCGATTCGGTGCTCAGAACGGATGGAGTCGACCGCGAGGGTTCTCCTGGACGTCTCGGCGCGACGAGGGGAGGCCGATGGCCGCGGGATCGATGCGGTGACGACAACCATGAGCTTCGGGCGTCGAACAGACGAACGAGAGAGAGTGAATGGGGAGGCTAGGGTTCATCCATTGGGTCGTGCTCCAGCTTAACTAGGTCGGGGGTGCCGGCGGATGGTTGACACGCGCCCATCGGCGACGTGGACGGGCGCGCCAGCTCCACGCCATGGCTCTGCCTCCTTCTGTACATGGGTTGAGGAAAGGCCCTGGTGGTGGGCTGGGCCTGGTACAGTAGAAGGGATGGGCTAAGTGCACGGAAGGAAGGGGGTTCCTTTTATTCCTTTCCTTTCTTTTTCTGTTTCCTTTATTCTTTTCTGTTTTGCAAATTGTTAGGCCACAAAAAGAGTTTTGTAAAATATGGGATTGTGCTACATAAATACTTTGCAATATTTATCACTGCCATAAAAAGGTTGTGAGGCAAGATAATTTCATCTGAATTTTGTTTAAATGAAATTGGATTAAAAAGGGCTCTTTAGGTGCTGTGTTTGGGTGACAACTTCTAAATAAGCAAACAAGTGACATAGTTTTTCTCCACCACAATTAACTATGGTTTATTTGCAACATTAGGAACAATTTAGTTTTACTGTTTGAATAAATAATTACTTGACTTGCATTTTAAATTGAAATTTGAATTTGATTTGAGACAAGTGACATTTTAACTTAGTAAAATATGATGACATGGCAAATTAGGTAGCTTGATGACAGGGTTAAGATCTGGGGATGTTACACCAGGCTCAAAGGGATCATAAGATATTTCATGCCTAGAAACTTTCGTGTGCAGCCACAAGCCATTATGGGCTCTGGCATAGTTGAGTAAGTTGTGTGACCTCTTTTCGTGGTAGACTAGCTGATGTAGGGGAAAGTAGGTGTACCGGTCTACCCAGGGTTTAGAGGAAATACTTCAGAAAGACTATGTCTCGATCTTCCGATCATGGAGGTGATCGAGTCTTGTGGGGAAAAGTGCGCAAACCTCTGCAGAGTGTACAAACTAATCATGATTAGTCGTGTCCCCGGTTATGGACAACTTGAGTATCTAGAAGCGAATTATTGGTTGATCTCATCACTCTTTTTAATGAAATTATTGGGTTACTAATAACTTGGGAATTTTGGGATTGAGTTGGAGGAACCTTCTCAATAATGGCATTTTATTTAGTAGTAATTAAAAATTTATTCCTTTGTTGTAGGGAAAAATTAGCTTTATGCAGAATTAAACTTAGAGCCTCCACCAGCCAGATATGCATGTAGTGATAAATATTGTTCATTATTATTCTACGGTGTGAAATTGCCAGCATATTCCATGTGCTGACCTACATGGCTGCAACGTCTCATGTTGCAGACTTCTCCGACGAGGATTAAGATGCGATAGGTTGTTGTTCTGCACTCAGTCTGCGTGGAGTTGGATGGACTCATTTACCTTCGATGCTTCCGCAGTTATTTTTATTTAGATGGCCTTTGGCCATATTATTGTAATAAATACTCTTTTGAGGACCTCGATGTTATAAAGTGTGTGATTGAACTCTGTTATAATTCCTCGAGTACTGTGTGTGTCAGCATACCGATACAGGGATGACACTTAAGAACAGAGACTTCGATCCTTTTGGGTCGGGTCGCTACAAGATGGTATCAGAGCACACGCTGACTATAGGACGCGACCACTAGGAAATGGAAAGCCATAGGAAGAAAACTCTATTTTACGACTTCCTTATATATCCGTTGGTCTATACTCTTCTCTATTCATTTCTATCTCTTCTCTACTTCAACAAAATAGTTGTTGAACCCCATCACCAAGTTGCTCAGCCCGATGAGATGTAGCGACCCGACCCAAATGGATCAAGTCTCTGTGCTTAAGTGTCATCCCTGGATCGGTATGCTGACACACACAGTACTCGAGGATTTATAACAGAGGTAAATCACATGTATAAAGTAACGTAAATACTATTACCTCAATCCATATAGCGGAAGTAACAACAAGGTTGTGGAGTTCCCAACAACGCCAACGGCAAAGTTGACTGTAGACATCGTAACCCTAACGTATCACTTAGTCGTCGTAAGAATTCCTGCAACATGAGACATTGCAGCCATGTAGGTCGGTACATTGAATGTACTAGCAAATTCACACCATAGGATAATGATGAACAATATCTATCACTACATGCATATTTGGCTGGTGGAGGCTCTAAGTTTAATTTTGCATAAAGCCAATTTTTTCCTACAACAAAGAAATACTTTTTTTACCAAGTTGATGCCGTTATTGAGAAGGTTCCTCCAACTCAATCCCAAATTCCCAAATCATTAATAACCCAACAATTTCATTAAATAGAGTGATGAGATCAAATCAATAATTCAAGTACCAGATACTCAAGATGTCCATAACCGGGGACACGGCTAATCATGATTAGTTTGTACACTCTGCAGAGGTTTGCGCACTTTTCCCCACAAGACTCGATCTCCTCCGTTGGATTTCTCGCACTACACGGTGTTTGAGAAACGGATGATCGAGACACAGTCTTTCCGAAGCGTTAACTCTTTACTCTGGGTAGACAGTACCACCTACTTCCCCTACATCTGCTAGCCTACCACTGAAAGAGGTCACTCAACATACTCAACTATGCCAGAGCCCATAATGGCTTGTGGCTGCACACGGAAGTTTCTAGCATGAATAATCTTATGATCCCTTTGAGCCTGGGTGGCATTCCGTAGGGTGATCACACGGGTCCTCCGGGATCCCTAGGACAACAATGGATTCTCCAGGTGCCCGCAACCAATCCACCCAGATGTGTATTATTGTAGCCACCTTAAGTTTCCCTTAGTTAACATCTCTCACAACTTGCATGATTCTCACATACCAATCCCCGTCTACGAGCATGGCTAAGCAACATATGACACAACGAATATTCCCGGGGTGTTTCAAAGATCATAGGTTCCTACCTCATGAACTACATAGCAAGGCCACATGTTCCCAATCCTACTCATGCAATCTTTGAGGGTGAAACTAATGCATAGTGAAAACTGGGTATTGAAAAGTATGATCAAAGTGTGAACTTGCCTTGTACTGTTGATGAAGATTCTTCGCACTCATAATTCCAGGTAGTTCTACTCGTCACACTCCGATCAATCTATCGTAAGCAAGCAATTTTATCCACATATAAGCAATCACTCAAAGACCCAAAAGAAAATGCAAAGGAAGATTGCGAAAACTCCAAAAGAATCAAATCAAATTATTTTGCAGGATCAGATCCTAATTTCGGTGAAAAAGTGTGGTGATGGCTCAAGATGTTAGATTACGCCTAGGGATTCAGTTTGAAAAAGGATCAATTGAAAAAGCGCTACAGTTTACAAGATATGATCAAGTGAAGCTTTGAGTTCAAATTTGAATCGTTCAAATTTGAAAAGACCAAAAGTTGAAACTAATGATGCTACTGGATGTAGGAAGTCAATATGAATATGTAGGAAAAAGAATTACTAGATTGAAAATAACGGATCAAGTAATTCAACATAGCATTAAATCTGCTTAGAATGTTGTGTAACAACTCTTTGATGGACTAGTAGAGTAACTGGCTAAGATCACAATTATATGTTGGAAATATGACACTAATTGTGCGAACGGAAAGATTACTTCAATACGAATCCGATGCAGTTGGGTTCATCGGAAACGGAGGTACGGATAAAAAGATATGATCTAAAGAAATTTGAGTATGAATCTGAACAAATTTCAAAATTCAAAAGTTGCAAAAAGTTTATTTGATAGATTCACTAGATAGGTGGAATCAAGACGAAAATGTAGGCGTTGGTTTCGTCTAATTTGGATGAACGAGTAAAAAGTTATGGCTATTTGAAAAATCAGGGCCAAGCTATTTTACGGAAGAAAAGAGCTATGGGTAAAAGAATTCTAGTCCTAAAATGTAAATACAGGGACTAATTTATAAATCTAATTTTTCTACCGTACTAGTCTAGAAATAATAAGCTATGGGAGTATATATAAAAAAAATACAAAGAAAGATACCTTTATAAGGTAGAGAAAAGACCACTTCGGAGAAAGGAGACGACTTCGGAGAAAGGAGACGACTTCCAGAATTCCCGCCGGAGAGGAGAAATATATTTTTCTTTACTGAATCTAGTCAAACCAAAATATATTGATTTAACCCGAATCGGATGATTTTTGGAGGCTCTATGGGTCTATTTATAGGTGGAAAAGAGGTTTAGGGGTCAAAGGCTAGGCAATGTGGGACTAAACGTAGACAAACAAATAAAACGAAGGGAAACGCATGGCTAAAAAGCACCACGGGCCGGCCGCGCGCACGCTGCAGTTTTTTTTTATTCGGCCAAAGGAAAAAGAAAAAGAAGAAATAAAACTAAGAAGAAAATTGCTGGCTGGGCCTGGCCCATGTAGGAAAAGAAAATGGGGCGCCGCTGCCACTACGCTGCGCATGTGGGCGACATATAGTTACGGCGTACGCGCACTTTTTTGTAAATAAAAATAGAAAAAGAAAACTGAATAACGAAAATAAAATAAAATTTAATATAGGCATATTATATATCAAAATTATCAGAAAAAGATTTTCTAAAAAAACTATTTTTCAAGGGCAAATAAATTCCACAAAAATTTAAATAAAGCAAATAGTGCTACTGGTTCATTTAAAAATCAAATAAAAATATTTTAAAATACCAAAATAATTTCAAATTTATTTCTCTCCATTTTTTTACTGTAGGGAATCATTTTACCCTATTTTCCATATATTTTATTTTTGGAGAAAAATAATTTGAATAAAACCAAATAACTCCAAATTGAAAGTGGGTTTTCAAAAGGACTTTCAATTTGATTCTTTGAAACTTCCAACTCTCTTTCTTAGCATTTGAAGAAGTCATTTTATCTTCTCTCATGAAACTCATTGAGTTGCATAAAGTTTCCGAATTTGAAATATTTCCAAATGGAATTCAAATCTTTTGAAAACCCTTTTCATTTATTTAAATGGAAGAAGTCATATCATCTTCACTCTAGGGTTTTGGTGATGAAATGAATTTGAATTCATGGAGATCATAAATGCAAGGTGAAAGTTTGGGAAAGTCATTTCATTCCCTCTCATTCAACTTTCAAAAAGTTTCAAATTTCACTCAATTTCAGACAAGCAACCACACCACAATCAAACAAACAATCTAAACTATTTATTTAATATAACATTCCAAAATTTAGAATTTTGGAATGTTACATGAGACCATGACTTATGAAGACAACATTCAAGAAGAAGAAGCTAGAGTTGACATTGATTTGAGGAGATTTAGTTCGGACCACCACTACCAAGTTGAGTCCAACTAATGATTTGCGGTAGTATGAAGAGATCATATCTCTTGTGGATATGACCTTACCTGTAGGTTTTTGCTTGTGTGGTGTGATCTGTGTGAATTGCTTGATTTGAAGTTTTCTTGCTATCATAAGCATATGGGTAGTGATTTCTCTCATTAGGCCCTTATTCTATTCTAATTTCTCATCCACTCTAAACCGAACAGATGCCTCCAAGACGTGACCCAGAATTCCCACCGGAACTTACCCAGTTGATCCAGAACCAGAATGCCCTCATGCAGATTCTCATCCAGAATCAGAACCAGAACAACAACAACAACAACAACAACAACAACAACAACAACAACAACAACAACAACAACAACCCACTGCCACCACCCCCGGTCGACAACCTTACCCGTTTCCTGAGGTTGAACCCACTCGTGTTCTCTAGCAGCATGGAGCTGATCGTCGCAGATGACTGGCTTCGCAAGATCAGAAGGGAGCTGACCACCGCAGGATGCACTGACGCTGAGAAGGTGCGCTTTGCCGCACATCAACTGGATGGACCAACAGCTTCATGGTGGGAGAATTACACCACCACATTCCCCATAGCCAATGTGACTTGGGATCAGTTCCAGCAGGCGTTCCGTACCACACATGTTTCAGTTGGAGCTATGAGTCTGAAGAAGCGTGAGTTCCGCAACTTACGCCAGGGAAGTCGTTCTGTTGGTGATTATGTGGAGGAATTCAGCAAGTTATCCAGGTATGCTCCCGAAGACGTGGCTGATGATGCCGCTAAGCAGGAGAAATTTCTGGAGGGACTAAACGATGATCTGGGACTTCAGTTGACCGTGGCTACCTTTAACAATTATCAAGAGTTGGTCGACAAGGCTCTCATTCTGGAAGGCAAGTAGCAACAGGTGGAGAATCACAAGAGGAAGTACGGACAGGGAAAGTACAACTCTGGAGTTCAGCAGAAGCCCCGCTATACCCCGTACTCGGGAAATAATGGATCAGGATCCGGCAAGTATGGTGGACACACTCACCATAACCATGGAGGACATTCACATCATGGAGGGAATGGACACAACCATAATGGCCATAGGAATGGCAATGGGAATGGAGGACACATCAATCAGAATCATTCCAGCCCCGCTACACCGACAAAGAAGGATCTAAGCCACATTACCTGCTTCAAGTGCGGGAAGACCGGACACTACGCCACCGAATGCCCAGAGGCGAAGAACGGGAATGGCAATGGAAGCTCTGGAAAGAAGCCCAATCCTTTCACCAGAGGTCAGGTGAATCACGTCAATATGGAGGAAATTGACGAGCAACCCGACGTAGTTGTTGGTAAGTTTTTGATTAATGCATTTACAGCCCTTGTTCTTTTTGACACTGGTGCATCACATTCATTCATATCAAGGGGATTTGTGGACAAGTTTAAGTTGCCGACCATAGCCCTTAAGTCACCTATGTTAGTGAGTTCCCCAGGAGCAGAGTATATGGCTAGTCGGGGATGTTTTCAGTTGCCATTGACCATAGGGAGACACGTTTTTCCCACCGACCTCATCATCCTAGAATCACAAGGATTGGACGTAATTCTAGGCATGGACTGGCTATCCAAGTATGAAGGGAATATTGATTGTGCCCGTAAGTCGATTCTTCTCACCACCCCAGATGGAAAACGGATCAAGTATGTGTCGAGGCATACGCCAAGGAGGACTCAGATGAATTCTCTTTCGGGAGTTGTTCAGGAGGAAGTACCAGTTGTGAAGGATTATCTCGATGTTTTCCCAGAGGAATTGCCCGGCATGCCACCGGATCGAGACATTGAGTTTTTGATTGAGCTATTGCCAGGCACAGGACCGATATCCAAGAGACCGTATCGGATGCCCACCAATGATTTGGAGGAAATTAAGAAGCAGATTAAGGAATTACTGGAGAAAGGGTATATCCGACCGAGTTCATCACCTTGGGGAGCCCCAGTTCTTTTAGTGGAAAAGAAGGACAGAACCATGAGAATGGTTGTGGATTACCGTTCGTTGAACGAGGTGACCATCAAGAACAAGTACCCCTTACCGATGATTAATGACCTGTTTGATCAGTTAGTCGGAGCTAGTGTTTTCTCCAAGATCGACCTTCGCTCAGGATATCACCAGTTGAAGATCCGAGAGCAGGACATACCCAAGACAGCCTTTACCACGAGATATAGGCTTTATGAGTACACGGTCATGTCTTTTGGTTTGACTAACGCCCCTGCCTATTTCATGAGCGTGATGAACAAGGTATTCATGGAGTTTTTGGATAAGTTCGTCGTCGTGTTCATTGATGATATACTGGTTTACTCGAAGAATGAAGAGGAACACAAGGAACATTTGCGCTTGGTGCTGGAGAAGCTCAGAGAACATCAGTTATATGCAAAGTTCAGCAAGTGTGAATTCTGGTTGAAGGAAGTCGAATTTCTCGGACATGTTATATCAGGGAAAGGAATAGCAGTGGATCCTTTGAAGGTTGAAGCCGTCACCGAATGGAAGGCACCCACCTCAGTCGGAGAGATTCGCAGTTTCCTTGGACTTGTAGGATATTACCAGAGGTTTATTGAGAATTTCTCCAAGATCGCGAAGCCCATGACGGGGTTATTGAAGAAAGACACTAAGTTTGTTTGGACCGACGAATGTGAGGCCAGTTTCCAGGAGCTGAAGAAATGTTTGGTCACAGCCCCAGTGCTAATTCTTCCGAACATACGCAAGGATTTCCAAGTATATTGTGACGCTTCTCGTCAGGGACTTGGAGGTGTTCTTATGCAAGAAGGAAAAGTAGTATCCTATACCTCATGTCAGCTTCGACCTCATGAGCTGAATTATGCCACGCATGATTTGGAGTTAGCAGCCGTAGTGCACGCACTCAAGACCTGGAGACATTTTCTTATCGGAAGTAGTTGCAATGTTTACACGGATCATAAGAGTTTGAAATACATCGTCACGCAGAAGGAGTTGAACCTCAGGCAGAGGAGATGGTTGGAGCTCATAAAGGATTATGACATGAGATTGCATTATCACCCAGGAAAGGCCAACGTTGTGGCAGATGCATTGAGCCGCAAGAGCTATGTTAATACCCTCACAGCAGGAGGATTACCTCAGGAGTTAATTGATGATCTCAGAGATCTCCAATTGGAGATAGTACCATGAGGTTTTGTTGCCACAATAGAAATTCAATCCACTTTGATGGGAAAGATCCGAGAAGCCCAGAAGTTAGACAAAGATATTGCGGAGATAAAGGGAAGGATGAACCAAGGAAAGGCAGAAGGATTTCGTGAGGATGAACATGGAACCTTATGGTTTGAGCAGCGTATTTACGTGCCAAATGACCCAGAGATCAGGAAGTTGATTCTTCAGGAGGCTCATGATTCGCCTTACTGGATACACCCAGGCAACACCAAGATGTATTTGGACTTGAAGGAAAATTTCTGGTGGACAGGTATGAAGAAGGATATTGCCGAGTATGTAGCAGTATGCGACGTATGTCAGAGAGTTAAGGCAGAGCACCAGAAACCAGCAGGATTACTTCAGCCTTTGCCGATACCAGATTGGAAGTGGGACAAGCTTGGCATGGACTTCATTACAGGATTACCCAGGACTCGTTCAGGATATGATTCCATCTGGGTTATAGTTGATCGCTTGACCAAGGTAGCTCACTTCATCCTCGTGAAAACCATATATACAAGTGCTAAGTTGGCCAAGATATACATGACCAGGATCGTATGTCTGCATGGAGTTCCGAGGACCATCGTATCAGATAGAGGAACACAGTTTACCTCAAAGTTTTGGAATCAGTTACACGAAACTTTAGGTACGAGGCAAGAGTTCAGTACAGCCTTTCATCCGCAGACAGATGGGCAGACCGAGAGAGTCAATTAGATTCTAGAGGACATGTTGAGAGCTTGTGCGCTAGACTATGGATCTAGTTGGGATGACAATTTACCTTACGCAGAGTTCTCATACAATAACAGCTACCAGACCAGCTTGAAGATGGCCCCTTTCGAAGTTTTGTACGGAAGGAGGTGCAGGACACCATTGATGTGGGATGAAGTTGGAGACCATAAATTATTCAGACCAGATTTAATTAGAGATTCAGAGGAGAAAGTCAAGCTGATCCGCGACAGACTCAAGGTAGCCCAATCCAGACAGAAGAGTTATGCCGATACTAAACACAAGGAGGTAACCTATGAAGTCGGAGACAGAGCATATCTTCGTGTGTCACCACTTCGAGGAGTTAAACTATTTGGAGTCAAAGGAAAGTTAGCACCACGATTTGTGGGGCCGTACAGAGTTTTAGAACGCATGGGTGAAGTTGCCTACAAATTGGAATTACCCGAAGCCTTGTCAGGAGTTCATGATGTGTTTCACGTCTCCCAGTTGATGAAGTGCCATGTAGAGATGGCCGATATTCCTTTGAGAGATACAGTGCCACTGGAGGCCATACAGTTGGATAGTGATCTGACCTATGAGGAGAAACCAGTCAAAATTCTCGAGTTTGCCAACAGAGTTACCCGCAGCAAGGTCATCAAGTTTTGCAAGGTTCAGTGGAGTCACCATACCGAGGAGGAAGCCACCTGGGAACGCGAAGAAGATCTTCGACAGAACCACCAACACCTTTTTGCTAGCCAACCCGAATCTCGAGGGCGAGATTCATCTTAAGGGGGGGTAGGTTTGTAACATCCCAAATTTTCAATTTGGAATGTTTTACAATTATTAGCTAAGCATCTATGCATTTTGTTTGAATTGAGTGGCATTTGGAAATTTTAGAGGCATTTGAGTTTTTATCTGACTTTGAATTCAACTTGGTATTTGAAATTTATTTCAAAAATCCCTCACAAATACTTGTTAAAAAGTATGAGAGGAGCTAACATGACACTCCAAAAAGTCAGAAGAAAACAACGCAAAAGTTTTGAATTCAAATTTGAGTTTCATTTGGATTTTTTTCTGAAAAATGTTTTTTATAAAGTTTTTATTTAGCCTGTGAAAAATAGTTCATCTTGTAGGATTTATTTTATGAATTTTTTGATATATATATGTCCTATATAAAAATATTTTTATTTTCTATCTATATATTTTTTTTCTGTCAAAAAAAAATAACAGCCACGGGCCATGGAAGGCCCAGCCTTCCTCACGACCAAATCTGGTTCATCTTCCTCCTCTCATCGTTACAGGAACATGAACAGAGAGCAACCGCCATGGACGCCTGTACCTCGATCCCTCCCTTCCTCTCCCTCTCCCAACTCAATAACTGCTGGAACCGGTTCCCCTCACCTCCCCAGACCCCTCCCATCCCCTGGTGCGCCTCAAAGACAACCATAATGGCCACCATGAGCGCTTGAAACTGCGGCCATTAACACATCTCGCCCCACGCAACTCTGGACCTCCCCAAGCCCAATAAAAAGCACCCCCGCGAGCCCCTCTCACCCTCGTCCGAAGCCCCCTCCTTTCGGGAGCCATCTCCCTCCCCATCCCGCTCAATTACTCGCAAGAGTTCCTGGATTTCGGCGGCTTCTCCACCGCGCCAGGAGACGAGACCGACCCCGTCGCACTGCTCCCTGGGTCTGTATCACGTTGCTCTTCGCCGTCCCGCACACGTCCTTCGCCGAAACACACCGGAGCCGCCTTCTTCCTCGTCGTCGGCGACAAGTCCGGTGAGCACCCAGCCATGGATATCCAGCCAATCAGAGAGCGCCACTTGGCATCTGGCCGAATTTTTTTTCTCTTTTTCCAGGATTTTTCCAAACACAGATTCTATACCAATTCTTCTTTCTAGTATATCTTTTAATCTATAGATCCGATTTAGTTGATTCTTTTTCCTACTAGTTCATAAAATATCCTCTATCCAGGGAACCAAACGAAAAATATTTTTGAAAGTTTTAAAATTTGAATTCAAACAGATCTGAATTCAAACTTCTTTAGGCCATAACTCGAGTTCCGTAACTCCGTTTTGAGTGATTCTTTTTGCAAATCGAAGCTTGTGACGTGTACTTTCTGTTAAAACCAAAACCTTATATTTTTTTCTGCTGATAAAATTTCGTTCTATATAGAAACTTTATTAGGTTGTTTTTGAAGTTTTCCGAAGTCTTTTATTTGTTTTCTTTTTGAATCTTTGCTTGTATGCTTATGTATGTTATTGCTTGCTTACGCTAGATCATCCGGAGTGCGAAGCTTGCTACTACGAATCTTTAGGGTTCAACGAACATCAGCAAGGCAAGTTCACACTTTGATCATAATTTTCAATACCCAGTTTTTACTATGCATTAGTTTCACCCTCAAAGATTGCATGAGTAGGATTGGGAACATGTGGTTATGCTTTGTAGTTCATGTGGTAGGAACCTATGACCTTTGATCACCTCGGGAATATTCGTTATGTCATATATTGCTTAGCCATGCTCGTAGACGGGGATTGGTATGTGTGATCCATGCAAGTTGCGAGAGATAATAATTTTGGGTAAACTTAAGGTGGCAACTTTAATACACATCTGGGTGGATAGTTTGGGGCACCTGGAGAAACCAGTGCTTGCCCAAGGGGATCCCGGAGTACCCGTGTGATTACCCTAGGTCCGCCACCCAGGCTCAAAGGGATCATAAGATATTTCATGCCTAGAAACTTCCATGTGCAGCCACAAGCCATTATGGGCTCTGGCATAGTTGAGTAAGTTGTGTGACCTCTTTCCGTGGTAGACTAGCTGATGTAGGGGAAAGTAGGTATACCGGTCTACCCAGGGTTTAGAGGAAATACTTCAGAAAGACTATGTCTCGATCTTCCAATCATGGAGGTGGTCGAGTCTTGAGGGGAAAAGTGCGCAAACCTCTGCAGAGTGTACAAACTAATCATGATTAGCCGTGTCCCCGGTTATGGACAACTTGAGTATCTAGAAGTGAATTATTGGTTGATCTCATCACTCTTTTTAATGAAATTATTGGGTTACTAATAACTTGAGAATTTTGGGATTGAGTTGGAGGAACCTTCTCAATAATGGCATTTTAATTTAGTAGTAATTAAAAATTTATTCCTTTGTTGTAGGAAAAAATTAGCTTTATGCAGAATTAAACTTAGAGCCTCCACCAGCCAGATATGCATGTAGTGCTAAATATTGTTCATTATTATTCTATGGTGTGAAATTGCCAGCATATTCCATGTGCTAACCTACATGGCTGCAACGTCTCATGTTGCAGACTTCTTCGACGAGGATTAAGATGCGATAGGTCGTTGTTCTGCACTCAGTTTGCCGTGGAGTTGGATGGACTCATTTACCTTCGATGCTTCGGCAGTTATTTTTATTTAGAAGGCCTTTGGCCATATTATTGTAATAAATACTCTTTTGAGGACCTCGATGTAATAAAGTGTGTGATTGAACTCTGTTATAATTCCTCGAGTACTGTGTGTGTCAGCATACCGATACAGGGATGACACTTAAGCACAGAGACTTCGATCCTTTTGGGTCGGGTCGCTACAGCTAGATCAACAATAATGCATATGCGAGCCACTCAACATTTTCAGCGTGGTCTTCTCCTTAGTACGACTCAACAAAAGAAAAGAATTTCAGAGAAACACACTAAAATGTTTTTAGAGTTTCTAGTTTTTCAGAAGAAAGCAAATTAATGAAAGAAAACAAAAACGAGAAAAACTATTTACACGGGAAAGCTCCCAACAAGCAAAAGAAGAAACGAGAAATATTTTTGGGTTTTATTTTAATGCTACAACTAGTTTAAACTGGAAGAAAAACCGAAAAGAAGCGAGAAATATTTTTTGATTTTCTTAAAGTTTTTCAAACACACAAGAAGAAAGCAAGCAAATAAAACTAACATGGATTATACAATGAAAGAGGATGAACACCGACAACTAGAATGAAACATGTGAACATGAATATAATGTTGATGAGAAATATGTACTCCCCCAAGCTTAGGCTTTTTCCTAGCTTGGTAATCACCATCCGTGGTCTGGGTAATAATCAAAGTGGTAGCTCATGGAGGCTCGCCGTGCACCCTCCTCAGCTAGACGAGCAGCTTCTACTGCTGCGTTGTACTCACGTGCCTCGCTCTCATAAATGTAATATCTTTGTTTACTCTGGAAATCAAAGAGAGCAGGTGCAGGCAAAATAACAGGTACAATAGTTTTTTTTATCGAACATCAAGTTATAATTGTAATTCTAAGCTCCATGCTTAATAAACTCGTGGTGCTGCATTGACTCAAAGTATAAATATTTATCAGGTAGTATAGGATCATTAGGCCTAGGTGCGACTCCTAGCCTTGCAGCCATGCGAGAGGCATAAATTCCTCAATAAAAATGACCTATGCTCGCGTTGCATTGCAGCCTTCGTGCAATAATTGCCCCAAGATTATATCATTTAATGCCTATTACAGCAGTGTGAATAATGCTCAAGTCAGGGGCGCAAAGTGTACTACAGTCTTGTTTACCTACGATGCATTTGCCATTAAATAGTGCAAAATAATGAATAAAGGGAAACTAAATACTTTTTAATCTAGCTTGTGTGACTCCTCTATCCTCATGCTTGAAAATACTATTAAGAAACATCTCGTAATTAGATTTTGGTGGTTCATCTAACGAACCCCAATATGGAATTTTACATGCATCACATAATTCTTCCAGAGGCATATTATAGGCTTGGTCATACAAGTGAAACAAAACTCTAGAGGTGTGGGGGGTCACTCAAACTCTTTAGTGAACGAGATGGTAAGGTTATAATGTTGTGTGCACTTATTTCTGATGAAGGGAGCGAGTTCAGCATTATGAACATATTTATCAAACTCTTCTTTAGTGCCCGCGCCTATCATGAACTCGTCGCACGGCCACCAACATGATTTGGTATCGGTAATCTGCACCGAGCTTGCCCTTGGCTCAACATAGGCTTGTCGTATCGACCTCTCACTAGACGACCCCTCTGAGGACCTCCTCCTAAGGAAGTTCATTTGTCTGCGAACAATATTTCTGAAATTTTTGGGTCACAAAATGATATCAATAAAACTTCACAAGATTGATAGCAACTACGCATATGGATGTCTAGAGGCTATATCAAGCATTCAAACTACTTGGAACTCAAAGAATTCAACATGCAAACTCATTTTCGATAGCACCAAGAGCAGCTAATTATGTAAAATATAATCCACTAGAGCAAAACAAATTGGAGCAATGGAGGAGTCACATACCAAGTAGCAATCCCCAAAACAGTTTCGGAAATGGAGCTCCGAGCAAAGAGTAAAAAATCTCAGTTTTGGGAGCAAGAACACGAGAGAGAGAGAGAGAGAGAGCTACCAAGATTTTTTTTCTAGAGGTAAGAGATGAAGTGGGCTGAAGGAATAAGTGAGGGGGTCCCTGTGGGGCCCACAAGCTACCAAGGCACGCCCAGGGGGTGGGCGCACCCTGATGCCTCGTGGGCACCTAGGGCATCCCCCTGGGATGTTTTTAGTGCCATAAATTCTTAAATATTCCATAAAAATTCATGTAAAAATTTCACATCATTCTGAGCACTTTCATTTTTAGGCTATTTTTTATTGCACGGATAATTCAGAAAATAGGATAATCATGGCACTTTATTGCATTTAACTAAAAATAGCAGAGAACAAAAAGTAGGTACAGAAGGTTGTGCTTACTAAATTCATCGACCACATGCCCCTCAAAAAGAATCCATTAATAAGGTTGATCAAGTCTTATTAACAAACTATTTCAGAGTAACATGAAACCGAAGAATCTTCGTATGACACTAGGTTACCTCAATGGGGATATGCATCTCCCCAATAATAAGTGTTTCATATTTATTTTTAATAGTAGGGAGAGGGAGTTGAAAACTTCCAATAGTAATTGTCGGAGTCTTTTCAATAACATTAATACCATTCAGTTGAAATTGCTTCTTTGGAAAGTGCACCGTATGCTCATTACCATTGATATGAAAAGTGACCTTGCTTTTCTTGCAATCAATAACAGCCCCTGCAGTATTCAAAAAGGGTCTACCAAGGATAATCGACATGTTGTCGTCCTCGGGCATATCAAGTATAACAAAGTTTGTTAAGATAGTAACATTTGCAACTACAACGGGCACATCCTCACAAACACCGATAGGTATGGCAGTTGATTTGTCAGCCATTTGCAATGATATTTCAGTGGGAGTGAGTTTATTCAAATCAAGTCTTTTATACAAAGAGAAAGGCATAACACTAACACTGGCTCCTAAATCACATAAAAGCAGTTTTGACATAATTTCTTCTAATGGAGCATGGTATAGTTGGTATTCCCGGATCTCCTAGTTTCTTAGGTACTCCATCCTTAAAAGAATAGTTTGCAAGCATGGTGGAGATTTCAACTTCGGGTATTTTTCTTTTATTAGTGGTAATATCTTTCATATATTTAGCATATGGGGTCATCTTGCAAATATCATTTAAACAAGTACGCAAAAAGACTGGCCTAATGATGGCTCGTATCCGCGTCAGTATTTCCCCGAAGAGGAAGGGATGATGCAGTACAGCTTCGGTAGGTATTTCCCTCACTTATGAAACCAAAGTTATCGAACCAGTAGGAGAACCAAGCAACGCTATGTAAACGGTAGCTGCACACAAAGAACAAATACTTGCAACCCGATGCGTAAGAGGGGTTGCCAATCCCTCTCGGGTAAAAGATAGATTGGTTTGTATGATTTTGGATAAATAGATCTCACAATAAAACAAAATAAAATAAATAAAGAAAAAGTGCAGCAAGGTGTTTTTGGGTTTTTAGAATAATAAATCTGAAAATAAAAGCAAATAAAAATAGATCTCAAAGCAAATATGAAAAAGAATAGACCCGGGGGCCATAGATTTCACTAGTGGCTTCTCTCGAGAAAAATAGTATACGGCGGGTAAACAAATTACCGTTGGGCAATTGATAGAACTTCAAATAATTATGATGATATCCAGGCAATGATCATTACATAGGCATCACGTCCAAGATTAGTAGACTGACTCCTGCCTGCATCTACTACTATTACTCCACACATCGACTGCTATCCAGCATGCATCTAGTGTATTAAGTTCATGGAAAAATGGAGTAATGCAATAAGAACGATGACATGATTTAGACAAGATCTATTCATGTAGGAATAGACCCCATCTTGTTATCCTTAATAGCAACGATCAATACGTGTCTTGTTGCCCCTTCTGTCACTGGGAAAGAACACCACACGACCGAACCCATCACAAAGCACCTCTTCCCATGGCAAGAAAAATCGATCTAATTGGCCTAACTAAACCAAATATTCGAAGAAGAAATACGAGGCTATAAGTAATCATGCATATAAGAGATCAAAGAAACTCAAATAACTTCCATGGATAAATAGATCTGATTATAAACTCAAAGTTCATCGGATCCCAACAAACACACCGCAAAAAGAGTTACATCAAATAGATCTCCAAGAGACCATTGTATTGAGAATCAAAAGAGAGAGAAGAAGCCATCTAGCTACTAACTACAGACCCGTAGGTCTACAATGAACTACTCACGCATCATCGGAGAGGCACCAATGAGGATGATGAACCCCTCCGTGATGGTGTCTAGATTGGATCTGGTGGTTTTGGAACTTGCGGCGGCTGGAATTGTGTTTCGTCGACTCCGCTAGGGTTTTTGGATTTTCGGGGTATTTATAGAGCAAAGAGGCGGTGCGGGAGGCGGCCGAGGTGGGCACAACCCACCAGGGCGCTTGGGCCCCCAGGCGCGCCCAGGTGAGCTGTGCTCCCCTTGGAGCCCCCCTCTGGTACTTCTTTGGCCCAACAGGTGTCTTCTGGTCCAGAAAAAATTTCCAAAAAGTTTCACTGCATTTGGACTCCGTTTGGCATTGATTTTTTGCAAAGTAAAAACAGGCAAAAAACAGCAACTGGCACTGGGCACTATGTCAATAGGTTAGTCCCAAAAAATGATATAAAGTTGCTATAAAATGATTGTAAAACATCCAAGAATGATAGTATAACAGCATGGAACAAGCAAAAATTATAGATACGTTAGAGATGTATCACCTAACCATTTCAGCAAAGCATTCAAATTCTTCCTCATCCTTATTCTTGGATGGTTTAGGAGGAAAGGGCATGGGTTTCTGAACCCATGGTTCTCTCTCTTTGCCATTTTTTCTAGCAACAAAGTCTCTTTTATCATAATGTTTATTTTTAGGAGGTGGGTTATCAAGATCAACAGCAGGTTCTATTTCAACATCATTATCAGGTTCTTTAGTGTTGTCTGGTTGAACCTCAACATGAACAACATCATTATCATTATCACTAGGTGAATGTTCATTACCAGATTGTGTCTCAGCATCAGAAATAGAAACATCACTACTATCTTCCGAAGGGTTTTCTACCTCGGGTTCACTAAAAGTATGCAAAGTCCTATCCTTTTTCTTTTTCTTTTTTCTTTTCTTTTTAGAAGGACTAGGTGCATCATCCTTAATTCTTTGAGAGTCTTGTTCAATTCTTTTAGGGTGACTTTCAGGATAAAGTGGCTCCTGAGTCATTCTACCCCCTCTAGTCATTACTCTAGCATCATGATCATTCATATATTATTATTCATTTCAGTGAGCAAATCACTTTGAGATTTAGCAACTTGTTCTAGTTGGGTTTGGACCATGGAAGAATGTTTACCTACACCTTTAACGGCATTAACAATTCGAAACAACAAGTCACTCAAGCGATCAATCATGTGGGCATTACGTTTCAATTGTTTCATAACATACGCATTGAAATGATCTTGCTTAATAATGTAATTGTCAAATTCATACAAGCATTGACTAGCAGGTTTATTACGAGGAATATCTCCTTCATCAAATCTTATAAGAGAATTTACCTCTACTACTTATGTTGGTGTGTAAAGACCATGTATTTCTTCAATAGGTGGTAAATTCTTAACATCTTCAGCTTTAATACCTTTTTCTTTCATAGACTTCTTTGCCTCTTGCATATCTTCAGGACTGAGAAATAGAATACCCCTCTTCTTCGGAGTTGGTTTAGGTAGTGCTTCAGGAAGTGTCCAATCATTATCATTCTTCAATATATTATTCAATAATTCTTCAGCTTGTTCAACAGTTCATTCCCTGAATACACAGCCAGCACACTATCTAGGTAGTCCCCAGAAGCACCAGTTAGTCCATTATAAAAGATATCAAGTATTTCATTTTTCGTGAGAGGATGATCAGGCAAAGCATTAAGTAATTGGAGAAGCCTCCCCCAAGCTTGAGGGAGATTCTCTTCTCCAATTTGCACAAAGTTAAATATTTCCTGCAAGGCAACTTGCTTCTTATGAGCAGGAACATATTTGTCAGAGAAGTAATAAATCATATCCTGGGGACTACGCGCACAACCAGGAGCAAGAGTATTAAACCATATCTTAGCATCACCCTTTAACGAGAAAGGAAATAACTTGAGGATATAGTAATAGCAAAAAAATTCGTCATGAGCAAATAGGGTAGCTATACAATTTAGTTTAGTAAGATGTGTCACAACGGTTTCAGTTTCATAACCATGGAAAGGATCAGATTCAACCAAAGTAATTAACTCCGGATCGACAAGGAATTCATAATCCTTATCAGTAACAAATATAGGTGATGTAGCAAACTTAGGATCACGTTTAATTCTAGCATTCAGAGATTTTTCCTTCAGCTTACATAGTAATTTCTTAAGATCATCTCTATCATTACAAGCAAGAAATTCCCTAGCTATATCTCCTTCCATAACATAACCCTCAGGTATCTTAGGCAATTCATATTTAGGAGAGCTAGGTCAAATGGGTGTTTCATAATTTTCAGTTTCAATAATTTCATCGATTTCAGCATTTTCATCAGTTTCAACATTCTCAAATTCTTTAGCTTTAGCAAGTTGTTCATCAAGAAATTCACCTAGTGGCACAGTTTCATCAAGCAAAGTACTAGCATCATTCATAGCAGGAGTAGCATCATCAATTACTTGCAACATATCAAAATTAATAGCAGGTGGTGGTATCGCAAGCTTACTCAAAACAGAAGGTGAATCAAGTGCAGAGCTAGATGGCAATTCCTTACCTCCCCTCGTCTTAGAGGGAACGATCTTGGTTCCGGTATCTTTCAGATTCTTCATAATGATCAATAGATATAAATCCCAAGTGACTAAGCAAATAGAGCTATGCTCCCCGGCAACGGCGCCAGAAAAAGGTCTTGATAACCCACAAGTATAGGGGATCGCAACAGCTTTTGAGGGTAGAGTATTCAACCCAAATTTTTTAATTCGACACAAGGGGAGCCAAAGAATATTTGCAAGTATTAGTAGTTGAGTTGTCAATTCAACCACACCTGGAGACAAAATATCTGTAGCAGAGTGATTAGTAGCACAATAATATGATAGTTTGGTAGTGGTAGTAGTGATAACAACAGTAACGGTAACAGTAGTAGTAATAGTTTTGTAGCAATTGTGACAGCAGCATCAATAGTAAGTACTTAGCAAGATCAATATGTGAAAAGCTCGTAGGCATTGGATCGGTGATTATGTTGGATAACATTCATCATGTAACAGTTATAACCTAGGGCGACACAGAACTAGCTCCAATTCATCAATGTAATGTAGGCATGTATTCCGTGTATAGTCATACATGATTATGATAAGAACTTGCATGACATCTTTTATCCTACCCTCCCGTGGCAGCGGGGTCCATAAGGAAACTAAGGGATATTAAGGCATCCTTTTAATAGAGAACCGAAACAAAGCATTAACACATAATGAACATATGAACTCCTCAAACTACGGTAATCACCGGAAAGAATCCCAATTATTGTCACCTTGGGGTATGCGGATCATAACACGTAATAGGTGCGTATAACTTGCAAGATAGGATCAAGAACACAAATATATTCATGAAAACATGAACGGATTATATCTGAAATCATGGCACTCGGGCCCTGGTGACAAGCATTAAGCATAGCAAAGTCATAGCCACATCAATCTCAGAACATCATGGATACTAGGGATCAAGCTCTAACAAAACTAAGTCAATTACATGATGAATCTCATCCAACCCATCACTGTCCAGCAAGCCTACGAAGGAATTACTCACACCCAGTGGTGAGCATCATGAAATTGGTGATGGAGGATGGTTAATGATGACGATGGCGACGAATCCCCCTCTCTGGAGCCCCGAACGGACTCCAGATCTATCCTCCCGATGAAGAACAGGAGGTGGCGGCGGCTCCATATTGTAAAACGCACTGAAAATTCCTCCCTTATTTTTTCTCGGGAAATAGGAATTTATAGGCTTGAGATTTGGGTCAGCAGAGCCACGTGGGCCCCACAAGCCACCAGGGCACGTCCAAGGGGTGGGCGCGCCCTGGTGCCTCGTGGGCAGCAGGTGGCCCCCTCTAATGGGTATTTGCTCCTGTATTTTTTATGTATTCCATTAAAAAATCTCCAAAAAGTTTCATCCAATTTCAAGAACTTTTATTTCTGCACAAAAACAACACCATGGTAGTTTTGCTAAAAACAGCGTCAGTCCGGGTTAGTTTCATTCAAATCATGCAAATTAGAGTCTAAAACAAGAGCAAAAGTGTTTGGAAAAGTAGATACGACGGAGACCTATCAGATTGCATGCTCCTGGAATCCTGGAACATAGAATATATAACAAATGAAATTTTTTGAGTAGTGTAGCCCCCAAGTGTCGGGTTGCGTGCGTGTAGCAGTTCAGGACTTGTCCTTACTCATGAATTATAGCTTGAAATAGTGTATCCCCCAAGTTCCGGGTTGGCTACCTGCGGCAACTTGGGACTTGCACCATTTATTTCCAACTCATCATACTTGTAAAAAACTTTGATGTATCGTAGCCCCAAGTACCGGGTTGTGTGCCTGCAACAACTCGGGGCTTTAAACAATGCATTTAACTCTTGGTTGTTTGTACTTGTAGGCCATGACAGCGCAAGCCGACCAAGAAATTGCTGAACTAAAAGAACAGCTCAAGGCAGAAATCGGCAAACGTGAAACTGCCGAGAAGTCATCTTCTAACTTCTAGGAATCTCTTCTGAAAGTGACTAAACTTTGAGGAGGCAAAAACTGGATTTGCAACTGAGAATGAGACTATTTCCCGGTGGGCAGAGGAGGCCGAGGCCAAGATTGGGCCTGTGGCATAAGAACTAAAAATCTTGACAGGCCACATGAGTCAGCTGAGCGTAGCAGTCTTTGGTAAGTTTGTACCTTTTGATTTTATGCATAAGCACTTGGAAAAACACCGGGTTACCAGTAGCTAATATGCAGTTGTAATTGGTCTCGTTACTCTGGAAATGTGGAGCTCCCAAAGATAAAATTGCAGACTGTGTACAAAATTTTGGAACAACTGTATGTTGGGGGAGTCAACTGCATAAAGGCTATGAGGAACGTGCAGGGGCCACCACAGAGAATCATTGATATGTTGAATGAACTTTCAATAGTGCCGGCTATTGGAAATGAGCCCTAGAGGCAATAATATTTGTATTATTATATTTCCATATTCATAATTAAAGAGTTTATATTCTATGCTATAACTCCTATGATCCCGAAATATGTGATTCAGTGGAAAACTCACATGCACATGTGGAATAATAAATGGTTAAATAAAAGGTTCCTAGTCTTGCCTCTGGGACTAGCTCAAGTGTTGTTGGTGATCATGTTTTCTGGATCTTAGGATATCGTTAAGTGTAATGATAGTCCTAAAACAACATTGAGATTATGACGTTGGAAGATCGATCATATTAAATTGACCCAAACTTGTTTGTTGTGAATTAGATTAATATCATCTGTATTCAATTGTAATAACACGGAGTGTTAACATGTGATCTTGCTCCTTAGGCCATGAGAGTATCGTGGTCACTTCTTACCATACAGTGGGCTTTGGGTTGCTCAAACATCACTTGTAACATGGTGATCATTGGTAAGCCAAAAGTATAGGGGATCAATTGTAGCCTTTTTCAATAAGTAAGAGTGTCAAACCCAACGAGGAGCTAAAGTTAGAATTAATATTCTCTCAAGTTCTATCAACCACCGATACAACTCTACGCACACTTAGCGTTCGTTTTACCTAGAACAAAACCAAAACTACTCAGTAGGTGTAATAGGATAAGTTTGCAGGAATAAAACTAGAAGTACTTAGCTTGATAATAAAAGTTAGTTTGTTTTAGTAGAGAGCTTTTTGTAACACAAAGAGAAAGATTGTCCATAGGCAATTGAATATAATACAACAAATACTTATCATATGCAATGAGGGAGAGGCGTAAGCTAACACACTTTCCGTAGTTGGATCACATGCACTTATGATTGGAACTTTAGCAAGCATCCACAACTACTAAAGATCATTAAGGTAAAACCCAACCATAGCAATAAGTAACATGTCCTCTTTACTCCCATACGCAACAACCCCCTTACTTGGGTTTAAGCTTCTGCCACTCTCGCAGCCCACTATAAGCGAATTATGAACGTATTGCAACACCCTACGGCGGTAATCCCACACGCTTGCATGACATGGAGGGCACCGTAGGACAACACCATATTAACATACAACTCATATCAATCACACCGTACCACAATTAACCCGTAGGACAAAACAAATCTACTCAAACATCATAGAATTGCCACACATCATTAAATAATAATATATAACATTAATCACCATGTTCAAGTAGAGCTTATAGCAGGGAGAAGAGGTGTTACACCGCTGCATAGTGGGGGAGAGAGTTGGTGATGACGGGGGCGAAGTTGTTGGTGCAGATCGCCATCATGATGTTTCCCTCGGTGGTGCTCTAACGCCACCGGAAGAGAGGGGGAGAGAGCCTCCTCCTTCTTCTTCTTGATTCGCCTCCCCCATAGATGGGAGGAGGGTTTTCCCTCTAGTCCATGGTCGTCATGGCCCCCGGAGTGCAGGAGCCCCTCCGAGATTGGATCTCTCTCTCTCTATTTCTCTTCTGTTTCGTGCTCTTGTTTTCTGGCCCTTCATCATTTCTTATATTCCTAGAGATCCGTAACTCCGATTGGGCTAAAATATTAACATGATTTTTTCTGGATATTAGCTACCTTGCGGCGAAAGAAGGGCCCCAACCGACTTACGCATGAGTCAGAAGCTCACAGGGTGCAGCCTGGGGGTGGGGCGCACCCCCTGAGCTAGTGACTCCCTCGAGCATCATCTCGCGTTGATTATTTTTCCCAAAAATCACATATATTCCAAAAAAATCTCCGTAAAATTTTATCCCGTTTGGACTTCATTTGATATGGATTTTTCGCGAAACAAAAAATGCAAAAAACAGGAACTGGCACTGGGCACTGGATAAATATGTTAGTCCAAGAAAATCTTATAAATTATTTCCAAAAGTATGTGAAAGTTGTACAATATTGGCATGAAACAATAAAAAATTATAGATACGACGGAGACGTATCAATCATAACGACAACTTACAGGTTCATCGGAAAGTTTGACAAGTTGTCGGATAGCTCGAGAGTGGGATTTGCTCCTCCAATGATGGAGAGATATTCTTAGGGCCCTCTCGGTGTGACGGCATCAATCATCATCTGGCCAGACACAGGTGACTTGGTCACGGGGATGCTAGAACACAATAATGAGAAAGAAGAACAAAACCAGTAACGAGGATTTTGGTATATTGAGCATGGTGATGACTCAGGAGGATACCAATGCATCCTGGCTTTTGTGAAGTATCATGAAGCAAAGGGAACATCACATGATAACCAAAGGTTCACTCAAATATCATTCGTGTACTCACAGGGACCGATATGGACGTCCACGGTCCCGCTGCCGGTCATTGAACGGATGGTCACTTTCATGTCTGTGAGTTACCGACCTACGAGTCATAAGCTTAAGGAAATAATGATCTGATGAGTGTTAGTAGGATGGGAGGGATGAGAATATATTTTTGGAATTGTTTCATTAATATTTGGAATAGTTCTGAGAGGACCCGGAAGCATTTCGGGGTCACCGGAAGGGTTTCGGTGAATATCGGGTAATACCGGGTATTACCGATAAATTATATATAGGTGGAAAATGTTTCCGGGGATGTTAAATTATATATAAAATGGTCTGAAAGTATTTAGAACATTTATATATTTAATTTAATATCAACGGGCCTAAAATGGCCAAGAGGTGGAAGGCAACTTGGGCCAAAAAGGCCCAAGTGAGAAAGTGGAAGGAGGCGAATTGTGGAAGGGGAGGAGTCACACTCCTCCTCCCCTAGGCTAGCGCACCAAGGAGGACTCCTTCCCCCTTGGTGGCAGCCCTCCCTATCCCCTCCAACCTATATATACATGAGGATTTGTGCGCTTTTGATACACAAGTTTTGGAGCCTCCTCTAGTTCTTCTAGTTCTAGTTGGTTCTAGTTGACTAATTAGAGCTAGGCTAATCCTCTTGTCCTCATAATTAGAAGCCTTGTGTGGTTCTAATGTCCTCCCTCTAATTCTCCGGCAATGATTACCTCTGGACTGCGAAGCACTGCTGGATCATGAAGGCTGCACGCTTGCAACCAAGTAGAGAGGTCGTTCTTTCGGTCTTTGGTTCGAGGGACTGTTTGTGGGCAGTACGAGGGATCGTTTCGTTGATGGTTTGAGGGTCTCCAAGTATGATCTACACTGATGCGTTCTTCTTCTGCTGCAACTCGGTGATGGTAACGATCACGATCCCAACCCGTTATGCATCTTCATATTGATCTTGGGTGTGCCTAGGTGTGAATTTTTTTTGTTTTCTACTACATTTCCCAATAGTGGGATCATGATCAGTTATATGAGTAGGTGAAGGTTGCGATCTAGATCACATGTGATTGTGAGGATTGATGTTCTTTCTATGCTTCCCTTGAGTGTTGCTTTGGTTCAATTCATTGAAGGCATGGTGTCGCTTTTCACAAGGTTGTGACAATCGATCGGCTCTGGTTGTCGACGATCTGCTAACAGTTCCTTGGGCTTCACCATAGTTGAGAATAGTGAACCGTCGCGTACACAAGAGGGTGCTGAAGATGGATGATCTTCTAGGGGGTCACACGTATTTGACAAAGTTTAGTGTGGGGAACGAGACTTTTAATTAAGTTTCTTCTTTCACACACCCTGAAACTTAATCTAGCATCAAGAATTATCGCCTATGTTGTGGACGTAGGTAGCTAGTATTATTTGTTAAAACTGGTTAATTGTGTAACTAAAATTTTGCTAAAACCGATTAGAGGACGTCTAACTTGGTTTTGCAGGGTATGCATATGATGTGGTATATATAGCCTTAGTCATGATAATGAGTTTATGTATGAGATGGTTATATGTTGTAATGTTAAGTGGCCTACATGTCACGACATGATGGCTGGAGCCACGATATTGCCACGTTAATGTAAATATCGTAGAGATAGCCTACAGGTTACAAGTGATGATGGCAAACGTACACGAAGGACCTCGACAAGAAGAAGGTGTACTTGGCACGGGACGAGGAGCTATCATTTCGTGCCACGACGGAATTTCTGAAATTTGGTGCCACGGCAACGTTTTCTGAAACGGTCGCCACGACAATGTTTTCTGAAATTTCCGCCACGACAACGAAATATATTGGCTGTCACGATGCTTCAACATTAGATTGAAGATGGTCATGGAGATTCCCGGCGCCCAGGGCTATACCATATCATGCTTTTATGAATTTCCTAAGATGTTTACCCCTTTGTTGTTTGCACCCTTTGATTGTGCAGTAGTCAATTATTTGGGTGATCTCTCATAGTAAATATCAAGTTAAAAGGTGTTATTCCTAGTGTTGCAACCGTCTATAACATGTGGCCTCTCGGAGTACTACATGCTACTATGTGTACAAACGAGACGTGAAGTGTAAGGCGCGTGAGGCAGGACTTCATAGCAGAGACACTGGGTTGCCTTGAAGTTCTAGCAGAAAAGTTTTGAGCTCTGAGCACGAAGCATCGAAAGATGAACAAGAGTCATATGGTGATATGATCGGCAAAAGGTTGCCTACCGATTGAAATTCACATCATATGAGATGCTACCATCCATGGGTGTGAATGAGATCAGAATCTTGAATCACTTAAAATCAACTATGAGAGATATTGATTTTAGTGGGAGCAAAATTATGTATTAATTTAATTTAATCACTAGTTCGAATTAATTCTGAACTATGTCTATGTGTAGTTTGCATTATAGTTGTAGAATGATGGCACTTGGTTCCACCTTTGCTGTTGAAATTGATTGACTGTTAATTATCTGGTTGAATCTTTTACGATTGAGAGGATTGTCCTCTAAAGAGTGCCCAGAAGGATTTTTCCCTACAACATGCTTGCAATGCTCTCCCGCTAATGCCATGGATGACGAGACTTATGTCTTTCGATCCAGAAGACTAAGAATTACATTACGGTCTGCTTGCTTCCGAGAAACCCAAACTTTAAAATGTTTGGGATAGTTATGTGATATTCTTGGAACTGAAAATCATTTTCAGAAACAAACAAAGATTAAAATATATATGATATCTAAAGAAGTTTTTTGTTTGCAAGTTCTAGTGAAGCATTCAACTATGATTGAGACTGAAATGTGTAAGATCTGAAAGAACACCAGTCATGAGTTGGTGAGAACTTAAAGAGAAAGAACAAAACCAAAGGATTTAATGAGACTTACATGCCTAGGGAAGTTCAGGGCTCACAACACTCTTAAAAAGTTAGATGATTCTTTTGTTGAGTGGGAGAAATATTAAAATTAAACTATAAAAAGTTTAAAGGCAGAAAGAAAAGAAGACTGGAATGTCCAGCTCAGGTATGAATGTCATACAAGTTATAAGATGTGGAGAAATTCAGTCAAGTGAAGTGTGATTCTTGAGAATTTTGATTAAATTTTTAAACACTAAATTCTTCGGGAATTGTGGTTAAAAGTTGATCACAAGGATACCGACTAGATTGCACATTGTTGTGAATCGATGCAAGAATTACTACGGCCTAATGACCAAATTAATGAGGTTAAATTATGTGCTAAAAATTTTATAAAAATTATGATACTTTTTCATCAACATACTACCTCTGAATTTATTGTCATAATTCATTTTAGAGTTTTGTATACTCTTTCCCATTGGATAGAAGTTGCAAGGAGGTTGTTCATAAGAGAACAATAGTTGTTTGATGTTATGAACAAAAGGGTCGTACTCCTATTGTGAATAGGATGTAAGTTATGAATATTGATGGTAGAATTGAACATCCATAACGCGAATGCTAAATGTCGCAAGAGTAAAAGAATACCACATATGTGTGGCACTTCATTTAGTCACATTGGAGAAACCCGCATGGATAAATTCCATAGTGATGGATTTTAGAGTCATATGATTATGAATCATCTGACACTTGCAACTTTCGTCCAAATAAGTGAAGTAAACTAAAATACGGTTCACGGGTCATAAAGAACAAGCAACAAAAACAAATTGGAAATATGCATATTGATGTATGTAGTCCAATAAGTGCTGTTGCAAGCGGTGGATTTATCTATCTTCAAAGCATGACTCAAGTAGATGTTTATATTTACTAATTGAGACATAAATCAGGATTTTTGAAATATTTCAAAAGATTTTCAGAATGAAGTAGAAATTATTGTACCAAGAAAATTATGTTTCTACAATTGGATTGCAGAAAAGAATATTTGAGTAACAAATTTAGCGAGTGCGTGATGAGCTATGAAAAAAAAGATTTATAGCTTTCACCTCCTGAAACACTACTAAGAGTAGAGTGTTTTGAGTATATGCAATCAAGCTATGTATGACATGGTGCAATCACATCTGACATTAATTATTTCGCCAATATACATTTTAATGTGATGTTTTAGAGACTGTGGCTTTTACACTAAAAGAGCGCCATCAATTTTATTGAAATAAGTGCTACTTTGTAGGTTATCCCAAATGATTGGGTATTCCTCTATCACTACACCAAGGCAAAGTGTTTAGCTAGAGAGTGCGGTAATTTTGAAGAAAATGGTTTCTGCAAAATAGTGAGTGGGAGGATAGTGCAACTCGATAAGGTTACAGAATCTTCGTAATCAGGTTGTCGTGGTTTTGTCATGGTAGATGTTCTCGTGAAAGGACTTAGTCATGAGGCCATCGCCGCGAGGTAGTAGCTTGAATGGGGTTGATCGGAATCGAAAGACAAGGGTTTACCCAGGTTCGGCCCCTCACAGTGGAGGTAAAAGCCTACTCTTGCTTGGTTGATATTGATGATGATGATCTCGATTACAAGGGTGCAATTTGGCTAACCTAGTACTCGAGATTGTGTAACTTAGTCCTTCCTGCCTCAGGGGCTCCCCTTTATATAAAGGTTGAGGCCCTGGGCTTACAACAGAGTCCGGGTCGTAGTATAACCCGTGACCAACTCTACCTTCTACTTGTCTTGCTTCCTAAGGAAACTTCCTTCGTCGTCTTGTAAGTACCGGTGACTTATACTTCTGGGCCATGAGTCGGCCCACCTGGCGACTCATCTCCTGGGCCCTGAACTTGTGGTTGTCACAGCCCATCGTCAAGTCATACCTCTTAAGTCGCCACTGAATCACTTGGCCCTACACGGGTGGGTCATACCGTGGGGTTATATCCACAACATTAGCCCCCAGATTGATTTGGATTTATTCATGTCAATCTTCGGACTGAAAATAATTCCGGGTCATCTTCCTTTTGAATCTGCATCATGGCCGAGTCATAGGTTCCGGCTTATGATACTTTCACACTTGTCATTTTCTATCTCTGAAAATATGTCATCATCTTCCGGAATTTCAGGAGCTCAAGCGTGACATCACAACGAATCTTTGATGTATATTTGTCAAGCCCGAAAATCAAGGCGTCCCTTACTCGAAAAGTTATTGCGCCTCCTCTATTTTTGCACTTGCCTCTTCTCCTTCTCTTTTTTATTTATAAATATACCCATAGGGGTCCTTTTTTCACTTTTACCTCTTCACCCCTCCGGTCGCCTTCTTCCTCGTGCCCCGGTCTTCCACAATGAGAGCTCTGCCACCGCGCGACCGCAAGCTCTCCGGCGACGTCATCTGCGTTCTCTACTCCGTGCTCGTCATTGTCGAAGCTGCTCAGAACTCCCCTGAAGCACCCACCGCGTCAAGGCATGCTTTATGTCCTCCTTTTAGATCTGTAGAAATACCCCATTGTTCATTGCATCTCGTTGCAGTTCATCGGTGTTCCTTGCAGTTCATCACCATGATTTAGGGATAGATCTAGTTTTGCTTTGTACTACTCATAGAAACACTGTGGTGGTGATTGCAATACCATTTTAGCATCTAGGAAACTCATGTTGCCATTCAATCTTGTCAATGGACATGCTAGCACTTCCATTGTGCGTTCTAGGTTTTGATAAATGTTTATTTTCCAATGCTTTTGTAGATCTGTTACTGCAAAAGTTTCAATAGAAACTTGTTTCTGTCCAACACTTAGCTGAAAACCAAAATCCCCAATTAGGATGAGATGCCTTATGCCTTGTCGGCTCATTATTGAATGTCATAACTCGCCTAGCTTGAAAACTCATAACTGTCCCTTCATTTGGCCGGCTTAATATTTTGGGTAATTTTGGCAACTCATTAGCAATTGAATGACCATGTTGACTCGTCCCGAAATCGTAGCGACCTCGTTGTACTACCAACTCTTCATATAAACCAGCTTGTGACTTATTACTCATAAAATGACCCACCATTCATACTTTCCCTGCAGTTTTAACCCTTTAGGTGACTTAACATGGCCAAAACTGATAAGGCCTGCAATTGGGTTAGATCCCAAATCTCCCCACTTGTACTCGATGATCTTGTGGGGCAAGGTCTATTGCCGGCTCAAGGAGTAGTTGGATGGTGGGCACCTGAGGAAGAAAGCACCCCCAACCTCACGAAGGAGAGATCGTCGTGTTCGCAGATCATCTTCATAGGGGTTTCTCACCACCCGGGTCAAAATTCTTCCGGGACTTTCTTAATTTCTACAACCTTCATCCTCAAGACATTGCTCCCAACTCCATGACTAATCTGTGCCAATTCCAAGTCTTCTGCGAAGCTTATCTTCAGACAGAGGCGACTATCCCTATCTTCAGGGAGTTCTTCTGTATCAACCATCAGACTGAATTTGCAGATGGTCCTAGCATTGAACTTGGTGGGGTGTCTGTTTAGAGGCAGAAAAACTGCCCTTTTCCAGAAGTTAAGTTGCTGAGTCATCCAAAAAGATGGAATAAAACCTGGTTCTATTGCAAGAACACTTTTCTAGCCGGTGAAAATCAATTGCCGGGTTACAGACTAGAGCGACTTAATGCAACTGAAGCCTTTCCTGGTTGGCCTTCTAAAGAAGAGCATCAAGAAGTCGCCCATATATACTCTAAATTGAGGGCCTTGTCAGCAAACGGCCTCACTGGGGCCGACTTGACCCGGTGTTGTATCAGCTGGAGAATTCAACCATTAAGTCAGAGGGGCGACTTAATGTGCAATTATACTGGTGGCTTAACTGACATACAATGTTTCAGCCAAGTTGACTTATCAGTTGATGACATAAATAAGGTTGTGAAGAAACTACTGGGAGAGCCCCAAGAAGCATGTAACAAGACAGGGCTTACTCCTTTCTGTTTTCAGTAAGTATGCTTATATTCATTTATCCGGCTTATTGATGTTTGCTTGAGTCGGGTTCACTTCTTAATCTGTCAAAACATGCAGGCCGACTCTCCGTTCTGGAAAAGGAAAAAGGCCCACAAGGCAGCCCCTGCCCCAGCTAAGCAAGTGAACGCACCAGTCGGTGATGACGAGCCGACTGCTGGAAATGAGTCGGAGGTAGAGCTTGACTCACTTGGTCATTTATTTATGCAACTTGTTGATGCCCCTTATTCTTAGGATAACACTGAAACAAGTCGAGTCGGCGACATCGAGGTAATTTCAATTTCATCCAGCCCGGAACACTTATCTATGAAGAAAACAAGATGGACTATGAGAAATGTACCGTTTTCTCATCCAGATGCTCACTTAGATCCACAATTTCTTTTGAAGAAGTTGCAGCATGTTGGTACATCGAAATGCCAGACTCAAAGTGGCTCTGGAGAACTGGTTGTCGGCTTATCTGATGCGCCAGTCGCCCGCAAGCAACATACGAGGTGCCTCATAGTCCAAACTCATCTCTTCCACAAGCCGGCCTTATTAGGCAACATCTTAACCCTTCTGATTCGAATTATCAGGAGTCGCCACCGTCATCTGGAGATTCATCTGCCGCTCAACTCGCACCCTTGATCATTAAGCAAGGGTAAGTATTTCAATAAGTCATACTTCATCATGGTCATTACTTTGTTTATTTGAATATGTTCATGTGACCATAGGGCCAAAACCAAGAACAGGAAAATTGGCGAGTCATCTTCGGCTCCAGAAATTCCTTAGTCAGAAGACCCACTCTTGGTGACCCCTGAAGCCCAAACTGAGACACCAGAAGGCCATCCTGATCAAAGGGTTGAGCCGCCCCAATAGAATGAGTCGGCTGGTGCTGAAGGAACAATGGAGCCAGCTCATGTGGATGTACAAGGCAACATGGATGAAGTGGTGCACAATGCTGACCCGCCAAGTCCGGCTCGTACTTCCCTCCCTGTGAAAGCGGCTAAAGATGTTCCATCACATGAAATGACCAACGAGGTCACCATTACTAGGGAGGCACACAAAGCTCTGGAGGTGTTGAACGTGCTGACCAAGTTTATGACCAAAGATGAGCCAGTCGTGTCTGAGAAAGGGAAGGCAAAACTTGAGCTGCCAAATTTTGAGGACCTCAGTGCGACTGAGCTTCATGAGGGCTACTTGACCCGGCTATCCACAAGCCGGGATATGGAAGCAAGAATGGTGAACATGCTAAAAAGAAAATATGAGGTATGAAAATTCCCCTCCTTTTAATGATGTATATACTTATGTAGCCCCCAAGTCTTATAGACATTGGAAAGCATAAGTATGTGTAAGACTTTGAGTAGGATTATGTGAATTGAGCTGTAGCCCCCAGGGCTGCTTTGAATGCTGTATATACTTATGTAGCCCCCAAGTCTTAGACATAGGAAAGCATAAGTATCTGTACGACTTTGAGTAGGATTGTGTGAATTGATCTGTAGCCCCTGATGTCTACTACGCAACTTTATTCTTGTAGACTCGTCTTGGGCCTCCAAGCGTAGAGTTTTGTAGGACAGTAGCAATTTCCCCTCAAGTGGATGACCTAAGGTTTATCAATCCGTGGGAGGCATAGGATGAAGATGGTCTCTCTCAAACAACCATGCAACCAAATAACAAAAAGTCTCTTGTGTCCCCAACACACCAAATACAATGGTAATTTGTATAGGTGCACTAGTTCGGCGAAGAGATTGTGATACAAGCATAGTAATGGTAGTAGATATTGATTTTTGTAATAGGAACAATAAAAAATAGCAAGGTAGCAATTGATAAAATGGAGCACAAATGGTATTGCAATGCTTGAAAATGAGGCCTAGGGTCCGTACTTTCGCTAGTGCAATCTCTCAACAATGCTAATATAATTGGATCATATAACCATCCCTCAGCGTGCGATGAAGAATCACTCCAAAGTTCCTATCTAGCGGAGAACATAAGAAGAAATTGTTTGTAGGGTACGAAACCACCTCAAAGCTATTCTTTCCGATCAATCTATCCTAGAGTTCATACTAAAATAAAACCAAGCTAGTCTTTCCGATCAATCTAACCAAGAGTACGTACTAAAATAACACCATATGATACACATCAACCCACTCTAATGTCACCTAGATACTCCAATGTCACCGCGAGTATCCATGAGTTGATTCTGCGATATGCATCAAACAATTTCAGATTCATAATACTCAATCCAACACAAAGAACTTCAAAGAGTGCCCCAAGATTTCTACCAGAGAAAATAAGGACGAAAACATGCATCAACCCCTATGCATAGATTACCCCAAAATCACCTCGGGAATCCGCGAGTTGAGTGACAAGACATAGATCAAGTGCTCTCAAACCCAACAAAGTATTCAATCCGATAAAAGTGAAATCTCAAAGGGAAAACTCAATTCATCACAACAAGATAGAGAGGGGAAAACACCATATGATCCAACTATATTAACAAAGTCCGGGCTAGATCAAGATCGTGCCATCTCAAGAACACGAGAGAGAGATTAAACACATAGCTACTGGTACAAACCCTCAGCCCCGAGGGTGGACTACTCCCTCCTCATCATGGTGGCCGCGGGATGATGAAGATGGCTGTCGGTGATGATTTCCCCCTCCGGCAAGGTGCCGAAATAGGCTCTAGATTGGTTTTTCATGGCTACAGAGGCTTGCGGCGGCGGAACTTCTGATCTCGGGTTATTTCTAATGGTTTCTCTATTTATAGGATTTTTCAGCGTTCGAATCACACGAAGATGGGCCTCAAGGTGTGCACAACCCACCGGGGCAAGCCAGGCCCCTCTGGCGTGCCCTGGTGGGTTGTACCCTCCTCGTGGCTCCTTTGGCCCTCCCACGAAGCTTCTAGTGCCTCTTTTGTTCCAAAAAAAATCGTCAAAAAGTTTCGTTGCATTTGGAGAACTTTTATTTCTGCACAAAAAACAACACCACGGTAGTTCTACTGAAAACAGCGTTAGTCCGGGTTAGTTCCATCCAAATTGTACCAAAACCATATAAAATTGTTGTAAACATGGCATGAATACTTCATAAATTATAGATACGTTGGAGACGTATCAGCCCCCCAGGGCCGGGTTGTTATAAAAATAATAAGCCGGTTCTTTGAAAGTAACCTGATCCATGTAATTGAAAAGAGTAACTGTAGCCCCCAAGGGCCGGCTCATTTCTGTGAAAGAGCCGGGTCTTTAAAATGTGAGATCAAAGGTAAAGAAAAAACACCATGTAGCCCCCAAGGGTTGGCTTATTTCCATGAAATAAGTTGGGTCTTTGTCTTTGTTTCCTTTGTAAGAAATGGCTTGAATTAGCCCCCAAGTGCCAATTATGTTGCTTGCAGCTACTTGGGACTTGATGTTGAAACAATGTTCGTTGCTAGTAGCCCCCAAGGGCCGAGTCATGAAAATTTACCGGCTCGGGACTCAATATTTATCCATGTTAACTTTGTTGGCTATGACAGGATATGTTGAACCTAGATGGATCGAAAGCTGCCTGCTTACAAGAGCAGCTCAAGACTGAAAAAAGGTTGCGTGAGAAGGCCGAGTCATCAGCTTCTTCATTGCAAAAATCAGTGCTTATTGCTTCTGAAAACTTAAGCTCCTTGAAGACCTCTCATGAGGAGGAAAAAGCAGCGTTGTTGAAACGTGCTGAGGAAGCAGAGGACCAGCTCAAGCCAGTCACTGAAGAGCTGAACTCATTGAAGCGCCATATTACTCAGATGACAACATCTATCTTTGGTAAGCTCGTTTTATAACTAGTTGAGGATAACCCGCCTAACAATTCTCAGGCGGCAATGTTTGTAACCTTTGAACGTCTAAATTTTGCAGATACAAGGAGTGGAAATCTCCGCCAGGCACCCCTCGTGAAGTTAAAAGCCGTATACACCTTTCTAGAGCAACTATGTGCAGGAAGCTTGTTTACCATCATGACTGTCAAGGGTGGGAAAGAGCCGCCATAAATTATAAGGGATGTGTTGAAACAGTTCTCCACCATCCCCAAGCAACTTGAGGAGTTGAAAACATCAGCCGCCCAAGCCGGTGCAATGATGTCTCTTAGCCGTGCCAAAGCTTATCTGCTAGAGATGGATCCATCTGATATGTCTGGCGGGTTTCTAGAATTTAATGTTGATGGTAGTCAGTTCTCTGCAACAGACTATGCTCATTGCGTGAAGGAAACTCGCGTCTTGGCGAGTCAATTAGTTGAAGATCTTGACTTGAACAAGTATCATCCGGCTTATGACAAGGAGAATGCACGGGTTAAACTGCCAACCTTTGAGCCTTTTGACCTGACTACTGCACGGCGTAAGCATGTCTTCGCTCCTGATGTTGATCCATCAATTATCATGCAAGATGATGCCATCTTCCAAGTTTTAACAACTATCAACTGGGATCTGAACAACCTTTGGATTGGAGAAGAAGAGCCGACGCAAAATAACCTGGAGGCATCAAATGCTGGAGATCATCAAGAAGGTGTCAACCTGGAAAGCGACAACCCGGAGGGCACAGGAGCCGGTTTATAGGAGTAGATGACTCCTAAAAAACTTTGTTGGCATATTGAGCCCAGTTGTGACTATGTAATAGGGTACTAAAACTGTTTGCATCGTCTGTGGTGCCTTCCCACACTTTGACACTTGGATCATAAAGATTTCGACTGGTGTGGTGCTCTGTTGACCTGTCCAGTCGCCTGATACTAATCCGTTACTGGAATCAATGATGTGGCGAGTCATTTTTTGAGCCGCCGATAATGGTTATTTGTTTGCAATCTTGATCCAACAATATGTAATCTGTATATATACTTGAACAACTCATGGTAGATATCAATATATGATTGTGTTAACCCGGAGTACCGATGACCCGGGCGGCTCATGACCGGTGAGAGCTCAACATTGATCAAAATAAGCCGGTGTATTATTGACCCGGCGACTTATTGTCGATATAATGTTTTTTCAAGGAGCAAATAAACCTATAAACAGAAGTTTTAAATATAAATAAAGATAAATGTTAAGCCGGATTTCGAGGCACGACCAAAAGACTGGCTTTCGAGGCACGAGTCTTGCTTCAATGAAGCTGGCGTGATAGCCTTTGGTTTATCCTAGCTCTCTGTAAGCTGGCTCTCACATGACATAAGCCGGCGTTTTAACATTGACAAGTTCAGGGTCATAATAGATTGACTATCAAGAGTACGCCGGGTCATCTTGGCGGATGAGCACCAAGCAAACAGGCATGTTTAACCAAGATTTATAATGGCATATGTCGGGTCAATAGGGATGTTAATAGCTAAACTCAATGAGTTGGAAGCCCCCAAGTGACCTATGATCAAAAGATAAAGACTCATGGACAGTATATTGGATGAAACGACAGAGGCCCCGAATTTCGAGGATGCCGGCTTTATTAATCATGATCATAAAATATATATGCACAAAGGTATGTACAAAAGGCTAGAGCCAGTGGCTCTAAGTATAATAAGGACAAAGATGAGCTATATTCCAAGGCCTGGTGGTCTCCTCCTCAGATGTGCGTGACTTATTATGTTCACGTATGTCAATCAGGTAATATGACCCGTTGTTGAGGTTCTTGCTGATGACAAAAGGCCCTTCCCATGGAGGTTAAAGCTTATGCATACCGGTTTGATCTTGTATCAATCGGAGCACTAAGTCGCCCTCCTGGAAAGTACGACTGCGAACCCTACGGTTGTGATAGCGACGTAGATCTTGCTCATATATTGCAGATCTTGCTGCTGCAAAGTCATGTTCCTCCTCCAAAGCATCCACAGAATCTTGTCGAGCCTGCTCATTATCTGCTTCAACATAAGCCACCACTCGGGGGGAATCATGACGAATATCGCTGGGTATTACCGCTTCTGCACCATAAACCATGAAGAAAGGTGTTTAACCAGTTGATCTATTGGGAGTTGTCCATATGCTCCAAAGGACAGAAGGGAGCTCCTCAACCCAACAACCCGGAGTACGCTCAAGAGGGACCATAAGTCTTGGCTTGATGCCTCATAAAATTTCTTGGTTAGCACATTCTGCTTGGCCATTGGACTGAGGGTGTGCCACAGAGGCCACATCAAGCCGGATTTGCTCTTGCCGACAAAACTTCTTCATGGCTCCTTTGGACAAGTTAGTCCCATTATCAATGATGATGCTGTGTGGATAACCAAAGTGAAAGATCAACTTTTTCAAGAACTTGATTGTTGTTTCGGCACCGCAATTGCTGATAGGCTTTGCTTCAACCCACTTGGTGAATTATCAACAGCAACTAGAAGATGAGTTTTCTTGTCTTTGGACCGTTTGAACGGACCAACCATATCAAGCCCCCATACTGCAAAAGGCCAGGTTATGGGAATCATCTGAAGTTCTTGAGCTGGTACATGAGCCTGACGTGCAAACTTCTGACATCCATCACACCTGCGCACGATATCCTCAGCATCTGCATGAGCCGTGAGCCAATAAAAACCATGTCGAAAAGCCTTTGCTACCAGGGATCTTGAGCCAGCGTGTTGACCACAGTCACCGGAGTGAATCTCATTGAGAATCTCACGGCCTTCATCAGGGGAAACACAACATTGAAAAACACCGGTGATGCTTCTTCTGTGTAACTCGCCATGGACAATAGTCATAGACTTAGAACATTGGACGATCTGACGAGCAATAAGTTCATCCTCAGGGAGCTCGCCTCGAGTTAGATATGTCAGATAAGGAACCGTCCAATCTGGGGTGGCGCAAAGAGCCGCCACTAGTTGTGCCTCAGGGTCAGGTATAGCCAAATCTTCCTCAGATGGAAACTTGACAGAAGGGTTATGGAGTACATCAAGGAACATATTGGGAGGGACCGGCTTACACTGAGAGCCAAGTTGTGACAATGCCTCAGCCGCCTCATTGAGCCGCCTATCAATGTGATCAACCTGATAACCTTTGAAGTGGCCTGTGATGTTAGTCACTGCCTGCCGATAAGCCACCATGAGGGGATCTTTGGAATCCCACTTTCCAGAGACTTGCTGAACAACCAAATCAGAGTCACCTAAGCATCTGACCCGGCTAAGATTCATCTCCTTAGCCATATGGAGACCATGGAGGAGAGCCTCATACTCAGCTGCATTGTTAGTACAAGGAAACATGATCCTCATAACATAACAAAATTTATCACCTCTTGGGGAAGATAAGATGACTCCAGCTCCTGAGCCCTCCAACTGTCTGGATCCATCAAAGTGAATTGTCTAATACGTGTTATCTGGCTTCTCTTCAGGAACTTGAAGTTCAGTCCAATCGTTGATGAAGTCCACCAATGCTTGAGATTTAATAGTTGTCCGGGGCACATATTTCAGATGATGTGGCCCAAGCTCAATTGCCCACTTAGCAACCCGGCCTGTGGCCTCCCTGTTTTGGATGATGTCTCCTAACGGGGCTGAACTGACCACAGTGATAGGATGCTCCAGAAAATAACGCTTCAGCTTGCGACTCACCATGAACACCCTGAACACCAGCTTCTGCCAATGTGGATATTGCTGCTTGGACTCGGTCAGAACTTCACTGATATAATATACGGGCCGCTGGACTAGATACTCCTTTCCAGCCTCTTTGCATTCCACGACAACTGCAACACTTACCGCTTTATTATTGGCAGCAATGTACAGGAGCATAGGCTCTTTGTCAATGGGAGTAGCCAGGATTGGCGGCTCAGCCAACTATTTCTTGAGGGCTTCAAAAGCCTTATCTGCAGCATCGCTCCAGACGAAGTGGTCAGTCTTTTTCAGCATCTGATACAAAGGAATTGCCTTCTCACCAAGGTGGCTTATGAACCGGCTCAAAACTGCGATTTGACCCGCCATGCGCTGGACAATATTGATGTTGGCCGGCTTAGCAAGTGAGATCACTACCTTGATCTTCTCTGGGTTAGCTTCAATGCCTCTTTCTGACACTAGAAAATCCAAAAGTTTGCCTGCTGGAACCTCGAAAACACACTTGGCCGGGTTAAGCATCATCTTGTACCGCCGAAGGTTGCCAAAGGTCTCCTTGAGATCGTCTAGCAAAGTTTCCTTCTTCTGAGATTTGACCATGATGTCATCAACATAAGCATGAACATTGCGCCTGATCTGATTGTGAAAACAACTCTGCATGCAGCGCTGATAAGTAGCCCGCGCGCTCTTAAGCCCAAAAGGCATAGAGACATAGTAGAAAGCCACAAAGGGTGTGATGAATGCCGTTTTTTCCTGATCCTCAACAGCCATCTTTATCTGATGATAATCAGAGTAAGCATCCAAGAAACATAAGCTCTCACATCCAGCAGTGGAATCGATAATCTGATCAATGTGAGGGAGGGCAAAACGGGTCTTTGGGACAAGCCTTACTAAGATCTGTGTAGTCTACACACATACGCCAAGTGTCGTTTTTCTTCAGAACAAGCACTGGATTGGCCAGCCACTCAGGATGAAACACTTCCACGATGAACCCGGCAGCTAGGAGCTGAGCTACTTCTTCCCCGATAGCCTTGCGTTGCTCCTCGTTAAAATGGCGGAGGTACTATCAGACTGGTTTCATCTTAGGGTCAACATTGAGGTGGTGCTCAACGAATTCTCTCGGGATACCAGGCATGTTAGAAGGTTTCCGTGCGAAGATGTCCCAATTCTCATGGATGAATTCGATGAGCGCGCTTTCCTATTTGGCATCCATACCAGTCCCGATGGTGAATTGCTGAGATGAGTCACCAGGGATAAAAATCAACCTGCTTGGTATCTTCGGCCGACTGTGGGGCGGGTCAGATTCCGTGGTGGGTTTCTTCAGGGGAGTCATGTCAGTCGGGTCAACATTGGACGTGTAAAATTTCAACTCCTCTACTGTGCAAGCCGATTCTGCATAAGCCGCATCCCTTCTTCACACTCACGAGCTATTTTCCTATTGCCATCGACCATGATAGTGCCCCTTGGTCCAGGTAATTTGAGCTTGAGATACACATAGCAACGTCGGGCCATAAACCGTGCATAAGCTGGCCATCCGAAGAGGGCATGATATGGGCTCTTGATTTTGACTACCTCAAACGTTAAAAACTCTGATATGTAGTTATACTCATCCCCAAATGCCACTTCCAGCTTAATCCACCCAATGGGATAAGCAGACTTTCCAGGAACGATACCGTGAAAAACAGTCGAGGACGGCAGGAGTTGTTTCTCTGACAAATTCATGCGTCTAAAAGTATCATAATATAAAATGTTGATGCTGCTTCCTCCGTCCATGAGTACCTTAGTGAGCTTATTACCATCAACTTGAGGTGCCACCTCTAGAGCGAGACAACCCGGATTTTTGACCCGGGGCGGGTGATCCTCTCTACTCCAAACAACTGGTTGCTCCGACCGGTTTAAGTACCGAGGAACCGTCGGCTCAACCATACACTACAAAAAAAGACACATCCATGACATTTTGGCCCGAACGAAAAGTTTTTCTGTCATGCTTATGACACTTCTATGACGATAATTGTGACAAAACCGTGTATCATCATAGATATGGTGGGCTCCTACTTCTATGTAAAAAAATCATGACAGAAAATGGGCTTTTCGTCCTGGGCGGGCCGTGGACGCACCTGCATGACATTCTTTGGGCCATCCATGATGGAAAAAATCATGGCAGAAGCGATGGCGAGGAAAATTCCAGGGAGTTCCCGATTACGGTGGGTGGTTGGGGCCGAGCGATGCACGGAGGTTTGCGCATTTCTCGCGTACACGTACGCGCGTGTGCGAGGCATTGGGATCTAACTGAACCCGAGCGAGGCGTTCGCTTACTGAACCCGAGCGATTGCACTAGCTATGTTACTGAACCCGAGCGATCGATCCCTTGGCTGTTAACTGAACCCGAGCGATCGATCCCTTGGCTGTTAACTGAACCCGAGCGATTCCTTCGCTGCTGCTGCTACCTGAACCCGAGCGATTCCTTCGCTGCTGCTGCTACCTGAACCCGAGCGATCGATCGCTGCTGCTTACTGAAGCCGATCGAGCCTGGCCCAGTGTGAGACGCGGCCAGCCGGTGTGTTGGGTTGCCTCTGGATGAACAGTGACCGTTGCTACCGCGCGCGCAATACGTAGAACGAGTCGAGACGTGGTGAGTCGAGGCTATGGATGAACAGTTCCCGATGGGGGTTGGATGAACAGGACCCCGTTGTAGTAGGCGGTTGCCGCTGGCTGAACAGGACCCCGAGGAGGCCGCCGCACCCGAGCCAGTTGAGGGTGGATGAACAAGACCCCGTGGAGGCTCCATGAACAGTAGCCGGTGGAGGCTGGATGAACAGTATCCCGTGTATGAACAGTAGCTGGTGGAGGCTCGAGGAAGTCGACGGTGGATGAACAGTAGCCCGTGGAGGCTCGAGCAAGGCAGTAGATGGTGGATGAACAGGACTCCGTTTCGACCGTAGGCGCTTGAACAGAAATCCGTTTCCTCTGTTTTGTGGTATGCCACACCCTTCCCGATCAACAGGACCCCTTTTCGACCGTAGGCGCTCGAACAGAAGTCCGTTTCCTCCATTTTGCGATACGCCAGACCCCTCCTGATGAACAGGATCCCGTTTCGACCGTACGTGGTCGAACGGAAGGCCGTTTCCTCCGTTCTGCGGTACGCCAGACCTCATTTCGGCTGTTCCATCCAAGCCGGTTGGCTCCCGATGAACAGGACACTATTTCCTCCGTTCCGACCCAACCGGTTGGCTACCGATGAACAGGACACCGTCGCTGTATGCGTTCGAGACCCCGCCTGTATGTACGTACGTAGCTGTATTTACTTTCTTGCAGCGTGGTTGTATGTACGTGTACACGATATAGACAGGACTCCGTGACATGCTACGTCGGCGGTTCTACTACGACACCTGCCGCTCCTTACTCGGCGACGGGTCATCGCTGCAGAGAGACCGATCAACCACTATGTACGTACACGTTCGCGACCAGACAGATAACTCTACATACGCTTCGACCTGGTGGGTCCCAGCTGTCAGGGGGTAAGGAGGCACTTTCTTGCGTGCGAAGATAAAGCCGATGGGTCCCAGCTGTCAGGGGGAACATTTTTTTCGTGAAATACAGAGGCCCTTTTGGGGGGTCTGAGCTGTCAGGTGGAGGAATCATTATTTTGCGCGTAATAAGGAGGCACTTCCTTGCGTGTGGCCATGCATGGACCCAGCTGTCAGCCTCTCCACATACAGTCCTCTTCTGATGGCTATCGTTCGTTGACTGCGTTGACGACGTCGTACCGTCCGAGAGCACCAAGGTGGTGGACGATGGTGTGACCTAGGAAGGGAACGACCCAGAGCTGGGGAATACGCAACAGTGGATGCCCATGCGGAGGGGAGTACGAGGGTTGACTGGTTCGGCTGCGGTTTGAGGCTGCCGTCGCCGGAGAATAACAGGGGTGTGGGTGAGTAGAGGGAAGGCTTGGCCAGCGGTGGGAGTAGGGAGGGGCGGTGAGGCCTGCGCGGCAGCACAGCCGGCCACTGGAGGCAGCAGCAGGCGGTCCCACCGGCGCTGATTTGGGCGGCTGGTGCAAGAAGATCAGAGATTGAAGAAGCAGCAGGACCATTTGATTAAAATCCAACGATCACTGCTGCTAGAATCATTTGTTGACTAAGTTGACAAAGCCATGTGTACGTGTCAACTTAGTAGGCCCACAGGTCAGCCTCCGAACCGGTGCGCCCCAGATGTCAGGGGGAGGAATCATTTTTTTCACATAATAAGGAGGCAGTTGCTTGCGTGCGGCCATGGACCATGGGGGTCCCTATTGTCAGCCTCTCCACGTACATCCCTATTCCGATGGTTGTCGTTTGTTGAATGTTGACCACGTTGAGCATGCCGCGCCTAGAGCACCAACGCCGTGTACGACGGTGAGGCCTAGGAATGGAACGACCCGGAGCCGACGAAGACACAACAGTGGATGCCCACGCTGAGGGGAGTGTGACGGTTGGCTGGTTCGGCTGCAGCGTGAGGCTGCCATCACCGGAGAATAACAGGAGGTGCGGGTGGGTAGAGGGATGGCCAGGCCAGCGGAGGAAATAGGGTGGGCCGGTGAAGCCTGCGCGACATCATAGCCGGCCACAAGAGGAGGGAGCAGGCAGTCTCGCCGGCGCTGGTTTAGGCGGCTGGAGCAAGAAGATCAGAGATTGAAGAAGCATATCGGTCCCCGTTGGATGGACATCCAACAGTCACTCCTGCTAGAATCGTGTGTTGACTATAAGTTAACAAAGCCTTGCATAAACAAGTCAGCCTCGAAATCAGTGGCGTGTACAGCCCATTTGCTATTATTTTTATAATTTACAACCCATTTGCTAATTCATATGGAATTTATTGCAGCCCATTTTTCATTTTTAGAATTGCTGCCCATTTTCTGTTCAGTACCAGGGTTAAAAATTTGAACTAAAAAATATGCGAAATTTAAAAAATTCGCATATTTTTGCTGGGGTACAAAATATTTTTTATCCAAAAATTAGGACCCATACTAAAACTAATTTAAAAATAAAGCAATACTATATTATGTTAAAATCCAATGAAATATAAAATATCAGTGAAGAACAAAAACAAAAAACAAAACTAATTGCCCATTTGCTATATTTTTTGGAATTTGCAACCCCTTTCATATTACTTTTAAGATTTACTGCCCATACTCTGGCCAGGCCGGAATGCATCCCTCCTCGTCTTGAAAGATTTGCAGCCAGTAAGTCGGAGAAAACAAATAGGCCTAGCTTGGGTATTCTTCAAAAATAAATAGTGGGCTACCTATTTTCCCAAAGAAAAAATTGTTGGGTTGGTCATGTTGTTAAACGGGCCACAGAGACCGCACAACCCAGTTTATAGCCTGCTCCTCAGAACAAATCCTCAAAAAAATAAAGTGTTATTCAATTTTGTCGTTAATTGACTATACATTGACAATGATGTGGGTCCCAGGTATCAGTAGGGTGGATTAGAGTAAAAAAAATCGATGGGTGTATCTGAATAGTAAAGAGGCGCTTGCTTGTGTTCGGGAGTGGACCTGGTGGGTCCGTACTGTCATATTCACAACTACAGTCCTCTCCCGATTCACTATGTTGACAAGGCCGGACGGCGGCGCCGCTGCGAGCGCACCAAGGCAGAGGATGACGGCGAGGCCTTGGACGGGAATGAGCAGGAGCCGGGGAAGATGCGGCAGTATGGCCGTAGGCGGAGGGGAGTACGAGGGTTCACTGGTTCTGGTGCGGGGTGGGCTGCCATCGCTGAAGAAGAATAGGATGTCGGGGGGGAGTAAAGGGATGGCCTGGCTAGCATTTCAGGGTACGACAGGGTGGCGATACGTGCACGGCAGCGCAACCAGCCGTAGAAGGCGGGAACAGGCGCTCCCGCCGGTGCAGGTTTGGTTTTGGCGGCTGGACCGGTCAGACCCCAAAACTCATTATGCTGGATTATAAGAATTAATTTTATATGGCTACAACTTATTCTAAAATGCTGCAGAGCACCTTTTTCTTCTTGAGTTTTTTTTGAGACAATTTTCTTCCTGAGGTGTGAAGCCGAGCACATTCAGAAGCCCTGGGATAAAGTGGTGTCGCCAATGTGTTGGGCTGGATTGGGCATTCTTATCGAAAAATAATAATGGACCGGAACTATTTACGACGTTGACTACGATTTGCATGGGTCCGCTAGCTGCAGGAAGAAAATGGTGGGAGAAAAAAGGCTGGTCGCTATCTTTGCCTAAGAATAATATCGACTGAATGTAACGACACTCTCATAGGAAATAATATCCTCCTGTTAAAATTTGACTTTTCAAATCGTAAATTTAAAGAACTGGTGCATGAGCATTTAGCTTTATTTCTTTATGTTTAGGGGACCATGAGCATGTACCTGGGCCGGATTCATGTGAGAGTCTCCCTTCCAGTTTAATTATGGGCTCCTCTATTGGGCCTTCATCACTGGGCTGCATGTGATCGACAAGTGGAAAATGTGTTTCGTACCAAAAATAGTATGCGCTACGTATGGGGCACTAAAGGATTGGACCGTGCAACGACTTCCAAAACATTGTGTTTGTCATTCTAACAACACATTTATTCAACCAACAGACGAAATATATTATTGATTGTACATTGAAAACAGCAGCAGCGGCAACCAGGGCTGGGGGTGCGACAGAAGCAGTAAGCAGGCCAGAAGAGTAAAGACGCAGCTCTCTCTTCCAAACCAAACATTAGCAAACATTACAAAAGGGCTACCAAAAAAGAACAAGTGTATGCATCAAACTAATAAAGATCCTACTACACCAAATGTACGCATCTAACTAACTGTCTCAGTTAGACGTTACTATTTATTAAGCTGTGGAGATTGGCTGGCAGCTTGAACTAGATGGGTGCCTGACGGGGGAAACTCCAGCTAGCAGGTCGAAGTCTGATACTTGCGACCCTCTCTCCTACTTTGGGCTGCAGAGCGTGGCGGCACATATCAGGGTATGGTGCATGGAGAGACGCATGGTACGCTGTGTACACACAATTTTGCCTGATGAACGAAACCGCGCTGCCATCATGATCCTTGCCGTCGGTTATCTCCTGGTTAATCGGATAATTCAGTTCAAGAAATAGAGAGCGTGTACCAAGGCTACTTACCGGCCTCCGGTCAAAAATTCCTGAAGGCCCAGAGAAGCTGGGATCCTGTTCAAAGACCTTGCAGTGATTGTGATCGTATTCCGCGAAACAACACGTCCGGTACGTGCAAACGATCATCAATCGTTCGTTGTCGTCTGATCGAGCTAGGAACCACCTGCAACTGCCATGCCGCTTTTCTTTGAAAGGTTTTGGCATTAGGAAGGGTAGGGACACCAGCAGCCTACAACATCATATCAAGTTGGAGTCAAATAAAAAAGGGCTCGTACTGTAGTCAATCTTAAGAACAGCATGTTATGAGCATGAATATTTTTTACAACATCATATCAAGTTGGAGTCAAATAAAAAAGGGCTCGTACTGTAATCAATCTTAAGAACAGCATGTTATGAGCATGAATATTTTTTCAGTAAATGTTGACAGTAATATAAGCAAGACATCATGATATCATAGGAAAGTAACATACTGCTGTAACAGCCCTTTGTAGCGATGACTAGAATAGGCCAGCAATACGTCCAGTCATAGAATGAGTCCACAGCGTAAATGAAGCCCTTGTGTTCAATGGCATCAGAGAGCCATGGAGGATGTATGATCCTGCTATGGACGTGCAGATTTATCCACTTACCCCAGTGGCTTGTCAGATAGGCAAGACCGCGGTTGAAGAACGCAATTAGCATGAAGTCTTTATAATTCACAGATCTTGTGGGCACTTGGCAGATCACAACCTTGAGCAAATCAAACATGGTATCATGTTGGCTACTGTAAGATTCTGAGTATTCTGGGTCGCGGTGCCAAAGCAGTGCAGTGTTAATCGAAGAAAGGGGGATCAATCGCCGGGTGTAGACCTCCACGAGCATCCAGCTGCCACGACCGTCGACGAGCACCATCCAAGACGTGTTCATGCCGACCCAGTACATACCGTTAATGTAGTTAAGGGTGACGGGGATCAGATCGCAATCGAGGGGGTTGGTGCTCGCCACCCTACGATCGTTATGCTACGTGACACACCGTTTCTGAAGATCAGGCGGCATCAGCAAGCAGGGAGCTGGCTTAAAAAGCTCTGCCTGAGGGCTTTGAGTAAACGGTACAACCCCGACGAGCACGCGGAGAGCAGCATGGTACTGAGATTGTCCACACGCGAAACAATGAGCTTGATTACCTCTATGGGGAGCGAATTCCAGCCACTCTTTCGGCGGATGCTGCTCGGTTCTGCCATTGTTAGTGTTTGGGTTTCGGAAGAGGGGGGCGCCTAGCGGGGATGGAAGATTGGACGATTATGTGCGGACGGTGATGGAGAAGCGAATATGTGCTGCGGAAAATGGACAGGTGATGATGGTAATGTAGCAGCAGCAGGCCGCTTGACATATGAGACACATCCCAGCAGCGTAGGGTCATATCGATGCCAGACAACTTGAGTGATCACAGTACTAGTACAATAAACTACACTACTTACTACTACTAGTAAATGCGCACGTGCAGCGCACGTGTAATCTTAAGATTTTTTTATTCTACTTCATTCGTTGTAATCAAACCAATGCAATCTCTTCAAGTTGTAGGTTTCAAAATATAAACTGTGAGGTGATAATAATCTGTTTCTCACATGGCAAGATACACTTTCATATGCAACCGGACACTACCACTTCGGAGTGCGTCTGCATGCCCTACCAACTTACTATGGCATGACCGATTACTAACTAAACTGCCACAAGTAAGTCGTTTATCGATCAAATGCATTATGGGTGTTTGACCGATTAGGAGATTGCCTCGTGCCGCAGTGACATGTACAAAATTAGAACGTGGTTTATTAAGTTTTTGACAAATAAATCACACGAAATGTTGAGCGTTATAGGTATAACACACCTGTAGGGATGCAGGACGATGCCCGTCACCTTGAACGTCAGGAGCGGCCGCTGGCCATCTTCGCCGCCATCTCTCCCTCATCGGTGGCCACCCAGTGCTTGTCCGGCCGGATCCTCTTCGCGACCTTGCTGCCGTCGTTTTCGACGGCCGACACGGCTGGGCCCCAGGCGGTTTAGTCCTCGACGGCCGGCACGGCCGGGTAGGCGGGCAGGCGGTGTCCCAGATCTTCTTCGCGACCTTACTGCCGTCGTTCCCAACGGCCAGCACGACCGGGCCCCAGGCGGTGTCCCTGATCTTCTTCGCGACCTTGCTGCCATCGTTCCCGACGGCCGGCACGGCCGGGCCCCAGGCGGTTTAGTCCCCGACGGCCCGCACGGCCGGGCAGGCGGTGTCCCTGATATTCTTCGCGACCTTGTTGCCGTTGTTCCCGACAGCCGGCGCGGCCGGGCCCCAGGCGGTTTAGTCCCCGACGGCTGGCACGGCCGGGCAGGCGGTGTCCCGGACGGCTAGACCACAGGCAGTTTAGGGGGAGTCCCTGGCGGCTTGGTGCGATGCGGCTTGCGGCGGTTCCCTTGTGTCAGTTACCTTTCTACGAAAGGGTATGGAAGGAAGGGGATCAGGGTGAAGAGATGATTGGATAGCGAGTTTCCTTTCTACGAAAGCGTATGGAAGGAAGGGGATCAGGGTGAAGAGATGATTGGTTAGCGCTAAACGTGTTTAGTCGCTCACCATCATGACAATAATGACGGTTGGATTAAGGCGAATGAATGACCGAGATTTGTTGAATCTGCCTCACTGGGTCTTTTTATATTAGTATAGATATAGATGCCCGAGTAGTATAGTGGAGTAGGACTCTACTCTATTACTAGCACCGAAGGAGTAGTATATCTCTACTCTTAATGGAGCAGTTGATAGGTCGTCTCGTTGCTTCGTACCCCCTCCCCTCCTCCGATTTCCTTTTCGATTATTTCCTTGGCATGCGCCATCGTCTCTTGTCTCCAGATTTCTTATTTTTCATACCCTTCAATTTGTTTCCTTATTCGTCTCTTGTATCTTCCTTTTTTATTCTTTCCTTCCCATACCAACCAACCCACCATGTTTCAGTTGGGGTCGTCCCTCCTCATCATCTCCGCTGAGAATAAATCGGGATGGAATCCTCTCTTTCCTCGTCTCTTCTAAGAAAATCTCCTTCCTACTGTTTTCTCTTCCTCCACGCAACTCCCACTTGATGCATGCTCATCGGAAACGTCCTCCTCCGCCGCTTCCACGCCTCGAGTTTTCACCGTCCGGTAGCTACGATGGGAGCCGTCAGCTACGGCAGCTCACCACCGCCATGGCCGCTGCGGATGGCAGCAACACATGGGAGGGATGGGCACGGCTCGAGCGGTTACGCAGGGGGTACGCGGCTATACGTGCACAAGGCTGGTAACCTGTGGCGTCAGTACTTAGTACGCGTACGAGGTGCAACTCCTAGAGCTCAAGCAGGTAGTGCAACGCGGAGGCGCTTGACGAGGCCGTCGCCGTCGCCAAGCAGGAGCGTAAGGCTGTCGTCGCGCAGACCAGGTCCGCTAGCGCCCTACCTTCATGCTCTATTTCTGTCAAGCCCTCGTAATTAGTCCCCCTCCCTCGGTAAAGCTGGATATGTTGATAGTCTTAGATAGGTACTTGTCATTTTATCATGGAGTGTCTGCTTATGCTACGTAAGTTTTTTTTGTTGTTGTTGTAATCGTGTTCATGCATGTTTATGCTTCAGTACACACCCGGTGCACTGCAGGCTGCAGATTAGTATTTACTAATGTGGATCAGTGTTTGTCTATGTGGATTTCCGTTGTTCATTTGCAGCCGTAGTGAGCTGGCTGATTTATCTATTGTGCTTGTATTTCGAAATAGAATTCTATTGTGCATATGTAATTTGTAGAACTGGGGCATAGCAGTTTTGGCTCATCGGTGGGCATTGGAAATATCATGTCCATCAAGTTCATGAGATGAAGGATTGATATGAAAGCTCCTGGTTTGCATGGTACTGAGGTACTATATCAAAGTAATATTTTCCTTTCCGTTGTTATTTCATTTTGTGCATTTCCTATAGTATATTTTTCATAATGTAAAAATAGTTGGCCCTCTGCCATTTACCGCTCTGGAACCTTGTTGCAGCTACAGATAAGCATCTGTTACCCAGCTGCACTTGCTGATCGCAACTCCATGAACGAGCAACCCCTCCCCTAGGAAGTAGGGTGTTGTGCAAGAGGTGGTCATGAGGGATGCATCTTGTGGTGCCTCGGGTTCGCCCAGGGCAATGTGGGATTTTCAACTGATTTTGTTCATCACAAGAAGATAAGGATTGAAGAAGGAATAGTGGATTTTCTCCTTAGTGGTGGGACTGTAATAGAAATACTGCTAGGCAAAAGAGGAACAAGATGGGTGCATGTTGATCGCGGTATATCAAGAATTTGAAACAAAAACAAGAATGTAAGTAATAAACGGAAATGTTATCTGGTTGATGTTCTCTGGTAAGCCAACCCCAACGAACGCCCGCATTGCCATTGCACGGATCTCAACGCAGGGGCAATGCCATGTCGGATGACCGGAGGCGTTTATTATCCGCCAATTCTCGGCGACCGTTAGTTTTTACATTTTCTCCAAGACAGGGTTACCTCGCGCGCACGGGGAAGGGGGGTCGAACTTGCGACCTCTTTGCGAGAGTGTGGAGCTTTTTTGTCAATCGGCTGGAGGGGAATTTGTGAACATTTGTGGCAAAACTGATATTTGTATATAACTTTGACATTTTTCCGAAGTTTTTGTTTTTAATTTTGTCTGAAAATCGTGATCTTTTTTACTTCTCACAAGGCAGTTTTATTATAAGGGGATGGCATTTTTATTATAAGAGCATGGCATTTTTTTATAATAGGATGGCATTTTTATTATTGTGAGGATGGCACTTTTATCATAACGGGAGGACATTTTTTATTATAAGATAAGAGGATTGCATTTTTATTATAAGAGATATAAAAAAGAGATGGCATTTTTCTTATTAGTACTTTTTATTTTATAATAGGATGGGAATTTTTATTATTGTGAGGATGATATTTTTATTATTTTAAAAGGATGTCATTTTTATTACTGCCACTTTCTTTCCGCACAAGTTTTTTGGGTGATGACTAAGAACATGGCAACTTTTGTGGTATTTTTTATTTTTTTTATTTTTTTCATGGCATTTTCTAGAAAAAACTATTTAGTTGGCCTTTGACGAACGGGGGAAAAGTTCTCTGGAGGACCTCCCCCTGGCGAATGAAAACGATCACTGGAGGCTCCCTCCCAGCTGATGTTCCTCAGCTATTGGGGTCCATAATAAACATGTTGGTCAGACATCACATACACATTGCCCTTGACATACATTCATAAAATAGAAAATTCTACTAATGAATCTCCCTCAATTTTTATTTTGTTATTCGTGGCTATGCACGGCCATTCGGCTATCTATGGATGCTTAATTGTCGAGGCAAGTAATTAATGTACTACAACCATGCGTTATCCATCTACTTCGGACTCAGCTCCTCTGGGCCCACATGTCAGTGGCCCAACTGCTCCCTGTAGTACGTCAGAGGAGCCTCATCCATCTACATCATGTTGTAGGGGTTGGAGGAAGCTAGCTTCTCATTCACTTCTTAAATGACTCACTACTTCCATGAAGTGTTAACCCATCAATGAGAATATGATGTTTGCTTTAGAAATCATGAGAAATTCAAAAGTGTCACGTGAGGACCCGAGCTGAAAATGCACACTGGCGCCGGCTAGCTACATTAGCATCTGCCCCTACCGTCGTATTTGTAGATATGCCTATCTCTTGTTCACCTCATGTGGGAGCATGCTCATGGCCCCTACCTGCTGCAGGAGCGGGGAGGAGACTGCGGGTGAGAGGAAATGTAGTCGAAGAGAGGTCGAGGTCAGTGAGAATTAAATGTGGGCGTCATCTGGTTTTAAAGTAGATGGCTCCATCGAGAAATGTTCCACAACGGCAGGAAACCGAGCGGGAAGGGGAGGGTTTGGCAAGAAAAGGGAGGGGTGTGTCATGGGTTTTTCTAAGACAACGTGAGATAACGTGACGGGTAGTCGGGACAACCACATTTCTTCCCCTTATATGGAGTGGATTTGGTGGAGCCTGGATTGTCCACACAGTTGGATTTTGGGGAGTCTACAGGGAGCTCGTTTGATGTCAAAACATGCATGAACTTATGATGGAGAGATGAGCTTCCACCTAAAGACGACCTTAATTATTTGTTTGATTCATTTATATGCATTGTAGCCCGTAGCAACGCACGGGCATTCTACTAGTTGTAAAATAGTTACAAACTTCAATGCCCGAGCGTGGAACAACTACGAACCGCCATCGGTGCTAACTCCAATCCCCAGCAAACGTTCGCTGGGAGACATGGCAGTTGCAAACGCCCGCGTCGCAGTTACAGTATGTGTGTAAGGGTGGCGGTTTTGTCAAATACTATGGCTTAAAAACAGGCCACCGTCGGATGGAAATCTGACGGTTATGTGGGATTCGCCAGGATTGGGCTCGTGGCGAACAATCGCCAGATATCATTACTAAAAAAATGCTAAAACACCTGGGGCTAGAACTTGCACCGGCTGACCACTAACAATGATACTAACATAGTTGCAAAATGGTCAGAGAACGTGTCTACGTGGTGTTTGGAATTATATGCAAACTAGTACTCCCTTCGTTCCTAAATATTTGTCTTTTTAGAGATTTCAAATGGACTACCATATACGGATGTATATAGACATATTTTAGAGTGTAGATTCACTCATTTTGCTCTGTATGTAGTCACTTGTTGAAATCTCTAGAAAGACAAATATTTAGGAACAGAGGGAGTAAAAGAAATGGAGGGAGTACTAGTAAGTACACCATCTACCGCTTCGTGTGCTACTCCTGCGCTCCATGCGGCGGGCGCAACGTCCCCTACAGCCACTCCCGTTTCATGGACGGCCTGGTCGAAGCCTACAAGGTGCCCTGCGTCTACAAGAGTTTCGGCTGCGAGAGGTACGTCGACCAGCACTCGCTGGCGGAGCATAGTTCCAGATGCACGCACGCGCCCTGCTACTGCTATGAGTGCACGCTGCCGTTTGAGGGCTCGCCAGCGAGCCTCGTGCATCACCTCACGGCACCGTCCGGCAATCACTACTGGCCCGCGGTGAACATCAAGTACAAGACGTGCTACCCGTTCGCCGTGCCGGAGTCGTTGGAGGATCACCGTCGCCTGCTAGTCGTGGAGGAGGATGGCAACGTCTTCCTCTTGGCCGTGGGCACCGGCAAGGCCCGCGTAGGCCGCCGCCCCATCTTTGTCGTGTGCGTCAGGGGCAACGCCGCTGACGCTGACACGAGGCCACTGTACAGGTGCATGCTCACTGTTGCTGCCCCTCCGGCATACGAGGGCGACCTCGGCACCTCCCTCACGCTGAATGGGACTGTGGCGAGATGCTCCGTTCCCGGCAATGTGGACATGGAAGAGGGCTGGTATCATATTCACCCCAAGATGATGCACGGGGACTCCAAGGAGGTTCACCTGGGCATATGCATTACCAAGTTAACTGTTCATCATTAATCTTCGCTCAATGTAAGCCGATGTCTAAGCATGTGGACACTTCTTATTTATATAGTATAGAACCTTCCATGCATGATCTTGCTCTATTAGAGTGTCGTGCTTGAATAAAAGTGTATCCATTTATGGTTTAGTCTAGAATCTTCCATGTATGCTTTTGCTTCATTAGAGTTCTCGCTTGCCATTTATAAGATTAATTGTGAATTTTTACTACAGTAATGGTGAAAGACTTATGATGAACCATTTCTTACATCTCCTCTGCCCCCTTCCAAGTCATCCTGATTTACATTCATGGTGGTCTAGAAAAAATAAACAAAATCGATACTCAAAAAATAATTCTTAAAGATCATTTCTTGCAAAGCACAATAAGTGTTATTTCTTCAAAAGTTTTGGATGCAGGTTGAACAGTTGAACGCTTTTGTTTGCAAAAGATACTTTTTATCTATTTAGCCTACATTTACGATTCACCCGGATGCTTGTGAGCTCTAGATAAGAAAAAATATCTCAAGAAACCTACCGATATTTGTTACACATAAGATGACCCCCACATACTTTGTCAAAATAAACAACTCCCCGATCAATGCATTTCACTGTTCCGTGCAACGCACGGGCACCTTACTATATATAGTATGACCATAAATTTAACTAACAAAATGCTCATGCATGTCACCAAAAATTATATCATTCAAAACTATGTTCAAATACGAATCCAACGATATAGTTTTTGTTGACATGCACTAACATTTTGTTAGTTAAATCTTCAGTCAAATTACATGGGAGACTAATAAACCACGACGGAGGTAGTACTAGTGTAGAGGGCGGCGCTGCACGGGAATCTCACCCCGCTCGTGGCGCAGCAGTAAAGCCGTCATATCACAAAACCCCACCACTCCCGGTAATAAGTGGCCTGGTAAAATGAACGGACAAGCAACCATCACATCCCTCCTGTCTTTTTTGCATTTCATCTCTCTGCATTTATTTTGTCCGGTTCATCTCGCATACTCGATCCCCAGCTACTACTCCTAGTACTAGTAGTAGTACTCAAGTTGGAATTCTAATTGCACGGCACAACTTCTTAGGCACAAAATTTGGTACAGGGTGTACGAAGCGGTTTGGGAATTTGCATGCCTTCCCGACCAGTGAGATACTCCATACAAAGTATGATAAAAAAACCACAGAGAGAATCTTTTGCATTGAATGGTTTCACAAGTTTGACTAGTGTTGTTTTTCTACTTTTATGAAAACCGCATTATAATGTTAAAACGTGCATTTGCACGTGTGTATACATACAAGTAGTAGTACAGTCTACAAGCATATAGAGAGAGAGACGTGTACTGCGATATATAGTTAAGTTTGTGCTATATGCACGTACTTAGAAATGCGTGCGGATACAAAAGGTTTCCAAACTTTTCTTTTTACATACTTAATTAAGGGCGCTAATAATTGTAGAACATTCGGGATTTATCAGTTCCGTCACAAAACTAATGAGATTGCCTTACGGCACTAAATTATTCCTAATAAAAGCCACGACGCTCGCAGGAGCACTTGCGGTGCGCCACGAGTGCCCTGGTGCGCGGCCGTTTCCCAGCGCGGCGACACAACACCTCTTCCTTGGCCTCGCAACTCGCGAGGTGCTGATTGATGACTTGCCGGCGGGCGAGCGTGATCTCACCGGTCTGGTGATCCGGCGCCAACAGGTACTCCTCCTCGCTGGAAGCGTGCACCCGGTCCACGTACCACCAAGCGTAGATGAGGCGCTTGGGCCCGACTGCACTCAGGGCTTTGGCACAGGCATCCTCCACCACCCACACGGCCCTAGCATGAGCCTTCTTCCAAAGAGCCAATTGCCTGACTCTCTCAGACGCGACATAGGCCTGCCATGCAGCATGCCTCGCGGCGCGCTTCTCTTCACCGGCCTCCTTCTCCACCTCTCTTTTGGCGCGCTCTACCGGAGGCAAAGCCTCCCACAAGGCGACCTCCATTTCTTTCCAAAGCTCCTCCAAGTTGGGGGCTCGGCGGGCGGCGCGATGTTCTCCTTGTAGCGGGGAGCAGACGCGTCCTCCGATGCGCGTGGTGGCAAGACTGGGAGCGCCAACGCGTCCGCCTCGACGCGGCACGGCGAGGAGCAGAACGCCGACGCGTCATCCTCCACTGGTGGCAGCGAGGGGCGCCTAGGCCTTGGGAGGGGCGATGCTATGGTGGTCGACGGGTCCTTAACTGAGAGGGAGGGGGAGATAAAGGCGATGAACGTGAGCGTTCTTCCGAATGCCGTGGGAGGCGCGGTATTTATAGCGAGCAATGCCACACCTACGTAAGATATGTTGCGTGATTAACGTAACAGCTAGGTGGGCATATTTTTGTTGGAGTAAATTACGGCGGAGGGGAGGGGTGGAAATATTGCTGGTCACAACGGATTGGACGAGCACGGGGGGACGAGAGTCATGCATGCAGATTGTTTTCACACGGGGAGGAGTGGAGTGGTGGGACTGCCGGGGGGAGAAGGAGTGGTGGGACTATATATGACATGGCAATATCATAACGCACCTGGACGGAGGAACTAGTCTGCATAGTGCATATAAGGTTTGTCTGAAGTCAAAGTACCTCTACTTTGACCAAACTTATAGAAAAATGTATCAACATTCACAATGTCAAATCAATATTTTTATATTCATTATGAAATGTAGTTTCATAAAATATATATTTGGTATTGTAGATATTGATATTTGTAATAAAAATTTGGTCAAACTTTTGCAAACTTTGACTTGACACAAATCTTACGCGGAGTAAAAAGGACCAGAGGGAGTATCATGCATGCGGAGTAGGCAAAAGAAAATTGCTCATTTATAGCCGTCCGAAGTCTCAAAGGGCGTGACTGCGCGAGGGAGGCGAAGGTCATGGGAGGCGCGATGGTTGACGGAATTAAGTGAAAGTTACATGCGCGCACCGGCATAGCGTGCGAACACGCAGAAGCTATACCGTCGGGCCTACGATGTGGGTCTAGTAGACATGACATCTAGTGGGTCCCGCACAGTACTCGAGAACTCTTTGGGGGCATGCAGCCGTTTATCCATCGGGCAAGTCACCACCCCACGTCGTTCGCACGCCCTACTCGTCCCCATACCTTACAACAATTCGCTCCTAGTCGTCCCGTCCTTTCACATTACCCCAGTTCCACTTCTCCTAACCTGCCTCCAAAATACATGGCCTCCCAAATCTCCATGATCGGCGATGAGTACAAGGTTAGAACCATCACCGGTGATGAGTTCATCGTCATCTACACCCGTAGATCCGCGATGATGGAAGCATGCCTTGGTCGCTTCCTACACATGTTCCAAAGTTCAAAGGATGAGTGGGTCGCTGGGCTAGATGTTGAGTACACCACAGTCCTGGAAAAGAACAAGCTTCTAAAGGAGGCAGAGATGAAGAAGCCCGCCGTGATCCAGGTTTGCGTACATAACATGTGCTTGGTCTACCACATATGCCATGTTGACCTAAGGTGCCAGGATTTTGAGGTCTTCCTCAAGGACAAAAGAGTGAAATTCGTTATTGTAGACTTTACGAATGACAGGAGAGTCCTGGGTCGGATAGGCCTCGTTGTAGTCCAGCCCTTCGATCTCCAGAAGGAAAGCCTAGTGTCCTCCTCTCAGCCTTCAATGTTGATCCTGGCAGCAGCCATGATTGATCCTTCGTACGATGAAGTGAAGAAACCTCACCCCAAGTTTCATCATGCATGGGAGTCGAAGACAATAGATGAAGATCACATCGTGTACGCAGCAACGGATGCCTACCTTTGTTTAAATATCTACAAGGGTTGATGAAGAAGCAGAGCCCAGTGTCTGATTCAAGCAAAGAAGTGTCGGCGAAGAGGAAGAGGAAGAGGGACGAGGACGAAGTCGAGGACGTGGACGAGGACTCCGAGTAAGGTGGCAGTGCCGTTGCTCATGCTGGTTCTACTACAGTATCAAGCGGACTAGTTGCTTAGTTTTATTTCAGGGGTGTGATATGGTGAGCCCCCAGCAGAGCTACGTTATGTTCTTTCTCGTTATTTGAACTCTTTAGTACGTACTAGTATGTCTTACTACTGTTCTTCTTGTAGTTGGTACTACTACTCGTTTCTTCGCGTTCCTACTGTACTTAATACGTACTAGTAGTATAATTTGGGTCAGTCTATTTGTGAAAGAAGAAGTTCGCCGGAGCGAAGGAAGAAGACGGTAGAGAAGCTACCCCAGTATCTATATTAGGGTGGCAGGGTGCCCATGATCTATCTTATGAGTGTTGGGTGTGGAATGCAGTTCGCCGGAAAAAATGGATCATGTCTAGGGCTAAACGGATGCGGGGGTGGGGGATCATGGCGGTGGCAGGCAGTTCAGGGGAGGGTGGGGCAGTGGCGGCAGGCGGTTAGGCATGTGGCGGGCTGGTGGCTCGATGGTTGAGAGATAAGATGAACAGTGCATCATTTTCGGAGGTTGAAGAAGCCCTTCTGGTCGTCCATGTTGCATCCAACGGCTCACAAGAGTCGACTGACCCAAATTGTTCCTCCAGATTGCATGACCCACGTGACATTCAAGGTCTCGAAGGTAGATTCCACGTCGGCAACCGGTTTGCGGGCGCGACCGGCTTTCGCCGCGACAGCCACCATGCGAGCCTCCTTCGGGCGGGCGGAGACGAACATGACACACTAGCTCCTCCTCGCCGGCGTGCTGGAGCACGCACTCGACCTCCTCCTCTTCATACGCTGCGGGCATAGATGCGGCTCGACCTGCTTGCATGCTTGGCAGCGCGACGTCATCGCGAGGAGGGACTGTAGAAGGCGTGAGCGGGCAAGGGGTTGAGATCCTCTGTAGTACCGTACGGTACTATAGTGCGGATGACATGTGGGGCCGGGTCCCACATGGCAGCGATAGTACTGCACCATACAGTACTGCAGCGAGTGTACGCATGCGCAACAGCGGCGGCGGTATACTGATGAGTGCGCTTATGGGAGCTTGGTTATAGGGTTGGTCAAACTTAAAAGAACACCATAGTAGTACACGTAATCATGTGCAAGCGCGTGCATCGCGACCGCGCTTATACACCACATTAGTTAGCACAACATCGATACAGAATCCTGTGCAAGCGCGTGCACCGCGGCCGTGCGGTCGATCAAAAGGTGTGTCACGGTGTCGCGTTGGAAGGACATCAACCGAACCTTTTTGTGTGTGTGAAAACAATCTCCGAATATTACTCTACTTTTTTGCTCGAAAAGTTCCTGACGCTACAATATTTCCATATATTTGTATTTAGCTTCAGTTCGTGATTATTTGGATTTGGACATTTTAGGTGCCCCCTACAAAAAAGTTTAATAGAGATTCTGTGTGTGTAACAAAGAGAGAACACGTGTATGTGTCTACATGTGTGTTGTGGCGGAAGGGCAATGTGGAGACGGTGTGTGTGTGTGATAGTCATAGAGAGGTGTGAATGTGCAAATGATCATGTATGAGTGAGACATAGAGATATACCGAGATGTTGTGTATACATGAGAGAACGGTCTTCTATTTGTGTTTTTTGTGTGTGCAAGTGAGAGAGAGAGGAGCATCCGTAACACAACAACCATCTCTCTCGATTCGACCGTCCCTCACACAATCGCATGTAACACATGCATCAACGCACACATTTTGACACCCTCATCCAGCCCCTGCCCGCCTCAAGGCTCCTACATCGCTCTCTATCTCACACACACAATCTCTTCATGAAAACCCTATTTGGCATGCATGTACCTCTCTGTCACATACACACCATATACCACGCACACACATTTATCTCTCACTATGTCTCTTTGCCTAGCAAACACACTCCCCATAGTCCTATCTTTGTATTCTGCACACGATGTCTCTATATTGCTTAAACATTGACGCACACAATGTATCTGTCTCGCACCATTAGCCTCTCTCGCATGATCACTATGCACACACATTCTCTCCATAGGTTTGATTTCTCTCAATATTTGACACACAAACAACCCCACCACCACCACCACACTATACATCCCCATCCAAGGTTATATAGCGACCACTGTCGCTTGTGCTTATATGCACCCCCACATGCACACCACCTTGATCTTCAACAAGGGCATAGGGAAGAACAAAGACGATGACCAAACCGCACTAGAGAACGCGGGGCCATTTGGAAGCATGATGACATGGCGACGGCTGAGTAACTCCTTCCCCCCCCCCCCTCTCTCCCTCTCCCTCCCTCCCGCACAAAATTATCAATCCCTCAGCCCACAAGATTCCCCTCTATTCCATGTTCTTTTGAGCTCTCTCATCAAACCTTTTGTCTCTTCTCCTTCCACATGTACAAAATCTCGATGCACACGCATCTCACTCCTTATATATTACATGTCTCTATCTTACTCACAGGCCTAACTTCTTCCTCTGTATACATCCCTCTCTCGCACACTTCCTCTCTCCCTCCTCTCTCTCTCTCTCCCTCTCTCTCTCGGTTTCTCTCCTACTCTCTCACCCACATATATACAATATTTCCTGTCCTCTGTCTCTTTCTTCCACTGGGTGCATATCTTGTGTGTTGAGCGCACACATCTCTCTCCCGCCATTGCTCCATCTCCACAAACTCTCTACGTTTCATTCACACATTGGGATGTGTTCTGAAAATTGCTTTAGATCGGATCATGTAGATTTATGGTTGGTTTTGTTGCATCCAACAAATTAATAACTATGAAATGCATTTAGATTTTCATTTGAGTTGGATTATGTGAGTTTGAGCATATTGTGAAGTACTATAGACCTGGTATTCATCTTGGAATTCAATAACGATTCTAAATATTGAATTGTACAAACCATTATATTCGAAGTCAATAGCTTAATATATTTATTTCACAATTACAACAAATAATTAATGCCACAACAAACTAAGAAAATAGATGTGTACTCCCTCCATTTTTATTTAAGTCCGCGTATTAGCATTGGTCAAAGTCAAGTTTTGTAAACTCTGACAAAGTTTATAAACAAAAATATTAACATATATAATAACAAATCAATACCATTATATTCATTATTTAATGTACTTACACATCATATAGATTTGTTATGGTAGATGTTTATATTTTTTCTATAAACTTGGTCAAACTTTAGGAAGTATGACTTCAGTCAAACCTAATATGCAGAGTAAATAAAATTGGAGCGAGTACTAGTAGTACTCCTAGCTGCTCAGCCCAATCACCCAACACGCTAGACGGGGAGTAGGGAGTAGTGCAGTGTTACATTCAGGTCGGCGGCAAAATCTCCCGCTTCCATCGAGATCTCCCGCGACTCAGATTCAACCAATGCAAAGTTACCATCATACCCTTGGTCGAACAGGCCGACGGATGCTGGTTGGTCGGGGGATGTTTTGGTAACTTCACGTTCACCCCACCCATCCAACCCCACCCCGGCACCCAGAGTACTCCCCATTACTCCCCATTTTCTATCCCCATCGCAAAATAGACTTCTCTACAGCACCGCAGCACCGTCGTGCCTCTCCCCTTCTTCATCGGCGCACTCGTCCACCACAGCGCATCTGCCTCATTGACGATGTTGTACGCCACACTGGAGCTGGTCTGTCGTCGCCGTCGTACATGGAGCCGCTTCCCCGGCGCCGTCTTCCACGGTCTCGGATCTGCTTCCCAGAAGCCGACGCCAAGTGCAGCAGCACCACCATCGTCGACAATGAACTGACTCCCGTTGCCGACCATGATGCACAGACGCCGTCGCGACCTTCGTACTCCTCCTCGATTGGTAATGTGTATATTGATTCTCTAAGCAGTACATGTGCAGTTCCGATTATGTTCATACCTACCCTTCAAATTTCCTGGCTGCTATTGTTCTGGTAAAAGTAATTGGTTATAACTTGCATTGTCCAACAGAATATCATCTTGTAATTGTGCGTCGCTCCTATATTGCGTTGTGCTTGGGTAGGTTCTTCATCTGTAACCAGTAGTGTCGCAAATGATGGAAAGTTTTTTAGAATAGCAGGGAGGTGACCCCCCTGTTCTATTCACTCAAAATGAAACCACAATGTAGTTCTAGCAAAGTTGAAGGGCCACATAGTAGGATATTAAAAATCACTCGTGCTAACATGGCAGATGAGTGCTTTAATGTTGCCCACAAGATGTGTGAGTATTACTATATTTTTCTTGCCATGTTGAGATTTTAAAACTAGGAATGCGAACATGGAGAGGAGCAATGAAGACCAATACGGGATGTTGGGGACATCTTGAAGGAACATAACAAGTTAAAGAGGAGCTGCACCGAACCTGTAAAACGACCTTTGGTAAGCAACAGCCTTTCAATTACTTTGACATTGAGAACCTGACTAGCAGTGGTGGATGTTTTGTGTGTCCTTGATGGTTTCTTAATGAAATCGGAGGGAGCCCCCTCTTTTGACCATTTTTTTTACTTTGACATGGTATGTGTCTGGCAAGCCCCGAGCCGAAAATAGCGTCAAACCACGTTGTCTGCTTGGCTAGGGTTCTTGCCATGCAATCCAGCAGTGTGGCAGATTATTTAACAATAATAGGCGAGACAAACAATTTCCTATACACTTGATTAGGCTCTCAATCATTTGCACTGTTCAAGATATCTTCCGATATGCCTATAAATCGGCCGATTTATCGCTTATCGCTGTCTAACCGATAAGATAAATTGACCGATAAATCGGCAGATATGGCGATAAATTGGCCGATATGCCGATAAACTGGCCGATTTACCCCTTATCTTGGGTCGACCGATAAGTTCCCGATAAGCGATATCCCCAACATTGATCATTTGTACGATCTCAATTTACTCAGTGGACCCACCATGCCGTAGGATGAATCTTTTGCAATTTAGTGTTGAAGCTAGTCAGTCAAACACGCCTACAGACGCCCTGGAGATCATCTGGTTGTCAGTTGTTTTGCTGCAGGAACCCTTGGCTTAGTGCACCCCTCTACTGGTTTTTCTATTTCTCTTAGCCTTGTGTTCTTTGATGTATATGTCGTAGTTTCTATAAGCTGGCTCTGTTTGATATGTAATAAGCACAATCTTAATCGTCCTAATGCTTTCCTTTTTAGCTTGATGTAGGAAGTGGGTGTTCTCACCTTGCAGCCTGTTTTTATATTTCTCCTTTTGAATTCACTTCTCCTAGTCCTGTTATCGGGCTTCTACTTAATGGATCTGGGGAGTTCTGACTATTGATCTAAAAAAGAAGCAACTTCATGTCAGGAAGCAGTTCCTGCGAGGAGGGAAGTATGGTCAACCTCGAGATCATGTTTCCAAAATGAGGTTGGATTACACACAAGGTGCCATTTCCCTAATGATGCCGGATTAGACACAAGGTGCAAATTCCCAGATGATGCTGGATTACTCACAAGCCAGGTGGAGTCGTCAAGTGTTCGTGTCCTCGTTGCTCTAGTAAAGGCTGAAAGAAAGCGTGCAGCAGCCCTTGAGAATGTAGCTGAGTTCCTGAAGAAGCGAAAAGAGCAATCAGATGCTCACTTCACCCAAGCCAAAGAAGAGATGGAAGAAGCCAAAAGGAAGCTAGCAGAGGCAGAGCAGACTAGGCATCTCCTGCTATCTAAAACTGTTGCCAATACAAATTTTCATTCATAATAGCTAGGTTCAAATGTTTATCCAGTCAGCATGCCTGTTGTGATGTCCGTGCATCTACTGAGATGTATGTAAATCTGTGATGCCTAGATGTGGCACAAAATAAATTTTTTCCGGGTCATGTAATAACAGCCATTACTTTTCTAACAATAACAGACGAACCATTGGACATGGTATAGTTCACACGCAAGCCCAACATTCCAAGTTCAACTTCCACATCAAACTCATGTTCACAGATATCTACACATTCATAGATAATGTCCACAACCATGATTCACTTCAAAGCCAAAAAAATGTGAGGAGAGTTATAAATAAAGAAAAATCTCTAGTTCCTACTACCAGTGTGAGCACAACAAGTCAAGACCATACGTAATTAATTATATTTTGGACATTTTTTAACTAAATGCGAATAACTTCTGGAAGCAGGTATAATCTCTAATGCCGGCCGCAGCTGGGGTCCATGATGTTTTGAGCCAAACCGGGCAACACACCGGGTGTCTATGCCGGCGACGCGGTGGTCGTAGCCTTCATGGGTTCAGAGCGGCGGCGGCTCCCGTGGTCTACTATTCCTCGGTGTCGGCGGTGGCCGTGGACGTGTTGGCCACCTCTGCCGGCATGCCGTGGTTCCGCCAACATTTGCGTCAGATGGCGCGGCCAGCCATGGTGCACTGAACGCCGTGGTCCCCCGTGTGCCGGCGTGCAGCAACTGGCCACTCCTCTATGAGCAGGCTTGGAGCGTCGAGTTGATGCACCAGGGGCTATCTTGGAGCTGCGCCTTGCTCCTCCGCTTGCCCGCCTGCAGCCTCGCCCATGGTACTGACGGTGGGGCAGCGAGTTGCCTGGCTCGTCGGGGCACCCAACCGGCTTTTATGCCGGAGAACTCGTCTTCCTACTCACCGGATGCTATGGAGAGTGTGGAGAAAATGGTGCAAGGAGGATATGGGGAGCGGCGGTGTGGTGCGGCTCTTGCCAGGCGTCTGGCCTCGTTTAAATAGTGGGCGGACAAGAGGAGCCAACCTGCGTTGTGTTCTAAAATGCCAGCCGGCTCGCGGAAGGACGTGTTGCCGGCACACGCGTGGATTCAATGGAGGCAGGTGGGGCAGTCTGAAGCCGGTTGAATGTGGCGAGGAGGCGTGTTCGGCCTGGCGTGCAGCGAATGGGGCCCTCTTGGCCGGCGCGCCGGTTCAATGCCTGTGCTAGTGAGAGGTAGCGTTCGTGTGAGAGCAATCACTCCCTCCGGTCCTTTTTTGTTTGGGTATAAGAAAATCTCATTTTCCATTCACATTTTACAAGTAAAATTCGTGGACAAACTTTGACCCAAAATACGATGGGGACTAGTAAACCAGGACGGAGGTAGTAGTGATGAATTCCATTTTTGCTCCATACCAATCGTTCTAAAAACTAGTATAACGCGCCATTGAAAATCGGAACTCTTACCCCTTTAAAAATTGATATTTTAAACGTGGCAACTCGATCAGTGGCGAGTGGCGAGCCACCGCCTCTAGGTCATTCACCTGTGGTCCCCGACCATCAACTCCTACGGATCAAATTATCACATGAGCTGACTATTCCTACAAAGGTGAGCTCCACCACGTATCCGGTACCCGCGCATGCAGCAATCATGCACCTATGGGTTTATTTGTTTACCGTGCCTTACGTAACTTTCATGTGTGCGAGACAGCGAGAGACCGACTGTGTGCGTGCACCTCTTCTCTTCGTACATGTACTCCAGCGTTTGTCTGGTGTCCAAAAAATAATACAGTAATAACTAGCAATGTGCCAATGCGTTACAACACATCCAGAGTAGAGTAATACATATTCACCAATTTGATAGAAAGCAGTCTAGTTTTGATATACATATATCACTAAAAATATCTTATGTTTCACTCAAAATATATTTCTTTGGCTGTTTTGATGAGATAAGGGAGGAATGTGGTTGGTTTCAAGATTCGAGAAGTGGTATATTGTTGCAAAAACCCATGTGTTGGGGGGGAGAGAGGAGGAGGGCAGAGTGCGTGTGTAACAAAGACACGACAAGTGTGTGTGCGAGAGGTATTACCATAAAATGAGGCGATAGTGTGCGTGTGCACGATCGAGAGGGCGTGTCTCAAGAAGTGACGAAAAATCTACATAGATACAAGGAGCGAAAGTGTGCGGTGGATGGATAAACCTATCTAGAGGCTGGTCGATCAATGTTTGTGAGAGAGATACGAGTCAGGGGTGCGAAAGCGAGTGTTTTGTGTTTGTGAGAGAGAGACGATAGTCGGTAGGGGGATCCAAAGCGGGAGTTGTGTGTGTGTGTGTGTGTGAGAGAGAGGCGGGAGAGAGAGAGTTTGTCTGATCGGTAAACAAATGAATAATGTTAGTTTTGGAATGGAGATGAAGAGGGAAAGGAGACCCCAACAAATGATGTGTGTGCGGGAGAGAGTAATTTTAGTGGTAGGAGTCATATCTAGAAAGATATAGGGTGCGTGAGAGAACCCTGGAGAGAAAGGCAAAGTGAAAGACGAGCGAGAGTGTGCGTGTGGCGGTGAAAAAGAAAGCTTAGGTAGCTATAGTGATACCAGAGAACGATAGAGACGTGAGAGATAATGAAAACTGTGTAACCTATGAAGATAGAGAGAGTGTGACACTTCTCGAGGGAGACGATGAGAGACTTTGTTTGCAAAAAACGGAGAAGCATGTAGTGAGCGTGCGGGTGAGATGGAGAAAAGAGAGTGATAGCTACATGAAGGAGCACGCGAGAGAGATGGGTGTGAAACGAGATTCAAATATTTAGTTGTGTGCATAGAAGATGTCAACATAAAAGGGATTCAAATATTTGAATTCCAGATGATGATACATGTAATTCATACTCGAACCAAAATTGATCTATCAAACATGCATACTAATTTGAATTTGCGCGTGTGTATGTTATTTAATATATTGATATTACCAATCCATACATTTGAGCTGAACATAATTTGGTTTCAAAATTTTGAATTCAAAGTCGAACATAATTTGGTTTCAAAAATTTGAATTCAACCTTATGATTTTGAGATCATTGCATTTGTAAATCATATTTTATATATAAAGAAGCAGAATTCTTTGTTGTGCTTTTGAAAGTATATATAAAAAAATGATGTATATAGATTTGTATTTGAATACAAAATGGATCTTGCCCGAAGAAAAAAAGAATACAAAATGGATTCAAATTGAGTTGGCACGGTTAACATGCAATATTTTTCTGCAAAAATTTGAACGAAGCGGGGAAACTCGCACTAACCGCCCGAAACCAAAATCTGCGAGATGGAAATTACTACTGCCTATCCCTTACACGCAAAGCCTATCGGCTCGATTTCTATAGGTTTTGATAGGGGTAGGCTTGTAATTTCACTCAAACGTGACATAACCGCCTCTGCCTCTCACCTCCCCGGATTCATACACGGTGGGCGCCAAAACACAGTTTCTCCTCGGCCCAAATCGCCTCTCACCCCAATTCATACACGGTGGGCGCCAAAACACAGTTTCTCCTCGGCCAAAATCTCCGTCGGCAAATATTCGGTATATGCGAGATTACCGTCCTATCCCCAACCGACCAATATTGTTGTGATGTAGGAAATTGTAAACGGGGGCTAAGTTTGTGAATTTCCTCGCATTTAAGACAAGCGCGTCCTGAAGACATGGTTCCCCCCTACCTCTCTCCCTCCATTGCCCCATTCGTACTCCGTGGGCGCCAAAACACCCTCTCCACCCCAGTATCCTTCGTCCGCCACCCGTCCTCCTCCACCATGCCGAAGCTGATACCCCGATGTCATCGTCCATTACAAGAGATCAACCTCTCTCATCCATGGCTTCAGACCAGGATCGTTGCATCGCGTCCTCTCGCTTCATACGCGCCGTCGTCCACCTTGCCGAGGCCGCTCGTACCACCGTCATGTCCATCGCGCCGGGATATTCCCCTCGCTGCCATCGTCTGCCCTCCTAGATCTGCTTCCACGCCGCTGACAGCCATCGCTACCATAGCACCCTCAACGCCTTAGCAGATGCTTACACGGCGCCACACCAGAGGCGGTACTCTTTCGTATCTGCTCAAGTTATTTATCTCAGCAAGAAAATATATTGCCACTGTTTTACTGTGATTTCTTGTCCATCACTTAGAATCTTACTTGTTAGTTGAAAGCAAACATTAGTTGTGAAGTTGCCTTTGTCCGGTTTGCACCTTCAGATCTGCCATGGCACGCTCACCACTATACTCGCAATGCTTATGGTTTTCCCCTTTTATATTCCACATTAGCTTAAATGACAGTTGACTGAATTTCAATTTGGGGTCATTCCATTTTTGAGAGTTCGCCGGAGGGAAGGAAGGGGCTCACCGGAGGGCTGCCCCATTATCTATCTTAGGGTTTTGGGTGGGGACAGTGGTTGTAGGGGGATGTCGTCGGGCTATGGTGGGGCCTCGCTGGAGGCAAAACTCGACACGGGTGGGGGCGGGGGTGGGGTTGGCTAGAGGGATGGCCGGGGGCGGCGGAAGACCGGAGGTGGTGGGCGGTTCAGTGGAGGGCGGGGGCTGGTGATTCGGCTGGCGGCCCGTGCGGTGGTATGTAGGGGAAGAAAAAGAGGCGAGGAAGAAGAAGGGTTAGGAGACGTAGGATCTTCATCCAACCGCCTGAAATGGTCGACTGACCCAAATGATGATAGTCAGGCGACTTGCATGTAGACATTCCCTTTATATTCAGTGTACCATCATCCTAGGTGCTCCGAGACGTGCTAGCACTGCTCCTCAACCCATCAAGCTAAATAACATGCCACTCATAATTCCAAACTTTGTTGCTCAAATACGAATCTGATATGATGCTGATATTACTAAAGCAGAGAATGTTTAATTGGTCAGCTAATGTTCCTACTTTACTTTCGAAAAGCACGTGTGCCACATATGGAGAGACAACAGGGGGCTGCATTCTTTATGCTCTCTGGTTCATCATGTGTGGGCAACGAACATTTTATTATCCAAAATCTGCTTGCTCTTCTTTAGCATGTTCCTCTTCTGTTCTTCTTTAATAAGTACTCTCTCCGTTCCTAAATATAAGTCTTTGTAGAGATTCCTCCATGGACTACATACAGAGTAAGATGAGTGAATCTACACTCTAAAATGTATCTATATACACCCATATGTGATCCATAGTGGAATCTCTACAAAGACTTATATTTAGGAACAGAGGGAGTATAATAGTTGTACAGTATGTTCCTTGTAGTGAAGGGGAGCAGGGACATTTGCAGTGTACAGGTCTATTCGGTCGCCTGTCATGGACGCTTTCAACTCTTCGTGTTGGTCTGCCCTAATATCCAGGAAATGCTGGGAGCTATGTCACCTTTGAGAGTGAGACTGATAGTAACAGTACTGCGCCTTCAGTTCTAGAGAGCTGGTATCCGAAGCCTTTCTAGCCGTACCGGCAATACTAGCACATATTTTCCAACAAGTTCCACTTCCCTGATTTTACTCGTGTTGCTTAGGGGTTTCCCATTATATCTACACTATGATCTGCGTAGGTGCTTTGTGTCCTACTAGCAGCAGACCACCCTTTAAAGCTAAACAACACACCAATCATAATTCCAAAGCTTAGTTGTTCCAATACGAATGTGACATGATATTCATATTAGTTAACAGACATACATTTAATTGGTCAGCTAATGCTCCCACTTGAGTTTCCAAATGCATGTGGCCATATTGAGAGAGATAGCATGAAATTGCATTTCTTTGGATGCTCTGATTCATCATGGGTGGGCAACCAACATTGTATAGAAAGAAACGGAATCTCCATAATATGCTTCTCTTCTATTCTTTAAAATGTTCCTCTCCTGTTCTTCTTTAATAAGTAAAGTATGTTCCTCGTCAAGAAGGCAAGCAGGGACATCTGCAGTCGATGGGCCTATTTGGCCGCTTCTGCAAGTTGCTTTCAGCAATTCGAGTTGGTCTGCCATAATATCCAGGAAATGCTGGGAGATGTGCGGCCTTTGAGAGACTAGACTGATAGTAACGGTAGCGCGCCTTCAGGTGAATAGAGCTGGCATGTAGGTGATCGATAGGCTTTTGATTAGTAGCGGCAATAGAACCCCATATTTTCCAGCCAGTTCCACTTCCCCGATTTATTTATGATGCTTATGGTGTCCCCCTTTTATCGACACTACAATCTGCATAGTGGCTTTGTGTCGTATTAGCACCACTCCATCCTTCAAGAGAAACTACATGCCACTCATATTTCCAAAGCTTACATTTTATTGGTCAACTAATGTTACTAGGTGAGTTTTGAAATGCATGTGCACCACATATAGAGACATGTTGGAATACTATTTCTCTGTGCACTCTCGTTGTCATGGTTTCTCAATAAACTTTCAATACAGCATATTATGAACCTATCATCTGTCAACTATCCTTACTTCTGGAGCTCCCAACAGGGAGCCTATTTTTTTTTTGTAGTTGTGCCAGATTATATTATTGTACGCACCAAATTACAGCACACAAGGGCTCTCTCATCAAAATCCAGTGATAGCACACAAGGGTTTACAAGGACCCCCTATTATATTAGAATATCCTCTGCATTACAAAGATAATCCCACTACTATTTATGTTGTCATGCTTCTCAGATATTGAACAAAATCACAATGAATATGAGAATGCGCACATCAGAAGAGTATCGCGGAACAGTGCAATGACTAACAATCATGGCATCGAGGCATTGAGTTCCATTCTGGATGGAATGAAGCCCACATGCTCCGCACCTACAGATTCGTGTTCAGAATATGATCCTAATGACTATTCTGAGCTCAAGGAGTCAAAGGCAGATGGCCTATCATGTTCACCCTACAAGGTGCCTGTTCTAATTTGGCAAAGTTTTATTGGTTGCACGTAACTTGCGTAAGTTGTCTTGCGTTTCTTCCGCTTCTTTGCACCGCCATGTGCTTAATTTACTCATCATATATGTGAAGTTGCCATGCCCACCCATTATCAATACGCATTCCATTTGTCATCATACCATGTTTTTTCATTCAAATGCTGCTCTTGTGTATCAGACATCCAAAAGGAAGAGAGTGATTGCAGAACCTGAAGGAGTAGTAGCAAAGTCCTTGAAAAAGGTGGTGGTACCGCATAAATCAGATAGCACCCCACTTATATTGGCGATAGAACCAGCGCCACAAAACCTAGGATATCGCAACTATGCTGCTTGCTGCTTTGCTCTTGTTAGTACCTGTTGTCTTATATCGCTGTACTTACATTCATACCTGGTTGATTATGTGACATCAGTGTGCATGATAACCTGCATATCCACTGTTCTCTCCTAATTATCAGATCTATATTAATGCTTAATTAATGTAGAATAAACCCAATGCTTATTAAGAAGTTTAGCTCTACATTGTTCTTGTAAGTATGTGTTGTCCTTTATCACTGTACTTGTACTGTCAGCTAGTTGTTCATGTACCATCACTTTGCAGCTTATTTTCCCTTGGCATCCATTTTGTACACATCTGATCTATGTTTACTCTTACCGAAATGTTGAATAAAACCAATGCTACTAAAGATGTTTAGCTCTGCATTACTCTTGTCAGTACCTTTTGGCTGTATGTTGTACCTACATTTATAGCTAGTTGATTATGTAGCACCACTCTGCATCTTAGCTTAAATAATCTCCACTTGTTCCTATATTATCACTTCTATATTTACTCTTAACAAAATGTAGAATAAAGACAATGCTTATGAAGAAGACTTTGTGGTAAATTTCTTGAATTACCCGCCCATCAGCATGGAAAGGGCTTTATAGAGTCGGTCTTCATTACTAATGTATGTTTGTCCTTCTTGAGCCTTCAAACTTTGTTGTGTATATTTGGATAGCAATGACTGCAACTGCTGTTTATTTTTGTCGTTTGCATCAAATTGCATGTTTAAAGTTTATTATGAAGTTCATAAACATAAGTTTCTCCTTCTCAATTTCAGTTTTTAGTTGTACAACCTAGCTCCTTATTCATACCATGTAAATTAAACTAAACATAGCAAGTGATCTTCCTTAGCACTGCATGTATGCTTGTTGATCTCTAATCCAGTGGTGTGGTCAAACTACCAACTCTAGGACAATTTCATATCCTGCTATGTCTTAACTATGAACAATGCATATTATGTTCATGTTATTTAAATCGTGTCTCTTTATTTACTAATCTGAAATGGGATAAATTGACAGTACACTCACCATCGATGCTTATACATTCTTTAGCACTTCATGTATGCTTGTGTTCTTGATCTGTAATCCAGTGGTGTGGTGAAGCTGGCCACTCCCGCACAATACCATTTCCTGCCATGTCTTAAGTGTGAACATTTTTTATTCTATTGTAATCCAGGTCTCTTTATTTGCCACTAAGAAATGGGATGAATCGACAGCACTGTTGCTTATATGTGCAAAGCATGTTATCTGTCTATTTTTTTCTCTTTCAGGGTGATATCACTGGCGCCAAGAACTGCCATTGATGTTATGCAGCTAGAGTTGGATATAAACGTCAAACAAGTGCAGTCATCAGCTTGCTCAGCTGCTTGCGCTGCAGCTCCCAGGCATGGCTAACCTTTCTTGAATTGTGTTGAAGTGTTGTCGGTTCTGTATATTATTTTAGGCAGCGTGTTTATTTGCACTGGTGGCATCCTTTGATGCCCAGTGTATGTAATATGCTTTCTGGTTGCACTTTATTATCGCTGGCGGCGAACTTTTATGCCTAGTGCATGTAATATGCAGTAAGTTCTTTGTTGTATAGTCTAGGTATATTCTTCGTCATGATGCTGTAATTTAATTTTTGTATATGTTGTTGTCGCTCCCTAAAAAGGCCGTAAGCTTTGACGGAGCGCAATGGGACTAAACGTTCGGTTTATTATATAAAAAAATTATGGTACTAAAATTGGCCGGCCCGCCAATCGCTGCAAATGGGCCAAAACATGGGCCTACAATCATGTCCGGCCAATAGCAGGCCTAGACGTAAACTCACCAACTATTAGTTTCGGGCCTTTAACAGGCCGAGTAAACCAGTTGCCTAAGTTGGGCCAAAAAAAAGAATGGGCTTTTAACAGTTCGAAAAGTAGATTGGGCCTGAACAGTGTTGGAGTCCCATGATTGGCTCAACCACAAGACGGGCCGTTAACAGGCCAAAATATTTGTCGAGCCAGAGTTGGCCGAATAACATAATGGGTCGTAAGTAGGCCAGATGCAAAGCGGGCCATCATTAGGCCCAGTTATGTCACAGGCTTTTAATGGGCCAATCGTCAGGTTGGGCTAAAATATATCCACAAAGACTACGGGCCTTTAAGAGGCCGAAAGTCACTTTGGCCCAGAAATAGGCCCACATGTAGCATAGGTTGTTAAATGGCCGAAAGTGACACCGGGCCGACAACGGCCCATATGTACCAATGGCCATTAACAGGCCGAAAGTAATATCGGGCTGAACTATTACATGGGCCTTTAAGAGGTCGTACTTCAAATGGGCCCCCAATGGGGCCGAAGGCACAGTGCCTGTTAACGGGCCAGATCATATATGGGCCGTAATTTGGCCCAAAGAATGTCAGGCAGTTAACGGGTCGGATCCTATATGGGCCTTCATTTGGCCCAAAACATGGCAGACTGTTAACGGGCCAGATCTGATGTGGGCTGTCATTTGGCCCAAAACATGACAGACATCTAACGGGTTGGATCTTATGTGGGCCATAATTTGGCCCAAACCGTGGCAGGCTGTTAATGGGCCGGCCCAGTAGAGTATGACAAAATCTTGTGGGCCCTTGGCTGGGCCGGCCTTTTTATCTTAAATGGGCTACTATTGGGCCCTGCCACATGTCGAGGTAACATAGGCGCGTTCCCTCCAATGTACGGATGACATCTGTCCCAGCGCTAAGCCGACACATGGATCCTCCGGCGAATGAGAATTTTACACGTGGAAAATCCCCATTGGTCCGGGCTGTTAACGGGTTATCGGATCCAAACCGGAACCCGATAGCTTAACGGTGACCCGTTATGGTGCATGCCACATGCCAGTTACCCTTGACGAAAACACTTCCATGATGCACCATTTATCGTCATGGAAGTGGACACTTCCTTGATGATAATTTTGGTATTGTCATGGAACACTTCAAAGACAGCACAGGTATGACTATCTTGATTCTGTCATAAAATCGTCATGGATGTACATGCATGACAGAAAACGTTACCTACTATGACAAACACGTATCATCACGGAAGTGGTTTTTTTGTAGTGATATTAACAACACGTTGCTGCAGCTTGCGGACGCGTTTACAGGTGCTAGTGGTGAACACGTGATATTGACCACTATTCAACTCCTTTGGGTTACTCTAAAAACCTGCCTGGTTGCCATGTTGGTGGTTGCCTTGGCCGGAATGCAGATGCCCCGCCCCACCGTTACCGGATCCTTGATATCTAGGACCGAAGCCGCCCGAGCCCTGAAAGCCGGGGTTCTGGTAATTGTCGGATGAGCCCGCTCCTAGGAAACCTGAGCTGCCTTCCCCTGGTTGACCAGGGTTTCCGCCACCGCCACCTTGATGGTTCTGGTAGACTTGATTGCGGTAAGCTTGTATGATATGACAGTTTTCCAAGTAGTGATTTGCCGGCTTATCCTGGGTACTATGCTTGGGACACGGACCTTTGAGAGCTTCCTCGAAATTGTGAGCTTTATTGAACGGCTTCCCAGAATTATTCCGTCTCTGGCCCTTGAAACCAGTATTGGTGTTGGCTACGAAGTCTGAGCCGTCCTCCGGGTGTTTACGCTTGCCACCATTGCCCTGATTGCCGTGGTTCTCATTGTACCCGAAATTGTTCTGTTGCTGTTTTCCACCACCGTTTTTCTTGCCCGTGCCGACCTTTTCGTCATCTGACGTTGGATCATTGGTGGTATCTAACTCAGCGTACCTGGTGAGTACATCCATGAGACATCCCATGTCCTGAACCATCCGCTTGACCTCCCATGTCCTGAACCGTCCGCTTGAGCCGCCCAAGTTTCTGGACCAAAGGGTCAAAATGACATTTTTTCTCCAAAATTAAGACGGCATGGGCGGCTGATATGCTATCAGAAGAGAAGATAATATTCGCGACCCGACGAGACCAATGATGAGCCGACTTGCCCTCGCGCTGAACACAGTGTTGTAAATCGACGGTCGTCATTGGGTGCTTGTAGGTTCCTTGGAAGTGCTTGATGAAACACTCCTTCAGCTCCGACAAGGTGTTGATGGAATTAGGGGGCAGGTACTTCAACCAAGTACGAGCCGGTCCTTCCAGCATCATGGTTAAGTACTTAGCACAAACTGCATCGCTAACATCCAGCATGTCCATGGCGAATTCATAGCTCTCAATCCAAGCCGCCGGTTCGAGGTCAGGTGCATAATTGGAGACCTTACAAGGGCCCTTGAAGTCCCTGGGCATATGCTCGTGTCGGTGCAACAAACCCCCAGGTGTGTTGCCCGGACTGTACACAGGCTCAAGAGCAAGGTTACAATGTTCAAGACAAGGCCAAGCAGAAGAGATGGCTCTTTGAGAAATCAAAGGGCCGATCAAGAAGACCAAGACCAACCAAATAAGCAAGATATCACTAAGGAAAAACCTCCCTTGCCGGGCAGGCGAGCCTGGCGGGGTCGAGGTTACCCCAAGACAAGCCTCAAGACTCCCCCGACAGGCTTGCCGGGGACGCCAAGGGTGGATTACCCCGCCAAAGCTCCACCGCTCCACCTCACAGGAACACAAGTCACCCATCGGTGCGGTGTCGAGCCCCCAAGTGACTAAGTGGCTGTTACTTGGTATGTGGCAGGCCATTTCTGAGGAAGATCATCCCTAAATGACACCCATCCAGGCGACATGTCGCGCGGGCAGGCAAAAAGGTGGCTGAATGGCATGGCAAGGCTTGCCGGGCTACGCCATGATGTGACACTAAACGGCGCATTTAATGCACCCTGTCCTGTCTGCAGAGTTAGGTATGATAGCACCGTGTCTATCTAATCAATGCATAATGACTGTTTTTTCATTGTGGTGACCCCTTGACCTATAAAAGGAGGGTCGTGGCTACCTTAGAAAGGATTCAGACCCTTGTACACTCGTACGCGCGTAACTGCTCTCGCCCAGAGGTGACCTTGTCGGGCTAGAGCGCTGCGTCTCCACCACGGTCCTTCCATCAATCCACCAAAGCAGGAGTAGGGTTTTACGCCTCGCGGCGGCCCGAACCTGGGTAAAACTGCCTGTGTCATCATTACCGTGCTGCTCTGTGCTTTCTGCTCTTTGTGCAGTGCTGAAAGTGCGTTATATCGACTAGAGGGGGTGAATAGGTGATTTTTATGAATTTGTCACTGAGGAAGTACTACTTGAGGAATTTCCTAAGCTATGAACAACTAGCGGTGGAATAAGTACTTAGGTGCATGCATAACAGGACAAGAGCACAGTTATCATGATGAAATGAAACATACACAAAGCACAAGTAGCGTGTAACAGGATAAGCAGGCAAAAGACATGATGACTGAAGAAATAGAATTGAGGAAATTGAGAAAGTCTTCAGTCAAAGTCTTCAAACAGTAATGATCAATTTCATCAACAAGTAAATGAGGAAATGAAAGGGTTGAGGAAATAGAACTAGTAGCTCTGTGAAGACAATGATTTGGTAGACCAGTTCCAACTGCTGTGACAGTTGTACATCTGGTTGGAGCGGCTAGGTATTTAAACCAAAGGACACACAGTCCTCATCGTATTCTCCTTGAGCTAAGGTCACACAGACCTCGCCCAATCACTCGTGGTAAGTCTTCACAGGTGACTTCCAAACCTTCACAGACTAGGTCACCCAGCGATCCACAATTCCTCTTGGATGCTCTAGACCTTGACGCCTAACCGTCTGGAACATGCACAGTCTTCAAAGGTAACAAGCGTTGGTTCCACACAGGAACAATCTCTTCAGTGATGCTCAATCACTTTGGGTTTTAGGTGTTGGGTTTGGGTTTTTCCTCACTGATGATTTTCTCTCAAAGACCTCGGAGGATGGGATGCCCTTAATGACAAGTGTCAGTTTCTCTCGGAGCAGCCAACCAGCTAGTGGTTGTAGGGGGCGGCTATTCATAGCCGGGGAGCAGCCCGACATGATAAGACATAAAAGCCCTTCAATGTTATGGCCGTTAGGTGGATAAGATGTTTGGGACAGCTGGCGCGTAGCACAGTAATGATCGGAAATTTGAGCTCTCAAATTCCTCAGGGCTATCATGATCCTCACTTGTAGGCAATCCGCACTAGCGAATTCCTAACTCCTTAGTTAGAACAAATTCCTCAGAGAACAGAAGATCTTCGTCTCTGTCACTGAAGAAATTGACTGAACTGTATGAGATTTCCAATGGCTTCACTCGAAAGGATTGGGTATGTGTAGGCTTTGAGATGAGCATCACTTGGAAACTTTTCCTTAGTTTTACCTCGACCCCCTTTAACAGTACAGTGTATCCTATGACTCAAGAAAGAGAAAATGAAACTACGAAAACAAAAGTCTTCACGCTTCATAATCCTCGCATCAATATCAATGTCTTCAAGGTCACACCAATTTCCTCATTTTCAAAGTCTTCAAGAAAACCAAATTCTTCAACTGAAGACATTCATTTTTAGGGGTCGACTTTCTTCGTAAACATCAAACTCCTCATAGACTTATAGAACCTGTGTACACTCACAAACACATTAGTCACTTAACCTATAAGTCGTCAATACACCAAAATCACTAAGGGGCACTAGATGCACTTACAATCTCCCCCTTTTTGGTGATTGATGACAAATAGGTTAAGTTTTCAACGGGGATAAAACATGTGAAGTGTAAATACTGATATTGTGGAATTTTATTGAAAGATATAGAAGAACTCCCCCTGAAGATGTGCACATTGAGGAATATCCTTTGGATTGCAAATGCACATTGTAGAGTAATATCATGGAGATGCCCCACTATATCTTGTAATTCATACATGCATTTAACATGTTGAAAGTGCAACTAATCCCCGGGTGGTTTTGGTAATTCATAACAACATATAGCTCATTGAACTAATATCCATTCAAGATTAATGTTTCAGAAAGTTCAATGATTGGTATGGCATGGACTAGAGATGTGGACCCCTCAAAATGCTAAGGACACATATTGGCAAAAGCTCAAGACTCTACTTTTTCATTTTAGTGATCCAAGATCACATTGAGTCCATAGGAAAAGCCAATACTATTAAAAGGGGATGAGGTGTTGCTTAATGGCTTGCTTGCTCAAAATGCTTAGTGATATGCTCCAAAAGCCCTCAACCACTTTCTCATTTCCACATATGTCCTAAACCTAAAGTCAAACTCGGCCCCACCGATTTGATCTATCCGGCGCCACCGAGTTCACTTGACATAGCCATTGCCAGAAACCCTAATCAGTTCGGTCTCACCGATCAGGATCTCGGTCTCACCGAGATGGGATTGCAAACTCTCTGTTTCCCTTCATAACGTTTCGGTCTAACCGAGATGAGCGATCAGTCCCACCGAGTTGGCAATGCAAACTCTCTGTTTCCTTTTCGTAACGTTTCGGTCTCACCAAAATGAGCGATCGGTCCCACCGAGTTTGCCTGACCAAGTCTCTGTTTGCTTGTTACTGAAATCGGTCTCACCGAGTTCATGTGATCGGTCTCACCGAGATGAGGTTTCGCCCTAACCCTAGCGCATCGTTCTCACCGAGTTGATATTGTCGGTCCCACCGAAAAGCCTAACGTTCACATTTTGAACCAGGTCGGTCTCACTGAGTTTCACTATTCGGTCCCACCGAGTTTGGTAAATTGTGTGTAACAGTTAGATTTTGTGTGGAGGCTATATATACCCCTCCACCCCCTTATCCATTTGTGAGAGAGCCATCAGAACGTGCCTACACTTCCACTACTCATTTTCTAAGAGAGAACCACCTACTCATGTGTTGAGACCAAGACATTCCAATCCAACCACAAGAATCTTGATCTCTAGCCTTCCCCAAGTTGCTTTCCACTCAAATCATCTTTCCACCATATCCAAATCTGTGAGAGAGAGTTAAGTGTTGGGGAGACTATCATTTGAAGCACAAGAGCAAGGAGTTCATCATCAACACACCATTTATTACCTTTTGGAGAGTGGTGTCTCCTAGATTGGTTAGGTGTCACTTGGGAGCCTCCGTCAAGATTGTGGAGTTGAACCAAGGAGTTTGTAAGGGCAAGGAGATAGCCTACTTCGTAAAGATCTACCCAAGTGAGGCAAGTCCTTCATGGGCGATGGCCATGGTGGGATAGACAAGGTTGCTTCTTCATGGACCCTTCATGGGTGGAGCCCTCCATGGACTCGCGCAACCGTTACCCTTCGTGGGTTGAAGTCTCCATCAACATGGACGTACGATAGCACCACCTATCGGAACCACGCCAAAAAATCTCCGTGTCTACATTGCGTTTGCTCCCTCCAAACTCCTCCCCTTTACCTTCATATGCAATGATTTACATTCCGCTGCTATACTCTTAGAATTGCATGTGTAGGTTGATTGCTTGACTTGTGTTAAGTTACTAAAATCTGCCAAGACATAAAATTGGGAAAAGGCTAGATTTTTATTTGGTCAAGTAGTCTAATCACCCCCCCCCCCTCTAGACATACTTTTGATCCTACAAGTGGTATCAGAGCTTCTGTCTCCATTTGCCTTGATTTCCATATCTTTGGTGATCATAGCCTTGGTTTCACAACCTAGGAGAGTATGGCGTCTAGCGAGGGAAATTACCACCGTAGAGGTCCTTACTTTGATGGTACTAATTTTGCTAGTTGGAAGCATAAGATGAAAATGCATATTCTTGGACATAACCCCGCCGTTTGGGCTATTATGTGTATTGGTTTGCAAGGTGAATTTTTTGATGGGAGAGAACCAAATCGCGAAGCAACTGCGAAAGAGTTGAAAATGCTGCAATACAACGCTCAAGCTTGCGATATCCTCTTCAATGGATTGTGCCCCGAAGAATTCAACAAAATCAGCCGTCTTGAGAATGCAAAGGAAATTTGGGATACTTTGATTGATATGCACGAAGGTACCGAGTCTGTCAAGGAATCCAAGTTGGATGTGCTTCAAAGTCAACTTGACAAGTTCAAAATGAAGGATGGTGAAGGTGTCGCTGAAATGTACTCTAGGCTTGCTCTCATCACAAATGAGATTGCCGGCTTAGGAAGTGAAGAGATGACTGACAGATTCATCATCAAAAAGATCCTAAGAGCCTTGGATGGAAAATATGATACCGTGTGCACATTAATCCAAATGATGCCCAATTACAAAGATCTCAAGCCAACGGAAGTCATTGGAAGAATTGTTGCTCATGAGATGTCACTCAAGGACAAAGAAGAGCTTCACAACAAGTCTAATGGTGCTTATAAAGCCTCATGTGATGCTCCTGCCACATCAAGTGAAAAAAAAAAGTCTTCAATGAGGAATTGAGCTTAATGGTAAAGAACTTAAACAAATTCTACAAGAGTAGAAGTAAAGAGAGAAGTTCCAAATCAAGATCCTACCATGACAAAAGATCTTCTAGTCGTGAACATAATTGCTACAATTGTGGAATACCCGGACACTACTCCAATGAGTGTATGGCCCCATACGAAAGAAAAGAAGACTCACCTAAAAGAATAAGTAGAAGAGAAGAATCACCTCCAAGAGAGAGAAGGAGTAGAAATGACCGTTATGAACGAAGAACCTCTCGCAGAAGCAAGGATTCGGAAAGGAAGGACAAGTCATCAAGGAGCTATACAAAACGAAGACATCAAGCTCATGTTGGTGAATGGGTATCCAGTTCTGACTCCGACCATCACTCCGAGAGAAGTTATCACTCCGACTCCGAATATACTCAATATGAAGGTGTTGCCGGTCTTGCACTTGTGTCAACCAACTCCTATGACATATTTGACTCACCAAATGAAGGAATTGGAAGATGCTTCATGGCTAACGGCCCCAAGGTATCACACCCCGAGTATATTGATTTCAATAGTGATGAAGATGATTTGCTAGGTGATGATGAATTACTTGTTGACAATGCTAGTGATAAAAACTATGATGAAACTACTATTAATCATGCTAATCAAGATGAAACGAATGAAAATGATAAGAAGGAGATTGAGCGTCTAACTAAAGAACTAAACACTCTTAAGTTAGCTCATGAAACTACTTTAGAAGATCATCAAGAACTTTTAAAGACTCATGAGAAGCTATGCTTCGAGAAGCTCAACCTAGAGCAAGAACATGGGTTCTTAAAAGCTATCAATGATGATCTTCGGAAGAAAAGTTCTTCTTACATTGCCAAGCGTTTACTCTTGTCTACTTACATGCCACAAGTAAAATCTAGCAACAAGAGTAAGAAAGACTCTTCTTCTAGCAGTAACAATAATCATGCGAAATCCAATATTGTTGCTTCTAGTAGTTCTCTTGATTCCACTAATGATTCTCTTAGCCAAGTTACACTTGAGCAAGAAAATAGCTTATTGAAGGGAATTATAGAGAAAGGTGTTTACAAGAGCCTTGCCGGAAGTAAGCAATTTGAGGAAATTGTACGCAAGCAAGGGAGGCACCGGAAGAATCAAGGTGTTGGTTTTCAACGAAAGTTCAATGCCAATGGAGTTGAGTGGGAAGAAGATCAATACCCCAAGACGAAGTTTGTTCCTCAACAAGAGAAGTATGATCCTACTTCCTTCAAGGGGACACAAGCTCAAGATGATCTTCCACCACAAGACCACAAGCTAAAAGGCAAGGACAAGCTTCAAGAGGAGATTGATGCATTTGAAGAAGCTCCAAAGGCCTTGGTCAAGTGGGTTCCCAAGACTACGTCAAGTTCTACTTCATCAAGTACATCTACAACCCCAAGGATTCCCATCAAGATGATGTGGATCCCGAAGAAGAAGAACTAGAGAGCTCATGAGGGTGACTCCGCCAACATACTTCACTCATATTCATATTGGCGAGGGCAAGTGCAATCAACCTCCATATCTTGCACTAGTTCAAGGAGTCACAAACCCTCTTGTTGGTAAGTCAAGGAACAAGGTAACCTAATGCTTTCATGGACATCATCTTGTGGGTACTTCACTCTATGTCTATGGATACTCTTGCATGTTCCTTGTGGGACTAACCCGTGTAGGTATTGAAAGTGCAACTCACTCCAAAGGATTGCTCCAAATGATCTACATCAACATTGAGCATCCACATCTTCAACATCTACACGAAGTCATCATCGACAAAACCCAAGGTTAGTTCATCCCTCTTAGGGGGGATATCACATCTAGGGAGAGCTTTACTCTAAGAATTGAGCTAAAGCAACTCTAATGGTGTGAACACAACAACGCTTTATTTAAAGTGGTAACCCCACTTGTGCTTAAACGATGAGTATGACCTATGATCAAATGTTCTCATTTGACTTCTAAGTCAATATACTCATATATAGATGACCTAGTCATCGCCAATTGCTTGATAGATGCTAGAGTGTTTGTGCATGCTTTGCCACATATTTCATTTGCCATCTTATTGTATGAGCATGCTGCATGCATAATTTTCTTCATTCAAGGACATCCATTTGTTGCTTTGATTGTTTGGTCTTTTCTTTTGCCAAATGGATGGACAAGAATGCCTAAGTACTCCCTGTTGGGAAACGCAGCAGAAAACAAAAAATTTCCGACCTACGCACCAACCCAGGACCACTATGGAGACTGCATACAAGGTTTGATCATATTCGTTACCGACTCGTAGCGCAGCGGAAGCAGAGTCGATGACGATCGGCGATGCAGATCCCCGCAGCTAGGATTTACAACCTCCCAACCGCGAGGATGTATACCCTCGTCTTCCCTTCGGACAGCCCTCCGGGAGGTGGTCGAACAGTCCCCCGGACGATGTCGCGGACAGCCCTTCGGGAGGACCTTCGAAACTCGAACGGTCACTCGGACAGCCCTTTGAGAGGACTCACAGAACTCGGACCGTCACTTGGACAGCCCTTCGGGAGGCACTCTCGAACAGCCCCTCGGGCACTAAGATCGAAACTACAACCTCTCTACAGAGTTGCACACATACGGTGTCATCTATCCGGCAGGGCTTCGCCATCCAGAACTAGTTCCCACCGGAACCCAGACAGCCTTTCGGCTCTACGAAACTATTTCGCGGAGAGGGAGAGAGAAGCCAGATCATGGCAATGGCACTTGTATGTGAGAAGGAGTGAGTCTTTAGGCAGCCCCCTCCACCCCTATTTATAGGCCAAGCCCAAGGGTGGCTTCTCCAAGAAGCCAAGGGGAAAAATACCAAAGGACCCTCAAGGTGGCTTCTCCAAGAAGCCACCCAAAAAGCACTTTCACTATTCACGACGACATTTTTCAGCGTCCGTTCGAACTGAAAATATTTATGTGGGCTTAGAACATTTCCAGTACCCACTAAAATAATTTTCAACGCGTTCTGGAACAATTCCAGATTAGTGATTTTCATCTGCGAAAAGCATCTGAAGTGGTTCCGGCAGCTCCGGAACATTTCCGGTTTTTCTTCCAGAAAATTCCCAAAGTTTCCAGAATGATTCTGGCACCCTCCAAGAATTATCGGGCATGTGCAGAAACCAATTTGACTTTATGGTATCCTCTGAAACAACTTTTCAGTTTCACCAGAACTCATCCGGTGACCTCTCTCTGCGGAACTTTTCCGCTGTCCGAAACTTTTTCGGTGTCCGAAACTTTTTCGGTGATTTTCTCTCAGACTCCCTGTCTAGTATTCAGCAGATAGATGACCCTTAAGCGTGTGACCCTATAGGTTCGGTGAAGTATAGACATGACACGGAACCCCTTCCGATCAATGATCAACATCGGAGCCGTGGACACCCATATTGACCCCTATACCCACACGAATGAATATTCGAGTGAACCTCCAGTTGTCGTGTGCTATTCCTGTTGCTTCGCGATATGTTACAAATACCCGAGGTGAGACATGTTGGCATTCCCGTGGATCAACAACTTGTCCACTATGCTAGTTACCTTGTTACCGGTATTGTTCTCTTTTCTCGTTACCATGTTCTGGCATCCCCGTGATCAAATCACAAAGTGTCTGGCCAGACGATGATGGATACCGTAACACCGAGAGGGCCCAGAGATATCTCTCCATCGTCGGAGGAGCAAATCCCAATCTTGAGCTATCAAGTTACTTGACATACTTTCCCATGAACCCGTAAGCCGCCGTAATAGCCATCCATTTACGGATGACGTTTAACAAACCCCAAAGTTCATGAATCAAGCATGAAGAAACTCGATACTCTCATGGTCTAAGGAATTATGCAAACGTTAACCATCTCTGTGTTATTAACCATAAACTTATGACGAAAGAATCTCATAGCATAACATCAATTTGGGTCGATTCAACACAAATGTTCTGCTAACATTGTGCCCTCAAAATTGCCGGCATAGTCATGCCCATGATCAGGAAAACAGGATCATCATGCAATACTTGAGCCAGTCATAGAGGCTTGACTAGGAATACATTTTACCGTTTATTATTCCACACGTGCATATGAGTCTTCCTCCAAGCCTCGTTTTTTTTGTAGACTCGAGAACCATAGCAGTTATAGCATGGAACATAAACCTAATTATGAACAGGGAGATAATTAATAACATTTATTATTGCCTCTAGGGCATATCTCCTACACTCCCTCTAGCTATCTATGCTTTTCTCATCTCAAACTCTATTCATGCTACATCACAAAGTTTGATCAAGTCAGATTCGAACTCTCTGGGTGACGAGCACTCGGAGCCACCGATTCGTCATAGACTTAAACTTCCAAAACCTCTCGATGTATTTCGGTCTGACCGATTCATTCCTTTCGGTCACACCGAGTTCATTGAGTTGATCTAGGTTTCAATCTCGGTGCAACTGATTTGAACAGTTCGGTCTCACCGAGTTGCAGAAACCGCTTGCGATTGCTCAACTCGGTCACACCGACAGGGTCTGGATATATATACCCACGGGTCGAATTTTGGAAATTTCTCCGAAACCCTTCGCCCGCGCCTGTCCAGCTCTGCCGACTCGAGGTCTCCGAATCGTCTCCTCTGTCACCAGCGACCTCCAGCCGCTGGTCTCCGCCGCCGTCAACGGAATCTTCACCGCCATTGTCGCAGTAGCGAGTTCACCACCGAGTTAGGGTATGAACTCGACCCCTTTGTGCAATCTTTACCTCTGATTCCTGCACTTAGGTCAATGCCATGAATCTTACCATGTTTGAGATACTTCTATCCAATCAAAAACTCCTTTAGATTAGTTTTGATTCGAAAACTTAGGGTTAGGTTTCCGCCAAATTCATCTCGGACCGACCGAGTTGTAGAAATCGGTCTCACCGATTTGGCCCAGGCCATTGCACTTGTGATTTTCGGTTTGACCGAAACTTACAAATCGGTGTGACCGAGTTCGATTCTCTGTGAAACCCTAGCAATCTCGGAGTCACCGAACTGTGTCTCGGTCTGACCGATTTCACTAGTTTAGACTCTAATATTGCTTCGGTGTCACCGAGTTTGACAAACCGGTAGCTCCGAAATGACTTCTGTAGAAAACTAAAACTAAGTTTTTGACTCATTTGTTTTGCAAAATCTCTGCACCTTGTGATGCTCATCCACTCTGTCTCAACTATATCTATTCACAGGGTCAGCTTTCAGCCATGTCAGACAACAGTGACAGTCAAAACATGTCTGAGGAACAGGTTAACTTAAGTGAGGGCACTAGTCCCTCTGACAGCTATGATGATGGGAGCAGAAGTACTCCTAGCAACCTGCCTAAGGCTGCTACTAGGCAGAGGAGGAAAAGGAATTCAGATTCAGAAGATGAAGATTTTGTGGCTGATGAGGAAGTCACTTCAAGGAAAAAGGTTGTCAGGAAAGAGTTTGGCATAGCAGCTTCAACCAAGCCAGGTATGAGGAAGAAGGAACCAGCCAGAAGGATCCCAATGTCCAAAGCCAGAGCCTCAACACAAGAAACCATTGGGGTCTCTCATGAACCAAAGGAGGCTGGTGAAGGCAAGAAGAGGAAGGAAAGGGTCAAGAAGACCATGGCCAGAGTAATTGACAAACCATCCATGGTCAGGGATTCAGATGAGGATGAAGAAGATGTTGCATCAGTTCCCAAAGCTCAGAAGTTGATGGGGGATGCCATCAAGTCGGGGGCTGCTCCATCAAAGCCCAAGACTGCCCCCAAGGCTGCTACTGTTGCTCAAGCTTCTAAGCCTGCAGCACTCAAGAGATCAACTAGGAACATACCAGCTACTGAGAAGAACAAGGCCCCAGTGCCTGAAGTGGAAGAAGAAGAAGCCCAAGTGCTTAGAAAATTGAAGCCCAAGATCCCAGATCATGATGATACACATCCTGTGGCTGAGAACATGAAGCTAAGAAAGGATGCAGGTCTCAAGCTATGGAGGCAGACAGACCCATATGCCACCAGAAGGAGGACTGCTGTAGACTACAGGTTCAACACAAAGGAACAACAAGATTTCTATGAGACTGTGCTCCTGGACAAGAAGCCCATAGTCAGTGATATGAGATGGGTTGACTGGACTTACATTGACAACAATGCAGATCACTTCCCAGGAGTTCATGACAGCTTCAGACTGACTGGAGTTGACAAATTTGTTGGCCAGAAACTCACCAACTGGAATGATGAGATGGTGATGCAGTTCTACTCCACAGCACATTTTTACCCAGATGGTAAAATTGTTTGGATGGCTGAGGGTACTAGGTACCAGTCTACAGTTGTTGAGTGGGCCAAGCTCATCAATGCCCCTGAAGAGCAAGAGGATGACACAGATGTGTATGCCAAGCCAAGGAAAAGACACAACTCCATGGCACACATGTACAAGGAGATTCCTGATGCTGCCCTGGGTACTCACAAATTTGGCTCTGTGTACTATCTGCTGTCTAGACTTCCCACAATCAACACTATCCTCAGGCACACATTGTTGCCCAAGTCTCGAGATGACAGGATGATAAGAGGACATTCTATCAATTTGCTGCACATGTTTGACATTCCAGAGAAGTTCAAAGTGATGACATTGATTGTAGAGACAATCAAGAGGACTGCTGCTGATCAAAAGAGATCATGTGGATATGCTCCACACATTCAGATGCTCATCAACTCCAAGATGGGCAAAGGCACATATCTCTTGGACAGGGAGCACCTTCCCTTGTTGCCTGAATTTGAAGACAATGAAGTTGTCATGGATCCCACACATCCTACTTTAGTAGAGGCTCGGGAGAAGAGGGAGAAAGCTAAAGCAGAGAAGGCAGCACAATCTTCACAAGTTCCAGATGCTTCAACTGCTCACCTCAAGACCAAGCAGGATCAGCTGAGCTATCTGCTTGAGGCCACTATTAGAATTGAGAAAGGATTAACAACCCTGACTCAAAATCAAGAGAGTCTTGAGAGGATCATCGAGACAAAGTTTTATGATCTAGACTTGAAGGTCACAGAGATCCAGACTGCAATTGAGAAACTCCAGGATGAAGCTGAAGACAGAAGAGGGAGAGCTACCACTGAAGTGTTTCAGAGAGTGCCTAGGGCACAAAGGTCTGTCGCTGTGCCAGCCAGTGACACAAGGGCTACTACATCAGCACCAGCAGCTATAGCCTCTGTCGTCCCTCCAGTTGCTACTCCACCAGCTCCACAGACCTCTTCGGATGCATTCGTTGCAGGACTCCTCTCCACGCCACCTTCGCACTCTGGAGCTCCCGGTGATCGTGCTTAGAGAGCCACATAGCACTATGCATTTTCAAACTTTTTGGTAACTTGTTGCCAAAGGGGGAGAAAGTGTATAGATCATAGGCTTCGAGAGAGAGTGTTTTGCTTCTTTTGCCTCTCTTGCTACTTTATTTGCTTGCTCGTTTGGTTGATACTCTACTTATGTGTGTGTGAGATACTTATATGATCATGTGCTTGATCATATCATACTTTAATGTTTGTGCTTGAATGATGATATTCTATCTCTCATATATGATCATTCACATCTTGTCTTGGTAATGAGTGCATATTTCATATTCTATCATTTTGAGCGCTCCACCAAGATGTATGTGACATGGAAGAGTAACCCATGAGCCTAATCGATTGTGCATTTGCATTCAAAAGCAAAATTTAAATAATACACAAATTTAGGGGGAGCTCTTGCTTATCACATACTTCTCAAAGCGACGATGTACTTCATTTATATTATCATTTGTCGAAGCTTTGATCTATATGTTGTCATCAATTACCAAAAAGGGGGAGATTGAAAGTGCAACTAATCCCCGGGTGGTTTTGGTAATTCATAACAACATATAGCTCATTGAACTAATATCCATTCAAGATTAATGTTTCAGAAAGTTCAATGATTGGTATGGCATGGACTAGAGATGTGGACCCCTCAAAATGCTAAGGACACATATTGGCAAAAGCTCAAGACTCTACTTTTTCATTTTAGTGATCCAAGATCACATTGAGTCCATAGGAAAAGCCAATACTATTAAAAGGGGATGAGGTGTTGCTTAATGGCTTGCTTGCTCAAAATGCTTAGTGATATGCTCCAAAAGCCCTCAACCACTTTCTCATTTCCACATATGTCCTAAACCTAAAGTCAAACTCAGCCACATCGATTTGATCTATCCGGCGCCACCGAGTTCACTTGACATAGCCATTGCCAGAAACCCTAATCAGTTCGGTCTCACCGATAGGGATCTTGGTCTCACCGAGATGGGATTGCAAACTCTCTGTTTCCCTTCGTAACGTTTCGGTCTAACCGAGATGAGCGATCGGTCCCACCGAGTTGGCAATGCAAACTCTCTGTTTCCTTTTCGTAATGTTTCGGTCTCACCGAAATGAGCGATCGGTCCCACCGAGTTTGCATGACCAAGTCTCTGTTTGCTTGTTACTGAAATCGGTCTCACCGAGTTCATGTGATCGGTCTCACCGAGATGAGGTTTCGCCCTAACCCTAGCGCATCGGTCTCACCGAGTTGATATTGTCGGTCCCACCGAAAAGCCTAACGTTCACATTTTGAACCAGGTCGGTCTCACCGAGTTTCACTATTCGGTCCCACCGAGTTTGGTAAATTGTGTGTAACGGTTAGATTTTGTGTGGAGGCTATATATACCCCTCCACCCCCTTCTCCATTTGTGAGAGAGCCATCAGAACGTGCCTACACTTCCACTACTCATTTTCTGAGAGAGAACCACCTACTCATGTGTTGAGACCAAGACATTCCAATCCAACCACAAGAATCTTGATCTCTAGCCTTTCCCAAGTTGCTTTCCACTCAAATCATCTTTCCACCATATCCAAATCTGTGAGAGAGAGTTGAGTGTTGGGGAGACTATCATTTGAAGCACAAGAGCAAGAAGTTCATCATCAACACACCATTTATTACCTTTTGGAGAGTGGTGTCTCCTAGATTGGTTAGGTGTCACTTGGGAGCCTCCGTCAAGATTGTGGAGTTGAACCAAGGAGTTTGTAAGGGCAAGGAGATCACCTACTTCGTGAAGATCTACCCAAGTGAGGCAAGTCCTTCGTGGGCGATGGCCATGGTGGGATAGACAAGGTTGCTTCTTCGTGGACCCTTCGTGGGTGGAGCCCTCCGTGGACTAACGCAACCGTTACCCTTCATGGGTTGAAGTCTCCATCAACGTGGACGTACGATAGCACCACCTATCGGAACCACGCCAAAAATCTCCTTGTCTACATTGCGTTTGCTCCCTCCAAACTCCTCCCCTTTACCTTCATATGCAATGATTTACATTCCGCTGCTATACTCTTAGAATTGCATGTGTAGGTTGATTGCTTGACTTGTGTTAAGTTGCTAAAATCTGCCAAGACATAAAATTGGGAAAAGGCTAGATTTTTATTTGGTCAAGTAGTCTAATCACCCCCCCCCCCTCTAGACATACTTTCGATCCTACACATGTGATATGAAGAATTTGAAATGCATGATGAAATATGGTGTCTGACGAAATTCAGCATGCGTGCATTAAGGTACTTGAGGAAATAAGCATGCAGAAAGCAGGTCAAAAGTATCAGACCACCATAGGACTTAAGTTTACAAATCATCAGAGCAAACACCTCAGAAGAGCAAGAGTTGTTACTTAAAGAAAACACAACCCATATATAAGACCCGCTTGAAGACTAACTCAAATTTCTCCCCCTTTGTCATCGAATGACCAAAAGGGACGAAAAATGAGGACTAACGCCCCTGAAGAATATCATCATGAGGTTGATGGAGGAGCGCCAGCGTTGTTTGGGTCGTCCGTTGAGGTAGGGCATGCCGCAGTGTCGTTGAGGTCTTCAGCTTCATCCGTCTCACACGATGAAGAATATGAACTTGTGACGAGTTGAGGAACTTTGACCTTCTTGAATTTCTTCGAAGGTGGCTGAGACTAGTCAAAGTCCTGTTGAAATCTCATCTGCTTGAGATCTTCATCACCGTAAAGGTGAGACAATATGGCCCAAGTGCGATCGAAGATTTCATGAGCATAGTAGTGATTCTTCTTCACAGTGTTTTGCGTGACAGTCATGTTCTGAAGAATTGAGCCAAATTGACGCTTGACCCACTTGTGATTGCGATCGACCTTCTGATGAAGACTTAGAAGAAGCTCACGATCAGTCATCACTCGTGGAGCAGTGGCTTGAGGATTTGGCTTTGAGGCTTTTGCAGCAGAGTCTTGCGTTGCAGAGTCATCATTGGTGGAATAAGATGCAGCTTTGCGAAACTGACCATCCAATGGACGAGTGCCTTCATCAATGACAGCAGCTTTGCCTTTTTCATCAGCTGAAGAAATTGTCCACTTGAGGACTTCAATGGGAGGCAAGAAGCTGAGGTGATTCTGACAATCTGCCTTGTAGTGAATTGAAGACCTGGTTCTGATGAATTTCATAATCCATGGAGCATAGGGCTTCAACTCAAACAGTGCTAGTGCAACATTCGCCAAAGTCCTCATGAAGAAATCATGGTAGTTAATGGGATTACCATGTATAATGTTGAATAGCAGATTTTTCATGATGCCAACAACCTCTTCTTCTTCAGAGTTGTGGCCTTTGATCGGACTGAGGGTTTTGGTCAGAATGTGGTAGATTGTTCTTGGCACATAAAGCAAATCCTTCACTAAGAAGGTGGTTCTCTGAGCTTGGCCTGGACGCAAAGGCTTCATCAGTACTTGCATGATATTTTGAAGTTCAGGTTCTTCATACATGCGCCTTGCGCCTTCAGCAGGAGGACTGACTGGAACGACATGAAGCAATTCAGAGGCCGGAGCTTTGTAGTGAGTGTTCTCAGTCATCCAATCAAGCACCCAGGAATTAACATCATCCACATTTCCAGTGAGGTGCAGAGTAGCATAGAATTGAAGAATTAGCTCTTCATTCCAATCGCAGATGTCAGCACAGAAATTCAGGAGCCCAGCTTTGTGAAGAACATTGAGGACTGGTTGAAAGCATGGGATGGACTCCATATCCACATGAGGAATTTGATGGTGCTCAAATACCTTGTCCTTGTCAAACAGAATGGCTGCATAGAAATTCATCTGACTAGCTGTCCAGAACCTCTTGCGCCGAAGTCTTGCTGAGTCATAAGGATTGACATCAGTGAAGAAATGATGTTCATCAAAGAAATCAGCAGCCTTAAACGTTGGCCTCTTTGCATGAGGATTTTGTTGCTTGGGCTGAAGATTTGCAGTGGAAGGTTTTACGACCTCTTGAGTCATAGCTTTAGGAATAGCAGACTGAGGAATTTTAGTGGCAGTTTCATCAGCAGCAGTCTGAGTCTCCATTTCTTCAGTTGTTGCAGCTGGAATGTCTTCAGGAATGGAAAGAAGAGAAGTTTGACGTCCTTCAGATCCCGTTTGAATTTCTTCAGTTTGCACAGGGGACTGAGGAATTGGATGCAGAGGTGTCATCAATGGTGAATTGGGATGAAGATGTTCCCAATAATCATCATTCAGCACAGGCGTAGTTCAGCCAATGTCCACATCTACCTCAATTTCCTCAACGCATGCCTCTTCAGCTGTGAACAGAGGCATGGGCGATGATACCAGTGGGGTTGAAGAGATATCTTCCACTTCAATTTCTTCAGCCAACTGCTCTGAAGAAGCAACAAAAGGATTATCTTCAACTGTGTCATCAGGAATGACATATTCCTCACCAAATGGAATGAGCTCCTTTGATGGTACAATTGACATCGGAACAGCATCAATTGGGTTAGTGAAGGAATTTGTCAAAGTCCTCACTTTCTTGGGAGCTGAAGACTCTGCAATGGTTGATGCTTTCCTCTTCTTCACAGCTGCCTTCTCCGCAGCTTTTGTTTTCTTCACTTCCGATGCAGAAGGAACACTGATTTTCTTCACTGTTGAAGATTTAGCAGGAGTAGCAGATGGAGTTGGTTCAGTTTCTTTAGGCACAACTGATGCAGTTGCCCTGGCAAGTTCAGTTTCTTCAGGCGCAGCAAATTCCTCAGCTAGCCTGTGTTGTTCTTCAGGCGCAACATTGGTGGTTGCCCTGGCATGGTCTTCAGGAGCTGGAATTTCTTCATCAGCCCTGGTAGCTTCTTGGGCAGCTTGATTTTCATTAGCTGCGCTTTCATTTTCTTCAACAGACTGAGCAGAAGTATCAGCCTAAGGAATTTGTCGTTGTGATGCTGCTGCAACATTAGTCTTGAGGTTCTTGGCAAGCTTGACAAACCTGACTTTGGCACCTAGCCAATTGGCATAATATCTGTCAAATTCATCACTGAGACCTTTGATTTCCTTTTGCAGAGTTACAAGTTCTTCGGGAGACATGTTCAGAATGTTGTTCTTCAGAAAACGCTCCTTCTTGTACTGAGCCTTCTTGACTTGTCTGCCCTTTTCAAATTTCCATTTTTCTTCACTTATGAATGCCGACAACATATGACTTTGACCAGGAGTGAGGTTTAGGTCAGGCAGTGGAGTGTTTGGATCTTTGTGCCAGAGGTTGATGAAATTGAGGATCTTCTTTGGATCCAGCATTAGAGGCACAGAACTGCCTTTGGCTCTAGCGGTCCTTTCTTTTCTGTCCCTGATGATTTCAGCAAGTTCTTCATCATCAGCTTCATCGTCATCAGACGGAACATGGAACGCCACTTGCTTCTTATGAGGACTTGGCCTCGTTCCATGTCCAGCAATGGCCTTTTTCTTCAGCAGAGTTCGACCAGTTGAGGACAGTGGTGGAGCTGAGGATTTTGTGGCAACAGAGGGGATTGGTACAGCCCTTGAATAAGTTGCCTGAGGAATTTGCCTTGAGGACTTGGACTGTGAAGAACTTGGCCGTGAGGACATTGCTGTTGAGGAACTCGACTTCACAGCTGATTTCTTCGGCATAGCCTTTTTAGGCTTACTGGCAGAGGCCTCAGCAGCAGCAGCTTGAGAATCCTCATTGAATTTCTTCACTACTTCTTCTGCAATTTTAGCAAATTTGGCTTGGCGCTTGGCCCATTCTTTAGGAAATTCCTCACCACGCCTGATGCTGGTGGGATCAGCAACTTGGCCAGCTACCAATGGAGGTCTTGGACATGGAGGGTTTACGGCGAATTTCTTCATGTACTTTGGAGTGACATAGCGGTATTCCCTCCATTCCTTAGCCCATCTCCTCTCTATTCTCTAGATGCGCACTTTGCGCTGAGTCTTGGTCTCCTTGCCATGAGTTGCTTCATTAGGTGTGCAATATTCATCATATATTTCTTCAGGTATCTCAAAAGCAGTGTTTGTTTTTGGCATCATGCCTCCTTTCTGAGGTCTCTTCCCATCTGCCATTTTCCTCGCTTGAGGACATTGAACTTTGGATGTTTCTGAGGAAGTATGCAAATTATCTTCGAGGAACGCTGCAAATGAGTTAAGTTGATGAGAACCTAGTGATTCAGCAGCAGACATTTTGTACCTATGAACAGAGTATAGGTGCGAAGAATTTGGAGAGGTCATATGCGTTCTCAGAAATTTTCAAAAGTATCAAGTTTGAGGAATTTGACCATAGGTGTCTTGAGGAATTTCGCTAAGCATTCTTGACTTAGGTTTCAGAGTTGTATAGATTTGAAAAATCCACACAATTTAGGAATCTTGAAGAAAAACATAGCTTAGAGAAACAAATCAAGATACAGAAGCATTCGGGTGTTTAAGGAGTGGGAAGTTGAAGAATAAACACCTTTTGAAGATTTTGTAGAAATCATAAGAATCAAAGTAGGGTAGTAAAATTAGATTTTATTTACCCTGGATGAAGAACATGATGAACTAGAGGTGGAGTTGGAGAAGTTCGTCCGTTCAGATCTCCCACGCCCTAACTTGGCGGTGGGAGACAGCTACGGCGACGGCGGAGTGAAGATATCCACAGTCGGCGTGAGTACGACGGCGACGAGGTCGAGGCAGTGAAGCTCTTCCTCACCGAGGACGATGGAGTGTAGCGGCGGCGCTAGGTCTGAGAGCTCGAGCGAGATTGAGGTCGAGCGGAGTGAATGAGGTCTGAGGAAGGGAAGGGGTGTTTATAGCCACGGTGAAAAAACTGCTCGTCCGAAGATTTTGGACAAACATGCCCCTGACCCTTACTATCCTATCGACATGTGTCACCCACGTACTAAGAGGTGGAGATCGTGGGGGATCGTGGGTGAATATTTTAATCCATTGTGGGATGCGGAACGGTTTGAGCGGTAACAGCTGAAAATTTGAAAGGAATATTTTAAAGTTTCATTCGCAAATTCTTCAGCTGTCAAGAACACAGTGAAGATTTTGAACGGGTTTCAAATACAACGCACATGAAGAATTTGTGAACAGACTGGGTTGAGTTTAGCATAGAGGGGGAACGGGTCCGATCACATTCACTTAGATGAAAATCAACTTGAAGAATTAGCAATAAGTGAATGCTGTTGAGGACATTGAGAACTCATATATATATAGTTAATGAAGAACACCAGTCGAAAAGTTTGAAGACTTTGCAAAGTTGAAGAATTTGCAAAATGAAGAAAAACTCAATTTTGAAGATTTTCAACTTTTTGTTGGTGGCGTGACCCACCGTATAAGAATGATGATTTCAGACACCACGTACAATTGTCGTAGGGCTCTGAGAATCAAATTCTTCATTAATTTCTTCACACTTAGAGGGTTTGTCTTCATTGATTGAAGAAAAATGTTACTTCGTGTGTTGCACATCTAAGTCATCAATTTTGCATAAGTGCTAGGATGTGTGTCCTTTCAAAGAACATTCGAAGGATTGTAAGATATTTAGCTCACACCGCAACTTGCTAAATCTCTTCTCATCCAAGGGCTTTGTGAAAATATCCGCTAGCTGTTCTTCAGTCTTCACGTGGTCGATGGAGATGTCGCCCTTCAACACATGATCTCGAAGAAAATGATGATGAATCTGGATGTGCTTAGTTTTCGAGTGCTGAACTGGGTTATGAGAAATCTAGATGGCACTCTCATTGTCGCAGTAGAGTGGCACATTCTTCATATTGATGCCATAGTCCTTGAGGGTTTGCTTCGTCCACAGCAATTGAGCACAGCAAGAACCAGCAGCAATGTACTCAGCTTCAGCAGTAGAGAGTGATACGCAGTTCTGCTTCTTTGAGGACCAACATACTAAGGATCATCTGAGGAAATGGCATGTGCCTGATGTTGACTTGCGATCCACTCGATCACCAGCATAGTCAGAGTCAGAATATCCAATGAGATCAAAAGCCGAGCCCTTGGGATACCATAATCCAAGTGTTGGAGTGTGAGCTAGACATCGAAGAATATGTTTCACAGCCTTATGGTGTGATTCCTTCTGTGTAGCTTGAAAACGGGCACACATACAAACACTAAGCATAATATCTGGCCTAGATGCACATAGGTACAATAAAGAGCCAATCATGGAGCGGTATACCTTTTGATCGAAGTCTATACCATTTTCATCGGTGCATAGATGGACATTTGTGGGCATAGGGATTTTGACGCCTTTGCAATCTTGCATGCCGAATTTCCTCAGCACATCCTTGAGGTATTTCTCTTGAGAAATGAAGATGCCATTGTGTTGTTGACGAATTTGAAGACCTAAGAAGAATTTCAATTCTCCCATCAGACATTTGATATTCTTCACTCATCATATAGGCAAATTCGTCACTGTAATGTTGGTTAGTACAGCCAAAGATAATGTCATCAACATATATTTGGCACACGAATAATTCATCATCATATGTTTTGGTGAAAAGAGTTGGGTCAAGTTTGAAGCCTTTCTTCATGAGGAATTCCTTCAGTGTATCATACCACGCCCGAGGGGCCTGCTTGAGGCCATAGAGGGCCTTGTTGAGTCTGAAGACTTTGTCAGGATGCTTAGGATCTTCAAAACCTGGGGGTTGAGCAACATATACTTCTTCCTCAAGCTTACCATTGAGGAATGCACTTTTCACATCCATTTGATATAATATGATATTATGATGGTTAGCATAAGCAAGCAATATGCGAATAGCCTCAAGTCTAGCAACAGGTGCAAAGGTTTCATCGAAATCAATTCCTTCAACCTGTGTGTAGCCTTGAGCTACAAGGCGAGCCTTGTTCCTCACCACTAAGCCATTTTCATCTTGCTTGTTGCGGTAGATGCATTTGGTGCCGATGATATTGTGCTTGTGTGGATCTGGTCGCTTGACAAGTTCCCACACATTGTTGAGCTCGAAATGATGTAATTCCTCTTGCATAGCTTGAATCCACTGTGGCTCCAGAAATGCCTCATCAACTTTGGTGGGCTCTGTGATAGAGACAAAATCAAAGTGCCCACAAAAGTTAGACAAATGTGAAGCTTTTGAGCGTGTGAGAGGACCTGGTGCATTGATGTCGTCGATGATTTTCTCAATCTGCACTTCATTTGCAACGCGAGGATGAGCAGGTTGACGACTTTGATTGGGCTCAGCATTTTCTTCAGAGCCATTTTCTTCAGATGCACCAGCATGATTATCTTCACGATCTGGAATGACTTCATCAGCAGATTCTTCAGTAGGTAAGACATCCTCAGTAGCCTTGAACTTGATGGATTCCTCAGGAGGCATTTCATCTAGCACAGGAGGTAGGTGCTCTCGTTGCTAGCCGTTAGTTTCATCGAACCGCACATCTATAGTTTCAACAACCTTGTTGTGATAGGTGTTGAAGACCCTATAGGTGTGCGAGTCCTTTCCATAACCAAGCATAAAACCTTCATGTGCTTTTGGTGCAAATTTAGAATTGTGATGAGGATCTCTAATCCAACATTTAGCACCGAAGACTTTGAAATAACTCACATTGGGTTTCTTGTCAGTGAGGAGTTCATATGAGGTCTTCTTGAAGAATTTGTGAAGATATACCCTATTGATGATGTGGCATGCAGTACCAATAGCCTCAGGCTAGAAGCGACGAGGTGTCTTGTATTCATCAAGAATAGTGCAAGCCATCTCAACAAGAGTCCTGTTCTTGTGCTCCACGACGCCATTCTGCTGTGGAGTGTATGGGGCAGATAACTCATGACTAATACCAAGTTCATCAAGATAGTCATCAAGACCAGTATTCTTGAACTCGGTTCCATTATCACTCCTAATGTGCTTGATCTTCACACCAAAATTCGTCGAAGCCCTTGAGGAAAATCGTCTCAAGACTTCCTGCACTTCAGTTTTGTAAGTAATGATGTGCACCCATGTGTAACGAGAATAATCATCAACAATTACAAAGCCATATAGAGATGCTGCATTGGTTAGTGTGGCATAATGAGTAGGGCCAAAAGGTCCATGTGAAGCAATTCAAAAAAATGAGTGGTAGTCATGATAGTCTTCGAGGGGTGCTTGGCTCTGGTCATCTTTCCAGCCTCACAAGCGCCACAAAGATGATCTTTAAGGAATTTGACACCCTCAATGCCAATGACGTGCTTCTTCTTCACAAGCGTGTGCAAGTTCCTCATGCCAGCATGACCGAGTCGATGATGCCATAGCCAGCCTTCTGAAGCTTTTGCAAGTAGACATGTGGCAGGCTGTGGTCCTGCAGAGAAATCAACAATATACAAGTCTCCTCTCCTAAAGCCTTCGAAGACTTTGGAATTGTCAGATTCCTTGAGCACAAAGCAGCGATATTTGCCAAAGACAACAACCATATCAAGATCACAAAGCATTGAGACAGATGTGAGGTTGAATCCGAGGGACTCGACAAGCATGACTTTGTCCATGTGTCGATCCTTTGAGATTGCAACCCTACCTAGACCCAATACCTTGCTTTTGCCTTTGTCAGCGTAGGTGATATGCTTCAGATGCGATGGAGATAAAGGAGGGTCCATCAGTAAGCTCTTGTCACCGGTCATGTGATTTGTACATCCACTGTCAAGGACCCACTCAGTTGCTTTGGGTAAATCATCCTGCAGATGAATTAGTGCTTCTTACGAACTCATATACTTCAGAGTGAAGAATATGGCATCAGATTCATCAGACAGAAATTCATCAAATAATGCAACACATATATATAGTAGTATGAGGACGTGAGAAATGAGTGATTCATTTCTTCATGATTTCCTTGCGTCCTTTCAAGCATTCTCAGGTCTCCAGCAAATTCTTCAGACGATTAAGTTCGTCTGGAGACCTGACCCTGCATAAGAGATTAGTTCTTTTTCTTCACCACCCACATCTGGAGGGGTGGAAAAGAGTTCATCATTCTGCGAGCTCCATAAGAGAACGGTGGCATTGAAGCCAATGCACTTCGTTTCACATAAGCAGGGTTAGAGTAAGCATATGAGTAAGCAGAGAAATTCTTCGAGGATTTGTGAACATAATGATTTGAAGAATAATGCACATATTCATGACCCTTAGATTTTCCCTGCGAAATAGAAGCATTAGCACAATGATCCTCATATGAGGAATTTGATCCATATGAGGACTTGGATCCATATGAGGAATTTGATCCATGTAAGGATTTTGATCCATATGAAGACTTTGGTCCATATGAAGAATTTGATCTGGGGTTCCTATTCTTCACAGGTGGTGTCATGAGGACATTCACCTAAAGACTTTCAAGGCACCTTTTGGGAACCCAGATTTTCTTCATAGGAGGACCGTTCCTGTAGTTAGTTCCAACATATCTAGCAAATACTTCACCATTCTGATTTTTGAACAACTTATAGTTGGAGTCAAATGACTCATGAGATGAATATGAAGATTCACATGTAAAGCCAGATAAAGTGGATGGATCTACGGGAGGCCCTTTCGCAGCAACCCATGAGGTTTTGGGATACTGCTCAGGTTTCCAATAGGTTCCATCAGCATTGATTTTCCTCTCAAATGCAATACCCTCTTTCCTAGGGTTCCTGTTGACGATCTGCTTCTTAAGCACATCACAAAGAGCCTGATGAACTTTGAGGCTTTTGTACATGCCTGTCACATACAATTCCTTCAACCCTGCATTGTCAGTGATACTCGTGGTATCCTCAGATGAGGAATTTGTGAACATAGAAATAGTTGAAGAATTTGCAGCAATAGAAGCATTTGAACTTTCAGGTGAGGAATTAGCAGATTCTCGTACAATGCATTTCAAACATGGTGGAATAAATTCTTCCTGAGCGAAACTGATCTGTTGAGCAAGCAATGAATCATTTTCCTTCTGAAGATCTTCATGACTCACCCTTAGCTTCTCAAGATCTTGCTTTCTCTGAAGAAATTCATAAGAAAGCTTCACATGATCGGCTAAGAGTGTTTCATGATGACCTTGAAGATTATCAAACTTAGACTATAGTCATTGTAGATTATCAGTCAGAATTTGAGTTTGATTCATTTCCTCTCCCAACAGGTCATCGCTTTTGTCTAGCTGATTTTGAACCTTTTCCAAAGCCTTTTGTTGTTTTATGGCAATATTAGCAAGTTTGGAATAGCTACGTTTGAGATCATCATCAGATTCATCCTCACTTGATTTACAGGAGGGATATTTGAGTACCTTGGCACCTTTTGACATGAAGGATTAGGTGGGAGCGTAGTCATCGTTGCTGTCATCAGTAGTGTTGGGGAAGCCATTTTCCTCAGTGTTGAAGATGGACTTGCTGACGAAAGCAGTAGCGAAAGCTAGGCTCGCCACACCAGAGTCTGACTCCTCAGATGCCTCCTCTTCCTCATTTTCCTCAGATTCAGCTTCAGAGTCCATTTCCTTGCCAAAGAAGGCCCGAGCCTTTTTGGAACTGCTCTTCTTGTGAGATGAAGTCTTTGAAGATTTTGACGATGAGGACTTTGAAGATTTCTTCTTTTTCTTCGAGTCGTCTGAACTATCATCCTTGTATTTCTTCTTCTTTGATTCCTTTGCACACTGAGGACAATCAGTCATGTAGTGACCAGGTTTCTTGCATTTGTGGCAAGTCCTCTTCTTGTAATCATGGGATGAGGAATCTGATCTCATATCATCACCTCTTGAAGATTTTCCAAAGCGACCACGCCTTGAGAACTTCTGGAATTTCTTCATGAGCATTGCTAGCTCCTGGCTTAGTTATTCAGGATCACCAAGGCTACTATCATAATATTCCCCTTCAGATGAGGAAACTGCCTTGGCCTTCAGAGCACATGATCTTCCATAGCTTGGCACGTAGAGATCTCTCTTCTCAGCTTGTTGAAATTCATGAGTGTTCAACCTCTCAAGGATATCAGCAGGATCTAGTGACTTGTAGTCTCCACGTTCTTGAATCATCAGTGCTAGTGTATCGAATGAAGAATCAAGTGACCTCGGCAATTTCTTCACCACCTCATGGTTAGTGATGTCAGTGGCACCAAGTGCTTGAAGCTCATTTGAGATGTCAGTGAGGCGATCAAAGGTTTGCTGGACATTTTCATTGTCGAGTCTTTTGAAGCGGTTGAAGAGATTGCGAAGAACGTCAACTCGAGAATCACGTTGAGTTGAGATTCCTTTGTTGACCTTGGACAGCCTGCCCCAGATAAGCTTTGCAGACTCCAAAGCACTCACTCTGTCGTACTGTCCTTTGCTCAGATGGACACATATGATATTCTTCACTTGAGAGTCGAGTTGCTTGAATCTCTTCACATCAGCAGCGTTCACGGAAGGAGTGACACAGGGAACGCCATTTTCCTAAACGTATCAGAGATCATTGTCAATTGCCTCAAGATGCATGCGCATCTTATTCTTCCAGTAGGGGTAGTCCATCCCATCGAAGATAGGACACCCAGTCGAGACCTTGATCATGCCTGCAGTCGACATAACTAAAACTCCAGGTGGTTAAACCAAAATCACATAGAACAAGGGAGTACCTTGCTCCGATACCAATTGAAAGTGCGTTATATCGACTAAAGGGGGGTGAATAGGTGATTTTTATGAATTCATCACTGAGGAAATACTACTTGAGGAATTTCCTAAGCGATGAACAACTAGCAGCGGAATAAGTACTCAGGTGCATGCATAACAGGACAAGAACACAGTTATCATGATGAAATGAAACATACACAGAGCACAAGTAGCGTGTAACAGGATAAGCAGGCAAAATACAAGATGACTGAAGAAATAGAATTGAGGAAATTGAGAAAGTCTTCAGTCAAAGTCTTCAAACAGTAATGATCAATTTCATCAACAAGTAAATGAGAAAATGAAAGGGTTGAGGAAATAGAACTAGTAGCTCGGTGAAGACAATGATTGGTAGACCAGTTCCAACTGCTGCGACTGTTGTATGTCTGGTTGGAGCGGCTAGGTATTTAAACCAAAGGACACACAGTCCTCACCGTATTCTCCTTGAGCTAAGGTCACACAGACCTCGCCCAATCACTCGTGGTAAGTCTTCACATGTGACTTCCAAACCTTCACGGACTAGGTCACCCGGCGATCCACAATTCCTCTTGGATGCTCTAGACCTTGACGCCTAACCGTCTGGAAGATGCACAGTCTTCAAAGGTAACAAGCGTTGGTTCCACACAGGAACAATCTCTTCAGTGATGCTCAATCACTTTGGGTTTTAGGTGTTGGGTTTGGGTTTTTCCTCACTGATGATTTTCTCTCAAAGACCTCGGAGGATGGAATGCTCTTAATGACAAGTGTCAGTTTCTCTCGAAGCAGCCAACCAGCTAGTGGTTGTAGGGGGCGGCTATTTATAGCCGGGGAGCAGCCCGACATGACAAGACATAAATGCCCTTCAATGATATGACTGTTAGGTGGATAAGATGTTTGGGACAGCTGGCGCGTAGCACAGCAACGATCGAAAATTTGAGCTCTCAAATTCCTCAGGGCTATCATGATCCTCACTTATAGGCAATCCGCACTGGCAAATTCCTAACTCCTCAGTTAGAACAAATTCCTCAGAGAACAGAAGATCTTCGTCTCTATCACTGAAGAAATTGACTGAACTATATGAGATTTCCAATGGCTTCACTCGAAAGGATTGGGTATGTGTAGGCTTTGAGATGAGCATCACTTGGAAACTTTTCCTTAGTTTTACCTCGACCCCCTTTAATAGTACGGTGTATCCTATGACTCAAGAAAGAGAAAATGAAACTACGAAAACAAAAGTCTTCACGCTTCATAATCCTCGCATCAATATCAATGTCTTCAAGGTCACACCAATTTCCTCATTTTCAAAGTCTTCAAGAAAACCAAATTCTTCAACTGAAGACATTCATTTTTAGGGGTCGACTTTCTTCGTAAACATCAAACTCCTCATAGACTTATAGAACCTGTGTACACTCACAAACACATTAGTCACTTAACCTATAAGTCTTCAATACACCAAAATCACTAAGGGGCACTAGATGCACTTACAAATGCGCTCTTCCCCCTTGCCGAACCACAAGGGGCCGATGGCCCCATAGGTGGTCATGTGATACCACGACATCTTTGGCGCGCCAGGTAGGGGGAAGCACTTGCGCGAACCCGAGAGTGTAAGCAGCGCGCCGTCTTCATCATCGTTTTCTTCATCAACGGCTTCATCATCCATGGGGCCCAAAAAGAAATCTGGTGCTTCAGCTCACCCATCTACCTCGAAGGCTCCCTCGCATGCGGCCACTAATGCCGTGGGGGCTGCGGGGCAACATGGGAATGCCGACGCCACAGGGAACATGACTGGCGCAGGCAGCGCCATCACCATTCCCCCTACGGCTGAAGCAGGAGCAGGAGGCACCGGAGGAGGGCGACACCAACAACAACCCGACGGCCATGCTCCGCAAGGTGCGGGTGGGGAGAACGCTCCGTCTCCGCCTCCCCACCTTGCCGAGGGACACAGCCGCAGCGGTAACGCTCGCCCTGATGCAGATCGTCACCACTTAGCTGCCCCCACCGCGGGTGCGGCTACAGGGCCCGCACCACCCCAGGGCAAGCTAGCCGAGACGATGCACCAAATGGGGTCGTCAACCCCCAAGCGCATCCACCTCGTCGTCATGCCGCCCTGGCGACTGGCTCGCGGCGGTGAGAACATGGCGCCGCCACTACAGGCACCATCAGAAGTCGGGCGACGTCGCGAACCGCATTGTCGCCCATGCCAAGCACCGCTTCGGAGGCCATGGCGCGGGCCTAGCTCTTGTTGAGATTTCCACCAGCGACCAATCCAATGGATGAGTGGAGGGCCACTATCCAGAGCTTGATTGGTTTCACTAAGACGGGAGGATCACAGCAGGCAGGCCCGCCACGGCCTCCACCAACGACGACAACGGCCCAAGCCGCTGGCCGCACCGAGGGAGCCGTTCCGATGGTGCAGTCCCCTCCACGACAGCCAGTGCAGGGGCCGCAACCAGGGCCATGCGACCAAGAACCTGACAACGTATCAATGGCTTCGTCTGATTCTCAGACACGTCGAGACCAGCGACGGGTCCTGGAAGACAGGCGGAGGGAAGACACGCGCATCACCATCGAGCGACGCCGCGACACCCGCCACCAGTCTGATAGGCGCAATGGCCCTGACGTCGATGAACCCATGCCCGGTGGGGGCGGGTACCAGCCTTTCGAGGTTGGGTGCCCCGCCTTCACTCGTGAGCTGTGGCAAGTCCGTTGACCATCTGCCCGTACATTCAAACCAGAGATACCAGAAAAGTACGATGGAAGATTGAACCCGGCAGAGTTCTTGAGCATCTACACCATCGTTGTTCAAGCTGCCGGAGGAAGGGACGAGAGGGTGTTCGCCAACTACTTCCCTTTGGCACTCAAGCCAAATGTGAGGTCGTGGCTGATGCACTTGCCAGAGAACTCCATCTCGACCTGGGCTGATCTGTGCCATGAGTTTATTGGCGCCTTCACGGGCGACCATCAAGAACCAGGGCGGCCCAGCGACTTGCAGCTCCTCCCACAGAAGGAAGGAGAGAGTTTGTGGAAGTATATGCAGAGGTTCAGCCGGGTGCACGGGAACATTCCAGACATCCATCCAGCAGTTGTGATAGCTGTGTTCCAGTCCAACGTGCGCAACCGCAGGATACGTTCCAAAATGAACGTTCGGTTGCCCAAGACTGTGAATGAGCTATACACTCTGGCGGACAAGTGTTCCCGAACAAAGGAGGGGAGGCGACTCCCCGGTGAAGAAGATGGCGTCGATGTTGACTCAGAGGACGATGACGACGCCACCAATCAGAAGAAGAAGAAGAACAAGAAGCGCAAGGATAAAGCAGTGATGGCTGTTGAAGGAGCGAGCACTCCTAGTACCGGCAAGAAGGCCAAGACTGAGGCTCCCGGCAAGGAAGTTGCCGCGTGCGCTGACTGCCGGGAAGCCACGGCTGCCGAGAAGGCTGGGAAGGCTGACGGGCCGTACTGGAAGATCCATCGGACTAAGGGACACGATCTTCTAGAGTGTCATCAAGTTGAGCAGCTCATCAAGAAGCAGAAAGTTGAGTACGAGAAGCATGACAAAGAGAGAGACCAAGATGGTGCTGGTGGGAAGGGCCGAGGTGGCAGAGGAGGTCGCCCTGGCAAGGCCCCTTAGCATCAAGGGAAACCGGCCAAAGGCCGTGAGAAGAAGGGATGCGATGATGGGAGAAGGCCACTGACACCCTATGCATTGACAGAGGTGCGTCCTTGCACTCCTCTCACCGCCAGCTCAAACAGTGGGCACGTGAGGTCAATGTTATGGAGCCGGCGCAGATTCTTAGAAGCCGCTCAAGTGGTCCCGCACGCCCATCATCTTTGATGAAGAGGATCACCCTGACTGCACCACTGCGGTAGGTTGTTTGCCATTGTTGGTTTCACCAACGATTCGCAACCTCAAAGTCACAAAGATGTTGGTTGACGGCGGGGCCGGGTTGAATCTGATATCTCCAAAGGTCATCAGCAAGCTCCAGATAGCAGATGAAGAGCTCAAGGTTACCGGTACTTTCCAAGGCATCAACCCCGGCAGGAGTCGTCCTAAGGGGAAGATCACACTGCCAGTAACGTTCGGGGGGGAGCTGAACTACCGGACCGAGAAGATCGTGTTTGATGCGGTCGACCTCCCCCTGCCATACAATGGAATCCTTGGCCGCCCTGCCCTGGAAAAATTCATGGCGGCATCCCACTATGCCTACAACACTCTGAAGATGCCAAGACCGATGGGCGTCATTTCCATTCCATCAAACAAGAAGGACGCAGTCATATGCATGGATAAGATGTACCAGGAAGTAGTCGCTGCAGAGGCCGTAGAAGCTACCGCTCCCGCCAAGGAAAGCAAGAAAGGGAAGAAAGCTAGCAAAGACGCCAGCAAAGAATCCGGGAAGCGCGCCTCTTCGGATTGCGCTGCGCCTGTTGATGATTTGCCAGAGAGTTCCAATAGCAAGAGATCAAAGGTTGTTGTGCCTACTGTGAAGAAGGTCCCGGCAGGGTTGGTTGGCGCTGATGGTACATTTACTATCAGCTCCACCCTTGATGACAAATAGGAAAGCGCGCTCGTTGCCTTCCTGCGGGCGAATGTCGATGTGTTTGCTTGGCAACCATCTGACATCCCCGGTGTTCCCAGGGAGGTAATCGAGCACCACCTTGCTGTCTGCCCACATGACCGACCCGTCAAACAGAAGGTCCGAAAGCAACCATTGGAGCGGCAGCAGTTTATTACCGAGGAGATCAAGAAACTCGAAGCTGCTGGTTTGGTTAGAGGAGTGTTGCATCCAACTTGGTTGGCGAATCCAGTGGTGGTGCGCAAGGCAAATGGGAAATGGAGGCTTTGCATAGATTTCATAGATCTAAATAAAGCATGCCCGAAGGACCCATTCCCCTTGCCGCGCATCGATCAGATTGTGGATTCCACCTCTGGATGTGACCTACTTTCCTTCTTGGATGCCTACTCCGGGTACCACCAGATTTTCATGTCCGAAGAAAATGAAGAGAAGACCGCGTTTATAACCCCATGCGGCACGTACTACTTTGTACGTATGCCCTTTGGGTTAAAAAGTGCTGGATCCACTTTCGTGAGAGCAGTACAGATTGGTTTTGAGTCCCAGTTGCATAGGAATATTGAAGCCTACATGGATGATATAGTGGTCAAAACCAAGGACAAATCAACTCTCATTCAGGACTTGGAAGAGACCTTTGCAAATCTACGCAAGATCAACTTGAAGCTGAACCCAGAGAAGTGTGTGTTTGGCGTTCCTTCCGGCAAGCTGCTTGGCTTCTTTGTGTCCCACCGGGGGATAGAGGCCAACCCCGACAAGATCAAGGCAATTGAGCAGATTCAAGCACCCAAGACAGTTAAAGACGTGAGGCGTTTGACTGGATGTGTTGCCGCGCTAAGCAGGTTCATTTCCAAGTCCACCGAACGCGCCCTGCCATTCTTCAAAATTTTGAAGAAGGCTAGGCCCATGGAGTGGACCCCGGAGGCACACGCTGCGCTGCAGGATCTGAAGACCTATCTTTCCTCTGTCCCCATCTTAGTCGCTCCAAAACCACAAGAACCGTTGCTGCTATACTTAGCGGCAACCAATCAAGTGGTTAGCGCAACGCTGGTGGCGCAGCGGGAAGTAGATGAAGAAGTAGCTGCAACTGCCATCCCCTCTGGAGAAGGAAGTGAACTCGCCCCGGCAAGGTCAGAGGCAGATCAGAACAAGGAGGAGCGGGGTAATGGAGACAGCTCCAAGGTCGCGGCAAGGAAGAAAGTGGTGCAGCGCCCAGTGTACTTCATCAGCTCCCTATTGCAGGGGGCTAGGTCGAGGTACTCTGGTGTGCAAAAGTTGATTTTTGGCCTCATCATGGCCTCAAGGAAACTGCGCCACTACTTCCAAGCCCACGAGATCACGGTTGTCACCCACTTCCCCTTGCAACGCATACTGAGGAACCCTGAGGCCACTGGCAGGATAGTGGAATGGGCTTTGGAGTTATCCAGCTTTGGTTTGAAGTTCGAGAGCACGTCAACCATTCAGAGCAGAGCACTGGCGGAGTTTATTGCGGAATGGACGCCTACCCCTGACGAAGACGTGTGGGAGACAGTTATCCCCGGCAAGGAAGCGCCCCAAGAATGGATCATGTACTTTGATGGTGCCTTCTCCCTACAAGGTGCAGGAGCTGGCATGCTTCTTGTTGCTCCCTCTGGGGAGCACCTCAAGTACGTGGTTCAAATGCATTTCCCACGGGAGAAGGCTACCAACAATACAGCAGAATATGAAGGACTCCTTGTCGGGCTCAGGATCGCAACAGAACCAGGAATCAAGAAGTTGATCATTCATGGAGATTCGCAACTTGTGGTGAGGCAAGTGAACAAGGATTATCAAAGCCCATTGATGGAGGCATACATCAAGGAAGTGAGAAAGTTGGAGGAGCGCTTTGATGGATTGCAAATAGAGCACGTACCGCGTGAGGAAAATAGCATTGTTGATCATCTGTCAAAGTGCGCTGTGCAAAAACTCCCTGTGGAACCAGGGACTTTTGTTCTCCATCTGACTCAACCCTCCGCAAACCCGGCAACAATGGCCAGGAAGAGGAGGAAACTGGACTCCGGCAGGCCTCTCCTGGCAGAGCCCTCTGGGGTCCCCGGCAGAGAGGTTGGCGGGAACAACTCCGTTTCGCCCGGTGAGTAGCACCCTCCCGCTGAACCACCTGTTCCTGTAGTCGAGGCATGCGCTCCCATGAATGAGGAGGTGCCGCTAGTCCTTGTTGCCGAGCCTCAGGCTCTAACGTGGGCGCGGCACATAGTCCATTTCCTCCAAACAGGAGAACTTCCCGAAGAAGCTGAAAGAGTAGCCCGGAGGGCCAGTATGTATCAGTTCGTTGACGACACACTATAAGAAGAAGGCCCAACGGAGTGAAATTGAAGTGCATTTGCCGGGAAGAAGGAAAGGAACTGTTGGCATATATACACAAGGGTATATGTAGCTCCCACATTGGATCAAGGGCCCTGGATGGAAAAGCCTTCCGGAAAGGTTTTTTACTGGCCCATGGCCCTCCAAGATGCAATTGAGCTAGTCACCAAATGTGAAGCCTGCCAGTTCCACTCCAAGAATATCCATCAGCCTGCTCACGCTCTCTAGACGATCCCTTTGTCATGGCCCTTCTCGGTCTGGGGGCTCGACATCTTGGGCCCCTTCCCCCGTGCTATCGGGGGCTTTGAGTTCTTGTTCGTCGCTATCAACAAGTTCACAAAGTGGCCAGAGGTGGAGCCCGTGAGGAAGGTGACTGCACAGTCAGCTATCAAGTTCTTGAAAGGATTGGTGTGCCGTTTCGGAGTGCCCGCCAGGATCATCACTGACAATGGCACCCAATTCACAAGCCGCGCCTTCATGCAATACGTTCACGCCCTCGGAAGCAAAGTCTCATTTGCCTCTGTTGCCCATCCCAGAAGCAACGGACAAGCTGAGAGGGCAAACGTTGAAGTGCTACGAGGACTCAAGACAAGAACATATGATAGGCTGAAGAAGTGCGGCAGGCGGTGGATCGACGAGCTGCCGGTGGTTCTTTGGTCCCTCCGTACGACACCAAATCGAGCTACCGGGTAGACTCCCTTCTCCCTAGTCTATGGGGCAGAAGCAGTTATCCCCACGGAACTCATATACGGATCACCTCGAGTGCTTGCCTACGATGAAGTAGCGCAGGAACAGCACCGGCGTGACGATGTTGCGCTACTTGAGGGGAACCGTCTCCGGGCTGCTACGCGTGCTGCATGCTACCAGCAAGCCTTGCATCGCTATCACAGCCATAGGGTTCATGCCCGGAGCCTTGAGGAAGGTGACCTTGTCCTTAGGCGTGTTCAGTACGCCAAGGGTGCAAACAAGTTGACACCAAAGTGGGAAGGCCCTTACCGGGTAGTACGAGTCACCAGACCCGGCGCAGTTCGTCTAGAGACCGGAGATGGCATTCAGTTGCAAAACTCATGGAACATTGAGCATCTCCGTAAGTTCTACCCGTAAGGGGCGGCTGTCGGGCCCTGCCCGGCAGCCACCCTTTTGGACAAGCCTTGCCGATGTTGCATGTAACCCTTTGTACAAAGCCAGGCGCAGACCCTGAGCAACAGATGAATAAACGAAGCGCTGGGGGCCCCTCGAAAAGATTGCATGCATGCATAAGCATATCATGAGCATAGCATGATCATGTAGATGAGGTCGCATGTAGCACTATTTTCATCTGCACTAAGCTGTAGGGTTCTTGCTGTGGACTTGATCCCGAAGAGAAGAAATGAAGACAAGCCTAAACAGCGATCCCCGGCAAGCCAAACAGATAGGTTTCTTCTTATCCATACCTGTTCTGTAAGGTAAAAACTTGTGCATATGAAAACCTCATTACCTTCGAAACATACGCGCTCCCATCCTTTGCCCCGAATGTTGCTTCGGACAAGGTGGTCGCAGTTGCCTTTGATGGAGGGGGTTCGATGAGGGGTCGTTCCCTTTTTATAGTTTTATGCCCGGCAGGCCTTGCCCCATGGTAGCAAACTAAGGGTACCGGCAGGATAGTTTGTCGGGGGAAACTTGTTTACTTGAATGTATAGAGGCACCTCACCTCTGCATGGACATGATACATGCACAAGTACCCGGCAAGGCTTGTCTTTTTCATTAATATGCTAAGCAAGTACAGATCTTACAGAGCACAAACATGGATAAAGAAGTTTACATAATTTAGACTAAAGTTTGGCAAGTGCCTACATGTTTTAGACTGAAAAAAGATAAGTGCCCCGTAATCCCTTTCTTGTCCCTCTCTTCCTAGGGACTACGGTGGGAGGTGAAGAAGGTAAAAGGAGCGCCTAGGCCGAAGCCCGGCCTAACCTCGTCAAGCCCCGTGGCAAGGAGCCTGACAAGATCGAGAAGGTGCGGGCGAAGGTGATGGTGAAGAGAGCGGCGGAAGGGTCCCCCTGGCCACCGCCACCAGAGCCAGCCGGACGCGGCAGGGCGAACGAAGCTGCAGCCCGAGAGGAAGCCTGCCGGGGTCCAGCTGGAAGGCTGCTGGAGGAGCTGAGGGCACCATCCCCATTTCTGCATCCAACTCCCCAGCAAATCGCCTTGCTGGGAAAGAGATGCAGGTGCAGATGATGGTGCCGCCGCCTGACGGTGATGGTGTGGCTGGTGTTCAGCCGGAGTCGGAGCCGTCGTCCTCCCCATCGGCGCCGTTGTCATCGCCGTCACTATCCTCCTCGTCGCTGTCGCTCAAGGAGGAGCTTTCATCATCGGTCGAGCTCTCTGTGTAGCACCCTAAGCGAGCACCCGAGCACCCGAAGACCTTGACGGAGGCAGATCGGCCTCCATTAGTTTAAAATGGAGGACGTGCCCCTCTGACAAGCTGTGGGCGCGAGCAAAGGTTTTCCAGCCGCGTCGGAAGAGCATAACATGAGGAGTGGGGAAGTCCACATCCACCCGCATGCTGCCGTTGCAGGAACCCCTCATGTGCAGCTTCAACGCGCGTGGCTGTTCAAGCTCCATCACCCTCGCAAACGGAGTAGGGAGGCGGAGGCGACCGCGCAAGGGCTTGTACAGCCTGATGATGAATTCCAGCGGTTGGTCTCCGACGTGGCCCTGCATTGGGGGTTGAGCGGCCGACGGAGGGGCGGCCCGAGCGCCCCCTCGCCCTCCTCGACCCCGAGCACCACGACGATCGCGACCTCGTCCCCTCCTACCTCCTCTCGTAGCGGGCTCCGCCCCTACATCTTCGGCGGAAGGAGGGAGGCACTGTCGAGCAGAAGCCCTCGTTGCCACTACTGGGGTGCCATTGCATCCTCTTCCCCTCACCATGATGAAGAAACGACACCAGAAGAAAAAAGAAGGGAATGGATATGAGCCTGCACCCCCGCCCGCGTCCCCTTTTATAAGGAAAACGAGGCCGGGGGCTGGCCCCCTACTCAGGGGGAGCGACCGCCCCGCTCTGCCAATTTGGCTCCCTCCCACGCCACCAACGGCTCGTGGAATCGAGGCCGACCCCGTGTGCCAATCCATGGCGTGTGGATTTCTGCCATGGCACGCGTTTCCGCGCTCTACGCGTCCACCACCAACCCAACACAATGCATGCTGCACACGTGGCGGAAACGGCAGAAGCAGGGAAGATAGCGGAATGGCAGTTCCCGCCCCGTGAACGAGGGGCGTGGGTAGCCCACGGATCGTGGCTTACTAACTTCCCCACTACGTCTCGCACGACGCGCGGAAAAACCGAAAACTGACTCAAGCACAGGTTAATGGAGAAGCAAAGAAGATCTCAAAGGACGAGCTACCACAACCCGCTCGCCTGTGTACTAGATAGGGTCTACCCCGACGACGCTCGACAGTGCGTTCAGGCCAGGCCCGGGGGCTCCTGTCGGTGCAACAAACCCCCAAGTGTGTTGCCCGGACTATACACAGGCTCAAGAGCAAGGTTACGACGTTCAAGACAAGGCCAAGCAGAAGAGATGGCTCTTTGAGAAATCAAAGGGCGGATCAAGAAGACCAAGACCAACCAAATAAGCAAGATATCACTAAGGAAAAACCTCCCTTACCGGGCAGGCGAGCCTGGCGGGGTCGAGGTTACCCCAAGACAAGCCTCAAGACTCCCCCGGTAGGCTTGCTGGGGATGCCAAGGGTGGATTACCCCGCCAAAGCTCCACCGCTCCACCTCACAGCAATGCAAGTCACCCATCAGTGCGGTGTCGAGCCCCCAAGTGACTAAGTGGCTGTTACTTGGTATGTGGCAGGCCATTTCTGAGGAAGATCATCCCTAAATGACACCCGTCCAGGCGATGTGTCACGCGGGCAGGCGAAAAGGTGGCTGAATGGCACGGCAAGGCTTGCCGGGCTACGCCATGATGTGACACTAAGCAGCGCATTTATTGCACCCTGTCCTGTCTGTAGAGTTAGGTATGATAGCACTGTGGCTATCTAATCAGTGCATAATGACTGTTTTGCCATTGTGGTGACCCCTTGACCTATAAAAGGAGGGCCGTGGCTACCTTAGAAAGGATTCGGACCCTTGTACACTCGTACGCGCGTAGCTGCTCTCGCCCTGAGGCGACCTTGTCGGGCTAGAGCGCTGCGTCTCCACCACGGTCCTTCCATCAATCCACCAAAGCAGGACTAGGGTTTTACGCCTCGCGGCGGCCCGAACCTGGGTAAAACTGCCCATGTCATTGTTGTCGTGCTGCTCTGTGCTTTTCGCTCTTTGTGCAATGTGCTCTTCCCCCTTGTCGAACCACAAGGGGCCGATGGCCCCATAGGTGGCCGTGTGATACCACGACAGCTCGTTACGCAGAGCCGGCACTAGGCACGGAATCCTAATAGTTCTAGTACTCAATCCTACCCCTTGCAAAGCCAAGGGGGTCACAGGAGGCGACTGATGAGACACCGTGTTAACCGCTTCCGCCTCTCGCCGCGCGCGGGCCATGTCCATGATTTCCTGAGCATCTGGGGCTCCATGCCGAGGCGAGTCACGCGGCTGCACGCGTATCCGTCGGGCATTGCTGGAACCTGCTGGTGATTCAGCGTGGCGGCTCCTGCTGCGACTTGGGTGCGGGGTGGAGTGGAGTCGCTGATGACTATAGGAATAGTTTGCTTGCTGGGAAACTACAGTTTTCAACATCTCAATGGCGTGCAAAGCTTCCGTCTCAACTGGGGTGTTCCCCGTGATTGGAAGTGCGGCGAGGTTGGTAGCTGCTGCCAACAAGTTATCAACAAGATTGGAGAAATGACCCGCCGGTGTCACAAAGTGGTCAGGGGTCGTTCGAACATGCGGCTGTGGCTGAGCCGGCTCGAGCTGATGCTGCTGAGGCGGCTGATGAGGCTGAGCCGGATATGGCTGCCCATTCCCATCTGGGGACATGATCCGGTTCAATTGGGGTGTAACCGGGGCCCCCGGGTACTCGTAACAGCCCCGGGCGCAGGCGTACTGAACAGACGTGTGCGCTCAAAACCGGGGGGCAGGCGACTCTCATGTCATCTCCTGTGAACCACCTCAGAAGCGTTCTGACAGAGGCCCATGCGCCAGGCCTCTATCCTTAGGCCTTCTGCTTCATTATGGACCTGGGCTTGTAGCTGCATCATGCGAGTGTTCTCAGCGTTGATGTCTTCCTGAGCTTTAGCCATCTGCTCACGAAGCTTAGCTACCTCTGCATTGTGCTCTTCCTAGTTCTCCACCATCAGTGGTGACGCAAGGAGTGTTGTCAGGGAGGCGACTAGTTCTAAGAGAACTTGAGCCAGCGTTTTAACTGGGCCAGACGCGCTGGGGTCAGCTGCTAACGCGCCGGCTCCTCCCATGGCGCCTGCTATAGTGGAGTCGAGGGCTGGCGCTGTGCCTGCCATATAGATGGTGGTCCAATGGGGCGACTCATGGTCGTTTGGGGCCAGTTCATCATCAGAGCAGCCCCCAAGCCTGCCATCGTACAATGGGTGGATCGACTCTGTCTCCCCAACCGATGACTCGCCGTCGGAGTAGGCAAGGGTGTTCCCACCGGACGTGGAGTTATCCGCGAGATCGACCCCCTGGGTGAAGCCGACGAAAACGTGGTTCCGGACGGCTTGAGCCCGGGCGAGTTGCGTCCACCGAGCCGGCTCGACGATGTCGGTGAAGATGTCTGGCTCGGGTCCTGATTCGCCAATTTTGCCGATGAAGACATGGATCTTGCCGAAGGGGACCCGGTATTCGTACTTGATCGAGTCGGCCTCAGGGTCCCAGCCAGAATCGTCGATGTAGAGCTTGCCGCGATGACTCTTGGTCATGTGGCTAATCGCATATCCCTCGATCCCTGGGAGAGCTCCCTCCAAGAACTCAACACACCCGAGCGATAGCCCCACGGTGGGCGCCAACTATCGTGGTTTTGTCACGGCAGAAGTCCTCGTGAAAGGACTTAGCCTTGAGGCCACCGCCGCGAGGTAGTAGCTTGAACGGGGTTGATCGGAATTGAAAGACAAGGGTTTACCCAGGTTCGGCCCCTCACGGTGGAGGTAAAAGCCTACTCCTGCTTGGTTGATATTGATGATGATGATCTCGACTACAAGGGTACGACTTGGCTAACCTAGTACTCGAGATTGTGTAACTTAGTCCTTCCTGCCTCAGCCCCCCCCCCCCCTTATATACAGGTTGAGGCCCAGAAATGTCTCCAACGTATCTATAATTTTTGCTTGTTCCATGCTGTTATATTATCATTCTTGGATGTTTTACAATTATTTTATAGCAACTTTATATCATTTTTTGGGACTAACCTATTGACATAGTGCCCAGTGCCAGTTGCTGTTTTTTGCTTGTTTTTTACTTCGCAGAATATCAGTACCAAACGGAGTCCAAACGCAGCGAAACTTTTTGGAGAATTTTTATGGACCAGAAGACACAAGATGAGCCAAAGAAGTACCAGAGGGGTGCCCCGAGGCGGGCACAACCCACCTGGGCGCGCCTGGGGGCCCAGGCACGCCCTAGTGAGTTGTGCCCACCTCGGTGGCCTCCCGCACCGCCTCTTCGCCCTATAAATACCCAAATATTCCAAAAACCCTAGGGGAGTCGACGAAACACAATTCCAGCCGCCGCAAGTTCCAGAACCATGAGATCCAATCTAGACACCATCACGGAGGGGTTCATCATCCTCATTGGTGCCTCTTCGATGATGTGTGAGTAGTTCATTGTAGACCTACGGGTCCGTAGGCAGTAGCTAGATGGCTTCTTCTCTCTTTTTGATTCTCAATACAATGGCCTCTTGGAGATCTATTTGATGTAACTCTTTTTGCGGTGTGTTTGTTGGGATCAGATGAACTTTGAGTTTATGATCAGATCTATATCCATGAAAGTTATTTGAGTTCTTTGATCTCTTTTATGCATGATTACTTATAGCCTCGTATTTCTTCTTCGAATCTTTGGTTTAGTTAGGCCAACTAGATCGATTTTTCTTTTCATGGGAAGAGGTGCTTTGTGATGGGTTCGATCGTGCGATGTTCTTTCCCAGTGACAGAAGGGGCAGCAAGACACGCATGTATCGTTGCTATTAAGGATAACAAGATGGGGGCTATTCCTTCATGAATAGATCTTGTCTACATCATGTCATCGTTCTTATTGCATTACTCCATTTCTCCATGAAATTAATACACTAGATGCATGCTGGATAGCGGTCGATGTGTGGAGTAATAATAGTAGATGCAGGCAGGAGTCGGTCTACTAATCTTGGACATGATGCCTATATAATGATCATTGCCTGGATATCGTCATAATTATTTGATGTTCTATCAATTTCCCAACAGTAATTTGTTTACCCACCGTATGCTATTTTCTTGAGAGAAGCCACTAGTGAAATCTACGGCCCCCGGGTCTATTCTTTATCATATTTGCTTTCCGATCTATTTTTATTCGCTTTTATTTTCAGATCTATTATTCCAAAAACCCAAAAATACCTTGCTGCACCATTTTGCTATTTATTTTATTTCGTGTTTTATCGAGATCTATTTATCCAATCTATCACAATTTTTATCTCGTCAACGTGCAAATTTCCGACACCGTTACCCGTAGAGGGATTGACAACCCCTCCTAATCGTCAGGTTGCAAGTATTTGTTATTTGTGTGCAGGTACTGTTTACATAGTGTTGCTTGGTTCTCCTACTGGATTGATACCTTGGTTTCATAACTGAGGGAAATACCTACCGTAGCTGTGCTGCATCATCCCTTCCTCTTTGGGGAAATACCGACGTGGTTCAAGCGACATCAAAAGGAATTTCTGGCGCCGTTGCCGGGGAGACATCATCAACATCTATCAGGTTCCTAATCACAAATCTCATCTCCTTGCAATTTACATTATTTGCCATTTGCCTCTCATTTTCATCTCCCCCACTTCACAAAAAATTGCCTTTTTATTTGCCTTCTTTTTCGTTCGCCTTTTTCTCATTCGATCTTTTGTTTGCTTGTGTTGCCATGTGCCTCCTATATGCTTGCATCTTTGTTTGCTAAAAATCTATTGATATGGATCCCCATCCACTTGCTAATCTTTTTAAAAGATCCAATCAGGATGAACCAATTGCTAGTGAGTTGAGTGCACTAGATTATCTTTATGAAGTTTTGGTTGAGATTCGTGAATCTGAAAATTGTGATGAAGAAATTTATGAAGTGATTCATGATAGCTCTTTGGATGAAAAGCATGGTTGCAATGATGTTATTATAAATTCTATTAATGTCAATTGTGCTAATAATATGCAAAACCCCAAGCTTGGGGATGATAATATTGCTATGCCCACTACTTATTGCAATGATCATGATTGGGGTGATAATGATTCTTATGATCTTGAAAATTTATTTAAACATCATGATGAATATGCTTGCGATAATTTTGAAAGTGGGTTTGGAAGAGCGTCAACTTTATATAATAATAATCCCACATATTTGAAGAGTGTTTAATCTTATGAGATTTTTGATAAAAGTGGGTTTGGAGAGGTCATGACTTTATTTGATGATAATCCGACTATTTTGGAAGAGTGTCAACTTTGCATGCATGTGGATCATGAAGAGAATTTTTTATGTGATAGTTATATTGTTGAAATTGATTATGATCCTACATGTAATTATTATGAGAGAGGAAAATATGATTGTAGAAATTTTCATGTTACTAAATTACCTCTCTTTATGTTGAGATTGTCAATGTTTTATTCCTCCCCTTTGCATATGCTAGATAATTCTTGTCTTGATAATTTGTTTGCTTATAAAATCCCTATGCATCGGAAGTATGTTAGACTTAAATGTGTTTGTCACATGTATTGTGATGCTCACTTTGTGTTCCAATTCTTGTCTTTCATGCGAGCATCATCAAAATTACTTATGCCTAGCTAGGGGCATAAAATGATAGCGCTTGTTGGGAGGCAACCCAATAAATAAAATTTATTTTTGCCTTTTTCTTTATGTTATTAAGTGTGTGCAAAATTATGCCTCTGTTATGATTGTGTTTTTTATGTTTTAATTAGTGTTTGTGCCAAGTAAAGCCTTTGGGATAGCTTTGGTGATAGTTGATTTGATCTTGTTGAAAAACAGAAACTTTTTTGTCTAGTAACATAATTGTCTAAATTAACATAAGCGACGAAAAATTCTGAATTTTTTACCAAATATTGATATACAAATTTCCTATATTTTCCTAATTTTTCAGATTTTTGGAGTTACACAAGTATGATAACACTTCTCATCTTTACAAACTGTTCTGTTTTTGATAGATTCTATTTTCTTTGCATTGTGTGCTTATTTTGATGAATCTATGGATTGTATCGGGGGGTATAAGCCATGGCAAAGTTTGAATACAGTAGATATAATGCAATAACAAAATTTGAATGGGTTTTATATAGTACTTAAAGTAAAGATTAGTTTTCTTATACTAACGGATCTCACGAAGGTTTTGTAAAGTTTTGTGTGATTGAAGTTTTCAAGTTTTGGGTGAGATCACGATGGATGAAGGAATAAGGAGTAAGAAAAGCCTAAGATTGGGGATGCCCCATGGCACCCCAAGTTAATATTCAAGGAGAAACAAGCAACTAAGCTTGGGGATGCCCCGAGTGGCATCCCCTCTTTCTTCTAACGACCATCGGTATTTTACTTGGAGCTATATTTTTATTTGTCACATATCATGAGTTTTGCTTGGAGCGTCTTGTATTATATGAGTCTTTTCTTGTTTTGATTTTTAGTTTGTCACAAGTATCCTTGCTGGACACACCTAGTTGAGAGAGCCAAAATTATGCTATGATTTGTTAGAATTGCTCTTTATGCTTGACTTAAATTTTTGAGCTATGGAATTGCTCTAGTGCTTCACTTCTATCTTTTTGAGCATGATGTGCTTTAATATTTTTGAAGAAATGCTCTCATGCTTCACTTAGATTTGTTTGAGAGTTAGTAAATTTTTTAAGAAAATCTCTCATGCTTCACTTATATTAGTTTGAGAGACAAAAAAATTTATGCTCATGTTCTTCACTTAGATTTGTTTGAGCTTGTCAAAAGTAATTGCAACATATGAAACTAGTCCCAAAGTGACAGATATTCAAGAGGGATATAATAAAAACTTTCATGAAGATCATTAGACAAAATAAACTTGATTCTTTGTAATAGTTTTGAGATATGATGATAGTGATATGTGAGTCATGTTGGTGAGTAGTTATGCTTTAGTAAGAATATTGGTGTTAAGGTTTGTGATTCCCTATGCAAGCACGAAAGTCAATAGTTATGCCATGAAATTATATCCTACTTGTGGTGCATTATTCGGTGTTAGTTATGCTTAATGCTCGCTTATGTGATTTTTTGTTTCTTGGTTGGTTGCTTCTCAATCTTTTTGCTAGCCTCCACTTGTACTAAGTAGAAATACTACTTGTGCATCCAAAATCTTTAAACCCAGTTTTGCCATATGAGTCCACCATACCTACCTATATGCAGTATTCTCGTGTCGTTCTAAGTAAATTTGTATGTGCCATCTTTAATTTTCAAAATAAATTTCCTTTTCGTGTGCTCTTACCGCTCATGAAGCGGCAGGGGGTGGCTAATATTTTCCATGCTAGATGTGTTATTCTCAAGATGAGTGTTTATTCACTTGTCATTGCACGAGAGTGCGGCGGTAATAGGGATGCCCGGTCCCGAAATGAAAAAGAAATTTACTTTATGTTATCAAATAATAAATTCCATGGAAAGTGAAAGAATGGTGGAAAAAGGAATAAACTTTATTTTCTGTTTGGGAACCGCCTATGATATATCTAGCATGGAAAGTGTTGGGAATTACTCGGTCGTTTTCGTTGACGGGAAAAGTATGCCTCTCAAATTTTTTATCTCTCAATTTAAGCTTTGAGCTCTGGCACCTGTACAAATCCCTACTTCCCTCTGCGAAGGGCCTATCTATTTACTTTATGCAATTTTTATTTTTATTTGAGTCTCCATCTTCTCTTATAAAGCACCAACTAAGGGGCACTATGATCGTACTTGAGCATTAGATGTAGCTAATATGCGAGTGTGTTTCATGAATGGATCAATGATTGAGCATGATGGGCTAGGGATAACTTTCTTTAGTGTTGATATTTTGAAAGACATGGTTGCTTGTTGATATGCTTGAGTATTGAAATCTTCATGTCAAAACTAGACTATTGCTTTGAACCATATAAAAGTCCAAATGTCCATGCTACAAAAGAAAAGAATATGTGATGAACATGTTAGGCAGCATTCCACATCAAAAATTCTGTTTTTATCATTTACCTACTCGAGGATGAGTAGGAATTAAGCTTGGGGATGTTGATACGTCTCCAACATATCTATAATTTTTGCTTCTTCCATGCTGTTATATTATCATTCTTGGATGTTTTACAATCATTTTATAGCAACTTTATATCATTTTTGGGACTAACCTATTGACATAGTGCCCAGTGCCAGTTGCTGTTTTTTGCTTGTTTTTTACTTCGCAGAATATCAGTACCAAACGGAGTCCAAACGCAGTGAAACTTTTTGGAGAATTTTTATGGACCAGAAGACACAAGATGGGCCAAAGAAGTACCAGAGGGGTGCCCCGAGGGGGGCACAACCCACCTGGGCGCACCTGGGGGCCCAGGCGCGCCCTGGTGGGTTGTGCCCACCTCGGTGGCCTCCCGCACCGCCTCTTCGCCCTATAAATACCCAAATATTCCAAAAACCCTAGGGGAGTCGACGAAACACAATTCCAGCCGACGCAAGTTCCAGAACCACGAGATCCAATCTAGACACCATCACGGAGGGGTTCATCATCCTCATTGGTGCCTCTCTGATGATGTGTGAGTAGTTTATTGTAGACCTACGGGTCCGTAGGCAGTAGCTAGATGGCTTCTTCTCTCTTTTTGATTCTCAATACAATGGTCTCTTTGAGATCTATTTGATGTAACTCTTTTTGCGGTGTGTTTGTTGGGATCCGATGAACTTTGAGTTTATGATCAGATCTATATCCATGAAAGTTATTTGAGTTCTTTGATCTCTTTTATGCATGATTACTTATAGCCTTGTATTTCTTCTTCGAATCTTTGGTTTAGTTAGGCTAACTAGATCGATATTTTTCTTGCCATGGGAAGAGGTGCTTTGTGATGGGTTCGATCATGCGGTGTTCTTTCCCAGTGACAGAAAGAGCAGCAAGACACGCATGTATTGTTGCTATTAAGGATAACAAGATGGGGGCTATTCCTACATGAATAGATCTCGTCTACATCATGTCATCGTTCTTATTGCATTACTCCATTTCTCCATGAACTTAATACACTAGATGCATGCTGGATAGCGGTCGATGTGTGGAGTAATAGTAGTAGATGCAGGCAGGAGTCGGTCTACTAATCTTGGAAGTGATGCCTATATAATGATCATTGCCTGGATATCGTCATAATTATTTGATGTTCTATCAATTGCCCAATAGTAATTTGTTTACCCACCGTATGCTATTTTCTTAAGAGAAGCCACTAGTGAAATCTACGGCCCCCGGGTCTATTCTTTATCATATTTGTTTTCCGATCTAATTTTATTCGCTTTTATTTCCAGATCTATTATTCCAAAAACCCAAAAATACCCTGCTGCACTTTTTTCTATTTATTTTATTTCGCATTTTATCGAGATCTATTTATCCAATCTATCACAATTTTTATCCCGTCAACATGCAAATTTCCGGCACCGTTACACATAGAGGGATTGACAACCCCTCCTAATCGTCGGGTTGCAAGTATTTGTTATTTGTGTGCAGGTACTGTTTACATAGTGTTGCTTGGTTCTCCTACTGGATTGATACCTTGGTTTCATAACTGAGGGAAATACCTACCGTAGCTGTGCTGCATCATCCTGAAAGTGCGTTATATCGACTAGAGGGGGGGTGAATAGGCGATTTTTATGAATTCATCACCGAGGAAATACTACTTGAGGAATTTCCTAAGCGATGAACAACTAGCAGCGGAATAAGTACTCAGGTGCATGCATAACAAGACAAGAACACAGTTATCATGATGAAATGAAACATACACAGAGCACAAGTAGCGTGTAACATGTAAGCATGCAAAAGACAAGATGACTGAAGAAATAGAATTGAGGAAATTGAGAAAGTCTTCAGTCAAAGTCTTCAAATAGTAACGATCAATTTCATCAACAAGTAAATGAGGAAATGAAAGGGTTGAGGAAATAGAACCAGTAGCTCGGTGAAGACAATGATTTGGTAGACCAGTTCCAACTGCTGTGACAGTTGTACGTCTGGTTGGAGCGGCTAGGTATTTAAACCAAAGGACACACAGTCCTCACCGTATTCTCCTTGAGCTAAGGTCACACAGACCTTGCCCAATCACTTGTGGTAAGTCTTCACAAGTGACTTCCAAACCTTCACAGACTAGGTCACCCGGCGATCCACAATTCCTCTTGGATGCTCTAGACCTTGACGCCTAACCGTCTGGAAGATGCACAGTCTTCAAAGGTAACAAGCGTCAGTTCCACACAGGAACAATCTCTTCAGTGATGCTCAATCACTTTGGGTTTTAGGTGTTGGGTTTGGGTTTTTCCTCACTGATGATTTTCTCTCAAAGACCTCGGAGGATGTGATGCTCTTAATGACAGGTTTCAGTTTCTCTCGGAGCAGCTAACCAGCTAGTGGTTGTAGGGGGCGGCTATTTGTAGCCGGGGAGCAGCCCGACATGATAAGACATAAATGCCCTTCAATGATATGACCGTTAGGTGGATAAGATGTTTGGGACAACTGGCGCGTAGCACAGCAACGGTCAGAAATTTGAGCTCTCAAATTCCTCAGGGCTATCATGATCCTCACTTGTAGACAATCCGCACTGGCGAATTCCTAACTCCTCAGTCAGGACAAATTCCTCAGAGTACAGAAGATGTCCGTCTCTGTCACTGAAGAAATTGACTGAACTGTATGAGATTTCCAATGGCTTCACTCGAAAGGATTGGGTATGTGTAGGCTTTGAGATGAGCATCACATGGAAACTTTTCCTTAGTTTTACCTCGACCCCCTTTAACAGTACGGTGTTTCCTATGACTCAAGAAAGAGAAAATGAAACTATGAAACAAAAGTCTCCACGCTTCATAATCCTCGCATCAATATCAATGTCTTCAAGGTCACACCAATTTCCTCATTTTCAAAGTCTTCAAGAAAACCAAAGTCTTCAACGGAAGACATTCATTTTTAGGGGTCGACTTTCTTCGTAAACATCAAACTCCTCATAGACTTATAGAACCTGTGTACACTCACAAACACATTAATCACTTAACCTATAAGTCTTCAATACACCAAAATCACTAAGGGGCACTAGATGCACTTACAATCTCCCCCTTTTTGGTGATTGATGACAAATAGGTTAAGTTTTCAACGGGGATAAAACATGTGAAGTGTAAATACTGATATTGTGGAATTTGATTGCAAGATATAGAAGAACTCCCCCTGAAGATGTGCACATTGAGGAACTTGCTTTGGATTGCAAATGCACATTGTAGAGTAATATCATGGAGATCTCCCCCTATATCTTGTAATTCATACACGCATTTAACATGTGATATGAAAAATTTGAAATGCATGATGAAATATGGTGTCTGACGAAATTCAGCATGCGTGCATTAAGGTACTTGAGGAAATAAGCATGCAGAAAGCAGTTCAAAAGTATCAGACCACCATAGGACTTAAGTTTACAACTCATCAGAGCAAACACCTCAGAAGAGCAAGAGTTGTAACTTAAAGAAAACACAGCCCATATATAAGACCCGCTTGAAGACTAACCCAAATTTCTCCCCCTTTGTCATCGAATGACCAAAAGGACGAAAAATGAGGTTGATGGAGGAGTGCCAGCATTGTTGGGTCGTCCGTTGAGGTAGGGCATGCCGCAATGTCGTTGAGGTCTTCAGCTTCATCCGTCTCACACGATGAAGAATATGAACTTGTGACGAGTTGAGGAACTTTGACCTTCTTGAATTTCTTCGAAGGTGGCTAAGACCAGTCAAATTCCTGTTGAAATCCCATCTGCTTGAGATCTTCATCACCGTAAAGGTGAGACAATATGGCCCAAGTGCGATCGAAGATTTCATGAGCATAGTAGTGATTCTTCTTCACAGTGTTTTGCGTGACAGTCATGTTTTGAAGAATTGAGCCAAATTGATGCTTGACCCACTTGTGATTGCGATCGACCTTCTGATGAAGACTTAGAAGAAGCTCACGATCAGTCATCACTCGTGGAGCAGTGGCTTGAGGATTTGGCTTTGAGGCTTTTGCGGCAGAGTCTTGCGTTGCAGAGTCATCATTGGTGGAATAAGATGCAGCTTTGCGAAACTGACCATCCAATGGACGAGTGCCTTCATCAATGACAACAGCTTTGCCTTTTTCATCAGCTGAAGAAATTGTCCGCTTGAGGACTTCAATGGGAGGCAAGAAGCTTAGGTGATTCTGACAATATGCCTTGTAGTGAATTGAAGACCTGGTTCTGATGAATTTCATAATCCATGGAGCATAGGGCTTCAACTCAAATGGTGATAGTGCAACATTCGCCAAAGTCCTCATGAAGAAATCGTGGTAGTTAATGGGAATACCATGTATAATGTTACATAGTAGATTTTTCATGATGCCAACAACCTCTTCTTCTTCTTCTTCAGAGTTGTGGCCTTTGATCGGACTGAGGGTTTTGGTCAGAATGCGGTAGATTGTTCTTGGCACATAAAGCAAATCCTTCACTAAGAAGGTGGTTCTCTGAGCTTGGCCTAGACGCAAAGGCTTCATCAGTACTTGCATGAGATGATTTTGAAGTTCAGGTTCTTCATACATGCGCCTTGCGCCTTCAGCAGGAGGACTAACTGGAACAGCATGAAGCAATTCAGAGGCCGGAGCTTTGTAGTGAGTGTTCTCAGTCATCCAATCAAGCACCCAGGAATTAACATCATCCACATTTCCAGTGAGGTGCAAAGTAGCATAGAATTAAAGAATTAGCTCTTCATTCCAATCGCAGATGTCAGCACAGAAATTCAGGAGCCCAGCTTCGTGAAGAACATTGAGGACTAGTTGAAAGCATGGGATGGACTCCATATCCACATGAGGAATTTGACGGTGCTCAAATACCTTGTCCTTGTCAAACAGAACGGCTGCAAAGAAATTCATCTGACTAGCTGTCCAGAACCTCTTGCGCCGAAGTCTTGCTGAGTCATAAGGATTGACATCAGTGAAGAAATGATGTTCATCAAAGAAATCAGCAGCCTTAAACATTGGCCTCTTTGCATGAGCATTTTGTTGCTTGGGCTGAAGATTTGCAGTGGAAGGTTTTACAACCTCTTGAGTCATAGCTTCAGGAACAGCAGACTGAGGAATTTTAGTGGCAGTTTCATCAGCAGCAGTCTGAGTCTCCATTTCTTCAGCTGTTGTAGCTGGAATGTCTTCAGGAATGGAAAGAAGAGAAGTTTGACGTCCTTCAGATCCCGTTTGAATTTCTTCATCCAACTGCTCTAAAGAAGCAGCAGAAGGATTATCTTCATCTGTGTCATCTGGAATGACATATTCCTCACCAAATGGAATGAGCTCCTTTGATGGTACAATTCAGATCGGAACAACATCAATTGGGTTAGTGAAGGAACTTGTCAAAGTCCTCTCTTTCTTGGGAGCTGAAGACTCTGCAGTGGTTGATGCTTTCCTCTTCTTCACAGCTGCCTTCTCCGCAGCTTTTGTTTTCTTCACTTCTGATGCAGAAGGAAGACTGATTTTCCTCACTGTTGAAGATTTAGCAGGAGGAGCAGATGGAGCCGGTTCAATTTCTTGAGGCACAACTGATGCAGTTGCCCTGGCAAGTTCAGTTTCTTCAGGCGCAGCAAATTCTTCAGCTGGCCTGTGTTGTTCTTCAGGCGCAACATTGGTGGTTGCCCTGGCATGGTCTTCAGGAGCTGGAATTTCTTCATCTGCCCTGGTAGCTTCTTGGGCAGACTGATTTTCATCAGCTACGCTTTCATTTTCTTCAACAGACTAAGCAGAAGTATCAGCCTGAGGAATTTGTCGTTGTGATGGTGCTGCAACATTAGTCTTGAGGTTCTTGGCAAGCTTGACAAACCTGACATTGGCACCTAGCCAATCGACATAATATCTATCAAATTCATCACTGAGACCTTTGATTTCCTTTTGCAGAGTTACTAGTTCTTCAGGAGACTTGTTCAGAACGTTGTTCTTCAGAAAACGCTCCTTCTTGTACTGAGCCTTCTTGACTTGTCTGCCCTTTTCAAATTTCCATTTTTCTTCACTTATGAATGCCGACAACATATGACTTTGACCAGGAGTGAGGTTTAGGTCAGGCAGTGGAGTGTTTGGATCTTTGTGCCAGAGTTCGATGAAATCGAGGATCTTCTTTGGATCCAGCATTAGAGGCACAGAACTGCCTTTGGCTCTAGCGGCCCTTTCTTGTCTGTCCCTGATGATTTCAGCAAGTTCTTCATCATCAGCTTCATCGTCATCAGACGGGACATGGAACGCCACTTGCTTCTTATGAGGACTTGGCCTCGTTCCACGTCCAACAGTGGCCTTTTTCTTCAGCTGAGTTGGACCAGTTGAGGACAGTGGTGGAGCTAAGGATTTTGTGGCAACAGAGGGGATTGGTACAACCCTTGAATAAGTTGACTGAGGAATTTGCCTTGAGGACTTGGACTATGAAGAACTTGGCCGTGAGGGCATTGCTGTTGAGGAACTCGGCTTCACAGCAGATTTCTTCGGCATAGCCTTTTTAGGCTTACTGGCAGAGGCCTCAGCAGTAGCAGCTTGAGAATCCTCATTGAATTTCTTCACTGCTTCTTCTGCAATTTTAGCCAATTTGGCTTGGCGCTTGGCCCATTCTTTAGGAAATTCCTCACCACGCCTGATGTTGGTGGGATCAGCAACGTGGCCAGCTGCCAATGGAGGTCTTGGACATCGAGGGTTTACGGCGAATTTCTTCATGTACTTTGGAGTGACATAGCGGTATTCCCTTCATTCCTTAGCCCATCTCCTCTCTATTCTCTAGATGCGCACTTTGCGCTGAGTCTTGGTCTCCTTGCCATGAGTTGCTTCATCGGGTGTGCAATATTCATCATATATTTCTTCAGGTATCTCAAAAGCAGTGTTTGTTTCTGGCCTCTTGCCTCCTTTCTGAGGTCTCTTCCCATCTGCCATTTTCCTCACTTGAGGACTTTGAACTTTGGATGTTTCTGAGGAAGTATGCAAATTATCTTCGAGGAACAATACAAATGAGTTAAGTTGATGAGAACCTAGTGATTCAGCAGCGGACATTTTGTACCTGTGAACAGAGTATAGGTGCGAAGAATTTGGAGAGGTCATATGCGTTCTCAGAAATTTTCAAAAGTATCAAGTTTGAGGAATTTGACCATAGGTGTCTTGAGGAATTTTGCTAAGCGTTCTTAACTTAGGTTCCAGAGTTGTATAGATTTGAAAAATCCACACAATTGAGGAATCTTGAAGAAAAACATAGCTTAGAGAAACAAATCAAGATACAGAAGCATTTGGGTGTTTAAGGAGTGGGAAGTTGAAGAATAAACACCTTTTGAAGATTTTGTAGAAATCATAAGAATCAAAGTAGGGCAGTAAAATTAGATTTTATTTACCCTGGACGAAGAACACAATGAACTAGAGGTGGAGTTGGAGAAGTTCGTCCGTTTAGATATCCCACGCCCTAACTTGGCGGCAGGAGACAGCTACGGCGATGGCGGAGTGAAGATATCCGCGGTCGGCGCGAGTACGACAGTGACGAGGTCGAGGCAGTGAAGCTCTTCCTCACCGACGATGATGGAGTGTAGCGGCGGTGCTAGGTCTGAGAGCTCGAGCGAGATTGAGGTCGAGCGGAGTGAATGAGGTCTGAGGAAGGGAAGGGGTATTTATACCCACGGTGAAAAAACTGCTCGTCAGAAGATTTTGGATAAACATGCCCCTGACCCTTACTATCCTATCGACATGTGTCACCCACGTACTGAGAGGTGGAGATCGTGGGTGAATATTTTAATCCATTGTGGGATGCGGAACGGTTTGAGCGGCAACAGCCGAAAATTTGAAAGGAATATTTTAAAGTTCCGTTCGCAAATTCTTTAGCTGTCAAGGACACAGTGAAGATTTTGAATGGGTTTCAAATAGAACGCACATGAAGAATTTGTGAACAGACTGTGTTGAGTTTAGCATAGAGGGGGAACAGGTCCAAGCACATTCACTTAGATGAAAATTAACTTGAAGAATTAGCAATAAGTGAATGCTGTTGAGGACATTTAAAACTCAAATATATATATATATATAAATATATATATATATAGAGAGAGAGAGTCAATGAAGAACACCAGTCGAAAAGTTTGAAGACTTTGCAAAGTTAAAGAATTTGCAATATGAAGAAAAACTCAATTTTGAAGATTTTCAACTTTTTGTTGGTGGCGTGACCCACCGTATAAGAATGATGATTTCAGACACCGCGTACAATTGTCGTAGGGCTCTGAGAATCAAATTCTTCATTAATTTCTTCACACTTAGAGGGTTTGTCTTCATTGATTGAAGAAAAACGTTACTTCGTGTGTTGCACATCTAAGTCATCAATTTTGTATAAGTGTTAGGATGTGTTTTCTTTCAAAGAACATTCAAAGATTGGAAGATATTTAGCTCACGCCGCAACTTGCTAAATCTCTTCTCATCCAAGGGCTTTGTGAAAATATCCGCTAGCTGTTCTTCAGTCTTCACGTGGTCGATGGAGATGTCGCCCTTCAACACATGATCTCGAAGAAAATGATGATGAATCTGGATGTGCTTAGTCTTCGAGTGCTGAACTGGGTTATGAGCAATCTTGATGGCACTCTCGTTATCGCAGTAGAGTGGCACATTCTTCATATTGATGCCATAGTCCTTGAGGGTTTGCTTCATCCACAGCAATTGAGCACAACAAGAACCAGCAGCAATGTACTCAGCTTCAGCAGTAGAGAGTGATACGCAGTTCTGCTTCTTCGAGGACCAACATACTAAGGATCGTCGGAGGAAATGGCATGTGCCTGATGTTGACTTGCGATCCACTCGATCACCAGCATAGTCAGAGTCAGAATATTCAATGAGATCAAAAGCCGAGCCCTTGGGATACTATAATCCAAGTGTTGGAGTGTGAGCTAGATATCGAAGAATATGTTTCACAACCTTATGGTGTGATTCCTTCGGTGTAGCTTGAAAACGGGCACCCATGCAAACACTAAGCATAATATCTGGCCTAGAAGCACATAGGTACAATAAAGAGCCAATCATGGAGTGGTATACCTTTTGATCGAAGTCTATACCATTTTCATCGGTGCATAGATGGACATTTGTGGGCATAGGGATTTTGATGCCTTTGCAATCTTGCATGCCGAATTTCCTCAGCACATCCTTGAGGTATTTCTCTTGAGAAATGAAGATGCCATTGCGTTGTTGACGAATTTGAAGACCTAAGAAGAATTTCAATTCTCCCATCATAGATATTTGATATTCTTCACTCATCATATAGGCAAATTCGTCACTGTAACGTTGGTTAGTACAGCCAAAGATAATGTCATCAACATATATTTGGCACATGAATAATTCATCATCATATGTTTTGGTGAAAAGAGTTGGGCCAAGTGAACCGGGTTTGAAGCCTTTCTTCATGAGGAATTCCTTCAGTGTATCATACCATGCCTGAGGGGCCTGCTTGAGGCCATAGAGGGCCTTGTTGAGTTTGAAGACTTTGTCAGGATGCTTAGGATCTTCAAAACCTAGGGGTTGAGCGACATATACTTCTTCCTCAAGCTTACCATTGAGTAATGCACTTTTCACATCCATTTGATATAAGATGATATTATGATGGTTAGCATAAGCAAGCAATATGCGAATAGCCTCAAGTCTAGCAACAGGTGCAAAAGTTTCATCGAAATCAATTCCTTCAACCTGTGTGTAGCCTTGAGCTACAAGGCGAGCCTTGTTCCTCACCACTAGGCCATTTTCATCTTGCTTGTTGCGGTAGATCCATTTGGTGCCGATGATATTGTGCTTGCGTGGAACTGGTCGCTTGACAAGTTCCCACACATTGTTGAGCTCGAATTGATGTAATTCCTCTTGCATAGCTTGAATCCACTCAGGCTCCAGAAATGCCTCGTTAACTTTGGTGGGCTCTGTGATAGAGACAAAAGCAAAGTGCCCACAAAAGTTAGACAAATGTGAAGCTTTTGAGCGTGTGAGAGGACCTGGTGCATTGATGTCGTCGATGATTTTCTCAATCTGCACTTCATTTGCAACGCGAGGATGAGCAGGTTGACGACTTTGATTGGGCTCAGCATTTTCTTCAGAGCCATTTTCTTCAGATGCACCAGCATGATTATCTTCATGGTCTAGAATGACTTCATCAGCAGATTCTTCAGTAGGTATGACATCCTCAGTAGCCTTGAACTTGATGGATTCCTCAGGAGGCATTTCATCTAGCACAGGAGGTAGGTGCTCTCTTTGCGAGCCGTTAGTTTCATCGAACCGCACATCTATAGTTTCAACAACCTTGTTGTGATAGGTGTTGAAGACCCTGTAGGTGTGCGAGTCCTTTCCGTAACCAAGCATAAAACCTTCATGTGCTTTCGGTGCAAATTTAAAATTGTGATGAGGATCTCTAATCCAACATTTAGCAGTGAAGACTTTGAAATAACTCACATTGGGTTTCTTGTCAGTGAGGAGTTCATATGAGGTCTTCTTGAAGAATTTGTGAAGATATACCCTATTGATAATGTGGCATGCAGTACCAATAGCCTCAGGCCAGAAGCGACAAGGTGTCTTGTATTCATCAAGAATAGTGCGAGCTGTTAGTTTCATCGAACCGCACATCTACAGTTTCAACAACCTTGTTGTGATAGGTGTTGAAGACCTTGTAGGTGTGCGAGTCCTTTCCGTAACCAAGCATAAAACCTTCATGTGCTTTCGGTGCAAATTTAGAATTGTGATGAGGATCTCTAATCCAACATTTAGCACCGAAGACTTTGAAATAACTCACATTGGGTTTCTTGTCAGTGAGGAGTTCATATGAGGTCTTCTTGAAGAATTTGTGAAGATATACCCTATTGATGATGTGGCATGCAGTACCAATAGCCTCAGGCTAGAAGCGACGAGGTGTCTTGTATTCATCAAGAATAGTGCGAGCCATCTCAACAAGAGTCCTGTTCTTGCGCTCCACGACGCCATTCTGCTGTGGAGTGTATGGGGCAGATAACTCATGACTAATACCAAGTTCATCAAGATAGTCATCAAGACCAGTATTCTTGAACTCGGTTCCATTATCACTCCTAATGTGCTTGATCTTCACACCAAAATTCGTCAAAGCCCTTGAGGAAAATCGTCTCAAGACTTCCTGCACTTCAGTTTTGTAAGTAATGATGTGCACCCATGTGTAACGAGAATAATCATCAACAATTACAAAGCCATATAGAGATGCTGCATTGGTTAGTGTGGCATAATGAGTAGGGCCAAAAAGGTCCATGTGAAGCAATTCAAAAAAATGAGTGGTAGTCATGATAGTCTTCGAGGGGTGCTTGGCTCTGGTCATCTTTCCAGCCTCACAAGCCCCACAAAGATGATCTTTAAGGAATTTGACACCCTCAATGCCAATGATGTGCTTCTTCTTCACAAGCATGTGCAAGTTCCTCATGCCAGCATGACCGAGTCGACGATGCCATAGCCAACCTTCTGAAGCTTTTGCAAGTAGACATGTGGCAGGCTGTGGTCCTGCAGAGAAATCAACAATATACAAGTCTCCTCTCCTAAAGCCTTCGAAGACTTTGGAATTGTCAAATTCCATAAGCACTAAGCAGCGATATTTGCCAAAGACAACAACCATATCACGATCACAAAGCATTGAGACAGACATGAGGTTGAATCCGAGGGACTCGACAAGCATGACTTTGTCCATGTGTCGATCCTTTGAGATTGCAACCCTACCTAGACCCAATCCCTTGCTTTTGCCTTTGTCAGCATAGGTGATATGCTTCAGATGCGATGGAGATAAAGGAGAGTCCATCAGTAAGCTCTTGTCACCGGTCATGTGATTTGTACATCCACTGTCGAGGACACACTCAGCTGCTTTGGGTAAATCATCCTACAGATGAATTAGTGCTTCTTACGAACTCATATACTTCAGAGTGAAGAATATGACATCAGATTCATCAGACAGAAATTCATCAAATAATGCAACACATATATATAGCAGTATGAGGACGTGAGAAATGAGTGAATCATTTCTTCATGATTTGCTTGCGTCCTTTCAAGTATTCTCGGGTCTCCAGCAAATTCTTCAGACGATTAAGTTCGTCTGGAGACCTGACCCTGCATAAGAGATTAGTTCTTTTTCTTCACCACCCACATCTGGAGGGGTGGCAAAGAGTTCATCATTCTGCGAGCTCCATAAGAGAATGGTGGCATTGAAGCCAGTGCACTTCGTTTCGCATAAGCAGGGTTAGAGTAAGCATATGAGTAAGCAGAGATATTCTTCGAGGATTTATGAACATAATGATTTGAAGAATAATGCACATATTCATGACCCTTAGATTTTCCCTGCGAAACAGAAGCATTAGCACAATGATCCTCATATGAGGAATTTGATCCATATGAGGACTTGGATCCATATGAGGAATTTGATCCACGTGAGGATTTTGATCCATATGAAGACTTTGGTCCATATGAAGAATTTGATCTGGGGTTCCTATTCTTCACAGGTGGTGTCATGAGGACATTCACCTGAAGACTTTCAAGGCACCTTTTGGGAACCCAGATTTTCTTCATAGGAGGATCGTTCCTGCAGTTAGTTTCAACATATCTAGCAAATACTTCACCATTCTGATATTTGAACAACTTATAGTTGGAGTCAAATGACTCATCAGATGAATATGAAGATTCACATGTAAAGCCAGATAAAGTGGATGGATCTACGGGAGGCCCTTTCGCAGCAACCCGTGAGGTTTTGGGATACTGCTCAGGTTTCCAATAGGTTCCATCAGCATTGAGTTTCCTCTCAAATGCAATACCCACTTTCCTAGGGTTCCTGTTGAGGATCTGCTTCTTAAGCACATCACAAAGAGCCTGATGCCCTTTGAGGCTTTTGTACATGCCTGTCACATACAATTCCTTCAACCCTGCATTGTCAGTGATACTTGTGGTATCCTTAGATGAGGCATTTGTGACCATAGAAATAGTTGAAGAATTTGCAGCAATAGAAGCATTTGAACTTTCAAGTGAGGAATTAGCAGATTCTCGTTCAATGCATTTCAAACATGGTGGAATAAATTCTTCCTGAGCGGAACTGATCTGTTGAGCAAGCAATGAATCATTTTCCTTCTGAAGATCTTCATGACTCACCCTTAGCTTCTCAAGATCTTGCTTTCTCTGAAGAAATTCATAAGAAAGCTTCTCATGATTGGCTAAGAGTGTTTCATGATGACCTTGAAGATTATCAAACTTAGATTGTAGTCATTGTAGATTATCAGTCAAAATTTGAGTTCGATTCATTTCCTCTCCCAACAGGTCATCGCTTTTGTCTAGCTGATTTTGAACCTTTTCCAAAGCCTTTTGTTGTTTTATGGCAATATTAGCAAGTTTGGAATAGCTAGGTTTGAGATCATCATCAGATTCATCCTCACTTGATTCAGAGGAGGGATATTTGAGTACCTTGGCACCTTTTGCCATGAAGCAATAGGTGGGAGCGTAGTCATCGTTGCCGTCATCAGCAGTGTTGGGGAAGCCATTTTCCTCAGTGTTGAAGATGGACTTGCTGACGAAAGCAGTAGCGAGAGCTAGGCTAGCCACACCAGAGTCTGACTCCTCAGATGCCTCCTCTTCCTCATTTTCCTCAGATTCAGCTTCAGGGTCCATTTCCTTGCCAATGAATGCCCGAGCCTTTTTGGAACTGCTCTTCTTGTGAGATGAAGTCTTTGAAGATTTTGACAATGAGGACTTTGAAGATTTCTTCTTTTTCTTCGAGTCGTCTGAACTATCATCCTTGTATTTCTTCTTCTTTGATTCCTTTGCCCACTGAGGACAATCAGTCACGTAGTGACCAGGTTTCTTGCATTTGTGGCAAGTCCTCTTCCTGTAATCGCGGGATGAGGAATCTGATCTCATATCATCACCTCTTGAAGATTTTCCAAAGCGACCACACCTTGAGAACTTCTGAAATTTCTTCACGAGCATTGCTAGCTCCTGGCTTAGTTCTTCAGGATCACCAAGGCTGCTATCAGAATCTTCCCCTTCAGATGAGGAAATTGCCTTGACCTTCAGAGCACGTGATCTTCCATAGCTTGGCCCGTAGAGATCTCTCTTCTTAGCTTGTTGAAATTCATGAGTGTTCAACCTCTCAAGGATATCAGCAGGATCTAGTGACTTGTAGTCTCCACATTCTTGAATCATCCGTGCTAGTGTATCGAATGAAGAATCAAGTGACCTTAGCAATTTCTTCACCACCTCATGGTCGGTGATGTCAGTGGCACCAAGCGTGAAGCTCATTTGAGATGTCAATGAGGCGATCAAAGGTTTGCTGGACATTTTCATTGTCGAGTCTTTTGAAGCGGTTGAAGAGATTGCGAAGGACGTCAACTCGAGAATCACGTTGAGTCGAGATTCCTTCGTTGTCGGCGTACGACACCTATGGGATCCGAAGGACCCCTTTACGGTTCGGCAAGGAGAGAGGTATGCACAAAGAGCAGAACCGATGATCAACGCCAAGGGATTTTTATCCAGGTTCGGGCCGCTAATCAGCGTAAAACCCTACTCCTGGTTTAGTTTATTATCAAGATTTTTGTCCCAGTTCTTGGAGCGCTTGCAATGAACAGTGTGTTCGTGCAGCAGCTACGCATGCAGAATGGGCCGAGAGTGTTCTCTCCAGAGTTCTCTCCCTGTAGCAGTCGCCTTGGGCCTCCTTTTATATGATCAAAGGGGTCACCACAGTGGCAAACTGCTCATATGCGAGGTGTAAAGTAGCTACATGGTTATCATACCTAACCACTGATGGTTTAGGACAAATGCATTTAATGCACTGTGAGGTGTCCATTTAGGTGTCCTTACTTTCTTGGGGATGGAAAAAGGGGCCATCCCATCAGCACCACTTAAGCTCGCCTCCACTAGCGCCTTGCCACGCATCCAGGGATGGGACCAGAATGCCAGGCCGGTCGCTGCGCTGGAGCGGTGGCACAGTGGCGGAACCTTGCCGGGTGCAAATCTTGCCGGGCTTGGCGGGCTACCCCGGCAAGATCTTGCCGGGAGCCGAGCCCCTGGTTTCCAGTTCTCCTTATCTTCTGATCCTTGGCTTGAATGTCTCTTTGATAACCTTGGATTGATCTTCAACTGTTCCCCCGACAAGCCTTGCCGCAGGTATGGCTACAACTGCCCGTGCACAAGTATGGGGTACTAAAGGCCCAATATTTAGTACACCAATAGGAGCCCCCGGGCCTAGGCCACACACGAGTGCGAGGCGTTGTTGGGCTAGGCCCAAACAGTGCACGAGCACGCGTAGCAGGGGTTAACTGCTTGTAATCATTCCGCTTACTGCGCTTCCCCACTACGCGCGTTGAATGCGTGACGTGGGAAGCGTGCGCTGAACGGCAACGGCCGCAGCGCGCTTGCGTAGGCGTATTCACATTGGGCAGTAAAAGAGGCAGCCTCGCTCCTTCCCCATAAAAAGGAAACCGCAAAGGCGCTGCCCATTCACCCCTTCTTCTTTCCAATCTGGAATCCGCCATTACCTTTTCTCTCCCGAGCCCCAGAGCAGAACTTCCCCTCATCCGCTCGCCACCTCCGCACCCGCTCTATCCTCGGCATCCGCCTTCGCTACCACCATGTCGCCCAAGGCTAGCAAGAGCAAGGGCAAGGAGACGAAAGCTGATGTCCCGGAGAGCGAGCTGGTGAAGATGCGGAAGAAGTACGTCGTCTTCGCTTCGACGCTCGACGCGGAAGCCTTGAAGAACCGGTACCAGTGTGTGACGACCCCGGCTTAATCGTGCACTAATCATACACGCAAATGCGCACGATCAAGCCTAAGGACTCACTTGAAGATATCACAACACAACTCTAAAACATAAATAAAGTCATACAAGCTTTATATTACAAGCCAGGGCCTCGAGGGCTCGAATACATAGCTCGATGGCATACAAGCGTCAGCAGAAGCATTAGATATCTGGGTACAGATATATTACAGAGAGAGAAAAAGGCCTTCACAGAGGCGGGGTAAAATAAAATACTACGATCGAAAGGCGTAGGCCTCCTGCCCTGGACCCTCCGATCCTACTCCTGGTCGTCGAACGGCTCCTCGTAGTAGTAGTACTCGCCAGGCGGGTAGTAGTACTGGTCGTCGGCTGGGACTTCTGGCTCAGGGGCTCCGTCGTCTGGTGGCATCAAATGGGAAATGGGGAAAAAGAAAATAAAGCAAACGTGAGTACTCATCCGAAGTACTCAGCAAGCAAGGATCTACACTACATATGCATCATTGTCAAAGGAATGGCTGTATATGTGGACTGGGCTGCAGAAATGCCAGAGTAGAGGGGGAAAGCCTAGTCCTATCGAAGACTAGCATCTTCAACAATCTTCGACAGTCTTGCAGCATCAGGAGAGAGCAGATGAACATAATGTAAAGTAGTAGTAGTAATATCATCAACCTCGACCTGAGATCCTCTCTCGACTCCCTGCGAGAAAGCAATCCCAGAGCCGTACTATCCAGTTCTCACCACATGTTCTAGTTGTACCGATCGGGATACAACTCCGAGTGTCCGTTACCGTAGGACAGGCTATCGATAGAAGTTTCTTCCCTGCAGGGGTGCACCAACTTACCCACCACGCTCACTTAACTCTGGCCGGACACACTTTTCTGGGTCATGCCCGGCCTCGGCTAAGCAACACGCCGCAACCCGACCTAGACTTATAAGAGAGGTCAGCACGCCGGACTAAACCTATGCCCCCAGGGGTCTTGGGCCATCGCCCCGGGAACTCCTGCACGTTACGGGGCCACCGAGAGCAGACCTAGCAACCCCTTATACAAGCGCGGTTGCGTTACCAGTCCAACTCGGCGTGCGCCGCTCCTTACTGACGTCAAACAAGCTTCGGCTGATGTGTACGACACAGAACGCCCATACTATGCCCACGTGATGGTTAGTGCTATCGGGCCAGAGGCCCCTCGGATCAAATATCCAAACCGTAGTGGATTAGGAGCGCGCGGAAACGAGCAGAGACTCACGATCGATGTGACCCCGTCGCCCCGTCTCGAGGACTTGCGGCAAGGGCTAAGAATGCCCGTCCACGCCTCGTAGTTATCTCGCGGGCACCATCCAGGTCAACCCGACTCCACATCACTTCGCGTTAAGCTCGCGCGGGTACCCCTTAGGGCCGACCCGTCTTTAGTATCATAGTTTAGTGCAAGTCATAATATCCAAGGTAACTGTGTGTCTGACACCGAAGGGAACCCTGAGGAATCACCCTCGATGGAATTCCCGCTCGATGTTATCATCAAGGTGAACGAAGGAGGAATCACCCTCGAGGTCCACCTTGAGGAGTTGCGCGACGACGTCGTTATCGGGGGTGGTGTAGAAGGAATCACCCTCGCTTACCACGACCGAGTAACTAACCTACAAGGTTAACATCAGAAGTGCTGACGAGGTATCACCCTCGGCACTCGATGGTAACCCAGCAGTGTCGGCAACTAAGGGGAAGTGATGTGCGGTGCCATGGTCTAGTTTTCAATCCCGATGATCGGGTCTTCTGATGTCCAGCAGGGCAGTCGGGATCAAGTGGGGGTCTCGGTCGTGTCTCTACCCACCTTATACTAAGCAGTCTAGGATAACCGGTAAGGTAACAAAGCAGGGTACAATAATCAGGCTATGCAGCAGATATAGGAAAACAGTAGCAGTAGCAGTTCTAATGCAAGCATAAGAGAGAAGAGAATAGGCGATATAGGCATGCTCAAAATGGGGGTGCTTGCCTGTTTGCTCTGGGGCAAGGGCAAGGTCGCCTGTGGTGTCGTCGGGGACGTAGTCGTACTCCTGAGCTGCGTCTGCCTCAGGAGCTACGTAAACGTCGGGGTCTAATCGAGAGAGAAGAGGGGGAAGAAACAGGTAAACATAATGCAAACAAATGCAATACGGTGCGTGTGATGCTATGATGCAGTGCAGGGTTGCCTAAATATGCATCTAAGTCATTTTAGTTATTTTTAGAATTATTCTGGGATTTAATATCCGACGTGTGTGCACTATTCATCTGCCGGATTCGGGTCCGGAGTTACGAGTTCTTCTACGTAGGAGGTTCCGATGGAGAAACAGACGGCACGATCAGACTCGTCTCATCGTTCTGAGCAACTTTCATGTTTTAACTTTTTCGATCCGAGCTACGGTTTAAAAGTTATTAATTTTTAAAGATTATTTGAATTTCTGGAATTAATTTTTATTTACAGAAAATGAATTATGACGTCAGCATGGCGTGCTGCTGACGTCAGCAAGTCAACAGTCGGCTGACTAAGTCAAATATGACATGTGGGTCCAGTGGGACCCACATGTCAGCCTCTGTTTAGGCTAATCAGTGGATTAATTTAATTACCAGGGTTAATTAGGGGGTGGACCCCACATGTCAGTGAGACATTAGGTTAATTAGTTTATTTTTATTTCTGAAATGTTTTAATTAATTAATCAGGGAGGTGGGGCCCGCCTGTCAGCGGCTGGGCCGGTCCAGTCAGCAAGGCTGACTGGTCAACTGGCCGGCCGGGCCCCTGGGACCCACGGGTCAGTGACCCAAGGGGTGGCCCCGGGCCGACCACGCCGGCGGCCACCGGAGCAACTCCGGCGAGCCATTCCCGCGGCGGTTGGTCGCCGGAGTTGGCCGGAATCTCGCTACAGAGCTCTATTCTCCGTGATTCTACTTGCGTTGGGAGGCTGGCGATGTCGCGCATCCAGCTGGGGCACTTGCCGGACCCGGGGATGACCGGAGCTGGGCCGGCGACGAGGTTTGGCGGCGGTGGAGTTCGGGGGAAGATGGGGACGGCGACTCCAAGCACGGCAGGCAGCAGCAGCTAGCTAGTCCTACTCCTAACGCGACGGCGAGCACGACCGTGGGCTCGAACGAGCTCAACGGCGACCGTTCCGATGGCAAAGCCAATGCCGGCGGAGCTCCGTTCGGTCGTCCATGGCGCGGCAGCTACGGCTACGCAGGAGGGCAACGAGAAGGAACAGGAGGTGGAGAGGCTCACCGAGAGGCGCACGGTGGCCGTTGGAAGCTTAGTAGCGTAGCCCGGCGACCGGAATTGGAGACGCTCGCCGGAGCCAGAGAAGAAGGGGGCGACGGCGTCCAGCGGCTGCAGGGGCTCCGGGCTCCTGCTCAGGGTTGAGGACGAAGCAGCGGAGAGTGGCGGAGCTCGTGGGCGCTCTAGCAGAGCACGGGGTCGACGGTGGCCGCGTTTAGGGCACGGCCATGGCGGCGACGGCGTTCGGCGATATAGATCTGGAGGGAAGGAGGGAGAGGAGAGCGAGTGGGGATGAGGCAAATGACCAGGGGGAAGGCACGGGCCTGCCCTTATCCTCTCGCGGCACCCGCGGCGTCGCGCTGTCGAGCAGCGACCGGAGCGAGCGCGCGCGTCCATGGACGAGGCGACACGGCGACGGAGAAGGACGACGATTGTAGCGAGCTGGGCCAGGTGGGCCGCGGTCGGGGCACTGTGCACTAAGGCCCAGTGCACAGTGCCTCGCTTTTACATTTTCTATTTTCTGTTTCCTTTTTCTTTTAATCCCTTTTCTGTTTCAAAATGTTTAGGCCACTTGTGCACTTTTGAAAAATTATGGGAGTTGGTCCCAATATTGTGATGCAATATTAGCTCTCACCAAAAAGTGGTTTGAACATATTTGGATTCCATTTGAATTTGATATTAATTTAATAGATGTAAATAGTCTGTTTTGAGTGCTGTTTCATCTTGTTTGAGTCGCTTGCCCAACTCCAATTATTTTAATATTGGTTTTAGAAATGTTCCTGGATTATTGGCCATTTAATGAACATTTTCCCAACAGAGTTTGAACAACTTTATAATTCACCTTTGAATTTGAGTTGATTTTCAGATGTGGATTTGAATTGGATCATTAACCCCTATGACTTGGCACTGCAAATGATCATGACTTGGCAGTTTAACAGAGTATCACAGTACTTATTACAAGGGGGTGTTACACAGTGCATGTGGGCGAGGGAGACGAAGGCTCACCCTGCGACTCGCGTGGCCCCAGGTTCTTCTTCCAAAGGCGGACCAGATAGATATCCCTTCTTCGCCGCTTATTTTTATTGCGGGCTCTGCCCTCCATTCTCTGATTTCTTCAACGACGTCATGTATACATACGGCTTCCATCTCCTGGATTTCACGCCGAATGCCGTAACATGCATGTCGATTTTTGCTCATCTTTGCGAAAACTTTGCCGGAGTCGTTCCCAACACTGCTCTCTTCCGCCATTACTTTATTCCTCGCCTCTAGAAAGGGGAAGCCCTCTCCAGTTCTATCGCCTGGATCCCAAGGGCATGGAACAAGGAGATATATCCAGATGGGGTTTACTGCGAGAAGTGGGAAGAATGGCGGTCCGAGTGGTGCTGGATTAAGGAAGCAGATCCCCATCCCTTCTGTTCACCCCGACAGCAGAAGGCGGTCCGTGGCGAGAACTGGAGTGATCTCGATGCTCAAGATGACAAGCTCACAATCGCCACCACCAGGATCCTCCGTTTAAAAGCTGCCGGGCTCACAATAGAGATGATTGGCTCTGATTTCCTTCGCCGCCGCATCGCCCCTCTGCAGAATAAGGGGAGACCAGCTTGGGAGTTCCGGAACGCGGCAGACATCATGAGGCTGCGCCCCGAACTAAACAATAACTTGACAATCATGTAGCTTGGCGCTCTCCGCCACAGGCTATTTCAGCGCGAGGACAAGCATAGGTTGTCGGCGAGAATTATCCCTTTGTGCAACAACTCCGCCCTAGGGTCAATCATCGCCGCAATGCCAATGTTCAACGCCCATGGCCTTGACGCGACCTGGGTCGAACCATCTGTGGAGGAGGCACAAAAGTTCTTCGACAACTTGTCGGAGAGGGCCGTTCGGGAAGAAACAAACCTCGTCCGCGCCACCACTGACGAAGAAGTGGCGTATATTGCCACTAGAGTGGAAGAGGCGAATCTTGCCGCAGAGGCCGGCAGCGTCGGCTTCACAGAATGGGAAACTAGCGACGTAGAAGTTGTATTGGAGGAGAAACCTACCGGGGAGGATAAGGCTGCCGGGGAACAGAGTGGCGCAGTCGCCGAGAGCTCATCTGACGAGGACGCAGCCGAAGAACAGCCGCAGGAGGAGCCCCCGGCTCCAAAGAAGGCAAAATGTGTCCTTCGGAAAGCCGCCTCTGGCGTCCCAGCAAGCCAAACTTCTTCGAGCAGCGAGGCTCCCGGCAAGAAGGCGGCCGGCAAGGCTGCACCGCGGCAAGGAGTTCGACAGCAACCCGTGCGGCGCACGAGACACACGCCTGCAGCAACCACAGGGGCAGCAGGGGCATCTCAAACAACAGCACCGGAGGCTGAGGCGGCAGAGTCACGCCAACCCCCTGCACCTGCTGCAGCCAAGCGACCCAGGAGCCCTCCTCTGCCTCCCCATACGGACACTGCAACGGAGGTCGGTTGCGACATCTCCGGTTTCAGCCTGGAATGAGAAGAGGAAGAGTAAGCATCCTTTCATAGTCTTTATCTCCCAAATTCTGAATTCGATTGATCTTATTGCCTTGCTTTGTCTTGTCTCTGCAGGGAGGCAGAAACTTTGGCGGAAAAGATGGCGAAGACCTCCACGGGCGACGAGCCCCCGACAAGCTCTGCAATCGTGCCAGAAACTATCACCATCAGCCCGGAGCTTAGCCCTCGACGCAGCCCCCAGCGCAGCCCCCAACGTGAGTCCACTACTTGTTTTCCTCTGGCGGGTGCTGAGGTTTCTACCCTTGCCGCTTATATCTTTGGGCTTGCAGGAGAAGAACAGCAACAGGGAGAGTCATTAGAGGACGCCCCCATCGTGCCACCTCCGTCAACCGCGCCGCCCGCAAGCGCACCTCCGGCAAGACCTCCTACCAATGAGCCTACCTTGGAAGAGGAGGAGCCGGCAAACTTGGGCACCGGCAACCTTTTCCCGGCAACCAATGTTGCCGGGAGGGGTGAAGCTACTCCTCAACAGCTCGACACAGGTGACTGCTTGCCTCAGAGCACTTGTTATTCTTTCCTTTATCTTTCTGAACTTCAATCTTGATTTGACTTTGCTTCCCTCCTTCGTCCTCCAGAATTCCCCGTGATGGAACACATGGAGGTCGACGTTGTCATCGAGGAGACCGCCAGAGATGCTGCCGCCGAAGCTGACAGGATCGCCGCTAGCGAGGCCGCCAAAGATGCCACTGTCGAGGTCAGCGAAGCTGCTGTCGAGGAAGCCGCCAAGGAACTTGCCGAGAGGGCCGACGAGGAGACTGATGACCATACTAACGGCATTCCTGCCGCAGGAGCGCCAGGCGCTACACCGGCCACAGAGCCCCCAGCCACCGGTGAGACGATTGCTGAGGATCAACCATCGACATCTGAGGCTCCCTCATCGGGCAAATATTTCAAGGTTGGCGACAACCTATTCGTCAACTTACCGGGGACGGCAAGTATTGGAGCGCCGACCGAAGGGGAAACTTTTGATGAAGAAGTCATCACAGCTTTTGGGCTCGAGATCGTCGATGAACCAAGCGCCAGCAGCGGCAAATCTGAAGAAGATCGGCTCCTCCAGGCCATGGGCGATAATTTCCGCAAGCTCCAAGCGCTCCACCGTGCCCGAAAGGAGAAGGCAGACTCCAGAGCTGTAGTTGTCGAAGCAGCTGAGGCGGATTTCCAGAAGCGCGTTGAGTAAATGCAGATCTGGTACACCGAGGCCCTTCAGGAGTTGACCGCCAGCCGGGAACAGGCGAGCCAAAGCTGGACGGAGCTCCTCCTGAAGCAATCTGACATAGAGAGGGCGCGAGAGGAAGCCGCACAAAGGGTTGCCGCTGAGGATGCTCTCTTGACGCAGCGCCGCATTGGGCTTGACGCTCACGAAGAAGATCTTGCCGCGCGCGAGTAGGCACTTGCCGCCAAACTCCGCGGCAAGGACGAGGAAATTGAAAAGCTTGTCGCACAACGGACCCAGGAGCTGGAGCAGAAGCACAAAGAGGCGCTTGAAGCTTCAACTGCAGATCACGCCAGCAAGCTCAAAGAAGCCATCGATGCCACCGAGGCCGCAGAGGCCGCCAAGAACGAGCTGAGCAACAAAGTGAAAGGGCTGGAGGCGGATCTTGAGGAACATAGCAAGGAGCTCTCGACGCTCAAAAGTGACAGGGAGAAAACTCTCCACAGCCTAGCGGAGATGCAAGTTGCTATATCCGACAAGACCAAGCAGCTCTCTTCAGCCAACGATACCATTGCCGATCTGAGACTGAAGCTGACCACGCTAGAAAAGTCTCTCAAGGACGGCAGGGCCCGCGAGAAGGCCCTGAGCAAAGATCTCCAGGAAGAGAGGAACTTGCTTAAAAGCGCTGCCGCCGCCCAAATTGACTATGAGAAAGGTGTGAAGATCTGGACTGATCGCCTTGTCGACACCGCGGAGAAGCTCACAGAACAATTGTCAACCATGGATCGGGAGGGCTTGCAAAACTTCAGGTATTCCTCTGAGGAAAGGATATCCCCGAGCGCCAGGCTGACCATGTTCTTTGAAAGCATCATTGATGCTCTGAAGCTGCTCCAGTCCAACCGAGCGACCCAATTGGCCGATGAATCCCGCAAGCTTTGCCGGGCCGTCCTCCACAAGGTGCTTATCAAGGTGGTATATAAGAACCCTGGCATCGACCTCGCCAACGTGCTCAACCGCTTGCCGAAGGATGCAGATCTCCAGGCACTTGAGAAGCTTGTCGCGCCCATCCTTGAGAAGGTAGATTCAATCAAGAGGGTTGAAGGCCAGCGCAGGGACTAGCCGCCTCACTTTTCCTTACCGCCACCATTCCATGCCAAAGGCAATTTAGTCTTAAGTTAGAACTGTGGCAACTATCGATGTAATATAACTTGCTATGACTGAGTATATGCATGCTATTTCCCTTGTCCGATTTCTTTCCGTATGATTATACGCCCTACGCTTACTGGAAACTTGCTGGCGCGCAACCTGCCGCGAGCGCTGGGTGCGGGACTTCAGCAGCCTGCTGGAGGTGCAGCAGCCGGCAAGACACCTTGGCGGCCTTGGTGCAGCCACTTAGGATGTTGAGCGGACTCGAAACAAAATAAGGGCGCAACCAATTATGACAAGGGTTCCTTCGCGTGCAGGTTTTCCATACAAGGGCCGAAATCGTCTCAAGAAAATAGCGTGATAGTAAAAATTGAAAAACTTGCTCAAAGTTTCGCAACTTAGCTTCCTGTCGCTGTACTCCTTCCGGCAAGACATCAATTCTGCATCGCCCATTAGTATCCATGCCTTCCTTCCTTCCTCCCCCCCCCCCGGGCAAACTTGCACGCGAGGGAAACTTCTATCCTTTGAGAAAAAGAAAGAAGAGAAAATAAAGATATGGAACCTTGGCGGTTTGTTAGTCTTACCGGGAGCAAGTGTCATACAATATCTCAGACAAGCATGCATATATATATAAACATGGAGATCAACAAGAAATGTACAACACTTAAGCTTATTCAACTGCGCACAGGGTCTGCGCCCGGCTTTGTACAAAGGATTACATGCCTTGCCGGCAAGACTTGTATAAAAGGAGGTTGCCAGGAGCCCCCGACAACTGCGCCTTATGGGTAAAACTTGCGAAGATGTTCGATATTCTAGGAGTTGCTCACTGGAACGCCATCCTTGGTCTCCAGGCGGACAGCGCTGGGCCTGGTGACTCGTACTACCCGATAAGGGCCTTCCCACTTCAGCATCAACTTGTTTGAATTCTTGGCGGACTGAATCCGCCGAAGAACAAGGTCGCCTTCCTCAAGGCTTCGGGCATGAACTTTGCGGCTATGGTAGCAGCACAAAGCTTGCTGGTAGCGTGCAGCTCGCACAGCAGCCTGAAGACGATCCTCCTCAAGGAGCACAGCGTCATCTTGTCGCAGTTGCTCTTGCTCAAGCTCATCATAAGCGAGCACTCGAGGTGACCCATATATGAGTTAAGTGGGGAGAACTGCTTCTGCTCCGTAGACCAGAGCGAAGGGTGTCTGGCCAGTGGCTCGATTTGGTGTCTTCTGATTGACCAAAGAACCGCCGGCAACTCATCAATCCAGCGCCTTCCGCACTTTTTCAGCTTGTCAAAAGTCATGGTCCTGAGACCGCGCATCACTTCAGCATTAGCCCTCTCCGCTTGGCCGTTACTTCTCGGGTGAGCAACAGAGGCAAAACAAATTTTGCCGCCAAGGTCTTGGACGTATTGCATGAAGGTGTGACTTGTGAACTGTGTGCCGTTGTCGGTGATGATCCTGTTCGGCACACCGAAACGGCAAACTATTCCTTTAAAGAACTTGACGGCTGATTGTGCTGTCACCTTCCTCATCGCTTCCACCTCTGGCCACTTTGTGAACTTGTCGATTGCAACGTACAAGTACTCAAAGCCCCCGTTAGCATGGGGAAAAGGGCCCAGTATGTCGAGCCCCCAGACCAAAAATGGCCAGGAGAGAGGGATTGTTTGAAGAGCTTGAGCTGGCTGATGTGATTTCTTTGAATGAAACTGGCACGCTTCACACTTGGTTACTAGTGCAGCTGCATCCTGGAGAGCGGTGGGCCAAAAGAAACCTTGTCGGAATGCCTTTCCGACAAGTGCTCTTGATCCTATGTGGGAGCCACATATGCCTCCATGTATCTCTGCCAACAGCTCCAGTCCATCCTCCCGAGGACTACACTTCAATTTCACACTGTTCAGTCTCTTTCTGTACAGAGCGCCATCGACGAACTGGTACATGCTAGACTGACGGGCTACCTTTTCTGCTTCTTCTTGCTCCTCAGGAAGTTCTCCTGTCTGAAGAAAATGGACAATGGGTTGTGCCCAAGCTGGAGCCTGGGGCTCGACAACTAGGACTAAAGGCATCTCTTCTGCCGGGGGAACGTTTGTCTCGACGGCAAGGGCCTGAGCCCCTGCTGGAGCCTGTTGTTCCTCGGCAGGCTTGCCGTTGATCCCGGCAACTTCCTTGCCGGCGGCTCCCGGGAGCTCTGCCGAAAAGTACTGACCAGAATTCAACTTCCTTCTCTTTTCTTGCCTCATTGATGGCGCTACAGATGGATGAGTTAAATGGAGCACAAAAGTTCCTGGTTCCACAGGTAACTAGAGGGCAGCGCGCTTTGACAGGTCATCAGCAATACTGTTTTCGGCACGAGGAATGTGCTTTGTATGCAGACCGTCAAAGCGCTCTTCCATTTTTCTTACTTCATCCACATAAGCCTGCATCAATGGACTCTGATAATCTTTATTGACTTGCCTGACAACAAGCTGCGAATCGCCTCTGATGATGAGCTTCTTGATACCAAGGTCCGCTGCGATCCTGAGACCGGCAAGCAGGCCTTCGTACTCCGCAGTGTTGTTTGTCGAGCTCTCCCGGGGAAAATGCATCTGAATTACATACTTGAGGTGCTCTCCGGTGGGTGCGTCAAGCAGCACGCCAGCACCGGCACCTTGCAGCGTGAAAGCGCCGTCAAAGTACATAATCCATTCTCGATTTGTTTCCCTGCCGGGAAGAGTCATTTCTTGAACCTCTTTGTCTGGCGTTGGAGTCCATTCCGCAATGAACTCCGCCAAGGCTCTGCTCTGAATTGCTGAAGTACTTTCAAACTTGAGACCAAAGCTTGACAGTTCCAACGCCCATTCCACAATCCTGCCGGTTGCCTCTGGATTTTGCAAAATCCGCTGCAACGGGAAGCGAGTGACGACGGTAATCTCATGCGCTTGGAAATAATGGCGCAGCTTCCTCAAGGCCATGAGAAGGCCGAAGAGCAATTTCTGCACACCAGAGTATCTTGACCTAGCTCCCTGTAAAAGGGAGCTGACAAAATAAACTGCACGCTGCACCATCTTCCTCTTTTGCACTGATTCCTCTGACTGCACAGATCCTGTCTTGCCGGCACCAGACCTCGCCGGGGAAGATCCCGGCGCGCCACTTGACGGTCCTGCCGCTGCCGTTGCCCTCTCGTCGACTTCTCTCTGCGCCACTAACGCAGCACTAACCACTTGATTTGTTGCCGCTAGATACAACAGCAACGGCTCTTGTGGCTTAGGTGTGACTAGCATCGGCGGAGAGGAGAGGTACCTCTTCAAATCTTGCAGCGCTGCCTCCGCTTCCAGAGTCCATCTCATTGGACCTGCCTTCTTCAAAATTTTGAAAAAGGGCAGGGCGCGCTTAGCGGATTTGGAGATAAACCTGCTTAAGGCAGCAACGCAGCCGGCAAGACGGCGTACATCCTTGACGCGTCTTGGCGCTTCAATCTGCTCAATAGCTTTGATCTTGTCGGGGTTCACTTCGATCCCTCGCTGAGATACAAAGAACCCGAGAAGCTTGTCGGAAGGGACGCCAATCACACATTTCTTGGGATTGAGCTTTAAATTGATCTTGCGCAGATTTGTAAATGTTTCTTCTAGATCTTGTATGAGCGTCGATTTATCCTTGGTTTTGACCACTATGTCATCCATGTATGCTTCCATATTTCTATGTAGCTGAGGCTCAAAACCAATTTGGACCGCTCTCGCAAATGTAGAACCAGCACTTTTCAACCCGAAAGGCATTCGTATAAAACAATACGTACCACATGGGGTGATAAATGCGGTCTTTTCTTCATCTTCTTTTGCCATGAAGATCTGATGATACCCCGAGTAGGCATCAAGGAACGACAGTAGGTCACAACCGGCAGTGGAGTCCACAATCTGATCGATGCGCGGCAAGGGGAAAGGATCTTTTGGAAAGGCTTTATTAATGTCTGTATAATCAATACACAGCCTCCATTTCCCATTCGCCTTGCGCACTACAACCGGATTGGCCAACCACGTTGGGTGAAGCACTCCTCTGACCAAACCTGCCGCTTCTAACTTCCTGATTTCTTTGGCATTAAATTCTTGCCGCTCCAAGGCTTGCTTTCTCACCCTCTACTTGACGGGCCACGTGTGAGGACAGACAGCAAGGTGGTGCTCAATTACCTCCCTGGGAACACCGGGGATGTCAGATGGTTGCCATGCAAACACATCGACATTCGCCCGCAGGAAGGCAACGAGCGCGCTTTCCTATTTGTCATCTAGGGTGGAACTTATGGTGAAAGTTCCTCCCGTTCCGTCCTCCTTGACGGGCACCTTCTTGGTCTCTGGTGGAGCAGCCTTGGACTTCTTGTTCTTGCTGGTGGAACTCTCTGGTGCATCCTCAATGGAAGCGCAGCACTCCGAAGAGGTGCGCTTGCCGGAGTTTGCGCCAGAGATCTTGCCGGTCTTCTTTTCCTTCCCCCCAGGAGTTTCAGCGGCAAGAGCAGATGCCTTGACGGCAGGTGCTGCGGCTGCCTCCTGGTAGAGTTGGTCGGTGCAGATTAGCGCATCCTTCTTGTCGGAGTGGATAGTGATGACACTAATCGGTCCGGGCATCTTCAACACATTATACACATAGTGTGATGCCGCCATGAACTTGGCCAGCGCTAGGCAGCCAAGGATCCCATTGTATGACATGGGGATCCTGGAGACATCGAACACTACTTTCTCTGTCCTGTAATTGAGCTCGCTACCAAATGTCACCGGTAGCGTAATCTTGCCTTTTGGCTGGGTTCTTCCTGGATTGATCCCTTGGAACGTGCCCGTTTCCTCGAGATCTTCATCAGGAATTTGCAGCTTCTTGAGCACGTCCGGCGAGATTAAGTTCAGCCCGGCCCCACCGTCAACCAGCATTTTTGTCACCTTGAGGTTGCAGATTGTTGGTGAGACCAACAAGGGCAAGCACCCGACCGCAGTTGTGCGATCAGGGTGATCCTCGGCGTAAAAAATGATGGGCGTGTGGGACCACTTTAAAGGTTTCCGTGCATCAACCGACGGCTCCGTTGCATTAACCTCTCACACCCACTGTTTAAGTCGGCGGTGAGAAGAATGCAACGAGGCGCCCCCGTCAATACACATGGCCTCTGTGGCTTTCTGAAACTCGTGCTCACTGGATTCGTCGTCTTCCTCATCATCATCGCCGCCCTCATCCTTGTCGCGGCCTCGGGCGGGCCTCTCTTTCTGTTGCTTAGCCTTGCCGCGGCGGCCTCCTCGACCACCACGCTTCTTGCCGGATCCGTCAGCACCGTCTTAGGCCTTCTCCTTGTCTCGTCTTTCGTACTCAGCTCTCTGCTTCTCGACAAGCTGCACAACTTGCCGGCAGTTTTGGAGATCGTGGCCCTTGGTGCAATGGATCTTGCAATACTGTTTGCCGGAGCCTTCTGGCTTGTCGGCAGCCGCTAAGGCCTGACAGGAAGCGCACCCGGCAACTTCTTTGCCGGGGTCATCAACCTTGGCCTTCTTGGCAGTGCCGGGGTTGCCGGATTCCTCGACAGCAAGCACGGCCTTGCCTCTACGCTTCTTGTTCCGCCGCCAGCCTTTCTTCGACGGGGTTACAACATCCTCATCCTCAGATTCACCCCCTGCGCCAACTCCCTCGCCGGGGAGTTTCCTCCCTTCTTCAGCCCGAGCGCACTTGTCGGCTAAAGCATAAAGCTCGGCAATACTCCTGACCTTGTTCATCGCCAGCTCTTCGCGCATCTTGCAGTTACGCACGTTCTGATGAAACGTGCTAACAACAGCGGCAGGATGAACGTCTGGAATATTATACTGTACTCGTCTAAACCTCTAGATAAACTTGCGCAGGGGCTCGCCCTCCTTTTGAGGGAGGAGATGCAAATCACTTTCTTGGCCAGGAGCTTGGTGGCCTCCAATAAAGGCGCCAACAAACTGATGGCACATATCTGACCAAGAAGAAATGGAATTCTCCGGTAGATGCATCAACCACGACCTGGCGTTGGGTTTGAGCACCAACGGAAAGTAGTTGGCAAGTATCTTGTCATCTCGGCCCCCGGTAGCCTGCACCGCAATGGTGTAGATGCTCAGGAACTCCGAGGGGTGAGTCTTGCCGTCATATTTCTCCGGGACCTCTGGTTTGAACGTTTGGGAGTTGGGCCACTGGACTCGCCGCAGCTCACGGGTAAACGCTGGACAACCTACCTCATAGGGCAAGTCGCCTACGTCCCCCGGCGCAGGCTTGTCAATAGTAGGCCCTGCATGTTTATCGGACTGATGACGTGCCTCCCGTCGCCGCTCGATGGTAGTTCGAGCGTCCTCTTTGCTTCGTTCCCGAAGAACTTGACGCTGATCGCGGCGCATCCGCGGATCGGACGACGCCGTGGAATCATCATCACGGTCGTCGGTCCGCCGGGTTGATGACCGCCGCTGCTGTCGTGGAGGGGAGTGCACCATGGTCGCACCGCCTCCAGTCTTCTCACCATCGGCTCGCGCCGGATCGATAGACCGCTGCCGCGAGGGCCCCGCTTGCTGCGGCCGATCCTTGTTGACGAAGCTGATGAGGCTCTGGATAGTAGATCGCCACTCCTCCATCTTCTCCGGAGCAGGAGGAAAATCGAGGAGCAGCTGCGCACGTGCCAAAGCTTCTGCTGGCGTAGGCGGCGGTGACAGGTGCGAGGTGCGTGAGGTGCTCTGACTCCTAACAGTGTTAGAAGGAGCATCGTCACGATCACGCGACCGCGCGCCACTTCCACCGGCAGTTTGGTGTGCATGCTGGGCCTGCACACCTTGGGATTGGTACGCAGAAGTGTTTCCATGGGGACGTTCGGAACCACCAACGCCATGGCGCTGCTCGTCGCGTGCGACCTGGGAAGGCCGTGACGCTTGCGCTGGCGTGGGAGCCCTAGGATGCGTCCTCCGATCTCTGGAGTTCGATGCGCCGCCCGTAGGCAGCACGGCTCCATCTCTGGATCTAGCGGCGTGCGAGTTGCCGTCGCCGCTACGAACGACGCCGCTCGCCTGGCTCGGATCACCAGAACGCCGTGGAGGCTCTAAACCTCCACCTCCTGCATCCACGCCATCCCCCGTCCGAGTAGGCGCGGGCAAGACAGATGTAGACGGAACAACCGCTGCCGCACCCTTCTTCTTGGGCGGCATGGTGAGAAATACGGTGAAGAAACTGACGCGCTGATCACCGGATCAGGTTCACGCAACCTCGATCCCCCTACCTGGCGTGCCAAAGATGTCGGCGTACGACACCTACGGGATCCGAAGGACCCCTTTACGGTTCGGCAGGGAGAGAGGTATGCACAAAGAGCAGAACCGTTGATCAACGCAAAGGGATTTTTACCCAGGTTCGAGCCGCTGATCAGCGTAAAACCCTACTCCTGCTTTAGTTTATTATCAAGATTTTCGTCCCAGTTCTTGGAGCGCTTGCAATGAACAGTGTGTTCGTGCAGCAGCTACGCATGCAGAATGGGCCGAGAGTGTTCTCTCCAGAGTTCTCTCCCTGTAGTAGTCGCCTTGGGCCTCCTTTTATATGATCAAAGGGGTCACCACAGTGGCAAACTACTCATATGCGAGGTGTAAAGTAGCTACATGGTTATCATACCTAACCACTGATGGTTTAGGACAAATGCATTTAATGCATCGTGAGGTGTCCGTTTAGGTGTCCTTACTTTCTTGGGGATGGAAAAAGGGGCCATCCCATCAGCACCGCTTAAGCTCGCCTCCACTAGCGCCTTGCCACGCATCCAGGGATGGGACCAGAATGCCAGGCCGGTCGCTGCGCTGGAGCGGTGGCACAGTGGCGGAACCTTGCCGGGTGCAAATCTTGTCAGGCTTGGCGGGCTACCCCGGCAAGATCTTGCCGGGAGCCGAGCCCCTGGTCTCCAGTTCTCCTTATCTTCTGATCCTTGGCTTGAATGTCTCTTTGATAACCTTGGATTGATCTTCAGCTGTTCCCCCGACAAGCCTTGCCGCAGGTATGGCTACAACTGCCCGTGCACAAGTACGGGGGACTAAAGGCCCAATATTTAGTACACCGACATTCGTTGACCTTGGACAGCCTGTCCTAGATAAGCTTTGCAGACTCCAAAGCACTCACTCTGCCATACTGTCCTTTGCTCAGATGGCCATATATGATATTCTTCACTTGAGAGTCGAGTTGCTTGAATCTCTTCACATCAGCAGCGTTCACGGAAGGAGTGACAGAGGGAACGCCATTTTCCACAACGTACCAGAGATCGTTGTCAATTGCCTCAAGATGCATGTGCATCTTATTCTTCCAGTAGGGGTAGTCCATCCCATCGAAGATAGGACACCCAGCTGAGACCTTGATCATGCCTGCAGTCGACATAACTAAAACTCCAGGTGGTTAAACCAAAATCACACAGAACAAGGGAGTACCTTGCTCTGATACCAATTGAAAGTGCGTTATATCGACTAGAGGGGGGTGAATAGGCGATTTTTATGAATTCGTCACTGAGAAAATACTACTTGAGGAATTTTCTAAGCGATGAACAACTAGCAACGGAATAAGTACTCAGGTGCATGCATAACAAGACAAGAACACAGTTATCATGATGAAATGAAACATACACAGAGCACAAGTAGCGTGTAACAGGATAAGCAAGCAAAAGACAAGATGACTGAAGAAATAGAATTGAGGAAATTGAGAAAGTCTTCAGTCAAAGTCTTCAAACAGTAACGATCAATTTCATCAACAAGTAAATGAGGAAATGAAAGGGTTGAGGAAATAGAACCAGTAGCTCGGTGAAGACAATGATTTGGTAGACCAGTTCCAACTTCTATGACAATTGTATGTCTGGTTGGAGCGGCTAGGTATTTAAACCAAAGGACACACAGTCCCGGACACACGGTCCTCACCATATTCTCCTTGAGCTAAGGTCACACAGACCTCGCCCAATCACTCGTGGTAAGTCTTCACAGGTGACTTCCAAACCTTCACAGACTAGGTCACCCGGCGATCCACAATTCCTCTTGGATGCTCTAGACCTTGACGCCTAACCGTTTGGAAGATGCACAGTCTTCAAAGGTAACAAGCGTCGGTTCCACACAGGAACAATCTCTTCAGTGATGCTCAATCACTTTGGGTTTTAGGTGTTGGGTTTGGGTTTTTCCTCACTGATGATTTTCTCTCAAAGACCTCGGAGGATGGGATGCTCTTAATGACAAGTGTCAGTTTCTCTCAAAGCAGCCAACCAACTAGTGGTTGTAGGGGGCAGCTATTTATAGCCGGGGAGCAGCCCGACATGATAAGACATAAATGCCCTTCAATAATATGACCGTTAGGTGGATAAGATGTCTGGGACAGCTGGCACGTAGCACAGCAATGGTCGAAAATTTAAGCTCTCAAATTCCTCAGGGCTATCATGATCCTCACTTGTAGGCAATCCGCACTGGCGAATTCCTAACTCCTCAGTCAGAACAAATTCCTCGGAGAATAGAAGATATTCGTCTCTGTCACTGAAGAACTTGACTGAACTGTATGAGATTTCCAATGGCTTCACTCGAAAGGATTGGGTATGTGTAGGCTTTGAGATGAGCATCACATGGAAACTTTTCCTTAGTTTTACCTCGACCCCCTTTAACAGTACGGTGTTTCCTATGACTCAAGAAAGAGAAAATGAAACTACGAAAACAAAAGTCTTCACGCTTCATAATCCTCGCATCAATATCAATGTCTTCAAGGTCACACCAATTTCCTCATTTTCAAAGTCTTCAAGAAAACAAAGTCTTCAACTGAAGACATTCAGTTTTAGGGGTAGACTTTCTTCGTAAACATCAAACTCCTCATAGACTTATAGAACGTGTGTACACTCACAAACACATTAGTCACTTAACCTATAAGTCTTCAATACACCAAAATCACTAAGGGGCACTAGATGCACTTACACATCCCTTCCTCTTTGGGGAAATACCGACGTAGTTCAAGCGACATCAGGCCCTGGGCTTACAACAGAGTCCGGGTCATAGTATAACCCGTGACCAACTCTACCTTCTACTTGTCTTGCTTCCTAAGGAAACTTCCTTCGTCGTCTTGTAAGTACCGACGACTTATGCTTCTGGGCCATGAGTCACCCCACCTGGCGACTCATCTCCTGGGCCCTGAACTTATGGTTGTCACAGCCCATCGTCAAGTCATACCTCTTAAGTCGCCACTGAATGACCCGGCCCTAAACGGGCGGGTCATACCGTGGGGTTATATCCCCAACACAGGTCAAAGAAAAGATGCTAGAATTGGTTCTAGTATTTCATACTTTGAGTGATACATAATCCTCTACATAAGGTGTGGTGATTTCGGTTGAACTTGCAACTGAACTATAACGTGTAGCTGAACTATATAGGTTGGGCAACTTCGTGCAGATCTGCGTGGTGTGCAGACGAAATACTGTGGAACAAACAATGAACCTATAATTCACAAAGAAGTGTTGATGGGCCCTGACTTCGGAATTGGCTGTACGCCAAAATAATCCGAGATAGTATCCATACACATAATTCAAGTTTAGAACTTGATAAACCCTCTGAAAGACTTAAAGTCTAAAGTGTAGTGATGGATCTATAGATTGACAAGGATAAAAATGTTTTATAATGCTTGAATTGTTGCAAATAGTTTATGACAAGATCAAGGAGTTGATTATGACGAGATTGTCTTATCATAATAATACTTCAAGTCAGTTCGGATTAAACTAGCAATTACTAAATATTTCAGTTATGAGATATAACAGATGGATGTCAAAATGATTCCCATGAGATGGAAATAGAACCAAGGTTGTATACTTGATACGGTCCAAGGTAATTTTCTCGATCCATAGGATGCTAGTAAGTGTGCAAACTTCAAGAGATCCAGTAATGATCTGAAGCAGACATAGTGGAGTTGGGTCTTTGTTTTGATGAATTGATCAAATAATATGATTTCATCGATAGAAACAAGGATGCTTTTATTTACAAGAAATTAAGTGGGAGCATGATAATATTTCTAAACACTATGTTGATTGGAAATTATATAAATTTCTTGACACAGTTTAAGATTTTATTGAAAATAGTTTTTCAGTAAAGTACTTAGGCAATGTAGTCCTTGTATTAGACATAATAATCTTTTTTTGCGGGGAATTAGACATAATAATCTATGGAAATAGTAGTGTCTAATCGGGCTTATCCAAAATACATATTGACAAAATACGAAAGCACTTTAGTATGAAAAACGCCAAGAAGAGTTTCTTGTCAAAGTCACATGGAAGGAGTTCTTAGCAAGAATCGGTACCTTGAAATACCGATGAGTGAAATACATGATTTCAATCATACTTGTGTTAATTCCATGGTGTGTAAATAACCAGATATGTCCAGTACTCCAAGTAAGTTGTGAGTAAAGTTAATAGAATGGTCAAATTGTTGATCATATGACAACAGTGAAGATGTCGTTGAGTACTGACGGCATATTTCTCGCATACGAAGAAAATGAAGAGATTGCTGTAAGGAGTTACATCAATACATGCTTGCTGTAAGTAGTACATCGACAAAAAAATTCAATCGGTGCTCCAAGCGATTTTTGATTTAAATTAAATGATTTATGGTGACACAGTAAGTTGGAATTGGTCCAAGAAAGTTACTGTGATGAATTCTATAGCAGAAGGCGGGTATATTGTCGCTTTAGAAGCAACAATAGAGGCTGATGAATCAAAGGTTCATTTATGAACTTGGTATGGTTTGTAGATGATTGTGCAAATAGAACACTGTTCTCAAATAGTGGTTCTATAGCTCAATCTAAGCAATCAAAGGTATTGCCAGTGATTCAATATATACTAAGCTTATTTCACATAAATTATGAATATGTGAAAGCATGATGAATGCATTGAAATGCAAATGATACACACATATGTGAAGTTGTCAGATTCGATAGAATAAAGTCTATACCACAAGCAAAGCATGGACTGACACCGGATTGCCATTGGTGTAAAAGTTAAAAAGTGCTAACTAGATTATTGACTCTAGTGCAAGTGGGAGACTGTTGGAAATATGCCCTAGAGGCCATAATATTTGTATTATTATATTTCTATATTCATAATTAAAGATTTTATATTCTATGTTATAACTGCTATGATCCTGGAATATGCGATTCGGTGGAAGACTCATATGCACGTGTGGAATGATAAACGGTTAAATAAAAGGTTCCTAGTCTTGCTTCTGGGACTAGTTCAAGTGTCGTTGGTGATCATGTTTCCCGGATCTTAGGATATCGTTAAGTGTAATGATAGTCCTAAAACTACATTGAGATGATGACATTGGAAGAACGATCATATTGAATCGACCCAAACTTGTTTGTTGTGAATTGGATTAATATCGTCTGTATTCAATTGTAATAACATGGAGTGTTAACATGTGATATTGCTCCTTAGACCATGAGAGTATTGTGGTCACTTCTTACCATACAGTGGGCTTTGGGGTTGCTCAAACGTCACCTATAACACGATGTTCATAACGACAACTTACAGGTTCATCAGAAAGTTTGACAAGTGGTCGGCTAGCTCGAGAGTGGGACTTGGTCCTCCGATGATTGAGAGATATTCTTAGGACCCTCTCGGTGTGATGACATCAATCTTCGTCTGGCCAGACACAGGTGACTTCGTCACGGGGATGCCGGAACACAATAACGAGAAAGAAGAACAAAACCGGTAACGAGAATTTTGGTATATTGAGCATGGTGATGACTCAGGAGGATACCGATGCATCCCGGGTTTTGTGAAGTATCGCGAAGCAAAGGAACATCACATGATAACCAAAGGTTCACTCGAATATCATTCGTGTACTCACATGGACCGATATGAACGTCCACGGTCCCGTTGTCGGTCATTGAATGGATGGTTACGTTCATGTTTGTGAGTTACCAAACCTACAGGGTCACAAGCTTAAGGCAATCACGATCTTCTAAGTGTTAGTAGGACGGGAGCGATGATAATATATTTATGGAATTGTTTCATTAATATTCGAAATAGTTTCGAGAGGACCCGAAAGCGTTTCAGGGTCACCGGAAGGGTTTCGAGGAATATCGGGTAATACCAGGTATTACCGATAAATTATATATAGGTGAAAAATATTTTCGGTGATGTTAAATTATATATAAAATGGTCTGAAAGTATTTAGGACATTTATATATTTAATTTAATATCAACGGTCCTAAAAAGGCCCAAGTGGGAAAGTGTCTCCTTCCCTAAAGAAAGAGACCGAATTGGGGAAAGGGAGGAGTCAGACTCCTCCTCCCCTAGGCCGGCGCACCAAGGATGACCCCTTCCCCCTTGTGGCAGCCCTCCCTCTCCCTCTAACCTATATATACATGAGGATTTGTGCTCTTTTAATACACAAGTTTGGGAGCCTCCTTTAGTTCTTCTAGTTCTAGTTCTAGTTGGTCCTAGTTGACTAACTAGAGCTAGGCTAATCCTCTTGTCCTCATAATTAGAAGCCATGTGTGGTTCTAATCTCCTCCCTCTAATTCTCCGGCAACGATTACGTCTGGACGGCGAAGCGCTGCCAGATCGTGAAGGCTGCACGTTTGCAACCAAGTAGAGAGGTCGTGCTTTTGGTCTTCGGTTCGAGGGACTATTCATGGGCGGTACGAGGGATCGTTCATCGCTGGTTCGAGGGACTCCAAGTACGATCTACACCGACACGTTCTTCTTCCGTTGCAACTCGGTGACGGTAACGATCGTGATCCCAACCCGTTATGCATCTTCATATTGATCTTGGGTGTGCCTAGGCGCGATTTTTTTGTTTTCTACTACGTTCCCCAACACCGGCTTAGATTAATGAATTGAAATTGTCTGCTTGTAGGAGAGGAACCATGAGTACTCTTGCTCTTGCCAAAGCTTATCACCCGAAAATGGATCCAGCTCTACTTGTTGGCGGGTTTCCTGAATTCAAGGCAGACAACTCTCCATTTGAAAAAGCGGATTATCTACGAGTTCTTAAGGAAATCTGGCCCCATGCCACTGCTATTGCGCATGCCTTGGACTTATCAAGTTTTCAGGTTGGATATGACAGTAATAACCAACACATGGAGCTACCGAGACCTGAGCCGTTCGAGCTAGTGCCACCACGTAAGCAAAAAACTCCAGGCGCGAGTAGTGCTTCCAATATCTTAGTAGAGGAGATGGTTTTTGAATATCTGTCATCAATGCAATGGGGAAATGAAATTGCAGAACAAACTAGTGTAGGTGAAACTTCACAGGGCTAGAAAGAAAAAACTACAGAGCCGGAAAAAGGTAACCCGACGGCCACAACCACTGAAGAAGACCCAGAGAGACGAAACACCACTGAGATAGAGGCAAACCCGGCAAATCTCGCCGCCGGGTCGCAACCACCACCCTTTACTGAGTGGTTTGTGAATGAAAACAATACGATTTACCAATGTGGGGTTAAATCCGGCGGATCTCGGGTAGGGGGTCCCGAGCTGGCGATCTTGGCTAGATGGTAACATGACGAACAAGAGACATGATGTTTACCCAGGTTCGGGCCCTCTCGAGGAGTTAAAAACATACGTCCTGCTTTTGTTGTATTGATTGTGATGGAGTACAAAGTACAAGATTATCTACCTCGAGACCGTATGTAAATTTATCTAACTTAACCCTACGAGCTAAACTCATCGGCTTATATATGGACCGGGGGTACCTAGGGTTACATGTAGGTCGGTTACATCTAGGGATAAGCTTGCCGATGATTTGAACGCATCTTGAAGTGTGCCCAAGTCTTCGGAGGATTCCATCTTGAGTAAGCCGGGAGCCATGGTAAACACGACCCATTCTTCACTTGTCTAGGGGTCCTCGGTCCGGCCCATGACTAGTTGGACGACGTGGCTAGAACCCGCTAGTCCAGGACACCGTCAGGGGGTCCCGAACTGGTAGACTTGGTGCGATGGTAACAGAGACACAAAGTTTTACCCAGGTCCAGGCTCTCTCAAAGAGATAATACCCTGCGTCCTGCTCTGATTGTATTTATTTGAGGGAGTACATATTACAAGTGGATCTACTGCGAGATCGCTGTGTGTCATCTACTAGCCCTACCCCTCGGCTTATATATATATACCAGGAGGGGGTCTAAGGCTTACACATAGATCAGTTACATCTAGGGTAATCTGGGGTAGACGACCTCTAAGTTTTGGAGTAGGCACCAAGTCTTCGGAAACATCCCATCTTGGCGTTGTGGGCTTTGACGAACGTGGCCCACCAATAAATCATCATGGGGGTCATCGTCCCGGCCCTCCTAGCTGGGAGATGATGTGGTGAGCACCCTCTAGTCCAGGACACCATAACTACCAGCCTAGAGGAGAGGGGAACACATGAGGAGTGGACGACGAATGAACGCCATGGTCGGGGTCAGGAGTTGACATCGAGAGGGGATCAGAGAAGAGGAATGTGTGTGTGTGAGAGAGAGAGAGGGAGAGAGAGGGAAGGAAAGAGAGAGAGATTAACTTATAGGTCATCACATCTGCCATTCCATGTGGCGGGTGCCCGTCAGCGAACATAGCTGAGAGCTAGGGAGGGCCACTCTGGCCCATTGGATGCGTCGGTGGTCGCTAGCCGGCGAAGCGAGAGAAGGGCCGCGCTCCTCTTGCCATGTGCACGCAAGGAAGATGGCGACAACGTCGTGGACGCGGATGGTGGGGTTCAACGTAAGAGCCGAAGAAGGCGGCGACCGACTGTTCGAAGGAGATGGCGGCAACGCGGGGTTGGCTGTCGCAGTGGGAGGGGTGGAGAAGGAGCAAGCAGGGTGGATCGGGCACGATGTTGCCCTTTATATACCGCTAGGTGAAATGACGAAATTGCCCTGATGGGGCATGTAAGTTAGTACAAAGGAATGCAATTGAAATTTTATCCAACAATCCAGTTCAATCGTGGTGAATATCCAACGACTCACGCGAGATCAGACAGAGATCGAACGATCAATATCGCAGACACGTTTCGATCGCCAGTTCAATCGTGGTGAATATCTAACGACTCACGCGAGATCAGCCAGAGATCGAACGATCAATATCGCAGACAGGTTTCGATCGGATGCCTAGACTATGTGAGAGCTCCATCTTATCCAGATCTCTACTCTTGGTATTGGCTACTGTGAGACTATAAGCTGGCCATTTACAACATACGGTAATTACACGGCAAAGGCGAGTTGTTTTCAGAAAATTGGTTCAGCTGAAAGAGGCTTAGCAGCTTGAGATTTTAACCGCCAAACAAGAACCCAGCCAGGGGCAGAACGGGAATACCCGAGAAATGCAATGTACACAATAATACGTAGAAATCAGAGGTACTCCCTCCTTCCGAAAATATAAGGCGCGGTTTGACTTTTCTGGTCTTCATTGCATAACTTTAACTATGATTTTCATGTATTGTATGTGTATTAAATTAGTATACGTACATATGAAGTAAAATTGTTTTGCAAGATAAATACGACGATGCCATTTACGCATGTTCAATCTATATATTTTTATATATATTAGTGGTCAAAGTCATGCATCCAAACAGTAAAAAATCAATCGCGCCTTATATATTATTGGGAAGGAGGGAGTAGATTGGGCGAATAATTCGCGCTCCTCCACCCGTCTACCACTACGCCTACGCCTACGCCTACGCGCCGTACCACCTTCTCCTATCCTCCCCGATCTCGCCAGCCAGCCAGCGAGCGCGGAAAAAAGAAAAAAAAAGGAAAAAGGGTTCCCACACCACACACCCCCGCCGTCTCCTCCATCTGATCCTCCTCCTGCTCCTCGCCGTCGGCGCCTCCAGGCCCTAGGCGGACCGCCGCCGGATCCGACTGCGGGAGCTCCCCGCTTCCGCCGCCGCCGCCGCGCCGTCAGATCCGCGGAAGCGCGCCGCGGATCCGCCGCCCTGCAGCCCGCGCCGCGAGGGCCGAGCCTTTCAGCTCGGCATTGGCTTGGTCCGATCCGGAGGCCTCCTTTTTGGTGCGTGTCCTGTTTCTGTCTGGTCCCCCGGCTGTCTCCCTTTGGCACGATCTGAGATCTTTTTTCTTATGGTTTTTTGGATTTTTTTTTTGCTGGAAGCGGCGTTGATTGTTTGATCCAGCTTCGAGGTATAGCTCAGAGATTAGGGAGTTTGAGTGAGGGATTTACTAGCTCCGCGACCAAAGTCTGGGCTGTTTCGTATTAGTTGTTGAGGGGGCAAGCGGTGCCATGCTTTTTGTGGGGTTTATAATGAAGTTTAGTTCGTGCTAATTTAGCCGCTCTATTTTAAGTAGTTGCCTGCATTCAAGTCAAGCTCGTTGAAATGTTTAACCCAGCTTCGAGTAATATTAGCTTGTTTTATCATGCTCCAGTTCTTTTCTCAGCTGTCGATCTCACAATAATCATGAGCTCAGAAAAATTCAACTCCAACTCTCTCTTTTCTTTCAGCAGGCTGAAGAAAATCTGTGCTCTTCGAGGTGTCCATGGTGCAGAATCGTCAAGTATGAGATGTGTGCGGCACATGGTGTGCTGAAGTACTGTGTGAACTTGCCCTTCTGCTAACTTGGTTGCTTACTGGGGTGATGCATGGGCTGGGACACGGCAGTTATATATGAGTACCGTTGACCCCTTGCTCCTGTCATCATCCGGAAGTGCAGACTCGCCTTCAAAGCATACGGCTCCTGCTCGCCCATCGGTGGGCTCATTGAACTGCCTCTGCCGTGCTGATTCATGCTCTTCCTCAGTGTACGAGGATTGCGACACTGCTTCTGTTAATTTTGCGGATGAAGGGGATGCCATACCAAGGCATTGTCTGGAGGAGTCTAATGTGAGCAGGGTGGCAGAGCGTTTCCAGTCTGCTGATTCGCATTTCTTCCATCGTCTCTCGGTGGAATGCTCTCAGAAGGAGAGGCAGCGGAAGATTTCTTGGGGTGGTGTAATGGAGATGCAGCGCTCTCCATCATCCCTAGAGGTCGGAGTAGTATCTTCCTCCCAGGAGAAACCAAATCGACCCCCGAGGGGCAGGAACAAGAGCTCGCATTTTGAAGACCTGTTTTCATCTGAGCAAGAGCATGACCCAAGGCTAATTTACATCAATGATCCCGACAGAACAAACGACCGATATGAATTTACAGGAAATGAGATTCGGACAAGCAAGTATACTTTGATTACTTTCCTGCCTAAGAACCTCTTCATCCAGTTCCATCGGCTGGCTTATGTATACTTCCTAGTTATTGCTGCTCTTAACCAGCTACCTCCTTTAGCTGTGTTTGGAAGGACCGCTTCATTGTTCCCGCTACTTTTTGTGTTGTTTGTGACTGCTATAAAAGATGGTTATGAAGACTGGCGTCGTCATAGATCTGACAGGAATGAAAATAACCGAGAGGCACTTGTTCTTCAACATGGTGATTTTCGGTCGAAAAAATGGAAACACATTTGTGCGGGGGAGGTTGTCAAAATTCATTCCAATGAAACAATGCCATGTGATATGGTCCTGCTGGGTACAAGTGATCCAAATGGTATAGCTTACATCCAAACAATGAATTTGGATGGCGAGTCAAATCTGAAAACAAGGTATGCTCGCCAGGAAACTGTTACCATGATAAGCCACAGCTCATATTTGGGGTTGATCAAATGTGAGCAGCCTAACAGAAATATCTATGAGTTTACAGCTACCATGGAGCTGAATAATCAGAGGATTCCGCTTGGCCAATCTAACATTGTATTGCGTGGGTGCCAGCTCAAAAACACAGAATGGATTATCGGGGTCGTCGTCTATGCTGGCCAGGAGACAAAAGCTATGTTAAACAGTACAATATCCCGTTCAAAGAGCAGCAATCTAGAGAGTTACATGAACAGGGAAACCCTTTGGTTATCAGCTTTCCTCTTGATCACATGCTCAGTTGTTGCTACAGGGATGGGTGTATGGTTATTTAAAAATACTAAAAACCTTGACGCACTACCATACTACAGGAGAAAGTACTTCACCTTTGGCCGGGAAAACAGAAAGGATTTTGAGTTCTATGGCCTTGCATTGGAGATATTTTTCTCCTTCTTGAGTTCTGTGATTATCTTTCAGATAATGATACCAATATCATTATACATCACCATGGAGCTAGTTAGGGTGGGGCAGTCATACTTCATGATTGGAGATACTCGGATGTATGACAGTAGTTCAGGTTCAAGATTTCAGTGCCGGTCATTGAATATCAATGAAGACCTAGGCCAAATACGGTATATATTTTCTGACAAAACAGGTACCTTGACTCAAAATAAGATGGAATTTCAGCAAGCCAGCATCTATGGGAGGAATTATGGGAGCTCCTTGCAGGTCACTAGTGACTCATCACATGAAATAACCATTGCAGGCAAGTTAACTACTTTTTCTCTATAAATCTATTTTGCAGCTCTTTTTTTCTGTTTTAGATCACTCTTTCATTCCTATAGTAATAATAAAAACCTACTCCCTCCGTTCGGAATTACTTGTCGCAGAAATGAATGTATCTAGACGTATTTTAGTTCTAGATACATCCATTTCCAAGACAAGTAATTCCGAACGGAGGGAGTAGATGATTGGTGATCGATTGGCTTGTGCAACTAGACCCACCTTTCTCTAGGCTGAATTACTACCCGTTGTACTTAATTTAATTAGCTCAAAGTAGCGAAAGTTCAAGTTTCTAGTTCTGATGACCGAAAATGGAATTTTGAAACTAGTAAAGACACAAGTACAGCTGGTATTTGATCGTGTACCTATAAATGATTAAGTTTCTATCCTTCTGCAGAGTCATCGAGACAACATGACAGGAAGCCCAAGTCAGAAATCAATGTTGATGCACTACTCTTGGCACTTCTGAAACAACCATTGTTTGGGGAGGAAAGACTCGCAGCCCATGATTTTTTCCTTACTTTGGCTGCATGCAACACTGTCATTCCAGTTAGCACAGGAGGTTCTCCCGATTCGACCAATGAAGTAAGTGAGGTTGGTGCAATTGATTACCAGGGCGAATCACCTGATGAGCAGGCCTTAGTAATTGCAGCTTCTGCTTATGGATACAAGCTTGTTGAAAGAACAACTGGCCACATTGTTATAGATGTTCAGGGCGAGAGGATAAGGTAAATACTAGAACATTCTTTGTTTTATGAGAACATTTAAGCTACCTTTAATTTCTTCCTGAGTTGACCATGAAATGCATTTTGTACCTGTTGACAATCTTCTACCTGTATTTCACGGAACAATTTCATTGTCACAAACAGGTTGGATGTTCTTGGTCTGCATGAATTTGATAGTGTGAGAAAAAGAATGTCTGTTGTTGTAAGATTTCCAGACGACACTGTGAAAGTTCTTGTCAAGGGTGCTGATACTTCAATGCTTAGTATTTTGAGGACCAGGAACCATGATGGACTGTTCGATTCTTTGCACGCCAAAACTATAGAAACTACAGAAAATCATTTGTCAAGTTATTCCTCAGAGGGTCTACGAACCTTAGTAATTGGTTCGAAGTACCTGAGCAATGAAGAATTCAGTGAATGGCAGGAAAGGTACGAAGAAGCTAGCACCTCCATGACAGAGAGATCGGCAAAGCTCCGTCAGGCGGCAGCCCTTGTAGAGTGCGATTTGACCCTTCTGGGTGCAACTGGAATTGAAGATAAGTTGCAGGATGGTGTGCCTGAGGCCATTGAGTCCCTCCGTCATGCTGGAATCAAGGTCTGGGTTCTCACAGGGGATAAGCAAGAAACTGCTATATCGATTGGTTTATCATGTCGATTATTAACTCAAGGTATGCATTCGATTATCATAAATGGTTCCTCCGAGATTGAATGCAGGAGCCTTCTAGCTGACGCTAAAGCCAAATTTGGAATCAAGTCGGCTGACCTTGGAAAGCAAGATGTGGAAGATCTGCACAACGGCGATGTTTCAAAATTAAGGTCCTCTAATGGTCAAGCATCTGAAAGTGGAATACAAAACTTCCAGTTGACTGGAGTTATTGCTAATGACAAGTCAGTAAACATTGAGGAATCACCAAATTTCGATGATGCTGAGTTAGCACTGATAATTGATGGGAACTCCCTTGTGTATATTCTAGAGAAAGATCTTGAATCAGAGGTTTGTGATCATATCCTGTTGATCTATTAATAATAATAATACATATCTTTGTGTTCTGTTTCAATTGGTCAAACATATAGTCAATAGCTTTAGTTCAGCAATATTAGTTGCTATTTTAGTGCACACACCATGGCTGCACATGTAACTAATACAAATTGACTTACAAAAATACCGGTCATACTTAAAGCAATAATTTCATATTTGCCGACTTTCTATTTGACAGTTATTTGACTTGGCAACCTCCTGTAAAGTTGTCATCTGCTGCCGTGTTGCTCCTCTGCAAAAGGCTGGAATTGTCGATCTGATTAAAAGCAGGACGAGTGACATGACCTTGGCAATCGGTGATGGTGAGATTCTGTATCTGATTCATGTTGCTATGTTGCTAGTGAGCATATCGTATATCGTAGTCTTCCTTATGTATTAATTGGCTTGTCCAATGGTAAAATATGTAGTGCAAATTATTAGTGATGATAACTTGCTTGAACTAGAATGCCAACTTTTTGGTGATTTGTTTCTTTTTAGTTTTCCTCCAATAGTTGAACCACATCATGAGTGTTGGTGCTAAAAGTATTTTATTTTATTACATCACCAGCCGAATGATAGTGTGAATACCGGTAACACATGGTTGCACCTACGTTTTGTATCTTAGGTGTTTGAATGTTCTTTTTTGTTGTTATATCCTGGCCATCATCTCGTGCATTGCATATCTGTAAGAATGCAATTCAGCTATACACTGGTAAGAGTTTATACGGGTTTATACAATAACAAGCACCCAGTCGGCTTAACCCGACAATTAGTACAGAGCCACAAATCATTTCTGTCAGTTGCAATTGAGATAAAATAATACGATACTCTAGGATGGTGCCAATTTCTGTTTTCGCTGTACATTAAACTTGTCAAATTTTTTTGTCACCTTGGAGACACGGCTAACTGTTTCCTACACTATTTGGCCTCTGCTCACGTTCATATTGACAGTCTGGTTTTTTTATCTTGTTTTCTATTTGCAGGGGCAAATGATGTTTCAATGATACAGATGGCTGATGTTGGTGTTGGTATATGTGGTCAAGAAGGTCGTCAAGCAGTGATGGCTTCAGATTTTGCTATGGGGCAGTTCCGCTTTTTGAAGAGATTGCTTCTTGTACATGGGCACTGGAATTATCAGCGTATGGCATACATGATTCTCTACAACTTCTATCGGAATGCTGTCTTTGTGCTAATGCTCTTCTGGTACATATTCCCTCCTCTATGCTTTTCTCCTATGCTGTAAACTAAGTATACCTGTGTCATCGAGTGACTATTCAAATGTAAGAATATACAGAAGCATCATCCTCCCGTCCCTTTTGGCCTTTTTTGGCATCTTGTAATGCAGGTTGATCTAATTTTTTAATTATTTGATGTAGGTATATCTTGCACACTGCATATTCCGCAACTCTTGCTCTAACAGATTGGAGTAGTGTTTTCTATTCCCTTATCTACACATCAGTTCCCACAGTAGTGGTTGGTATTCTAGACAAGGACTTGAGTCACAATACTCTGCTTTATTATCCAAGACTATATGAGGCAGGGCTTCGAAATGAGGGCTACAATATGACACTCTTCTGGATCACAATGCTAGATACCTTGTGGCAAAGCCTTGTCCTTTTCTATGTACCTTTCTTCACATACAATATCAGTACGATGGACATATGGAGTATGGGAAGTTTATGGACAATTGCGGTGGTTATACTGGTCAATATTCATCTGGCCATGGACATTCAATGTTGGGTGCTTATAACCCATCTTGCCATATGGGGCTCTATAGCTGCAACGTTTTTGTGCATGGTGTTAATAGATTCTATACCTATATTCCCTAATTACGGGTAGGTTTTCACTGATTTGCTCTCTTGATCCCTCTTATTTATTGTCCAAAGGTGACAAGCCTAAGAATATTATATTTGGCAGGACACTATACAATATGGCTGCTTCAAGAACTTACTGGCTTAGTGTTTGCCTTATAATAGTCTTGGGGTTGCTTCCTCGGTTTCTTTGCAAAGTAATATATGAGACCTTCTGGCCATCTGATATTCAAATAGCAAGAGAAGCTGAGTTGTTAAAGAAGCTGCCTCAACAGTTGCGATCAAGGCCTGAAAGTGATATCAGCTAACAATGGTTCATGCAGTTAGTTCGTCACCCAGTTTGGGAACTGTGTTGATTCATTTGTTGAGCTGATCTTTTGTTAAAAAAAGGTAAGTTTTATTCATGACTGCCATATGATTATTATTTAGTTTATTCTACTATCATGTTATTAGACACACGCAAGGGCACAGTTTGCATTACTTAACTGCAGTCCAGTTATGCATTTATGACTTTGTATTAGTAGATCATAAGAAGTAACAACGTCCTGTCTGCAATCATGAGCTAGCAGTGTTTCTGTAGGATGAAGATTGAAAAATCACACGAGCTGCAGTTTCAGCTATTCGACAACTATTTCCAGTATTTTTTTAGGCACAAACATCCCATTCTGTGACTTTCACTTTTATACTGTAGTTGATATTGTTCTTCCTGTAGCATAGCGTGTAAGTTTTCATCGTGGACTAGTACTGACCTGCCGGTTATGCCTGTTGTTTTGTGAAATTACCGCCCTAGATTATACATGAGGACACAAGTTAGCAAGGACAAGAGATTCTGGTTGTAGAAGAGGCTGGAAAATGCACTGAAGCGGCAGTTGCGAAGAACTAACTGTACGGCGAGGCATCAAACAGCTTCATCCTTGGGGGCTGGGGACTAGTGATCAATGAGATGACAAATGTAGACAAGGGGGGAATGATATATACTCTGTAATTTAAGATAGAGTTGTGTCTAGGAGGAAATAAAGAGGTACATAGATACAGATTCTTTTCGCACTTTGCCAAATCTTTTGTATTACCTGACGATATGTTAACCATTTCCCTTTTCTTATCCCTCGTTGAGGTTTTAGGTAGCTTAGTGGTGTGTCCGGTTGGAATTTTACGCTTTGAAAGAGTACAGGATAAATTTTCCTTGTGAGATCCATAACTTGAGAAATTTGAGTCCAACATTGGAAAAAATGTATAAGTCCTACAAAGGGTGGAAATTTCATTATCTCTCTCTCTCTCTCTCTTGTGGTTTATTATTGCTGAATTGCCTGAGGAAGAGTGATTGTTTTTTGTGGTTTGGCTTCCCTTGCTGATCATTTTTCGATGCAAAGCACTAGTATCTTTGAGGTTTTTGAAGCTGCTTGAGCCACCTGTCTGTATAGATATGAGAAGGGTGAACACACCTTGGCTGCGACGGCAAGGTCCTTGGATTGGCGAGAGCTCCATCAGTGAAGTAGGAACCTGCTTCCCATGCCATCGGGAGGAAGAACAATCTCTTCCTTGCATCGGAACCAACACACCGCAGTCAAAACAAAGATTCAACCAGCAAACCGCCTAAATATGGTCGAAGCCGGGAGGGCTTATTCAACGGAGAGGCCGCTGCTGCCGTCTCAACTCCATCCAATGTCGGACTCGTAGAACTATGCGACACCTCAGAGGGCGCTAACGCTAACTCTTCTGGTTGGAGCGGAGGAGCCAAAACCCTAACCCTCGCCTCTCTCACCTTGAAACCATAACCTTCATTCGCTCTGTTGAGAGTATCAACTGTCTGTACATGAGTGCTCGTGGATGCAGCGGCCCAGCTTAGCCGAAAATGGAGGTAAAAAAGAAATGAAAGAGAGAACACCCTGGTATAAAAAAAATCTGAAACAAAAGCATAAGATCCTATGCGTTGATTTGCACGGAATGTTCCACAAGTCGAAAACACCAAGGCAAAATCATCAACTCATATATGATTATATAGTTGCTAGTTCGTTCCATAAACATATGATAAATACACACGGAACTGCCGCAACACCATTTCGATCCATGCAGAGCGGGAGCGATGCAGTCAAGCGTTTGACAGGGTAGGCTTCTACCAATCTACAAGTCTACACGCCAACCACAACAACTGCAGTAAGCCACACTCCATGCTCTCAAACTCATAGTTTATTTCGCCAACTTCTTTGTATCGGGCAGTCATCATAGATGAACGGGTAAAATCATGTGGAAGTCAAATCCTTCAACACAAAGTCACCACCTATACATCAGAACCGCACGCAAGCTTCAGCAGATGTCAGCTATCCATGAATCCAGAGGGAAACAGTACGGTACTTCACTGCAATTGGGCACAACGGAATTGGTTAGCATGCTACTACTTCATTGATGATGAGTTAAATAAGTGAGTCTCACATTATTCAAAAACTTCACAATGGTCGTCATGTTTATGCTAAATGTTTTGGAAAAACTGCCTCGGCTATGACTCAAACCACAGGAACTGAACTACAACATAATTTTATCTCAAAAACTTCCATGCAAAGACAAAAACACAGAAAACTTTTCTCGCAGAAGGGGGAGCAGACAATTGTGTAACAGGTCTGTACCTCTTTGCTGGAGTAAATAAACATGAAGTTCCATTCTATAGCTGCTCTATAGCAACCCAGGACTAAGCTGCCTGAAGCATGTCAGAGGAATGCCTCCCACTATGCATATAATGTGGATCTGAGAAAAATGACAAGCAAATGCTAGTTCGCTACAGAATAGTATATTCTCTTAAGTATAAACAAACAGATAGAGGGAGGGTAGAAGAAGAATGTAGATAAAGCATGTGAAGATGATTCGCAAAAAGACAAAAACAAAAAATTAAGTGAAGATGGGTATGAGCTCGCTTAGAGTGGAAGGGAAACGTAGCAGAAAGTTTCAAGTCAAAAGCTACAGCTTAGGACCATGAATATTATGAGCCCTAATCCTGACCTAGAGTCAACTATCCAAATTAACTATGCTATGAGCTAACTTGTTATCCAACCATATTTGCGAGGCAGTTGCCTCCGGCGCTCGAAGTCAAAAGTGCTATCTGCATGCTTGGATAACACAAGATTACATACCATAGCATTCCACAAGGAGTACAGCTGCACTAAGTCAATAACTTCTCATGCACGTTTATCCTCAGTAAACACATGCATGTTCACCATATCTCCTGTTCCTTTAACAGCACTGCCTACAAGAGAGAGTCCTTCCTCGTCAGCCTCATCACCTGTCTCCTCTGAATATGCAAATCTGTACACAGCAAGAAGGTCACAAAAAAACAAAGTTAAATCTGCACACATGGTTCATACTAACAACTCTATGAGAAACAAGTCATTCTTTCAACCCTACCTAAGCTAAGCCACAGGTATAAAATGGGTTTTTACAGATAATGTGATCAACTAATGTTATATAGTGAACATGTTGAAGGAACTGTAAATATATTCGTTTTAGAAGTCACAACGTGAGTTAGAATATACTCCCTCCGTTTCTAAATGTAAGTCTTTTTAGAGATTTCAATGTGGACTAGATACGGATGTATATAGACAGATTTTAGAGTGAGATTCACCCATTTTGCTCCGTAAGTAGTCCATATTGAAATCTTCTAAAAAGACTTATATTTAGGAACGGAGGGAGTATAAAACAGTGGTGACCAATATCGTGGAAAATGGAGTAATAGTTTTAGAAATGCACTGATTGTATTGTTGGATAAGCATGGCACATGTTTGCAATAACATATGTATAGAAGTAAAAAACAGGGTAAATCATCTCTTCAGAATATCATGGAAGTGTTGATGGTTACAACATATCAGCCGGGCATAAATAAAAACCTTCCACAATAATGTTATTGACAGCTTAGTCAACAATACGAACCGTCTCAAAAAGAGACAAATCCAGGACTGAGTTAGAATATAACAGATATGAACCTTACACAATAATGTTATTGACAGCTTAGTCAACATAATGACAGTTAGAGACTTAAATAGTGCTCAAGCTGAATGAACTACATTGTGTACATGCAAACCCAAATAAACAACTCTACTCAAATGAGAAGACGGTGAACTTCATAGCAGAGGGAATACCCTGTTGGATTACGAGATGGTGACCAAAGGGCGCATATGATGGCAAGAAGGACATATGAGAGGACATTCCAGAAGGCAGGGATGACCCAAGCCCTTCGCCAAAGCTCACTCAATGGATCGGTTGCATTGAAATATAGCTGATTCAAGACCAAACAAATAAGTCAGATCATACTTAGCAACAGAACCTGCATAAAGGTGATCACTCATTCCCAAGAGGCAAACAACTCCATGAGTCAATATCATATAGGAGGCGGACAAGGGAAAATAGTTGATTTGGCATTTGCTTCTATGTTCTCCAACAATTTGCATGAAATAATTGATGTTTAGTGATCGTATGACAAGTCCGCATGCTAAGAGTTTGTTCATTTTCCATTTGTGGCTACTTTCCCAAATTGCAAAGATAGAATTGGCCCAACACATACCTCATAGCCAATCCAAGCAATTGAGATAACCACTGACATAGCTAGAGAATTTGTAAACTTCCGATACAATTCAAGTTTCGCCATGCTTCTCCGCAGCTGTCATGTAATCAGAGAAAGGTTAGTACATAAACTATATGATAAAACGATATAAATGAAAGAATAGACAATAAATTAATCGACTCGTTTTAAGGCAGTATAGGTATCAGAGCAGAGCAACCAACTTTATCCTGGATCCGAACAAGTTGGGTGATAAACCCAATTTTTTGGAGTGGCATGTTCACATCAGGTGAACAGCAGGTAACAGCTGTTCACTTCATGTGAACTCAAGAACATGCAACACAGATACCGAGTGTTGAAAGATATGGCCACAGTGGAGTATAAGTTGGATGTTTAGCATAAGATACAACTAGCTACAGGTTTTGCTAGAATGTAAACAGCTGTAGCACGAGCCCTTGTATCGCCATTCAGAAATACTTCCTAATAATAACATGGTGGACCCATCCAATTAGAACATATTTTTTACTTAGACTAGCAAGAAAGTGAGGCAGCTACCTGCAGTTTCTCTAGAGTTCTAGAGAGGGATGAAAATATCCAGATGATGAAGGTAGCATCAAGTATGGCAACAGGCAACACTAGAAATAATCTCGTTTTGCCAGAGAAGTCATTGATGTTTCCCAGATTTTCAACAAGTTCAAGGGCTTCTGAGGCAGTAAAATAGATGATAGCAAGAGCAGCAACCCTGTATGTAATCCCACCCAATGTGGGTCGAACAACACCATAGCCCATTGAAACTACTAACAGAAGAAGGCGAGACACGGTCTTCTTCACAGCAGTAAATGTAACTGCCCACAAGGTTATGCCCATAGGTCTGATCCCAGTTGAATTGAAGTTAGCATACTCAAAGTACCAGAAAGCCATTTCGCACATACCAAGTGCAATAACAGCTGTTATATGGTAATGCAGCTGCAAAATATCCTTCCAACATCTCACAAACTGAAGAAACCATAGAAGCCCAAGTGCAAGATACGCAAGTGACATGAAACCAAAAAATGTCATCATCGGGGCCATTTTTCCAGGGATATAACCATGAGGATTCCGCCAAACTGTCCTGCCTGTAATCTTCAATCCCCGGAGTTGAGGATCACAGAACATAAAGTAGAGATAGTACATCCCTGTTTTGTTTATAGAGACACTCTGTGTTCCCATGGTTGTTTCTTCATTTTTACCATCAAAGAATGTCTGAATTCTTTTTGGCCAGTCTGGATTATCAGGATTTGGCCGTATAATAACTTCACCTACTTTACAGGACTTCTCCTTGTCAAGCTCAGGGGTGCAGCATATTGCATCAGAGTGCAAGTAAGAACCCCCGATTTTGTCTCTGTCCTGGATCTCAACAATAATAGCCTCTACTAATCCTGTCTTTTGCTGCATTTCTTCATGTCTAGCTGCTGACTCCTGGGACCGTCGAAATGTAACAATGTCAAACCTGAAAGAGTAGCCCCATTAGATAGCAGAAAATTCAATAATAACTGAAGGATATCTGCCCTTGATATTCGTATTTCCATAATTTATTTGCGTTTGTCTATTCATCTATGCATTTTAACAACACAAAGGATTGTGAAACAAATGCTTCATGAAATTTACGCCCCCAAAAGTTGGTGAGTCGTTGCTAATATGTATACAGAAACAATGGAGCAGTGTCATGTTGTGTTTGTTGTCTATGCAAAGCACACATGTTATCTTTCACATGCCGGGGCACGACAATCACATTAGCATGTGAAAGATCAATACATACATTAAGTCCATGGCAATGATTATCATATCGAGCCATCGGAAGACAATGGTAACATTTCCTGAATATGACAAAACAGAGCAATAACTGGACTAAGCTCGGTGGTTGAATTCACTAATGTATATGGGATCACAACAATACAAATAAAAAGAAGCAACTTCTGTCGAGAGTCAACTTGAAGCAGCTGCATCCAATCATCTCAACAGATCAATGTGTGTGCGCATAAAATTCCAGAAATCCTCGCTTTATCGCCTACGTAATTGGAACAGAAACAGCTAGAATCCCAGGAGGGGACACTGGAGACTTAAAGCAGTGCAGACAAAATCAAGCAGCACGCCATCATAACGCTTGCTGTACACATCATCGCCCAAAAAGCAACACCAGCGAAATTTAACAGAGCAAAAGGCGCACGCAGCACTTAACAGGCGCATCAGATCCTAACTCGGACACCCGACCAAAACGCGCCTGATCCGGGGCAGCCCGATCCCCGCAAAACCCTAAGGGGGGTACTCCAGTCCAGAAGGGACGCCTGGCGTACCTGATGAAGGAGTTGGAGGAGTTTGAGGAGGATTCGGAAGCGTAGAGGCCCTCGCTGCCGCCGTGGAAGAAGAATGAGTTGGCGCGCGGCGCAAAGCCGCCGCCGGAGTAGTCGTGGATGGACGCGTCCGCGCCGCGGGCCGCGAGGGCGAGGGCGAGGGCGAGCGCGAGAAGGGCGAGACCCGGGCGGGCGCCTCGCCGCGGCAGCCGCATCGGGAGGGTACGAGAGGACAAAGCCGTCGCCGTCGCCGTCGCCGTCGCGTGCAGATGTTTGCTCTCGTATTGTATCGGGAATGGCGATGGAAGGTTCGAGACTCTCGTCTGCTGGAAGTGTGAGCCCGGTGGTTAAGGTTTGGTGTATTGAGGAATCAGAAGTTCAGAGCATCGCTTGCCCAGTTCCCTCTCGGGTTTGCTCTCGGTGAGAGATGGACGCGATAAGATGGTGAAAGGAGTAGCGTGTTTTTTTTTCATTAGAGAGGGAGAGGGAGTAGCGTACCCATCCGTTCCCCAATCAGTGCCTATAGATTTTTTGAAAAAATAAACTAAGCGAATTTTGGCTGAGTTTACAGAGAAAATTATTTATATATACACTTTCAAACATATACAACATGAAAATATAACTGATGATGTATCCAATGATATGCACCTGATATTTTAAATGCATATATTTTTATCTATAAACTTAGTCAAAGTTTGTAATGTTTAACTTCTGAGAACACATTATTATGAAACATTATGGAACAGAAAGAGTACTATTTTGTCCAATGGATTGTAAGAAAACACATTTTACCATGGATGGGCTTGGGAGGATTTGTACCTGTCATTTGTTTTCTTTCTTTTCTTTTTTGGACGGTCCAATAGTACCAGAACATTGAGATGGACGAGCTTTTATCCATTCTTTCTATTTACACATTTAAATATGATATTTGGTTTACCCGTGAAAAAGGTATAATTTTTGGTATACGTAAGTATGTTTGAATTGTATAATATATGTAGGAGTTAGGTTAAGTTGGATTTGTAATTACCATAGAGTTGGATATCTAAGTCCAATACATGCAACCGGGTCTAATATACAAACACACCGTAAACTTGGACACAATGACTAGAGCTTTGCAACGAAGATGGTCTCGGGTCAACGTCGTCAAAGAGCTTGGGTACAGTGAACTTGAGCTTCCCGTACTCTTTTTCATCTTGATGGGGGTGCCTTTCAATAGTCATGCTAAGGAGGTCGATGTCTTGAGTAACATTCCTCTTGTAGACGGTGCCCTTTGGCATCAATCAATCTCTTCACCTCTCTTCCTCTTGCTCATCGTTTGGGTCATGGTCCACCGCCCTTCGTGCTTGCACTCATGCTTGAAGTCGACATTGAAGCTCGTTTCCATGCCTTCGTGATGGAGGCATTTCCCGATCGATGGAGTGTAGAATATTCTTGAACGACACTATTCACTGGACTCTCTCCTCCCCCCCCTCTCTCGGCTTGAACTTGCCGAGTTTGCTTGAAGAGCTTTTGGGGACGTTGTTGATGTTGGCTCGAAGCTCACTGAGTTGTTGATCTTCTCCATTGATTCTTCCTCCTACTCTTGTAGTGGAGTCTCACATGGCTTGTTGACGAGCAAGTGTTTAGATCGAGTTCTAAGAACTAGGGGGGGGGGTGGGGGGGTGGGGGGGGTGAATAGTCCTATAAAAATAACACAACTATACAATTTTGAGGTTGACCGTTTTTAGCTTGAGAAAACAAGGATTAGACAAGCACAAGCACTTAACAGAAAAGTATTCAAGAGTGATAAGCAGCGAAAAATAACAATCTGGCAAGTAAGTAGGATGTAGAGTTAGAGAATGCAAACACTCATGGCGCGAGGATTTTCCCGTAGGACAATTGGTGCTATTCTACGTCCACGTTGATAGAGGCTTCAAACCAAAGAGTTATAGGATTCAAGTATCCCAGGTATGACGTCCACCGAACGTCCCATGAAGCAGAACCAACCTATTTCACCATAACTTGCACTTGGAGGCCCCATGATGTCCTACAAGTGCAAGCACAAGAGCAAGGAGTTCATCATCAACAACACCGTCTATTACCTTTTGGAGAGTGGTGTCTCCTAGATTGGTTAGGTGTCACTTGGGAGCATCCAAGATCATGTGGAGTTGAAGCAAGGATTTTGTAAGGGCAAGGAGATCGCCTACTTCGTGAAGATCTACCCGAGTGAGGCTAGTCCTTTGTGGACGTAAGCCATGATGGAATAGACAAGGTTGCTCCTTCATGGACCCTTCGTGGGTGGAGCCCTCCGTGGACTCGCGCAACCGTTACCCTCCGTGGGTTGAAGTCTCCATCAACGTGGACGTACGATAGCACCACCTATCAAAACCACGCCAAAAATCATCGTGTCTTCATTGTGTTTGAAATATCCAATCCCTCCTTCATGTTCATATGCAAAGTCTTTACTTTCCGCTGCACAACTCTTAGACTTGCATGTGTAGGGTATACTTGACTTAGTAGAATTGCTAAAACTTGCCCACGACTAAAATTGGGAAAAGGACATGTTTTTATTTGGTCAAGTAGTCTAATCACCCCCTCTAGACGTACTTTCGATCCTACAAAGGTTTATCGGTCCCACAGGGAGCGAAAAGGAAGACACTACTAATCCCGCAACTAAGTTGTCACTTACACAGTTCCCTACACATTCAAACTGGAGTTTAGAAATAGTCTAATTTTGTCGGTTGTTATGAAAAGCAAATAAGGAGCTTTTTTTTATCTAAGCTATAAGCGGAAAGGTAAAAACATGAAATAAAAAGGTACTAAACTAAATTGACCGGGCTTGAGTAGTGAGGCGTTCTGGAGGGTTCCAGAGTCATCACCACAAGTATGACTTGCACAATATATGTGAAACCATAGTTCTATGTTTGTGTCCTGTATCCACTCGAATATGATTATGTGTGGGCGGAGCCAAATAAAGACACGTCCGTACATGTAACAACCACACATCACGTACACCACCACCTTTGTTTCCCCACTCCGATTTTTGCAACGGTGATTAAGGGTCCCCCCCGAAGACGGCATAAAATTTAGGGTTCTCCGTTGTTCCTCTACTGCAATGATCTAGGAAAGAGGGGGATAGGTATTGTCACTACAAACCTCCAAGGGCCCACTTTCACACCAATAGTAAATCCCTCAAGTCCAAAAGTGGCTAATGCTGAGTGGTCGACCTTCACAACACCACGAGGAAATTAACTCAACACATAGAAAAGAGAATGATTAGATCTCTTATACTAATTTAGTTCTAATCATGCAAGGGTTCATCCATATCCTCAAGACCTAATACAACTAATCAAACATGTAAAGGATAAACATAGAAGGGAGAGACATTATACAAGCTGATACCAAGTTGGTGAAGGAGAAAGTGAAAGGGCATTTCCCTCCCTAAGTGTTTTGGTGTTGACAATGCAATTTGCGGACTAACCGTGTGCTTGAGTTACACATTCATATTTAAATGGCACAAGATGGTAAGGTAACCCTCTGGAAAGAAAAGATCAAAGATGATATTTCCGATGCTTTACTTCTTTGGTCGTATGAAATCCATATTATTAAGAGGGGGCCCACGTTGGAAGGTACGGGTGAAATCAAATCACATACATGAAACTCATATTGCACCCACATAGCCTTCCTGTCCGTTTGAAGGTCCGTGTTGGAGGATGCCGCGACTAAGTGCCACGATCATAACGTCAACTAGCATCACCCGCTGCTCATGCAGTTGACTTATCTTCTGGGCTAAATTGGCAATGGTTGGGGAGTCGATCTGCGCCTTGCTCCTCGACCTCCATGAATATTGCTTCTAGGGAGGAACGTCCGAGAATGGTGTAATTATGCCAGCCAGAGGTGGATTGGTCAGTGGCACTTCGTGCAAATAAAACCATTCTTCATGCCAGTTCTGGTTCGCGTGAATGTCCCCTCCAGGCCGAAATGTGGTCGACAACAGAGAAAGGCTTCACACAATGTGATAAAAGCACGCTATGTGAAGAATGGAGGTCGGGGTGAGGTGGTGGAGTTGGAGACAATAGAAGTGGAGGAGCCCTCGGATAAAAGGGTGGATAGGGAATCCTAAGCCTCGTATTAAGAATGGAACAAATCATACCCGCACTTGACGAGTCTCACGGATGGGGAATGACTTCTTGATGAGTCTCATTCCCATTAGCGAAGAGCTCGGGCCGAGCGAAGGCGACCTCTGGCGGTGGCAAGTACCTAGCGACGGAGAGCCGGTCTAGCTGCCCTTGAGCTGTAATGCAGAGCTTCCATCTGCCCTTGGGGGTGGGTGACACGTCTCCAACGTATCTATAATTTTTGATTATTTCATGCTATTATATTATCACTTTTGTATACTTTATATGCCATTTTATATTGTTTTTATGGACTAACCTATTAACTCAGTGCTAGTGCCAGTTCCTGTTTTTTGCATGTTTTTGGTTTCCCAGTAAATTCATACCAAACGAAGTCCAAACACGACGAAACTTTTTGATGATTTTTCTGGACAGAAAGAGACCCTGGAAGCTTCAGGAGGAGATCAGACGATGCACGAGGGAGCCACAAGGCAGGGGGCGCACCCTGGGGGGTAGGTGCGCCCAGGTGCCTTGTGGTCCACTCGTGACTTCGTTTTCCCTAATTCCTGGACTATAAATTTCATAATATCCAGAAACCCCCAGAGCGAGACCCGAAATAATTCTTCTGCCGCCGCAAGCCTCTGTTCCAAAGCGATCCCATCTGGAGGCCTCCGTTGGTACTCTGCCGGAGGGGCAAACCATTGGGGAGGCAGTCTTCATCAACCTTGCTACCTCCATGATGATGTGTGAGTAGTTCCCACAGGACCTACGGGTCCATAACATTAGCTAGATGTCTCTCTCTCCCTCCCTCCCTCCCTCTCTCTCTCTCTCTTGATATTCAATACAATGATATCTTCTGAGATCAATCCGATGTAAACTTTTGCAGTGCGTTTGTTTGGATCTGATGAATTGTGGGCTTATGATCAGATTATTCATCGAAAGTACTTAAATCTCTTTGAAGTTTCTTTTATGCGTAATTTTATAGCTATCCGCCGAGGACTGGTCCCAATCCGACTATAGCCCGGGCATCCGAAGATGCTATCCGCGCACCTTTCGCTTCGTAAGTGTCGTCTCTATCTCCTGTCATGATTAGAATTTTTAGCCGGTAGGGTTGCTGATCTTCTCTACCCTGCAGGTCACCTCCTCGAGCTAGTGCGGCGGTGCCCAAGGTGGCTCATCGCCAGCCGACACCTACTGAAGAGCCTCGAAGTGCTCCTCAACCGGAGTTCTCGGCTTCCCATTTCGCCACCACCTCCGAGGTTGATAGCCTGATGCGTCATCGAGTGCGGAAAGAATCACTGGTGAACCCAGTGTTTTCTGATGAGGAGTTCAATTCCCTCCAATCAGTGGATGCTCAGCTCGGAGTGGCGTGTCTGGGGCTTAAGGAAGCTACCGATGTGTTGGCGGCAGGCCTAAAGGTAAGTTCCTAAATTCGGAGAAGATATCTTGGCTAAGGAACCATTAAATTTAAATATGACGTGAAGCGTGAAGCCTAGTAGCCCTCGAGCCTTAAGTTGGCACATGTGGCTGAATTGAGGATTGACTTGAAAATATCCTTCCGGCAAGCTAGTCGGCTTTATTGTCTCCCATAGAGGAATAGAAGCAAACCCTGACAAGATCAACGCATTGGACTGGCTAGAGGTTCCAACATAGCTTAAACATGTCCAACGACTAGCGGGGTGCATTGCTTCTCTTAGCCGGTTTATATCAAGGCTTGGAGAGAAGGCCTTGCCGCTGTACCGACTGGTCAAACAAACAAAGAATTTCATATGGACAAAGAAGGCTATTGCCGCCTTAGAAGAGATTAAGACGCTCCTCGGCACCAACCCAATCTTGGCCGCTCCTTACCTCGGCGAACCAATGTTGCTATATATATCAGCAACAAACCAAGTGGTCAGTGCCGTACTCGTCGTTGAGCATAGCTTGGAGGGGCATAAGTTACAGGTACAACGACCGGTATACTACGTTTCCGAAGTACTGACACCATGTAAAACCAAGTATCCACACTACCAAAAAATAGCATACGTCGTCTTTATGCCTTCATGGAAATTAAGGCGTTACTTTCAAGAATGCTCCATTACAGTGGCCTCGGAGGTGCCACTAAATGACATCATTAATAACCATGACACCACCAACCGAATCACGAAATGGGCTATTGAGCTCCTACCTTTCGAAATCGCTTATCGACCACAGCGAGCTATAAAATCGCAAGTCCTCGCAGACTTTGTGGCGGAATGGACGGAGGTCGAGCTCCCTAGAGAGCATAATACGTACTCTCATTAGACTATGTACTTCGACGAATCCAAAATGCTCGCCGGCCTAGGAGCATGGGTGGTTCTCACCTCACCAACCAGGGATAATATCAGGTACGTCCTTCAAATCATGTACAACGACTCTAACAATGCTGCATAATATGAAGCATTGCTGCACGGACTCCCAATGGCCACATCAATGGGGATCCAACGTCTGGAGGTCCAAGGAGACTCTAACCTCGCCATCTCCTAGGTCAATGGGGAGTTTGATGTTAAGGACCCAAAAATGATGCCTTACCGTAACGCTGTTATGGCGATCTCATCCCGTTTCGAGGGGCTAGAATTTCATCATATCCCTCGGGACAACAATCAAGCTGCCGATATACTTGCCAGAATGGGAGATAAACGCGATCCTGTGAAGGAAAACACCTTCCTGTAGCGGCTATTCAAGCCATCAGTGGTGTGGCAGAGCGAACCGTGACTGTCCGAACGCTCCACTTCCGAGAAGATCTCCCTTGCAGCTGTTGAGCCAGACAAGGAGATAATTGGGGGCTCGGTAATCAAAGAAACATCTTAAGCACACGAAATCATGGTAGTTATCGCACCATGGACCGAACCTATCCTGGCATATTTACTCCATAAGGAGTTGCCGGAGGGTCAGTTAGACGCCAGACGAAACTTTTGATGATCAAAGGCGTATAAAGTTCATGAAGGACAATTGTACAAATGTAGTGTTATGGGTGTCCTCCAAAGGTGCATATCCGAGGAAGAGGGACGAACTCTCCTCTCCGAAATCCACTATGGCATGTGGGGACATCACACAACACCTCAAACCTTGGTAAGCATGGTTTTTTGAGCCAAATTTTACTGGCCCATTGCTCGAGCAGACGCCAAGGAGCTCGTAGAACGATGTGCCAATTGCCAGTCATTCGCCAATCAAAGTCACATGCGAGCTACGGCCCTCCGAACCATTCCTATCACATGGCCATTTGCGGTCTAGGGGCCAGATATGATCGGCCCACTTAAAGGGGGATCCAACCACAAGAAATACCTCCTCGTGATGGCCAATAATTTCACCAAATAGATTGAGGCCAAGCGTTTGACCTCGGCAAAGGACGGGCCGGTAATCGACTTCATCTCGGGCATGGTGCATATTGTTATGGTGTCCCACACAGTATTATTACCGACAATGGATCCAAGTTCACGGCCAAAAATGTTAAAGCATGGTGTGCAAAAATGGGCATTCAACTTGATTTCGCCTCCGTATACCACCTGCAGTCCAACGGTCAGGTTGAAAGGGCCAACAGCTTAATCTTAAGCGGCCTTAAGTCGCGCCTGGCCTGTTCCCTTGGTCAGGAAGACTTCAAATGGGTGGAGCTAGACTCTGTCCTATGGGGCTTGCGCACCATGCCAAATAGGTCCATAGGCTACACACCATTCTTTTATGGTCTATGATACCGAGGCTATAATCCCTAGTGATTTCATCCATGAAGCACCTCGAGTTTGCATGTATGAAGAAAAAGAAGCTGAGCTAGATCAGCAGGATGACCTCGACGCCCTCGAAGAAGAGCGCGATGTTGCTCGGGTTTGTTCCGCGTTTTACCAACAGCAGGCCAAGCATTACCAAAGCAGGGAGGTCCGAGCAAACTTACAACTTGGGGGATTTAGTTCTGCGCCACCACCGATAAAAGCAGGTCAGCATAAACTATCTATTAAGTGGGATGGACCATTTATTATTGACAGATTACTCACTGTAGGAGTGTATCATCTTCGGGATCCCAAAAACATTCGTCTAGAGCCAAATCTATGGAACGCAACTTGATTGCGTCGTTTCCACAGTTAAAAAACCATCTTCGACCTGCTTTTTCCTTTTTAATCATTTTATCATAAGCCTGTACCTCTTACAATACACATATTAGCATTGAGTTATCACACTAATATCCTTACGATTCCGTTTTTCGTTTTAAACATTGTTTCTATCGCACTACGCATCTTGCGTCTCATGGCCACACTATGCATAGTTCTTAAGTAACATAACGGTCTAGTACGTAAGGTACCTCGACCTGTAAAAGCGCCTGCTAACATAAACCAAGAGCTCCTTTTAACAGCCTCGGCACGGAGACCTCGGGGCGCTATTCGGAGCTCACTTATCCTCGGTGTTGTATCTATATATACAAGCACCGCCTTCCTATGGTTCGTTATAAAGCCACAATATGCATCAATATGACTTGAGATTTTTTGCCAAGCTGGATTGCCTAATCCCTGTACTTACCCTCTACATCTCTGATGAATTTGGCAGAGGGTAAAGGGAGCACCTCTGTTACTCCCGAGTTAACCGTGCGAGTACCTCAGACGGGTTAAGCCGAAAGCTAGCAGGCACAAGAACATAGTTGGTCGGCAATGAAGGAACTGAAAATTGAAGCCTCCAAGAGGAGACAGAAGGGGATCTTTTGAATCCCCCACTGCTGAACAGTATTCCCCAGCTAGAAGTCCTCGGATGCCCATGTTGGAATATCGGTAAAACCAGCCACGTTTAACATGACACCCTGAGAAAAGGAACTGTTAGAGGAACTATTTTTCGTGCGACTTGCGTTAAAGAGCAATAGAGCATAACTCTCTGCAAGACATGCATTTTGACCTTATGGCCAGATTGGGTTGTCCCTTCGAAGCGTAGGCCGAGATCCTCGGTCTAGCATTAGGGACACTCCTCAACCTCCGACTGAGGAGGTAGAAGCCGATGGCAGGTTAACGGGGTATAACATCCGCGAATATGAGATATAAACTAAACATACATAGATACATAAAAGTTACTAAAAGATAGCATAAGCTGTTTTATATAAAGTCATCAAGACCATCTATAAGGGTGTCCAGGTGGCAATCCTTCTCGGATAGCCAAGCTGCAGGCATGATGTTTTCGTAATTTACGCTAGGCCTTATTTCTTTCCCGTCTGGCCCCATGGAGCCAACATGGGCTAGCTTCTCTGTTTCTAGAAGACAATAGCGTATCTTGATCATGGCCCATGCTTCTCGAGCACTTTCGCGGCAGGCCGACCTCTTCCACGCTTTAATCTGATGTCTTGCGCCCATCAAGCGATCTGCAAGCTTGGCCAGGCCCCTTGGCACCATTTCAGCAGGCCATAAAGCCCAAAACACCTTTTCCATCGCCCTATGCGCTTGATCATCCAGTTCACTGAGACCAACCATCACATCCTTTAAAGATGTATAGCTGGATCCATCAGCCTAGTTGATGCCTGCAAGCCAAACAGGGTAGTGTAGCACCTTCATAAAAGTATCCCAATGAGTAATCGTCCCAACGAAGAGCGGAGGAGAGTATTTACAATAGCGCTTCTGTCACACACAAAGTGTCACAGTTCTTATGTGAAGTAACTGCTTGAGCTCCTAAAGGCTTTGTTTCCTGCAATGGAGAGATTAGGCGCGGAGAGAATTCAGTTCATGGTAAGAATATGTCAGGTGTGCCAGTGCGACGGTAATACCAGTTACCTTGTATTGTACTCATAGTATTTGATATATGTGTTCTGTCGGCGGATCACCCTAAGGTTATGAAACTCCTCCTCACAGAGTTATATTCCATTCTATGGTCCCGCTTCACTGTTGCCACAATTAAGGTCCTTGCACCAGAACCAAGCATTAGGTTTAATGGATCACCGTTATCTCATATTGTCTTCGGTCCTCATAGACATCTCCACCTGTCACGCTAGAGGTCACAGATTTCCTAAACAATATATGTTACCTGTGTAGGTCTTGAGATCATTTTGCCTGGGCCCTTAAATTGCACAACATGCATAGAGTTCACCACAGTATAACAACATACTAGTCATATCATACTACCACAAATTCAAATGACGACATATAGAATAGGCACAAATGAATCTTACCACTCACCTACATCTCCCACACCTATAGGGAATTACTCACACATCATAAGAGGAGAATCAATCACAATAGAGATAAAACCCATGAAAACCATATCGATAATACCGGGAAGATCCACAATAAGGTGAAACAGATGATTGAAATAGTCTTGATCTCCAAATGAGATTAAATAGAGTTACAATTGTTCTCACAAATTGGAATTCCTCTTACAATAGTGAAGGAGTGATGATGATGATGGAGATGAAAGGACCAAAACTAAGAAAATCTCCGTAGGTTCTCTGGATCCCTTCTTCTCCTATTCTGGACGTGGTGGCGGCGGCTAGGGTTCTCCTCCCCTCCTTCAAGAAAGTGTCTTGTATAGACGTGATGGAGCTGTTGGCAGTCCATACGACCACTGTGTTCGTATGGAACGCCGTCTTTTGGTCTGCTGCGTTTGATGACTTGGGTTTCTTCATGGAAGTTGCTCCATTTGGCTTGATTTGTAGTGATCTGATACGTCTCCAACGTATCTATAATTTTTGACTATTCCATACTATTATATTATCCATCTTGGATGTTTTATATGCATTATTATGCTATTTTATATCATTTTTTGGGACTAACCTATTAACCTAGTGCCCAGTGCCAGTTGCTGTTTTTTTTCCTTATTTTTATCTTTTACAGAAAATCAATACCAAATGGAACGAAACTTTTTGAGGATTTTTCTTGGACCAGAAGACACCCAGGAACCTTCGGGAAGAGGTCAGAGGGGCCACCAGTTGGCGAGAAGCTCGGAGGGCGCGCCCTGGGGGGGCGCCCCTAGGCTTGTGGGCCCCCTGATGCTCCTCTAACCCTAATCATTGCTCTATAAATACCCAAATATTCCCCGTATACCAGAGGGGCACACCAAAATACTTTTCCGCCGTCGCAAATTTCTGTCTTCGTGAGATCCCATCTGGGGACCTTTGATACGTCCATTTTGCATCATGCTTTTATGTTGATATTTATTGCATTATGGGTTGTTATTTCACATTATGGTACAATACTTATGCCTTTTCTCTCTTATTTTACAAGATTTACATGAAGAGGGAGAATGCCGACAGTTGGAATTCTGGACCGGAAAGGAGCAAATCTGAGATACCTATTCTGCACAACTCCAAATGTCCTGAAACTTTACGGAGAATTATTTTGGAATATATAAAAAATATTGGGCGAAGAAACTATTGAGGGGGACCCACCAGGTGGCCACAAGCCTAGGGGGCGCGCCCCAGGGCTTGTGGCCCCCCTGGCCATCATCTGGTGCCTATCTTCTGCTATATGGAGGGTTTTGACCTGGAAAAAAAAATAAGAAGAGAGCTTTCGGGACGAAGCGCCACCGTCTCGAGGCGGAACCTGGGCAGAAGCAATCTAGGGCTCCGACGGAGCTATTCTGCCGGGGAAACTTCCCTCCGGGAGGGGGAAATCAAAGCCATCGTCATCACCAACGATCCTCTCATCGAGGGAGGGTCAATCTTCATCAACATCTTCACCAGCACCATCTCCTCTCAAACCCTAGTTCATCTCTTGTATTCAATCTTTGTCTCAAAACCTCAGATTGGTACCTGTGGGTTGCTAGTAGTGTTGATTACCCTCCGTAGTTGATGCTAGTTGGTTTATTTGGTGGAAGATCATATGTTCAGATCCTTAATGATATTCAATACCCCTTTGATCTTGAACATGAACATGCTTTGTGAGTAGTTACGTTTGTTCCCGAGGACATGGGAGAAGTCTTGTTATAAGTAATCATGTGAATTTGGTATTCGTTCGATATTTTGATGAGATGTATGTTGTTTTTCCTCTAGTGGTGTTATGTGAAGGTCGACTACATGACACTTCACCATGATTTGGGACTAGGGGAAGGCATTGGGAAGTAATAAGTAGATGATGGTTTGCTAGAGTGACAGAAGCTTAAACCCTAGTTTATGCGTTGCTTCGTAAGGGGCTGATTTGGATCCACATGTTTCATGCTATGGTTAGATTTATCTTAATTCTTCTTTCGTAGTTGCGGATGCTTGCGAGAGGGGTTAATCATAAGTGGGAGGCTTTTCCAAGTAAGGACAACACCCAAGCACTGGTCCACCCACATATCAAATTATCAAAGTAACGAACGCGAATCATATGAGCATGATGAAAACTAACTTGACAGTAATTCCCATGTGTCCTCGGGAGCGCTTTGCTTTATATAAGAGTTCGTCCATGCTTATCCTTTGCTACAAAATGGATTGGGACACCTTGCTGCACCTTAGTTACACTTTTTACTTGTTACCCGTTATGAATTATCTTACTACCAAACTATCTGTTACCGATAATTTCAGTGCCTGCAGAAAATACCTTGCTGAAAACCGCTTGTCATTTCCTTCTGCTCCTTGTTGGGTTCGACACTCTTACTTATTGAAAGGAATATGATTGATCCCCTATATTGTGGGTCATCAAGACTCTTTTCTGGTGCCGTTGTCAGGGAGTGAAGCGCCTTTGGTGAGTGGAATTTGGTAAGGAAACATTTATATTACGTGCTGAAATTTATTGTCACTTGTCACTATAGAAAATAATCCTTTGAGGGGCTTGTTCGGGGTATCTTCACCCCGACTGGAAGAACAAAGAGTTGCTCCTCAACCTACTGGACCTACTGAAAATATTTATTATGAAATTTCTTCGGGTATGATAGAGAAACTGCTAGCTAATCCTTATGCAGGAGATGGAACATTACATCCTGATATGCATCTAATCTATGTGGATGAAGTTTGTGGATTATTTAAGCTTGCAGGTTTGCCCGAAGATGAAGTCAAGAAGAAGGTCTTCCCTTTATCTTTGAAGGGAAAGGCATTGACATGGTATAGGCTATGTGATGATATTGGAGCTTAGAATTACAACCGATTGAAATTGGAATTTCATCAGAAGTTTTATCCTATGCACCTGGTTCATCGTGATCGGAATTATATATATAATTTTTGGCCTCGTGAAGGAGAAAGTATCGCTCAAGCTTGGGGGAGGCTTAAGTCAATGTTATATTTGTGCCCCAATCATGAGCTCTCAAGAGAAATTATTATACAATTTTTTTATGCTCGACTTTCTCGTAATGATCAATCCATGCTCGATACTTCTTGTACTGGTTCTTTTATGAAGAAGACTATTGAATTCAAATGAGATCTCTTGGAAAGAATTAAATTCAACTATGAAGATTGGGAGCTCGATGAAGGTAAGGAGTGAGGTATAAACCTTGAGTTTGATTGTGTTAAATCTTTTATGGATACCGATGTTTTTCGTGAATTTAGCACTAAATATGGACTTGACTCTGAGATAGTAGCTTCTTTTTGTGAATCATTTGCTACTCATGTTGATCTCCCTAAGGAGAAGTGGTTTAAATATCATCCTCCCATTGAAGTAGAAATAGTAGAACCCATTAAAGCTGAAGAAGAAACCATTACTTATAATGTTGATCCAGTTATTCCTACTGCTTATGTTGAGAAACCACCTTTTCCCTTTAGGATAAAAGAACATGCTAAAGCTTCAGCTATAGTCCATAAGAGTTATACAAAAACACCTACACCCTCTAAACAAATTAAAGTTGAACCTAATGTTGCTATGGTTAAAGATCTCTTGGGTGAAAATATTGATGGGCATGTTATTTACTTCTGTGATGAAGCTACTAGAATTGCTAAACCCGATGAAAAAGATAAACATAGACCTGTTGTTGGCAAGCCTGTTGTCTCTGTTAAAATAGGAGATCATTGTTATCATGGCTTATGTGATTTGGGTGCTAGTGTGAGTGCAATCCCTTTTACTTTATATCAAGAAATTATGAATGATATTGCACCTGCTGAAATAGAAGATATTGATGTTACTATCAAGCTCGCTAATAGAGACACTGTCACACCACTTGGGATTGTTAGAGATGTTGAAGTCTTGTGTGGGAAAATAAAATACCCTACTGACTTTCTAGTTTTGGGTTCCCCACAAGATGATTTTTGTCCCATTATATTTGGTAGACCTTTCTTGAACACTGTTAATGCTAAGATAGATTGTGAGAAAGAAACTGTTAGCGTAAGTTTCGGGGATGTGTCTCATGAGTTTAATTTCTCCAAATTCCGTAGACAACCTCATGATAAAGAATTGCCTAGTAAAGATGAAATTATTGGTCTTGTTTCTATTGCCGTGCCTCCTACTGATCCTTTAGAACAATATTTGCTAGACCATGAAAATGACATGTTTATGAATGAAAGAAACAAAATAGATGAGATATTCTTTAAACAAATGCCTGTTTTGAAACACAACTTGCCTGTTGAAACTCTTGGAGATCCTCTTCCACCCAAGAGTGATCCTGTGTTCGATCTTAAACAATTACCTGATACTTTGAAATATGCTTATCTGGATGAAAAGAAGATGTATCCTGTTATTATTAGTGCCAACCTTTCAGAGCATGAAGAAAAGAGATTATTGAAAACTCTGAGGAAGCACCGTGCCGCTATTGGATATACTCTTGATGATCTTAAGGGCATTAGTCCCACTCTATGTCAGCATAAAATTAATATGGAACCTGATGCTAAACCAGTTGTTGATCACCAGCGGCGGTTGAATCCTAAGATGAAAGAAGTGGTAAGAAATGAAATACTAAAGCTTCACGAAACTTCACCAGTGGTGGTTGAATCCTAGCAACTTTATATCATTTTTTGGGACTAACCTATTGACATAGTGCCCAGTGCCAGTTGCTGTTTTTGCTTGTTTTTTTACTTTGCATAATATCAATACCAAATGAAGTCCAAATTTCACGAAACTTTTTGGAATTTTTTTTCTGGCCAGAAGAAACCCTGGGAGCCAAAGGAGCACACGAGAGGAGGCCCGTGGGTTCCACTAGGCACCAGGGCACGCCAGGGGGCCCAGGTGCGTGATAACCCACAAGTATAGGGGATCGCAACAGTTTTTGAGGGTAGAGTATTCAACCCAAATTTATTGATTCGACACAAGGGGAGCCAAAGAATATTCGCAAGTATTAGTTGTTGAGTTGTCAATTCAACCACACTTGAAAGACTTAAGATCTGCAGCAAGGTGATCAGTAGCAAAGTAGTATGATAGTAACGGTAACAGTGGCAATAGTAACAGTAGCAGTTTTGTAGCAATTGTAACAGAAGCAACAACGAATGTAACTTGGCAAAGATCAATATGTGAAAAGCGTAGACATTGGATCACCGATGGATAATTGCATTGGATGATATTCATCATGTAGCAGTTATAACCTAGAGCGACACAGAACTATCTACAATTCATCAATGTAATGTAGGCATGTATTCCATATATAGTCATACGTGCTTATGGAAAAGAACTTGCATGACATCTTTTGTCCTACCCTCCCGTGGCAGCGGGGTCCATAAGGAAACTAAGGGATATTAAGGCCTCCTTTTAATAGAGAGCCGGAACAAAGCATTAGCACTTAGTGAATACATGAACTGCTCAAACTACGATAATCACCGGAAAGAATCCCAATTATTGTCACCTTGGTATGCGGATCATAACTCGTAATAGGTGCATATAACTTGCAAGATAGGATCAAGAACACACATATATTCATGAAAACATAATAGGTTCAGATCTGAAATCATGGCACTCGGGCCCTAGTGACAAGCATTAAGCATAGCAAAGTCATAGCAACATCAATCTCAGAACATAGTGGATACTAGGGATCAAGCCCTAACAAAACTAACTCGATTACATGATAAATCTCATCCAACCCATCACCGTCTAGCAAGCCTACAAAGGAATTACTCACTCTCGGCGGTGAGCATCATGAAATTGGTGGTGAAGGAAGGTTGATGATGACGACGACGGATTCCACCCTCCGGAGCCCCGAACGGACTCCAGATCAGCCCTCCCGATGAAGAATAGGAGGTGGCGGCGGCTCCGTATCGTAAAATGGGTTGAATCCTTCTCTCTGATTTTTTTCGTGGCGAATACGTATATATGGAGTCGGAGTTACGGTTGCCGGAGGTCCAGGGGGCCCACAAGCTCACTAGGCGTGCCCTCCGAGCTTGTGGCTCTTGGGTGGCCCCCCTCTTGTATATTCTTCCACCAATATTTTTTATATATTCCACAAATATTCTCCGTAAATTTTCAGGTCAATCCGAGAACTTTGGTTTCTGCACAAAAACAACACCATGGCAATTCTGCTGAAAACAACGTCAGTCTGGGTTAGTTTCATTCAAATCATGCAAATTAGAGTCCAAAACAAGAGCAAAAGTGTTTGGAAAAGTAGATACGATTGAGACATATCAACTCCCCTAAGCTTAACTCATTGGCTATCCTCAAGCAATTCAGTTGACAAACTGAAAGTGATAAAGAAAAACTTTTACAAACTCTATTTGATCTTGTTGTTGCGAATATGTCTACCCAATGTTCAAGTTTTCAGCCAAGATTATGAACTAACCATATTCACGATAACATTTAGGTATCACATTTACTCATATCAATAGCATAATGAACTAGCGAGCAATAACAAGATATCTCGGATGACAACACTTTTTTCAAAACAATCTTTATATAATATGACATAATGGTATCTCGCTAGCCCTTTCTGAGACCGCAAAACATAAATGCAGAGCACCTCTGAAGTTCAAGCACTAATTAGACATTGTAATTCATGGTAAAAGAGATCCAGTCACACTCATACTCAACATCAACTAAACACAAAGCATACAAATGACAATAGCGCTCTCCAACTGGTGCTTTAATGAGAAGATGATGACTCAGTAATAAAAGAAAATAGATAGACCCTTCGCAGAGAGAAGCAGGGATTTACAGAGGTGCCAGAGCTCGAAGCTTTTAAAAATAGAGATGAATATAATTTTGGGAGATATGTTTTCATTGTCAACGTAACGACCGAGAGTTTTCACCATCTTGCATGCTAGACACATTATAGGCGGTTCCCAAACAGAATGGTAAAGTTTTACTCCCCACCCACCAACAAACACAAGCCATGGCTAGCCGAATCCTTGGGTGCCCTCCATACGAACAACAATTCGGGGGAGTTTTGTTTCATTATTATATTTTGATTTTGATTTGGATCATAGGACTGGGCATCCCAATTACCAGCCACTTTCTCGTGAATGACAAGCGAATAAACACTCATAGTGAGAATAACCGACCTAGCATGGAAGATACTGACAGCCCCCTGTCGCTTCATGAGCGATTCGGGCATACAAAACATATTATTATTTGGCACATGCAAATTTACTTGGAACGGCAGGTAAATACCTCATATGGAATAACTTTGGGTTTAAGGAAGTGGATGTGCAAGCAGTATTCCCGCTTAGTACATGTGAAGGCTAGCAAATAGATTGAGGAGCGACCAACTAGAGAGCGACAACAGTCATAAACATGCATTGAGATCAATCAACATTGAATACAAGCATGAGTAGGATATAAAACACCATGAACATAAATATCGTGGAGGCTTTGTTGGTTTTGATTCAACTACATGTGTGAACATGTGCCAAGTCGAGCCACTCGAATCATTCAGAGGAGGATACCATCCTATCATACTACATCATAACCATTTTAAATGCATGTTGACACACACCATAAACCATTATCCACTCCTAGGTATTTAAGCATGGCATGAGTAACTATGATCTCTAATTGTCATTGCAAACATGTTTACTCATAATAGGTTGAATCAAGAACGATGAGCTAATCATATTTACAAAAACAAAATAGGTCGAGTTCATACCAGCTTTTCTTCATCTCAATCATTTCATCAAATTTCGTCATTATTGCCTTTCACTTGCATGACCGAACGATGTGAATAATAATAAGAGTGCACATGTCGTGGACTAAGATGGAATCTGCAAACATTTATTCAAAGGAGAAGACAAGGTAATATGGGCTCTTTGTTAGATCAACAATAATGCATATGAGAGCCACTCAACATTTTCATCGTGGTCTTCGCCTTACGACCCAAAGAAAGGAAAAGGATTTCAAAGAAACACATTGAAATATTTTTGGAGTTTTTGTTTTTTACTTGAAGAAAGTGAAACGAAGGAAAAATGAAAATGAGAAAAACTATATACACGGGAAAGCTCCCAACAAGCAAAAGAAGAACGAGAAATCTTTTTGGGTTTTCCTTTTAATACTATAACTAAATTAAACTGAAAGAAAACAAAAAGAGGGAACGAGAAATATTTTTGGATTTTATCAAAAGTTTTTCAAACACACAAGAAGAAAGCAAGAAAAATAAACTAACATGGATTATACAATGAAAAAGTATGAACACCAACAACTGGAATGAATGTGTGATGCATGAATGTAATGTCGGTGAGAAATACGTACTCGCCCAATCTTAGGCTTTTGGCCTAAGTTGGTCTATGGCCACGGCTCGAAGTAACCCACTCCTGGATACTGCAGAGGGTCCTGAGGGTTCCACTTCCCGGCGAGCTCCTGTGGCTCCCACTGATAAACAGGCTCCTGGTATGGCTCAGGTGCTGGTGCTGGCTCAGGTACTGGGGGTTGTATCAGACCCCCAGTATGCGTAGATGTCATCAGGCATAATAATGTACCTACCTGAATAAAGATCAAACAAGGAAGGTGCAGGCAAAGTAATAATCTCACGAGTACCCTGACTGAATACTAAGTTGTAAAGGAGTCGCTTATGCTTATCATTGTCAATAAAATGATGCACTACCATACTAGCATAGTCTAAATATTTAGTGGGTAGCAGCATCTCCTCCGCCTCCTCATGTCTAATAGGAATCTCAAAATGTGCAGCGAGGCGAGAGGCATAGACACCACCATAAATAATACCCTTCGAAGGGTTTGTGTGTAACCGCCGAGCAACCATGGCGCCCAAACTAAAAGTTCTATCCGCATATAAAGCATGGAGCAAAATAGCAAGGTCAGGTGCACTGAGAGATCCACTTCCCACCGACCGATCAAACATCTCCCGGCAAATAATGCATAGTAACGTAAAACAGGAAAAATGTAAACTAGCCACTCTCGCTTCCGACACTCCTCTCTCCTCTCCCACAGTAGTTTCAGAGATGAAATCTTCCATGTCTCTAGGACGTGGATCACCATGACTACCCTCATAAGGTATTTTGCAAACATTGCAAAAATCACATAATGTCATTTCCTTAGGCACATCATACAAGTTAAATTCTACCATGGGTGGTTCCTTCCTAGTATAAAAGTGAAAGCTTTGCATGAAGGTATTAGTGAGTAGGAGATGTTGGTCACACTTATCTTCGAGGAAGGGAATGATGCTGACATTATGCGCCAAATAATATAAATCCTCATAAATTCCCGCTTCCTTAAAAAATGTGTCGCTCGGCCACTCGCACGATCGAATCTCCGCCGCACGCGGAAGGTGGTACTTGGGCTTTTCCTTCGAAGTTTCCTCCGAATTACGACTTGGTGAGCCCCTTAACCACCTCCTCATGGTTTTTCTTTTCTCTGAAAATTTCTAAAATTTTTAGTGACTCAAAATAAAAGTGAACAAACTCAACAAAATTGATAGCAACTACTCCTACAAGTGTCTAGAGGCCATATCATGCATCAAAACTAGTTTGAACCATATAAATTTGACATGCAAGCTCAAGAACATGGTCACCAACAGCGGCTAAATGTGCAAAGAATAAACTACTAGAACAAAAACTAATTGGACCAATGGAGGAGTCACATACCAACGAACAATCCCCCAAAACAGTTTCAGAAACGGAGTTCCGAGCAAGGAGATCAAAAATGGCAGCAAGATGAGCAAGAACACGGGTTTGAACAAGTTGGTGATTTTTTCTGGAGGAAGAAGAAGAGCATGGGTGGCAGCAATAAGTGAGGGGGCCTACATAGGCCCCACAAGCTTGCTTGGTGCACCCAGGGGGGTAGGCGCGCCCTGTGAGCTTGTGGCTCACAGGTGCACCCCCCTGGGGTGTGTTTAGTGCCACTATTTTTTATATATTGTAGAAAAAATCATATTAAATTTTCAGGGCATTTGGAGAACTTTTATTTTCTGGTCATTTTTTATTGCATGGATAATTCAGAAAACAACACAATCATAGCATTTCTACTTTATTAATTCTAAATAACAGAAAGTAAAAAGTGGGTACAGAAAGTTGTGTTTACGAAATTCATCGACCACATGCCCGTCAAAAGGAATCCATTGATAAGGTTGATCAAGTCTTATTAACAAACTTCTTCCGAATGACATTAAACCGGAGAATCTTTGTATAACACTAGGTTATCTCAACGGGGATATGCATGTCCCCAATAATAAGAATTTTATATTTCTTTTTGACAGTAGGAATAGGGAATTCAAAACCTCCAATAGTAATTGTTGAAAATTTTCCAATAGAATTGATACTATTCACTTGAGGTTGTTTCTTCAGAAAGTGTACTGTGTGTTCATTACCATTGATATGAAAAGTGACATTGCCCTTATTGCAATCAATAATAGCCCCTGCAGTATTCAAAAAGGGTCTACCAAGGATGATCAACATACTGTCGTCCTCGGGTATATCAAGAATAACAAAGTCCGTTAAGATAGTAACATTTGCAACTACGACAGGCACATCCTCACAAATACCGATGGGTATAGCAGTTGATTTTTATCAGCCATTTGCAAAGAGATTTCAGTTGGTGTCAACTTATTCAAATCAAGTCTTCGATACAAAGAGAAAGGCATAACACTAACACCGGCTCCTAGATCACATAAAGCAGTTTTAACATAGTTTCTTTTAATGGAGCATGGTATAGTTGGTATTCCTGGGTCTCCTAGTTTCTTTGGTATTCCACCTTTAAATGAATAATTACCAAGCATGGTGGAAATTTCAGCTTCCGATATCTTTCTTTTATCTGTGACAATATCTTTCATATACTTAGCATAAGGAGACATTTTCAGAATATCAGTCAAATGGAGGCGCAAAAAGACAGGTCTAAGCATTTCAACAAAGCGCTCAAATTCTTCATCATCTTTATTCTTTGAAGCTTTAGGAGGAAAATGCATGGTTTTCTGAACCCATGGTTCTCTTTCTTTACCATGTTTCCTAGCAATGAAGTCTCTCTTATCATAACTTTTGTTCTTAGGTTGTGTGGGTTATCAAGATCAACAGCAGGTTCTATTTCCACATCATTATCACTATTAGGTTGAGCATCTACATGAACTTCATCATTGTCATTGTTACTAGGTTCATGTTCATCACTAGATTGTGTTTCAGCATCAGAAATAGAAATATCATTTAGATTCTCAGGCGTGTCTACAGTAGGTTCACTAGAGGCATGCATAGTCCTATCATCTTTCTTTTTCTTTTTAGATAGACCAGGTGCATCAGCATTAATTCTTTGAGAATCTTGCTCAATCCTCTTAGGGTGACCTTCAGGATACAAAGGTTCCTGAGTCATTTTACCACCCCTAGTCATAACTTTAACAACATGATCATTCATCTTATTGTTCATCTCATTAAGCAAATCATTTTGTGACTTGAGGACTTGTTGTACTTGAGTTTTTACCATGGATGCATGTTTACTCACACCCCCAACATCATTAACAGTTCTAAACATAAAGTCACTCAAGCGTTCAATCGTATAAGCATTTCGTTTCAATTGTCTACTAACATATGCATTAAAATTTTCTTGTTTAACAATAAAGTTATCCAATTCATCTAAGCATTGACTAGCAGATTTAGTACAAGGAATATCACCTTCATAAAATCTATAGAGAGAATTTACCTCTACTACCTGTGTCGGGGTATTAAGACCATGTATTTCTTCAATAGGTGGTAAATTCTTGACATCTTCAGCTTTAATACCTTTTTCTTTCATATATTTCTTTGCCTCTTGCATATCTTTAGGACTGAGAAATAGAACACCCCTCTTCTTCGGAGTTGGCTTAGGTGGTGGTTTGAGAAGAGTCCAATCATTGTCATTCCTTAATATATTATTCAATAGTTATTCAACTTGTTCAACAGTTCGTTCCCTGAAAACACAACCAGCACAACTATCTAGGTGGTCCCTAGAAGCATCAGTTAGTCCATTATAAAAGATATCAAGTATTTCATTTTTCTTGAGAGGGTGATCATGCAAAGCATTAAGTAATTGGAGAAGCCTCCCCCAAGCTTTTGGTAGACTCTCTTCTTCAATTTGCACAAAGTTAAATATTTCCTATAAAGCAGCTTATTTCTTATGAGCAGGAAAATATTTTTCAGAGAAGTAATATATCATATCCCGGGGACTACGCACAAAACCAGGAGCAAGATAATTAAACCATATCTTAGCATCACCCTTGAATGAGAAAGGAAACAGCTTAAGAATATAGTAGTAGCAAATTTTTTCCTCATGAGCAAATAGGGTGGCTATATCATTCAGTTTAGTAAGATGTGCCGCAACAGTTTCAGATTCATAACCATGGAATGGATCAGATTCAACCAAAGTAATTAACTTAGGATCGAATGAGAATTCATAATCCTTATCAGTAACAAAGATAGGTGAAGTAGCAAACTTAGGATCATATTTCATTCTAGCATTCAAAGATTTTTCTTTTAGCTTGACTAGTAATTTCTTAAGATCATCTCTATCCTTACAAGCAAGAAAATACCTAGCTACCTCTCCATCCATAACATAACCATCAGGTATATCAGGCAATTCATATCTAGGAGAGCTAGGTCTAACAGGTGTTTCAAAGTTTTCAGTTTCAATAATTTCATCAGTTTCAGTAATCTCATCAGTTTCAGCATTCTCATTTTCTTTAGCTCTAGCAAGTTGTTCATCAAGAAATTCACCCAGTGGCATAGTCTTATCAAGCAAAGCACTAGCATCATCATAAACATCATTCATAGCAAAAGTAGCATCATCAATTACTTTCGACATATCAGGATTAATAGCAGGTGGTGGTGTCGCAAGCTTACTCAAAACGGAAGGTGAATCAAGTGCAGAGCTAGATGGCAGTTCCTTACCTCCCCTCATCTTAGAGGGAACGATCTTTGTTCTGGTATCTTTTAGATTCTTCATAGTGATCAATAGATATAAATCCCAAGTGACTCGGCAAATAGAGCTATGCTCCCCGACAATGGCGCCAGAAAAAGTGCTTGATAACCCACAAGTATAGGGGATCGCAACAATTTTCGAGGGTAGAGTATTCAACCCAAATTTATTGATTCCACACAAGGGGAGCCAAAGAATATTCACAAGTATTAGCAGTTGAGTTGTCAATTCAACCACACTTGAAAGACTTAATATTTGCAGCAAGGTGATCAGTAGCAAAGTAGTATGATAGTGACGGTAACAGTGGCAATAGTAACAGTAGCAGTTTTGTAGCGATTGTAATAGAAGCAACAACGAAAGTAACTTAGCAAAGATCAATATGTGAAAAGCGCAGGCATTGGATCAGCAATGGATAATTGCATTGGATGATACTCATCATGTAGCAGTTATAACCTAGAGCGACACATAACTAGCTCCAATTCATCAATGTAATGTAGGCATGTATTCCATATATAGTCATACGTGCTTATGGAGAAGAACTTGAATGACATCTTTTGTCCTACCCTCCTGTGGAAACTAAGGGATATTAAGGCCTGTCGGTGTACACAAACAGGGGTATTTTGTTTCCCCCTGACTCGTGAACAGACAGACACAGCCTCTAGGCAAACCGCCTTTGCCGGGCATATTAAAACCCAAGAAGAACAAGCTAGTGAAGGCCACCTTGGGAAGGCCTCCCTTGCCGGGCAGGAGAGCTTGGCTAGGTCGAGGCCGCACTCAGGGTGGAGTCCAGTCCGCCCCAGTAGGGTTGCCGGGACCGCCAAGCTCCTTTGCCGGGGAATCCTCACCAAAACGCCACCGCTCCACCTCATCGCACTCAAGTCATTTATCAGTGCGGTGTCAAGGTACCAAGTGACCAAGTGGATCATATCAGGCATGTGGTAGCACAGAAGAGAAGAGATTAGCTTTATTGACACCCGTCCAGGAGACGTGTCAAGCTAATAAGAAGAGGCAGATAAGCGGCACGACAAGCTTGCCGGGCTTCAACCTCAGCACGACACCTAGCAGTGCATTTAATGCACTTTGTCCTAACTGCCAGAGTTAGGTATGATAGCACTGTTAGCTATCTAATCACACCCAAATGACTGTTTTGCCACTGTGGTCACCCCTTAACCTATAAAAGGAGGCCTGAGGCAACCTAGCAAAGGGTTCGAACTCTTCGACCCCCACACACTTGTATGCACGCAGTTGCATTCCCCCAGGCACCCTTGCCGGGCCAGTGCACCTCGTGTCTTCGCATTCCTCAAGTTCAATCCACCATAGCATGAGTAGGGTTTTACGCTGAAAAGCGACCCGAAGCTGGGTAAAGAGAGCTGTCCATCGCCGTGCTGTCCCCTGCTGCTTCTGCTCTTTGTGCAACATGGCCGCCCCCTGCCGAACCACAAAAGGGCACCAATGCCACATTGGTGATCGTGCTTCCACGCCGACATCTTTGGCATGCCAGGTAGGGGGCACGTCGTTTGTGCGAACCCGAAGCAGTAGCCAGCGCGTCAATCTTTGTCGATCTTCAATGTCCATGGCTCCCGAGCGGAGAAGAAGGGAGCAGCGGCGCCGTTACCTGTTTCGTCAGTCCCTCCGCTTGCGGCTACGACCGCTACGGACGCCGCGGCCGCGGCGGATAAGTTGGACGCCATGGGCGGCGCATCCATCATAAGCAGTGCTGTTATCGCTCCTGCCATGGTCTTTCTCGTGTGTAGGACGCGACAGCGGCGGTGCGGAGACAGAGGATCCAGTCGTTGATAAGCTACACCTGGCGACGCCAACGTTCTTTCCGCAAGAAATGAACGTTCGGCTAAGCCATGGGCTGCGGCGCGTCCGTCGGGTCTCCACCCCCAGCCCGCGGAGCAGCGTTGCTATGAAAGGGAATCGCGGTAGGGCTTATTTTCGTAATACCCCGTCAAGTCTCACCGCACATGGTGGTGCGTTGCAACACTGTTGCGGTTGAGCATCACCTTCCGTGTGTGGGGCTTCTGGGGAAAAGAGGGACTCACGCCCCCGCAACAGCTATCACCAGATTAAGAAAAGATGAGTTGTATAACCCACTTCCGGTTTTGAGGTTCTTTTTGTGTATCCTTTGCGACTCTTTTGGTTTAAACCCTAGCGTTTTGTATGGGATATCCATAACGTGAAGGGACTCTTCTGTTGTCGATTGCGTCCTCGTCTGTTTCGAGTCCGCTCAACAGACCAGGCAGCCGCATCGATAACGTTGAAGGGTAACTTGCCGGTGGCACCTATGCTTGCAAGAATGCTAAGGGCCCGTCCCCACAGTAGCATAGCTAGTGCTTGCCCTGGCAGGCTCCCAGCATGCGCAGGATTTGCAATCATATAAGAACGATAGGCAAGATAAACTTAAAGGATAACATTGGTTCACACAACTACTTAAGAGTACTATTACATCACAGGAAGTAGCAATATCTGACATAAGGCCGAAATGTGTCTTTTTTGTTTGGCAGCATCCCGGCGAACTGAACAAGAGAAGCTAGTCCCGGCGGCCTCCCTGGACCCGGGGCACTCGAAGAACCTTGTCGGCCAAGGGCCCGACAACTTGAGCGGCAGCAGAGGCGTCCGTCCTGGCCGATAGTCTCTTGAAAGCGTCGGAGTGGTCGACGTCAGGATGGCACTGCACATAATTAACAAGAAGAGTGAAGATGGCGTCCCGGGCAAATTTTCGAGACTCACTGGCAAAGCAAGCTGATCTGTCGTCTTCATACGTCTTCAGCCCTTCAATGAGACCCTTGAAGAAATGTGTCAGCTTGACGCTCGGGGCCTCATGCTCATTGACGGAGAAGGTCCAACTTTTCATGCTCATCTTGGCAATCTGGGAGGAGATACGCTCGGCTATGTCCACCAGACTCTTCGACCAGAGGCTGTATAGTTCGACTTTCTCCTTGAGTTTGTGCTCTGCATCCTTACGAAGAGTTCCGGCAATATTAACTTCTTCTGCCAAGGCCCTCTCGCGGTCTTTGGCCAGTTCGAGATCCTTCTCAAGGGTAGCAAGCTTGGTGTTTAGATCCTCGATGGTGCTGGAGGTAGTATTCAGATCCTGGTCCTTGGATGAAAGCTGTGATTGCAGCCCCTCCAGTGTGGAGGCTGTTTCCCACGCTTCTTCCCGGAGGGCCTTGATCTCTTTCTTGTTCCCAGCAAGCTCTTCCTCCAATTTCCCCATTTGGGCCTCAAGCTCCACTTTGGCTCCGGAGATTGTGGCAAGGCCGTCAGAAACCTCTTTGAGTTTGGTTGCCGCATCTTGAGCCTGCGAGTCGATGGCCTTTTTGTGACTGTCCTCCAGGTCCTTGGTGTGCTGCTGAACAAGGTTTTCCAGGTCATCAAACTTTGGCACGGAGGGCATCGGCTAGGGCCTGCTCACGAGTGGCAATATCTCTGGCTTGGGCATTGAGCTGCGTCTCGCGCTCTGTCGGCCTGGCATCGCGAGTTTTTGCTCTCTCTGCGGTGGCCGCCATCTTCTCCTCTTGAGCCTTGAGTTCGTTGGATTGAGCATTGTACCAAGAGTGCAGTTCTTCTGCCTTATCTTTCAGTTGTTGGGTGGCTGCCTCCTTGGCCCTGTGCTCTTCTTGGACTGCCTGCCGCCTTCGGCCATACCTCTCCTGCACTTCCGTAAGCCCGACAGCCACCGTCTCCAGAAAGACCAAGTCCTTGGAGCTGTCACCGGGGTCACTCGCTTCCTTGGCCCTCTGGGTCAAGGGGGCCAGTATGCGGCTAATTTCCTCATCAAAGTTTACCCCAGCAAGGACTGACGAGCTGGGGGCCGTCGGCGTGGGATGGGCCACTACCATGGCCAAGCTGCTTGCGGGGAGAGTCACCCACAAACCCGAAGCGTCACTCTGAAGGGGCACTTTTTCTTCAACTTCCATGACAGGGCCGATCGTGCTGTCGGCGATTTCCTCTTCTCCCTCTGGGATTTCTTGGACATCCTTGGGGGCCTCGTCATGGCCTTCTCCAGTGGCAATCTTGAGAGCTTCTGTGGTAACATCTTTCCCTATGTCAGCCACCTCTTCCAAAAGCTCATTCTCTTTGAGACCGGGGGTTGCTGGAGGATAGAGGCAAGAATAAAGCAAGGATTAGAAACTAGAACCAGAAGCAAAGGAAGCAGAAAGTTCTCAATGAGAGTTCAAAGATGAATGAGTTACCTGTCGACAATTGCCGGGAAGAAACTTCTCCTTCCCCGGCAGTATCTGTTGCTGGCGGGCGTCTGGAGTCATCTTCTTCCATGGGGAGCCCTTGCCGGGGATCCCCCTCCTTGGGTGTCGCTTGCGGAAGGAGCTGAAGTGGTCACCACTTGTTGCCGGACTTCCCTCTGGGGGCTCCCGCCAATTTCCTTGGAGGGCAACAAAAGAACTTCAGCATGGCCGCCGGCAGACGCGGTCTGACCCATGCCTTCTCACAGGGGGCTGGGTACGGGGTCGCCTCTGGCATCCTTTGCCAGTTCAACACCTGACACCGATCCCAGCTCCTTCGCCGTCTTGGCCCACTTGGCCCGTTGGGCCAGGGTCTCGTCATCCCTGCCAAGGCAAACACAACAAGATCAGCTAAGAATCAAGATAAAAGCAATTCAAATCAAGGAAAACAAATGATCGTCCTCACTCTGGGTTATCGAGCATGGCGTCCATCTCATATACCAGAGGCGGAGGTGATTCCCTAGCCCTCTTAAGTGGTGGTGGGGTCCTGCTCGCTGACGGTGCCGGGCTTGATGGTGGTGTGGGGTCAACACCCTTCACCACCCGCTGCCGGGAAGGAGGAGTCAGGACCAAAACAAGGCGGGCCGAGTGGCGGCGCACTACGTCCTCTTTGCTACTCTTGGCGGCCGTCTTCTTCACCTTGGACCCAGCCCGAGACGAAGATGCCACCACCGGCTCCCGGCTCCCTCTACTACGAAGCCGATGCTTCTGCTCCGGGGCTTGAGGGCCTGCTTCGAGTCCCTCTTCTTCTTCGGGCGCTTTAGCCCCCTCTGCCCCGACGGCTAGCACTCCGATAGTCTCGCCCCCGGCAGCCTCAATCCCGGCAGCCCTTGTCCTGGCAACCGCGGCCCCGAGGGCCTCAAGTTCAGCGATCTCTTCATCAACACGCTCCTCCTCCAAGGAGTTCCCTTCATCATCATTACCGGCTGCTGCAGCAGCCTTGAGCCTCCGGGCTTCCTCAAGCCTGCTGCGGATGTACTTCTGCTCCTCCTCAGTGGTGCCCTTGGTGAAATCTGTCTCCTTCCTGGTGGCTCTCTCCTCTAAGCTAGAGGCCCAGCTCATCTCATCCTCCAAGCTGGGCAGCTCCCAGTCCACCTTGACGCCATCGGCATTACAGTCTGGCATCCACTTGAGGATCTGGTCCAATGCGGAATTGATGTGCAAGGGAACAATCCTTGCCGGCAAATGGAAGCTGCCGGCCTTGTGGAAGAGCTGCTCGCACAACCAGGCATGACTCATGACTGTCAGGTTATTGGCAACACCAGGATACAGCCGCACCAGTCCGCGGCGTTCTTGTACTCCCAAGCGAAGCGATCCCATTGCTGCAATGGGGCAATGCAACGCCGGAGGAAATCTGCCCCCACATGTTCAATGGTGAGCCCGGCAGCCTTGAGGCGGGCAACCCTGTTCAGCGCGGTGCAAAGTCTTCCATCAGTTTCTCCTGGGTCGCTCCAATCCTTGCCACGCACCACGCACTTGGTCTGCGGCTGGCAAAACGAAGGGGCTTTTGGGTCCTTGATCCAGCACCAGTCCCCTCTCCACTCCTCCCACTTGCCATGCAGTTGCCCTCCAAGGTAATCCCAATCTTCTCTCTTCCCCCGTGGAATCCATGATATGTTTCCCGAAAGGGATTTATCCTCAATGTGGGGGATGTAGAAGTGGTGGAACAGATCCACATTGGGGGCAACTCCGATGAAATTTTTGCAGAAATGGGAAAACACCGCCATGCACGTCATTGCATTGGATGTGAAATCCAGCAAGCGAAATCCAAAAGCATACATCATTGCGCTGAAGAAATCAGAGAAAGGGGAAGAACGCCCATAGTAAAAATAGGCGCAGAAGAATGGATATGAGTCACTTGGAACCTTGGATCCATCCAGGATGACAATTGGTTCTCCACGGTCTTTGGTTAGCCTCCCCAACATATAGGCGTACCTATGGATCAGGGTGTTACCGTCCAAGTTTGACGGCGAGAACACCATGTTCTCTTGCCGTCGCCGGACCAAGGCTTCCGCCTCCTTCTTCTTCTCCTCTGCCCTTGGGTCTTCCGGCTTGGCCGTTTGCTTCCCCTTCACGACGCTCTTCTTGCGCCCCATTTCCTGTGGGTGGCGAGGAGGGAAAGATCTAGAGCTGGGAGAAGAGGTAATGGCGGCGGAGGCAGTTTCCGTCGAGAGGAAGAAGGCGAGGCGAGAAGGGTGTGAATGAACAACACTCCTTCGTGTCTGCCTGTTTTATTGGGACCACGCGAGGGGGGGGGGGGGTTGGCTCTCCACTATTCCCCTGCAAAACCGCCTTTTTACAGGCATGCTCCCCAATAACCGTTGCAAAACCACGATTGCATGACTCGCAGTAACTGCGTGGAATGGACATACGATTGAGAAGACAGTAAAATCATTACACGTGGGCAGAGGATTCCTGCCGCGTGTCTATGCACTACTTGGGGCCTAACCCAACGCACCCGCAACACGTTTTGGCTTAGGCCCGGGGGCTACTGTCGGTGTACGCAAACAGGGGTATTTTGTTTCCCCTGACTCGTGCACAGACAGCCGCAGCCTCTAGGCGAACTGCCCTTGCCGGGCATATTAAAACCCAAGAAGAACAAGCTAGTGAAGTCCACCTTGGGAAGGCCTCCCTTGCCGGGCAGGAGAGCCTGGCCAGGTCGAGGCCGCACTCAGGGTGGAGTCCAGTCCACCCGAGCAGGGTTGCCGGGACCGCCAAGCTCCTTTGCCGGGGAATCCTCACCAAAACGCCACCGCTCGACCTCATCGCACTCAAGTCATTTATAAGTGCGGTGTCAAGGTATCAAGCGACCAAGTGGATTATATCAGGCACGTGGCAGCATAGAAGAGAAGAGATTAGCTTTATTGACACCCGTCAAGGAGGCGTGTCAAGCTAATAAGAAGAGGCAGATAAGCGGCGTGGCAAGCTTGCCGGGCTTCAACCTCAGCACGACACCTAGCAGTGCATTTAATGCACTTTGTCCTAACTGCCAGAGTTAGGTATGATAGCACTGTTAGCTATCTAATACACCCAAATGACTATTTTTCCACTGTGGTCACCCCTTAACCTATAAAAGGAGGCCCGAGGCAACCTAGCAAAGGGTTCGAACTCTTCGACCCCCACACACTTGTACGCACGCAGTTGCATTCCCCCAGGCACCCTTGCCGGGCCAGTGCACCTCATGTCTTCGCCTTCCTCAAGTTCAATGCACCATAGCAGGAGTAGGGTTTTACGATGAAAAGCGGCCCGAACCTTGGTAAAGAGAGCTGTCCATGCCATGCTGTCCCCTGCTGCTTCTGCTCTTTGTGCAACATGGCCGCCCCCTGCCGAACCACAAAAGGGCACCCATGCCCCATAGGTGATCGTGCTTCCACGTCGACAAGGCCTCCTTTTAATAGAGAGCCGGAACAAAGCATTAGCACTTAGTGAATACATGAACTCCTCAAACTACGGTAATCACCGGAAACAATCCCAATTATTGTCACCTTGGGGTATGCGGATCATAACTCGTAATAGGTGCATATAACTTGCAAGATAGGATCAAAACACACATATATTCATGAAAACATAATAGGTTCAGATCTGAAATCATGGCACTCAGGCCCTAGTGACAAGCATTAAGCATAGCAAAGTCATAGCAACATCAATCTCAGAACATAGTGGATACTAGGGATCAAGCCTTAACAAAACTAACTTGATCATCTGATAAATCTCATCCAACCCATCACCTCCAGCAAGCCTATGAAGGAATTACTCACTCCCGGTGGTGAGCATCATGAAATTCGCGGTGAAGGAAGGTTGATGATGACGACGATGACAGATTCCACCCTCTGGAGCCCCGAACGGACTCCAGATTAGCCCTCCAGATGAACAACAGGAGGTGGCGGTGGCTCCATATCGTAAAACACGATGAATCCTTCTCTCTGATTTTTTTCTTCAGGAATAGGTATATATATGGAGTCGAAGTTAGGGTTGCAGGAGGTCCAGGGGGCCCACAAGCTCACTAGGCGTGCCCCCGGGGGGGGGGGGGTGGGCGCGCCGTCCGATCTTGTGGCTCCTGGGTGGCCCCCTTCTAGTATATTCTTCCGCCATGTTTTTATATATTCCACAAATATTTGATAACCCATAAGTATAGGGGATCGCAACAGTTCTCGAGGGTAGAGTATTCAACCCAAATTTATAGATTCGACACAAGGGGGCCAAAGAATATTTGTAGGTATTAGCAGTTCAGTTGTCAATTCAACCACACCTGGAGATTAAATATCTGCAGCAAAGTGATCAGTAGCACAGTAATATGATAGTTTGATAGCAACGGCAACAGTAATAGTAACGGTAATAGTGATAGCAATGATTTTGTAGCAGTTGTAACAGTAGCAATAGCAATAGTAACTTAGCAAGAGCAATATGTGGAAAACTCGTAGGCATTGGATCGGTGAATTCGTTGGAATGATATTCATCATATAACAGTCATAACCTAGGGTGACACAGAACTAGCTCTTGTTCGTAAATATAATGTAGGCATGTATTCCGTAAATAGTCATACGTGCTTATGGAAAAGAACTTGCATGACATCTTTTGTCTTACCCACCCGTGGCAGCAGGGTCCATAAGGAAACTAAGGGATATTAAGGCCTACTTTTAATAGAGAACCAGAACAAAGCATTAACACATAGTGAATACATGAACTCCTCAAACTATGGTCATCACCGGAAAGTATCCCAATTATTGTCACCCCGGGGTTTACGGATCATAACACGTAATAGGTGCATATGACTTGGAAGATCAGATCTAGAACATAGATATAATGGTGAAAACATAAACGGTTCAGATCTGAAATCATGGCACTCGGGCCCTAGTGACAAGCATTAAGCATAGCAAAGTCATAGCAACATCAATCTCAGAACATAGTGGATACTAGGGATCAAGCCCTAACAAAACTAACTCGATTACATGATGAATCTCATCCAACTCCTCACCGACCAGTGAGCCTACGAAGGAATTATTAACTCCTAGTGGGGAGCATCATGGAATTGGTGATGACGAAGACCGAAGATTCCACTCTCTGGAGCCCCGAATGGGCTCCAGATCTAGCCTCCCGATGAAGAACAGGAGGTGGCGGCGGCTCCGTATCGTAAAACGTGATGAAACTTCCTCCCCAATTTTTTTTGGAAAAATAGGATTTTACAGCGTCGGAATTAGGGTCAGCGGAGCCCCGAGGGCCCCACAACCCACCAGGGCGCGCCACGAGGGGGTGGCGCACCCTGGTGTCTTGTGGGCAGCTAGGGTACCCCCTCTGGTGGCTCTTGGTTCCAGTATTTTTTATTTATTCTGAAATAAATCTCCAAAAAGTTTCGTCCAATTCTGAGAACTTTTATTTCTGCACAAAAAACAACACCATGGTAGTTCTGCTGAAAACAACGTCAGTCCGGGTTAGTTTCATTCAAATCATGCAAATTAGAGTCCAAAACAAGAGCAAAAGCGTTAGGAAAAGTAGATATGATGGAGACGTATCAACTCCCCCAAGCTTAACCCATTGCTTGTCCTCAAGCAATTCAGTTGACAAACTGAAAGTGATAAAGAAAAACTTTTAAGAGCTCTTTTGTTCTTGTTTACATATATATGCTTAAATGGCACCCAGGTTTTCAGCAAAGATCATGTCTAACCATGTCAACCATAACTCTTAAAAATTATATTAACTCATATCAATGGCATAATCAATTAGCAAGCAATAATAAGATATATCAAATGCCAACACTTTGTCAAAACAATCATGATATAATATGACAATAGTGGTATCTCACTAGCTTCTGAGACCGCAAAACATAAATGCAGAGCACCTCCAAAGTTCAAGCAGCGACTAAACATTGTAATTCATGGTAGAAGAGATCCAGTCAGGATGCATTCAACATTAACTAGACACAATGCATGAGGATGACAATAGTGCTCTCAGGTCTGGCGCTTGTTTGAGAAGGTGATGACTCAATATAAAAGTAAATAGATAGACCCTTCATAGAGGGAAGCAGGGATTTGCAGAGGTGCCAGAGCTCAAAGCTTAAAACAGAGATAAATATAATTTTGGGAGGTGCACCCTTCCTGTCAACGTTACGACCAAGAGTTTTCAATATCTTCCATGCTAAACAAATTAACGGCAGTTCCCAAGTGATAAAAGTAAAGTTTACTCCCCCTCCACCAACAAACACACTCCACGGCTAGCCGCATCCACGGGTACCGTCCATACCAACAACAATCCTAGGGTAGTTTTGTTTTTGCAATTTTTGATTTCGGGACTGGGCATCCCTATTACTGGGCCCTCTCGTGCAAGGACGAGTGAATAAACACTCATCATGAGAATAACCGGCTTAGCATGGAACATACTGACCACCCCCTGTCGCTCCATGAGTGGTCCAGGCACACAAAACAGATGTTCATTTGAAATTTTAGAGGTGGCACATGCAAATTTACTTGGAACGACAGGGTAATACCGCATTTAGGTAGATATAGTGGACTCATTTGGAATAACTTCGGTTTAAGGATTTTGATGCACAAGCAGTATTTCCGCTTAGTATAGGCGAAGGCTAGCAAATAGATTGAGAAGCGGCCAGCTAGAGAGCAAAAACGGTCATGAACATGCTTTATGAATAATCAACATTGAATACTAGCATGAGTAGGATATAAACACCATGAACATAAATATCGTAGAGGCTATGTTGGTTTTGATTCAACTACATGTGTGAACATGTGCCAAGTCAATCCACTTGAAACATTCAGAGGAGGATACCATATCATCATACTACATCACAATCATTGTAATGCATGTTGACATCCAAGATAAATCATTATCCACTCCTAGCTACTTAAGCATGGCATGAGCAACTACAATCTCTAATTGTCATTGCAAACATGTTTGATCATAATACACTAAATCATGGATACTGAGTTAAACATATTTACAAAATCAAGAACAAGTTGAGTTCATACCCGCTTCTCTCTGCCATAGTCACTTCATCAAATATCGTCATTATTACCTTTCACTTGCACGACCGAATGATATAAGAATAATAATAGTGCAAGGGTGCCATGTACTAAACTAGAATCTGCAAACATTTTATTCAAAAGAAGAAAACAAGGTAATTTGGGCTCTTTGTTAGATCAACAGTAATGCATATGAGAGCCACTCAACATTTTCATCATGGTCTTCTCCTTGGTATGACTCAATAAAAAGAAATGAATTTCAGAGAAACACACTGAAATATTTTTGGAGTTTTTAGTTTTTCTTGGAGAAAGCAAATTAAAGAAGGAAAAACAAAAAACGAGAAAAACTATTTACACGGGAAAGCTCTCAACAAGCAAAAGAAGAATCGAGAAATATTTTTGGGTTTTCTTTTAATACTACAACTAATTTAAACTAGAAAGAAAAACCAAAAAGAAGCAAGAAATATTTTTGGGTTTTCTCAAAGTTTTTCAAACACACAAGAAGAAAGCGAGAAAATAAATTTAGCATGGATAATACAATGAAAAAGTGTGGACACCGACAACTGGAATGAAATGTGTGAACATGAATAAAATGTCAATGGAAATACGTACTCCTCCAAGCTTAGGCTTTTGGCCTAGCTTGATAATCACCATCCGTAGCCTGAATAATAGTCAGAGTGATATCCCACAGAGGCTCTTGGTGCGGCCTCCTCATCCCATCGAGTAGCCTCGATAGCTACGTTGTACTCGCAGGCCTCGCTCTCAAGCAAGTAATATCTTCTTTTACTGTGATAATCAAAGAGAGCAGGTGCATGCAAAACAACAGGTACAATGGGATTTTTTATTGAACCTCAAGTTGTAAGTATAATTAGTGATTGTGCCCTTAAGGAACTTATGGCGCTTCATGGCATCAAAGTCTAAGTACTGGGTAGGTAGAATGGGATTGTTAGGCCAAGGTGACACACCCAGCTCCTTAGCTACACGGGAAGCATAAATCCCACCATAAAAGTGACCACTAACAGCATTGTGTTGCAGTCTCCGTGCAACGATCGCTCCAAGATTATAACATTTAATTCCTGTCAGGGCAGTGTGTATGAGACTCAAATCCAGGGCACAAAGTGTACTTCAATCTTTGTTGCCCACGATGCATTTGCCATTAAAGAGTGCAAAGTAATGAATGGATGGAAAATGAATACTTTTTATTCTACCTTGTGTCACTCCTCTATCCTCACCATAACAAAGACTAGTCAAAAATGACTCATACTCACATTTCGGTGGCTCGTCTAGCGAACCCCAGAATGGAATTTTACATGCAACACAGAAGGATTCTAGAGGCATGGTATAAGCATTATTGTAAAGGCTAAATGAAACTCTAGACTCATGAGGATGATATTTAAATTTCTTAGTGAATGTCTGTGTGAGGTTGAGATGTTGGATGCACTTATCGTCGATGAAGGGAGCGAGCTTGGTGTTGTGAACATATTGCTCAAATTCTTCCTTTTGCCTGCACCAACCATGAACTCGTTACACGGCCATAGGCACGATTTGGTGTCGGCGTCCCGCGTCGAGTTTGCGCTGGGCTCAACATAGGATTATCGTATCAAGCTACCACTCGATGATGCCTCCGAGGACCTCCTCCTCGAAGAAATCCTTCCAAAGAGGTACATTTTATTCGCGTACAAATTTCTGAAATTTTTGGGTCACAAATTTTTTCAATAAAACTTCACAAGAATGATAGCAACTACTCATAAGGATGCCTAGAGGACATATTAAGCATTCAAACTACTTAGAACTCTAGGAATTCAACATGCAAGCCCATTTACAGCAGCACCAAGAGTAGCTAATTATTCAAAATATAAACCACTCAAGCAAAAACTAATTGGACCAATGGAGGAGTCACATACCAAGTAGCAATCCCCCCAAATAGTTTCGGAAATAGATCTTCGAGCAAAGAGATCGAAATCCGCGGGTTTGAGAGCAAGAACACGAGAGAGAGAGAGCTATGGAGATTTTTTCTGGAGGTAGGAGATGACATGGGCTAAAGAGATAAATAAGGGGACCCACATGGGGCCCACCACCCACCAGGGCGTGCCTGGGGTGGCTGGCGCGCCCTGGTGTCTTGTGGGCACCAAGGGCACCCCCTTTGTGTTGGGGAACATTGCATGGAAAACAAAAATTTTCTACGCACATGCAATGATCTACCCATGGAGATGCATAGCAACGAGGGGGAGAGTGTGTCTACGTACCCTCGTAGACCATAAGCGGAAGCGTTTCACAACGCGGTTGATGTAGTCGAACTTCTTCGCGCTTTAACCGATCAAGTACCGAACGCACGACACCTCCGTGTTCTGCACACGTTCAGCTCGGTGACGTCCCTCGCCTTCTTGATCCAGCAAGATGTCGAGGTAGTAGATGAGTTCCATCAGCACGACGGCTCTCTGGGCCCGCCCGACTTTCACATCAACTCGCGGGTACCCCTCAGGGCCAACCCGACTTTAACAAAGGTCTCAAGTAAAGTTCAGGTAACCGTGTGTCCATAACATCAAGGGGGAATCCGAGGAACCACCCTCGATGGAATCCACTTGATGTAATCGTCAAGCTGAACTTAGGAGGAATCACCCTCGAGGTTCACACTTGAGGTGTTGCACGACAGAGTCGTATCAGGAGTGGTGAAAGAGGAATCACCCTCGATGACCACGACCGAATAGCTACACTATAGAGTCATCATCAGGAGTGCGTTACGAGGTATCACCCTCGGCACTCGATAGTAGCGCTGCAGAGTCGAGCAACAAAAGGGGCGTGATGTGATGTGAGGTGTCGGGTCTGGTCGTCGATCACGTTGATCGAGTCATCGAGGATGAAGTAGGGGCAACAAGGACAAGGTGGGGGTCACTGATGGATCACCAACCAACCTATACTAAGCAGTTTAGGATAAGCAGGTAGGTACAATAGCAGGTACAAAAGCAGGCTATGCATCAGAATAGGAGCAATCAATTACAGTAGCAAAATCTAATGCAAGCAAGAGAGAGAATGGAATGGGCGATATCGGGATGATCAAAGGGGGGGCTAGCCTGGAAGCTCCGCTGAAAGGGAAGAAGGGTCGTCGTTGACGTAGTCGATCACAGTGGCATCAGCAGCGGTCTCGAGGTCTACCGGAGAGAAGAGGGGGAAGAAACAATAAATACAGAGCAAACAAGTACAATACTATGCATGACAAGATAATAAGCAGCGCTAGGGTTGTTCTAACGCAGTGCTAGGTAATAACGGCGAAGGGGGAAAACAACCGGGAAAGTTTTCCCGAAGTTTGGCATTTTTGGACAGATGAAACGGAGGGGGACGGTTGCAGGTTCGCTATGCTAGGGACGTGTGGCGGATGAACAAACTGCGTATTCGGATTCGTCTCACTATTCTGAGCAACTTTCATGGACAAAGTATTTTCATCCAAGTTACGGATTATTTATTATCATTTTTCCAAGTTTTAGCAATATTCTGAAATTATTATTAATTCTAAAATGGGGTTATTGCATCAGTATGATGTCATCATGATGTCAGCAGTCAACAGGGCGTTGACTGGGTCAAACTGACGTGTGGGTTCGTTCTGTCATAGACCTAACTAAACTAACAGTTTCAATTAACTAAATTAGGTAGTTAGGCTAATTAAGTTAAGTTAATTAATTACCTAATTAATTAATATGTTTATTTAATTTTTATAACCTTTTTTAGGGGGCGGGCCCCACTTGTCATCTGCCTAGGGCCAACCGGGGCGGGTTAGCAGGCGAACGGTGCGGGCGTCCGACCCGAGCGGCGCGGTGCGGCGCCGCGGGGCAGCAGGGCGTGGGGCGCGGGCTGGCCGGCAAGGAGCAGCGGCAGGGGCGAGTGGCGGTGCTCTACAGTAGGCCAAGTGGCGGCCGCCGGCGAGCGCGGCAGCAGCGAGAGGCGCGACGCGGCGGCGTGGCACTGGGCACGGGCGAGGGCGGACTTCCGGAGCGGGGCTGCAGGGCGCAGACGACGCGGTTGAGCAGGGTCGCGGGGAGCAACGGGGAGGCGTGGCCAGGGCCTCGTGGCGAAGCGCAGGAGGGGGAGGCGAGGCGGAGATGCGGCAGAGGCAGCCGACGAGCAGTAGGCGCGGGCGAGCGAGGTGGAGGGGCCGCAGCGGGGCGGCGCCGGGGCACGGACGCGAGCGGGCGAGGCCGAGAGCGCGTCGAGCAGTAGTACGGGGCGGTGTCGGGGCGGACGGCGTAGGGGAAGGGGTAGGGAGAGATGGGCATACCCCCAGTGCAGGGGTTCGTCGGCGAGGCGCGGGGAAGTTCCGCCGGGGAGGGGACGAGGACGCGGTCCGACGACGTCGTGGCTCCGGCGAGGAGGGCTCCGAGCGGCGGTGGCGATCGACGGGGCCGGTCGGGGTTGCTCCCCCGATCCACCGATCCAGATCAGGTCGGGTGGGGGAGAGGAGCGAGGGGGGTCGAGGGGAGGGGAAGTGGGGTGGTAGCGGTTAGGGTTCGCTCGGGGTGAGGGGATAAGGAGGGAAGGTGGGCCGACCGGCTTGGTTGCCCCAGGGGGGTACGGTGGCCAGCTGGGCCGGCCAGTTGGCCGAGGCCCAAGGGCAGTGGGGGGGGGTGTTTGTCTTCTATTTAAAACTGCTCCACTATTTTCTTTTAAATTGCAAAACTAAAAGAGTTTTGTTAGAAAAGAGACTTGTCAAATAAATCAAGCACATTATTTCTAGGAGTCACAAAAAGTTTGAGGCCAAAAGGAGTTGTCTAACCATTTTTAGAAATTGAAGAGGCCAATTTTAAAAGTTGTTGGACCACTAAATAAATTTCCAGGGGCACTTTGGGAATCCAAAAGAGGTTGGTTCTAACATGACAAATATCCAGGGATTATTTGCCACACTTTGAACATTTTAGCTTTCATGTTTGACAAATTTGATTTTTTGACTTTAAATTTGAATTTGAATTTGAATAGTGATTTGGATCAAGTGAGGATTAGCAACAGTAATGTGATGATGTGGCACCTTTAACAGGGGTTTACTGTAGCTTAATTATCCGAGCATCACAATTCTCCTCCACTACAAGAAATCTCGTCCCGAGATTTAAGGGGTGGAGTAAGGCGGAAAGACTCGGGAAGGACGGAGCTCAACACAAGATAGGTACCTGGGGCTATCTCGGTGAATGTGGCATAGAGGCATATCTCGAGTTGAAATTCAAGAAAATCATCGAGAGCAAGGTAAGAAGGTGCAAGAAGATGCTTCAACCGGGTAGGCAATCATTCGTTGCCTGAAACAGAGGGTGAAAGGGGTTCAGAGCAATGGGAATAAGTATTGCGTCTGATACCAGAATAGATCACTAGGAAGGTGGCTCGTGATTTACCTACGAAGCCAAGTGCGAGGAACAATTTTGGAAAACAGGGATGTACAGGAGAGTCAGGTTTCGATCCTGTGGAACTGTGGGTTATGGGCTCACCATGTGTGTTAAGAGTAGGAGGAGCGGTGACATCTTGCACGGATATGATAGCAAGGCAAGTCAGATGATAGCCTGTCAGTTATGTTGGCAACAACATTGGTACCAAGGGCGAGGGACGAAGAGAACCATTTTCCTGCTCGTTAAGACGAGGCGGACCAATAGGCAAAGTTTTCGTCCATCGGTGGCTACCGGAACGCCATCAACAATAGTAACAAGTTCTTACTGACAGAGTTTTTACACCGAGGTGTTTACATAAGCATGGAATTATCACTGCTCAGTTATGTCAGGTTACAAGAAAGGTTTAACAAAACAATGGAAAGGAAAGTGTAGACTCGAATCAGTTATCGGTGTTCTCGAGTGTCTAACAACTCAGAACCTGTGGAAAATTTGAGTCAGCGAGAAATAATAGTTGATGAAGAACTCATAAGAAGTTATGTAGTTCCGTGATATTCTCGAGATACCAGAGGGTAATACTCGAAGGTAGAATAGAATAGAGGTTGGGCAGGTGAAAAGATCTGCAGAAGACAAGTACTTCAACTTGTCCGAGAAACGGAATCAAAGGAGAACAATCATGGTCGGAACCACGGTTGCAAAGGATCAAACATAGATACAAGATGAACTTATCACAAGGGGATTATTATTATAACAAGAAGCTTCATTGATAAGTTCCACATCGGGTCCATGGGCATGAACACAAAGGTCCAAGGTCGACTCCCACTTCTCTAATGCACAACTTTCCATTCACTTCTCATATTCGAAGAAGTTGTAGCGTTGAAATTTTACCTGACAAAAAGCCAGTAGAGTATAACCCGCATAACTTTTGAGTTCACGCGGATTTAGGGAAGACATAGATTCAACCCATCGGGGCATCTTAGGAACATATAACGCAAACTTCAGGAGTAATTTATACAAGCATGAAAGTAGAGCATGGTTGAGAAAGCAGTTGAATAAGAAGGACACTGTTGGATAAAACCAAACAAAGGATCTAGCGGTCCACGAGGGATCTGATGTGAGCAATGGTACTCAACCAGAAGAAGGAAGAATGCAAGGAGATTAGATTATAGAAACAACTGATTATTTCAAAGCTCAAATGCAATGGAATTACGATTTCCAAATCAAGGGATCAGAAGCAAACACTCTGATTAAGGATGGATAAGTTGAATAGACCCAGAATGACAATCAATCAAGGCTTGATTCGCCGAACACCAGCTCATGTCAGGGGGTGACGTCTGAGCCGAAGGGAAGAATTCTAATTGTGATTGATGACTATGAGCATCCAGAAACATATCGAATCAAAAGTTCAAAATGACAATCACAAAGGATGCTAATGAATATCGCTAAACATATGGAATTAACCATAGTTCAGGCAAGCAAGAAGAATCTCAAAAGCAGTAAGCTGTAGAGGATTCTCGAAAGATCAGATAACATTACGAAGTATTTTGTGAAACACATGAACAACTATGGACGAACGGATACTCGGCAAGTGCGAGTAATTATCCGTAGCATGTGGCAAAGAGCTGCAAGGCAGTAGGCTCAATGGATTCTCAGGACAACGGAGAGTATTTCGGGGCATCTTGTAATAACAAGAGCAACTGGGAATGAAAATATGAACGGCAGGTGTATGTAGTTATCCAGCGGGATTTTTCGGTGGTAGGGAAATGCAACGGCTAAGGGCACGAGGGTCTTGGGAAAACAATGGAGAGTATCTTCGGAATCTTCTCGTGCAGCAGGCGATCATCTGTAATGAAGGGGCTCTCCGGTAGGAAGTGGTTACGAGAACCTAAAGTTAGTGTTAGTAAAATCATTTAACCCGAATAGAAGAGAGATCACATTCCCAGAGTATAGACGAGGAATAAAGATCCTAATACCACCCAATGGCGACGTGGGCCCGTAAGCCACACAGCCATGTTAGTAAAACATTTTTACAAAAACTAGACTCAACTTCGGCCATGGAGTTTGAAAGGGGGATTCCTACAGGCAGTCGGCTCTGATACCAACTTGTGATGCCCCCGATTTGACCGTACACTAATCATACACGCAAATGTGTACGATCAAGATCAGGGACCTCACGGGAAGATATCACAACACAACTCTAGACACAAATTGAAATAATACAAGCTTCATATTACAAGCCAGGGGCCTCGAGGGCTCGAAAAGAAAAGCTCGAGACACAAGCGTCAACGGAAGTAACAATATCTGAGTACAGACATAAGTTAAACAAGACTGCCTTAAGAAGGCAAACACAAAAGCAACAGCGATCGAAGAGGCAAGGCCTCCTGCCTGGTACCTCCTAACTACTCCTGGTCGTCGGTGATCTCCATGTAGCAGTAGGCTCCATCGGGGTAGTAGTAGTCGACGGGGGTGGCATCTGACTCCTGGGCTCCATCATCTGGTCGCAGCAACTGAAAAGAAAGAAGCAGAAGGGGGAAAAGGGGTAGCAAAGCAACCGTGAGTACTCATCCAAAGTACTCGCAAGCATCAGATCTATACTAAGTATGCATTGGTATCAAATGGAAGGGTTGTATCTATGGACCGAACTGCAGAATGCTAGAAGAGAGGGGAAAGCCTAGCCTATCGAAGACTATCATCTTCAAGCAGCTCCAAGCATCTTGCCGTATGTAGAAGAGTAAAGAATAGCATTTTAATATTAAACAAGCATGTTGTAACATTAACGCCCAGAGATCCTTCCTTGACTCCCTGCGAGAAAGCAATCCCGGAGCCAACATATCCATCACATGTCTCAAGTAACCAGTTCTAGTTGTATTAGATCAGGATACAAGTCTGAACGTCCATTACCGTGGACACGGTATTCGAATAGATAACTTCCCTGCAGTGGTGCACCACATTACCCAACACGCTTGATTACTCTGGCCGGACACACTTTTCTGAGTCAATGCCTGGCCTCAGAAGATCAACACGTCGCAGCCCTACCTAGGCTCAGCAGAGAAGTCCCCGCCAGTCTACATCCTAAGCACTCCGGGGTCTTGGGCCCATCGCCCGTTGCACTCTGGGTCATTGCGAGCAGGGTGGATACCAGCACTGCCTCGGATGGCCAGCATGATCCGACCGTGCCGCAATGCTGAACTGGACGTCTGACAAAGGTTCGACTGATACCACGACGCCGAGGCCCATAACTATTCCCGCGTGGTGGTTAGTGCGTAAAGGCCAGAGGCCAACTCAGAACAAATACCCAAATCATTAGTGCGTTGGGAGCTCACGAAGACGAGCAGAGACTCACGATCGATGTGACCCCGTCACCCCGTCTCGTGGACTTACGGCATGGGCCTAGAATGCCCGGCCGTGCCACGTAATTATCTCGCGGGCGCTCTCCGGGCCCGCCCGACTTTCACATCAACTCGCGGGTACCCCTCAGGGCCGACCCGACTTTAACAAAGGTCTCAAGTAAAGTTCAGGTAACCGTGTGTCCATAACATCAAGGGGGAATCCGAGGAACCACCCTCAATGGAATCCACTTGATGTAATCGTCAAGCTGAACTTAGGAGGAATCACCCTCGAGGTTCACACTTGAGGTGTTGCACGACAGAGTCGTATCGGGAGTGGTGAAAGAGGAATCACCCTCGATGACCACGACCGAATAATTACACTATAGAGTCATCATCAGGAGTGCGTTACGAGGTATCACCCTCGGCACTCGATAGTAGCGCTGCAGAGTCGAGCAACAAAAGGGGCATGATGTGATGTGAGGTGTTGGGTCTGGTCGTCGATCACGTTGATCGAGTCATCGAGGATGAAGCAGGGGCAACAAGAACAAGGTGGGGGTCACTGATGGATCACCAACCAACCTATACTAAGCAGTTTAGGATAAGCATGTAAGTACAATAGCAGGCTATGCATCAGAATAGGAGCAATCAATTACAGTAGCAAAATCTAATGCAAGCAAGAGAGAGAATGGAATGGGCGATATCGGGATGATCAAAGGGGGGGGGGGGCTTGCCTGGAAGCTCCGCTGAAAGGGAAGAAGGGTCGTCGTCGACGTAGTCGATCACTGTGGCATCAGCAGCGGTCTTGGGGTCTACCGGAGAGAAGAGGGGGAAGAAACAATAAATACAGAGCAAACAAGTGCAATACTATGCATGACAAGATAATAAGCAGCGCTAGGGTTGTTCTAACGCAGTGCTAGGTAATAACGGTGAAGGGGGAAAACAACCGGGAAAGTTTTCCCGAAGTTTGGCATTTTCGGACAGATGAAACAGAGGGGGACGGTTGCAGGTTCGCTATGCTAGGGACGTGTGGCAGATGAACGGACTGCGTATTCGGATTCGTCTCACTATTCTGAGCAACTTTCATGTACAAAGTATTCTCATCCGAGTTACGGATTAGTTATTATGATTTTTCCAAGTTTTAGCAATATTATGAAATTATTATTAATTCTAAAATGGGGTTATTGCATCGGTATGATGTCATCATGATGTCAGCAGTCAACAGGGCATTGAGTGGGTCAAACTGACATGTGGGGTCGTTCTGTCATAGACCTAACTAAACTAACAGTTTTAATTAACTAAATTAGGTAGTTAGGCTAATTAAGTTAACTTAATTAAGTTAATTAATTACCTAATTAATTACCTAATTAATTAATATGTTTATTTAATTTTTATAATCTTTTTTTAGGGGCGGGCCCCACTTGTCATCTGCCTAGGGCCAGCCGGGGCGGGTTAGCAGGCGAACGGTGTGGGCGTCCGACCCGAGCGGCGCGGTGCGGCGCCGCGGGGCAGCAGGGCGCGGGGCGCGGGCTGGCTGGCGAGGAGCAGCGGCAGGGGCGAGTGGCGGTGCTCGGCAGTGGGCCAAGGGGCGGCCGCCGGCGAGCGCGGCAGCAGCGGGAGGCGCGGCGCGGCGGCGTGGCAATTGGCACGGGCGAGGGCGGACTTCCGGAGCAGGGCTGCAGGGCGCGGACGGCGCGGTTGAGCAGGGTCGCGGGGAGCAACGGGGAGGCGTGGCCAAGGCCTCGGGGTGAAGCGCAGGAGGGGGAGGCGAGGCGGAGACGTGGCAGAGGCAGCCGACGAGCATTAGGCGCGGGCGAGCGAGGTGGCGGGGCCGCGGCGGGGCAGTGCGGGGCGATGCCAGAGCACGGACGCGAGCGGGCGAGGCAGAGAGCGCGTCGAGCAGCAGTACGGGGCGGTGTCGGCGTGGACGGCATAGGGGAAGGGGTAGGGCGAGATGGGCATACCCCCGGTGTAGGGGTTCGTCGGCGAGGCGCGGGGAAGTTCCATCGGGGAAGGGACGAGGACGTGGTCCGGCGGCGTCGTGGCTCCGGCGAGGAGGGCTCCGAGCGGTGATGGCGATCGACGGGGCCGGTCGGGGTTGCTCCCCCGATCCACTGATCCAGATCGGGTCTGGTGGGGGAGAGGAGCGAGGGGGGGTCGAGGGGAGGGGAAGTGGGGTGGTAGCGGTTAGGGTTCGCTCGGGGTGAGGGGATAAGGGGGGAAGGTGGCTGGCCGGCTTGGTTGGCCCAGGGGGGTACAGTGGCCAGCTGGGCCGGCCAGTTGGCCGAGGCCCAAGGACAGTGGGGGGCTGTTTGTCTTCTATTTAAAACTGCTCCACTATTTTCTTTTAAATTGCAAAACTAAAAGAGTTTTGTTAGAAAAGAGACTTGTCAAATAAATCAAGCACATAATTTCTAGGAGTCACAAAAAGTTTGAGGCCAAAAGGAGTTGTCTAACCATTTTTAGAAATTGAAGAGGCCAATTTTAAAAGCTGTTGGACCACTAAATAAATTTCCAGGGGCACTTTGGGAATCCAAAAGAGGTTGGTTCTAATATGACAAATATCCAGGGATTATTTGCCACACTTTGAACATTTTAGCTTTCATGTTTGGCAAATTTGAATTTTTGACTTTAAATTTGAATAGTGATTTGGATCAAGTGAGGATTAGCAACAGTAATGTGATGATGTGGCACCTTTAACAGGGGTTTACTGTAGCTTAATTATCCGGGCATCACACCGCCGGCCCCCTAGGGGCCCTGCCTTGCCCTGCGCCCCCTGCCATGTTTTCCCAAGGGGGAAGGAAAGGGGCGGGGGAGAGAAGGAAGTGGGAATCCTAATCCGCACTTTCCTTTCCCTTCTCCCCTTTCCTTCTCCTCCTTAGTCTGGCCCATATGAGAGGCGCACCAGCCCCTTGTGGCTGGTGCGTTTCCCCTCTTGGCCCATAAGGCCCATATCTTTTGCCGGGGGTGCCCGGAACCCCTTCCGGTGACCCGATAAGTACCTGGTACCCCCCGAAACACTTCCGGTGTCTGAATACCATCGTCCTATATATCAATCTTTACCCATCGACCATTTCGAACTCCTCTTCATGTCCGTGATCTCATCCGGGACTCCGAACAACATTCGGTCACCAAATCACACAACTCATATAATACTATATCGTCAACGAACGTTAAGCGTGCGGACCCTACGGGTTCGAGAACTATGTAGACATGACCGAGACACCTCTCCGATCAATAACCAATAGCGGAACCTAGATGCCTATATTGGCTCCTACATATTCTATGAAGATCTTTATCGGTCGAACCGTTATGACAACATACGTAATTCCCTTTGTCCATCGGTATGTTACTTGCCCGAGATTCGATTGTCGGTATCTTCATACCTAGTTCAATCTCGTTACCGGCAAGTCTCTTTACTCGTTCTGTAATACATCACCTCGTGACTAACTCCTTAGTCGTTTGCTTGCAAGCTTATGATATGTATTACTGAGAGGGCCCAGAGATACCTCTCCGATACTTGGAGTGGCAAATCCTAATCTCGATCTATGCCAACTCAACAAATACCTTCGGAGATACCTGTAGAGCATCTTTATAATCACCTAGTTACGTTGTGACATTTGATAGCACACAAGGCATTCCTCCGGTATCCGGGAGTTGCATAATCTCATAGTCAAAGGAATATGTATTTGACATGAAGAAAGCAATAGCAATAAACTTGAATGATCATTATGCTAAGCTAACAGATGGGTCTTGTCCATCACATCATTCTCCTAATGATGTGATCCCGTTATGAAATGACAACTCATGTCCATGGTTAGGAAACCATAACCATCTTTGATCAACGAGCTAGTCAAGTAGAGGCTCACTAGGGACACGGTGTTTGTTTATGTATTCACACATGTATTTAGGTTTCCGATCAATACAATTCTAGCATGAATAATAAACCTTTATCATGAATAAGGAAATATAAAATAACAACTTTATTATTGCCTCTAGGGCATATTTCCTTCACTTTGATGTTATTTGTTCCAGAAATTCTTAAATATCCAGAAAAAAATCATGTTAAAATTTCAGGGCATTCTGAGCACTTTTATTTTTGACCACTTTTTATTGCACGGAAAATTTAGAATACAGACTATACATGGCATTTTATTTTATTTAACTAATAAAAATAGAAAACAAAAAGTAGGGACAAAAGGTTGTGCTTACTAAATTCATCGACCACATGCTTCTCGAAACAATCCATTAATAAGCTTGATCAAGTCTTATTAACAATCAGTTTCGATTAACATGAACCCGAAGAACTTTCGTGAAACACTAAGTTACCTCAACGGGGATATGCATATCGCCAACAATAAGTATGTCATATTTCTTTTTGGCAGTAGGTAGAGGGAGTTGAAAACTTCCAATAGTAATTGTCGGCGATTTCTCAATAACATTAATACCATTCACTTGGAATTGTTTCTTCGGAAAGTGTACCGTATGCTCATTACCATTGATATGATAATTGACTTTTCTTTTATTGCAATCAATAACAGCCGCTGCAGTATTCAAAAAGGGTCTACCAAGGATAATCGACTGGTTGTCTTCCTCGGGCATCTCAAGTATAACAAAGTCTGTTAAGATAGTAACATTTGCAACAACAACGGGCACATCCTCACAAATACCAATGGGTATGGCAGTTGATTTGTCAGCCATTTGCAATGATATTTCAGTAGGTGTGAGTTTATTCAAATCAATACTTTTATATAAAGAGAAAGGCATAACACTAACACCAACTCCTAAATCACATAAAGCAGTTTTGACATAATTTCTTTTAATAGAGCAAGGTATAGTTGGCATCCCTGGATCTCCAAGTTTTGAAGTACTCCATCCTTAAAAGAATAGTTAGCAAGCATGGTGGAGATTTCAGCTTCTGGTATTTTTCTTTTATTAGTGACAATTTCTTTCATGTATTTAGCATAAGGGGCCATCTTTAAAATATCAGTCAGACAAGTGCGCAAAAAGACTAGCCTAAGCATTTCAGCAAAGCGTTCAAATTCTTCATCATCCTTTTTCTTAGATGGTTTAGGTGGAAAGGGCATGGGTTTTTGAACTGATGGTTCTCTTTCTTTACCATGTTTTCTAGCAACAAAGTCTCTTTTATCATATCGTTTATTTTTAGTTGTGTGTTATCAAGATCAACAGCAGGTTCTATCTCAACATCATTATCTGGTTCTTTATCATTGTCTGGTTGAGTGTCTACATGAACATCTGTAACATCCCCAGGTTACCCCACCCTGGTTAAGCTACCTAACCTGCCATGTCATCATGATCATCTTAAAAAAAAAATTGCATTAGGAAATAATTCAACCTTAATTCAAAATTCAAGATCGTAAGTCAAATAAATATTTCTTCAATCAGCAAAACAAAAATGTTCATTAGCTAACAAATAATTCAGAAGTAATTATAAAATTGAAACCAACATTAATGAAATTAGATAAGTAACCTTAACAACCTAAAACAGTAACAAACAGCCCCCATTTAAGCCCATTTTATTTAATAAAAATCCAAATGAAATTGTATTATACCCAAACCAGTTTCTGGTGTACGCTAATAATACTCTGCAATTATTGAGCTAAGTCACATCTTCTACCAAACTCAAATGGTGGTTAAATAATTTGCAAAACAGAACAAAAAACAGAAAAACAGAAAAGAAATAAAGAAAAAGAAAAAGGCCACTGTTGGCTGGGCCTAAGTGCACAGTGTGCAGACCCAGCCCAACAGAGCCGGCCCACCTGGGTCGCCCCCTCCTCCATCGCCGTGTCGACGCCGCACGCGCCCAAGCCGCCGATCGCCGCGCGTTGCTCATCCGGCGGATCCTCGACGCCGTTAAAGACTCTCCTGAGCTGCTCTCTCTTTCCCCGAACCCTAGCAGCCCCCACTCCTCCCCGTTCCCCTCTCCTCTCCTCGATTCAAAGCCGTCCCGATGCTGCCGTCGCCGCGCCACCTCACCGCCGTGGCCACTGGCCTCCCCACGGCCAGCCGAGGCGCCTGGGAGGACCACCGCCGAAGCCCACGACGACTCCGCCCCTCGGTTTGAGCCGGGGAGCACTGCCCTGCCGGATCGCGCTCTTCTTCCCCGCCATGGCCACCGCGGCCTCGCCGTCGATTGCGACCACATCGAGCCCTCCCCAAGCTCGTTGACCACCTCTGCTACCCTGCTGTGAGCACGCGCTCCCTTCCTCTCTGCTTTCTCGTCGTTTCCGCGCTCATAGCCATCCCTACCATGGCCAGAGCTCGTGTCTGCATGCGTACATCCGTTCATGGCCGCGCCCCCTGCAGCTCCCGTGCGCCTGCGCGCGCGCCCGCTCACACTCATGGCCGCCTCGCCCCGTCCACTCCACTGCCGCTTCCCCCGCACGCTGCTCCCCGGCCGCGCCAAGGCGTGTGCCCGCATGCTCATCGCCTCGCCTCCTGCTTACGCCGCTGCTGCTTTGCTGTTCCTTGCCTGTTGCTGCTCTCTACTGATACTGCCCGCTGCCGCTTGCTGCTAGTGCTGCTTGCTGCTGCGCTTGCCCATCGCGCCTCGGCCACGTCGCCGTGCACGCCCGCTAAGGCCGCCGGCGCCCTAGGCTGCTGCTTCTGCGGCTTGCTACTGCCGCTGCTAGTGTGCTGCTTGTGCTCCTGCTGGCTGCTAACTACTACTTCTACTGGTGGCCTATGTGTGCGTGTGTGCGTAGAGCCGTGAGGCTGGATGTGCCACTAGGCCGGCCCTGTTTAGGTTAGATGCTAATTTAGCATTAGGATTAGGCCAATGAATCATTGACATGTGGACCCGCCCCTGTTAAATAACACTTTAATTAAAATAACCCCCCTTGTGACAATGACATGTGGGACCCAAACACTATTCACGTTTGTCTCGGTCAACGCTGACTGTACAGCTGACTGGGCTATTGACTTTGACTTGGCCCCACTTGTCATTGGCTGTGGTTGGCACTGCACTAGGTGACAAAAGTGTTTTACTGTTTTATTTTCAAATTAATAATAACTCATAAAAGGCAATAAAACTTTGGAAATGCATAGAAAATAAACCGTAACTCGGATCGAAAAACTTTGAACATGAAAGTTGCTCAGAACGACGAGACGAACCCGGATCCGCTACCCACATACCCGCTGGATACCTCTAACTATCTGAACCTGGAACATTCCCCCTCCGGTCATCTGTCTGACAGAAGTCCGGAACCGGGAAAACTTTCCCAGATGGGTTCCCCCTTCCTTGGTAACGTGCAACCCTACGTTAGGACACACCCGGCACTGCATATTGTCATGTCATGTTTTGTGATGCTATTGTTTGCGCTGTTATTTATTTGTTTCCCCTTCGTTATTTTTTTTTCCGGTAGACCCTGATACTGCGATAGACCCCGAGACCGCTGATGACCTGGTGGTCGTCTACTTCGTTTGAAGATCCGTATCTGTCTACAGAGCTTCCAGGCAAGCCCCCCACCCCCCCTTGAGCATCCAGATATCGCCCATTCCATTTCTCCTACTTGCATTAGATTTTGCTACTGTTAATGTTTGCTCCTATTCTGATGCATAGCCTGCTTTTGTAACCTGTTTATTGTTACCTTACCCGCCTATATTAAACTGCTTAGTATAGGTTGGTAATGAACCATCAGTGACCCCCACCACCTCACCCTTGTTGCCCCTGCTTGATCATCGACGACTCGACCAATGTGATCGTCGACCAGAGACTGACACATCACTTCACCCCCCTTAGTTGTACGACTCTGCTTGGTAACTATCGAGTGCCGAGGGTGATACCTCGTAACGCACTCCTGATGAATACTCTGCAGTGTAGCTGTTCGGTCGTGGTCATCGAGGGTGATTCCTCCTTCTCCACTTCCGATACGACTCTGTCGTGCAACCCCTCAGTGTGAACCTCGAGGGTGATGCCTCAAACGTTCATCCTGATGATTTCATCGAGTGGAATCCTCCGAGGGTGATTCCTCGGGTTTCCCCCTTGATGTTATGACCACATGGTTACTTTGACCTCTGTTACAGGTGGGTCGACCCTGATGGGTACCCGCAAGGGGATCTATGATGTCGGGTGTGCCGGAAGGGCACTCGAGTGTGATACTGTGGTGGAGCTTCAGAAACTCTGATTGTTTCCGCGTGTTACTAAATGAGCATATCGGATTTGGGTGTTTGAGCTGAGTGGGTCAACGTGCCCTATACGCACTACCACCACGTGGGATAATGGTTTGGGGCCCTCTGCGATGTACGTTTCTCCCGAAAGCTCATCAGACGTCACGATTCACCGTGCGGGCTGATCGCCGGGATTGGGCTGGATACTTCACTGACGAGTTCAGTGTCGCGCCTGCACCCCGGCCAGCCACGCAACACGCAGGGTGCCCAGGGCGATGGCCCAAGACCTCTGGGTGCATAGGTTAGTCCGGCGTGCTTGACCTCTCTGCTGAGCCTAGGTAGGGCGCTGCTTCGTGTTGATCTCTCGAGGCCGGGCATTACCCAGCAAGTGTGTCCGGCCAGAGGTGATCGAGCGTGTTGGGTAACAGTAGTGCACCCCTGCAGGGATGAATAGTCTATCGATAGCCGGTCCTACGGTAAAGGACGCTCAGTTTGTGTATCCCGATCTACTACTTGAACTGGATACTTGTTACTTACTTGAAGCTTCGGGATCGCTTTCTCGCAGGGAGTCGAGGAAGGATCTCTAGGCTTGCTTCAACATGTTTGCTAAATAATATGCTATTCTACTCACTTCTGTTGCTGCAAGATGATGGCTTCGTGAAGATGCTAGTCTTCGATAGGACTAGGCCTTCTCTCTATTCTGGCATTTCTGCAGCCCAGTCCACCTATACCGCCTTTCTCCATTGATAATGTTGCATATGTAGTGTAGATCCTTGCTTGCTGAGTACTTCAGATGAGTACTCACGGTTGCTTTGTACTTCTTTTTCCCCATACCCCACTTTGATGATACATCAGACGATGGAGCCCCGGAGCCAGATGCCACCACAGGAGCTTACTACCAGGAGGGTCCAGACGGCACTTATTACTGGATCGAGCCAGCCAACCAGGAGTAGGATCGGAGGCTCCCAGGCAGGAGGCCTACGCCTTTCGATCTAGAGTCGTTGTTTGTGCTAGCCTTCTTAAGGCAAAACTTGTCTAACTATGTCTGTACTCAGATATTATTTGCATGACTGACTTTTGTATTCGGATCTTCGGATCCCTGGTCTGTAATATGGTGGATCTCCGTTTATTTGTGTAAGAGTTGTGTTGTGATATCTTCCTGTGAGTCCCTGTGCTTGATCGTGCATGTTTGCGTGTATGATTAGTGCACAATTGAGTCGGGGGCATTCACAACATCATCATTATCATTTTCATTATCACTAGATGAATGTTCATTACCAGATTGAGTTTCAGCATCTGAGATAGAGACATCATTATTATCTGCAGAAGGTTTTTCTTTCTCAGGTTCACTAGAGGTATGCAAAGTCCTATCATTTTTCTTTTTCTTTTTCTTTTTATAAGGACTAGGTGCATTAGTGTTTATTCTTTGAGAGTCTTGTTCAATTCTATTAGGGTGTCCCTCAGGATAAAGTGGTTCCTGAGTCATTTTGCCTCCTCTAGTTGCTACTCTAACAGCATAATCATTCATATTATTATTCATTTCACTAAGTAGTTCTCTTTGAGATTTAGAAACTTGTTCTAACTGAGTTTGAACCATAGAGGCATGTTTTCCTACACCTCTAACATCATTAGTGATTCTAAATAACAATTCACTCAAGCGAGCAATCATATCAGAATTTTGTTTCAATTGTTTCATAACATTTGCATTGAAGTGATCTTGTTTTCTAATGTAATTATCAAATTCATATAAGCATTGGCTAGGATGTTTATTGTAAGGGATGTCACCTTCATCAAACTTTAATAAAGAATTTACCTCTACCACCCGTGGTGGTGGTGTGTCAAGTCCATGTATTTCTTCAATAGGTGGTAAATTCTTAACATCTTCAGCTTTAATACCTTTTTCCTTCATACATTTCTTTGCCTCTTGCATATCTTCAGGATTGAGAAATAAGATACCCCTCTTCTTCGGAGTGGGTTTAGGCAGTGGTTCAGGAAATAGCTTGAGAAATATTCCCTGTAAGGCAGCTTGTTTCTTATGAGCAGGGAAATATTTTTCTGAGAAGTAATAAATCATATCCTGGGGACTACACACACAACCAGGAGCAAGAGTATTGTACCATATCTTAGCATCACCCTTTAATGAGAACGGAAATAGCTTGAGAATATAATAGTAGCGAATTTTCTCATCCTGAGCAAATAGGGTGGCTATATCATTTAATTTAGTAAGATGTGCCACAACAGTTTCAGTTTCATAGCCATGGAAAGGATCAGATTCAACCAAAGTAATTAACTCTGGGTCGACAGAGAATTCATAATCCTTATCGGTAACAAAGATAGGTGAAGTAGCAAACTTAGGATCACATTTCATTCTAGCATTCAAAGATTTTTCTTTCATTTTGCATAATAATTTCTTAAGATCATCTCTATCTTTGCAAGCAAGAAAGTCCCTAGCTATCTCCTCATCCATATCATAACCCCCAGTTATCTTAGGAAATTCAAATCTAGGAGAGCGAGGTCTAATAGGTGTTTCATAATTCTTAGTTTCAAAGACTTCATCAGTTTCAGCATTCTCAATATCTTTAGCTCTAGCAATTTGTTCATCAAGAAATTAACCTAGTGGCACATTATCATCAAGCAAGGTACTAGCATCATCATAAGCATCATTCATAGCAGAAGTAGCATCATCAATTACTTGCGACATATCAGGATTAATAGCATGTCGTGGTGTTGCAAGTCTATTCAAAACAGAAGGTGAATCAAGTGCAAAGCTAGATGGCAATTCCTTACCTCCCCTCGTCTTAGAGGGAACGATCTTGGTTCTTGGATCTTTCAGATTCTCAATCTATCCCAAGTGACTCAAAAAATATAGCTATGCTCCCCGACAACGGTGCCAGAAAAAGGTCTTGATAACCCACAAGTATAGGGGATCGCAATAGTTTTCGAGGGTAGAGTATTCAACCCAAATTTATAGATTCGACACATGGGGAGCCAAAGAATATTTGTAGGTATTAGCAGTTGAGTTGTCAATTCAACCACACCTGGAGATTAAATATCTGCAGCAAAGTGATCAGTAGCACAGTAATATGATAGTTTGATAGCAGCGGCAACAGTAATAGTAACGGTAACAGTGATAGCAATGATTTTGTAGCAGTTCTAACAGTAGCAATAGGAATAGTAACTTAGCAAGAGCAATATGTGGAAAACACATAGGCATTGGATCAGTGAATTCGTTGGATGATATTCATCATATAACAGTCATAACCTAGGGCGACACAGAACTAGCTCTAGTTCATAAATATAATGTAGGCATGTATTCCGTAAATAGTCATACGTGCTTATGGAAAAGAACTTGCATGACATCTTTTGTCCTACCCTCCTGTGGCAGCGGGGTCCATAAGGAAACTAAGGGATATTAAGGCCTCCTTTTAATAGAGAACCGGAACAAAGCATTAACACATAGTGAATACATGAACTCCTCAAACTATGGTCATCACTGGAAAGTATCCCAATTACTGTCACCCTGGGGTTTACGGATCATAACACGTAATAGGTGCATAGGACTTCCAAGATCGGATATAGAACATAGATATAATGGTGAAAACATAAACGGTTCAGATCTGAAATCATGGCACTCGGGCCCTAGTGACAAGCATTAAGCATAGCAAAGTCATAGCAACATCAATCTCAGAACATAGTGGATACTAGGGATAAAGCCCTAACAAAACTAACTCAATTACATGATGAATCTCATCCAACTCCTCACCGACCAGCGATCCTACAAAGGAATTACTCACTCCCGGTGGGGAGCATCATGGAATTGGTGATGAAGGAGGGTTGGTGATGACGGAGACCGAAGATTCCCCTCTCTGGAGCCCTGAACGGGCTCCGGATCTAGCCTCCCGATGAAGAACAGAAGGTGGCGGCGGCTCCGTATCGTAAAACATGATGAAACTTCCTCCTCTAATTTTTCTGGAAAAATAGGATTTTATAGCGTCGGAATTAGGGTCAGCGGAGCCCCGAGGGCCCCACAACCCACTAGGGCGCGCCAGGAGGGGGTGGCGTGCCCTGATGTCTTGTGGGCAGCCAGGGCACCCCCTCTGGTGGCTCTTGGTTCCAGTATTTTTTATTTATTCTGAAATAAATCTCCAAAAAGTTTCGTCCAATTCCGAGAACTTCAATTTCTGCACAAAAAACAACACCATGGTAGTTCTGCTGAAAACAGCGTCAGTCCGGGTTAGTTTCATTCAAATCATGCAAATTAGAGTCCAAAACAAGAGCAAAAGCGTTATGAAAAGTAGATACGATGGAGGCGTATCAATATCCTCCGTAAATTTTCAGGTCAATCCGAGAACTGTGATTTCTGCACAAAAACAACACCATGGCAATTCTGCTAAAAACAACGTCAGTCTGGGTTAGTTTCATTCAAATAATGCAAATTAGAGTCCAAAACAAGAGCAAAAGTGTTTGGAAAAGTAGATACGATGGAAACGTATCAACACGCCCTGGTGGGTAGTGGAGCCCACGGGAACCTTCTTGACCTGCCTCCGCCTCTATAAATACTCTAAAATCACAAAAACCCTAGGGGAGTCGAGGAAATACAGTTTCCGCCGCCGCAAGTTCCAGAACCACGAGATCCAATCTAGAGGCCTTTTCCGGCACTCTGCCGGAGGGGGCAACGATCACGGAGGGGTTCTTCATCATACTTGTTGCCCCTGTGATGATGTGTGAGTAGTTTACCACAGACCTACGGGTCCGTAGCTAGTAGCTAGATGGCTTCTTCTCTCTTTTTGATCTTCAATACAATGTTCTCCTCGATGTTCTTGGAGATCTATTTGATGTAACTCTTTTTTGCGGTGTGTTTGTTGAGATCCGATGAATTGTGAGCTTATGATCAGTTCTATCCATGAATATTATTTGAGTCTTTACTGAACTCTTATATGCATGATTGTTATAGCCTCGTATTTCTTCTCCGAAATTTTGGTTTGGTTTGGCCAACTAGATTGATTTTTCTTGCCATGGGAAGAGGTGCTTTGTGATGGGTTCGATCTTGCGGTGCTCAATCTCAGTGACAGAAAGAGACATGACATGCATGTATCATTTCTATTAAGGGTAGCAAGATGGGGTTTATTCATACGTGAGTTTATCTTGTCTATATCATGTCATTGTTCTTATTGCATTATTTCGTTTTTCCATGAACTTAATACACTAGATGCATGCTGGATAGCGGTCGATGTGTGGAGTAATAGTAGTAGATGCAGGTAGGAGTCGGTCTACTAATCTTGGACGTGATGCCTATATACATGATCATTGCCTTGGATATCATCATGATTATTCGCTTTTCTATCAATTGCCCAACAGTAATTTGTTTACCCACCAGATGCTATTTTCTTGAGAGAAGCCTCTAGTGAAAACTACGGCCCCCGGGTCTATTTTCCTATCATATTAAACCAAAAATACCTTGCTGCAATTTTTCTTTATTTAATTTATTCTGTGTTTTAGTTAGATCTATTTATCAAAACCTATACAATTTAATCTATCTCAATACCATTGAGGAATTGACAACCCCTCTTATGCGTTGGGTTGCAAGTTTTTATTGTTTGTGTGCAGGTGCTATTTACATAGTGTTGTTTGGTTCTCCTACTGGATTGATAACCTTGGTTTCATAACTGAGGGAAATACTTACCTTTGCTGTGCTGCATCATCCTCTCCTCTTCGGGGAAATACCAACGCAGATACAAGCAATCAGCTGGTCTCGTGGGTGGAGGTGGGCGCCGGCATCGTCGCCACTAATGAAGTGTGGAGGAGGCCGACGGTCCAGCTCTATAGGTTCAACAGACTCCGGATCCTGCTTCTCATGCTCCAAAATCTAGCCCATAGAAGATGTCGTGGAGGGGCATGCGCCCTCACAATCGCTTGGAGAAAGGATAGGGTTCGCGCCGCCGGACTTGCAACATGTGCTCGCCATCCGGCGCCGCCACCACGAGTTCGGCGCCAGGTTTGCCATTGCTAGGAGAAGGCCCGATGTGTAATACAACTCTATTAACCTTTTTTAGCAAATACGAGTCGATTAACCACATCAAGCTAGATGATTCTACGGAGCTACGGCCCGAGAAAGCCCGATCTGTAATACAACATGATTAACCACATCACAGCTAGATGGTTCTGTGGAGCAGCGGCCCAAGAGACAGATTTAGACGACCAGAAGTAGTGCGATCGATGGATCTGAGGGCCAGCGACATGAAAACGTTGTGGTGGCTTGTAGCTCGCTCCGTTATACTGTTTCTCAATGGATATTTTAAAACATCACCATTGGCTTCTCGGGCGAATTTTTTCACAGCGTCCACCTCCTTCCTAGCCTCGGAATGATCGTCTTCAGCCTTTTTGAGCTTCTTCAACAGCTCGACATTCTCTTGATGAGTGGCCTGCAGAAACACATAGAAGGATATTTTCAAATCGATCCTCAATTTGGCTACTTGTGCCCAACTTAAGGCTCAGGGTGACGACGACATGTACCTAGGATAGGGTCGTGGGCCTGACCTAGATGCCCTACCCAAGGACACTGCACAAGAGGCCAAGGCCTACAAAGATAGAAAGAAGATACCGACTGGAATCCCCATGGAGTGCGATCCACTCGACAGAAGATCCACTCGGATATCCCAATTCCATTCGACCGTCGTCATTCACTCGGAAGACAAGAATCCACTCGAAGGACAGAAGACTTAGAGCCACCCGTGGATGGCAACGGTCGGACATTCACTCCGTCACCTTAAAGATCATTAAACGCAGGAGTTACCAGTAACGCTCGTGACTTTATCCTCTCATTGAACCCCTGTGTAACTGAGGACCGCGAGGGGTCGGTGTACTCTATATAAGCTACCCCTCCCCTCTGTCACAAGGGTTTGCACCCCCTGTAACTCAATACTCCAATCAACAAGCCTCCGCGGCACTGAGACGTAGGGCTGTTACCTCCTCCGAGAGGGGCCTGAACTCGTAAAACCGAGTGTACAACCTCGTCGTAGCTAGACTCTGCCCTCTCCTACGTACCCCCATCTCTACTGTCAGATCCGTTCCCACGACATGGGGCTACTGGCCTTCACGCAATGTTTAAACTTAATGTTCCCTAGCCAGATATCTCCTCTGAATTTAGGAAGTTACCTTTAGGCCTGCCGCCAACATGTCGGCAACTTCCTTAAGCCCCAAACACACCACTCCGAGCTGAGCATCCACTGATTGGAGGTGTTAAACTCCTCTTTAGAAAACACTGGGGGTTCACCAGTGATGCTTTCTGCACTCGATGATGCATCAAGCTTTCAATCTCTAGGGCGGTGGCAGAATGGGCTGCTGAGGACTCTGGTTGAGGAGCATATTGAGCCTCTATAGTAGGGGTCGGCTGCTGATGGGTGATACACCCATTTTGCATCATGTTTCCCTACAGTTATTTCTAATGTTTTTGGTCATTATTTCACTTTATGATGCAATTCTAATGCATTTCTCTCTTAATTTGCAAGATCTACATAGAGAGGGAAATTACCGGCAGCTGGAATTCTGGAACTAAAAGAGCTACAATAGAGATAGCTATTCTACGGAGCTCCAAATGACCTCAAACTTTACAGAGATTTTTTATTGAATATATAAAAAATACTGGAATGAATAAATATGAGAGAAGGGCCACCTGCTGCCCATAAGGCGGCAGGGCGCGCCTTGATGCCTTGTGGGGCCCACAGTTGGCCTTTGGCCCCCTCCTTCTGCTATATGAAGCCATTTGCCCTAAAAAATTAAGAGGAAGACTTTTGGGATGAAGCGCCACCGTCTTGAGGCGGAACCTGGGCAGGAGCACTTTTGCTCTTCGGCAGAGCGATTCCACCGGGAATACTTCCCTCTGGGAGGGGGAAATCGAAGCCATCGACATCACCAACACTCCTCTCATCATGGGAGGACCAATCTCCATCAACATCTTCACCAGCACCATCTCATCTCAAACCCTAGTTCCTCTCTTGTGTTCAATCTTTGTCCCAAAACCTCAGATTGGTCCCTGTGGGTTGCTAGTAGTGTTGATTACATCTCATAGTTGATGCTAGTGGTTTATTTGGTGAAAGATTATATGTTCAGATCCTTAAGCATATTCAATACACCTCTAATCTTGAACATGAATATGATTTTTGAGTAGTTACTTTTGTTCTTGAGGACATGGGAGAAGTCTTGTTATAAGTAATCATGTGAAGTTGGTATTCGTTCGATATTTTGGTGATATGTATGTTGTTCTTCCTTTAGTGGTGTCATGTGAACGTCGACTACATGACACTTCACCATACTTGGGCCTAAGGGAAGTCATTGGGGAGTAGTAAGTAGATGATGGGTTGCAAGAGTGACAGAAGCTTAAACCCTAGTTTATGTGTTATTCCGTAAGGGGCTGATTTGGATTCATATGTTTCATGCTATGATTAGATTTATCTTAATTCTTCTTTCGTAGTTGCGGATGCTTGCGAGAGGGGGTAATCGTAAGAGGGTTGCTTGTTCAAGTAAGAACAACACCCTAGCACCGGTCCACCCACATATCAAATTATCAAAGTAACGAATCAACTAAAGATGATGAACGTGACTAGATGAGAATTCCCATGTGTCCTCGAGAACGCTTTGCTTATTATAAGAGAACTTTCCAGCTTGTCCTTTGCTATAAAAAGGATTGGGCCACCTTGCTGCACCTTGGTTACTATTGTTACTTGTTACGAATTACCTCGCTACCAAACTATCTGTTACCGTTACTTTCAGTACTTGCAGAGAATACGTTGCTGAAAACCACTTGTCATTTCCTTCTGCTCCTCGTTGGGTTTGACACTCTTACTTATCGAAATGACTACGATTGATCCCCTATACTTGTGGATCATCAAGACTCTTTTCTGGCGCCGTTGTCGGGGAGTGAAGCGCCTTTGGTAAGGAAACTTTTTTATTACGTGCTGAAATTTACTGTCACTTGTTACTATGGAAAATAATCCTTCGAGGGGCTTGTTCGGGGTATCTTCACCTTGATCGGAAGCAATAAGAGTTGCCCCTCAACCTACTGAACCTATTGAAAATATTTACTATGAAATTCCCTCGGGTATGTTAGAGAAATTGATAGCTAATCCTTATGCAGGAGATGGAACAATACATCGTGATGTGCACTTGATCTATATAGATGAAATTTGTGGATTGTTTAAGCTTGCAGGTTTATCCGAGGATGGATTTAAGAAGAAAGTATTCCCTTTATCTTTGGGGGGGGGGGGGGGAAGGCATTGACATGGTATAGCCTATTGGATGGTACCGAAATGGAATCGGTTGAAACTGGAATTTCATCAGAAGTTTTATCCTATGCATTTTGTTCATCATGATCGGAATTATATATATATAATTTTTGTCCTCGTGAAGGAGAAAGTATCGCTCAAGCTTGGGGGAGGCTTAAGTATATGATGCACACATGCCCCAATCATGAGCTCTGAAGAGAGATAATTATACAAAACTTTTATACTCGGCTTTCTCATAATGATCAATCAATGCTCGATACTTCTTCTACTAGTTCTTTTATGAAAAAAACTATTGAATTCAAATGGGATCTTCTGGAAAGAATTAAACGCAACTCTAAAGATTAGGAAATCGACAAAGGTAATGAGTCAGGCATAAATCTTGAATTTGATTGTGTTAAATCTTTTATGAAAACATATGCTTTTCATAAGTTTAGTGCAAAATATGGACTTGACTCTGAGATAGTAGCTACGTTTTGTGACTCATTTGCTGCTCATGTTGATCTCCCTAAGGAGAAATGGTTTAAATTTCATCCACCTATTGAAGAAAATTTTGAGGAACCTGTTATAGCTAAAGATGAAACAGTCATTTATAATGTTGCTCCGGTTATGCCTAGTACTTACATTGAGAAACCTTCTTTCCCTGTTAAGATTAAGGAACATGCTAAAGGTACAACTGTGGTTAATTAAAGTAGTATTAGAGTACCTAAAACTTCTGAACAAATTAAAGTGGAACCTAATATTGCAATGACTAAAGATCTGTTAGCTGACAATATTGATGGGAATGTTATTTACTTTTGTTCTGAGGCTGCTAGAATTGCTAAACCTGCTAGAAATGAACAAGATATGTTAGACAAGAATAAGCCTGTAGATGGCAAGCCTGTTGTCTCTGTTAAAATTGAAGATAATTGCTATCATGGTTTATGTGATATGGGTGCTAGTGTAAGTGCTACTCCGTTTTCTCTATATCAAGAATTTATGAATGGTATTGCACCTGTTGAGATTTAAGATATTGATGTTACTATTAAGCTTGCAAATAGAGATACTATTTCACCACTTGGGATCGTTAGAGATGTTGAAGTCTTGTGTGGTAAGATCAAATACCCTATTGATTTCTTAGTACTTGGATCACAACAAGATAATTTTTGTCCCATTATATTTGGTAGATCTTTTCTTAATACAATTAATGCTAAAATTGATTGTGTTAAAGAAAAGGTTAGAGTTCAGTTTGACGATGTTTCTCATGAGTTTAATTTCTCCAAGTTCAGTAAACAACCACATGAAATTAATTGTCTAATAAATATGAAATTATTGGTCTTGCTTCTATTATTGTACCTCCTACTGATCCATTAGAACATTATTTGCTAGACCATGAAAATTATATGCATATGAATGAGAAATGAAATAGATTAGATATTCTTTAAACAAGCACCTATCCTTGAGCATAATTTGCCTGTTGAAACTCTGGGAGATCCTCTCCCACCTAAGAGTGATCATGTGTTTGAATTAAAGAAACTACCTGATACACTGAATATGCTTATCTCGATGAAAAGAAGATATATCCTGTTATTATCACTGCTAACCTTTCACAGCATGAAGAAAAGAGATTACTTAAAACTCTGAGGAAGCACCGTGCTACAATTGGATATATTATTGATGATCTTAAGGGCATTAGTCCCACCTTATGTCAACACAAGATTAATATGGAGCCTGATGCTAAACCAGTTGTTGATCATCAATGTCGTCTGAATCCTAAAATGAAAGATGTGGTAAGAACCAAAATATTAAAGCTTCTAGAAGCACGTATAATTTATCCTATAGCTGATAGTAAATGGGTAAGTCTTGTTCATTATGTCCCTAAGAAAGGAGGCATTACTGTTGTTCCTAATGATAAAAATAACTTATCCCATAAAGAATTGTAACGGGTTATAGGATGGTAATTGATTTCAGGAAACTAAATAAAGCTACTATAAAAGATCATTACTCTTTGCCTTTTATTGATCAAACGTTAGAAAGATTGTCTAAGCATACACACTTTTGCTTCCTAGATGGATATTCTGTTTTTTCTCAAATACCTGTATCACAAGAAGACCAAGAGAAAACCACCTTTACTTGTCCTTTCGGAACTTGTGCTTATAGACGTATGCATTTTAGTTTATGCAATGCAACTGCTACCTTTCAAAGATGTATGACTACTATATTATCTGATTTTTATGAAAAGATCGTTGAGGTATTCATGGATGATTTTTCCGTTTACGAAACCTCTTTTGATGATTGCTTAAGCAACCTTGACCTAGTTTTGTAGAGATGTGAAGAAACTAATCTTGTTTTGAATTGGGAAGTACCACTTCATGGTGAACGAATGTATAATCCTTGGGTATATAATTTCTGAAAGAAGTATTGAGATAGGTAAAGCTAAAGTTGATGCAATTGAGAAAATGCCATGTCCTAAAGATATCAAAGGTATAAGAAGTTTTCTTGGTCATGCTGGTTTCTATAGGATGTTTATTAAAGACTTCTTTAAAATTTCTAGGCCTCTTACTAATCTTTTGCAAAAAGATGTTCCATTTGTTTTTGATGATGATGTTTGATGAATTTTTATACGCACTAAGTCAAATAATTTGTGTGAGCCGTGATGGACCGGCATGCAAATAAATATGAGCGTATATGTGAGAAAATATAATTTTGATTTATGTGTGGGTCCCACATGTGCTAGAAATTTATGAAATAAAAATATATTCAATATTGAACTCTATTTGTAGAGTTCATCGTATAGAACAGACAGGTGCAAATAGATCGATGGTCTGCATTCCGGTTTAAGAGAAAAGATTGTCAGAAGAGGGAAATACGTACATGTAAAACTAGCTAAGTTTGTAATTAACGTGCTTGAATGCAACCATGTATATATCTGCTACTAGTGCACGAGAGTTGCACCCAATACCAACGGTGATTCAATGAGCTAAGGCCCACGTGTCATGGAGCAGGTCGTCTCACCTTTGGGTGACTTCCTAGTATTAGTATGCCTAATCAGCGATCGGTTTTTATACGGCTCCTTACAAATTGCTCCGCACGAAAAGAAAGAGATTTAAATGGAATATATACGCAGCAACCGACTATGCCCTCGGTCCCTCGCCTATATAATGCCAGCCCTGGCCGCCAGCCTTGAGAAGGCACGTACGCAGACGCCGAACTCACGCACGCACGCACCAAGACTCATGCGAACACATCCACCCATCAGCCCACTACTACATCCATCACGCGTCCATCCATCAGGCAACCACATTCGGTAACAACTCACGCAGAGGCGGTACACGTACGTCGCAACTCTTCTCTAAGCACGCCGAAGCTCCATCGACATGTTGATCTTCGCGCCAACAGTTGGGTTTGAAGGTAAGTTGTAAGATCCGATCGCAAGATTAAATTCATGATTAGAAAAGAAGCAAGTTTGTACCGAGCTATGGTTCCCTGAAGACAAACAACAAATAAGTTGATCTTGCTCCTTACAGGGAGCTTGATTCATTCTATCTCATCGGTTTCAAGGCTGTGGCAAAAGCAAGTTCTACATCGGTACCTTGGCCGAGTACTGACGAGCAAAAGGCCTGCCCCACCAAAAGCAAATTCTACATTAGTACCATGGCCGGGTACTGACGACCAAAAGGTCTATCCTATCAAACGAAAAGTCTACCTCAGTACCTTGGCTGAGTACTGACGAGAAGAAGGGCCCACATCAGTATCGTGGCCGGGTACTGACGAGCAAAAGACTTGTTCCACCAAAGCAAATCCTACACCGGTTTTCATGACGGGTGTTGGTGTGTTTGTGCCAAAACTCTACAATCCCATGGCAGGCGTTGATGTGTTTGTTCCAAAAATCTACATCAGTCCCACGGTAAATCATGATCATCATATGTCTAGTGCCAACGAGGCTAGACAAATTTATGGCCGAGCGCCGACGAGGCCGGGTCACTATATTCCATCAACATGTCATAATCCTACGAGGCAAAAGCAACACACACGTTCATGTTCGATGAATTCATGGGTACATGACTGAGCACCAACGAGGCAAAAGTCACCATCTTCATCAACAATTTTCGTTCCAATATCGACATGACGATGGCGTATTGTGATTGGGTCCAGGCAGAACAAAGCCACCTGCACCTACGCATCACCATGATCTATAACCTTTCTCCCCTACATCTTCCATCTATCTTGATGAGCAAAGTACACGACGACGATCGCGCGCAGCTTAATCGGAGGTTTTCTGTAGGCTCGACCTGCAAATGTAATTAACCGGATGCATTGCAAAACCAGAGCGCCGGGAATCAGCGGACTACACGCAATCTCTTCAAATCAGATACTCCTTAAGCATAGTCGCATGAAGGCAAAATAGGCAAACTTCTATGGGAGCATGTAACATTGATGTACTTGTAATATGTACGACGATGAATAAAATACAGAGCTCCCATAATTTATTTCCGCGTTTGTCATGTATTTTTGTTTTCGAAACAAAATGGCACGCCCGATGGGACGTGATTCTCCTCCCATCTTCGATGCGCTCCGATCGTCGTCCAACTTCTCTTGCTCTCTTTTACCAGCCGGAAGCAAAATTTGGCGAAATGCATGAACCAATAAGTATTGTGTGTTGGATCTGCAAGTTCTCTTTCATGTGATAAAAAATAGAGAAATTCAGAAAGTATTGTGTGATGGATCTACTACAAGTTCTCTTTATGCCATGAAACAAGAAAAAGTAAAAGGTGTCATAGAAGTACTACGTACGGGATGACTCGGCTACACGTGTTGCCTGATGTTTGAGAGAAAAAGTGTGCATAGGCCTTGTACGTATGGGCATGCATATACCTATTATGCTGTGTGTATTTGCTTTACAAAAATACATGCATATCACACACCTTCCGTTCCCTTTTTCTGGCCAAATTATCATACATGAGACTTCCTCTTTCCTACGGTAAACTAAGGAAGACAAGGCTCTTGTCTAAACATCTGGCACGTATGCATGCATCATGCGCGTACATGAGTCAAGCACGTACCATCCTGATGCTCTATGTACATGCTTAAAAACTCATGGCACAAACTTTCCCTCTATTCTCATATCCATCACACTTATTGATAAATTATCTTTGCTCTGGCCATCCGGAATATCACACGATGGGTCCCGACCCTAGAAAGAAAATTTACCAAGCATGGATATTGGCTGGTGCTGATAAAAAAATCGTCTCGTTCATACACCTATGCCTCGTCGGTGCTCTATTTTCCCAAAGAAATGCAAAGATGATGTTTGAATAATAAAAAAAGTCAATCTACACCCGTACTGAGATGGATGTTGTATTGAAGCTAGGCTCAATACGCATGGGTGATAGAAAAAACAAGAATACATATGGGAAAGAAGATTTGTCTTGTACTTAAGTGATTGATTGATATGATCAGTTCTTGCTTATATAATGTTTTGATGAGCATGTATATTACGATGGAATACTCATGGAAGGATTCCTTTTGTAGGTGAGTCATTCCCCGTCATCACCATGGAGCAGGCTATGAGACAAACTTCAACTCCAAGTGTGCTCCAATTTGGATCGCTACCTCCTATGGTAGGCGTTGAACATAGAAGTAAGACCCACTATCACCGGACGCAGGACCTGATGTCCCTCCATACTGCAGAAACCAAGAAGGCCAAAAAACTTGCTGCTGCTAAGGATACGGAGGAACATAAGGCTCTTATCACCGAGGCTCGCAATCTGTTGAAAGGTAGTGCCACCACTACATCAAGCTCTCACTCCCCACTCATACAACAAAGCAAAACTAAGCTCTTGGAGAGGCTCGATATGGCTGCTTATCGTCTGTCTTGGTCTGTGCGTAATGCAAGATCAAACAAAAATGCTAATTCGCTTCGCAACTATCGATGCAAGCGTAGTCAAATTAAAAAGTTACATGCTCAGTTGAGCGATGATTTCGTTGAAACTGGTACTTCAACATTGGAGGATGAAACAAAATATCCAGACCCAGTAAATGAGCCCTATGTCCTTTCCCCGATTCAGTGGATCACAAGACCACATCGGATGAAAGAGCTTGTTAGGCAAGCGATCATGAACGAGTTCTGGACACGCACTCTAAAGCGTGTCACTAGCTTTCCAGGATGTAGCCCATCCATCATCAATGAGCTGAACCATTTCAACCCAGCCGTGCTAGTCTCGGCATGTCACATTACAACTGGTGAAAACAAAAGCGAAAATAGGTTCAATGCACTATCCAATGAGGCACCAGCGCCTCGCTCTAATGATCTTCAATGCCAGCTGCAACAGCTCCAATCTCAATTGAGAGAGCTGCAACAACGAGTAAATGATCCATCCTCACATGCCAGGGGGCACACCACGGCACCATGCTCCTCGCCATTACCAATCCCAACCTCAACCTCCATCTCATGATGGGGTTAGGTCAAGGTTCCAAGCTCGTGGAAACTTTCCGCAAGCACCCGAGTCATCGCAAATGGGTGAAGCTAGACGCCATGTTCCTAGTTATCGTCCGCAACATGACCGTAGTACTTAGGCACCTTGTCGAAGCTTCCCTGCAACTTCGTCCTATCGACCAAGACAAACAGAACTACCCCCTCGTTGGAACGCTTGGTCACGCCAAGAATGGCGACCGGTGTCCCCGAGAAAGGAGCAACACCCTCATGAGAATCACCATGAGAACAATGTACGTTCATCATGGACAAATGCGAACATGGGGCAAGAAAACAAAATGCCGCCCCCACCTCAAACTTTGCGAAGCGCAAAATCTGGTGTGTCGCCTTCTTTGGCACCACCTTTGATAAATGCTCAAGAGTCTCAACCTCTTCTTCTGACTCCATCTATTGCATCAAGAGCTCCATACCCCATTGGAGTCAACCAACACAAGCGAGACAAGCGTAGAAGGAATCGGCGAGCACTCTATCAAGAGTTGCAAGAACTTATGCTCGGTAATGCACATGTACGAGTTAGGTCAGATGGGCGTGTGCATCTGTTCTATGATAAAATTACTTTGAAGCTTTCCCCAACACTACTGCAAAATAAGAGGTACAATTACCTCGTTGATCGTCTTGTGCCAAAGTCACGACAACAAGGTGACATAACAAGCCAAGGGCCAGAAGCACATGGTAAAAATGCTATAGCGACCCCTACAGAGGGTGCTCATGAGAAAACATCTATGGTGGCCCCTCTTAGAGCCAATGCTGAATTGGGATCTCAAAATCCAATCCATCCCATGGAGGCAAATGACGCAAAAGAAACTTTTCCAACTCCCTCACGGGAGGTTGAGCAAGACAATCATGTCACAACAGAGGTTATAACATCAAAACAAAACTCAACACCACCCCCACATGGAGGTGACATGGAAACAAGTCCGTACACCATGGATGAAACTTCCAAAGATGAAAGTAATGTGGCAAAGGACACAGTGATGTGTGGCACCTTGCCTGCACACACTGAACATAATAAACATGAAAACTGGTTCCACCTCCAGTTCAAAAGGATTTTTCTTATCCTTCCGATGAAGAGATCATGCCCAACCCAAAGGCATCAATTTCTAAGAATTTCCTTCCCTATCTTGGGAAGGTCCGTGGTTGGTTTAAAAGTTCTGAAAAAGAAGAAAGTAGTGAAGAGATGGCATCATCATCGACTGCACCCTGTTTTACTATTACAGATAGGCAGTCTGTTCCTCTGGAAAAACCACAACAAGGTTCAGGAATTTATTCTCGTCCTTATGTGAGTCTGGAATCTCGACTTCCACAAGATCCGAGCATGCTTCAAAAGTTTGTAGAGCGCCCGGGTATTGCGACTCTTTAAAAAGAATCGCTTCACAAAGGGTAGCAGAAGATTCAGTTCACTCTCAAGATGATCAAGGTTATGAGGGAGAGGTGTCAGAGGGGGAATCTAGCCTTACTCCAAAATAATTCACTATCTCTCTGCATTACTCTGGCCTTGCACATTCGGTAGTGTCAGATGATGAGAGTCAATTTGGAGATGACAATACCGCCCCAGTACACATGGCAAATGAGCACGGGAAGAGTAGCCAAGATCAACTAAATTCAGGTGATGGCACAAGCAAGGAAAAGCCACTTGTCGATGACGTAGGCACATCTGAAGAGCGTGAACGTAAAATGCAAGAACAGATTCGTTCACAACAATTACAGTTGGATCACCTAAATGCAAAGTTTGACCAACTTTTTAGTCTGCTTACAGGCCCGGGAAGTAGCGCACCGTCTAACGATGGCCAAGCATTTGCTAACCCGCAAATAGAAAAGCTAGGGGCCATTGTCCAAAAGGAGGACGCTAACCAGCACCCCCAGTTGTTAAACTACCCACCCATGGCATCTAGTGGTGCTACCCTTGATACGCTTAAAAATTATCATGCCATCATTGAAGATATGGTGGATAAAAAATGAAACAAATTGCCGCAGAACAAGCCCCTCAAACATCAGAGAGTGAGCTTGACAAACCGTATGAGTCATGGCATGATCTCGTAGCCTACCCCGCTGGGTGGCATCCACCTAAGTTCTACCAATTTGATGGAGCTGGAGATGCAAGAGAACATCTAGCCTATTTTTAGGCAACATGTGGAGATACTGCTCGCAATCCCTCACTCCTATTGCGGCAATTCTCAGGTTCTTTGGCCGGTCCTGCCTTCCATTGGTATACTCGCCTCCCTGTGAGCTCTATTCCTAATTGGAAAAGCATGAAAAATCTCTTTAAATCTCATTTTGTCACAATGAAAAAGGATTTCTCAGTGATTGAGCTAGCACAAGTTTGACAGAGGCATGATGAAAAGATTGATGACTACATAGTCAGATTCTGCAACAGCTTTGTGCGCCTTGCAAGAGAAATGCACACTGAGGATGCCATTGAAATGTGCGTCCATGGAATGCAACAACATTGGTCGCTCGAGGTATCTCGACGCGAACCCAAAACATTTAGTGCTCTCAGCTCAGCTATGGCCGCGACCAAGCTAGAGTTTGAGAAGTCCCCTCAAATCATGGAGTTATATAAGAATGCCAGCACACATGATCATGTTAAGAGATTCAACTCGACGGAAAAACCAAATAATAATGTGGCTAGGCCTAAAAATTTCAATGAGGCTAACACCACTAGAGCAGTGCAACAAAGTAATGGGCCCATGCTAGGCATAAGAAATGAATCTGCAGGGGCAAGACAACGTCCTTCCATCCAAGAACTTCTTAGGAAGCAATACATATTCCGTCGAGAGATGACAAAAAGTTTCTTTAGTCAAGTGGTGGCTCATAACCACCTAACCCTCCCAGAAACAAAATGTCCTAATCAAGTACATATGAAGGATAACCCTCTATATTGTCCATATCATCAATATGTAGGGCACGCCATTGAAGACTGTGTTGCTTTTAAGGAATGGCTCCAACGGACCATTGATGAAAAAAGACTTCAAATACAACCTGATGCCATAAATCCGAGTTACCATGCTGTCAATGTGGTGACGACATATTTTTTCCCACACAGGAAAAGGAAGCATGGCTTCCACTGGCCCAGGTTGAAGAAAAGTTGACCAACCTAAGGGTCACTCGCAAGACCTTTAGGGTTGGAGGAAGAGTACCATGAGAGGCCAGACCCTATAGGCCTGCATCAAAACATCTACCCAAACAGGGAACACATTTTGTGCCCTATTATGAGCATACTACAAAGATGTCACCCAAGTGGCATAATCCTAGCATGCGTCGCATGCCACCAAGATTTGTGCCTAAGTCTGAGGGAGATGAATCATTCCCTAGACCAAGCCATGCACTTCCTACATTAGAGCAATTCATGCCCCATGGCTAGGGGCAGAGGGTTGAACCTATGGTGAAAGAGAAAAGAAAGGAAGTCATTCCTGAGCCATCCTCTGGCAAGATTTCTTGCAATGTTGTGCTAGATGATTCAACATCGGGTTGCTCCTCGCCTGAGGTTGTAGTTACGCCACATGAAAAGGAAGTCATGCATGCAAAAAGCACATCGCATGAGTCTGAACTTGAAGTCCATATGAACTTGCGAGGAGGAAAGGTCTTGCCTGACCCTCATAAGTCCTAGCCTAAAAGGGTCATAAGAGACAAAACAGATGATCCACAAAATGGTACCACCCAAGATGGTGTGGCACCACAAGCTCCCGGAGATGTCGATGGGGCTGCTCCTAAAATAGATTACAACATAGTAGCACACTTGAAACGCATTCCAGCACTTTTAAGTGTCTATGATGCACTAATGTTGGTACCTGAACTACGACAAGCTCTCATTCAAGCATTACAAAATCCAGAATTATTTGAAGTAACAATGGCAAAGCATAGAATATTGTGTAATGAGTTGAGTGCAAATGAGATAACCTTTTTCGAAGAGGATAAGATGGTGATGGATGACAATCATAATCGCCCACTTTACATAGAAGGGAACATTGGATACGCTCACTTGAGACGCATTCTTATTGATCCCGGTTCTGCTGTCAACATTCTCCCAGTTCACAGTTTGATCCATGCTGGCTTCACATTGGATGGCCTAGAACCAACAGAGGTTGTGATATGCGGTTTTGATAATCAAGGAAGATCGGCATTTGGCTCTATCACTTTAAAAATTCAAAGGTTGTCTTTCAGTTTTAAGGTGCGCTTCTTTATTATAGAAGCGAACACCTCTTATTCAGCATTGTTGGGTAGACCATGGATACACAAGTACCAAGTAGTCCCCTCGACACTACATCAATGCTTGAAATTTGCTGATGAAAGTGGTGAGCAACACCGAATAGCTGGTAATGTTAATCCATATACCATTCAAGAAGCACATCATGCCGATGCAAAATATTACTTCCCAAGTGAGGAGCCACACACTCAGCAAGGACGAGTGGCGCCTTCAGCCGATATACTTATCACACCTGGCCCCACCTCATTGTCAGGGATAGAGTCCTCATCCAACAAGCACTCCTCAAGGAAAATATTTCCATGTGGAGGAAGGGGCGTGGAAGAGCAAGACCTCCCATGACCCGTCGATATGACCCCTTTCCTTTTGGGAAAGAGGGACACACCACCACCACATTACAAACCCCGCAATTATCATCGAATGCGGAGGCTTCTACTCCACCCCCACTCTTACTGAGGTCTATATCTGAGCCGTCTACCGAGCCTCATAATGAAAGGAAAGAATCCTTTTCTCTTATAACACCTATGATACCTCATGATATAACTAATCTGAATTCTACATCTGCAGTTCCTAAAATCCTCACCAGTAAGGGTGATATGCCTCCCTCTGAGGTGTTACACACACCCACAAACTCCCTTTTGGAAAAAGTGACACCACCGGAAGGGAGAGTAAGAAGAAGGGTGGACGAAATAGAGAAAACAAAGGGAGGTACGCTTAAACAACCCCCATCAATGTATGTATCTGTGTCAATACCATTGGAGGTCCGCTTGATCCTAGGCCAATACAAGAGCTCCAGTCCTACATTATTTTATAAGGTACCACAGGTACAACCCTGTGACTCTATAACCCATTTTTACCCCTCTTGCTTTGATATAGAGGAAGCATTGATTACTATGAAAGTTGAACCTAGAATGGTTCGCTTATTAGAGCAATCCGGTATTAAACTTCAAAATTGTAGGTTGCCATCACCTCCCGCCATTTGCGAAGTGTGGTGGGATCAAACAGAAATGCTCATTGAAAAGAAAAATAAGAAAAGCCAACCGAAGTACGATTTGGGCTATGTCCGCTCAGAATCTTCTGAAAGCGAGGATGAAGAATGTGATGATAACCACAAATTTATCTATAATATGGCGCATGTAAATGATGACCAAGGTAAAGATGAGCAAGAACCAACATCTAATGAGGATGCTGGTAATTATATGTATCAAACTTCTCATCAATTTCGTTCCTTTCATGCTGCTGCAAATGCACACTATGGGATGGAGAATGAACACTATCTTCTATCTCAGGTTCATAATGCCATGACAATTAAACAGGAAGAGGTACTCGATGCTGCTCCTGCCCCTTCGCAGCTTAATCAGAGGTTTTCTGTAGGCTCGACCTATAGATGTAATTAACCGGATGCATTGCAAAAGCAGAGCGCCGGGAATCAGTAGACTACACACAATCTCTTCAAGTCAGATACTCCTTAAGCATAGTCGCAAGAAGGCAAAATAGACAAACTCCCAAGGGAGCATGTAACATTGATGTAGTTGTAATAAGTACGATGATGAATAAAAATACAGAGTTCCCATAATTTATTTCCGTGTTTGTCATGTATTTTGTTTTCGAAGCAGATGATTGTGTAGAAGCCTTTGAAATACTTAAGAAAGTCTTAATTTCTGCACCCATTGTTCAACCACCTGATTGGAACCTACCCTTTGAAATAATGCGTGATGCTAGTGATTATGCTATTGGTGCTGTTCTAGGTCAAAGAGTTGATAAGAAATTGAATGTTATTCATTATACTAGCAAGACTCTAGATAGTGCTCAAAAGAATATGCTACTAACACTGGTACAACGAGCTGCTATACAAATGGTTTTAACCCCTTTCCGTGACGACATTTTAAACCGTCGCCTTGCTAGTGTGGGCGATAGGGGGGGTCCTTCCCACACGACCTAGAAACCGTCGGGGATAGGCCCTCCGGTCACACATGCTGGGCAAAATGAGCTCTTCTGTGATCGGGCTAGCCATCACATACAATTATACATGCCCAATCGTTTTCGTTCGTAGGTACATCCCACACAGTGATTCCCAGAGAAACTGTTTCCGTTCGTCTGCACATCCCGCACAGAGAATCCCAGAGAAACATTTCTGTTCGTCTGCACATCCTACACAGTGAATCCCAGAGAAACATTTCCGTTCGTCTGCACATCCCACACAGTGAATCCCAGACAAACGTTTCCGTTCGTATATACATTATCCCACACATTTTTATGTATAGCCTCGTGTGTGATAGGTGTAACGATCACACACGCTCTGCCTCCATTAACCATTTTCTTTATTCAACTATATCACACACGATTTGATGAAGAAAATTGTATGACATTGGGCTATCCATCACAACCGCTTTTACTGCTAGAACCGTTTGCAAAGTTCCATGACCCATTTAGCAGGTTTATTAGTTTACAATTAACAATTCCTTTATTACGCAAATTCACGTTTCATATCGAACAACTGTTTTCCAACTTTATATCAGGCACGTAAATATATTTGAACATCACAGCATGATAGCTACATGAAAACAACACAGTACAACATATATCTAGTTCACCTTCATAAGAACAATATATTCATTTCCCTAATCGGCTGATGCATGATCAGCCAGGTTCGTCTTCTCCACCTCTGCTTTCAGTTCGGTAAGAACCTGTTTTGCACTGACCAACTTGGAAAGTGCCTCCTCCTTCGCCAACACCATCTTAGCAAAGTCTAATTAAAAAAATCTGAGCACATTCTCCATCTTCCTCTTTTTTCCCGCATCTTGAAATATTCTTCAGTGTTGACAACACTTTCTCTAAGCCTATCTCTGTTTTCTTCCTCATACACGCTCCAGAGCTTTGCTAGGCACATCTTCAAAGACTGTGGCCACTCTTGATCAACCCACTCCAGGTAAGAACACTTCCGTTCATCCTATAATATTTAAAACTAAATTAGTAACAATTGTAGGGAAAATGGGTTTCTAGCAACATAGAAAATCACCAAATACATATTTTGAAAAACTGAAGAAACATGTTAATTATGACATATCTTCTCAAAAAGTTCAATGTGCAAATGAATTAATTGCTACTGAGACAACAACCAAATTCAGAAACATCACAAGCTATAATTAACTACAACAACGCTACAAGTTCTTAGTCATGTACTATAAATAACAAATTGAACATTTTATGAGGAAGCTAAATATAACTACAACAACATAGCGACAGTGTTTGGATGACATCAAATTGATACTAACAGGTGTGTACATACACAAATTTAGTAACATAGAACTAATAGCACTAAGGCCATCCAATATGTATGCCAAAACCGGTGTCAAGACAACTGTTGCTACATTTGGCACCGGTGCCCTGCACTGGCAAGCCGATGCAGAGGAAAAATTCAGGGAATCGGACTCCGGAGCACCTAGTTGCTCTGATGCCCAGTTCCTTCGTGCCATAAAGTTTTAGTATTTTACTGCTTGGCTGCTCGGATGTGTGGACCAAAGTTGGCTGCACAAACTGCTGAAGTGGTGCCAAATAATTTTCTAATGGCACCGCTAATGAGATGGCAACATTTTTAGATACTAGGTAGAAACTGTGACACTGTCTTAATCACATCCAAAATAACATAGCACAGTGACAGTGTCTGAATCACATCTAACAAATGATTTGTAACAATGAAAGTGGGGCTAACCTTCTCTGCACATGCCATAAACTTTCTCCCACTATCCATAGATTCAAACGCAACTAACTTCACGCATGGAGATTGATGGTGACAACGAGCAGGCAGATCTTCAGCCACCCCGCTCCATTCGTTGCAACTGATGGTCCTAGTGAGCTACAAGAGGAAGAAATGACTCAAATCGACCACCGGGTTAAAATACTTTATTCCAAATCATAACACGAGAGAGAGAGGAGAGAGGCATACCCGGGTGGTGAAAGAGTCGTCGTCGGAGGAGGAACCGCTGGAGAGGTCATTGAAGAAGACCATGGCGACCGCAGCGATAAAATGCGAGACGACAAGAGCAAGAAAGCAAGCAAGGAAGCGGCTATAGCTTGGGAAGGAAGGAAGAAGGAAATAGGGGAAATGTGACTTGTGGTCGGGGAGAAAAGGGGGTGGGGAGGGGGGAGTTAGATATTTCGGCGGTAGGCCAAAAATTTCGAAAGGTGGAGGGAAACTTTGCTCGCGGTGCCGCCGGACACCATTCACTTTGAACGAATGTGTGCATCACAAAGAATTCTTCTACTTTATGCGCATGCGATGAGTTTGATCATTCAAATTTTGGTGGAAATTTCCCTGGGTACTGTCCTCATCCACGTCATAGCATAATTTAACATCGCTTGCTAATTTGGGCACACAAAAGAGCCTACAGCACACTGACCACACTTACTGAATCAAACTATTTTAGTAATTAGACAGAGCCAGTTGACCTAAACATTGCTCTAACAAAAGACCAACGTTATAAAGAAGGGCGAAGTATGCATAATTTTAACAAAGCCGCCGCCGCGCCGCCCTATGCCTCACCGGTGTAAGATGAGACGTCGATGACATCTCCTGGCGACATGCCGCCGTTGGTGGACTCCGCGTCCCCCCGGCTGAAGTCGACCGCGTCATCGTCATCGTCCTTATCCTCGGTGCTACCCTCAAGGTTGTAGTACTCGTAGTAGTGGCTGCGCCAGAGCTCGTGTTGGTACTCCACCGTCGATTCCTCGACGGACAGGCTCTTCTCTACCTCGTCCTCAGCCACGTGCAACTCCTCCTCCTGGTGCTCCTCGATCTCCATGGCCTCCTGCATCTCCAGCTCCCACTCGGTGATCTCATGAGGAAGCAGGTGCTCCATGGCCTCCGTCACCTTTTCAGACATGTGTTGCATGCTGGATTCCGAGGTGGCCGGGAATATCTTGGCGTGTGTGTGCTCGATCTTGGCGTGGATGGCCTCGACCCGGGCCAGGGCGACATCGGCGGCACAGACGGTAGCTCGAGCGCTCTCGGTGTTTGCAGCTGCCGTCGCAGCAGCTGCTGCAGCCGTCTTGGCTGCTGCAGACGCCCTCTCGGCGGATGCGGCCGCGCTCTCGATGCAGGCGGCAGCGCTTGAGGAGGACGGGGCGACCATACGGGCCCTCACGAAGCGTTTCCACATCGTCATTCTTTGCAAGAAGGGGTTCCGGGAATGGGGATCGGGGATTCGTGGATTCGGGGGTGACCGGCACTAGAGCAGACGATGCCGGCGAAGCTTATGGAGGAAGACTTAAATAGACCCACGAATTTTCATCGCAAACGGTTCCTACAACAAAATGTGTGTGATGTTGTTGATATTTTGTATTAGCTGTGAAAGACGAATTTGGAGTACAGTGGCAACAGATGGTGTTTTAAATGTACGAGAAAATTTGGAGTACTAATACAACTGTCATGTCAACATTTGGAAAATTGCAGGAGTCATTTGACCTTTTTAAGACATTTAAGTGATTTTCTAGCCATTTAATGTCCGTAATTCAAATTTGAACTGCATGTACATGTAACTGCTAACCATAACGGTTTGAAAAATCATATTTGTATACTTGTGTGCGAGTTAATTCCATGTGCAGTAAATTGGAAGGAATTTTCAAACATATTGGTGTCACGGCATGGACACAAAGCATCTAGTGCCATGGCGTTTAAATTCCAAAAAATTCAAAAAATATCAGAAATACATGAAACCTTACTTGACATAATGGCATGGCACCAAGATGGTGTGGTAAAAAAATTGGCATGTTTGACGAATGTTTGGACACACACCCCTCACAGACCGGAGCAACTCACTAGAAGGCTTGTGGTTCCAAGAGGGCACAATGCATGTTTGATGACGAACCGGTGATAGCTTCCTCTTATGGCCTTCAAACTTTTTCTACCGTTAACATGCACTAATACAACTGTCATGTCAAAATTTGGAAAATTTCAGGAGTCATTTGACCTTTTTAAGACCTTTAAGTGATTTTCTAGCCATTTAATGACCGTAATTCAAATTTGAACTGCATGTACATGCAACAGCTAACCATAACGGTTTGAAAAATCATATTTGTATACTTGTGTGCGAGTTAATTCCATGTGCAGTAAATTGGAAGGAATTTTCAAACATATTGGTGTCATGGTTTGGACACAAAGCATCGAGTGCCATGTCGTTTAAATTCCAAAAAATTCAAAAAATATCAGAAATACATGAAACCTTGCTTGACGTAATGACATGGCACCAAGATGGTGTGGTAAATAAATTGACCCGTTTGACGAAAGTTTGGACACACACCCCTCACAAACCGAAGCAACTCACTAGAAGACTCGTGGTTCCAAGAGGGCACAATGCATGTTTGATGACGAACCGGCGATAGCTTCCTCTTATGGACTCCAAACTTTTTCTACCGTTAACATGCACTAATACAACTGTCATGTCAAAATTTGGAAAAATTCAGGGGTCGTTTGACCTTTTAAGACATTTAAGTGATTTTCTAGCCATTTAATGCCCGTAATTCAAATTTGAACTACATGTACATGAAACAACTAACAATAACTGTTTGAAAAATCATATTTGTGTACTTCTGTGTGAGTTAATTCCATGCGCAGTAAATTGGAAGGAATTTTCAAATATATTGGTGTCACGGCACAAGCATCGAGTGCCATGGCATTTAAATTCCAAAAAATTCAAAATGATCAGAAATACATGAAACCTTGCTTGACATAATGGCATGGCACCAAGATGGCATGGTAAAAACATTAGTCTGTTTGACAAATTTGGACGCACACCCCTCACAAATCGGAGCAACTCACTAGAAGGCTCATGGTTCCGAGAGGGAACAATGCATGTTTGATGATGAACCAACGATAGCTTCCTCTTATGGCCTTCAAACTTTTTCTACAGTTAACGTGCACTAATACAACTGTCATGTCAAAATTTGAAAACTTTCAGGGTCATTTGACCTTTTTAAGACATTTAAGTGATTTTCTAGCCATTTAATGACCGCAATTCAAATTTGAACTACATGTACATGCAACAGCTAACCATAACGGTTTGAAAAATCATATATGTGTACTTGTGTGCGAGTTAATTCCATGTGCACTAAATTGGAAGGAATTTTTAAACATATTGGTGTCACGGCTTGGACACAAGCATGGAGTGCCATGGCATTTAAATTCCAAAAAATTAAAAAATGATCAGAAATACATGAAACCTTGCGTAACGTAATGGCATGGTACCAAGATGCTGTGGTAAAAAATTGGCCTGTTTGACGAAAGTTTGGACACACACCCCTCACAAACTGGAGCAACTCACTGGAAGGCTCGTGGTTCCGAGAGGGAACAATGCATGTTTGATGATGAACCGACGATAGCTTCCTCTTATAGCCTTCAAACTTTTTCAATCGTTAACGTGCACTAATACAACTGTCATGTAAAAATTTGGAAAATTTCAGGGGTCATTTGACCTTTTGAAGACATTTAAGTGATTTTCTAGCCATTTAATGATTGTAATTCAAATTTGAACTACATGTACATGCAACAACTAACAATAACGGTTTGAAAAATCATATTTGTGTACTTGTGTGCGAGTTAATTCCATGTGTAGTAAATTGGAAGGAATTTTCAAACATATTGGTGTCATGGCTTGGACACAAGCATGGAGTGCCATGATAACACAAAATAAGCATTCGTGCCTTATATGAGGAAAGAATGTAAATATCTGGCAACACAACCGGGCCCCACATGATTGGCACTCTAATTCACGCCTCGAGGTTTGGAAGGTGAGTGGCGCGGGTTAATCAGATGCGGTTCTGTATTGGAAATCGTCAGCTATTAAGTTCACACACGGCTTTTGCTGCGGGAATTGTGTGCAATTCAAACTACAGTACTCGTAAATTCCGACGACCGGTGTGTGTACTGTTCCCGTTGATCTAGATTCCGACCGCCAATAAATACTATCTTGCTCATGTCGTCCTGCCTGCATTCTCATCTATATCCTCCCCTCACTCACCCCTCTCTCTCTCTCTTTCTCTCTCTCTCTCTCACACACACACAAATCTCTGCCATGGCGCCGCCGATCTGCCCACGTGCCGCCGAGGAGGCGACCCCCCGAGGACGTTCAGTCGAAGAGTAGCGACGAGGAGGACCCCTACGCGCCGCCGAACGAGGTTGCGCCGGACCCCCCCAACTTTGGAGTGGTTTTGGGGCCAGTACAATCTTTGTCTGTGGAAGTCGCTACCGCCGGCTGAGAAAGCCAGGCAAGTGGCGTTCAAGAAGGAGATGGCGGAGGAGGAAGCCAGGTACTAGGCGGCCTGTGAAGCCCGTGAGGACGCCTGGAAAAAGGAGGCGATGGAGCTTTGGGGGCAGGCACGTCGATGTGCGGAGGAGGCGTACGAAGATGGGTACTTCGCCAGGAAGGCCAAAGGCGCTAGGCGCCTCATCGCTGCGTGGAGGTGGGTCGATAAGCTCCAGCGTGCCACCGACAAGGAGCTCCGGTGGGCACCCAACGAAATGGCAAGATCGTCGCGCACGTCCGCCAGCAAGAGGCAGATCGGTACGTCAAGCGCTGCGAGGCGGAGGAGGCGGAGTACTGCCTCCGCGCTGGGAAGACGCCATGCACCAGGGAGCTGCTGGCGAGGGGCTGCCAGAATACTGCCCCGTAAGGAGGGATTATTACTTTTAGTATTGTTCGTTTTCATTTTTATGCATTGTATATAGTAGTTAAGTATCGTCACGTATATGTGATGATATTATATATATTCTGTGATTAACTAATGAACAATTAATATAAATTATGAATTCCATTTTTCTAGCTGTTTTCGTATACTAATTTGTATCTAGCTGTTATCATCCACATATACAGAATGGAAAGCATATATATACACATTGAAACATAACATATAAGAACGGAAAGCAGAGTACACACATTGAAACATAGCAATAAACAGAGCAATATTATGATTGTTGTGAATACATAGCGATCCACGTTGAAATGACTCAACAAAATAAAACACGCCCATGACCAACAGCCCTTACCTACGGTAGCTCTTGGCTCTTCCTGAACTCGTGCAGGCGTTCGTCCAAGCGGTCGACACGCTCGCGGTACATCTGGAGCGCGATCTCGAGCTCCAAGTTGGCTATTTCATCAGAGATCACCAACTCGAGGATGCGACGGCCATGTTCCTGTACTATGCCTAGGTGGACACCTGGGCCAAGGAGGCATTCGAGCTTAGCGACCAGCGCGTTGGCATCAGGCGGGCCGTGGACAAGGCGAACGGCGCGACCCATGCGAATGGCGCGGCGGGCGTCCGGTGCAAGTACGGCGCGGCCGGCCTCTGGTGCATGTACGGCGCAGATGGCCTCTGCCCACTCCTGGCGAGGAATGGGGGTACTGCCGGGCCGTGTACCCAGCTGTGACGCCTTGTCGATAGCAGGCAAGCGCCGATGGATCCGCTCTTGATGTGCGGCGCGCCGCGCCTCTCGCTCTGTGGTGTTCCAACGGGCTTTCTGTGCGGCGAGCTGCAACCTATCGGCGTGGACGTGCCTAGCTTGCTCTGCGGCGCACCATCGATCATGTTGTGCGGCGAGCTGCAGCCTCTAGGCACTGACATGCCTATCTTGATCCGCGGCGCTGAAGCGCCATGCGCCAAGGGCCTGCTCAACCCTGGCGATGATGCACAACATGATGTCGTCCATCGTGTTGCCGGGGAGCACCTCTGCCTCGACAGGCCATGGCGCCTTCTCGTTTTCCTCGTCGAGGAGGTCGATGGCAGAGGTGGCGTTTCGGTGGGTTGGCATGCTTGGAAAAGGTGGATGTGCTACAGGCTGTGCTTGTTGCCTCGGTGCGTCGCGCGCCGCCTAGGTTTATGCGCAATATCATTGGGTGGCAGCGGGAAACCGATAAGGAAATGGCGGGAAACGGTGGCGTGTTCATAAAATGCCATCAATTAATGGAAACTTAGCATAGAGGGAACAACGAGCTAGCACGACGCGTGTGGGCACATTGCTCACCCAAGGCTATGTAATTGGATGTTTAATTTGGTTGTGCAATCATGTCCTTATTAGTATATATGTTGTTGTTCTGTATGCAATCACATCGCACACAGACCATAATAGAGAAACCGTCGGTGATGAATTCATCAATCGCTGACAATTGTATACCAGGATGTGTTTGCCCACAACACACACGGCTTATTAGTAGCAATTGTCTATGGTATTATCAGTCTTCACACACATTTCTGATTACAGATCTGTTTGCCGCGTACCACACACATTTTGTTAAGTTGAACCATTTCTGTTCTCTTGGCTCAACGCAAACAGTTCATCTAAGTGAACTGTATGCCGTATGTCGCACACACCTTTGATCTAGCTGACCGTTTCTTCTGTGTTGCCTAATCACAAATAGTTCATCCGAGTGAACTGTATGCCGTCTATCGCACACACTGTCATCTGGTTGACCGTTTCTATTGTTATGCTCATCGCAAACAGTTCACGCGAGTGAACTGTGTGCCACGTATCGCACACGCAACTATAATCTGAAATGTGTTTGATGTCTCTACCATCACAAACATTTCGTATCAATTTTGATGGTTTTCTTACACCACCGTTTGCGATTAATGCATCACACACAATTTGGTCGAAGGGTATCTGATTGTACTGTCGTGTTTGGACCATCCTATAGTAGTTTAGTAGTTGTGTTTGCACGTGATAAATTCAGACATTATATTGTTGATTCTAAAGTAACCATTCACACCGATCATGCTGCTATTAAATATCTTATGGAAAAGAAAGATGCTAAACCTAGACTGATTAGGTGGGTTCTTTTACTGCAATAGTTTGATTTGCATATTATTGATAGAAAAGGAGCTGAGAATCCTGTAGCACATAACTTATCTAGAATAGAAAATGTTCTTGATGACCCACTGCCTATTGATGATAGTTTTCCTGATGAGCAATTAGCTGTAATAAATGCTTCTACTTCTCGTAATAATCCTTGGTATGCGGACTATGCTAATTACATTGTTGCTAAATATATACCACCTAGATTTACATACCAACAAAAGAAAAAGTTCTTTGATTTGAGACATTACTTTTGGGATGAACCACATCTATATAAAGAAGGGGTAGATGGTGTTATTAGATGTTGTGTACGTGAGCATGAACACGAACAAATCCTACGGAAGTGTCATTCCAAAGCATACGGAGGACATCATGCAGGAGACAGAACTGCACATAAGGTATTACAATCTGGTTTTTATTGGCCTACTCTCTTCGAAGATGCATGTAAGTTTGTACTTTCTCGTGATGACTATCAAAGGATTGGTAATATCGGTAGACGTCAGGAAATGCCTATGAATTATTTACTTGTTATTGAACAATTTGATGTTTGGGGCTTTGATTATATGGGACATTTTTCTTCCTATAATGGGTACACTCATATTTTAGTTGCTGTTGATTATGTTACTAACTGGTTAGAAGTTATTCCAACTAGTAGTGCTGATCACAACACATCTATTAAAATGCTTAAAGAAGTTGTCTTTCCAAGGTTTGGAGTCCCTAGATATTTAATGACTGATGGTGGTTCACATTTTATTCATGGTGCATTCTGTAAACTCCTAGCTAAATATGATGTCAACCATAGAATTGCATCCCCTTATCATCCGCAGTCTAGTGGTCAAGTAGAATTGAGCAACAGGGAAATTAAATTAAATTTGCAAAAGACTGTTAATAGATCCAGGAAGAATTGGTCTAAGAAACTTGATGATGCATTGTGGGCTTATAGAACTGCGTATAAAAACCCTATGGGTATGTCTCCTTATAAAATGGTCTATGGAAAAGCATGTCACTTACCTCTTGAATTAAAACATAAAGCTTACTGGGCAATTAAATAACTCAACTATTATTTTAAGCTTGCAGGTGAAAAGAGGTTATTTGATATTAGTTCTTTGGATGAATGGAGAACCCAAGCTTATGAATGCCAAGTTGTTTAAAGAAAAAGTTGAAAGATGGCATGACAAAAGAATCCAAAATCGGGAATTTAAAATAGGTGATCAAGTTCTATTATACAATTCTTGTTTCAGATTCTTTGCAGGAAAACTTCTCTCTAAATGGGAAGGACCATATATCGTCGAAGAAGTCTATCGCTCTGGAGCTACCAAGATCAATAATGCCGAGGGTACTAATCCGAGAGTGGTTAATGGGAAAAGAATTAAACATTATATCTCAGGTACGCCCATTAATATTGAAACTAATGTTATTCAAACAATGACACCGGATGAACATATAAAAGAGACCTTCTGGAACACTCTAGAACCCTGAAAAGGAATAGGTACGTGATACAGTAAGTAAATCGAGTCCAAAAATTCCATAAAAATTATTTTTGTCCATTTTGGAATATTAGAAAAATTACAAAAATAAGAAACAGTTGAGGGACCCACAAGGAGGTCACAAGGCAACAAGGTGCGCCTTACCCCCAGGGCACGTCGTGTTGCCTTGTGGGCCCCTCGTGTCCCTTCCTGACTCCGTTTTCTTCCCGAATACTTGTTTGGCAAGATAATAATTCATTATATATACTCCTGGATGTTTTGACCACCGTATCACAAGTTTCTCGTATGTTCTTATTTCGTGCTGTTTTCCTGATAGATCTAGATCGCTATGTCGCCTCCAAGTTCGTCCAAGGACAAGTTCTACGAGAAAGTCATCAACCCTTACCTTTCGGAGGTGATGAAACACCCTCAAACCATTGAGATGTGTGAGGGGGTGTTTCACATCCGGGATGTTCAAGGACCCAAGAAGGATGGAAGCGAGAAGGCCAGGCTTGAAGCGGTGGAGCACGAAACCTTCAAGTGTCAAGGGATGGTGGAGCGCGGACTCAGTGCCAACCACTCCATGATCACAGAATTCATCCGTGAACACAAGTGGGACAACAAGGATATTGGGGAGGGCATCTTCAAGCTTCACGACCACATGGGTTATCTCCAAGCACAAATCTATGATCTACAAAATCAAAATTGTGAGTATGAGTCCAGATTGAAGAGGATGAGCCTAGCTGCTGATTTCAGGATTCCGAAGACTCATTCTTCTTTCATTGATGGAGAACGCCTGGGAAGCTGGAGGACAAGCCCACTTCTTCATCACCACCATCACTGAAGAAAGAGACTTGAGTACACGGGTATGGGCACCACCCTTGGCTTGTTCCAAGCTTGGGGGAGGTGCCCCGGTATCATATCACCACCACCTTTTATCATTATCTATCTTAGTTCGATCCTTAGTTATTTCATGATTTAGAAGAATAAAAGTTTAGTATGATTTAGTTTCGAGTGCTTGCTTCGTGATCTATCTATCTACGTAATCATGTGTGAGTTTTATATAATAAAGAGTAGTTTGAGTTTTGTTTCTTTACTTTCTTGTTTCAATCTTAGCAAATAAAAAGAAAGAAAGATCATACACTAATCTCATGGGGAGTAATAACTTCACATAAAGAAAGGTATAGTTGATAAAATTTATTGAGAATTAACAAACATAGCGTTGGTCATTGATGCAATTCATGCAAGATTAATAAAGGAAGAGATGATTCACATATAAATACACTATCTTGGACATCTTTTATGATTGTGAGTTGATATGTCTCCAACGTATCTATAATTTTTGATTGTTCCATGCTATTATAGTATCAATCTTGGATGATTTATATGCATTTACAAGCAATTATGTATCATTTTTTGGGACTAACCTATTAACTCAGTGCCCAGTGCCAGCTGTTGTTTTTTGCTTGTTTTTCATTTTTCAGAATATTAGTATCAAAAGAAGTCCAAATGCCACGAAACTTTTTGGAGTTTTTTTTCTTGACATAAGAGACCCTATAAGCTTCGGGAGAGGGCCAGAAGATGAAGCAGTGGCCCACGAGGCACCATGATGCGCCCAGGGGGTGGGTACACCGTGGTGTCTCATGGGGCCCATGTGGCTCTGTTTGACCTAACGCCGCCTCTATAAATTCTCTAAAATCAGGAAACCAATAGATAGCCACCCGAAATACTCTTTCCGCCACCGGAAGTTCCTGTTCTCATGAGATCCCATCTGGAGGCCTTTTCCGGCACTCTGCTGGAGGGGCAATCAATCAAGGAGGGGCTCTACATCAACCTTGTTGCCCTTCCGATGATGTGCGAGTAGTTTACCATAGACCTATGGGTCCATAGTTAGTAGCTAGATGTCTCTCTCTCTTTTTGATCTTCATTACAATGTTCTCCTCGATGTTCTTGGAGTTCTATTCGATGTAATAACTTTGTGCGGTGTGTTTGTTGGGATCCGATGAATTGTGAGTTTATGATCAGATTATCCATGAATATTATTTGAGTTTTCTCTGAACTCTTTTTATGCATGATTATTATAGCTTTGTATTTCTTTCCGATCTATTGATTTGGTTTGGCCAACTAGATTGATTTTTCTTGCAATGGGAGAGGTGCTTTGTGATGGGTTCAATCTTGCGGTGCTCAATCCCAATGACAGAAAGGGGCATGACACATATTTATATCATTGCCATTAAGGTTAAAATTTGGGGTTTATTCATGCGTGAGTTTACTTTGTCTACATCATGCCATCTTGCTTAAGGCGTTACTCCGTTCTTTATGAACTTATTACTCTAGATGCATGCTCGATAGCGGTCAATGTGTGGAGTAATAGTAGCAGATGCAGAACCGTTTCAGTCTACTTGTCTTAGACGTGATGCCTATATACATGATCATTGCCTTGGATATCATCATGATTATTTGCTTTTCTATCAATTGCCCAGCAGTAATTTGTTTACCCACCGTATGCTATTTTCAAGAGAGAAGCCTCTAGTGAAAACTATGGCCCCCGGGTCTACATTTATCATATATTAAAATCCTAAAAATACGTTGCTGCAATTTTACTTTATTTATTTTATTTTGTATTTTTGTTCTATCTATCTATCAATCACTACTCAATTTAATCTAGCAAGTAACCGCCGAGGGATTGACAACCCCTTGTTCGTGTTGGGTGCAAGGATTTGTTATTTTGTGTACAGGTGCTACTAATGAGGTGTTGCGTGGTTCTCCTACTAGATTGATAACATTGGTTCTTAACTAAGGGAAATACTTATCTCTACCATACTGCATCATCCCCTCCTCTTCGGGGAAATCCCAACGCAACTCACAAGTAGCAGGAAGAATTTCTGGCGCCGTTGCCGGGGAGACATCATCAGCATGTATCAAGTATCTATGCATAAACTTTCATCTCCTTGCATTTACATTATTTGCTATTGTCCTCTCGTTTTCATCTCCCCCACTTCTAAAAAAAGTTTTTACAAAAAAAAAATTGTTTGCCTTTCTGCTTGTTTGCTCATTTTCTTGCTTTTTGCCTTCATGTCAACACTCAAAAACAGAAATAAGAAAAATTAAGATGTATCCTCATCCTCTTGCTAATCTTTTTAAAAGATCCAATTATGATGAACCAAATTGGATATTAAAATCATGATGACAGGTTTCATGGTTATCATTACTCTTTATAGCATACATGTCATCACCATAATCATCATAGATAGCAACTTTGTTGTCATAATCAATTGAAACCTCTTCCAAAATAGTGGATTCATCATTAAATAAAGTCATGACCTCTCCAAATACACTTTCATCTTGTAATCATCATAAATAAGAGGCATGCTATCATCATAATAAATTTTCTCATCAAAACACGAGGGACTAAAAATACCATCTTCATCAAACATAGCATCCCCAATCTTATGGCTTTGCATATCATTAGCATCATGGATATTAAAAGAAAGCATACTAACAACATGCAATCATGTTTATCATTCAAAGATTCTATGCCAAACATTTTATTGAATTCTTCTTCTAACACTTTGGCATAGTTTTCTGATCCATCATTTTCAAGAAAGACATTATAAAGATGAAGCATATGAGGCAACCTCAATTCCATTTTTTTGTAGTTTTCTTTTATAAACCAAACTATTGATAAACAAGAAACTAAAAGATTCAATTGCAAGATCTAAAGATATACCTTCAAGCACTCACCTCCCTGGCAACGGCGCCAGAAAAGAGCTTGATGTCTACTACACAACTTATTCTTGTAGACTCGTGTTGGGCCTCCCCGGCAATTGCATGATCTAAACAACACTTCATAAATTATATATACGTTGGAGACGTATCATATTCCACATCAAAAATTTTGTTTTTATCATTTACCTACTCAAGGACGAGCAGGAATTAAGCTTGGGGATGCTTGATACGTCTCCAACGTATCTATAATTTTTGATTGTTCCATGCTATTATAGTATCAATTTTGGATGTTTTATATGCAATTATATATCATTTTTTGGGACTAACCTATTGACCTAGTGCCAGTTGCTGTTTTTTGCCTGTTTTTGGTTTTCTAGGAAATCGGTACAAAATGAAGTCCAAACGCTATGAAACTTTTTGATGATTTTTTCTGGACAAGAGAAACCCTAGAAGATTCGGGAGGAGACCAGAAGACAAACAAGGAAACGGCAAGGCAACAGGGCACGCCCAAGGGGTAGTTGCGCCCTGATGCCATGTGGGCCCCTCGTGGCTCCGTCTGACCTAATTCCACCTCTATAAATTCTCTAAAATCGGAAACCAACACAGAGCCACCCAAAATACTTTTTCCGCCGCCGCAAGTTTATGTTCTTCCACGATCCTATCTGGAGGCCTTTTCCGGCACTCTGCCGGAGGGGGAATCGATCATGGAGGACTTCTATATCAACCTTGCTGCCCTTCCGATGATGTGTGAGTAGTTTACCATAGACCTACGGGTCCATAGCTAGTAGCTAGATGGCTTCTTCTCTCTCGTTGATCTTCAATACAATGTTCTCCTCGATGTTCCTGGAGATTTATTCAATGTAATCTTCTTTTGCGGTGTGTTTGTTGGGATCTGATGAATTGTAGGATTATGATCAGATTATTCATGAATATTAATTGAGTCTTCTCTGAATTCTTTTATACATGATTATTGTAGCTTTGTATTTCTCTCCGATCTATCAGTTTGGTTTGACTAACTAGATTGATTTATCCTGCAATGGGAGAGGTGCTTTGTAATGGGTTCAATCTTGCGGTGATCTATATCCCAGTGATAGAAGGGGACAAGACACGTATTTGTATTGTTGTCATTAAGGGGAAAATGACAGAGTTTATTCATATTGGTTGGATTTACTTTGTCTACATCATGTCATCTTGCTTAAGGCGTTTACTCCATTTTTTATGAACTTAATACTCTAGATGCATGCTGGATAGCGGTCGATGGGTGGAGTAATAGTAGTAGATGCAGGCAGGAGTCGGTCTACTTGTCTCGGACGTGATGCCTATATACATGATCATTGCCTTGAATATCGTCATATCTATTGATACGTCTCCAACGTATCTATAATTTTTGATTGTTCCATGCTATTATATTATCTGGTTTGGATGTTTTATATGCATTAATATGCGATTTTATATTATTTTTGGGACTAACCTATTAATCTAGAGCCCAGTGTCAGTTTCTATTTTTTCCTTGTTTTTGAGTTTTACAGAAAATGAATACCAAATGGAGTCCAAACGGAATAAAACTTTCGTGATGATTTTTCTTGGACCAGAAGACATCCAGAGGACTTGGAGAGGGGGCCAGAAGGTTCTCGAGGAGGCCACAAGCCTGCTAGGCGCGCCCCAGGGGGGCGCACCCTGAGGGCTTGTGGGCCCCTAGGGAGTCCTCCAACCCTAATCTTTGCACTATAAATTCCCAAATATTCCCAAACCATCAGAGGCATCCACCAAAATACTTTTCCGCTGCCGCAAGCCTCTTTTCCCGTGAGATCCCATCTTGGGGCCTTTTCTGGCACCCTGCCACAGGGGGATTCGATCACGGAGGGCCTCTACATCAACCTTGCTGCTCTTCCTATGATGCATGAGTAGTTTACCACAGACCTATGGGTCCATAGCTAGTAGCTAGATGGCTTCTCTCTCTTTGATCTTCAATACAATGTTCTCCTCGATGTTCTTGGGGATCTATTCGATGTAATACTTTTTTTTGCAGTGTGTTTGTTGAGATCCGATGAATTATGGATTTATGATCAGATTATCTATGAATATTATTTGAGTCTTCTCTGAACTCTTTTATGCATGATTAAGATATCTTTGTATTTCTCTTTGAACTATCGGTTTGGTTTGGCCAACTAGATTGGTTTTTCTTGCAATGGGAGAGGTGCTTAGTTTTGGGTTCAATCTTGCATTTTCCTCACCCAATGACAGAAGGGGTAGCGAGGCACGTATTGTATTGTTGCCATAAAGGATAAAAAGATGAGGTTTATATCATATTGCTTGAGTTTATCCCTATACATCATGTCATCTTACTTAAGGCGTTACTCCGTTCTTATGAACTTAATACTCTAGATGCATGCTGGATAGCGGTCGATGTGTGGAGTAATAGTAGTAGATGCAGAATCATTTCGGTCTACTTGTCATGGACGTGATGCCTATATTCATGATCATTGCCTTAGATATCGTCATAACTTTGCACTTTTCTATCAATTGCTCAACAGTAATTTGTTCACACACCGTATGCTATCTTCAAGAGAGAAGCCTCTAGCGAAACCTATGGCCCCCGGGTCTATTTTCCATCAATATATTTTCAGATCTATAAACCAAAAAACCCAAAAAATACCTTGCTGCATTTTATTTAGATTTACTTTAGTTTGCCTTTTATTTATCTTTTATACCTATCTCTATTAGATCTCACTCTTGTTCGAGACCGTGAAGGGATTGACAACCCCTTTTTCGCGTTGAGTGCAAGTGTTTGTTAGTTTGTGTAGGTGCATAGATTGGAGACTTGCTTGTGCCTCCTACTGGATTGATACCTTGGTTCTTAACTGAGGGAAATACTTATCTCTACTTTGCTGCATCACCCTTTCCTCTTCAAGGAAAAAATCAACGCAAGCTCAAGAAGTAGCAGGAATAATTTCTGGTGCCGTTGCTGGGGAGGTTCTACATCAAGCCTACCAAGTACCCATCATAAACTCTCATCTCTTGCACTTACATTATTTGCCATTTGCCTCTCGTTTTCCTCTCCCCCACTTCTAAAACGTTTTCAGAAAAATACAAAACTATTTGCCTTCTTTTCGTTTGACTTTTATGTCTTACTTGGTTTGTTTGCTTGTTCGCTTGGCATAATTGTGTATTTATTGAAAATAAGAAAGCAAGAAGTTTATGGATCCTCATCCACTTGCTAATCTTTTTAATAGATCCAATTATGATGAACCAATTCCTAGTGAGTTGAGTGCACTAAATTATCTTTATGAAGTTTTTCTTGAAATTCATGAATCTGAAAATTGTGATGAAATTTATGAAGTGATTCACGATAGGTCCTTGAATGAAAAGAATGATTGCAATGATGTTATTATAAGTTCTATTAATGTCAATTGTGCTAATAATATGCAAAACCCCAAGCTTGGGGATGCTAATTTTGCTATGTCCACTACTTGTTGCAATGATCATGATTGGGGTGATAATGCTTCTTATGATCTTGAAAATTTATTTAAGCCTCATGATAATAATGTTTGCAATAATATTGAAAGTGGGTTTGAAAGAGTGTCAACTTTAGGAAATAATGATCCCACTACTTTGGAGTTTGATCAATCTTATGAAATTTTCGATAAAAGTGGGCTTGGAGAAGTAATGACTTTATTTTATGTTAATCCCACTATTTTGGAAGAGTGTCAACATTGCATGCATGTGGATCATGAAGAGAGTATGTTATGTGATAGTTGTATTGTCGAATTTGAATATGATCCTACATGTAATTATTATGAGAGAGGAAAATATGGTTGTAGAAATTTTCATGTTACTAAATTACCTCTCGTTATGTTGAGATTGCTATTGTTTCTTTCTTCTTCCTTGCATATGATAGTTTTTGCTTGTCTTGATAAATCTTTTCCCTATAAAATTCCTATGCATAGGAAGTATGTTAGACTTAAACTTGTTTTTCACATGCTACATGATGCTCTCTTCATGTTTCAATTGCTATCTTTCATGTGAGCATCATTAAAATTACCAATGCCTAGCTAAAAGGCTTTAAAGAAAAGCGCTTGTTGGGAGACAATCCAATAATTTTGTTTTCTGTTTTTATGAAAATAAACATTAGTACCTCTGTAGTAATTTTGTTTTGTTGTTTTAATTAGTGTTTGAGCCAAGTAAGACCTTTGGGATGGTCTATGGTGATAGTTGATTTGATCTTGCTGAAAAACAAAAAAATTTGCGCTCATTGCCAGAAATTTATAAACTCACAGAAATGTGCTTTTGATCTGAATTTTTTACAAAAGATTGATATACAAATTTCCTAAATTTTCCTAATTTTTCAGATTTTTTGGAGTTACAGAACTATACGAAATTTCCAGATTACTACAGTCTGTTCTGTTTTTGACAGATTCTGTTTTCTATGTGTTGTTTGCTTATTTTGATGAATCTATGGGTAGTATCGGGGGGTATGAACCATGGAGAAGTTGGAGTATAGTAGATATAACACCAATATAAATTAAGAGTGAGTTCACAATAGTACCTAAAGTGGTGATTTATTTTATTATACTAACGGATCTTATGAGTTTTCTGTTGAGTTTTGTGTTGTGAAGTTTTCAAGTTTTGGGTAAAGATTTGATGGACAATGGAATAACGAGTGGCAAGAGCCTAAGCTTGGGGATGCCCAAGGCACCCCAAGGTAATATTCAAGTACAACAAAGCATCTAAGCTTGGGGATGCTCCTGATGGCATCTCCTCTTTTGTCTTCAATCCATCGGTAAATTTACTTGAGGCTATATTTTTATTCACCACATCATATGTGTTTTGCTTGGAGCGTCTTGTATGATATGAGTCTTTGCTTTTTAGTTTGCCACAATCATCCTTACTGTACGCACCTTTTGAGAGGGACACGCATTAATCGTGAATTTATTAGGATACTCTATGTGCTTCACTTATATCTTCTGAGCTAGACAATTTGCTCTAGTGCTTCACTTATATCTTTTTAGAGCACGACGGTGGTTTTATTTTATAGAAATTGTTGAACTCTCATGCTTCACTTATATTATTTTGAGAGTCTTAAATAGCATGGTAATTTTCTTAGGTTATGAATTTAGTCCTAATATGATGGGCATCCAAGAGGGATATAATAAAAACTTTCATGTAAAGAGCATTGAATAGATGAGAAGTTTGATTCCTTGCATTTGTTTTGAGATATGAATATGGTGATATTATAGTCATGCTAGTGAGTAATTGTGGATTGGTAGAAATACTTGTGTTAACGTTTGTGATTCCCGTAGCATGCACGTATGGTGAACCGTTATGTGATGAAGTCGGAGCATGATTTATTTTTTGATTGTCTTCTTTATGAGTGGCGGTCCGGGACGAGCGATGGTATTTTCCTACCAATCTATCCCCCTAGGAGCATGTGTGTAGTACTTTGTTTCAATCGCCAATAAATTTTTGCAATAAGTATGTGAGTTCTTTATGACTAATGTTGAGTCCATGGATTATACGCACTCTCACCCTTCCACCATTGCTAGCCTCTCTAGTACCGCGCAACTTTCGCCGGTGCATTAAACCCACCATATATCCTTCCTCAAAACAACCACCATACCTACCTATTATGGCATTTCCATAGTCATTCTGAGATATATTGCCATGCAACTTCCACCGTTCCGTTTTATTATGACACGCCCCATCATTGTCATATTGCTTTGCATGATCATGTAGTTGGCATAGTATTTGTGGCAAGGCCACTATTCATATTTTTTATACATGTCACTCTTGATCATAGCACATCTCGGTACACCGCCATTTTGTTCTAGTATCGAGTTGTAAGTAAATAAAAGTGTGATGATCATCATTATTAGAGCATTGTCCCATGTGAGGAAAGGATGATGGAAGCTATGATTCCCTCACAAGTTGGTATGAGTCTCCGGACTTTATAAAGAATAAAAAAGGCCAAAGAAGCCCAAATAAAATAAAAGAGGCCAAAGAATCCCAAACAGAAAAAAAGAGAAAAGAGAGAAGGGACAATGTTACTATCCTTTTTCCACACTTGTGCTTCAAATTAGCACCATGATCTTCATGATAGAGAGTCTCCTATTTTGTCACTTTCATATACTAGTGGGAATTTTTCATTATAGAACTTGGCTTGTATATTCCAATGATGGGCTTCCTCAAATTGCCCTAGGTCTTCGTGAGCAAGCAAGTTGGATGCACACCCACTTAGTTTCTTTTTGAGCTTTCATACACTTATAGCTCTAGTGCATCCGTTGCATGGCAATCCCTACTCACTTGCATCGATATCAATTGATGGGCATCTCCATAGCCCATTAATTTGCCTAGTTGATGTGAGACTTTCTCCTTCTTTTTGTCTTCTCCACAACCATCATATTCTATTCCACCTATAGTGCTATATCCATGGCTCACGCTCATGTATTGCGTGAAAGTTGAAAAAGTTTGAGAACGTCAAAAGTGTGAAACAATTGCTTGGCTTGTCATCGGGGTTGTGCATGATGAAATACTTTGTGTGATGAAGATGGAGCATAGCCAGACTATATGATTTTGTAGGGATAACTTTCTTTAGCCATGATATTTTGAGAAGACATGATTGCTTTATTAGTATGCTTGAAGTATTATTGTTTTTATGTCAATATTAAACTTTTGTTTTGAATCTTATGGATCTGAATATTCATGCCACAATAGAGAAGATTACATTGATAAATATGTCAGGTTGCATTCCACATCAAAAATTCTGTTTTTATCATTTACCTACTCGAGGACGAGCAGGAATTAAGCTTGGGGATGCTTGATACGTCTCCAACGTATCTATAATTTTTTATTGTTCCATGCTATTATATTATCTGTTTTGGATGTTTTATATGCATTAATATGCTATTTTATATTATTTTTGGGACTAACCTATTAACCTAGAGCCCAGTGCCAGTTTCTGTTTTTTCCTTGTTTTTGAGTTTTACAGAAAATGAATACCAAACGGAGTCCAAACGGAAGAAAACTTTCGCGATGATTTTTCTTGGACCAGAAGACATCCAGAGGACTTGGAGAGGGGGCCAGAAGGTTCCCGAGGAGGCCACAAGCCTGCTAGGCGCGCCCTGAGGGCTTGTTGTGGGCCCCTCGGGAGTCCTCCAACCCTAATCTTTGCACTATAAATTCCCAAATATTCCCAAACCATCAGAGGCATCCACCAAAATACTTTTCTGCCGCCGCAAGCCGCTGTTCCTGTGAGATCCCATCTTGGGGCCTTTTCCGGCACCCTGCCGGAGGGGGATTCGATCACGGAGAGCCTCTACATCAACTTTGCTGCCCTTCCTGTGATGCGTGAGTAGTTTACCATAGACCTACAGGTCCATAGCTAGTAGCTAGATGGCTTCTTCTCTCTCTTTGATCTTCAATACAATGTTCTCCTCGATGTTTTTGGGGATCTATTCGATGTAATACTTTTTTTTGCGGTGTGTTTGTTGAGATCCAATGAATTGTGGATTTATGATCAGATTATCTATGAATATTATTTGAGTCTTCTCTGAACTCTTTTATGCATGATTAAGATATCTTTGTATTTCTCTTTGAACTATCGGTTTGGTTTGGCCAACTAGATTGGTTTTTCTTGCAAAGGGAGAGGTGCTTAGTTTTGGGTTCAATCTTGCGGTGTCCTCACCCAGTGACAGAAGGGGTAGCGAGGCACGTATTGTATTGTTGCCATCAAGGTTAAAAATATGGGGTTTATATCATATTGCTTGAGTTTATCCCTCTACATCATGTCATCTTACTTAAGGCGTTACTCCGTTCTTATGAACTTAATACTCTAGATGCATGCTGGATAGCGGTCGATGTGTGGAGTAATAGTAGTAGATGCATAATCGTTTCGGTCTACTTGTCACGGACGTGATGCCTATATTCATGATCATTGCCTTAGATATCGTCATAACTTTGCGCTTTTCTATCAATTGCTCAGCAGTAATTTGTTCACCCACCGTATGCTATCTTCAAGAGAGAAGCCTCTAGTGAAACCTATGGCCCCGGGGTCTATTTTCCATCATATATTTTCAGATATATAAACCAAAAAACCCAAAAATACCTTGCTGCAAATTATTTAGATTTACTTTAGTTTGCCTTTTTATTTATCTTTTATACCTATCTCTATTAGATCTCACTCTTGTTCGAGACCGTGAAGGGATTGACAACCCCTTTTTTGCGTTGAGTGCAAGTGTTTGTTAGTTTTGCAGGTGCATAGATTGGAGACTTGCTTGTGCCTCCTACTGGATTGATACCTTGGTTCTTAACTAAGGGAAATACTTATCTCTACTTTGCTGCATCACCCTTTCCTCTTCAAGGGAAAAATCAACGCAAGCTCAAGAAGTAGCATCTATGCACTTTTCTATCAATTGCCCAACAGTAATTTGTTTGCCCACCGTATGTTTTTTGTTCGAGAGAAGCCTCTAGTGTAAACTATGGCCCCAGGGTCTACTTTTATCATATCTGAAATCCAAAAATGCCTTGCTGCAATTTATGTACCGTTATTTTATTTTGTGTTTTTATTTATCTATCTACCACTATCAGATTTGATCCTTGCAACTAACCGCCGAGGGGATTGACAACCCCCTTGATTGGGTTGGGTGCAACTATTTGCTCTTTTGTGTGTAGGTGTTGTTAACGAGGTTTCGCGTGGTTCTCCTACTGGATTGATAACCTTGGTTCTTAACTGAGGGAAATGCCTATCTCTACTGTACTGCATCATCCTCTCCTCTTCGAGGAAATCCCAATGGAGCTCACAAGTAGTAGTCAGGAATTATTTAGGGAGCGTGGATTGAGGAGGGATCGTCAGGCCCACCATGCCCCGTATTAGTGGGTATGTCGAGATGTGGGGCCCAGACCAAGGGTCATTAAGAGTCCTTAGAAAACAGATCTTCCCTTGCAAGGAATTGACCTCGAAGAATTGTCATTGTGTTCTTGAAAACATTGGGCCGGTTATACGATATCCCGAATAGCTGAGGTACCTTAAAACTAAGGAAAAGGGGTCTTGTCAAAAGATATCCTGCATTATCATATAAAACACATGGTTGCAATCATGAAGGACAAAGAAGACCCCGGAGTCGAGCATAGCCTCGGAATCTGAAGCCAACGTGGAAGATGGAACTCGCCTACGAAGCTGAAGACCTAAGATTGTGAATACATCCCGAGGAAGATGCCCAATGTCCTCGGCTTGAAGACTAGTTCAGGGGCTACAGTTGGTGTCTTGGATTAGGGGGTGGTAACCACGTTGGCCCGCTGGTCATGGGCTGGGCCGAGGACCCATCAAAGATTGATGAATGAGCCATGCAGGCCCTGGCCCTCGGCGTAATCAAGATGAAGATCTCGGCGTAATCACTTTAAGCGTATTTAAAGGATCATCGTGTTTATCCCTAGATTGTAACCGACCATGTGTAAACCCTAGATACCCCTCGATGACCATATAAGCCGTGGGGTTTAGTCTGTAGAGCCACGCATATGCTGTTTAGATCTTAGAGCATCTTCATACGCTCTCGAGGTAGATCATCTTGTACCTTGTACCCCATCACAATCAATATATAAGAAGTAGGACGTAGGGTTTTACCTCATCAAGAGGGCCCGAACCTGGGTAAAACATCATGTCCCCTTCTTCTCCTATTACTATCTAGCTCAAATCACCAAGCTTGGGACTCCCTACCCAAGATCTGCCGGTTTTAGCATCGACACCCATGGCTATAAATAGCCACCCCCTTCCACCATAAGTTGGTGGCTACTTCGAGTTATTGCACGACTTTTGTCATTTGAGAGCCACCCACCTCTGAAGCCTTTGAGAGAGAATTCCTGCGAGGATAAACCAAAACACTCAGAGCCCAAAGTGATTGAGCATTGCCGAATACATTCTATTATGAGTGAATCGAAGACTTATTACACTTGAAGACTGTGATCTTCCAGATGGTTGGGCGTCATGTTTTGAGCATCCAAGAGTCATTATGGATTGCTGGTGAACGAGTTTGTGAAGGTTTGGAAGTCTACCTTGAAGATGTACCTGAGTGATTGGGTGAGGTCTAAGTGATCTTAGCTCAAGGGGAATAAGGTGAAGACATAGTATTCTGAGTTCAATCTCAGCCTCCCTAACCAGACGTACATCTGTCCTGGAACTCGTCAGACAAATCACTTGTCTTCTTCGAGCAACTGGTTCTATCCATTCACTCCTTTATTTTACTGTTTTGTATTGTGAAGCCTTTGCTTGCTCATCTCTGTGTGAAGACATTGTCTATTTCGAAGACTTTTATAAAAATCGCCTATTCACCCCCCTCTAGTCGATAACTAGCACTTTTAATAGGTATCAGAGCAAGGTACTCCCTTGTTCTATGTGATTTAGTTTAACCACCTAGAGTTTTAGCTATTTCGACTCCAGGGATCATCAAAGTCTCCATTGCGTGCCCTGTCTTCGATGGCACTGATTATCCCTACTAGAAGAATAAGATGCACATGCATCTTGAAGCCATCGACAACGACCTCTAGTATGTGATGGCCCACAAGTATAGGGGATCAATTGTAGTCATTTCGATAAGTAAGAGTGTCGAACCCAATGAGGAGCAAAAGGAAATGACAAGTGGTTTTCAGCAAGGTATTTTCTGCAAGCACTGAAATAGTCGGTAACAGGTAGTTTGATAGCAAGATAAGTTGTAACAGACAAGTAACAGTAACGGTAAATAAAGTGCAGCAAGGTAGCCCAATCCTTTTGTGGCAAAGGACAGGCCAAAACGGTCTCTTATATTAAGCAAAGCGTTCTTGAGGGTACACGGGAATTTCATCTAGTCACTTTCATCATGTTGGTTTGATTCGTGTTCGCTACTTTGATAATTTGCTATGTGGGTGGACCGGTGCTTGGGTGCTGTTCTTACTTGAACAAACCTCCCACTTATATTTAACCCCCTCGCAAGCATCCGCAACTACGAGAAAAGTATTGAGATAAAATCTAACCATAGCATTAAACATTTGGATCCAAATCGGTCCCTTATGAAGTAGCGCATAAACTAGGGTTTAAGCTTCTGTCACTCTAGCAACCCATCATCTAATAACTACTCCACAATGCATTCCCTTAGGCCCAAATATGGTGAAGTGCCATGTAGTCGATGTTCACATGACACATCTAAGGGAATCACAACATTCATATCATCAAAATATCGAACACATATCAAGTTCACATGATTACTTGCAACATGACTTCTCCCGTGACCTCAAGAACAAAAGTAACTACTCACAGATGATAATCATGCTCAAGATCAGAGGGGTATTAAATAGCATAATGGATTTGAACATATAATCTTCCACAAAATAAACCATATAGTAATCTGATGTCTACTGCGCAACCTTCTTTTTGTAGACTCATGTTGGGCCTCCATGCACAGAGTTTTGTAGGACTGTAGTAATTTTCCCTGAAGTGGATGACCTAAGGTTTATCAATCCATGGGAGGCATAGGATGAAGATGGTCTCTCTCAAACAACCCTGCAACCAAATAACAAAGAGTCTCTTGTGTCCCCAACACACCCAATACAATGGTAAATTGTATAGGTGCCCTAGTTCGGCAAAGAGATGGTGATACAAGTGTAATATGGATGGTACATATAGGTTTTTGTAATCTGAAAATATAAAAATAGCAAGGTAGCTAGTAACAAAAGTGAGCAAAAATGGTATTGCAATGCTTGAAAACAAGGCCTAGGGTTCATACTTTCACTAGTGCAAATTCTCTCAACAATGATAACATAATTGGATCGTATAACAATCCCTCAACGTGCAACAAAGAATCACTCCAAAGTTTCTATCGGAGAACGTAGGATGAAAACGTGCGTCAACCCCTATGCATAGATTACCCCAATGTCACCTCGGGACTCCGCGAGTTGAGTGCCAAAACATACATCAAGTGAATCAATAGAACATCCCATTGTCACCACAGATATCCCATCGCAAGACATACATCAAGTGTTCTCAAATCCAATACTCAATCCAACATAACGAAACCTGAAAGAGCAAGACCCAATTCATCACAAGAAGGTAGAGAGGGAGAAACACCATATGATCCAACTATAGTAACAAAGCTCGTGGTACATCAAGATCGTGCCAAATCAAGAGCACGAGAGAGAGAGATCAAACACATAGCTACTGGTACATACCCTCAGCCCCGAGGGTGAACTACTCCCTCCTCGTCATGGAGACCATCGGGATGATGAAGATGGCCTCCGGTGATGGTTTCCCCCTCCGGCAGGGTGCCGGAACGGGCTCCCGATTGATTTTTCGTGGCTATAGAGGCTTACAGCGGCGGAACTTCCGATCTAGGGTTCTTTTCGGAGGTTTCTATATTTATAAGAATATTTGGCGTCGAAAACAAGTCAAGGAGGTGCCCGAGGGGCCCACAAGCCCTCAAGGCCCGCTCGGGGGGTAGGGCGCGCCCCTGGCTTGTGGACTCCTCGGGACTCTTCTGGTCCAGCTCCGGTGCTTCAGGGGTCTCTTTTGGTCCATAAAAAATCACCGTAAATTTTCAGCCCATTCCGAGAACTTATATTTCTGCACAAAAAACGACACCACGGTAGTTCTGCTGAAAACAGCGTCAGTCCGGGTTAGTTATAATCAAATCATACCAAAACCATATAAAATTGTTGTAAACATGGCATGAATACTTCATAAATTATAGATACGTTGGAGACGTATCAGCATCCCCAAGCTAAATTCTGCTTGTCCTCGAGTGGGTAAATGATAAAAGAAAGAATTTAAGAAGTGTGAATGCTACCTAACATATTTATCAATGTAATCTTCTTTATTGTGGCATGAATGTTCAGATCCATAAGATTCAAAACAAAAGTTTAATATTGACATAAAAACAATAATACTTCAAGCATACTAATAAAGCATTCATATCTTCTCAAAATATCATGGCCAAAGAAAGTTATCTGTCGGCGTGCGACACCTATGGGATCCTAAGGGACCCCTTTACGATTTGGCGGGGGGAGAGGTATGCGCAAAGAGCAGAACCAATGATCGACGCGGGGAGATTTTACCCAGGTTTGGGCCGCTAATCAACGTAAAACCCTACTCCTGCCTTGTTTTATTATCGATGTTCTTGAGCCCAGGCTCCAGGAGCGCTCGCAGTGAATAGTATGTTCAAAGAGCAGCTAAGCATGGAGAATGGGCCAGAAGATCGTCCTCCCCTGTAGCAGTTGCCTTGGGCCTCCTTTTATACTACCAAGGGGTCGCCACAGTGGCGAAATGTACATACATTGAGGTGTAAAGTAGCTACAGGGTCATCATACCTAACCCCTGACGGATTAGGACAAACGCATTTAATGCACCGTGAGGTGTCCGTTTAGGTGTCCTCACTTTCTTGGGGATGGAAAAAGGGGCCATCCCATCAGCACCGCTTAAGCTCTCCTCCACTGGCGCGTCACCACGCATCCAAAGAAGGACCCAGAATGTCGGGTTTGTTGCTGTGCCAGAGCGGTGGCACAGCAACCAAATCTCGCCGGGCGCTGAACCTTGCCGGGCGCCGAGCCTTGCCGGGCGCCGAACCTTGCCGGGCTTCGAATCTTGCTGGGCTTCGCGGGCCACCCCGGCAAGATCTTGCCGGGGAAGCTGGCCTGCGAATTCCAGCTCTTCTTATCTGCTGATCCTCAGATCTTTGACTTGAGGGTTTCTTTGGTGGCCTGAGTTAACCTCGAGCTGTTCCCCGACAAGCCTTGCCGCGAGTATGGCTACAACTGCCCGTGCACAAGTACGGGGTACTAATGGCCCAATACTTAGTACACCGACCGGAGCCCCCGGGCCTAGGCCACACATGAGTGCGAGGCATTGTTGGGCTAGGCCCAAACAGTGCACGGGCACACGTGGCAGGTGATTAACTGCTCGTAAATATCCCGTTTACTGTGCCCCCCACTACGCGCGCTGAATGCTTGACGTGGGAAGCGTGCATCAAAAAGCTGCAACTGCAACGCGCCTGCAGAGGCGCATTCACATTGGGGAGTAAAAGAGGCGGCCCCGCTCCTTCCCCATAAAAAGGAGAAACCGTAGAGGCACAGCCTATTTACCCCCCTCTTCTTCTCAATCTGGCCGTCACCATTGCTTTCCTCCTCTTGGGCTCAGAGCGAAGCTTTCCCTCATCTGCTCGTCGCCTCCACGCCCGCTTCATCCCCGGCTCCCGCCCTTGCAGTCGCCATGCCGCCCAAGACCAGCAAAGGCAAAGGCAAAGGCAAGGAGGCGAAAGCCGATGTCCCGGAGAGCGAGCTGGTGAAGATGCGGAAGAAGTATGTCGTCTTTGCCCCGTTGCTTGATGCGGAAGCTTTGAAGAGGCGGTACCAATGCATGTGGGCAAGGAAGACGCAGGCTCACCCCGCCACTCGCGTGATTCCAGGTTCTTGCTCCAAGAGTGGGTCAGACAGATATCCCTTTTTCGTCGCATACTTCTATTGCGGGCTCTGTCCTCCATTTTCTGACTTCTTCAACGACATTATGTACACATACGGCTTTCATCTCCTCGATTTCACGCCGAATGCGGTATTGTGCATGTCCATCTTTGCTCACCTTTGTGAAAACTTTGCCGGAGTGGTTCCCAATACTGCCCTTTTCCGCCACTACTTTTTCCCTCGTATCCAAAAAGGAGAGGCCCTCTATGGTTCTATCGCCTGGATTCCAAGGGCTAGGAATAAGGAAATATACCCAGAAGGGGTTTACCGCGAGAAGTGGGACGAATGGCGGGCTGAGTGGTGCTGGATCAAGGAAACAGATCCCCATCCATTCTTTCTGCCTCGACAGCAGAAAGTGGTCCGCGGTAGTGGCTGGAGCAGTCTTGCTGCTGAAGATGAAAAACTCACAATCGCCACCACCAGGATTCTTCGCCTGAAAGCTGTCGGGCTAACAATGGAGATGATTGGCTTCGATTTTCTCCGCTGCCGCATTGCCCCTTTGCAGAATAAAGGAAGACCAGCTTGGGAATACCAAAATGCAGCAGACATCATGAGACTACGCCCTGGGTTGAACAACAATTTGACTGCTATGCAACTTGGCGCTCTCCGTCAAAAGCTGTTCCAGCGCGACAACAAGCATCGGTTGCCGGCAAGGATTGTCCCTCTGTGCAACAACTCTGCCCTGGGGTCAATTATCGCTACCATGCCACTGTTCAATGCCCACAGTCTCGACGCGACATGGGTTGAGCCATCCGAGGAAGAGGCACAGAAGTTCTTTGATAACTTGACGGAGAGGGCCGTCCGGGAAGAAGCAGACTTCATCCGAGCCACCACCGACGAAGAGGTGGCATACATCGCCACTAGGGCGGAGGAGGCAAATCTTGCCGCGGAGGCGGGCAGCGTCGGCTTCACAGAATGGGAAACCAGTGACGCAGAGGTAGTGGTGGAAGGAAAACCTACCGGGAAGGACAAAGCTGCCGGGGAACAGAGCAGCACAGCCGCTGAGAGCTCGTCCGACGAAGACGCGGCTGAAGAAGAACCGCAAGAAGAGCTCCCAGCCCCGAAGAAGACAAAGCATGTTCTTCGAAAGGCAGCATCTGGCATCCCGGCAAGCCAACCTTCCTCGAGCAGCGAGGCTCCCGACAAGAAAGCGGCCGGCAAGACTGTGCCGCGGCAAGGGGTTCGACAGCAACCTGCGCGGCATGCGAGACCCACATCAGTGGCAACTTCTAAGGCGGCAGGGGTGTCTCGCACTACCGCACCGGAAGCTGATGTGACGGAAACACGCCAACCCCCGGCGCTTGCGACAGCCAAACGACCTAGGACCCCTCCTCCGCCTCCTCACACAGACACCGCAACGGAGGTCGATTTTGACATCTCCGGCTTCAGTCCGGAGCGAGAAGAGGAAGAGTGAGTACCTTGCCACAGCCTTTATCTTCCAATCCTGGATCAATCTTATTAACTTGCTTGTATTGTCTCAGCAGTGATGCAGAAACCTTGATGGAGAGGATGGCGAAGAGGACAAAGACTTCTACAGGCGACGAGCCTCCGGCAGGCTTTGTGAGCGCGCCGTAAACTACTACCATCAGCCCGGATCTTAGTCCTCGACGCAGCCCCCAGCGCAGCCCCCAGCATAAGTTCATTATTCTTTTCGATTGGGGAATGTTGAGGTTCCTATCCTTGCCGCTGATATCTTTGGGCTTGCAGGAGAAGGACTGCAACAAAGGGAGTTATCAGGAGATACCCTCGTCGCTCCACCTCTGTCAACCACATCGCCCACAAGCGCGTCCCCGGCAAGTGATCACACCGACTAGCTTGTCTTGGTTGAGGAGGAGCCAACAACCATGGATGCTAGCATCTTACCCCCGGCAACCGAGGTTGCCGGGAGAGGCGAGGCCACCTCTCAACAGCCCGATGCAGGTAACCAATTGCCTCAGCGTGCTTGCTATTCTTTCCTTTATCTCTCTTTCTTTTGTCTTCTTGAATTTCAATCTTGATCTCATTCTGTTTCTCCCCCTTGTCCTTTAGAACTCCCTGAGATGGAAGACATGGACATCGACGCTGTCATCGAGGAGACCACCAGGGATGTTGCCGCCGAAGCCGACAAGATCGCTGCCAGCGAGGCCGCCATGGATGCCACCGTAGAAGCCGGCGGTGCTTTTGCCGAGGAGGCCGCCAAGACTGCACAGGAGGAACCCGCCAAGGAGTCTACTGAAGAGGGCGGCAAGGAGGCTGGTGACCGTACTGACGGCATTCCTGTCGCAGGAGCGCCAGGCGCTGCGCCGGCCACGGAGCCCCCTGCTACTGGTGAGGCAGTTGTTGAGGATCAACCGTCAACATCTGAAGGCCCCTCATCCAGCAAATATCTCAAAGTTTGCGAGAACCTGTTTGTCAACTTGCCGGGGACGGCAAACATTGGGGCACCGACCGAAGGGGAAGTCTTTGATGAAGAAATCATCGCTGCTGCCGGGCTCGAGGTTGTTGATGATCCAAGCGCTAGCAGCGGCAAGTCTGAAGAGGATCAGCTCCTTCAGGCCATGGGCGAAAATTTCCGCAAGCTCCATGCTCTCCACCGCACCCGGAAAGAGAAAGCGGATTCTAGAATGGCAGTTGTCGAGGCGGCCGAAGCAGATTTTCAGAGGCGCGTCGAACAAATGCAAGTCTGGTACGCCGAGGCCCTCCAAGAGTTGACTGCCGGCCGGGAACAAGTGAGCCAACAGTGGACAGAAATCCTCCTGAAACAATCTGACATGGAGAAGGCGCAAGAGGAAGCTACGCAAAGAATTGCTACTGAAGATGCTCTCCTGACGGGGCGTCGCGTTGCGCTTGATGCTCATGAGGAAGATCTCACCGCACGTGAGCAGGCGCTCGCCGCCAAGCTTCACAACAAAGATGAAGATATCGAGAAGCTTGTCGCGCGGCGGACCCAGGAGCTGGAGCAGAAACACAAAGAGGCGCTCGAAGCTCTAACTGTAGATCACGCCGACAAGCTCAAGGAGGCTGTCGATGCTGCCGAGGCTGTAGAGGCCGGCAAGAATGAGCTGAGCAACAAAGTAAAGAAGCTGGAAGTGGATCTCGAAGAACACGGCAAGGAGCTCTCGACGCTCAAAGGTGATAGGGAAAAAACCCTCCACACCCTGGCGGAGATGCAAGTTGCCATGTCTAACAAGACCAAGCAGCTCTCCTCAGCAAATGATGCTATTGCCATTCTGGAATTGAAGCTGACCACGTTGCAGAAGTCTCTCGAGGCCGGCAGGGCTTGCGAGAAGGCCCTACTCAAAGATCTCCACGGAGAGAGGAACCTGCTCAAGAGCGCTGCCGCCGCCCAAGTTGATTACGAAAAGGGGGTGAAGATCTAGACTGGACGTCTCATCGACGCTGCGGAGAAGCTTATGGCAGAACTGTCAACCATGGGCCTGTCAAACTTCAGGTATTCTTCCGAGGAAAGGATATCTTCGAGTGCCAGGTTGACGATGTTCTTCGAGAGCATCATTGATGCCCTGAAGTTGCTTCAGTCTAATCGGGCGACCCAATTGGCCAACGAGTTGCGCCGGCTTTGCCGGGCCGTCCTCCGCAAGGTACTTATCAAGGTGGCGCATAACAATCCTGGCATCGACCTCTCCAACGTGCTTGGCCACCTACCAAAGGACGCAAATCTCGAGGCGCTTGAAGAGCTTGTCGCGCCTATCCTCGAGAAGGTGGATTCAATCAAAAGGATCGAAGGCCAGCGCAGAGATTAATTGCTCCACCTCTTCTTGCCGTCGTCATTCCATGCCAAAGACAATTAAGTCTTAAGTTAGAACTGCGGCAACTTAGTAATGTAATATAACTTGCTTATGTTTGGATACATGCATGCTATCTCCCTTGTCTGATTCCTTTATGTATGGAGTTCACCCTACGCTTACTGAAAAACTTGCCGGCGCGCAACCTGCCGCGAGCGCTGGGTGCGGGACTTCAGCAGCCTGCTGGAGGTGCAGCGGCCGGCAAGGCTCCTTGGCGTTCTCAGTGCAGCCACTTAAATCGTTGAGCGGACTCGAAACAAAATAAGGGCGCAACCGATTACAGCAAGGGTTCCTTCGCGTGCAGATTTTCCATACAAAAGTCGAAATCATCCAAGGAAATAACTTTGCAATAAAGGAAACTTGTTCTAAGTTTTAGAACTTAGCTTTCTGTCATTGTCCTTCCTCCGGCAAGCGTTAATTCTGAACATCGCCAACTGGTACTCATATCTTCCTTCCCCCCCCCCCCGGCAAATGTGCACGCGAGGAATCCTTCTGTCTTTTGAGAAAAAGAAAGAAGAGAAAATAAAGATATGAAACCTTGGCGGTTCGTTAGAACTTACCGGGAGTAAGTGCCATACAACATCTTAGACACACATGCATATATATATGAACATGGAAATCAATAAGGAAATGCACAACACTTAAATTTATTCATCTGTGCTCAGGGTCTGCGCCTGGCTTTGTACAAAGGATTACATGCCTTGCCGGCAAGACTTGTACAAAAGGGTGGTTGCCGGGGGCCCCCGGCAACTGCGCCTTATGGGTAGAACTTGCGAAGATGTTCGATATTCCAGGAATTGCTCACTGGAACGCCATCTTCGGTCTCCAGGCGGACAACGCCGGGCCTGGTGACTCGTACTACTCGATAAGGGCATTCCCACTTCGGTGTCAACTTGTTTGAATTCTTGGCGGACTGAATCCGTCGAAGAACGAGGTCGCCTTCCTCAAGACTTCGGGCATGAACTTTGCGGCTATGGTAGCGGCGCAAAGCTTGCTGGTAGCGTGCAGCTCGCACAGCAGCCTGAAGATGATTCTCCTCAAGGAGCACAGCGTTATCTTGCTGCAGCTGCTCTTGCTCAAGCTCATCATAAGCGAGCACTCGAGGTGATCCGTATGTGAGTTCTGTGGGGAGAACTGCTTCCGCTCCGTAGACCAGAGCGAAGGGTGTCTGGCCGGTGGCTCGATTTGGTGTCGTTCTGATTGACCAAAGAACCACCGGCAACTCATCAATCCATTGTCTTCCGCACTTTTTCAGCCTGTCAAAGGTTCTGGTCCTGAGACCGCGCAACACTTCAGCATTGGCCCTCTCCGCTTGGCCATTGCTTCTCGGGTGAGCAATAGAGGCAAAACAAATTTTGCCGCCAAGGTCTTGGACATACTGCATGAAGGTGCGACTTGTGAATTGCGTGCCATTGTCGGTGATGATCCTGTTGGGCACACCGAAACGGCAAACTATCCCTTTAAAGAACTTGACGACTGATTGTGCTGTCACCGTCCTCACTGCTTCCACCTCTGGCCACTTTGTGAACTTGTCGATAACAACGCACAAGTACTCAAAGCCCCTGGTAGCACGGGGGAAAGGGCCCAGTATGTCGAGCCCATAGACCGAAAATGGCCAGGAGAGAGGGATTGTCTGAAGAGTTTGAGCTGGCTGATGCGATTTCTTTGAATGAAACTGGCACGCTTCACACTTGGTTACTAGTGCAGCTGCATCCTGGAGAGCAGTGGGCCAAAAGAAACCTTGTCGGAATGCCTTTCTGACAAGCGCTCTTGATCCTATGTGAGAGCCATATATGCATCCATGTATCTCTGCCAACAGCTCCAGTCCATCTTCCCGAGGAATACACTTCAATTTCACACCATTCAGTCTCTTCCTGTACAGAACGCCATCGACGAACTGGTACATGCTAGACTGACGGGCTACTTTTTCCGCTTCTTCTTGCTCCTCAGGGAGTTCTCCTGTCTGAAGAAAACGGACAATGGGCTGTGCCCAAGCTGGAGCCTGGGGCTCGACAACTAGGACTAAAGGCATCTCTTCTGCCGGGGGAACATTTGTCTCGATGGCAAGGGCCTGAGCCCCTGCTGGAGCCTGTCGTTCCCCGGCAGGCTTGCCGCTGATCCCGGCGACTTCCTTGCCGGCGGCTCCCGGGAGCTCTGCCGGAAAGTACTGACCAGAATTCAACTTCCTTCTCTTTTCTTGCCTCATTGATGGCGCTACAGATGGATGAGTTAAATGGAGCACAAAAGTTCCTGGTTCCACAGGTAACTTTAGGGCAGCGCGCTTTGACAGGTCATCAGCAATACTATTTTTGGCACGAGGAATGTGCTTTGTATGCAGACCGTCAGGAACTCCGAGGGATGAGTCTTGCCGTCATATTTCTCCGGGACCTCTGGCTTGAAGGTTTGGGAATTGGGCCACTGGACTTGCCGCAGCTCACGGGTAAACGCCGGAGTCCCTACCTCGTAAGGCAAGTCTCCTGCATCCCCTGGCGCAGGCTCGTCGACAGCCGGCCCTGCGTGCTTATCAGACTGATAGCGCGCTTCCCGTTGCCACTCGATGGTAGTTCGAGCGTCCTCTTTGCCTCGTTCCTGGAGAACTTGACGCTGGTCGCGGCGCATCCATGGATCGGATGACGCCGTGGAAACACCATCACGGTGATCGACCTGCTGGGTTGTCGCCCGTCGCTGGTGTCGCGGAGGGGAGTGCACCGTGGTTGCACCACCTCCGATTTTCTCCACATCGGCTCACGCCGGATCGATGGGCCTTCGCTGTGAGGGCCCTGCCTCTTGTTGCCCATCTTTGTTGGCGAAGCCAATAAGGCTCTGGATAGTAGCTCGCCACTCCTCCATCTTCTCCGGAGCAGGAGGGAAATCAAGGAGCAGCTGCGCACGTGCCAAGGCTTCCGCTGGCGTAGGCGGCGGCGACAGGTGCGAGGTACATGAGGTGCTCTGACTCCTAGCCATGTTAGAAGGAGCACCATCACAGTCACGCGACCGCGCGCCACCTCCGCCGGCAGCTCGGTGTGCATGCTGGGCCCGTGCATCTTGGGATCGATGTGCAGAAACCTTTTCATGGGGACGCCCTGAACCACCAGTGCCATGATGTCGCTCGTCGTGTATGACCTGGGTAGGCTGTGACGCTTGCGCCGACGCGGGAGCTCCAGAAGGCGCCCTCCGATCTCTGGAATTCATTGTGCCACCCGTAGGCAACACAGCTCCGTCTCTGGATCCAGCGGCGTGTGGGTTGCCGCTGCCACCGCGAACGACGCCGCTCGCCTGGCTTGGATCACCGGAACGCCGTGGAGGCTCTAATCCTCTTCCTTCTGCACCCACGCCATCGGCCGTATGAGAAGGCACAGGCAAAATGGACATGGATGGTTGCGCCGTCGCAGCGCTCTTCTTCTTGGGTGGCATGATGATGAAGATGATGAAGAAACTAAGGTGTCGATCACTGGATCAGGTTCACACAACCTAGAATCCCCCTACCTAGCGCGCCAAAGATGTCGGCGTGCGACACCTATGGGATCCTAAGGGACCCCTTTACGATTCGGCGGGGGGAGAGGTATGCGCAAAGAGCAGAACCAATGATCGACGCGGGGAGATTTTACCCAGGTTCGGGCCGCTAATCAGCGTAAAACCCTACTCCTGCCTTGTTTTATTATCGATGTTCTTGAGCCCAGGCTCCAGGAGCGCTCGCAGTGAACAGTACGTTCAAAGAGCAGCTACGCATGCAGAATGGGCCAGAAGATCGTCCTCCCCTGTAGCAGTTGCCTTGGGCCTCCTTTTATACTACCAAGGGGTCACCACAGTGGCGAAATATACATACATTGAGGTGTAAAGTAGCTACAGGGTCATCATACCTAACCCCTGACGGATTAGGACGAACACATTTAATGCACCGTGAGGTGTCCGTTTAGGTGTCCTCACTTTCTTGGGGATGGAAAAAGGGGCCATCCCATCAGCACCGCTTAAGCTCTCCTCCACTGGCGGCTCGCCACGCATCCAAAGAAGGACCCAGAATGTCGGGTTTGTTGCTGTGCCAGAGTGGTGGCACAGCAACCAAATCTCGCCGGGCGCTGAACCTTGCCGGGCGCCGAGCCTTGCCGGGCGCCGAACCTTGCCGGGCTTCGAATCTTGCCGGGCTTCGCAGGCCACCCCGGCAAGATCTTGCCGGGGAAGCTGGCCTGTGGATTCCAGCTCTTCTTATCTGCTGATCCTCAGATCTTTGACTTGAGGGTTTCTTTGGTGGCCTGAGTCAACCTCGAGCTGTTCCCCGACAAGCCTTGCCACGAGTATGGCTACAACTGCCCGTGCACAAGTACGGGGTACTAATGGCTCAATACTTAGTACACCGACATTATCCCTACAAAATCATATAGTCTGGCTATGCTCTATCTTCATCACACAAAATATTTCATCATGCACAACCCCGATGACAAGCCAAGCAATTGTTTCATAATTTTAATGTTCTCAAGCTTTTTCAACTTTCACGTAATACATGAGGGTGAGCCATGGATATAGCACTATAAGTGGAATAAAGTATGGTGGAGGTTGTGAGGAGAAGACAAAAAGGAGAAAGTCTCACATCAACTAGGCAAATTAATGGGCTATGGAGATGCCCATCAATTGATATCGATGCAAGTGAGTAGGGATTGCCATGCAACGGATGCACTAGAGCTATAAGTGTATGAGAGCTCAAAAAGAAAATAAGTGGGTGTGCATCCAACTTACTTGATCACGAAGACCTAGGGCAATTTGAGGAAGCCCATCATTGGAATATACAAGCCAAGTTCTATAATGAAAAATTCCCACTAGTATATGAAAGTGACAAAATAGGAGACTCTCTATCATGAAGAACATGGTGCTACTTTGAAGCACAAGTGTGGTAAAAGGATAGTAACATTGTCCCTTCTCTCTTTTTCTTTCATTTTTTTTATTTTCTCTTTTTTTTGTTTGGGCTCTTTGGCCTCTTTTTTTTATTTTGGGCACTTTGGCCTCTTTATTTGTTTTAAGTCCGAAGTCTAATCCCAACTTGTGAGGGAATCATAGCTTCCATCATCCTTTCCTCACATGGGACAATGCTCTAATAATGATGATCATCACACTTTTATTTACTTACAACTCAAGAATTACAACTCGATACTAGAACAAAATATGACTCTATATGACTGCCTCCGGCGGTGTACCGGGATGTGCAATGATCAAGAGTGACATGTATAAAAAATATGAACGGTGGCCAAGCCACAAATACTATGCCAACTACATGATCATGCAAAGCAATATGACAATGATGGTATATGTCATAATAAACGGAACGATGGAAGTTGCATGGCAATATATCTCGGAATGGCTATGGAAATGCCATAATAGGTAGGTATGGTGGCTGTTTTGAGGAAGGGTATATGGTGGGTTTAATGCTAGCAATGATGGAAGGGTGAGAGTGCGTATAATCCATGGACTCAACATTAGTCATAAAGAACTCACATACTTATTGCAAAAATTTATTAGCCATCAAAACAAAGTACTACACGCATGCCCCTAGGGGGATAGATTGGTAGGAAAAGACCATCGCTCGTCCCCGATCGCCACTCATAAGGAAGACAATCAAAAAATAAATCATGCTGCGACTTCATCACATAACGGTTCACCATACGTGCATGCTTCGGGAATCACAAACTTTAACACAAGTATTTCTACCAATCCACAATTACTAACTAGCATGACTTTAATATCACCATCTTTATATCTCAAAACAAATGAAAGGAATCAAACTTCTCACAGTATTAAACGCTCTTTATATGAAGGTTTTTATTATATCCCTCTTAGATGCCCATCATATTAGGACTACATTCATAACCTAAGAAAATTACCATGCTGTTTAGAGACTCTCAAAATAATATAAGTGAAGCATGAGAGTTCGACAGAGAGGGGGAGGTGTTGGTTTTGAACCAACCCAGCAGAGCTCTGCCGGCGACGAGCGTGACGCGGCGGAGCAGGTCACCGGAGAAGGCTACGGTGGGTTAGAGGAGTGGCGGAGTGGCTGGTTGGAAGCGCGAGAGGATCCCGCGCTCCCGCTTGGCACGCACGACGCCCAACGGTGACGGGAACGCTGCCGGCGATGAGGTTCAGAGATGGCGGCAGCGAGCTCGAACATGAAGAGCCACGGGGTTAAGCAAGCGGCAGCGGGCACGGGTCTAGCCTACGCGACGCGGGGAACGCGAAGGGCACGCACATGAGACGTAAGGAGGCCGTAACACTCGCCGGCGACGAGGTCCGGCGGAGGCGGATACGGGCGGAGATGGTAGACTCGCCGAGAGCAAGCAATCGAGGAGGGAAAAGGGATGGGAAGGAGCAGGAGCTCACCACGAGCTCAGTGGTGGGCTCGGCTTGACGAGAGGTAGATGGAGATGGCGACGACGATGGACGAACGGCTACGGTCACCGGAGTCGAAGACGAGGAAGGGAAAGCTGTAGCGTGGCGTCCTAGGCCTCCATAGTCGACGACGGGGACGTAGACGACGTCGGGGAAGGCGACGGACACGGTTGGCGGGGCTGCGGACGACAGTGAGCACGCCGGCGATGACGAACACGCACCTAGACACGCTCGGGCATGAAGGGGACGGCGGATCTGGTGGCTAAACCTACCAGGCGGCGGCGACGGTGGATGAGGGAAACCCTAGAGAGGTGGGGGGACATGGAGAGGGGTTTAAATAGTGGCTAGGGCGAGCGGGCGAGAACGGCGTCGACGCGGCCGTGGCCATGTGCGTGCTCACGAGGGGGACCGAGGTAGGAGAAAAGGTGGGTGAGGGTGCCGGCGCGGTCGCTGACCAGTGGGGCCGCCTTGGCCATGTGTCGGCGGAGCAGCGGGGGCGAGTGGGTCTACGGGTGAGAAAAGAAAAGGAGGGAGAGGGCGCGGGAGGCCGAGCGGGCTGGCTGGCGCGCTGCTGGGCCGGTTGCTGGGCTGCGGCGGTTGGCGCTCTGGGAGGCCGGCCCAGGTGAGGCTCTCTGCCTTTTTCCCATTTCTGCAAATTTAAAAGAACAACTGCAAAAAGAGAAAAGGCCAGGGGGCAAGGAGAGGAATTTGGAAGGTTTGACAATATTCCCAAGCTCCTGGGATTATCCACTAATTGAATAAATTGTGTTGGGCATTTTTGGAGGTACAAAAATGAAACAAGTTTGAATTATACTCAAACTTGGACCATTTTTTAACCTAACCAAAACAACTCCAAAAAAGTGGAAACTTGGCAGAGAGGCTTAAGGCATGGTGCAAGATTTGTGAGGCAAAGATGAACATTAATGGAGAGAGGATTAAATGAGCTTGCAAAAATGAAAGAAAGGAAGGGATAGAAGGTGGTGGTGATGCTTGGATCCACATAGAGCATGCAACAACATATCATGCATGAAGATCATGGAAATGCAAGTTGACATGAGCACAACACAACATTGATATGCACATGATGCAAACATATGATTGCAAAAATGGAATATGACAAGAATAGAAAGGCAATGCAATAAATAAAACAAAGCAAAACCCAAAATGAAACCAAGAAGGATAGATCCACATGGAATTAGATGAAGATCAAGTTGGATACATAGCCAAAATGGAAGGTGTTACAAATGGGGTGTTACAATTCTCCTCCACTACAAAAGGATCTTGTCCCGAGATCTAGGACTGAAAGAACTCCGGATATTCAGAACAGAGGTGATCCTCGTGCTCCCAAGTAGCTTCTTGGTCGGAATGGTGAGACCACTTAACTTTTAGGAACTTGATCGACTTGTTGCGAGTTTTGCGCTCGGTTTCTTCAAGAATGGCAACGGGATGCTCATGATAAGACAAGTCCTCTTGGAGGTCAATCTCTTCGAAGTTGATAGTGCGCTCGGGCGTCTTGAAGCACTTGCGGAGTTGAGACACGTGAAACATATCATGCACATTTGAGAAGTTGGAAGGGAGCTCAAGTTGATAGGCAAGGTCGCCTCTTTTGCCAACAATCTTGAAAGGACCCACATATCTTGGGGCAAGCTTCCCTTTGATACTGAAGCGTTGAGTGCCTTTCATAGGAGAGACTCGGAGATAGACATGGTCTCCAATCTCGAAAGCCATGTCACGGTACTTGCTATCATAGTAACTCTTCTGGCGCGATTGCTTTGAGATTTTCACGGATGACTTTGCACATTTCTTCAGCTTCTGTGATCAAGTCATTGCCAAGAAGTTGGCGTTCACCAGTCTCGGACCAGTTGAGAGGAGTACGGCATTTTCTGTCATATAGAATTTCGAAAGGGGCCTTGCCCGAACTTGCTTGGTAGCTGTTGTTGTAGGAGAACTCGGCATACGGGAGGCAATCTTCCCACTTCATACCGAAAGAGATGACACAAGCTCTTAGCATATCTTCAAGGATTTGATTGACTCTTTCAACCTGGCCACTTGTTTGAGGGTGAAAGGCCGTGCTGAAACGGATGTTGGTGCCCATGGCCTTCTGGAAGGAGTCCCAAAACTTGGAAGTGAAAATGCTTCCGCGGTCTGAGGAGATCAATTGAGGAATCCCACGCAACGAGACAATTCTGGAGGTATATAGCTCTGCCAACTGAGCTGCCGTGATAGATTCCTTGACTGGAAGAAAATGAGCCACTTTTGTGAGTTTATCAATGACAACGAAGATAGCATCATTTCCTCTCTTGGACTTGGGAAAGCCGGTGACAAAGTCCATCTCGATATGGTCGAACTTCCACTCGGGAATAGGTAGAGGTTGGAGGAGTCCTGCTGGACGCTGGTGTTCTGCTTTCACTCTGCGGCAGACATCATATTCATTCATGAATTGAGCAATCTCTCGCTTCATTCGTGTCCACCAGAACGTCTGCTTGAGGTCATGATACATCTTAGAACTACCTGGATGGATGGACATGAGAGAATTGTGTGCTTCGTCCATTATGACCTTCCTTAGATCACCCTTAGGAACCACTAACCGGTCCTCGAAGAACAAGGTGTCTTTGTCATCAATGCGATAGCACTTGTATTTGGGTAAGCCCTTGGCAACACCATTTTTCACCTTCTTCACCATAGAATCAAGGAGTTGTGCCTCACGAATTTGGTGTTCCAAAGTTGGAGTGACTTGAAGGTTGGCAAGAAAACCTTGAGTAACAACTTGGAGGTTGAGCTTGCGGAAAGCTTCACAAAGATCAGGTTGGAATGGCTTGAGAATTAAGCTGTTGCAATAAGCCTTTCTGCTCAAAGCATCTGCAATCACATTTGCCTTGCCTGGAGTGTACTCAATGCTTGGATTGTACTCTTGAATCATTTCGACCCAACGAGTTTGCCGGAGGTTGAGGTTGGACTGAGTGAAGATGTATTTGAGGCTCTTGTGATCGGTGAAAATGTCCACTTGCCTACCCAACAAGAGATGTCTCCATGTGATTAAGGCATGGACAACTACCGCCAACTCAAGATCGTGAGTGGGGTAGTTCCTCTCATTTGGCTTCAACTGCCGAGAAGTATAGGCCACAACTTTTCTTTGTTGCATAAGAACGGCACCGAGACCTTGCAACGAAGCATCACAAAATACTTGGTAGGGCTTGGACTCATCAGGAGGAGTTAGGACCGGAGCTGTGACGAGTTTCTCTTTGAGGGTATTGAAGGCAACGTCACACTCAGGAGTCCAGGAGTACTTGACATTCTTCTGGAGGAGGTTGGACAAAGGCTTAGCAATTTTTGAGAAGTTCTCCACAAACCTTCTGCAATAGCTTGCAAGCCCAAGGAAACTACGGAGCTGCTTGACGTTCTGAGGAGGCTCCCAGTTGACAACTGCAGCAACCTTTTCTGGATTGACAGAGATGCCCTTGGCAGAGATGATGTGACCAAGGTAAAGAACTTCATCAAGCCAAAATTCGCATTTAGAGAACTTTGCGTAGAATTGATACTCTGAGCTTGTCGAGCACCAATCGCAAATGCTTGGCATGATCCTTTTTATTCTTGGAGAAAACCAGGATATCATCGAGATACACTAGGACGAATTCATTGGTGTAGGGATTGAAGATGAAGTTCATCATCCTCAAGAAGGTTGGAGGGGCATTTGCAAGCCCGGAAGACATGACAGTATACTCATAAGAACCAAAGCTCGTTCTGAAAGCTGTCTTTGGGATATCTTCTTCACGAATGCGAATCTGGTGATACTCCATGAGGAGGTCAAGCTTGGAAAACACCTTTGCACCTTTGAGTTGCTCGAACAATTCATTGATATTGGGAAGTGGGTATTTATTCTTGATTGTCTTCTTGTTCAATGGGCGGTAATCGACGCAAAGTCGTTCTGTGCCATCTTTCTTCTGGACAAAGAGAACACCACATCCCCAAGGAGACAAACTTGGTCTGATCAAACCCAAACGTTCTTGTTCATCAAGTTGTTTCTTCAATTCCTTCAGCTCTTCTGGCCCAAGCTTGTAGGGGCGCTTGCAAACGGGTTCTGTACCGGGCTCAAGGTTAATAACGAACTCGACTGGCCGGTGAGGAGGCATACCCGGAAGCTCTTTTGGAAAGATATCTTGATACTCACACACAACTGGAATCTAAGAAATAGCGTTGATCTCGCCTTTCTCATTGAGAGAGAACAACCGAATGGTGTCATCACGAGCCGCAAAGATAATCACATCTTCAGACGGATGAGTCAATTTAACCTCCTTTTCAGCACAATCGAGAGAAGCCTTGTTCTTAGAAAGCCAATCCGTGCCAAGAATGAGATCAATATCGGAATTGCCGAGAACCATTGGGGAAGCCAGAAATGCATAATTGCCCATCTTGACGGTGACATCCGGAATGAACACATTATAGCTCAACAAGGCACCCGGAGAAACGACCCGCAAAGGCTTTGGTAGTGCTTGCGAAAACAAATCGTGATTCCAAACAAAAGGTCTTGATATGAAGGAATGCGATGCACCAGAATCAAATAAAACTTTTGTAGGGAAGGAGTTAACTGTGAGGTTACCCATGATCACTTCAGAAGATTCCTCCGCTTGAGCTGAATTCATCATGTTCACCCTTGCTGACTTGGGATTGTGCTTGACAACTGCATTGCTTGCTGACCTGACAGGAGGAGGAGGTGGAAGGCGCCTTTGGTTGGAACACTTGTTGGAGTAATGCCCTTTCATACCACACTTGTGACAAGTGACCTCTGAAAGTGGACGAAAAGGTGGAGGAGGACCGCCTGTCCTTGGAGCCTGAGACTGAGACTTGTTCTGATAGCTTGGGTTGGGTGGGTGGGAAGATCCACGACCACCTGAGTGCTTCTGCTGATGGGGCGGACGAAATGGAGGAGGTGGAGGAAGCCAAAACTTCTGCTGCTTTGAGGACACTTGAGAGGAAGAAGATGAGTGGACTGCATCCCTGAGTCTCTTTTTGGAAGCTTCACACTTGAGTTGAGCTGCTTCTTGTTTTAGAGCCATGTTATAGAACTAATCGAACTAAGTAGGCTCCACAAGAACGAGAGCTAGCTGAAGGTCCTCTCTGAGGCCACCCCTGAAGTAGTAGATCATGCTCTTCTCATCTGGAACGTCTTGCCTTGCATAGCGAGCAAGATTCTGGAACTTGATGCTATATTGATACACAGACATGTTGCCTTGCTTGAGATTGTGGAATTGCTCACGCATGCTCTCGACAACACTTGTTCGAATATGATGAGCACAGAAGTCACGACAGAAGTCGGTCCAGCTGATCACTCGACCCCCTCTGGAGTCTTTGTACTGCTGCCACCAGTCTGCTGCCTGGTCCTTGAGCTGGAAGGAAGCGAACTTGACGTAGTCCTCAGGTCTGACATTGCTGCACTCGAAATGCTTGTTGATGTCCATGACCTTGGTTCCCTTGGTTGCCTTGTCCTTGGCTGCGCTCTTGCATGAGCTGAATTAGCATCTGAGTATTGGCATTGGTGGCCGCCATCAAATCTTGCCATGCCTCCGAAGGTGGAGGAGGAGGCGGAGGGTTCGACTGCTCTCCTTCGGTACGTTCCGGATGCAGACGTGTTGGGGGAGCCATCCTGAAGAAGATGACATCCGTTAGAACCATCATTGAAATGATAGATAAGCTGAATCAAAGGCTGGATATTGCAATACAGTCTTCACAATTAACATCCGAACAGAGATTGAACGAATGCATTCCAAAGTTAATATGATTCGACCATCTGAATGAGAAGCCACTTGGAATGAGGTTGAAGAATAAAACAACAAGGTAACAACTGGAACAAATACATGGTAGAGATTCCCCCAATCTCATGCCAAATATCTGTCGGAAAGATAACCTAGAGCTACTTGAATTCCCACCTATTAACTCCCGAAACTTTCTGGTTATGCAATCTAGTGTTGGGGATACAGGGAGGCACAAATATCTCAAACAACTAACAAGCCCTATGCTCCAACTGTATCCATCCATCAACACATAACCAAGAAACCTTCGGAAATTGTGTACCTCAGACCTTCGAAAACATCCGATATACTAGCTGTGGCAATACATCTGATTGCTCTCCCCAATACTGGGTGTTGTCAAACTACTCTCACCACAAAGAGTACAGAAGCGTTTTCGATGTCGGCGTCCTCTGGTATTCCGGAACTGAAACGATAAACACTGTGATGAAAACACCTTGGAGCTCAACTCCCCGGGACACTGCCACAACCCCTAAATGTCAGGAGGTACCAAGACAGAATCCTCCTCACAATGATATCGGAACGATTCCACAAAACCCGCGTGATCCTAAAAAAAATTTGAGTGAAAAGGATAGAAGAGTGAGGAAAACACCTACGTCACGAGTCCTTACCAGAGCGACGAAGGGGATAAGGAGTAAAAAGAATTCCTACTCTCCGATATAACTAAGACTCAAAACAGTTTTCTTCTAGACTGGTCAGCGGTTCGATCAAGCAGGGGCTCCTGTAGTCGGTATGGCTCTGAATACCAACTTGTAACGCCCAAGATGCAATTCTATCCCAATCACGTGATGAACTCATGATTGGGGCACAATCGCATTTCGGACGCGTAGCAAGGTGGCATACAAATTCATACAACCAAGTGAATAGATAGAATACGAGATCCAGGCAACACTTGCCCCAGAATAGCATAAATATGACAATCATCATACAATCATCCATACAGATAGTAGAGTCCGACTACGGACTAGATAAAAAGAAAACACCACCCTGCTACTATCCCCGGATACTCCGACTAGGTCCTCTACTGATCGTCCGGATAAGTAACATAGAAACGACCACGATCCTTGTCAAACTCCCACTGGAGCTCAGTGGCATCTCCTACATCAGACTCAACGGTACCTGTAACTGTGTTTGTAGTATACTGTGAGCCACGGGGACTCAGCAATCATATCACCCATGGTAGCAAGACTATCAAAGCTTAAATAGGTAGGGCATGGTTAAGTGGTGGAGCTGCAGCAAGCACTAAGCATATGTATGGTGGCTAACTTATGAATACAAGAATAAGATGAGAAACTACGCAACAGTCGCAAACTAGTAATGATCAAGAAGTGATCCTGAACTACTTACGTTCAAGCATAACCCCACCGTGTTCTCTTCCCGAACCTCGTCAAAAAGAGACTATCACGGTTACACACGCGGTTGGTGTATTTTAAAGAGTTTAGTATCAAGTTCACTACAACCGGATATTAAAAACTCCCATCTGCCACATAACCGCGGGCACGGCTCTCAAAAGTTTAAACCCTGCAGGGGTGTCCCAACTTAGCCCATGACAAGCTCTCACGATCAACCGAGGAAATCCTCCTCCCGGAACAACCCGATCAAGCTCGGAATCCCGGTTCACAAGACATTTCGACAATGGTAAAACAAAACCAGCAAGACCTCCCGACGTGCCGACACCCTGATAGTAGCCGCGCGTATCTCGTTTTAGGCCACGACGGATGAGCTACGCGTACAGGTGCCAAAATAACCCAAGTTGCCTCGGGGCGGCCCCGCACAGTGCTCTAGTTTGGACCAACACTCATGAGGAGCTCTGGCCCGGGTTGTTGATTAGAATCCTCGGGTTAATTACTCCCTATGCAAATTTTAGTTGTTATTAGGCAAATGGTAAAACCAAAGTTGGGCCTTGCTGGAAGAGTTTTATTCAAAGCGAACTGTCAAGGGGGGCCCATAAACCCCGACCGCGTTAGGAACACAAAAATTCAAGGAACATAACACCGGTATGACGGAAACTAAGGCGGCAAGAGTGGAACAAAACACCGAGCAAAAGTCCAAGCCTTCCACCCTTTACCAAGTATATAGATGCATTAATTAAATAAGAGATATTGTGATATCCCAAGATATCCATGTCCCACCATGGAACAACCTGCACTGCACCTGCAACTAGCAACGCTATAAGAGGGGCTGAGCAAAAGCGGTAACATAGCCAAACAACGGTTTGCTAGGAAGGTGGGTTAGAGGCTTGACATGGCAACATGGGAGGCTATATGAACAAGTGAAAGGTAGCGCGACATAGCGATAGAACAAACAACTAGCAAGAAAAGATAGAAGTGATATCGGGGGTAATGATCATCTTGTCTGGATTGTCCTCGGTGGTATCGGTAACTTGCTCCTCATGAACGTACTCGACAGGGTCCTCGGTCACGAACTTGTCTCCCGGAACTACCCAAAAGAAAGCACAAGCATACAATAAACAAACAAGGCATGGCAAGAACATATACTCCATGCAACTCTAACATGAATGCATATGAAGAACGTTATGCATGGGGCTACGGTTCTACCGGAACGAGGGATACGTCAACGGGAAGGAAATGGTGAAGATAAAAATGGATATGGGCAGAATCTTGGTAAACCAAGCATGCCACTGGAAAGATTGGATGATTTTGGTTGAAATCGATATAAAGATCACCGGGAACGGATGCATGGTTTGCAAATGACAAGCGGAACAAAATGCAATGCAATCTGTTGAAAACAGCAACATGACAACTTGGATGCAAAGTTTAAATATGCTACAGCACAGCAACATGAAAATGAATGCCATGGCATTGAAGTACATGTCAAGCACTACAAAATATGATTACTGAGCTACTGCTAAAACTCACTAGAACATGTTTAAAATAGCATGGCAAAAATGCAAATGATAACAGTTTTACAGACCTAGCAGAAATTCACTGAACATGGCAAAACAGATTCAGATAGCACTGTTTAGGTCTAGTAAACTATATGCTACAGGAACATATTATAGCAAATAGGAGCATGGATGGATAGAGTATAACAAGGTCTTCAAAACATGATCACTGAACAACTCCATAATATGCATGGATTTAATGGTAGCATCAAGCAAACATGGCAACATGATGTAGCAATTTCAGACCAGAAATAAGCATGACATGGCAAAACAGATTCATGTTGTCATGTTTGCAAGCTTGTGGCACTCATCACAGTGCACTTTATGGCATGGAATAAATTCTAGCATGAAGTAGACATGAAAAAGAAGCTATACATGTGCCAAACTATCACATAGCATGTTTGAATTTAATCACACAAAAATGACAAAACAGCAACATGATGTAAAATGGCATGTGTGCAAACTTGCTTAAATGATGAAATTGATGCCACCAATGGATTCATTGGATTTTTCTAGCCCAGAAACACATATAATATGTTGGGGTCCCTATAGAAAAATCACCACAATTACTCAAATATGCAATCTGCCTAAAATGGCTATGACAGAATTGGCATTTTCCATATTTGGAAACGTCTAGAAATGGACTTGCCCGATTTGGAATCTGGGCCCTTGCCAGAAATGGAAATAAGCTGAAAAATGAAATAAATAAAAGAAAACAGAGGGAAGAGGGGATGACAGGTGGACCTGGTCCCCTGTGAGAGTGTGACATGTGGGCCCCGACTGTCAGTGTGTATGACCGGTGGGACCGGCCTGTCAGTGTGTGGCTAAATGGGAAAAAAAGGGGGGGTTTATGTGCCCACGGGGGATCGAACCCGGGTCGCCTGGGTGGTGCGGCGTGGCTCAAGCCACTGGGCTATGCGGGTGTGTTCGACAGAGAGGGGGAGGTGTTGGTTTTGAACAAACCCAGCAGAGCTCTACTGGCGACGAGCGTGATGCGACGGAGGAGGTCACCGGAGAAGGCTACGGTGGGTTAGAGGAGTGGCGGAGTGGCTGGTTGGAAGTGCGAGAGGATCCCGCACTCGCGCTTGGCACGCATGACGCCCAACGGCGACGGGAACGCTGCCGGCGACGAGGTTCAGAGACGGCGGCGGCGAGCTCGAACACGACGAGCCGCGGGGTTAAGCAAGCGGCAGTGGGCACGGGTCTAGCCTACGCGATGCAGGGAACGTGAAGGGCACGCACACGAGACGTAAGAAGGCCGTAACACTCGCCGGCGACGAGGTCCAGCTGAGGCGGATACGGACGGAGATGGTAGACTCGTCTAGAGCAAGCAACCGAGGAGGGAAAAGAGATGGGAAGGAGCAGGAGCTCACCACGAGCTCAGCGGTGGGCTCGGCTTGACGAGAGGTAGACGGAGATGGCGATGATGACGGACGAATGGCTATGGTCACCGGAGTCGAAGACGAGGAAGGGGAAGCTGCAGCGTGGCGTCCTAGGCCTCCGTAGTCGACGACGGGGACGTAGACGATGTCGGGGAAGGCGACGGACACGGTTGGCGGGGCTGCGAACGACGGTGAGCACGCCGACGATGACGAACACGCTCCTGGACGCGCTCGGGCACAAAGGGGACGACAGATCTGGTGGCTAAACCTACCAGGCGGCGGTGACGGCTGATGAGGGAAACCCTAGAGAGGTGGGGGACATGGAGAGGGGTTTAAATAGTGGCTAGGGCGAGCGGGCGAGCACGGCGTCGACGCGGCCTTGGCCATGTGCGTTCTCGCGAGGGGGACCGAGGTAGGAGAAAAGGTGGGTGCGGGTGCCGGCACGGTCGCTGACCAGTGGGGCCGCCTTGGCCACGTGTCAGCGGAGCAGCGGGGGCGAGTGGGTCTGCGGGTGAGAAAAGAAAAGGAGGGAGAGGGCGCGGGAGGCCGAGCGGGCTGGCTGGTGCGCTGCTGGGCCGGTTGCTGGGCTGCGGCGGCTGGCGCTCTGGGAGGCCGGCCCAGGTGAGGCTCTCTGCCTTTTTCCCATTTCTGCAAATTTAAAAGAACAGCTGCAAAAAGAGAAAAGGCCACGGAACAAGGAGAGGAATTTGGGAGGCATGACAATATTCCCAAGCTCCTGGGATTATCCACTAATTGAATAAATTGCGTTGGGCATTTTTAGAGGTATAAAAATGAAACAAGTTTGAATTATACTCAAACTTGGACCATTTTTGAACCTAACCAGAACAACTCCAAATAAGTGGAAACTTGGCAGAGAGGCTTAAGGCATGGTGCAAGATTTGTGAGGCAAAGATGAACATTAATGGAGAGAGGATTAAATGAGCTTGCAAAAATGAAAGAAAGGAAGGGATAGAAGGTAGTGGTGATGCTTGGATCCACATAGAGCATGCAAGAACATATCATGCATGAAGATCATGGAAATGCAAGTTGACATGAGCACAACACAACATTGATATGAACATGATGCAAACATATGATTGCAAAAATGGAATATGACAAGAATAGCAAGGCAATGCAATAAATAAAATAAAGCAAAACCCAAAATGAAACCAACAAGGATAGACCCACATGGAATTAGATGAAGATCAAGTTGGATACATAGCCAAAATGGAAGGTGTTACAAATGGGGTGTTACATCTCCCAACAAGCGCTTTTCTTTAATGCCTTTTTAGCTAGGCATGATGATTTCAATGATGCTCACATAAAAGATAAGAATTGAAACATAATGGGAGCATCATGAAGCATATGAATAGCACATTTAAGTCTAACCCACTTCCTATGCATAGGGATTTTTTGAGCAAACAGTTTATGGGAACAAGAATCAACTAGCATAGCAAGGCAAAACAAGTATGACTTCAAAACTTTCAACACATAGAGAGGAAACTTGATATTACTGAGATATGTAAAAGCATAAGTTCCTCATAATAATTTTCAGTAGCATCATGAATGAATTCAACAATATAACTATCACATAAAGCATTCTCTTCATGATGCACAAGCATAGAAATTTTATTACTCTCCACATAAGCAAATTTATTCTCATGAATAGTAGTGGGAGCAAACTCAACAAAATAACAATCATGTGAGGCATAATCCAATTGAAAATTAAAATCATGATGACAAGTTTCATGGTTATCATTACTCTTTATAGCATACATGTCATCACAATAATCATCATAGATAGCAACTTTGTTCTCATAATCAATTGGAACCTCTTCCAAAATAGTGGATTCATCACTAAATAAAATCACGACCTCTCCAAATCCACTTTTATCAATATTGTGAAAAGATTCAACACCCTTAAAACTAGTGGGATCATTAACTAGAGTTGACACTCTTCCAAACCCACTTTCATCAATATAATCATCATAAATAGGAGGCATGCTATCATCACAATAAATTTGCTCATCAAAACTTGGGGGACAAAAAATATCATCTTCATCAAACACTGCATCCCCAAGCTTATGGCTTTGCCTATCATTAGCATCATGGATATTCAAAGAATTCATACCAACAATATTGCAATCATGCTCATCATTCAAATATTTTATGCCAAACATTTTATTTAGTTCTTCTTCTATCAATTGAGCACAATTTTCCTTTCCATCATTTTCATGAAACACATTATAAAGATGAATAATATGAGGCAACCTCAATTCCATTTTTTGTAGTTTTCTTTTATAAACCAAAGTAGTGATAATACAAGAAACTAAAAGATTCAATTGCAAGATCTAAAGATATACCTTCAAGCACTCACCTCCCCGGCAACAGCGCCAGAAAAGAGCTTCATGTCTACTACGCAACCTTCTTCTTGTAGACTCGTGTTGGGCCTCCAAGCACAGAGTTTTGTAGGACAGTAGCAATTTTCCCTCAAGTGGATGACCTAAGGTTTATCAATCCGTGGGAGGCATAGGATGAACATGGTTTCTCTCAAACAACCCTGCAACCAAATAACAAAGAGTCTCTTGTGTCCCCCAACACACCCAATACAATGGTAAATTGTATAGGTGCACTAGTTCGGCGAAGAGATGGTGATACAAGTGTAATATGGATGGTAAATATAGGTTTTTGTAATCTGAAAATATAAAAACAGCAAGGTAGCTAGTAACAAAAGTGAGCAAAAACGGTATTGCAATGCTTGAAAACAAGGCCTAGGGTTCATACTTTCACTAGTGCAAATTCTCTCAACAATGATAACATAATTGGATCATATAACAATCCCTCAACGTGCAACAAAGAATCACTCCAAAGTTTCTATCGGAGAACGTAGGACGAAAACGTGTGTCAACTCCTATGCATAGATTACCCCAATGTCACCTCGGGAATCCGCGAGTTGAGTGCCAAAACATACATCAAGTGAATCAATAGAACATTCCATTGTCACCACAGATATCCCATCACAAGACATACATCAAGTGTTCTCAAATCCAATACTCAATCCAACATAACGAAACCTCAAAGAGCAAGACTCAATTCATCACAAGAAGGTAGAGAGGGAGAAACACCATATGATCCAATTATAGTAACAAAGCTCGCGGTACATCAAGATCGTGCCAAATCAAGAACACGAGAGAGAGAGAGAGAGATCAAACACATTGCTACTGGTACATACCCTCAGCCCCGAGGGTGAACTACTCCCTCCTCGTCATGGAGACCACCAGGATGATGAAGATGGCCTCCGGTGATGGTTTCCCCCTCCGGCAGGGTGCCGGAACGGGCTCCTGATTGGTTTTTCGTGGCTACAGAGGCTTACGACGGCGGAACTTCCGATCTAGGGTTCTTTTCGGAGGTTTCTATATTTATAAGAATTTTTGGCGTCGGAAACAAGTCAAGGAGGTGCCCGAGGGGCCGACAAGCCCTCAAGGCGGGCCGGGGGGGGGGAGGGTAGGGCGCGCCCCTGGCTTGTGGACTCCTCGGGACTCTTCTAGTCCAACTCCGGTGCTTCGGGGGTCTCTTTTGGTCCATAAAAAATCACCGTAAATTTTCAGCCCATTCCGAGAACTTTTATTTCTGCACAAAAAACGACACCACGGTAGTTCTGTTGAAAACAGCGTCAGTCCGGGTTAGTTATAATCAAATCATACCAAAACCATATAAAATTGGTGTAAATATGGCATGAATACTTCATAAATTATAGATACGTTGGAGACGTATCATAATCAACTACAAGATGTAATCAACACTACCAGTCACCCACAGGTACCAATCTGAGGTTCTGGTACAAAGATTGAACACAAGAGATGAACTAGGGTTTGAGAGGAGATGGTGCTGTTGAAGATGTTGATGGATATTGGCCTCCCAAAGATGAGAGGGTTGTTGGTGATGACGATGGCTTCAATTTCCCCCTCCGGGAGGGAAGTTCCCCCGGGGGAATCGCTCCGCCGGAGGGCAAAAGTGCTCCTGCCCAAGTTCCGCCTCGAGATGGCGGCGCTCCGTCCCGAAAGTCCTCTCCTTATTTTTTCTAGGTCAAAATGACCTATATACTAGAAGATGGGCACCGGAGGTGGGCTGGGCTGAGCACAACCCACCAGGGCGCACCTGGGGGGCCTGGCGCTCCCTGGTGTCTTGTGCTCACCAGGTGGCCCCCCTCCGGTAGTTATTTGCTCCAGTATTTTTTATATATTCCATAATAATTCTCCGTAAATTTTCAGCTCATTTGGAGATGTGTAGAATAGGTAACTCTAGCGTAGCTTTTTCAGGTCCAGAATTCCAGTTGCCGGCATTCTCCCTCTTTGTGTAAACCTTGCATATTATGAGAGAAAAGGCATTAGAATTACTCCATAAAGCATTATTATCCATAAAACATTATAAAGAACAGTAGGAAATCATGATGCAAAATGGATGTATCAACTCCCCCAAGCTTAGACCTCGCTTGTCCTCAAGCGAAAAACCGATATCGAAAAACATGTCCACATGCTTAGAGAGAGAGGTGTCGATAAAAACAAAATACGGACATAGTAGCATCATGCTTATTATCACAACAGCAACAAACTTAATCATAAAGCTTTATCATACAATTTTGCCATAAAACTTCTCATGAACAAGTAACAATTCATCACAACATTGAAGTAAAAAGCATAAACTCTATTGAAAACCAACAAACTATGTTTTCAGTCAACTTTGCAACTACAATTCATCATATTTTCAGGAAGGGTCACGTATCGGAGCCTTTTGGCAAGTCCACATACTCAACCATCATTTAATCTTCTATGATTGCTAACACTCACAGGATACCCATGAGCAAAAAGTTTCAACCGGACACATAGAAAGATAGGGGCTTATAGTTTCGCCTCCCAACATATTCACCTCAAGGGTGATGTCAACAATAATAATTCATGCTCACTCATATCCAACTGGATATATGTGCCTAGATCTTTCCTCATCACATGATGCTTGCAAAAAGAGAAAATAAAAAGGAATAAGGAAGAATACTTTGACTCTTGCATAAAAAGTAAATACTTAAAAGTAAAAGATAGGCCCTTCGTAGAGGGAAGAAAAGGTTGCCATGCGCTTTTTGTTTGTATGCCAAATCCCTTAATGCAAAAGAACGTCACGTTATATTGCCCCTTATGATAGCAACCTTTATTATGCAGCCCGTCGCTTTTATTACTTTGCCATCACAAGTTCGTACAACGCTCAATTTTCTCTTACACTAAATGATCCAACACATTTAGATGCAATTTTTATTGCCTTATTGCACCGATGACAACTTACTTGAAGGATCTTACTCAATCCATAGGTAGGTATGGTGGACTCTTCAAAATAAGATTTTGGGTTTAAGGGTTTTTTGGATGCACAAGTAGTATCTCTACTTAGTGAGGAGTTTTTGGCTAGCAAAGATATTGAGTAAGCACCACATGTTGAAGGATCTATGACAATATAACTTCTATGTGAATATGAACAAACATAAATCATTATGTTGTCTTCCTTGTCCAACGTCAACAATTTTGACATATAATATTTAATGGGGGCTCACAATCATAAAAGATGTCCAAGATAGTGTATCTGCGTGTGAATCTTCTCTTCCCTTATTAATTCTTTCATGAGTTTCATAATTGACCAATGCTATGTTTGTCAATCTCCAATAAATTTTACCACTTATACTTTTCCTTATGTGATGCCATTACTTACCATAAGATTAGCATATGATCTTTTCCATTTATTTTCCTTTCTTTTTATTTAAACATAAAGGTAAAGAAACAAAACTCAAACTACTCTTTATTATATATCTTGCACACGATTACATAGATAGATAGATCACTAAGCAAGCACTCGAAAATAGATCGAACTAAACTTTTATTCAACTAAATCATAGGATAACTAAAGATCAAACTAAAATAGATAAAGGCAAAGAAAGTGGTGGTGATACGATACCGGGACACCTCCCCCAAGCTTGGCACAAGCCAAGGGGAGTGCCCATACCATGTACTCAAGTCTCCTTTGGTGGGGAAGATGATGATGATGGTGGTGATGTAGCAGTGATGTTCTTCTTCTCCAGCTTGTGTCGAAGGCTGAAATTATCCTTTCTAAGATCCTCATTCTCTAGCTCAAGCCTTACTATCTTTTTGCATAATGCTGCCTTGCTATCCTGCAGAAAACGAGGAGGGATAGATTGGGTTTTAGATTTGTTGGGGAGGCTTGACTTCTTGAGCTCCCCATGTGTATCTCCAGGTTGAGGCAGTGGAACTTCATCTTCATCTGAGGATGCATCCTCCATCTCCTCCGGATCGGTGTCCTCCTCCTCATCCGAGAACCAAAAATATGGGAAGGTTTTCTTAAAAACATTTGGATCGAGAGGTTGGTAAGAAACAGGGCTCTCTCCCTCCGAGTCTTGAGACGACATATTTTGAGATCTGTCTGAAAACAGCCAAAAACAAGAACAGAAGATTTCTTCGCGATACGGTGGTCAATACAGGGTATATAAAGATTTTTTTATCTTGGGAAACAAGCAAACGAGAGGAAAACGGAGTTGGGAAGGTTCCTGAGGTGGGCACAACCCACCTGGGCGCGCCAGGCAAGGCAGGCGCGCCCTGGTGTCTTGTGCCCTCCTCGGTTGCCTTCCTGGTTGTTTCTTATTTTCCTAATTTTTGTAATATTCCAAAACCGAGAGAAAATATTTTTACGGATTTTTCGGAGTCCGTTTACTTACCGTATCACGTACCTCCTCTTTTTCAGGATTCTGGAGTGTTCCGGAAGGTTTCTTTTATGTGTTCCTCTGGTGTCATGGTTTGAATAATATTGCTTTCAACATTAATAGGCGTACCTAAGACATAGTGCTTAATCCTTTGCCCATTGATCACCTTCGGGTTAGTACCTTCGGCATTATTAATTTTGATAGCTCCAGAGCGATAAACTTCTTCGATAATATATGGTCCTTCCCATTTGGAGAGAAGTTTTTCTGCAAAGAATCTAAAACGAGAGTTGTACAAAAGAACATATTCCCCAACTTTGAATTCCCGCTTTTGGATTCTTTTGTCATGCCATCTTTTAACTTTTTCTTTAAATAATTTGGCATTTTCATAAGCTTGGGTTCTCCATTCATCTAGTGAGCTAATATCAAATAACCTCTTTTCACCGGCAAGTTCGAAATCGTAGTTAAGTTCTTTAATTGCCCAATATGCTTTATGTTCTAACTCAAAAGGCAAATGACAAGCTTTTCCATAAACAATTTTATACGGAGACATACCCATAGGATTTTTATATGCTGTTCTGTAGGCCCAAAGTGCATCATCTAATTTCTTAGACCAATTCTTTCGGGACCTGTTGACAGTTTTTTGTAATATTAATTTATTTCTCTATTGCTAAGTTCAACTTGACCACTAGATTGAGGATGATAGGGTGAAGCAATTCTATGGTTAACATCATATTTAGCAAGCATTTTTCGGAAAGCACCATGAATAAAGTGTGAACCACCATCAGTCATTAAATATATAGGGACTCCAAACCTTGGGAAAATAACTTCTTTAAGCATTTTAATGGAAGTGTTATGATCAGCACTACTAGTTGGAATAGCTTCTACCCACTTAGTAACATAATCAACAGCAACCAAAATATGTGTATACCCATTAGAGGAAGGAAAAGGTCCCATATAATCAAAACCCCAAACATCAAATGGTTTAACAGCAAGCGAATAATTCATAGGCATTTCCTAACGCTTACCGATATTACCAATTCTTTGGCATTCATCACAAGATAAAACAAACTTACGGGCATCCTTGAAGAGAGTAGGCCAATAAAAACCAGATTGCAATACCTTATGAGCAGTTCTATCTCCCGCATGATGCCCTCCATAAGCTTCGGAGTGACATTTCCGTAGGATTTGGTCCTGTTCATGCTCAGGTACACAACGTCTAATAATACCATCTACTCCTTCTTTATAAAGATGTGGGTCATCCCAAAAGTAATGTCTTAAATCATAGAAGAATTTTTTCTTTTGTTGATATGTAAAACTAGGTGGTATATATTTAGGAACAATGTAATTAGCATTGTCAGCATACCAAGGAGTATTATGAGAAACATTTATTGCAGCTAATTGCTCATCAGGAAAGCTATCATCAATAGGTAGTGGGTCATCAAGATTATTCTCTAACCTAGACAAGTTATCAGCTACGGGGTTCTCAGCTCCTTTCCTATCAGTGATATGTAAATCAAATTCTTGTAGCAAAAGAACCCACCTAATGAGTCTAGGTTTAGCATCTTTCTTTTCCATAAGATATTTAATAGCAGCATGATCAGTGTGAACAATTACTTTGGAATCAACAATATAAGATCTGAATTTGTTACAAGCAAACACAACTGCTAAAAATTCTTTTTCACTAGTAACATAATTTCATTGGGCATTGTCTAGAGTTTTGCTAGCATAATGAATAACATTTAATTTCTTATCAACTCTTTGTCCTAGAATAGCACCAACACCATAATCACTAGCATCACACATAATTTCAAAAGGCAAATTCCAATCAGGTGGTTGAACAATAGGTGCAGAAGTTAAGGCTTTCTTAAGTGTTTCAAAGGCTTCTACACAATCATCATAAAAAATAAATGGAACCTCCTTTTGTAAAAGATTAGCAAGAGCCCTAGAAATTTTAGAGAAGTCTTTAATAAACCTCCTATAGAAACCAACATGACCAAGGAAACTACGAATACCTTTAATATCTTTAGGACATGGCATTTTCTCAACTACATCAACTTTAGCTTTATCCACCTCAATACCTCATTTAGGAATTTTATGCCCCAAGACAATGCCTTCATTAACCATAAAGTGGCACTTCTCCCAATTCAAGACAAGATTAGTTTGTTTACATCTCTACAAAACTCGATCAAGGTTGCTTAAGCAATCATCAAAAGAAGTCCCGTAAATGGAAAAATCATCCATGAAAACCTCAACAATCTTTTCACAAAAATCAGAGAATATAGCAGTCATACATCTTTGAAAGGTAGCAGGTGCATTGCATAAACCAAAAGGCATACGTCTATAAGCATAAGTTCCAAAAGGGCAAGTAAAGGTGGTTTTCTCTTGATTAGGTTGTAAAACAGGTATTTGAGAAAAACCAGAATATCCATCAAGAAAGCAAAAGTGTGTGTGCTTAGATAATCTTTCCAACATTTGATCAATAAAAGGCAGAGGGTAATGATCTTTTCTAGGTGCTTTATTTAATTTTCTAAAATCAATTACCATTCTATAACTAGTAACAATTCTTTGTGGAATAAGTACATTTTTATCATTGGGAACAACAGTAATACCTCCCTTCTTAGGGACACAATGAACATGACTTACCCATCTACTATCAGCTATGGGAAAGATTATATCTGCTTCCAGAAGTTTTAATATTTTAGTTCTTACCACTTCTTTCATCTTAGGGTTCAAACGTCGTTGATGATCAACAACGGGTTTAGCATCAGGTTCCATATTAATCTTGTGCTGACAGAGAGTGGGACTAATGCCCTTAAGAGCATCAAGAGTATATCCAATGGCAGCACGGTGCTTCTTTAGAATTTTCAATAATCTTTCTTCTTCATGTTCTGAAAGGTTAGCACTAATAATAACAGGATATATCTTTTTCTCATCGAGATAAGCATATTTCAAAGTGTCAGGCAATTGTTTAATTTCAAACACAGGATCACCTTTAGGTGGAGGAGGACCTCCTAGAGTTTCAATAGGCAAATTGTTCTTGAGCAGAGGTCGTTGTTCAAAGAAATTTTTATCTATTTCATTTCTTTCATGCATATGCATATCATTTTCATGGTCTAGCAAATATTGTTCTAGTGGATCAGTAGGAGGCACAACAATAGAAGCAAGACCAATTATTTCATCCTTACTAGGTAATTCTTTCTTATGAGGTTGTCTACTAAACTTGGAGAAATTAAACTCATGAGACTCATCACCAAAGCTAACACCAACAGTTTGTTTCTCATAATCTATTTTAGCATTAACGGTATTTCATCCTTACTAAACTTGGATGAGGTTGTCTAAAGCATTAACGGTATTTCATCCTTACTAATCTATTTTAGCATTAACGGTATTTCACCAATGCTAACACCAACCTCATAAGAAAATATTGTTCTAGTGGATCAGTAGGAGGCACAACAATAGAAGCAAGACCAATTATTTCATCCTTACTAGGTAATTCTTTCTTATGAGGTTGTCTACTAAACTTGGAGAAATTAAACTCATGAGACTCATCACCAAAGCTAACACCAACAGTTTGTTTCTCATAATCTATTTTAGCATTAACGGTGTTTAAGAAAGGTCTATCAAAGATAATGGGACAAAATTCATCTTGTGGGGAACCAAGAACTAAAAAATCAGTAGGGTATTTTATTTTCCCACACAAGACTTCAACATCTCTAACAATCCCGAGTGGTGTGATGGTGTCTCTATTAGCAAGTTTAATAGTAACATCTATGTCTTCTATTTCAGCAGGTGCTATATCATCCCTAATTTCTTGGTATAAGGTAAAAGGAATAACACTCACGCTAGCACCTAAGTCACATAAACCATGATAACAGTGATCTCCTATTTTAACTGAGACAACAGGCATGCCAACAACAGGTCTATGTTTATCTTTTTCATCGGGTTTAGCAATTCTAGCAGCTTCATCACAGAAGTAAATAACATGCCCATCAATATTTTCCACCAGGAGATCTTTAACCATAGCAACACTAGGTTCTACTTTAATTTGCTCAGAAGGTTTAGGTGTTTTAATATTACTTTTGTGAACCACAGTTGAAACCTTAGCATGTTCCTTTATCCTAACAGGGAAAGGTGGGTTTTCAATATAAGCAGTGGGCACAACTGGTTCAACATTGTAAATAATAGTTTCATCTTTAACTATGACTGGTTCTTTAATTTCTTCTTTAATAGGCGGGTGATATTTAAACCACTTCTCCTTAGGGAGATCAACATGAGTAGCAAAAGATTCACAAAAAGTGGCTACTATCTCAGAGTCAAGTCCATATTTAGTGCTAAACTTGTGAAAAGCATCGGTATTCATAAAAGATTTAACACAATCAAACTCAAGCTTAATACCTGACTCTTTACCTTTGTCTAGTTCCCAATCTTCAGAGTTGCGTTTAATTCTTTCTATTAGATCCCAGCTAAATTCAATAGTCTTCTTCATAAAAGAACCAGTGCAGGAAGTATCGAGCATGGATTGATCATCACGAGAAAGCCAAGCATAAAAGTTCTAAATAATATTTTCTCTCGAGAGCTCATGATTGGGGCATGAAATATAACATTGACTTAAGCGTCCCCCAAGCTAGAGCGATACTTTCTCCTTCACAAGGCCAAAAATTACATATATAATTCCGATCACGATGAAGTAGATGCATAGGATAATTTTTTTGGTGAAATTCCAATTTCAATCGATTCCAGTTCCAAGATCCAATATCATTGCATAACATATACCATGTCAATGCTTTTCCCTTCAAAGATAAAGGGAAAACCTTCTTCTTAGCTTCATCTCCTGGCAAACCTGCAAGCTTAAATAATCCACAAATTTCATCCACATAGATCAAGTGCATATCAGGATGTTCAGTTCCGTCTCCTGCGTAAGGATTAGCTAGCAGTTGTTCTATCATATCCGAAGGAATTTCATAATCAATATTTTCAGTAGGTGCAGTAGGTTGAGGGGCAACTAATTGTGCTTCCGGTCGAGGTGAAGATACCCTGAACAAACCCCTCAAAGGATGGTTTTCCATAGTAACAAGTGACAATAAATTTCAGCACGGTAGCAATAATTTTTCCTTAACAATTTCTACTTACCAAGAGCGCTTCACTCCCCGGCAATGGCGCCAGAAAAGAGTCTTGATGACCCACAAGTATAGGGGATCAATCATAGTCCTTTCGATAAGTAAGAGTGTCGAACCCAACGAGGAGCGGAAGGAAATGACAAGTGGTTTTCAGAAAGGTATTTTCTGCAAGCACTGAAATAGTCGGTAACAGGTAGTTTGATAGCAAGATAATTTGTAATGGACAAGTAACGGTAACGGTAAATAAAGTGCAGCAAGGTAGCCCAATCCTTTTGTGGCAAAGGACAGGCCAAAACGGTCTCTTATATTAAGCAAAGCGTTCTTGAGGGTACACGAGAATTTCATCTAGTCACTTTCATCATGTTGGTTTGATTCGTGTTCGCTACTTTGATAATTTGATATGTGGGTGGACCGGTGCTTGGGTGCTGTTCATACTTGAACAAACCTCCCACTTATGATTAACCCCCTCGCAAGCATCCGCAACTACGAGAAAAGTATTAAGATAAAATCAAACCATAGCATTAAATATTTGGATCCAAATCGGTCCCTTATGAAGTAGCGCATAAACTAGGGTTTAAGCTTCTGTCACTCTAGCAACCCATCATCTAATAACTACTCCATAATGCATTTCCTTAGGCCCAAATATGGTGAAGTGTTATGTAGTCGACGTTCACATGACACATCTAAGGGAATCACAACATTCATATCATCAAAATATCGAACACATATCAAGTTCACATGATTACTTGCAACATGACTTCTCTCGTGACCTCAAAAACAAAAGTAACTACTCACAAATGATAATCATGCTCAAGATCAGAGGGGTATTAAATAGCATAATGGATCTGAACATATAATCTTCCACCAAATAAACCATATAGTAATCAACTACAAGATGTAATCAACACTACTAGTCACCCACAGTACCAATCTGAGGTTCTGGTACAAAGATTGAACACAAGAGATGAACTAGGGTTTGAGAGGAGATAGTGTTGTTCAACATGTTGATGGAGATTGGCCTCCCAAAGATGAGAGGGTTTTTGGTGATGGCGATGACTTCGATTTCCCCCTCCGGGAGGGAAGTTCCCCTGGTGGAATCGCTCCGCCGAAGGGCAATAGTGCTCCTGCCCAAGTTCCGCCTCGAGACGGCGGTGCTCCGTCCTGAAAGTCCTCTCCTTATTTTTTCTAGGTCAAAACCAGAAGATGGGCACCGGAGGTGGGCTGGGCTGAGTACAACCCACCAGGGCGCGCCTGGGGGGCCTGGCGCGCCCTGGTGTCTTGTGCTCACCAGGCGGCCCCCCTCTGGTAGTTATTTGCTCCAGTATTTTTTATGTATTCCAAAATAATTCTCCGTAAATTTTCAGCTAATTTGGAGATGTGCAGAATAGGTAACTCTGACGTAGCTTTTCAAATCCAGAATTCCAGCTGCCGGCATTCTCCCTCTTTGTGTAAACCTTGCATATTATGAGAGAAAAGGCATTATAATTACTCCATAAAGCATTATTATGCATAAAAATATTATAAATAACATTAGGAAATCATGATGCAAAATGGACGTATTAGTATGTCGTCAAGACAAGCGTTTTTTGTGAAGGTGTCACCGCTGCTGATGTGAAGAGGTTTGCTCAATTGGATTCAACTGCCAAGAACATCATCTGTGGTCATCTGACCAAAGGGCAGTATGGCTGTGTGAGTGCTCTAGAATCTTCAAAGCTGATCCAGGAGTGGCTCTCCAAAGTCAATGAGGGTCCCAAAGAGATTCTCGAGTTGATGTTCTTCGCAATCTCTTCAACCGCTTCAAGAGGCTCGACATTGAAAATGTTCAGCTCACATTTGATCGTCTCACTGATATCTCCAATGGGCTCTCTCTGCTCACTGGTGGTCACAAATCCGACCGGATCCCCTCCGCCAGGGCAGGGGAAGAGGTGCAGCGTTCCCGTGGTCGCCGTCAGCGAGGGAGGAGACCCACTGCCGGCGTGTCCCGATCTACGGGTCATGCTGTTCTCTACGACATAGCGCTGACGCGTCTGTGCCTCCGACCCCTTCCTCCTTATTGCTGTAGTGTGGGAGATCCGCCCTCCCGCCACCCACATAGCCACATCTCGACGACCCTCAGGTATAACTTACTTTGAAACCGGCCTTGCCCTACTGCCCCAGCTCCCCATCTCGATGTATGTGGATCTTTTCAACTTCTCATCCCCACACGTAGCTAGGCTCGATCGGTAGTTCCAAAGCCCTCTAAATTTTTACTATTAGAGGCAAAGCTATTTCATGCAGTCGAATCTAGGACTTGATTCATGCAGCCGGAGCAGCCACCATGCCGAGCCACTGCCCCACCCCATGCCGTCCGCCTGGATCTAAGCGTCAGATCCAAATGGGCCCGCAACTACCACTGACCCGCAGCCGCCGCGCTGCAAGAGCACACTCAGGCCACCGCCCCACCGACCGCGCACGTCACCGCCCCAAGCATCCGTTTTCACCCCGTGCAAGCGCAACACCTCCGCGCGCCCAGGCTGCTCCGTACCAGACAGGGGTGGGTGAGAGGAGGGGGAACGAGGCCTCGCCGCCGCCAAAGCCAGCCAGTGTTTGCCCGGCGGCGCCTGTCGGCGGCGGCGAGGGGAGAAGGAGGGAGGGAGGGAGTTGGAGGCCCGACAGCTAGGGTTTCCCCTGTCACTCGAGGGAGGGACCGGGGGGTGGGGGGGTGGGGTGGGGAGGGGAGATGGGGAGAAGGGTATGGTCTTGCAAATTACTTGAACATTGTAATAGGGAAGTGAATAAGGTTGCTCATGAACTCGCCGGGCTAGCTAAATTTTTCTGTGATAAGGGATTGGTTTGAGGAGCCTATGAATGATAGTGTACCTTTTCTTTTAGACGTTGTAACCATTATTTCCAATTAATAAAGTTGATAATTTTTCAAAAAAAAAAAGATTGCAAAGTCTTTGGTGAGGCCAGAACCGCATGTTAGGCGTTACAAGGCGTTACAAGTTATTCTATTTTTTATAGATAAAAGGCGGTAATTACAAGTTATAATAACTTTATGGAGTTAGACCAAGAATACACATTTGGATAGGCCAAATCATACGGAAGTAGTGAATACGTTCTCAAGAGACATATCCCTCCATTTCCCGATGTAACCTTTGTGTTTTGGCAAAGCGTGTCACTCTTGAGCAACTACATGGAGGAATTAGGCGTGTCCTTTTTCAAATCAAAGTAACTAAAACCGTGGAGGCGCGTTGCATTATGTGGCTGACAATATTCCACCGTGTGAATCGACTCAGCAGATGGAGAAAGGTTCCAGCATAAAAATCATTCATGTCTCCAATTTTCAAAAGGCACGATACGTCTTACCAAGAACAGCGATGTTCGTCTACTGCTCGTTTGACTGGAGTGAACTAATGTACGTAGATGCTACGACTACCCTGAAGAAAGTAACAGGTTGAACGAAAGCACATAATCTAATTGGAGACCGCAGGCGCAGGTGAAGCAAAGAATCTAACGGCCGGCCCAGCAGGGCTGGATCGTTTGCACCAAGGCCTGGACAGACGAAGGAAGTTGCCTGTGACCATACAGATACAGTAGTCAAACGCGCGCGTGACCTCACACTGCCTGTGTCATGGCGATGACGACTTGTATATGTGCAGTAGCCATGCCTCCCTTTGCTTGCTTCCTTTGATTCGAGTATCTACTATGGTCGCCCGGTCGTCGGGACCCACTCCCGTGCTTCCATGCAGCTTCCTCCTCCGTCCGTCCTCATTGCTTTCAACGTTTTCCTTACTACTTTTCCTCCCGCCCGTAAGAATGGGAGTGGCAAGCAAACACCTCAACTTAATTAATTAGAGAACCCCTTCACCCTACCTGCGCCTATAGCGGTGAACGCTGCACAGTAGCTAGCGGGGTATTACTAGTTGTGTAGCACTGCTGTAGTTGCATGGCATCATCGGGCAGCGCGGGGAGAGACGTGCCGGCGGCGAGGGCGGCCGCGGCGGTGAACGACCTGATCGAGGCACGCGAGGGGGCGACGAGGCTCAAGGGCATGCTGCAGGAGCAGTCGTCGGAGTTGACAGAGCTGATGGACGGGATGCTCAACAAGCTGTCCAGCGCTCTGTCGGCGTTGGACACCGGCTGCACGGCCGGAGCGTCCGCGTCCGGGTCGGCCGATGGGGTGATCAGGGCGAGGGCGGAGAGCTCGACCGGGAGGACGAGGAAACGCAGCTTCAGCAGAAGGTTAATAACCGAACTCTCTTCAGGAGCACACGGTCGATCTAAACAGTGTCTTGTGCTGATTATTAACTTCTATTCTTTGGCAAAAGCCAGCTGAGTTCCTTGTGATCGATGCTCATTTTGATTAGTTTGCTCATCGACTTTGCTACCTTTATATCGCAGATTAGAAGGCTTCTCTGGCAAGCGAGTAACTGACACGCTGGTTGATGGTCACATATGGCGGAAATATGGGCAGAAAGAAATCCAAAACTCAACTCATCCGAGGTACGTACACTTGTTTTGTTTCTGAAAGAAGCACTATAATTATAATAGCTAGCACGATTTCTCTTTGCCCACGCTCGCACTGATTTGCGATGGAAACTGGAGGAAATTAAATCACGAGCTTCGTGTTATGGTTTGATCTTTCAGGAGCTATTACAGGTGCACGCACAAATCAGACCAAGGCTGCAACGCCAAGAGGCAAGTCCAGATCTGCGAGACCCATCCAATCAAGTACGCCGTCACGTACTACGGCGAGCACACCTGCAAGCCTCCCTCCAATACCCCAATGATCATTGTCGCTGCGAGCGACGACCGCGTAGAAAACCTCCTCAGTTTTGCCCCGACGTTTCCTCAGTTGGGCCAGTCCTCCTGGTGCACCAGCGTCGACGACGTGTTCAGCTCCTCGTCCGATCCGTTCGTGCAGGCGGACGAGCTCGCCGCCGTCGTGGGATCGGCCGGGAGGACGTCCTCGACGGTGGGGTCGGTGCCGGACTACAGCGGGAGTGGGATCGGCGACATGGCGGCAGGCGGCCAGGGTGGCGGCACGGGCAGTTTCCCGTCGTCGCCGAGCAGCCTCGGGTTCGTGGTGGGCTCCCTGGGCAGCATCGGAGATGACGATTTTTTCCTGTTCGATCCATGACAAGGGATTGAATCCTTTTTTTCCGGTGGTTCCATCCATCACTTCACTTGCATGCACGATGCAAGCATGCATGCATTGCATATAGCATCGCGTGCATGATGCATGCATGCGCATAGTGTGCTTGCGCATGATTCTAACCAGTGTGCAGCTCTATTTTTTAGATAATAACCAGTGCACAACTGATATTCTGTAGATTACAAAAGGTTGGTAAAGATCAGCATATGTATGCGTACGCCTAGCTGTGTGTTTGTGCAAGAATCTGTTACAGATCACCAAATCAGGTAATGATAACAGCGCCAGTTTACTCAAGATACTAGATCGGGACTTTGTAGTTACTAGTTTCCATGAGCAGATCCGAAGAACATATAATGTATGAATTAAATAAATAAGGTTTGAAATGTCGATGTTGATGTGGGGTCGGTGCCGGAATATTGATATTTACATTGAAATGTTGAACAAATATGTTTCTGCACAAACATAAAGAGATAAAGGTAAAATAAATATATTGTTATGTCTAAGTCTGCGCGCTTTTGGACCTAAGTTTCTGTGATGTATCATGTATCTTTTGGTCTGTACGTGGTTATGTTTGCTCTGAATCTTGTTGGATGATGTCTAGTGGCTTTATTAATTTAAAGCCGGACGCCCCTACCGACTTCGTTCCAAAAGTACGCAGAACTAAAATTAAATTGACAAAATCAATAACCTATATATATATATATATATATATTTTGCGAGAAAATTTCCGATCTATTCATCAACTGTCAAGGCACTACAAAGAACACTAGAGGTAAAAATTACATACAGGTCCGTAGACCACCTAACGACGACTACAATCACTAAAGCGAGCCGAAGGCGCGCCGCCGTCATCGCCCCTCCACCATCGGAGCCGGGCAAACCTTGTTGTAGTAGACAGTCGGGAAGTCGTTGTGCTAAGGCCCAAGAGGACCAGCGCACTAGAACAGCAGCCGCCGCCGATGAAGAGAAGCGTAGACCGGAAAGATCTAACCTGAAGACACACGAACACATACGAACGAAGACCGGATCCAAGTGGATCCACCGAAGACAAACGCCGACCGAATCCCGCGAGATCCGTCAGAGACAAATCTCCACACGCCCTCTGATAATGCTAGGCGCATCACCAGAACGGGGCATAGGCGGGGAGAACATTATTCCAACATCAGAAAGCCGCCGCCGTCTTGTCTTCCTGAATAGAACACAAACCCTAGACGAACACAAAAAAGCACCTAAAAACGATGTAGGAGCCCTCCCGCCGGCAAGAGCCGAGATCCACTGCATCTTCATGGCCAGACACCACGGAAGACAAAGCGATCTACGGTGGCGCCAGCGGGAGGCGTCGGTTCGCCCTCGCGCGAGCGCATGAGGCGAAGGGCTGGAGACGTACGTAGCGTTGAATTTTTTTTTATGTTGATTTCTCATGAAATAACTATTTTGCTGTAAATCATATCAAAATTTCATATTAGGTGAATGAATAATCCAAATTTTAAATATGCAAAAAATAACTAAAATAAAATAAGATAATTATTTATTTGTTTCGCTCAAAACACGAATTAGGTTTTGCTTGAACTCTTGATATAGTCTACAAGTAGCTATAGCTATTTTACTCGGAAAAAACATCCATAGCTATTTTAGGTGAATAAATAACCAACTATTTAAGTAAATAAAATAAGGGAGTTGGATTATGCTTCGCTCAAAAAAGAGAATTAGTTTTTGTTTGACATCTCCATAGAGTCAACAAGTAGCGGTGTTCACGTACGAAATTTAGCCTATAACAGAGACATAAAACAAATTAGCTACTTCATTTCTGCCCGACTACATGGAAAATGTAGCGACTCGAGAAATGTTTCAAATTAACATGCTTAAAATATTTTTCCTACTCTGGTGGTTAGTAAAAGTTAATTAAAACAATATGAATTTACCCATAATATTTTTCATATAACTATAATATCCAAGTTATCCAAGCATGTGTGGTCAAAGTTGCATCCCGCAGTGTGGTAGAGACCTTGTCAAAAAGATAAATAAACTAAAACGGGTGGTCCTAATTGGCATCTCCTATTTGACGCTGTAGGCGTCCGTTACGGTACATTCAGCAAACGGGCGCACACTCCCTCAGCCCCTCGCTGTGAGTTTTTTTCTCTTGAATACGTACGTGTGTGCGTATCATATTATATAGATAGAAGGGTTGGTAAAGAGTCCAAATCCATAGTTCATGATACAAGAAAACGATATACACCAACCCATCACTAATCAATTTTTTCTCTCCGAAAAAACCTAAAAACTGGGCTAGTCGGAATCAAACATGTGACTTCCTGCTTGTCATTGTACACCACCGTAACTAACCCGCCACCCTATCCGATGTGATTACTTATATCTTCTTAAATGTTTTTCTTTCCTTGTTATTTTTTCTTTTTTCGTTTCTTATTTCTTATTTCTTCTTTATTTTCTCTTTTTCCATTTTTTCTTTTCTCCTATTCCTCTTTCTTTTGGAACGGTTTTGTTTGGTTTTTCCTTTCTATTTTTCTTAATTTTGTTTACTTTTTCCTTTTCTTAAATGTACGAACTGTTTTCAACTTCGAGATTTTTTTTTCAAAATCAATGAATTTTTTTTTCAAAACTGATGAACTATTTTTCAAATTAGTGAACTTTTTTCCAAAAGCGATGACTTTTTCCAAAATTGTTGAACTCTTTTAAAAGTTGATGGTTTTTCTTAAATCGGTGAATTTTTCTGGAAAATGATGAACTATTTTTCAAATTCCTGAACTTTTTTCAAAATTGATGAACACCTTTGAGAGTTGATGATTTTTTTTAAAAATCGGTAAACTTTTTCGAAATCAAAGATGTTTTTCTAATTCGGTGAAGTTTTTTCAAATTCGATGAACTTTTTTCTATATCGACATGCGCTTTTTCAAAATCATGAAGTTTTTTCAAATTTGTGATTTTTTTCAAAATCCATGAACTTCTTTTAATATTTGAAAAGTCAACATGGTCAACTATCAGAGGTCAAAGGTTCAATGCTCAACTGTGCCCGAGCTAGCCGGGAGTTTTTTTTGTTGAAAAGTATGTTTTCTTTTTTCAAATAGTTTATACTGAGTCAAATAGTGATGTTTCCTGCTAGTAAACACGAAAATTAGCTCGATGCACTAGTAGTTGCGTCAACTCGTCAACGTTGCTGTCGCTAGTTTGAATTCCCTCTCTCCTAAATGGAAAACGTTTCACGCCAGCGCGCTGGCCGAAACTTCGGCCGGTCGAGCGTGAGCCACACGATGCAACCTCATCCCACGTCTCGTGGAGCCCCCTGGCCCACCCTTTTTTTCTTGTCTTCTTCCTCCTAATCTCCGTCTCCCACCCAACGGCTCGTCTTCTTCCTGTCGATCCCCTTCTCCCCCGCTGCTACGATCTCCCCTGCGCCGGCAAGCCGTAGATGGGCGCCGTCGCAGCTCCCCGTCGCCGCATCGCTCGTAGCACACGGCCACCGCGGTGGTAGCAAAAAACGCACCGGTGGTAGCCAATCCTAGTCTCCATGGTCACCCACGTCGCCGCTCATCGCACCACTGCACACCAATTGCAGCAAATTCGGTCGCTGGTGGTAGCTTTTCCCACTGCAGGTTGTAATAAATTCGTAACCCGTTGTCGCTAGCCACACTTTGTCGTCTTCCTAGTTGTAGCAAAAATGGCAACTGCTTGTAGCTTTTCCTCATTGCCGTTTGCAGCAAACATCGTGGATAAAAAGCTTCAACCGCGAACAAAATCTTTGAGCGGCGGGGAAAAGCTTCAACCGGTGTGTGGGAAAGCTTCAACCCTTGAAAAAAGCTTCAATGGCCATGGAAAAAAGCTTCAACCGCACTCACGGGTCGCAACATCGACATGAATGGTTGTAGCAATTCCAGTCATCGTCGTAGCAAAAATGAACGACCGTTGAAGCGAAAATTATCATTTTTTGTCGCTATCGACATGAATGGTTGCAACAATTCCCATCGCCGGTCGTAGCAAAGGCCGATGGTGGCAGCAGCACCAGTCCTCGTCGGTAGTAGCTTTGCACGTGGATGACGAAGGAGAAAGGGATGGTTGGGCGCGACCATGGCGACCGGGCTGCGGCGAGGGGCTGTGGCGGAGCTACAGCCAGAGCTACACCTGTCACCGCTGGGAGCTGCAACCGCCGGTGCCGTTGTTGCATGAGTCGAGGCCGCGACGAGGACGGCCTGCGGGGTGGGACCGGCGATGAGGACGGCCACCGAAAGGCAGAGGAGGCGCGGTGCCGCGCACCCGAGCGAGAGATGCTCCTAGCCAAAGGAGGAGGAAGCTGCGAGGCGACCGTTTTTTTCACCGGATCCAATGGACCGTGCGGCTCACATCCAACGGCTCAGACGCGACCGCCCCAACTATTGGGCCGGCGCGCCGGCACCAAGCATCGCCCCTCCTAAATTATTTCATGCTTCCATTTTTCGTGCTTGTTTTTTGCGCAGTTTGCTGGGCCGGCCCGCTATGCGTCTCTTGTGAGTGCCAGCAGCACTAGGCGCTTAAAGCGCCGAATAGGAGCTCCCCTCCAAATTGGCACTTATGGCGCCAGCTCGTGAAGCTGACGCACGCAGCCGCTCCCGTGGGCCAGCCCAAACAGTCACTCCCTCGCTCGAGGGATCACGCAGTCGCTCGCTCGCTCACCTATTGACTAATGGACCGGTCAACCGTTGAATTTAGAGTAAATATGAAAAAATCAAAATTAAAAAATTTGAAAGAAAAAACTCGTGAATTAAAAAATGTTCATGGATACTGAAGAAAAATGTTCACAAACTTCAAAAAAGTTCACAAATTTGAAAAAAAAATTAGTGAATTTGAAAAGGAGTTCATCAATTTTGAAAAAAATTCACTAATTTGTAAAAAATTCATCAATTTTAAAATAAATTCACCGATTTTGAAAAAAAATCATCAATTTTGGAAAAAAAATCACGAACTTGAAAACATACATCGATTTGAAAAAAGTTCATCGAGTTTGACAAATGTTCATCAAATTTGTAAAAAAAATAAGTTCATCAAATTTAAAAATAGTTCATTAAAGTTTTTTAAAAAGTTAATCAATTTGAAAAATGTTCATTGAATTTGAAATATGTTCATCATTTTTTTTAAATTTCATTGATTTTAAAAAATGTTCACGAATTTGGAACAAAACTTCAAGAACAGGAATAAAACTTCATGCATTTTGGAGAAAAGGTTCATCAATTTTGAAAAAAAAATTCATGAATTTGAAAAGAATCCATGCATTTAAGAAAAAAGGAAAAGAAAAATTCATTTAAGAAAATAGAAAGAAAAAGTCATTTAAGAAAACATAAAAAAGGAAAATAGAAAGAAAAAACATGAAAAACCAAATAAAAAGGTTTGGAAAAAACCCCACGAACTGAAGAAAGTTATCAAAGGAAAAAAACAAGTATTTCATAGACGGTGGGGTAGCCGATTGGTTAGTGCGCGTCTGTTCTAACACCGAGGTTGTGAGTTCGAAGCCGGTTGCCTGCACCATTATTTGGCAGTTTACAGAATTAAAAATGGTATATGTGTCGGCCCATGAAAGAGCGTCTTCAGCACTAGTTAACAAAATGCATGTTAACGGGAAATGCCAACTAAAACAACATTGTAGCAATATATAGAATCTAGCAACATAAATGTATGAGTCATATTCATAGCCGAGAACTCACTCATTTGCATTGTGGCTAGCATTAGGATGACGATGCGCATGGAAGATATAAATAGTTGACCACTTTTTTATTAGTATAAACTTTGCATTGTCTTATGTTCATAGGCCACATTTGTAAATAAATTAAAATAATGAAATTTAAAACATATAGAGGTGTGGCAGTGAAAACATAAAAAAATGTTTCTCCCAATGTGTCAGATAAAGGAAGACATCGAAAGATTTTATTGAATGAAAGAGCACACACATCCTATATATACACGTAAAAGAGTGATCTCCACTAACTTATTTATCCCAACATGTGAGCATGTCACATTATCATACAATTATGGATGGAATGAGGCTTACCTCAACATGCAACCATGCAACGAAAAATACCCACCACCACATGCAGCCATGCATGAAAAAATATTATTCATTATATTATTCTACTTATATTCAATAAATATTTTACCAATACACATAATCAAATTAACAAGTTATGCGTAATTTTTTTTTTCACATGTTGTTAATCCAAATATTTTTATTCAACGCTATCAAATATCACTGAAATATATTAAACCGACAAAGGTACCATCTAGTAAATGAGAAGGTACATGTTGAGAGATCAGGGGGAGTGTAAAAAACCAACAAATAGGTAGTAAAAAAGTGCAATCTTCTTACAGATCATGTGTAGGGATACGTAGCAAAAAACAAAAAAGGTTTGTCCTACCATCAGCTCAGGACCACTACGAAGATGCATACAAGGTTAGATCTATCATTACCAACTTGGAGCCCAACGAAAGAAGAGTTTATGAAGATCATTAGTGCAGATTCCCGCAGTTAGGATTTTACAATCTTCCAACCGCGAGAATATTTACTCCCTCAAATAGGAGATCGAATGTACGATCTCTCTACTAGGTTGCACACATATGGTGTCACCGATCCAGCAGTGCTCCGCCGCCCAAAACTAATCGCACTCGAAGACTAGGCAGCCTTGCGGCACTACAAAACTATTTCGCCGAGAGCGAGAGAGAGAATATGTGTTCGAAATATACCCTAGAGGCAATAATAAATTGTTTATTACCATATTTCCCTGTTTATGATAAGTGTTTATTATCCATGCTAGAACTGTATTGACCGGAAACTTAAATACATGTGTGGATACATAAACAACAATGTTTCCCTAGTGAGCCTCTACTAGACTAGCTCCTTGATCAAAGATGGTTAAGGTTTCCTAATCATAGACATGAGTTGTCATTTGATAACGGGATTACATCATTAGGAGAATGATGTGATGGATGAGACCCAACCATAAGCTTAGCATATGATCGTTTCACCTAGTTTTTGCTACAGCTTTCATCATGTCAAGTATTTGTTCCTTAGACCATGAGATCGTGCAACTGCCTAACACCGGAGGAATACTTAGTGTGCGTCCGAACGTCACTTCGTAACTGGGTGATCATAAAGGTGCTCTACAGGTATCTTCGAAGGTGTTTGTTGGGTTGGCACGGATCGAGACTGGGATTTGTCACTACGTATGACGGAGAGATATCTCTAGGCCCTCTCGGTAATACAACATTACAAGAAGCTTGCAAGCATGTGACTAATGAGTTTAGCCATGGGATCTTGTATTATGAAACAAGTAAAGAGACTTGCCCGTAACGAGATTGAACTAGGTATGGAGATACCGACGATCGAATCTCGGGCAAGTAACATATCACTCGACAAAGGGAATTGTATACGGGGTTAATTGAATCCTTGACATAGTGGTTCAACCGATAAAGATATTCGTTGAATATGTAGGATTCAATATGGACATCCCGACCCCGCTATTGGTTATTGATCGGGGAGGAGTCTCGGTCATGTCTGCATGATTCTCGAACCCATAGGGTCACACACTTAACGTTCGGTAACGCTAGGGTAGTATTGGGATATTAATGGCACGAACTGAATATTGTTCGAAGTCTCGGATGAGATCCCAAACATCACGAGGAGTTCTGTAATGGTCTGGAGGTAAAGATTTATATACGAAAAGTTGTTATTGGGGTTCCAAAAAAAGTTCAGTTTTCTCGGTATTGTACCGGGAAGCTTCTAGAAGGTTTCGGGGGATTCCCGAGGGGTCCGGAAGTCCACTAGTGGATTCCACCAACCCGTAGGGCATGCATGGGTTGTAGGGGGTGCCCTGGCGTTATTGGGCCAGGCGCACTAGCCCCCACAAGGCCCATGCACGTGGGAAGGAGAAACCCTAAGTGGGAAGGAGTCCACTTGCCTTGGGAGGCAAGTTTCCTCCCTTGGACGCCTCCCCTCCTTGGAGGAGGGGCTAGGGCTGCACCCCCAGCCCTCCCACACCCCTATATATAGTGGGGAGCAGGCGCAAGGGCTAGACACGCCAAACCCAAGCCTCCTCTCTCCCCCGATAAGCCTCCACCTCGACCCGTCAACGCTTGGCGAAGCCCTGTCGATGTCCCGCTGCCATTACCACCACCACGCCGTCGTGTTGGTTCAGATCTCATCTACCTATTCTTCCTCTCTTGCTAGATCAAGAAGGAGGATACATCACCGAGCCGGGCGTGTGCTAAACTCAGAGGTGCCGCACGTGCGGTGCTTGGATCGGATTGGATCGCGACGCTAGTACGACTACGCCAACCACGATCTCTAGATCGTTAACACTTTCGGTCTACAAGGGTATGTAGACACCTCTCCCTCTCATTGCTATGCATCTCCATAGATAGATCTTGGGTGTTCGTAGGACAAAAATTTGTTTTCCATGCTTCGTTCCCCAACAGTGGCATCATGAGCTAGGTCTATGCGTAGATGAGATATGCAAGAGTAGAACACAAAGTAGTTGTGGGCGTTGATGTTCAGATTGCTTACCTCTATTTTTCTTATTTTGGTTCGGCGGTATTGTGGGATGAAGCGGCCTGGACTAACCGTACTTGTCCTCGCACAAGAGACTGGTTCCACCGACAAACATGCAACTTGTATTGCATAACGGTGGCTAGCGGGTGTCTGTCTCTCCCACTTTAGTCGAACTTGATTTGACATTAGCGGTCCTTGTAGAAGGTTAAATGGCAACTTGAATATCACTATTGTGGCTTTGCGTAGGTAAGAATGGATCTTTCTAGTTGCCCATAGCTGCCATGTAAAACTTGCAACAGCAAAGTAGACGACGTCTAACTTGTTTTTGCAGGGCATTTTGTGATGTGATATGGCCAAGACGTGATTTTTTATATGGGTAAAGTATGAGATGATCATGTTTTGTAATAGTTTTTCATGACTTGCATGTCGATGAGTACGGCAACCGGCAGGAGCCATAGGGTTGTCTTCAATTTATTGTATGACCTGCGTGTCAATCATTAAATGCCATGTAATTGCTTTACTTTATTGCTATGCGTTAGTAATAGTTGTATAAGAAATAGTTGGTGAGACAACCACGTGATGACACGATGATGGAGATCATGGTGTCATGTCAGTGATGATGGAGATCATGCCGGTGCTTTGGAGATGGAGATTAAAAGCACAAGATGATGATGGCCATATCATGTCACTTATTGATTGCATGTGATGTTTATCTTTTATGCATCTTATTTTTCTTAGGACGACGGTAGAATTATAAGATGATCCCTTCACTTAATTTCAAGATAAAATGTGTTCTCCCCAAGTATGCACCGTTGCGAAAGTTCATCATTTCGAAACACCTCATGATAATCGGGTGTGATAGACTCTTCGTTCGCATACAACAGGTGTAAGCCAGTTTTGCACATGCAGAATACTTGGGTTAGACTTGACGAGCCTAGAATGTACAGACATGGCCTCGGAACACGGAAGACCGAAAGGTCGAACATGAGTCATATAGTAGATGTGATCAACATGGAGATGTTCACCATTGAAACCACCTCATCTCGCGTGATGATCGGACTTGGGTAGGTGAATTTGGATCATGTAAAACTTAGACAACCTGAGGGATGTTGATTTAAGTGGAAGTTCGTTAGTAATTTGATTAACTAAACTAATTATCATGAACATAGTCTAAATGTCTTTGCAAATTAGGTTGTAGATCAATGGCTCATGTTGTAGCTGCCCTGAATTTTTAATACGTTCCTAGAGAAAACTAAGTTGAAAGTTGATGGAAGCAACTATACGAACTGGGTCCGTAATCTGAGGATTATCCTCACCGCTGCACAGAAGGCTTATGTCCTTGATGCACCGCTCGGTACGCCATCCCCTCTAGTGTTGTATGTGGATGTTGTGAACGTCCCGCAGGCACGTTCCGATGACTACTCGATAGTTCAGTGCGCCATGCTTTACGGCTTAGAACCGGGGCTCCAAAGACGTTTTGAGCACCATGAAGCATATGAGATGTTCCAAGATCTGAAATTGGTATTTCAGGCTCATGCCCGAGTTGAGAGTTATGAATCCTCCGACAAGGTCTTTGGCTGTAAGATGGAGAACAACTCAGTCAGTGAGCATGTGCTCAGAATGTCTGTGTACTACAATCTCTTGAATCAGTTGGGAGTTAATCTTCTGGATGAAGTAGTGATTGACAGAGTTCTCCAGTCACTGCCACCAAGCTACAAGAGCTTCGTGATGAACTATAACATGCAAGGGACGGAGAAAATGACCCCTGAGCTATTCGTGATGCTTAAGGCCGCAGAAGTAGAAATCTAGAAGGAGCATCAAGTGTTGATGGTTAATAAAGATCACTAGTTTCAAGAAGGGCAACGGCAAGAAGGGAAACCTCAAGAATGGCAAGCCAGTTGCCACTCTAGTGAAGAAACCCAAGTTTGGACCCCCAAACCTTAGACTGAGTGCTTCTATTGTAAGGGAAACGGTCACTGGAAGCGGAACTGCCCCAAATACTTGGCAGATAAGAAGGCTGGCAACGTCAACAAAAGTATATTTGATATACATGTTATTGATGTGTACCTTACTAGTGCTTGTAGTATCCCCTGGGTATTTGATACAAGTTCAGTTGCTAATATTAGTAACTCGAAACAGGAGGTGCAGAATAAATGAATAGCTAAGGAGTAGGTGACGATGCGCGTTGGAACTATCTCCAATGTTGATGTGATCGCCATCGGCACGCTCCCTCTACCTTTGGGATTAATTTTAAACCTAAATAAATGTTATTTGGTGCCTGCGTTGAGCATGAACATTGTATGGATCGTGTTTTATTGCAAGATGGTTATTCGTTTAAGTCTGAGAATAATGGTTGTTCTGTTTATATGAATAATATCTTCTATGGCCATGCACCCAATGTGAATGGTTTACTGAATCTCGATCATAGTGATACACATGTTCATAATATTGATGCCAAAAGATGCAAAGTTAATGATGATAGTACGACATACTTGTGGCACTGCCGCTTAGGTCATATCGGTGTAAAGCGCATGAAGAAACTCCATCCTGATGGATCTTTGGACTTACTCGATTTTGAATCGCTTGAGACATGCGAACCATGCCTCGTGGGCAAGATGACTAAGACCTAGTTTTCCGGCAAAATGGAGCGGGGAAGTGACTTGTTGAAAATAATATTGTAGGAACGAAGTATGTCTACCAGAGGGGGGTGAATGGGAATTTTAAAATTTCTTCGGAAATATCAAAACTCTCGGAACCCAGCAGCGGAGCAATGAAAACAGAGTACAGCGAGCGAATACAAACTAACGAATGGAAACTAAAATCATGCATCGAGACAAATCACATGATTGAAATAGTTCGAATGTAAAGAGGAGATGCAGAGGTAACCAGTGATGCTCGATGGCGACAAGGAATTTGGTAGAACAGTTCGCCCTTCTGCAAAAGGACTATGTCTGGTTGGAGGGGTTGTGACTTAACACGGAAGATAAACTCTCTTTGCCCTATTCTCCTCGACAATTGGTTCGTCAACCAATGTTGATCACTCGTGGTAGATACTTGAGGCGATCTCCGAACATTTACAGACTACTTCTTCGAGAACCACAATTACTCTTGGTCTCTGAAAAAATTGACACCTAACCGTCTAGAGAGTTGGCAGCTCTCAAGAGTAATAGGCGGAGCATACTTGACTTTGATTCGAGTGATGTTGAATCACTATCTAATTTTTCGGCTCTAGGGGTTTTCTCTTGGTAGATTTTAAAACTCAAATCACTCAGGAGAGGGGGTTGCTCAACAATCTTCTCACAATCAAACAGAGCAGCCACCGGACAACGCCGGTGCGGGGTGGCTATTTATAGCCGCAACCTTCCCTGCTGGGAAATGACCATTTTGGACACGCGATCAAGCCAATGGCCAACCGACACGTTCACAACGGTCTGATTTTAAGAGCAACGGTAACATTAATTGAGGACCAAGTAATGCTAACTCCTCGATCAAAGACAAATCTCTTACAACGAAGAAGATCACAGTCTCTTGCTGGCAAGTATTTGCTCGGAACACAAAGAGATTTCTCTCGCAACTTTCATAGGAATTGGGTTTAGCATTAGAGAATCAAAGCTTTGAATGCTACACCCCTCTTAGTAGTACGGTGGTCCTATGACTCAATAAAGAGGAGAGAAACAACTAAATAAATGCTACGTCTTCACTTCGTCTTCAATCTTCTCGGTCGGAGTCACTTTCTTCGGACGAGCACCGAACCAATTGCTTCACGTCGGCAATTTTTGAGGGGTCACTCTTGTTAACATAATCTTCGGTGATAATCATCACTGCCACGCAGGGGATTATCTTCGGTGTTTGAGTCAAACTCCTCTTGATTCCAGGGACCTGTTACTCTGTGTGCACTAGCAAACACATAAGTCCCTTACTGTTTATGTCAACAAACTCCAAAACATAAGGAGGCAAATTATTGCACCAACAATCTCCCCCCTTTTGGACGATTGTTGACAAAACAGATAATCATCAAAGTGAAGATAGATAAGTGACAAGTAATTCCAACAAGAGTGAATAAGTGTTACTTTGCTCGATGATGAAATAAACTCTGCCTACATGTATGCAGGGAAAATGATATGAGATTAATTCTCTTGCAAGAATTGAAGTATACAGAGGAAATTTCAATCATTCGAGACAATGATTCGCACTGATGACATATAATCCATCGAGATCGTAGTGCTATCATTCATAGCTTTCGATAATAATTCCACCTGCAAAACAAATGCTTTGAGAGAAATAGTGTAGCAGGAGGGGTTATTAACATTACGACACATAAGTTTTACAACTTAGAGCAAATAAGCTTAAACCGGAAGTTTTACACTTGCACAAAACCAAATCAAAGAAACACAGAAAGCAAATCTATCGAGACTCGATGTAATTCACCGCCTTTTTGTCAACTAGTGTCAAAAAGTTGACGAATAACAGGAGTGTAAAAACACAGAACTTGGTTCATGATACGTCTCCAATGTATCTATAATTTTTGCTTGTTCCATGCTGTTATATTATCATTCTTGGATGTTTTACAATCATTTTATAGCAACTTTATATCATTTTTTGGGACTAACCTATTGACATAGTGCCCAGTGCCAGTTGCTGTTTTTTGCTTGTTTTTTTACTTTGCAGAAAATCAATACCAAACGGAGTCCAAATGCAGCGAAACTTTTTGGAGATTTTTTCTGGACCTGAAGACACCTGTTGGGCCAAAGAAGTACCAGAGGGGGGCTCCGAGGGGAGCACAACCCACCTGGGCACGCCTGGGGGCCCAAGCGCGCCCTGGTGGGTTGTGCCCACCTCGGCCACCTCCCGCACCGCCTCTTTGCTCTATAAATACCCTGAAAATCCAAAAACCCTAGGGGAGTCAATGAAACACAATTCCAGCCGCTGCAAGTTCCAGAAACACCAGATCCAATCTAGACACCATCACGGAGGGCTTCATCATCCTCATTGGTGCCTCTCCGATGATGCGTGAGTAGTTCATTGTAGACCTACAGGTCTGTAGTTAGTAGCTAGATGGCTTCCTCTCTCTTTTGATTCTCAATACAATGGTCTCTTGGAGATCTATTTGATGTAACTCTTTTTTGCAGTGTGTTTGTTGGGATCCGATGAACTTTGAGTTTATGATCAGATCTATTTATCCATGAAAGTTATTTGAGTTTCTTTGATCTCTTATATGCATGATTACTTATAGCCTCGTATTTCTTCTTTGAATCTTTGGTTTAGTTAGGCCAACTAGATCGATTTTTCTCGCCATGGGGAGAGGTGCTTTGTGATGGGTTCGGTCGTGCGGTGTTTTTTCCCAGTGACAGAAGGGGCAGCAAGACACGTATTGATCGTTGCTATTAAGGATAACAATATGGGGTCTATTCCTACATGAATAGATCTTGTCTACATCATGTCATCGTTCTTATTGCATTACTCTGTTTCTCCATGAACTTAATACACTAGATGCATGCTGGATAGCAGTCGATGTGTGGAGTAATAGTAGTAGATGCAGGCAGGAGTCGGTCTACTAATCTTGGACGTGATGCCTATATAATGATCATTGCCTGGATATTGTCATAATTATTTGAAGTTCTATCAATTGCCCAACAGTAATTTGTTTACCCGCCGTATGCTATTTTCTCGAGAGAAGCCACTAGTGAAATCTACGGCCCCAGGGTCTATTCTTTATCATATTTGCTTTGAGATCTATTTTATTTGCTTTTGTTTCAGATCTATTATTATAAAAACACAAAAATACCTTGCTGCACCTTTTCACTATTTATTTTATTTTGTTTTATCGCGAGATCTATTTATCCAAAATCATACAAACCAATCTATCTTTTACCCGAGAGGGATTGACATCCCCTCTTACGCGTCGGGTTGCAAGTATTTGTTCTTTGTGTGCAGGTACTATTTACATAGTGTTGCTTGGTTCTCCTACTGGTTCGATAACCTTGGTTTCATAACAGAGGGAAATACCTACCGAAGTTGTACTGCATCATCCCTTCGTCTTCGGGGAAATACTGACGCGGATACGAGCCATCAAGAAAGGATTTCTGGCACCGTTGCCGGGGAGACATCATCAACATCTATCAGGTTCCTAATCAAAAATCTCATCTCCTTGCAATTTACATTATTTTCCATTTGCCTCTCGTTTTCATCTCCCCCACTTCACAAAAAATTGCCGTTTTATTCGCCCTCTTTTTCGTTTGCCGTTTTCTCGTCAGATCTGTTTTTGTGCAATCTTGTTTGCGTAGTCATGATGCCTCAAAGAAAATATTATGATGTTCCTTACCCCAATATTTTGCTTGAAATTGAGAAAAGTACTAAGGAATACATGACTACATAATTTGAGCATAATAAATATTTTACCGAAGAACTTAAGGAACACTCTGTTGTGCTGGATGCTATATAAAAACAACTTGATGATATTAGTAGAGAAGTTTGTAATCTCAAATCTAAGTATGCTTTTGCTGAAAGCCTGCTAGGCAAAATATCCGATGCATAAGCTACCCTAGTAAATCAAATGGCCGCTAAACCAATCTCGTTAGAAGATAAAAATGATGAAGATCTTAAAGTGATTGGGGTTTCTTCTATTGGTTCCTTGTTTAGTAAAATTAAAATTGATGATAAAGGGACTGAAGAAGAGTCAACTTTAGTTAGAAGGCATCCCGATAATTTGGAGGGTGAAAATCTTGATGAAAAAATTGATAAAAGTGGGTTTGGAAAGGCCAAAACTTTAACTAGTGATGTGCCCACTCTTTTGGATTACAAAGACTTTAATTGTGATAGTTGCTCTTTGATTGATTGTATTTCTTTGTTGCAATCCATGATAAATTCACTCCATGCTTATGAACAAAATAAAGCTTTTACTAAACATATTGTTGATGCTATGATGAAAGCCTTTGAAGAAAGGTTGGAATTAGAGATCTTAATTCCTAGAAAATTAATGATGAATGGGAACCCACCATTAAAGTCAAGATAAAAAATTATGAGTGTTTTGCTTTATGTGATTTGGGTGCTAGTGTTTCCACAATTCTGAAATCTTTATGTGATGTGCTTGGTCTTACCAATATTGAAGAGTGTTCTTTAAATTTGCACTTGGCGGATTCTACTATTAAAAAGCCTTTGGGAAGAATTAATGATGTTCTTATTCTTGCAAATAGGAATTACGTGCCCATAGATTTTATTGTTCTTGATATTGATTGCAATCTGTCTTGTCCAATTATACTTGGTAGACCGCTTTTACGTACTATTGGTGTCGTGATTGATATGAAAGAAGGCAATATTAAATTTCAGTTTCCACTAAGAAAGGGTATGGAACACTTCCCTAGAACAAGAATTAAGCCACCATATGAATCAATCACGAGGGCATCCTATGGATCTAGAACTAAAAACGACAATACTTGAATCTATGCATTATGCCTAGCTAGGGGCATAAAACGATAGCGCTTGTTGGGAGGCAACCCAATGAATAAAATTTATTTTTGGCCTTTTTCTTTCTATTCTTGGGTGTTTGCACAATTATGTCTCTGTTATGATTGTGTTTTTAATGTTTTAATTAGTGTTTTTGCCAAGTAAAGCCTTTGGGATAGCTTTGGTGATACTCCCTCCGTTCCTAAATATTTGTCTTTCTAGAGATTTCAAATGGACTACCACATACGGATGTATATAGACATATTTTAGAGTGTAGATTCACTCATTTTGCTCCGTATGTAGTCACTTGTTGAAATCTCTAGAAAGACAAATATTTAGGAATGGAGGGAGTAGTTGATTTGATCCTGTTGAAAAACAGAAACTTTTGCGTCCAGTAAAATAATTGTTTAGATTCACAGAAGCGACGAAAAATTCTGAATTTTTTACACAAGATTGACATACAAATTTTCTCTGTTGCCCTAATTGTTCAAAAAATTTGGAGTTACAGAAGTATGAGTAAAATTCAAGTCTTTACATACTGTTCTATTTTTAACAGATTCTGTTTTCTTTGCATTGTGTGCTTATTTTGATGATTCTATGGATTGTATCGGGGGATATAAGCCATGGTAAAGTTTTTTTTAGGGGAAGCCATGGTAAAGTTAGAATACAGTAGATATAATGCAATAACAAAATTTGAATGGGCTTTCTACAGTACTTAAAGTAAAGATTGGTTTTCTTATACTAACAGATCTCACGAAGGTTTTGTTAAGTTTTGTGTGATTGAAGTTTTCAAGTTTTGGGTGAGATCACGATGGATGAAGGAATAAGGAGTAAGAAAAGCCTAAGCTTGGGGATGCCCCATGGCACCCCAAGGCAATATTCAAGGAGAAACAAGCAACTAAGCTTGGGGATGCCCCGAGTGGCATCCCCTCTTTCTTCTAACGACCATTGGTATTTTACTTGGAGCTATATTTTTATTCGTCACATATCATGCGTTTTGCTTGGAGCGTCTTGTATTATATGAGTCTTTGGTTGTTTTGCTTTTTAGTTTGTCACAAGTATCCTTGCTGGACACACCTATTTGAGAGAGCCAAAATTATACTATGATTTGTTAGAATTGCTCTTTATGCTTCACTTAAATTTTTTGAGCTATGGAATTGCTCTAGTGCTTCACTTATATCTTTTTGAGCACGGTGTGCTTTAATATTTTTAAAGAAATGCTCTCATGCTTCACTTATATTTATTTGAGAGTTAGTAATTTTGAAGAAATTCTCTCATTCTTCACTTATATTATTTTGAGAGATGAAAATTTTTATGCTCATGTTCTTCACTTAAATTTGTTTGAGCTTGCCAAAAGTAATTGCAACATATGAAACTAGTCCCAAAGTGATAGATATTCAAGAGGGATATAATAAAAACTTTCATGAAGATCATTGGACAAAATAAACTTGATTCTTTGTAATAGTTTTGAGATATGATGATAGTGATATGTGAGTCATGTTGGTGAGTAATTGTGCTTTAGTAAGAATATTGGTGTTAAGGTTTGTGATTCCCTATGCAAGCACGAAAGTCAATAGTTATGCAATGAAATTACATCCTACTTGTGGTGCATTATTCGGTGTTAGTTATGCTCAATGCTCGCTTATGTGATTTTTCGTTTCTTGGTTGGATGCTTCTCAATATTTTTGCTAGCCTTCACTTGTACTAAGTAGGAATACTACTTGTGCATCCAAAATTCTTAAACCCAGTTTTGCCATATGAGTCCACCATACCTACCTATATGCGGTATTCCCGTGCCGTTCTAAGCAAATTTATATGTTCCATCTCTAATTTTCAAAATAATTTCCTTTTTGTGTGCTTGTACCGCTCATGAAACGGTAGGGGTGGCTGATATTTTTCCATGCTAGATGTGTTATTCTCAAGATGAGTGTTTATTTACTTGTCATTGCATGAGAGTACAGCAAAGGTATTAGGGATGCACAGTCCGAAATGAAAAATGAATTTACTTTATGTTGTCAAATAATAAATTCCTTGGAAAGTGTTGGTATGGACGGCACCCGTGGATACGGCTAGCCGTGGAATGTGAAAGTATGGTGGAAAAAGGAATAAACTTTATTTTCTATTTGGGAACCGCCTATGATATGTCTAGCATGGAAAGTATTGGGAACTACTCGATCGTTTTCATTGACAGGAAAAGCATGCCACCCAAAATGTTTTATCTCTATTTTTTGCTTTGAGCTCTAGCACCTCTACAAATCCCTACTTCCCTCTGCGAAGGACCTTTCTATTTACTTTATGCAATTTTTATTTTCATTTGAGTCTCCATCTTCTCTTATAAAGCACCAACTAAGGGGCACTATGATCGTACTTGAGCATTGGATGTAGCTAATATGCGAGTGTGTTTCATGAATGGATCAATGATTGAGCATGATGGGCTAGGGAAAACTTGCTTTAGTGTTGATATTTTGAAAGACATGGTTGCTTGTTGATATGCTTGAGTATTGAAATCTTCATGTCAAAACTAGACTATTGCTTTGAATCATATAAAAGTCCAAATGTCCATGCTACAACAGAAAAGAATATGTGATGAACATGTTAGGCAGCATTCCACATCAAAAATTCTATTTTTATCATTTACCTAATCGAGGATGAGTAGGAATTAAGCTTGGGAATGCTGATACGTCTCCAACGTATCTATAATTTTTGCTTGTTCCATGCTGTTATATTATCATTCTTGGATGTTTTACAATCATTTTATAGCAACTTTATATCATTTTTTGGGACTAACCTATTGACATAGTGCCCAGTGCCAGTTGCTGTTTTTTGCTTTTTTTTTACTTCGCAGAAAATCAATACCAAACGGAGTCCAAATGCAGCAAAAGTTTTTGGAGATTTTTTCTGGACCAGAAGACACCTTTTGGGCCAAAGAAGTACCAGAGGGGGGCTCCGAGGGGAGCACAACCCACCTGGGCGCGCCTGGGGGCCCAGACGCGCCCTGGTGGGTTGTGCCCACCTCGGCCGCCTCCCGCATCACCTCTTTGCTCTATAAATACCCCGAAAATCCAAAAACCCTAGGGGAGTCGACGAAACACAATTCCAGCTGCCGCAAGTTCCAGAAACACCAGATCCAATCTAGACACCATCACGGAAGGGTTTATCATCCTCATTGGTGCCTCTCCGATGATGCGTGAGTAGTTCATTGTAGACCTATGAATCCGTAGTTAGTAGCTAGATGGCTTCCTCTCTCTTTTGATTCTCAATACAATGGTCTCTTGGAGATCTATTTGATGTCACTCTTTTTTGCGGTGTGTTAGTTGGGATGCGATGAACTTTGAGTTTATGATCAGATCTATTTATCCATGAAAGTTATTTGAGTTTCTTTGATCTCTTATATGCATGATTACTTATAGCCTCATATTCTTCTTCGAATCTTTGGTTTAGTTAGGCCAACTAGATCGATTTTTCTTGCCATGGGAAGAGGTGCTTTGTGATGGGTTCGGTCGTGCGATGTTTTTTGTCAGTGACAGAAGGGGCAGCAAGACACGTATTGATCGTTACTATTAAGGATAACAAGATGGGGTCTATTCCTACATGAATAGATCTTGACTACATCATGTTATCGTTCTTATTGCATTACTCTGTTTCTCCATGAACTTAATACACTAGATGCATGCTGGATAGCGGTCGATGTGTGGAGTAATAGTAGTAGATGTAGGCAGGAGTCGGTCTACTAATCTTGGACGTGATGCCTATATAATAATCATTGCCTAGATATCATCATAATTATTTGAAGTTCTATCAATTGCCCAACAGTAATTTGTTTACCCGCCGTATGCTATTTTCTTGAGAGAAGCCACTAGTGAAATCTGCGGCCCTAGGGTCTATTCTTTATTATATTTGCTTTGAGATCTATTTTTATTTGCTTTTGTTTTCAGATCTATTATTATAAAAACCCAAAAATACCTTGCTGCACCTTTTCTCTATTTATTTCATTTTCTTTTATCACGAGATCTATTTATCCAAAATCATACAAACCAATCTATCTTTTACCCGAGAGGGATTGACAACCCCTCTTACGCGTCGGGTTGCAAGTATTTGTTCTTTGTGTGCAGGTACCGTTTACATAGTGCTGCTTGGTTCTCCTACTGGTTCGATAACCTTGGTTTCATAACTGAGGGAAATACCTACCGAAGCTGTACTGCATCGTCCCTTCCTCTTTGGGGAAATACTGGCGTGGATACGAGCCATCATTTCACTCGGTGACATCTCCAGAAGAACTGTCCGAGGTGATTTCGTCTTCGGAAGTAACTGGATTGACTTCGTCTTCAGCCGCAGCGGATTTTCCTTCAGGGATAACATCTTGGGGCTGAGAAGACGAGGGCATATTTGGGGCAGCCACAGGAGGAACATGAGATAGCACATTGCCTTCGGCAGGTTTCTCAGTTGGTGAGGTGGCTTCAAATTCTTCAAGCAACTTGCGAAGCTTGAGATGCAGAAGATCAGTGGTTGGCTCACGAGCAGGTAGAGGAGGGGTACTCCGATCTTGGAAATCTTCAATAGTGAAGCCTTTATCAATGTAATCATAGAGCTCTTAGAGATTGACATTCAGGAGTTGTTTCTCGGTAAAGAACTTGCGAAGAAATTTCCATAGCCTCTTCTTGTTTTCATCTGCAATCAGATGCATGATTCTGGTTCGATTGTTGAGAGCATTTAGCTCGGAGGCGAGATGTTCTTTTTCGCGTCGATCCTCAGCGATGTGCTGCAGCAGCAGTTGTTGTGTGCGCAAACTAACTTCGAGTTGCGATGGAGGTTGATGCGAAATCTTTCGGTCGCGCTGAGGGAGACGTGGACCGTCGAAGTTCTTGTGATAATCATGAGGGCTTGATGCGGGCGATTTACCCAAAGAGATATCTTCCATGATTTGCAAGGTATCGCGAACAGGAGGTATGAAGTTTTTATGACTTTGCTTCGCCAGATACACTGTGCGCATAGCGTGATCAATAGCTTTCTGGATCCATGGCGCGTAAACTTTGAGGCAGAATGGATACTGAGCAGAATCCTTCAGAATACGCAGAAACATGTCCTCAACATCGAAGATATACCGCTCAACGATTGCATAAATAATATTCCGAAGAACATCTGAGATGGACTTATCTAGATTCATCCCGGCCATAGGGCAAATAGTGTAAGAGAGCATGTGAAATAGCGCTTGATTCTCGAACATTAAATGCTCAGGACGGGGAGGACTAGTGTAGTCATGAATCTTTTCTTGATCCATAGTGCACCGAAAAGTTTCATCTGATATGATATCAATGTTGTGCACCTGTATTTCAGTGTCACCATGTTCAAAGCGAGGGAAATGGAAGTGCGAGACAAAATCTGTTGAAGTGCATTTGATGCGTTTTCCTTAGGTCATCCACTCCATAATCCATTTTGAGCTGTCGGATTCATCACCAGAGATATACAGAGTAGCATAGAACTAAAGAATAATCTCTCTGTTCCAAGGATGCTCAAATTCGAATACCTTGGTGAGGCAGAAATCATATAGGTCTTGCAGCAACTGATTGAAGCAGCCAATATTTCGCATAGCAGGGATGTTCAGGTATTCATGTGGAAATATCTTTCCGCTCTCATAGAGGACCCGAGAGTAATATATGGCCTGTTCCTTTGTCCACAAGCGAGGCGATTCCGAAGTGCGTGACCCATCATACGGACTAGCTTGAAAGAATTTTGGATGTGCATTCTGATAGAAAAGAGGACATTTGGCGCCAGCTCCTGCCGAGAACAAAGGTAGTTCTTCACGAGGATATGGGTATTTGAGTTCGTCTTCAGGTGAGAGAAATTCATCGCCATATACCACGGAGTCAGTACGGTGAGCAGAAACAGATTTTTGTTCGGAGGGACCAACATCCGGTATTCTTGTCTCTGTGTCGATAGATAATTTAATATGAGATGGAGTTGGTGGCACAATAGAGGGAGATCTAGAGGCAGTAGGAAACAGAGCAGGTTCCTTCACTGTAGGCATTGAGGCCGAATCAAGTACTAGAGGTGGAGGTTGTTCCATTGGAATCTGTTGTTGCTGAGTGGTTGGAGAGGCTGAGACCTTTGGTGCCTCAGGAGCCGAAGAAGCTTGATGCTCGGAGCGAGGGATTTCACCTTCCTCAGAAATAGTTTGTTGGGATGGAATATCAGCTTGAGCAGGGGAGGCCACAGGCACTGATTCAGTTGGCCTTGGCGAGGGAGGAGCATCCGAGTCTTTGACTGGGGGTCGCGAAGGAACAACTGGCTCAGGAGATTTTTCTTTCTGAGACTGAGCCTCTGGGCGAACAGGTGACTTTTCTGTCGGAGCAGGAGGCACATTTTTCTTTGCAATTTTCTTTGGTTACTTCTTCTTTTGCTGAGCAACTTGATAAATGTGGCATTTGACGAGATCATTGTAGCCAGTAACCTTTACCTTTGCTTGATGCTCATCACAGATCTTCCGAACAATTTTAGCTAGATCCGTGTGAAAACGCAACCTTCTGTTTTGGAGGAGAGTCATGGCATGGTTGATATCCTTGTACGAGTCTTCGAGTGCTTTAATGACAAATTTTGAAGAAGCAGTTTTCATTCGACCGTCGAGGTCATTATGTTCTGCAGAAAGAGTATTGATTTCAACTGCATCTTCTCTCATTTCTTGAACAACGGCAGTGGCCTGAGAAATAACTTCAGGAGGGATAGGCAGAGAGTCCACTTCACCATCAAATGGGTTGTCCACAAACTTATCAAGCTGTTCCATGATGAACACATGATTATAGTAGTGAGGAGCATCAGACTTGGAAATTGGAGCTGTTTGCACTGGAACTTGCTCGGAAAGAGGTTTAGAAGCCAACGACTGAATTAATGTAGGAGCAAACTTAGCAGCCTTCTCCTTCGGAGCAGTAGCTTGAGGATCATTATGCTCGGTAGTGGGCGCCTTGATTTTCTTCAAGTCAGGCTTGGGAATTTGTTCGCCTGGCTTTGCAGTACTCATAGGAGCGTCAACTACCAAATCGTTCAAATTGATAGCATCTGGATGAGGAGCTGTATTCACATGCTGTTTCATAGTGACAGTGGTAGGTAGAGTTTTCATCTTCTTCGGTGGTGCTTCTGGAACAATAGGGACCCGAAGATCAGGCAACACCGTTGAAGTAGTGATACTCACTTTCTCGCTAAGAGCAGCAGCAACTTTGTCCTTTGTGAGTGGTGGATCATCATCATCCGAAGAATCACTTCTTGCTAATTCATCGGTTGCTTGAACTGTTCTCTTCTTTGGTGCACTCTTTCACTTTGATGCAGCAGAACTGGGATCATGCTTGCGTTTAGAGTGACCTTCAGATTTTCCTTCGGCCTTTTTCTTCTTTACATCTTCTTGGAGAAGGCGACGGTTTTCCTCTTCACGGGCCTTTTTCTTTTCTTCCCTCTTAGCTTGCTTGATGGCATTTTTCTGACACTTAGCAAGCTCGTCAGGATAAGATGCGGGTGTGCAAAGGGAGGACTCATGAGCATTTGGTGGAGGCGGCGGTCTCTCCTAGGGATCATTTGGTTTTATGAGAGAAATTTCCCGGCAGTCACCCCATGGTGGATGAAATGGAAAGTTTTGAGCAAACTGAAGCTCCGAATCCATTGCAGATGTTTATCTCTCTGCTACTTTGTTTCTCCTAGAACAGTAGCATAACAATCATGGGAGATATATTCAGCTGTGTTTGTATATGCTTGTCCGCCACCCCTCTTCTTCTTCAGAGCATTCTCTTCTTGCTCGTCGGCATTTTGCTCGGTTCTTTTACGCTTGCTGGTTGATGGGCCTACCATTGGGCCCTTTGCATTCAGAGCTTTGGATTCGTCTGCTGTGCCCAGAACAACATCATCTCCGTCAGCCAGGCTCACTGGTCGAGCCAAATCCTCAACTGACTGCATTTACCTGTGAATAAGGATAGATGCGAGGGAAAATGGGGACAGGGTTATGAATGCTCACAACGAGGTTTTTGAGAAAGGAAACGTTTTGAAGAAGAATTAGATGCAGACTTTGAGAAATGTTTCGGATGAAAGAAATGTGTAGAACGAACTAGTAGGTTCGATGAATATACTAGTTAACGTGCTAAACATTCCGTTCGTACGAGACATAACACAAACCCTAGATCTGAAAATTTTCGGATGCGAGGGACTTCTACAAACCACATCCGCACAAGTTACTATCATTAAAGATCTGAGAAAAGGGGTAAATATAGGTAATTACTACCGCGGATGAACTCGAACAAGATGAATGGAAGAACGAGTTCGCACTACACATACCCTAACTCGGTGATGTGCAACAACTACGGCGGCGTGGGGAGGAAGATGATCCGCGGCGGCGAAGAATGACTCCGGCGACCTCTTTCCGATAGCAAAGCGGCAAAGATGATCGACGTCGCCGAGCTCAAGGTGGAGCAGTGCGGTAGGGCTTCGGAAAGTGATGGTGGCGAAGAGGAGAAATGGATTTGGGGAAGGTTGGCGATGCGGTATATATATGCGAGGAGGAATAACTGCATCCGGTGAATCTGATCGAACGACCACAGTCGAAGGACTATTGCGATTCAATGGACCAGATAAAACGGCAGTTGATGAAGAGCACGTGGCAACCGTCATCAAAGATCGTGGTCCTGACTTGGGCAGGAAACCCCAAATTTTGGACGGCTTTCGCCAAAATGAATTAAGTTCGGAATGAACCTTTAACGTGGTCAAGAACACCAGATAGAGTTTTGTTACCAGATGAAATTTGAGCATTCATAACGGAACAACATAGAATAGAAGAGATAGAATAGAGGGAAAACAGGGTCCTTGGTATTTCACTCAGACAAAGAAACACAAACACCCGAGAGAAAAAAAAACTATGAGTGAAATACATTCGGACTAACACAAAATCCTTCAACCGAAAGACAACTCAACGAAGGGAAATTGTGGTGGCGTGACCCATCGTATAAGAACTGTAGACCCCGAGCATCGCACAATTATCATGGCACCCGGTTAGTCTAGTTCTTCGTTAATGTATTCACTCTCAGAAATAAAATTTCACTTTGTCAAAATTTTCAAACTCTTTGAGTGTTGTGCACCCATTCCTTTTGAGATGTGGAAGTGATGGTATGGGTGCCGAGTCCAGCTTACTGCACGTTTGCGGAATCTAGGATACTTAGCTCACACCATAACACACATAATCTTTTCTCATCTAGAGGCTTGGTGAAGATATCAGTGAGATTTTCTTCAGTATTGACGTGACTGATAACAATATCCTCTTTAGCAACATGATCACGAATAAAATGATGTCTGGTCGCAATATGCTTGGTGCGAGAATGCTGCACTAGATTGTGTGCAATTTTGATCGCACTCTCATTGTCGCAGAATAGAGGAATCTTCTTGACCTTGATGCCATAATCCTTCAGAGTCTACTTCATCCATAATAACTCAGTGCAACAAGCGCCAGCAGCAATATATTCGGCCTCAGCCGTAGAGAGAGACACACAATTCTGCTTCCTTGACGACCAACAAACCAAAGATCTACCGAGGAAATGGCATGTCCCTGAAGTAGATTTCCTGTCAACCCGGTCACCTGCATAACCTTAGTCTGAATATCCAATGAGATCAAACTGTGCTCCCTTAGGATACCATAAACCTAAGGTGGGGGTGTGAGCCAAATATCTCAAAATACGCTTGACTGTGATGCAATTCTTTCGGTGCATCTTGAAAATGAGCACACATACAAACACTCAACATAATATCAGGTCTGGATGCACATAGGTAGAGTAAAGAACCAATCATCAAACGATACACATCTGCGTCCAGCTGACCATTCGTGGGCATTGGAATTTTGTAGCCCTTCAGTTTGCAATCTTGCATTTTAAACTTCTTCAGACAGTCTCTCAGATATTTCTCCTGAGATTTGAAAATTCCGTTGTCCTATTGACGTATTTGCAGTCCGAGAAAGAACTTAAGTTCACCCATCGTAGACATTTGATATTTCTCGGACATCATTCGCCCGAACTCCATGCTGCAAGCATTGTTAGTACAGCCAAAAATAATATCATCCACATAAATTTGACACACGAATAGATCACCATCAATAGCACGAGTGAAAAGAGTGGAATCAGTGGATCCTGGCTTGAACCCTTTGTCGAGCAGAAACCTCTTCAAGGTGTCATACCAAGCTCGAGGGGTTTGTTTCAGCCCATATAGAGCCTTTTTCAACCTAAAAACTTTGTTAGGAACTGAGGGTTTTCAAATCCAGGTGGCTGCCTAACATATACTTCCTCATCAATTTCACCATTGAGGAAAGCACTTTTCACATCCATTTGATAAAGCAGGATATCATTGTAGTTTGCATAAGCGAGAAGAATACAAATTGCCTCAAGGCGAGCAACAGGAGCATATGTTTCACCGAAATCAATACCTTCTACCTATGTATACCCTTGAGCGACAAGACGTGCTTTGTTTCTCACAACAATGCCATTTTCATCTTGCTTATTCTGGAATATCCATTTTGTGCCGATAATATTGTGCTTCTTAGGATTCGGTTTGTCAACCAATTCCCATACATCATTCAATTCGAATTGCACCAACGCTTCTTGCATGGCATTCATCCAATTGGGATCATTCATGGCTTCCTCATACTTGGTAGGTTCTTTCAATGAGACAAAGGAGAAACTGCCATAGTAGTTAGCCAAACGAGTGCGAGAATGAGTTATGGGTCGATAACCTGGATTCTTGAGATCTTCGAGAATTAATGTAGGGTCAACTCGATTAGCCACTCGTGGGTGAGGATTTTCATCTTGATGATCATTTCCATTTTCCTCAGCACCAGCATCGGGATGAGCATTTGTGTCGCCATTTTCATCAGGATTGCCATTTTCATTGGCATTTGTATTCTGGTTGCCATTTGTGTTCGGAGTGGCATTTTCTTCGGCAGTGGCTTGGCGTGTTCTGCTTCAAGTCATGGGGGCATATCATCATCGGAAGAGTCATGTACATTTCCTTCAACTGGCCTGACGCTCCCAATGGCCATTTTTCGAATAGCATCCGAAATCGGTGGTTCATCTATCACATTAGGCAGGTGCTCCTTTTGGGAGCCGTTAGATTAATCAAACCGCACATTTACCGTTTCCATAACTTTCCCGTGGTGAGAGTTATAGACACGATAAGTATGCGAGTTCGATCCATAACAAAGAAGAAAACCTTCATGTGCCTTAGGTGCAAACTTAGAATTATGATTCATGTCATGAATATAGCAAGGTGCACCAAAAACACGTAAATAAGAAACATTTGGTTTCTTGCCAGTGATGAGCTCATATGAAGTTTTCTTAAGGAATTTGTGAAGATAAACACAATTCACAACATGACAAGAAGTGTTAATAGCATCAGCCCAGAAGCGAATAGGAGTTTTATACTCACTGAGCATTGTTCTTGCCATCTTGATGAGAGTTCTATTCTTTCGATCAACAACTCCATTCTGTTGGGGAGTGTATGCGGCAGAGAACTCAAGAGTTATACCATTTTCGTCGAGAAAATCTTCGATATGAGTATTTCTGAACTCAGTACCATTGTCGCTTCTGACAAGCTTAATTCGCACATCGTATTCATTTTGAGCCTTCTTGGCAAATATTTTGAAGATGTCTTGGGTGGTGGTTTTGTCTTCGAGAAAGAATACCCAAGTTAATGAGAGAAATCATCAACAATAACTAGACCATAATGAATGCCTCCAAAACTTGCATAGTTTTGAGGCTCGAATAAATCCATATGAAGAACTTCCAGAGGTATTGTTGTGGTCATGACAATTTCTGACGAATGATGCTTCTTGGCCAATTTACCGGCCTCACACGCACCACAGAGATGATCCTTGTCGAATTTTACATCAGCAATGCCACGGAGATGATTTTTCTTCATGAGAGTCTGCAAATTTCTCATACCTGCATGACCAAGTCTTCGGTGCCACATCCATCCTTCGGTTGCTTTTGCAAGCAAACAAGTTTGGACTGAGGGACCCTTAGAGAAATCCACAATATATAAATCACCATTTCTATTTTCCTTGAAGATGAAGGAATTGTTAGAGGCCATAAAGACGATGCATTTGGATATAGAAAATAGAACTAGCATGCCTAGATCACAAAGCTTGCCAACTGACATGAGATTGAATCTAAGAGACTGAACAAGTAAAACATCATCAATGTTCTTGTCTTTGGATATAGCAATTTTACCTAACTCAATTACCTTTCCTTTGTTGTTGTCGCCAAAAGTAATATACTTCTGAGATGAAGCAGTTACGTTGGGGTCGACAAACAACGACTTGTCTCCGGTAAAATGACTAGTGCATCCACTATCCATTATCCATTTGGTACACCCGGAGACATAGCCCTGCAGAGAATTAAGCTTTCTTAACCACCCACATCTTTGCAGGTGGCTTCGAAACAAGAGAGCGAGCAGGATATGATTTCTTTCGATAACCATAATTGTTACTCAAAGAAGTGCGAGCATAATCGAAGGAATAGGCATTGAAATTCTTTCCAGACAAATGAGTATAGTGGTTGAATGAGGTATGCATGTACTCATTCTGTCGAACTTCCTTAAGGAAGTAACGAGCATTTTTTGCCTGCATAGTTAGTAATGTAGTAATAGGCAATGCTTCGATAGTTTTCCTGGGCACCCAGATAGCTTTCTTTGGGGGGCCATTTCTGATGTTTGGTCCAACATAGCGAGCAACAGCCTCACCACGTTGGTTTTTGAACAACTTATAGTTGTCCAAAGAATCATCATAAGGGTATTCAGGGATAGGAGAGTCATATCCCGAAAGTAAAGCTGGAATGAGCGTTTTGCTCTTGGCAGGCACCCACATAGTGCAAGGATATTGATCAGGTTCCTAGTAGGAGCCATTTTCATTCAGTTTCCTTTCGAAGCCGATACCTTCTTTCCTGGGATTATTGTGAAGGATGGATTTCTTTGGAACATCACAAAGGGTTTGATGCCCTTTGAGAGACTTGAACATTCCTGTCTGAATAAGATCCTTCAACCTAGCAATCTCATCAGACACAGAACCATTTTCCTCGAGAGAGGGGTTAGCATTCACAGAAGATTCAGCATTTGATTCAGCATTGCTGCGTTCAAGGCATTTTAAGCAAGGTGGAATAAACACTTCAGGTTTCTCTTTGAGTTGTTGGGTGAGAAGAGAATTTTCCCTGATCAAGTCATCATGAGCCTCTCTCAGCGACTCGAGTTCCTGTTTCCTTTTCAGGTAATCATAAGTCAATCTCGCTTAGTCGGCCGAGAGAAAATCATGACAATTTGATAGTTCTTCCATTCGTGACTTGAGAGCGGAATCCTCTTCTGTCAACGACTGATTTTTCTCCATCTCCTCAACTAACCACCCTTCTGATTTCCTGAGGGTTTTCTCAATTTTCTCAAGAGAGTTTTGTTGTATATTAGCAATTTTGATCAGTTTAGTAGGACTGGATTAACGAGCTGCTCGGCTCGTTCGGCTTGTTATCATTAAGCTCGTTATCGTTAAGCTCGTTATCAATAAGCTCATTAATATTAATGAACTAAAACCTCTGTTCGGCTCGGTTCGTTATGAGCTCGTTATGCTCACGAGCGTTCACGAGTGCTTGTTAAGGTAATAAACAACATAGAAGAATCGCATTCCATTAAAAATCACAATGACATATATTACACAAAAGAATTCCATGATCCCATAAAAAATTCACAATGGCATAAATTAAACAAGGATGTTAAGGTAATAAACTACATAGTACATAGAAGAATCCCATGATCCCATCAAAAAATCACAATGGGTCAAACTATTGGAAATTATCGAGCTAAACAAGTTAGCTCACGAAACTCGTTTGCTCGATCGTTAAGCTCGTTAATATTAATGAGCAAAAAACACTGTTCAGCTTGGTTCATTAACTAACGAGCACGAGCCGAAATGAGCCGAACAATCGAGCGCTCATTATGCTCACGAGCTTCGAGCTTTTCATCCAGCCCTATAGTTTAGCATGGTCATCCTCATCTTATTGATCACTAGAGTGAACTTTATGATGTTTGGAGGATACCTTTTCTTTCGAAGCTTTGGCCATGAAGCAGTATGTGATACGTCTCCAACATATCTATAATTTATGAAGTATTCATGCCATGTTCACAACAATTTTATATGGTTTTGGCATGATTTGATTAGAACTAACCTGGACTAACGCTGTTTTCAGGAGAACTACCGTGGTGTCATTTTTTGTGCAGAAATAAAAGTTCTCGGAATGGGCTGAAAATTTACGGTGATTTTTCATGGACCAAAAGAGACCCCCGAAGCACCGGAGCTAGGCCAGGAAGTGACCGAGGAGGCCACAAGCCTGGGGGGCATGCCCACGCCCCTAGGGCGTGCCCCCCCCCCCACCTTGTGGGCCCCTCGGGCACCCCCTTGACATGAGACAAAATTCCTATATATTCCGTAACCTCCAAAAAGAACCCTAGAAGAGAAGTTCCGCCGACGCAAGCCTCTGTACCCACAAAAAATATATCTAGGCCCTCTCCGGCACCCTGCCGGAGGGGGCCATCATCACTGGAGGCCATGGACGACGAAGCCAAGGGGGGAGACTCTCTCCCCCTCTCTCCTGGTGGCGCCGGAGTGCTGCCGGGGGAATTGTCGCTGCGGTGATCGTCTTCATCAACGTCACCGTCTTCATCACCTCCCTCATCTCTTTTCAGTGGTCCACTCTTCCGCACCCCGCTGTAATCCCCTACTTGAACATGGTGCTTTATGCCACATATTATGATCCAATGATGTGTTGCCATCCTACGATGTTTTGAGTAGATTTCTTTTGTCTTTTGGGTTGATTGATGATCTACATTGGTTTGAGTTGTATGTTTTATTTTGGTGCTGTTCTATGGTGCCTTCCGTGCCGCGCACACGTGAAGGATTCCCGCTGCAGGGTGTTGCAATATGTTCATGATTCGCTTATAGTGGGTTGCTAGAGTGACAGAAGCTTAAACCCGAGTAAGGGGGTTGTTGAGTATGGGAGTAAAGAGGACTTGATATTTAATGCTATGGTTGGGTTTACCTTAATCATTTCTAGTAGTTGTGGATGCTTGCTACAGGTCCAATCATAAGTTCATATGATCCAAGTACGGAAAGTATGTTCGCTCATGCCTCTCCCTCATATAGAATTACAATAATGATTACCGATTTTGTTAACAATTGCCTATGATAATTCCGCATACCGATCCATCATTATTCCACACTTGATTTTTGTAATATGTTGTGATATATTCTAACTTTATGATAACAGCACATATTTTTATATTTTAGCTCTCCGATATCATGCAAAGTTATCCTCTTCATACCCACAACGTAGTTTTATTTCTCGTTTCTAGATGGAAGCAAACGTTCGGTGTACGTAGAGTCATATCAGTGGCAGATAGGACTTGAGAGAATATTGAAATTACCTTTAGCTCCTTGTGGGTTCGACACTCCATACTTATCACTTCCACCTTTGGAAATTGCTACGATGATTCCTTGCACTTGGGGATTATCAAGCTCTTTTCTGGAGCCATTGTCGGGGAGCAATAGCGTGGGGTTGATATTCTCGTGTGTGCTTGTTTGCTTTCTTCACTAATTAGATTTTGTTTTCCCTTTTGTTTTTGTTTTCTTTAGTTGTGGGTGATTTTTTTAAAGAATGTGAAATAGAAAAAATTCTACTTGCTTCTTATGCCTAAAAACTTTTTCAAAAAGAGAAGTGATTGGAAGGTTATGCATTGGAGAAGTGAGGGTCGACCTTGAACACTTGTGTTGATGCTCATGGAAACAATGTAGAATTTTTCATGGAAGTTTATCAAAAATAATTATCCCGTTGTATATATCCATTGTATTATAAAAATAATGTGCCAATATTTGGCTTTAGAATGATTAGATTGCTAGTTTGCTATGTGCGGTGCAAAAACAGAAACTTTGGCTGTAGTGCATAAATTTACATTTTTTACTGGAACATCAAAAGTTTCTGAATTTTTTACACAGTACTGATATGCAAATTTTTTATTTTTTCCTATTTTTCCAGAATTGTTGGAGTTACATAAGTATGGTAAATGTTCAGATTGCTACAGACTGTCCTGTTTTTGACAGATTCTGTTTTCTATGTGTTGTTCGTTTATTTTGATGAATCTATGGGTTGTATCGGGGGGTATGAACCATGATGAAGTTGGAATACAGTAGATATAATGCTAATATGAAATTGGAATGAGTTTACAACAGTACCTAAAAGTAGTGATTTGCTTTATTATACTAACGGGTCTTACAAGGGTTTTTGTTAAGTTTTGTGTGGATGAAGTGTTCGAAGATCGAGGAGTTATCGATATGAGAAGAATAAGGAGAAGCAAGATTTCAAGCTTGGGGATTCCCATGGCACCCCAAGTAAATATTTCAGTGATACTCAAGCATCTAAGCTTGGGGATGCCCCGGAAGGCATCCCATCTTTATTCTTCAACAATTATCGGCATGCCTCGGTTTTTGTTTTGTTCACATGATACGCATCTTTTGTGATTTTTTTTATTTTCCTTTATGCACCATGATAGTATGATTAGTCCTTCATTGATTTATAGAATGCTTGATGTGCTTCACTTAAATCTTTTGAGTATGGCTTTATAGAATGCTCTTTGTGCTTCACTTAAATCTTTTGAGTATGGCTTTATAGAATGCTTCGTGTGCCTCACTTATATATTTTGAGCTTGGATATTGGTCAATCTATATTAATTGTAGAATGCTCTATTAACTTCACTTATATCTTTTATAGTATGAATAAAATTATCATCGAAATTGGGCTTGGAAGAGTATCATTAAAATATCACTGCATAGCTAAAAAGCTTTAAAGAGAAGTTCTTGTTTAGAGACAACCTAATATTTATCCTTACTGTTTCTGTGTGTTCACATGATTAAGATACTTTATTAATCATGTTATATAGTTTTTTTTAATAAAGTGCCAAGTAAAGCCTTTGGGATGGTGTGGTTGATAGTTGATTTGATTCTGTGCAAAAATAGAAACTTTTGCGTCCAGTAACAGAATTGTTAAAACTCACTGGAACATGGAAAAACTCTGAATTTTTTACACAGGATTAATATATAAATGTTCTACGTTATCCTAAGTGTGAGCATAATTCAGATCTTTACAGACTGTTCTGTTTTTGACAGATTCTGTTTTCGATGCATAGTTTGTTTGTTTTCTAGTTTCTATGGCTTATATTGCTTAATATAAATTGTGGAAATTATAGAGTACAGTAGGCATTATGTGGAAACAATTATGAATCTTGTCTTTGACATTACCCAAGTGAATGATTTGTTTTATCATACTAACCCATCTCATGAAGTTCCATTAAGTTTTGTGTGATTGAAGTTTTCAAGTTTTGGGTGAGACATCGATATGAGATAAATGAAGAGTGGCTAGAACATAAGCTTGGGGATGCCCAAGGAACACCAAGGTAATATTCAAGGAAGAACCAAGCAACTAAGCTTGGGGATGCCCCGGAAGGCATCCCCTCTTTCGTCTTCAAAACTATGAGTATACCTTACTTGGAGCTATATTTTTATTCGTCACATGATATGTGTTTCGCTTGGAGTGTATTTTCATTTTACTAGCTGTTTGAATAAATCATTGGATCTGAAATCTTGAATGAGAGAGAGTCCTCACATGGCTATTTAACTATTTGACTACACATTGATCTTCACTTATATATTTTTGGAGTAGTTTTGTCATTTACTCTCGTGCTTCACTTATATCCTATGAGTAAATGGTTGAATGAATTGAATATCATAAATCTGAAATTATATATGTTTCATATGCTTATCCCATGGGGAGTAATGACTTCACATATAAGAAGTATAGGTGGTAAAATTTATTGAAAGTTAGCAAACTTAACATTGGTCACTTGAACAATTCATGAAAGAATATTGAAGGAAGAGATATTTCACATATAAATATACTATCTTGGACATCTTCTATGATTGTGAGCCCCATTAAGTATGTTCAAACTTGAGCAAATTAGTTGAAGTTGGAGAAGGAAGACAACGTAATGAGTTATGTTTGGGTATATTTGTATAGAAGTTATATTGTTATAGATCCTCCAACATGTGGTGCTTGCTTAGGATCTTTTGCTAGCCAAAAATTCGTACTAAGTAGAGATACTACTTGTGCATCCAAAAATCCTTAAACCCAGTTTCTTGCCATGAGTGTCCACCATATCTACCTATGGATTGAATAAGATCCTTCAAGTAAGTTGTCATCGGTGCAAAAAGCAATAAAAATTGCTCCTAATATGTATGATCTTTTATTGTAAGGGAAAGTAAGCATTGTACGAACTTGTGATGGTAAAGAAAGAAAAGTGACGGACTGCATAATAAAGGTTGATATCACAAAGGGCAATACAACATGACGTTCCTTTGCATTAAGGGTTTGCACATCCAAAAATAAAAAGCGCATGACAACATCTGCTTCCCTCTGCGAAGGGCCTATCTTTTACTTTCATGTATTTACTTTTATGCAAGAGTCAATAGTATTCCTTCTTATGTCAACCTCAATTATTCTTTAGTGGGCAAGCATCATGTTGTGGGGAAATATCCAAGCATATATGGCCATTCAAATATATTTGATCATGAATTATTATTGTTGACAATTATCTATATGATAAATAAGTTGGGAGGCGAAACATTAAGCTCCTATCTTTCTCTGTGTTCGACGGATGCTATTTGTACTAAAAATATGCTTTGAGTGTTAGCAATCATGTAAGACTATATGATAGTTGAGTATGTGGAATTTGCTAAATCAAAGCTCTTACATAGACCCTTCCTGAAAATAAGATGAATTGCAATTGTTTGGTGACTCAGAACATAGTTTGTTAGTTTTCAAGAAACTTTATGGTCTATACTTTAACATGTGAATAGCTTGTTACTTGATCATGAGAAGTTTTATGAGATGAGCTACTGTTTATGATATATAATGATGCTAGAAAAAGTGTTTGGGAACTATCACTGATCAAATTTATGCACTATGCTAGCATTCACACTTCATAAATTATTTCTTTTATCATTTACCTACTCGAGGACGAGCAGGAATTAAGCTTGGGGATGCTGATACATCTCCAACGTATCTATAATTTATGAAGTATTCATGCCATGTTCACAACAATTTTATATGGTTTTGGCATGATTTGATTAGAACTAACCCGGACTAATGCTATTTTCAGCAGAACTACCGTGGTGTCATTTTTTGTGCAGAAATAAAAGTTCTCGGAATGGGCTGAAAATTTATGGTGATTTTTTATGGACCAAAAGAGACCCCCGAAGCACTGGAGTTGAGCTAGGAAGTGACCGAGGAGGCCACAAGCCTAGGGGGCGCTCCAACCCCCCTAGGGCGTGCCCCTCGGCTTGTGGCCCCCTCGGGCACCCCCTTGACATGAGACCAACGCCAAAAATTCCTATATATTCCGTAACCTCCAGAAAGAACCCTAGAAGAGAAGTTCCGCCGTCGCAAGCCTCTGTACCCACGAAAAAACAATCTAGGCCCTCTCCGGCACCCTGCCGAAGGGGGCCATCATCACTGGAGGCCATGGAGGAGGAAGCCAGGGGGGAGACTCTCTCGCCCTCTCTCTTGGTGGTGCCGGAGTGCTACCAGGGGAATCATCGCTGCGGTGATCGTCTTCATCAACATCACCGTCTTCATCACCTCCCTCATCTCTTTGCAGAGGTTCACTCTTCCGCACCCCGCTGTAATCCCCTACTTGAACATGGTGCTTTATGCCACATATTATGATCCAATGATGTGTTGCCATCCTATGATGTTTTGAGTAGATTTATTTTGTCTTTTGGGTCGATTGATGATCTAGATTGGTTTGAGTTGTATGTTTTATTTTGGTGCTGTCCTATGGTGCCTTCCGTGACGCGCACACGTGAAGGATTCCCGCTGTAGGGTGTTGCAATATGTTCCTGATTCGCTTATAGTGGGTTGCTAGAGTGATAGAAGCTTAAACCCGAGTAAGGCGGTTGTTGCGTATGGGAGTAAAGAGGACTTGATATTTAATGCTATGGTTGGGTTTACCTTAATGATTTCTAGTAGTTGCAGATGCTTGCTAGAGGTCCAGTGATAAGTTCATATGATCCAAGTACGGAAAGTATGTTAGCTCATGCCTCTCCCTCATATAGAATTATAATAATGATTACCGGTCTTGTTAACAATTGCCTAGGATAATTCCGCATACCGATCCATCATTATTCCACACTCGCTTTTTGTAATATATTGTGATATATTCTAACTTTATGATAACAACACTTATTTTTATATTTTAGCTCTCCGATATCATGCAAAGTTATCCTCTTCATACCCACAACGTAGGTTTATTTCTCATTTCTAGATGGAAGCAAACGTTCGGTGTACGTAGAGTCATATCAGTGGTAGATAGGACTTGAGAGAATACTGATCTTACCTTTAGCTCCTTGTGGGTTCGACACTCCATACTTATAACTTCCACCTTTGGAAATTGCTACGATGATTCCTTGCACTTGGGGATTATCAGTATGTAGGAGATTCATTGTTGCTTGAATGATTCTTGAAGAAGTTTGATGCAGGGGTGGAGGCACATGCTATACCAGCCATGCCAGAATCATAATCCTCATCAGAATCATCAGCTTCTTCGGAGCCAGATGACTCTTCTTCATCGGAGTCCATTTCCTTGCCGATATATGCCTTGGCCTTGCGAGAGGTATTCTTGGGGTTGGAGGAGGACTTGGAGGGATTCCTTGAGGAAGATCTGGACGAAGACTTGGAGGCAGAGCCGTCCTTCTTCTTGAAGAACTTCTTCGTTTTCTTCTCATCATTGGAGTCGTAGTTCTTGCTCTTACCTTTGCCATGGTTGTTTCCTGAATCATATCTTCCACTGGCACGGATTTCAGCTTCCCAAAGAGGGCAGTCTGAAATAAAATGTCCTGGCTTTTTGTACTTGAAGCAGGTGTAATCTCTGGTAGGTTTTGATGAAGATTTTGAACCACCAGAGTTGATGGATCCTTTCTTTTGAAACTGGTTCTTCCTGTGAAGGTTCTGGAATCTTTTCGTGATTAATGCGAGATCTTTGTTGATCCTTTCTGGGTCATCTGAATCTTCTTCGGCATTTCCTTATGAGGAAGAATTAGCCACAGCCTTGAGAGCATGAAATTTGCGGTGACTTGAGCCATAGAGATCTTTCTTTTCTTCTTCTTGTTCCTCGTGGGTGTTTAGCCTTTCCATGATATCAGCAGAGTCGAGAATTTTGAAATCAGCTCATTCCCTAATCATCATAACTAGTGTGTCGAATGAGCTATCAAGAGATCAGAGCAGTTTCTTCACAACTTCGTGGTCAGTGATGTCTTTGGCGCCGAGACCTTGCAGCTCGTTTGCAGTGTCACTCAGATGATCGAAAGTTTGCTGACAGCTTTCATTTCTGATTCGCTTGAACCGATTGAACTTTGCCTGAAGAGTATCAATGCGAGCTTCTTTCTGAGTTGAAACACCCTCATTTATCTTTTCGAGAATGTCCCACAATTCCTTTGCGGTTCACACTAACGACAGCGAAGAAATTGAGCATGAGAGAGATGGCCACCAATTTCATCTTTAGCTTGAGCGTCCATCTGAATGAGTTTCTTCTCGTGGTCAGTGGGGACCTAGGGCACTTCAACCATGAATCCAGTCTGCACCACGTTCCACATATCATCATCAATAGCTTGAAGACGGATCTTCATCTTCTCTTTCTAGAAGGGATAGTCCATCGCATCGAAGATGGGAATCTTGAGGTGCGACTTGTAGCTCACTGAAGACATACTTAAACTCCAAGGCGGTTAGACCAAAATGAGCAGAGTCAAGGAGTACCTTGCTCTGATACCAATTGTAGGAATGAAGTATGTCTACCAGAGGGGGGTGAATGGGAGTTTTAAAATTTCTTCGGAAATATCAAAACTCTCGGAACCCAGCAGCGGAGTGAATGAAAACAGAGTACAGCGAGCGAATACAAACTAATGAATGGAAACTAAAATGATGCATCGAGACAAATCACATGATTGAAACAGTTCGAATGTAAAGAGGAGATGCAGAGGTAACCAGTGATGCTCGATGGCGAAAAATTTTGGTAGACCAGTTCGCCCTTCTGCAAAAGGACTATGTCTGGTTGGAGGGGTTGTGACTTAACACGGAAGATAAACTCTCTTCGCCCTATTCTCCTCGACAATTGGTTCGTCAACCAATGTCGATCACTCATGATAGATACTTGAGGCGATCTATGAACCTTTACAGACCGCTTCTTCGAGAACCACAATTACTCTTGGTCTCTGAAGAAATTGACACCTAACCGTCTAGAGAGTTGGCAGCTCTCAAGAGTAATAGGCGGAGCGTACTGGACTTCGATTCGAGTGATGTTGAACCACTATCTAATTTTTCAGCTCTAGGGGTTTTCTCTTGGTGGATTTTAAAACTCAAATCACTCACGAGAGGGGGTTGCTCAGCAATTTCACAATCAAATGGAGCAGCCACCAAACAATGCCGGTGCAGGGTGGCTATTTATAGCCGCAGCCTTCCTGGTGGGAATTGACCATTTTGGACACGCTATCCAGCCAATGGCCAACCTACACATTCACAACGGTCGGATTTTAAGAGCAACGGTAACATTACTTGAGGACCAAGTAATGTTAACTCCTCGGCCAGAGACAAATCTCTCGCATCAAAGAAGATCATGGTCTCTTGCTGGCAAGTATTTCCTCGGAACACAAAGAGATTTCTCTTGCAACTTTCATAGGAATTGGGTTTAGCATGAGAGAATCAAAGCTTCGAACGCTACACCCCTCTTAGTAGTACGGTGGTCCTATGACTCAATAAAGAGGAGAGAAATAACGAAATAAATGCTACATCTTCACTTCGTCTTCAATCTTCTCGGTCGCAGTCACTTTCTTCGAACGAGCACCGAACCAATTGCTCCACGTCTGCAATTTTTGAGGGGTCACTCTTGTTAACATAATCTTCAATGATAAGCTTCACTGCCACGCAGGGGATTATCTTTGGTGTTTGGATCAAACTCCTCTTGATTCCAGGGACCTGTTACTCTGTGTGCACTAGCAAACACATAAGTCCCTTACTGTTTATGTCAACAAACTCCAAAACATAAGGAGGCAAATTATTGCACCAACAAATACATACTGATGTATGCAGTCCAATGAGTGTTGAAGCACGAGGTGGATATCGTTATTTTCTTACCTTCACAGATTATTTGAGTAGATAGGGGTATATTTACTTGATGAAATACACGTCTGAAATTTTGAAAAGTTCAAGCAATTTTAGAGTGAAGTTGGAGATCATCATGACAAGAAGATAAAATGTCTACAATATGATCGTGGAGGTGAATATCCGAGTTACGAGTTTGGTATACATTTAAGACAATGTGGAAATTGTTTCACAACTCACGCCACCTAGAACACCACAGTACTCTATCGGATATAGTGCAATCTATGATGTCTCTAACTGATTTGCCATAGCCATTTTGGGGTTATGCATTAGAGACAGCTACATTCACTTTAAATAGGGCACCATCTATATCCGTTGAGACGACACCGTATGAGTTATGGTTTGGCAAGAAACCTAAGCTGTCGTTTCTTAAAGTTTGGGGATGCGACACTTATGCCTGATAAGCTCAAACCCAAGGCAGAGAAGTGCGTCTTCATAGGATACCCTAAGGCAACAATTGGGTATACCTTCTATCACAAATCCGAAGGCAAGGTCTTTATTGCGAAGAATGGATCCTTGCTAGAGAAGGAGTTTCTCTGGAAAGAAGTGAGTGGGAGGAAGGTAGAACTTGATGAGGTTATCGAACCTTCACTTGAATTGGAACGTAGTGCAGCGCAGAAAGGTGTTCCTGTGATGCGTACACCAATTTAAGAGGAAGCTCATGATGATGATCATGAAACTTACCGAACCTCGTAGGTCGACAAGGACACGTACTACCCCGAGTGGTACAGTGATCCTGTCTTGGAAGTCATGTTGTTAGACAACAATGAGCCTACAAACAATGAGGAAGCGATGATGGGCCCGGATTTCCCTAAATTGCTAGAGGCCATAAAATCTGAGATAGGATCCATGTATGAAACCAAGTATGCACTTTGGTAGACTTGCCCGATAATCGGCAGGCCATTGAGGACAAATGGATATTTTAGAAGAAGACATACGCGATGGTAATGTCACCATCTATGAAGCTCGACTTGTCGCACAGAGGTTTCCAGCAAGTTTAAGGAGTTGACTATGATGTGACTTTCTCACCCGTAGCAATGCTAAAGTCTGTTAGGATTATGTTAGCAATTACTGCATTTTTTATTATGAAATCTGGTAGATGGATGTCAAAACAGTGTTTCCTTAACGATTTCCTTAAGGAAATGTTGTATATGATGCAACCGGAAGGTTTAGTCAATCCCAAGGATGCTAAAAGATATGCAAGCTCCAGCGATCCTACTATGGACTGGTGCAAGCATCTCAGAGTTGGAATATACGCCTTGATGAGGTGATCAAAGCTTTTGGGTTTATACGAAGTTTATGAAGAAACTTGTATTTAGAAGAAAGTGAGTGGGAGCTCTATAGCATTTCTGTTAATATATGTAGATGACATATTGTTGATTGGAAATGATGTAGAATTTCTAGAAAGCATAAGGGTTGTTTGAAAGGAGTTTTTCAAAGGAAGACTTGGGTAAAGCTACTTACATATTGGGTATCAAGATCTACAGAGATAGATCAAGACGCCTGAAAAGACTTTCACAGAGCACAGACCTTGACAAGATTTTGAAGGCATTCAAAATGGATCAGCCAAAGAAGGAGTTCTTTCCTATATTGTAAGGTGTGAAGCTGAGTAAGACTCAAAGCTCGACCATGACAGAAGAAAGAGAAAGGATGAAGGTCGTCCCCTATGCCTCAGCCATAGGATCTATAATGTGTGCCATGCAGTGTACCATACCTGATGTGTGCCTTTTGATGAGTCTGTCAAGGCGTACAAGAGTGATCCAGGAGTGGATCACTAGACAACAGTCAAAATTATCCTTAGGTACCTAAAGAGGACCAAGGAAATGTTTCTTAGTTATGGAGGTGATAGAGTTCATCGTAAAGGTTTACATCGATGCAAGCTTTTACACCGAACTGGATGACTCTGAGTCACAAACCGGATACATATAGTGGAGCAGTCATTTGGAATAGCTCCAAGTCGAGCGTGGTAGCAGCATCTATTGTATGACATAGATATTTGCTAAGTACACACATATCTGAATGTTGCAGACCCATTAACTAAAACCTCTATCACGAGCAAAACATGATCAAACCCTAGAACTCATTGGGTGTTAATCCCATAGCGATGTGAACTAGATTATTGACTCTAGTGCAAGTGGGAGACTGTTGGGAATATGCCCTAGAGGCAATAATAAATTGGTTATTATCATATTTCCCTATTCATGATAAATGTTTATTATCCATGCTAGAATTGTATTGACCGGAAACTTAAATACATGTGTGGATGCATAAACAACACCATGTCCCTAGTGAGCCTCTACTAGACTAGCTCGTTGATCAAAGATGGTTAAGGTTTCCTAACCATAGACATGAGTTTTCATTTGATAAAAGGGATCACATCATTAGGAGAATGATGTGATGGACGAGAGCCAACCATAAGCTTAGCATACGATCATTTCACCTAGTTTTTGCTAAAGCTTTCATCATGTCAAGTATTTATTCCTTATACCATGAGATCGTGCAACTCCCTCACACCGAAGGAATACTTAGTGTGCATCCAAACGTCACTTCATAACGGGGTGATCATAAAGGTGCTCTACAGGTATCTCCAAAGGTGTTTGTTGGGTTGGCAGGGATCGAGACTGGGATTTGTCACTCCATATGACGGAGAGATATCTCTAGGCCCTCTCGGTAATACAACATCACAAGAAGCTTGCAAGCATGTGACTAATGAGTTTAGTCATGAGATCTTGTATTACAAAATGATTAAAGAGACTTGCACGTAACGAGATTGAAGTAGGTATGGAGATACCGACGATCAAATCTCGGGCAAGTAACATGTCGCTCGACAAAGGGAATTGTATACATGATTAATTGAATCCTTGACATAGTGGTTCAACCGATAAAGTTCTTCGTTGAATATGTAGGAGTCAATATGGACATCCCGGTCCCGCTATTGGTAATTGATCGGAGAGGAGTCTCGGTCATGTCTGCATGATTCTCGAACCCGTAGGTTCACACACTTAATCTTCGGTAACGCTAGGGTAGTATTGGGATATTAATGGCACGAACCGAATATTTTTCGGAGTCTCGGATGAGAGCCTGGACATCACGAGGAGTTCCGAAATGGTCTAGATGTAAAGATTTATAGACGGAAAGTTGTTATCGGGGTTCCGGAAAAAGTTCAGTTTTTTCGGTATTGTACCGGGAAGCTTCCAAAAGGTTTCGAAGGATTCTGGAGGGGTACAGAAGTCCACAAGTGGATTCCACCAGCCCCTAGGGCGTGCATGAGCTGTAGGGGGGCACCTGGCCTTATTGGGCCAGGCGCACCAGCCCCCACAAGGCCCATGCGCCTGGGAAGGAGAAACCCTATGTGGGAGGGAGTCGACTTGCCTTGGGCGGCAAGTTTCCTCCCTTGGCCGCCTCCCGTCCTTGGAGGAGGGGCTAGGGTTGCGCCCCCAGCCCTCCCACACCCCTATATATAGTGACAAGGGGGCACAAGGGCTAGACACACCAAACACGAGCCTCCTCTCTCTCCCGATAAGCCTCCACCTTGATCCGTCAGCGCTTGGCGAAGCCCTATCGGTACTCCGCTGCCATTACCACCACCACGCCGTCGTGTTGGTTTAGATCTCATCTACCTATTCTCCCTCTCTTTCTGGATCAAGAAGGAGGATACATCACCGAGCCGGACATATGCTAAACTAGAAGGTGCCGCACATGCGATGCTTGGATCGGATTGGATCGCGACTCGAGTACGACTACGCCAACCATGATCTCTAGATCGTTAACGCTTTTTGTCTACAAGGGTATGTAGACACCTCTCCCTCTCATTGCTATGCATCTCCATAGATAGTTCTTGGGTGTTCGTAGGAATTTTTTTTGTTTTCCATGCTTCGTTCCCCAAGAGTGTCATGAGCTAGGTCTATGCATACATGAGATATGCAAGAGTAGAACACAAAGTAGTTGTGGGCGTTGATGTTCAGATTGCTTACCTCTATTTGTCTTATTTGGGTTCGGCGGTATTGTGGGATGAAGCGGCCTGGACCAACCTTACTTGTCCTTGCACAAGAGACCGGTTCCACCGACAAACATGCAACTTGTATTGCATAAAGGTGGTTGGCGGGTGTTAGTCTCTCCCACTTTAGTTGAACTTGATTTGACATTAGCAATCCTTGTAGAAGGTTAAATGGCAACTTGAATATCACTATTGTGGCTTTGCGTAGGTAAGGACGGTTCTTGCTGCCCATAGCAGCCACGTAAAACTTGCAACAACAAAGTAGAGGACGTCTAACTTGTTTTTGCAGGCCATGTTGTGATGTGATATGGCCAAGACGTGATTTTTTATATGGTTGATGTATGAGATGATCATGTTTTGTAATAGTTTTTCACGACTTGCATGTCGATGAGTACGGCAACCGGGAGGAGCCATAGGGTTGTCTTTAATTTATTGTATGACATGCGTGTCAATCATTAAACGCCATGTAGTTGCTTACTTTATCGCTATGCGTTAGTAATAGTTATAGAAGCAATAGTTGGCGAGGCAACCACGTGATGACATGATGATGGAGATCATGGTGTCATGCCGGTGACGTTGGAGATCATGCCGGTGCTTTGGAGATGGAGATCAAAAGCATAAGATGATGATGGCCATATCATGTCACTTATTGATTGCATGTAATGTTTATCTTTTATGCATCTTATTTTGCTTAGGACGACGGTAGCATTATAAGATGATCCCTTCACTTAATTTTAAGATAAAATGTGTTCTCCCTAAGTATACACCGTTGTGGAAATTCGTCGTTTCGAAGCACCTCGTGATGATTGGGTGTGATAGACTCTTTGTTCGCATACAACGGGTGTAAGCCAGTTTTGCACATGCAGAATACTTGGGTTAAACTTGACGAGCCTAGCTTGTAAAGACATGGCCTTGGAACATGGAAGACCGAATGGTCGAACATGATTCATATAGTAGATGTGATCAACATGGAGATGTTCACCATTGAAACCACCTCATCTCACGTGATGATCGAACTTGGGTTGGTGAATTTGGATCATGTAACACTTACAACCCGAGGGATGTTGATTTAAGTGGGAGTTCATTAGTAATTTGTAACTGAACTAATTATCATGAACATAGTCAAAATGTCTTTGCAAATTAGGTTGTAGATCAAGGGCTCATGTTGTAGCTGCCCTGAATTTTTAATACGTTCCTAGAGAAAACTAAGTTGAAAGATGATGGAAGCAACTATGTGGACTGTGTCCATAATATGAGGATTGTCCTCACTGCTACACAGAAGGCTTATGTCCTTGATGCACCGCTCTGTACGCCACCCCCTCCAGCGTTGTCTGTGGATATTGTGAACGTCTGGCAGGCACGTTCTGATGACTACTCGATAGTTCAGTGCACCATGTTTTATGGCTTAGAACCGGGGCTCCAAAGACGTTTTGAGCACCATGGAGCATATGAGATGTTCCAAAAGCTGAAATTGGTATTTTAGGCCAATGCCCGAGTTGAGAGTTATGAATCCTTTGACAAGTCCTTTGGCTGTAAGATGGAGGAGAACAGCTCAGTCAGTGAGCATGTGCTCAGAATGTCTGGGTACTACAATCACTTGAATCAGTTGGGAGTTAATCTTCCAGATGAAGTAGTGATTGATAGAGTTCTCCAGTCACTGCCACCAAGCTACAAGAGCTTCGTGATGAACTATAACATGCAAGGGATGGAGAAAACGATCCCTGAGCTATTCGCGTAGCTTAAGGTCACAGAAGTAGAAATCTAGAAGGAGCATCAAGTGTTGATGGTTAATAAAGACCACTAGTTTCAGGAAGGGCAAGGGCAAGAAGGGAAATTTCAAGAATGGCAAGCCAGTTGCCACTCCAGTGAAGAAACCCAAGTTTGGAGCCAATCCTGAGACTGAGATCTTCTATTGTAAGGGGAACGGTCACTGGAATAGGAACTGCCCCAGATACATGGAAGATAAGAAGGCTGGCAACGTCAATAAAAGTATATTTGATATACATGTTATTGATGTGTACCTTACCAGTGCACATAGTATCCCCTGGGTATTTTATACCGGTTTACTTGCTAATATTAGTAACTCGAAACACTGCGGAATAAAAGGAGACTATCTAAGGACGTGATGACGATGCGCGTTGGATGCTTCTCCAAGGTTGATGTGATCACCATCAGGACGCTCCCTCTACCTTCGGGATTAGTTTTAAACCTAATAAATGTTATTTGGTGCCTGTGTGGAGGTGAATATTTGAGTTATGAGTTTGGTATGCATTTAAGACAATGTGGAAATTGTTTCACAACTCACGCCACCTGGAACACCATAGTGTAATGGTGTGCTCGAATGTCGTAACCATACTCTATTGGATATAGTGTGTTCTATGATTCTCTTACCGATTTTCCACTACCATTTTGGGCACCATCTAAATCCGTTGAGACGACACCATATAAATTATGGTTTGTAGCCATCGTTTCTTAAAGTTTGGGGATGCGACGCTTATGCCTGATAAGCTCGAACCCAAGGCGGAGAAGTGCGTCTTCATAGGATACCCTAAAGCAACAATTACCTTCTATCACAAATCCGAAGGCAATGTCTTTGTTGCGAGGAATGGATCCTTTCTAGAGAAGGAGTTTCTCTCAAAAGAAGTGAGTGGGAGGAATGTAGAAATTTATGAGGTTATCGAACCTTCACTTGAATTGGAAAGTAGTGCAGCAGACAAAGGTGTTCCTATGATGCGTACATCGATTGAAGAGGAAGCTAATGATGATGATCATGAAACTTCAGGTCAAGTCACTACTCAACCTCGTAGGTCAACAAGGACACGTACTGCCCCGAGTGGTACGGTGATCCTGTCTTGGAAGTCATGTTGTTAGACAATGATGAGCCTACGAACAATGAGGAAGCGATGATGGGCCCGGATTTCGAAAAATGGCTAGAGGCCATAAAATCTGAGATAGGATCCATGTATAAAACCAAGTATGGACTTTCGTAGACTTGCCCGATGACCGGCATGCCATTGAGGACAAATAGATCTTTTAGAAGAAGACAAACGCGATGGTAATGTCACCATCTATGAAGCTCGACTTGTCGCAAAGAGGTTTCCGACAAGTTCAAGGAGTTGACTACGATGTGACTTCCTCACCAGTAGCGTTGATAAAGTCTGTTAGGATTATGTGAGCAATTACTGCATTTTTATTATGAAATCTGGCAAATGGATGTCAAAACTGTGTTTCCTTAAGGAAAGGTTGTATATGATGGAACCAGAAGGTTTTGTCAATCCCAAGGATGCTAAAAGGTATGCAAGCTCCAACGATCCTACTATGGACTGGTGCAATTATCTCAGAGTTGGAATATACGCTTTGATGAGGTGATCACAGCTTTTGGGATTATACGAAGTTTATGAAGAAACTTGTATTTACAAGAAAGTGAGTGCGAGCTCTATAGCATTTCTGATAGTATATGTAGATGACATATTATTGATTGGAAATGATGTAGAATTTTTGGAAAGCATAAGGGTTTTTTGAGAGGAGTTTTTCAAAGGAAGACCTGGGTAATGCTGCTTACATATTGGGCATCAAGATGTATAGAGATAGATCAAGACGCTTGATAAGACTTTCACATAGCACATACCTCGACACGATTTTGAAGGAGTTCAAAATGGATCAGTCAAAGCAGGTGTTTTTTCTATATTGTAAGGTGTGAAGCTGATTAAGACTCAAAGCTCAGCCACGGCAGAAGAAAGAGAAAGGATGAAGGTCGTCCCCTATGCCTCAGCCATAGGCTCTATAATGTGTGTCATGCTGTGTACCATACCTGATGTGTGCCTTCCCATGAGTCTGGCAAGGGGGTACACGAGTGATCCAGGAGTGGATCACTGGACAACGGTCAAAATTATCCTTACGTACCTAAAGAGGACTAAGGAAATGTTTATCGGTTATGGAGGTGATAAAGAGTTCGTCGTAAAGATTTACGTCGACGCAAGCTTTGACACCGATCGGGATGACTCTGAGTCGGAAACCGGATACGTATAGTGGAGCAGTCATTTGGAATAGCTCCAAGTGGAGCATGGTAGCAACATCTACCGTATGACATAGAGATTGGCAAAGTACACACAAATCTGAATGTTGCAGACCCGTTGACTAAAACCTCTCTCACAAGCAAAACATGATCAAACCCCCAAACTAATTGGGTGTTAATCACATAGCAATGTGAACTAGATTATTAACTCTACTACAAGTGGGAGACTATTGGAAGTATGCCCTAGAGGCAATAATAAATTGGTTATTATCATATTTTCCCTGATCATGATAAATGTTTATTATCAATGCTAGAATTGTATTGACCGGAAACTTAAATACATGTGTGGATACGTAAACAACACCGTGTCCCTAGTGAGACTCTACTAGACTAGCATGTTGATCAAAGATGGTTAAGGCTTCCTAACCATAGACATGAGCTATTATTTGATGAAAGGGATCACATCATTAGGAGAATGATGTGATGGACGAGACCCAACCATAAGCGTAGCATATGATCGTTTCACCTAGTTTTTGCTACAACTTTCATCATGTCAAGTATTTGTTCCTTAGACCATGCGATCATGCAACTCCTGGACACCGGAGAAATACTTAGTGTGCATCCAAACGTCAATTCGTAACTGGGTGATCATTAAGGTTCTCTACAGGTATCTCTGAAGGTGTTTGTTGGGTTGGCACGGATCGAGACTGGGATTTGTCACTCCGTATGACAGAGAGATATCTCTGGGCCCTCTCAGTAGTACAACATCATAAGAAGCTTGCAATCATCTGACTAATGAGTTTAATAACTGGATCTTGTATTAAAAAATGTGTAAAGAGACTTGCCAGTAATGAGATTGAACTAGGTATGAAGATACCGACGATCGAATCTCGGGCAAGTAACATATCGCTCGACAAAGGGAATTGTATATGGGACTAATTAAATCCTGGAGATAGTGGTTCAACCGATAAAGATCTTCATTGAATATGTAGGAGTCAATATGGACATCCCGATCCTACTATTGGTTATTGATCGAAGAGGAGTCTCGGTCATGTCTACATGATTCTCGTACCAGTAGGGTCACACACTTAACGTTCGGTAACGCTAGGGTAGTATTGAGATATTAATGGCACGAACCAAATATTGTTCGGAGTCTCAGATGAGATCCTGGACATCACGAGGAGTTCCAGAATGGTCTGGAAGTAAATATTTATATATGGAAAGTTGTTATTGGGGTTCTGGAAAAAGTTCAGTTTTTTTCGGTATTGTACCGGGAAGCTTCCAGAAGGTTCTGGAGGATTCTGGAGAGGTCCGGAAGTCCACAAGTGGATTCCACCAACCCCTAGGGAGTGCATGGGCTATAGGGGGGCGCCCTAGCCTTATTGGGCTAGGTGCACTAGCCCCCACAAGGCCCATTCGCCTGGGAAGGAGAAACCCTAAGTGGGAGGGAGTCCACTTGCCTTGGGAGGCAAGTTTCCTTCCTTGGCCACCTCCCCTACTTGGAGGAGGGGCTAGGGCTTCCCCTAGCCCTCCCACACCCCTATATATAGTGGGGAGGGAGCACAAGGGCTGGACACACAAAACCCAAGCCTCCTCTCTCTCCCGATATGCCTCCACCTCGATCCGCCAGTGCTTGGCGAAACCCTGCCAGTGTTCCGCTGCTGTCGTGGTTTTGTCATGGCAGATGTTCTCGTGAAAGGACTTAGTCATGAGGCCATCATTTCTAGGTGATTTCTTGAACGAGATTGATCAGAATCGAGAGACAAGGGTTTACCCAGGTTCGGCCCCTCATGATGGAGGTAAAAGCCTACTCCTGCTTGATTGATATTGATGATGGTGATCTCGATTACAAGGGTGCATATTAGCTAGCCTAGTATTCGAGAGATTGTCACTTAGTCCTTTCTGCCTCAGGGGCTCCCCTTTATATAGGCGAGGCCCTGGGCTTACAACAGAGTCTGGGTCATATTGCGATCCTTAACTCAACACGCTTCCTACTTGTATTGTTTTCCAAGTAAGGAAACCTCAGGTGGTGCCTTGTACTTCTGGGCCTTAAACCACCGTCTTCAAGTGCTGGGCCCTAAGTTGGCCCACTTCATGAACCGCCTCGAAGGTCTTGAGATCTTAGACGTGTTGCCCATCTTGATTCTGCATTGTAAGTCGCCACTTAAATGACCTGACTCATCATGGCGGGTCATATTGTGGGGTTATATCCCCAACATTGGCCCCCGGATTGATTTGAAATTATTCATGTCAATCTTTAACCTGATGAACATCTTGAGCTGCCTTCCTTTTCTTGGAACTGCTTCATTGCCGGGTTAAGGATTCCGGCTTATGATAATTCACACTTCTTTTTTTTCCAAGTCCTCAAATCATGATGTCATCTTCCGGATTTCCAGGAACTGTAGCATGACTTCATAACGAATCTTTGAGTATATCACTTGAGCCCGAAAATTGAGGCATCCATTACTCAAAGAAGTTTCTATGCCTCCTCAATTATCACGCCTACCTTTTCCTCTTCTCTCCATCTTATAAATACACCCAACGGGGTTTCTTTTTCACTTTTACCGCTTCTCTATCGTCACTTCTTCTTCTTCCTCACACCTCATCCACTTGCGACCACAGCTCTGCCGTCGCGTGACCTCAAGTGCTCCGGCAACCCCGACTGCTTCCTCAATGTTACACGCGTCGCCGAAGAAGCCTCTCAAGAACAGCTCCAAAGCTTCTGGCTTGTTCAGGTAAATCTCATTGCCCCCTTCTAGATCTGCAGTAGCTTACCCAGTTCATCGGTGTTCTTCGGTGTTCGTTGTTGGATTTCGGATTCCACAAACCCTTGAGGTTCGAACTCTGGGGTGCGTGCGAAGAACTCGTCCTCCCCAGTCTGCCTACTCACTAATCTCACAGCCTAGCTCGACGAACTGTAAGGAAAAGAGACACATCAGTTTACCCAGGTTCGGGCCACCTTGCGGTGTAAAACCCTACTCCTGCTTTGTGGTAGATTGGCCTCGAGGGGCTGAGGATGAACTAGTACAGTGGCGAACAGCCTCAGGAGGAGATGTGTTCTTGAGCTCGAGTGAGCTGGTGGGGTGAGGGTGACTTGAGTGATCCGTCCGGGGGTCCGATCCGATCCCACTCTACGCTGGTGGCTAAGTCCTATTTATAGTGGCCTTGGTCCTCTTCCCAAATGAAAGGCGAGAAGGGATCCCACAACGGCCAAATTTGAAGGGAGACAACTAGTACATGTTATCCTGACAAAATTAGTCTTCACCTGCAAAAGCCTCTGGTTGTGACGCCGTGGTGGGCTCGGTGATGACCTCCGTCCTGCTGTCCTGGCGGTCTTGGTCTTGTTGCACGGGAATGGAAACCTTTGGCTAATTCCTTAGGACTCCGCGCCTGCGCTTGCCTCTTTAGCACCAAAGAGGGAACTGGTACACTGCGCCCGCTGGCGCCCGCCTGGCCTTGGTCATCATGGCTCATGTCATCCGGACCTCACGAGGTGAAGCTTGCATAGAGATCTTCGCTCCTCGGGAGCCAGCCTGAGGAGGCCGCTCCTCGTGGAGGTCTTGGTGTCGTCCGTCTCGCGAGGCTTGGCCCCTCGCGAGGGTCTTGAGTTGTTGTTGCTGAAGCTGGGCCATACCAGGCCGTCGATGGAGCCACGCCATGGGCCGCAGGCAGGCAAGTCTGGGTACCCCCGTTCCCAGAACGCCGACAGTAGCCCCCGGGCCCAAGGCGCGCTCGAAATTGGCTTCGAGGCGAAGCCAAGGGGCAAGTGTGGAGCGCCGCGGGCCCTAACCGCCTGCGGCCTTGGTCGACGCGTGGCGATTGATGGAACATGGGCGTCTCCGCTTCCCAACGCCGCCTCGGCAACTGTCCCTGGCTGACAAAAAGGCTGGTGCTTGCCGCTGAGCCTTCATTGCCTTCCTTCCATCTTGCTCCAGATCCCCTTCTCCTTCTGCTCAGCACGCCTCCAGATCTGCTGAATCCTTTCCCCGGACTCGCCACCGATGGCCACCGACAAGGTGAAGTCATCGGCCTCTGCCGCGCGCTCGGCTCCCTGGTTTGAGCCAGCCTTGAGCGCGTCCTCCATCGCCGAGGAGAAGCACCTTGCCGCCTTGCTCCCACTGACGGCGGGCGGCGACAATGAGGGAGCGGAGACGGCGCTCCGGGTCGGCTCCGCCCAGCCGGAAGCCTTGGGTGACACCTTCTACCCCTTCTTCCTGCATAGCGTCTACGCTGGGCTGGTTCCCCCTTTCTCCCGTTTCTTCTACACCGTCCTCAACCACTATGGTCTCCACGCCCTCCATCTTCATCCCAACTCTATCCTCCTCCTGTCGATCTTTGCCTTCTACTGCGAAGCGTTTGTGGGGGTGACGCCCTCCGTCGCGCTGTTCCGCCACTTCTTCTTCCTCCGGATAAGCAGTGGACAGTGCTCTGGGTGTGCCAGCTTCATCGCGGCCAACGACAGCAACGCGATCTCGCGGGCCGGAAAGAAGGTGGAGGACTTCCGGAACAAGTGGATCTTCATGGACGCCAAGCGCTCCCACGCTCGGCTGGAGCTGCCGACCACGCTGCCGACGCCCCTGGATCGATGGGCTCACGAGAAGCTCACCGACCCCAGGGCGGAGTAGTTCCTGGAGAGGACGATGGCTGACCTGAAGGCGGAGGACCCGAAGGCGGAGAAGCTGACAAGGGCCATGATTGTCAAGGAGTTCCTGACGCAGCGCCTGGCTCCGCTCCAGGCGCACTCGCGCCCCCTGTGGAGCTTCAAGGGCGCGAAAGACGACCTCCGGTTGCGCCCGGACAACTTGTCTGACGAGGAGCTGAGCAAGGTCGTGCGCACCTTGCTCGGGAAAACCAGGGTGGCCCCTCGGACGCCTATCTCCCGTTGTACCGTCGCACCGACGGGGAGAAGATAGCCGCCGCCATGCCTGTCTTCAACGAGCGGGGGCTCGTGCCGCTGAAGCCTTCCCTGCCTGCGGGCTCCCCGATGCCGTTGTCCTCCGGCGATCCCTCCGGGGAGGAGGGGAATGAGAGCTCGAAGGCGACCTTGGAGGAGGTGGGGGAGACTTCTCCCCCACGGCGGAGCGAGCTCCTCCGCGCCTTCTTTGACGACGACGCCGATGAGCACCCTGTCAGGGAGTCGCCGCGCTCCGCCGGGGTCACCACGAGGTCCAGGGGCACCCCTCCGAAGAAGCTGAAGCAGGGTGTCCCGAAGAAGGACAGGTCATCGTTGCTTCCCCGAGGTGGCGCCTCCGCCCCGCCGTCGGCCGCCGCTGCCGCAGATCCGGCTGCCACACGCCCATCCACTCCCGAGAGCGCGGCGGGGCTCGCGCCCATGAAGCCTGTGGGCATCGCGCTCCTGAAGAGGACGAGGGAGTACGTCACCACAGATCAGCAAGCGCACCATCTTGTCTTTGCTTCCTGCTCTTGACATAGTGCTCTGACATTTTCCTCTCTGCGGCCAGGCCAATGCCGGCGGCGAAAAGGAAGGAGGAGGCGAGGGCTCCTGAGGCCAAGCAGCCCACCTCGGCCCTGGAGGTTCTGGCGCAGACGGACGAGGCTAGCTCGCGTCCTCCTGCCACAGGGTTGCCCTCGCGAGGCTCAGGGGCCCAGCCTCAGAAGATGGATGCCCCTGCGGCCACGCCGGCTTCAGAGGCGCTTGCCTTCAGCGCGCCTGCTGACGACCCGAGGGCTCCGGAGCCCCTGGCCATCCTTGCTGCTGCTGCTTCGCCAGTCTTGATGCCGTTGTCGTCTCCTCTTCCAGCCGCCACGCCGGCGGGCCACGGCTCTTCTACCGCGCCCGGTACTCTGGAGCAGGCCTTCTCCCCGTTGGATCAACTCCGGAACGATCTTCGGGGCCCCGACCGGCGCCGGGCGTCGGGGCGCCTGGAGCTGGTCTCGGGGTGGCTCTAGGCTGACTCGTTCGTCAGGGCGGCCTGGGACCAGGCCGACACTGCTGAAGAGGAGGGCCAGAGGGTGGCCGGCATGGCCGCCGCCGCCCGTGACGTGGCATTGAAGGAGGCGAAGGACGCTGAGGAGCGCTGCCATGCGGCGGAGGCCGAGCTGAAAGCCCTCCGCGACGAGTAGGCCACCCGCGCCCGCCAACTTGAGGAGCAAGAGGAAAAGCTGAAGGAGCGGGAGTCTGCGGTCGCCGGTCGTGACGCCGAGCTGGAGCAGGCATCTCGGGAGCAGGCCACAGAGCGCGGCCGCCTGGAGAAGCTGAAGGAGGAGGTGGAGGCGGCCCAGGCGTCCCACGCCCATCTTGTCTCCGACGAGAAGGCTCGGCTGGAGGCCAGGGGGAAACTCCTTGCCAAGGCTGAGGAGGCGGCCACCGCGGGGTGTCCCGCCTTCGACTCCCTCGAGCAGAGGTCCCGCAAGGCACTGCAGGATCTCTATGGGAGTGGGTACAAGGAGCCGCTGGTGACTCCGAAGGAAGGCCCCGCCGGGCTGCTCCCCAAGCTCGTCGTGGCGTTCGAGGGCATCGTCGTCGGAGTGGGCCCCATGGTGGAGGGAGAAGGCCGCGCGCTTTAGGCCTCGGCCGCAATGCGCATCTTCAGCCACCTCCATCTTCGGGACTCCAGCTTTGACTTTGGTGCCCTGCTCGAGCCCATGGACCCTGAGCTCCAAGACGCTGTTGCTGAGGCCGTGAAGGGTCAAGTGGAGGCCTTGCTGCGGAAGTTCCACGCCATTGACCCGGTGCCTACGGCTGACGGCAAGGACGGCGGCGACGTCGTCGGTGACGGGACTCCCCAAGCGGGCAACGGTGGCGTCCAAGGCTGAAGGAGATGGCGGCGCTTCCCCCTTGTTCTATTCCTGCAACATGTATCGTGCCTCGTGGAGGCGTAAGAACTTATGCTTTGGAACTTTAAGAGACAGTATGTTTTGTAATAATTTGCTAAGGTTCTGCGATTTCCTTTCCGTTTGCTTTGATATTCTGCGTCGGCAGGGCCCGGCCCCGCGCATACCTCAGCCGCCGTTGGGTCGTCCGGATCGCTAGGACAAGACCAAGGGGTGAGGGGCTACGTGGCCAGTTAGGCTCCTGAGTCGCGATGCTCAGGAGTCCCCCTTGATGTACGAACAGCCCTCGGGAAGGAGACGCGAGAGTGGGTCTTGGCGTTCTGCGTCGGCAGGGCCCGGCTCCGCGCGTACCTCAGCCGCTGTTGGGGCGTCCGGATCACCAGGACGAGACCAAGGGGTGAGGGGCTACATGGGCAGTTAGGCTCCTGAGTCGCGATGCTCAGGAGTCCCCCTTGACGTACGAACAAAACCCCCCGTACCTGTCCTCGCCGGGCTTTCGCTCGAGAGGGATGCGCGAAGACCAGGTCCGAGGGACCTGGCATGGTGGCGTACGCCAGGCATGACCTGAGCATAGCCCCCATGCCCAGCCCCCTCGCGCTACTCTCCCAAGGGGAAAGCAGCACGGTGAGGCTGAACACCGAGCCTGGTGGCTCTCCTGAGGTTAGTGCAGCCATTAGGCTGCCCCCAGTTGTTTATCACCAGCGCGGAGCATGGCGCTTCCGCTCTTGCACGGGCATAGCTGCTCCTCGACCGTGTCGACTGCCAGCGCGGAGCATGGTGCTTCCACTGGTACGTGGGTGGGGGCTCCCTCTGAGGGGAGACCCCGGGGCGTGTACAGCCCCGCCCTGACACGTGGCTTGCATAGCAGGGCTAGAGGAGGTGTGTATGGGCACTCGTGAGCCAGTGTGGGACTCACGAGGCCCTACCTCAAGGTGGGTTGCGCCTGAATTTGATTCGTAGCTCTTGTGATAGTCCTGCGAGATGGTTAGGCAACCTGCGTCGAGTGAATCTCCTGAGGTTATCGCATGAGAAGGCCAAACACCAACGACCCCAGGAGGTGACGTGAACGGGTCCGGCCCGCCAAACAGAGCTCAGCCATTGGGATTGTCGATGCTGCAGGGACGGACCCGAGCACAGACACCGTGCCCAGTCTTCTCATGCGAATGTCCTGAAGAAAGACAACCGGCACGCGGCTCCCGCGGTGACGAGGCACCGGGTCGCGCGTCCTAACTTACCCGCCCCCGATTAGCTCATGCGAGAATAAGGCACCAAGGACCATCTGAGGTGACGTGCACGGGAGCTGGCCCGTGAGCCAGAGCTCAGCCACTTGGGTTTAGCGACGCTGCAGGGACGGACCCGAGCACAGACGCCGTGCCAGTCCTTAATCATGAGGCGGTCGTGGGTGGGCTTGCAAGGGCGTATGACGTTCGTGGTGACGAAGCACCGGACAGTCAAGTGATAATCATAAATAAACTCATGGATAAGGTAGAGCTAGTTCTGATAGATGCAAAACGATATATGCCGCAGGGACGGACCCACGCGGCTTGGGGATAATGCAGCCCGAGGGGCGCCCCCAACTGAACAAACCAGAAAATGTCACCTGACACCGTTGCTGAAGAGATGTTGGAGTAGCTGAAGACGCGTGCCGCAGAAGTCGCTCCTCATGAGCTGCCCAGGCCCTGAACCTCGGGAGGCTCTGGGGGCCCGGGGGGCTCGCGAGGATCTATCTCCTCCTCTGACAGGATCGCCTGGCTTCTGGCCTCATGAGCCGCCAGGACGCCCCGCATGTGGCGCTCGAATGTAGCAGCCGCGCTCGACAAGCCCAAAGGCATGCGAACATAGCTGTGAGGGGGACCCTCGCACCGGCCAGCGCGGGATGGCCAGAAGCGCTCCTGAGATGCGGCCCTGTTGAGCCCTGGGATGTTGGCGCAGACGCGCAGATCGCTGTCCTCGCCGGGACAAGGAGCCACGCCGGGTGGTGGGCGACGGTCGCCTCGCATAGCTCTTGCCTTCTGAAGCTCCTCGATTGCCTTGGTGATGAACTCCTGAGCACCTGTCACCTCGTGCCTTGTACCCTCCGGCGGAAGCGCGCGCTGAAGCACGCCTCCACATGGTGCCCGAGCGCCTTCCTCGTGACGTTGGCTAGGTCAGAGGCCCTCCAGAGGAGAGCCCCCGAGCCCAGCCTGAGAGGGGCACCGGGCGCGCCTTCCTATGCGAGAGAGGGAGGCGCCCCGTTGGTGGGCGTAGGGCCTGAGGTGGTGCCGCTGGACACCCCGCTCTCCTGAGGTCCTTGGCGGAGCAGCTGCTTCTTCTTCTTGGGGACAGCCTCAGGAGGGTAGACGGCGCCTTCATCGTCTGGGTTCTTGACCGCCACAGCCTGGTAGGCGCGCTCGAGAGAGCACACCGCGTCCTTCTCCTCGCAGGTGACCGTGATGACGCCGCAGCTCCCTGGCATCTTGAGGACATTGTAACCATGATGAGTCACCACCATGAACTTGGCCAGGGCCGGATACCCAAGGATGGCGTTGTATGGAAGGCGAATGTGGGCGACGTCAAAGTCGATGAGCTCAATGCGGTAGTTGTCGCACTTGCTGAAGGTGACAGGGAGGCAGATCTGCCCTATCGGGGTGGTGGAGCCGTCGGTCACTCCTGAGAAAGGCTTGGTAGGCTGCAGCTGGTCATAGGGCACCTGGAGTCGGTCGAATGTCTCTATGGAGAGAACGTTGAGCCCCGCACCTCCATCGATGAGAGTCTTGGTGACGAGCACGTTGCTGATGGTAGGCGAGCAGAGCATCGGGAGAGCGCCGGCAGTTGCCGCGCACTTGAGCTGATCGGATGGGCTGAAGGTGATGGTGCACCTGGACCACCTGAGCGGACGCGTTGCCTCGAGCTTGGGGAGGGCCGCGTTCACCTCATGGGCAAACTGCTTGAAGATGCGATGAGAGGCAGGGGCCTGCGCGCCGCCCAGGATGCAGGCGATGGCACGAGGCTCCTGGAAGCCCCCAGCCCCTCGTCCTGGTGGTGGTCGTCATTCCTTCTTGGTGGTGGCGGCAGCGGAGGAAGGCCAGCGTTGCCCTGAGGACGGTCCTCACGAGGCTGGTCCCTCCAGGGGCCCTCGCGAGGCTGGCCCTACCAGCGGTCCTCACGAGGCTGATTGCGCCATTCTTGGCGGGGGTCACGGATGTCCCAGCGTCCTCCACCTCAGCCTCCTCCGCGGCCGTAGCCTCGGTCGCTGCGCTTGGGGCATCGACCGAGGCGCCCGTTGCGGATGGCTCTGAGCTCCTGGCAGTCGTTGGTGTTGTGGCTGTGCACGTTGTGGAAGACGCGGAATGGGCGGCTGCCCTTGGATGACTTTGGGTGGTCACAGCCGCGCTTCATCTCTGGTTCGGCCGCGAGCACGACCGGTCCCTTGCGCTTCGCGTCCTTGGCTTTGGCCTTCTTGTCTTCTGGGTCAGCCCCTGGGAGCTCCAGGAGAGGGAGGCAACCTTCCTCAGATCTCGCACACTTGGTTGCCATGTTGAACATCTCCAGAGCCGTGCATAGGTCCTCACGTATGGCGAGCTCCTCCTTCATCTTGACGTCGCGGACGCCATCAGTGACCGCCAAGATGATGGCCTCGTCCGACACCTTGGGGATCTTGAGGCGGACGCTGTTGAAGCACTGGATGTACTTCTGCAAGGTCTCTCCTGGCTGCTGCTTGATGCGCCGCAGGTCACCCACAGCCGGTGGACGGTCGCCAGTACCCTGGAAGTTGGCGACGAAACACTCTCGCATTTCGTCCCAGGAGGAGATTGATCCCGCGGGCAGGTTCAGGAGCCACGAGCACACACCATTCTTGAGGGCCATGGGAAACCAGTTCGCCATAACCTTCTCATCGCCGTTGGTTGTCTCGATGCTTATCTCATAGAGCTGCAGGAACTCGGCAGGGTCGGGGGTGCCGTCGTAGCATGGAGGCAGGTCGGGCTTGAACTTCCCCGGCCAGACGACGCTGCGTAGCTCCGGGGTGAATGCGCGGCAACCCGCTGTGGTCACGGGAGCCCGTCGTGGAGGTGGAGCCTGGTCTTGGAGGTGGAGCCTGGTCACGGGAGCCCGTCGTGGAGGTGGAGCCCGTCGTGGAAGAGACATTATGTTTTGTAATAATTTGCTAAGGTTCTGCGATTTCCTTTCCGTTTGCTTTGATGTTCTGCGTCGGCAGGGCCCGGCCCCGCGCATACCTCAGCCGCCGTTGGGTCGTCCGGATCGCTAGGACAAGACCAAGGGGTGAGGGGCTACGTGGCCAGTTAGGCTCCTGAGTCGCAATGCTCAGGAGTCCCCCTTGATGTACGAACAACCCTCGGGAAGGAGACGCGAGAGTGGGTCTTGGCGTTCTACGTCGGCAGGGCCCGGCCCCGCGCGTACCTCAGCCGCTGTTGGGGCGTCCGGATCACCAGGACGAGACCAAGGGGTGAGGGGCTACGTGGGCAGTTAGGCTCCTGAGTCGCGATGCTCAGGAGTCCCCCTTGACGTACAAACAAAACCCCCCATACCTGTCCTCGCCGGGCTTTCGCTCGAGAGGGATGCGCGAAGACCAGGTCCGAGGGACCTGGCATGGTGGCGTACGCCAGGCATGACCTGAGCGTAGCCCCCATGCCCAGCCCCCTCGCGCTACTCTCCCAAGGGGAAAGCAGCACGGTGAGGCTGAACACCGAGCCTGGTGGCTCTCCTGAGGTTAGTGCAACCGTTAGGCTGCCCCCAGTTGTTTATCACCAGCGCGGAGCATGGCGCTTCCGCTCTTGCACGGGCATAGCCGCTCCTCGACCGTGTCGATTGCCAGCACGGAGCATGGTGCTTCCACTGGTACGTGGGTGGGGGCTCCCTCTGAGGGGAGACCCCGGGGCGTGTACAGCCCCGCCCTGACACGTGGCTTGCACAGCAGGGCTAGAGGAGGTGTGTATGGGCACTCGTGAGCCAGTGCGGGACTCACGAGGCCCTACCTCAAGGCGGGTTGCGCCTGAATTTGATTCGTAGCTCTTGTGATAGTTCTGCGAGATGGTTAGGCAACCTGCGCCGAGTGAATCTCCTGAGGTTATCGCATGAGAAGGCCAAACACCAACGACCCCAGGAGGTGACGTGAACGGGTCCGGCCCGCCAAATAGAGCTCAGCCATTGGGTTTGTCGATGCTGCAGGGACGGACCCGAGCACAGACACCGTGCCCAGTCTTCTCATGCGAATGTCCTGAAGAAAGACAACCGGCGCGCGGCTCCCGCGGTGACAAGGCACCGGGTCGCGCGTCCTAACTTACCCGCCCCCGATTAGCTCATGCGAGAATAAGGCACCAAGGACCATCTGAGGTGACATGCACGGGAGCTGGCCCGTGAGCCAGAGCTCAGCCACTTGGGTTTAGTGACGCTGCAGGGACGGACCCGAGCACAGACGCTGTGCCAGTCCTTAATCATGAGGCGGTCGTGGGTGGGCTTGCAAGGGCGTATGACGTTCGTGGTGACGAAGCACCGGACAGTCAAGTGATAATCATAAATAAACTCATGGATAAGGTAGAGCTAGTTCTGATAGATGCAAAACGATATATGCCGCAGGGACGGACCCACGCGGCTTGGGGATAATGCAGCCCGAGGGGCGCCCCCAACTGAACAAACCAGAAAATGTCACCTGACACCGTTGCTGAAGAGATGTTGGAGTAGCTGAAGACGCGTGCCGCAGAAGTCGCTCCTCATGAGCTGCCCAGGCCCTGAACCTCGGGAGGCTCTGGGGGCCCGGGGGGCTCGCGAGGATCTATCTCTTCCTCTGACAGGATCGCCTGGCTTCTGGCCTCATGTGCCGCCAGGACGCCCCGCATGTGGCGCTCGAATGTAGCAGCCGCGCTCGACAAGCCCAAAGGCATGCGAACATAGCTGTGAGGGGGACCCTCGCACCGGCCAGCGCGGGACGGCCAGAAGCGCTCCTGAGATGCGGCCCTGTTGAGCCCTGGGATGTTGGCGCAGACGCGCAGATCGCTGTCCTCGCCGGGACAAGGAGCCACGCCGGGTGGTGGGCGACGGTCGCCTCGCATAGCTCTTGCCTCCTGAAGCTCCTCAATTGCCTTGGTGATGAACTCCTGAGCACCTGTCACCTCGTGCCTTGTACCCTCCGGCGGAAGCGCGTGCTGAAGCACGCCTCCACATGGTGCCCGAGCGCCTTCCTCATGACGTTGGCTAGGTCAGAGGCCCTCCAGAGGAGAGCCCCCGAGCCCAGCCTGAGAGGGGCACCGGGCGCGCCTTCCTATGCGAGAGAGGGAGGCGCCCCGTTGGTGGGCGCAGGGCCTGAGGTGGTGCCGCTGGACACCCCGCTCTCCTGAGGTCCTTGGCGGAGCAGCTGCTTCTTCTTCTTGGGGACAGCCTCAGGAGGGTAGACGGCGCCTTCATCGTCTGGGTTCTTGACCGCCACAGCCTGGTAGGCGCGCTCGAGAGAGCACACCGCGTCCTTCTCCTCGCAGGTGACCGTGATGATGCCGCAGCTCCCTGGCAACTTGAGGACATTGTAACCATGATGAGTCACCACCATGAACTTGGCCAGGGCCGGATACCCAAGGATGGCGTTGTATGGAAGGCGAATGTGGGCGACGTCGAAGTCGATGAGCTCAATGCAGTAGTTGTCGCACTTGCTGAAGGTGACAGCGAGGCGGATCTGCCCTATCGGGGTGGTGGAGCCGTCGGTCACTCCTGAGAAAGGCTTGGTAGGCTGCAGCTGGTCATAGGGCACCTGGAGTCGGTCGAATGTCTCGATGGAGAGAACGTTGAGCCCCGCACCTCCATCGATGAGAGTCTTGGTGACGAGCACGTTGCTGATGGTATGCGAACAGAGCATCGGGAGAGCGCCGGCAGTTGCCGCGCACTTGAGCTGATCGGATGGGCTGAAGGTGATGGTGCACCTGGACCACCTGAGCGGACGCGTTGCCTCGAGCTTGGGGAGGGCCGCGTTCACCTCATGGGCAAACTGCTTGAAGATGCGATGAGAGGCAGGGGCCTGCGCGCCGCCCAGGATGCAGGCGATGGCACGAGGCTCCTGGAAGCCCCCAGCCCCTCGTCCTGGTGGTGGTCGTCATTCCTTCTTGGTGGTGGCGGCAGCGGAGGAAGGCCAGCGTTGCCCTGAGGACGGTCCTCACGAGGCTGGTCCCTCCAGGGGCCCTCGCGAGGCTGGCCCTACCAGCGGTCCTCACGAGGCTGATTGCGCCATTCTTGGCGGGGGTCACGGATGTCCCAGCGTCCTCCACCTCAGCCTCCTCCGCGGCCGTAGCCTCGGTCGCTGCGCTTGGGGCATCGACCGAGGCGCCCGTTGCGGATGGCCCTGAGCTCCTGGCAGTCGTTGGTGTTGTGGCTGTGCACGTTGTGGAAGACGCGGAATGGGCGGCTGCCCTTGGATGACTTTGGGTGGTCACAGCCGCGCTTCATCTCTGGTTCGGCCGCGAGCACGACCGGTCCCTTGCGCTTCGCGTCCTTGGCTTTGGCCTTCTTGTCTTCTGGGTCAGCCCCTGGGAGCTCCAGGAGAGAGAGGCAACCTTCCTCAGCTCTCGCACACTTGGTTGCCATGTTGAACATCTCCAGAGCCGTGCACAGGTCCTCACGTATGGCGAGCTCCTCCTTCATCTTGACGTCGCGGACGCCATCAGTGAATGCCAAGATGATTGCCTCGTCCGACACCTTGGGGATCTTGAGGCGGACGCTGTTGAAGCGCTGGATGTACTTCTGCAAGGTCACTCCTGGCTGCTGCTTGATGCGCCGCAGGTCACCCACAGCCGGTGGACGGTCGCCAGTACCCTGGAAGTTGGCGACGAAACACTCTCGCATTTCGTCCCAGGAGGAGATTGATCCCGCGGGCAGGTTCAGGAGCCACGAGCACACACCATTCTTGAGGGCCATGGGAAACCAGTTCGCCATAACCTTCTCATCGCCGTTGGCTGTCTCGATGCTTATCTCGTAGAGCTACAGGAACTCTGCAGGGTCGGGGGTGCCGTCGTAGCATGGAGGCAGGTCGGGCTTGAACTTCCCCGGCCAGACGACGCTGCGTAGCTCCGGGGTGAATGCGCGGCAACCCGCTGTGGTCACGGGAGCCCGTCGTGGAGGTGGAGCCTGGTCTTGGAGGTGGAGCCTGGTCACGGGAGCCCGTCGTGGAGGTGGAGCCCGTCGTGGAAGAGATAGTATGTTTTGTAATAATTTGCTAAGGTTCTGCGATTTCCTTTCCGTTTGCTTTGATGTTCTGCGTCAGCAGGGCCCGGCCCCGCGCATACCTCAGCCGCCGTTGGGTCGTCCGGATCGCTAGGACAAGACCAAGGGGTGAGGGGCTACGTGGCCAGTTAGGCTCCTGAGTCGGAATGCTCAGGAGTCCCCCTTGATGTATGAACAACCCTCGGGAAGGAGACGCGAGAGTGGGTCTTGGCGTTCTGCGTCGGCAGGGCCCGGCCCCGCGCGTACCTCAGCCGCTGTTGGGGTGTCCGGATCACCAGGACGAGACCAAGGGGTGAGGGGCTACGTGGGCAGTTAGGCTCCTGAGTCGCGATGCTCAGGAGTCCCCCTTGACGTACAAACAAAACCCCCCATACCTGTCCTCGCCGGGCTTTCGCTCGAGAGGGATGCGCGAAGACCAGGTCCGAGGGACCTGGCATGGTGGCGTACGCCAGGCATGACCTGAGCGTAGCCCCCATGCCCAGCCCCCTCACGCTACTCTCCCAAGGGGAAAGCAGCACGGTGAGGCTGAACACCGAGCCTGGTGGCTCTCCTGAGGTTAGTGCAGCCGTTAGGCTGCCCCCAGTTGTTTATCACCAGCGCGGAGCATGGCGCTTCCGCTCTTGCACGGGCATAGCCGCTCCTCGACCGTGTCGACTGCCAGCGTGGAGCATGGTGCTTCCACTGGTACGTGGGTGGGGGCTCCCTCTGAGGGGAGACCCCGGGGCATGTACAGCCCCGCCCTGACACGTGGCTTGCACAACAGGGCTAGAGGAGGTGTGTATGGGCACTCGTGAGCCAGTGCGGGACTCACGAGGCCCTACCTCAAGGCGGGTTGCGCCTGAATTTGATTCGTAGCTCTTGTGATAGTCCTGCGAGATGGTTAGGCAAACTGCGCCGAGTGAATCTCCTGAGGTTATCGCATGAGAAGGCCAAACACCAACGACCCCAGGAGGTGACGTGAACGGGTCCGGCCCGCCAAACAGAGCTCAGCCATTGGGTTTGTCGATGCTGTAGGGACGGACCCGAGCACAGACACCGTGCCCAGTCTTCTCATGCGAATGTCCTGAAGAAAGACAACCGGCGCGCGGCTCCCGCGGTGACGAGGCACCGGGTCGCGCGTCCTAACTTACCCGCCCCCGATTAGCTCATGCGAGAATAAGGCACCAAGGACCATCTGAGGTGACGTGCACGGGAGCTGGCCCGTGAGCCAGAGCTCAGCCACTTGGGTTTAGCGACGCTGCAGGGACGGACCCGAGCACAGACGCCGTGCCAGTCCTTAATCATGAGGCGGTCGTGGGTGGGCTTGCAAGGGCGTATGACGTTCGTGGTGATGAAGCACCGGACAGTCAAGTGATAATCATAAATAAACTCATGGATAAGGTAGAGCTAGTTCTGATAGATGCAAAACGATATATGCCGCAGGGACGGACCCGCGCGGCTTGGGGATAATGCAGCCCGAGGGGCGCCCCCAACTGAACAAACCAGAAAATGTCACCTGACACCGTTGCTGAAGAGATGTTGGAGTAGCTGAAGACGCGTGCCGCAGAAGTCGCTCCTCATGAGCTGCCCAGGCCCTGAACCTCGGGAGGCTCTGGGGGCCCGGGGGGCTCGCGAGGATCTATCTCCTCCTCTGACAGGATCGCCTGGCTTCTGGCCTCATGAGCCGCCAGGACGCCCCGCATGTGGCGCTCGAATGTAGCAGCCGCGCTCGACAAGCCCAAAGGCATGCAAACATAGCTGTGAGGGGGACCCTCGCACCGGCCAGCGCGGGACGGCCAGAAGCGCTCCTGAGATGCGGCCCTGTTGAGCCCTGGGATGTTGGCGCAGACGCGCAGATCGCTGTCCTCGCCGGGACAAGGAGCCACGCCGGGTGGTGGGCGACGGTCGCCTCGCATAGCTCTTGCCTCCTGAAGCTCCTCGATTGCCTTGGTGATGAACTCCTGAGCACCTGTCACCTCGTGCCTTGTACCCTCCGGCGGAAGCGCGCGCTGAAGCACGCCTCCACATGGTGCTCGAGCGCCTTCCACGTGACGTTGGCTAGGTCAGAGGCCCTCCAGAGGAGAGCCCCCGAGCCCAGCCTGAGAGGGGCACCGGGCGCGCCTTCCTATGCGAGAGAGGGAGGCGCCCCGTTGGTGGGCGCAGGGCCTGAGGTGGTGCCGCTGGACACCCCGCTCTCCTGAGGTCCTTGGCGGAGCAGCTGCTTCTTCTTCTTGGGGACAGCCTCAGGAGGGTAGACGGCGCCTTCATCGTCTGGGTTCTTGACCGCCACAGCCTGGTAGGCGCGCTTGAGAGAGCACACCACGTCCTTCTCCTCGCAGGTGACCGTGATGACGCCGCAGCTCCCTGGCATCTTGAGGACATTGTAACCATGATGAGTCACCACCATGAACTTGGCCAGGGCCGGATACCCAAGGATGGCGTTGTATGGAAGGCGAATGTGGGTGACGTCGAAGTCGATGAGCTCAATGCGGTAGTTGTCGCACTTGCTGAAGGTGACAGCGAGGCGGATCTGCCCTATCGGGGTGGTGGAGCCGTCGGTCACTCCTGAGAAAGGCTTGGTAGGCTGCAGCTGGTCATAGGGCACCTGGAGTCGGTCGAATGTCTCGATGGAGAGAACGTTGAGCCCCGCAGCTCCATCGATGAGAGTCTTGGTGACGAGCACGTTGCTGATGGTAGGCGAGCAGAGCATCGGGAGAGCGCCGGCAGTTGCCGCGCACTTGAGCTGATCGGATGGGCTGAAGGTGATGGTGCACCTGGACCACCTGAGCGGACGCGTTGCCTCGAGCTTGGGGAGGGCCGCGTTCACCTCATGGGCAAACTGCTTGAAGATGCGATGAGAGGCAGGGGCCTGCGCGCCGCCCAGGATGCAGGCGATGGCACGAGGCTCCTGGAAGCCCCCAGCCCCTCGTCCTGGTGGTGGTCGTCATTCCTTCTTGGTGGTGGCGGCAGCGGAGGAAGGCCAGCGTTGCCCTGAGGACGGTCCTCACGAGGCTGGTCCCTCCAGGGGCCCTCGTGAGGCTGGCCCTACCAGCGGTCCTCACGAGGCTGATTGCGCCATTCTTGGCGGGGGTCACGGATGTCCCAGCGTCCTCCACCTCAGCCTCCTCCACGGCCGTAGCCTCGGTCGCTGCGCTTGGGGCATCGACCGAGGCGCCCGTTGCGGATGGCCCTGAGCTCCTGGCAGTCGTTGGTGTTGTGGCTGTGCACGTTGTGGAAGATGCGGAATGGGCGGCTGCCCTTGGATGACTTTGGGTGGTCACAGCCGCGCTTCATCTCTGGTTCGGCCGCGAGCACGACCGGTCCCTTGCGCTTCGCGTCCTTGGCTTTGGCCTTCTTGTCTTCTGGGTCAGCCCCTGGGAGCTCCAGGAGAGAGAGGCAACCTTCCTCAGCTCTCGCACACTTGGTTGCCATGTTGAACATCTCCAGAGCCGTGCACAGGTCCTCACGTATGGCGAGCTCCTCCTTCATCTTGACGTCGTGGACGCCATCAGTGAATGCCAAGATGATGGCCTCGTCCGACACCTTGGGGATCTTGAGGCGGACGCTGTTGAAGCGCTGGATGTACTTCTGCAAGGTCTCTCCTGGCTGCTGCTTGATGCGCCGCAGGTCACCCACAGCCGGTGGACGATCGCCAGTACCCTGGAAGTTGGCGACGAAACACTCTCGCATTTCGTCCCAGGAGGAGATTGATCCCGCGGGCAGGTTCAGGAGCCACGAGCACACACCATTCTTGAGGGCCATGGGAAACCAGTTCGCCATAACCTTCTCATCGCCGTTGGCTGTCTCGATGCTTATCTCGTAGAGCTGCAGGAACTCGGCAGGGTCGGGGGTGCCGTCGTAGCATGGAGGCAGGTCGGGCTTGAACTTCCCCGGCCAGACGACGCTGCGTAGCTCCGGGGTGAATGCGCGGCAACCCGCTGTGGTCACGGGAGCCCGTCGTGGAGGTGGAGCCTGGTCTTGGCGCTCGCGCGCCACCGCTACAGGCGGCGCGCGGTCTTGACGTGACGGTGCTGGGAGTGCATGAGCATCTTCTCGCGGCCGCTGCACCACCTGGCAGCTTTCCTCTTCACGCGCCGCGGGGCCTCGCGGCTTGGCCTGAGGGCGACGTCTTGACGGGGAGGTGGAGGAGGTGCTCTGTGGGCTACGTCACCCGCAGCAGGCGGCGGGTGAGGCAGCGAGCGAGACAGTGCGGGAGAGTCCCCGGCAGCGCTGACAAGCTCGGCGATGCGGTCCAGCCAGTCTTCGTAGAGGTCGTCGACGGGGCGGTAGCGGAGGAGCTGGCGCGCCATGAGCAACGCAGCCTACGCGTTCGCCGGCCCGCGACGAGCATGAGACGGCGAACCAGCTGGAGTCAGCGACGGGGTGGCGGTGCGCCCATCCCACCACATAGAAGGGTGCAGCAACGAAGCTTGCTGCTCGTGCCCCGCAGGGCCGGTGGCGGCGTTCGCCACCGGATATGGGGGACCGCGAGGGCAGCCGTCTCCCGCAGGCGCTATCTGAGCGACGCGGGCGACGAGGGCGGCCCGACGCTCAGCGCGAGCTCGACGAGCGTCAGCCATGGAAGCGGTGGAGCGGTGGTGGATCGACCAGCGGGGGAGAGGCTCCGACGCACCCTACCTGGCGCGCCAAATGTCGGATTTCGGGTTCCGCAAACCCTTGAGAGGTTTGAACTCTAGGGTGCGTGCGAAGAACTCGTCCTCCCTAGTCTGCCTACTCGCTAATCTCACAGCCTAGCTCGACGAACTGTAAGGAAAAGAGACACAGCAGTTTACCCAGGTTCGGGCCACCTTGCGGTGTAAAACCCTACTTGTGCTTTGTGGTGGATTAGCCTCGAGGGGCTGAGGATGAACTAGTACAGTGGCGAACAGCCTCAGGAGGAGAGGTGTTCTTGAGCTCGAGTGAGCTGGTGGGGTGAGGGTGATCTGAGTGATCCGTCCGGGGGTCCGATCCGATCCCCCTCTACGGTGGTGGCTAAGTCCTATTTATATTGACCTTGGTCCTCCTCCCAAATGAAAGGCGGGAAGGGATCCCACAACGGCCAAATTCGAAGGGAGACAACTAGTACATGTTATCCTGACAAAAGTAGTCTTCGCCTGCAAAAGCCTCTGGTTGTGATGCCATGGTGGGCTCGGTGATGACCTCTGTCCTGCCGTCCTGGCTGTCTTGGTCTTGTTGCACGGGAATGGAAACCTTTGGCTGATTCCTTGGGACTCCGCGCCTGTGCTTGCCTCTTTAGCACCAAAGAGGGAACTGGTACACTGCGCCCTCTGGCGCCCGCCTGGCCTTGGTCGTCATGGCTCACGTCATCCGGACCTCACGAGGTGAAGCTTGCATAGAGATCTCCGCTCCTCAGGAGCCAACCTGAGGAGGCCGCTCCTCGTGGAGGTCTTGGTGTCGTCCGTCTCGCGAGGCTAGGCCCCTCGTGAGGGTCTTGAGTTGTTGTTGTTGAAGCTGGGCCATACCAGGCCGTCGATGGAGCCACGCCATGGGCCGCAGGCAGGAAAGTCTGGGTACCCCCGTTCCCAGAACGCCGACATTCGTAGGCAGTACTAGTATAGATCTCTATTTTAGATCTAGTTCCGAGTATTTTTGTTATAGAAACACTCCACCGCTAGTTGTAGTAGCATTTTTGAATCTAGGAACTTTAGATCTTCATTAGCAACCATGACTAGAGTAACCAATGCTTCTGCTGTAAGAGTTAGGTATAGTAAATATTTTTCTTTTTTGAACTGCTTGTAGATCTGTAATCACAAACCCTTTCGATGGAAACTTCTTTGTTCACTACTTAGCTGAAATTTAGCATCTTCAATCTCGGATAAACCACCTCATGTCTTGCCTACTCACCATTGCGCAGCATGACTGGCCCGTAGCGGAAGTTATTCCTCTTTTAGGCATATTTGTAATTTGGGCAACTCATATGCATGTAGACCCGCACCTTGTTCATAGTCATTTACCGAACCGCCTTCTTGTCATACACATCACTGGTGACTTGTTGTCCATAAATGACTCGCCATTATATTTGTCTGCAGTTTTTAACCCTTCGGCGACTCATCATGTCGAAAACTATGACTTGCAACTGGGTAAGGTCTAAAGTCACCAAACTTGTACTTGATAACCTTGTCACTCAAGGTCTTCTGCCGGCTCAAAATGTTATCAGCTGGCATGTACCAGAAGGAAAGAACCCGCCCCAGCCTGATCAAGGAGAGGTCGTTGTATTTGTGGACCATGTCCAGAGGGGTTTTACACCACCCGACTCAAAATTCTTTAGGGATTTCCTTCACTTTTTCGAACTCCGTCCTCAAGACATCGGTCCCAACTCAATGACCAAATTATGCCAGCTTCAAGTATTCTGCAAGGTCTGTCTCCAGATAGAGCCAACAATTTCTCTTTTTAGAGAGTTTTTCTATATCAATCATCAAACAGAACGTGCGGGTGGCCCCAGTGTCGAACTTGGGGGTGTATCGCTCCAGATACGGAAAGATTGTCCTTTTCTAGAGGTAAGATTGGCGAGTCATCCAAAAGGATGGACCTCAACATGGTTTTACTGTAAGAATACTGCCCCTGCCGATGAAAATCCCCTACCGGGTTACAGACCCGATCATCTCAACGCAACCCATGTTTATCCGGGTCGGGGCACTGATGAAGAATGCCAAGCAATTGCCCCCCTTTATACCAAGATAAGGGCTCTGAAAGCAAACAACCTCACTGGAATTGACTTGGTCCGGTGCTGCATTAGCTGGCGGGTTCAACCATTAAGTTGCTGGACCACCTTGATGTGCAATTATACTGGCGAGTTAAACGACATTCACGTGTCAGTGAAGTTGACATGACTGAAACTGAAATCAATAAAGCTATGAAGAAACTACTACACGAGCCTCAAGAAAAATGTAGTCAAACCGGACTTGCCCCCTTTTTGTCTGAAGAACCCCGCACCTCTAGTAAGTGTTTTTGCATTGTTCTCATTTGTTGTCCGTTTTATCTTGCCTGTCATAACACTGATTCCCATCTTATCACAATGGCGGGCAACTAATATTTTCTGGAGAAGGAAAGAAGTACGCAAACGCTAGCCTATCTCAAAGGGAAGGAAAAATAAGCCGGCTATTGCAGATAAGCTGGCTACCGGAGATGAGTCGCCGGCGGCTAATGACGAGTCAGAGGTAGAACTTGAATCCCTCGGCCATCTTTTTATTAAACTTGCTGACGCCTCTTATTCTCAAGATAACACTGAAACGAGTCGGGCTAGTGATGCTGAGGTAATTTCAATTTCTTCCGGCTCAGAAAACTTGTATCCAAAGTAAATAAGGCGGGTCGTTCAAAAAGTAAAGTTTTCTCACCCTGACACTTACTTGGATCCCAAATTTCTTTTGAAGAAAGCACAGCATGAAGGTACCTCGAGACACCAAACCCGGAGCAGCTCTAGAGAGCTGGTTGCCGGCTTGTCTAATATACCAACCGCCCGCAAGCAACGTTCAGAGGTGCCTCATAGTCCAACATTATCTCTTCCTCAAGTCGGCTTTTTTAGGCGACCTCTTAGCCTTTCTGACTCAAATTATCAGGAGTCGCCACCATCCTCTGGAGGTTCGACTAGTACTCAGCTGCCACCCTTTGTTATCAAGCCAGGGTAAGTATATAAACAATTCACATCTCCTCATGGTCATTTATTTTGTTTACTTAGGCATATTTAACGTGATTGCAGAGACCAAGCCAAGAAAAGAAAAACTGGCGAGCCATCTGTTGTCCCTCCTGACACCGAGGCTCAAGATTTGCCACAAGATAACCCAGAAGAGACTCGAGAACCAATTGTGACTGATAAGCCACCCACTGATGAAGAGGCAACCATTGCTGATCAGCAAATCAAGCCAGATGAGCCGGCCAACAAACTTCAGCCTCCAAGTTTGACTCATGCTCCCAGCCCTCGTCAAGAGGTTGAAGCCATAAATCAAATGGTGGTTGACTCTGAGGTGGTCATTACTGGAGTAGGCCAAGGTGTTGTTGACACATCAACTAGTCTGGCCAAGATCCCAGTCAATGATGAACCTGTCTGTGAAGACAAAGTAAAGGCAAAATTGGAGCTGCCTGGCTTGGATACTATGACCAGTGAAGAGCTTCATCAGGAATTCTTGACCCGGCTATCTGAAAGCCGAGATATGGAGTCAAACATAGTCAACATGTTAAGGAAGAAACATGAGGTATCAAAATAACTCGCCTTTGTCGTACTGTATGTATATATGCTTAGCCCCCAAGTCTTAGACATAGGCACTCATGAGTATGTGTAGGACTTGCATGTAGAATCTAAAGAACTTTGAAGTGTAGCCCCCAAGGGTTGGGTTATCATGCAAATGATAAGCCGGTTCTCCAAGTATAGATCCATAAAAATAGAAGAAACACCATGTAGCCCCCAAGGGCCGGCTCATCTTCATGCGATGAGTCGGGTCTTAAAAATAGATACACTTGTGAAAAAAAAATAGCATCTATCCCCCAAGGGCCGACTCATTTTTAGGAACTGAGTCAGGTCTTCTGATTTATCTTGAAAACAAAAAATGACATGCATTAGCCCCCAAGTGCCAGGTGGGTTGCTTGAAGCTAATTGGGACTTGTAAAATAAATAAGTGAAATTTGCTTTCTGTAGCCCCCAAGTGCCGGGTCATGCATCCTTTCTCGTTCGGGACATAAATGATTTGTAACTGAAATGCTTGTCTGCTTTGCAGGGGACTTTGAAGACGGCCGAGGCACAATTGGCCGGGTTGAAGAAAGATTTTGATGCTGAACAATCTTTGCAAAACAAGGCGGAAACGAGTCTGCAATCTTCAGTTGAAGAGCTGGAAAAAGTCAAGGCGGCTTTTGAGACTGAAAAAGTCACCTTTGATACTGAAAAGGCTGCCTTACTCAAGCGTGCAGAGGATGCTGAAGGCCAACTCAAGCCGGTTGCCGAGGAACAGGATGGATTGAAGCGTCACATATCACAAATGACACAAGCCATTTTTGGTAAGTAACTACTTGAAAATGTATGAATAACTTGCCTGGCGACTCATATGTATGACACCTGGCCTGACGGCTTATGTATTGAAATATTTGCAGGGAGCAGGAGTCATAACCTTCAGCAAGACAACTTGGTGAAACTAAAAGCCATGTACTCCTTCCTTGAGAAGCCGTATGCAGGAAGCTTGTTCTCCATCATGGTTGTGATGGGTGGAAAAGAGCCGCCATGATTTATAAGAGAAGTGTTGGGGTTACTCTCAACCGTCCCAAAACAAATCGAAGAGCTAAAGAAATAAGTCGCCCGAGCAGGTGCAATGACGTCTCTAATCTGGGACAAAGCGTATGTGCCAGATATGGATCCTGCAGAGATGGCTGGCGGGTTTCCTCAATTCAAAGATGATGGCATGGAATTTTCAGGAGTAGACTATGCTCGTTGTGCAAAGGAGACCCGTGTGTTGGCGAGTCAGCTAGTTGAAGAGCTCGATTTGAAGAAATACCAAGCGGCTTATGATGAAGAAAACATGGGTTCAACCTCCAACCTTTGAGCCTTTTGACTTGACTCCACAACAGTGTAAGCATATCTTTGCCCCTGATGTTGACCCATCACCTATCATGCATGATGAGGCCATTTTCCAAGAGTTAACAACTATCGACTAGAATCTGGACAACTTTCAGATCAGAGAAGTAGAAGAGTCGGCGCAGGATAACCTGGAGTCGTCCACTGCTGGAGATCGCCAAAACGTCAACCCAGAGGAAGTCAACCCGGCGGGTACGGATGCTGGCTTGCAGGAGTAATGAGTCCAAAAAAGAACTTTGATGACTTATTTGGGCCTTGCTGAGGCTGTGTAAAAGGGTAGTGCAAACTTCGGCGTCTGTGGTGCCTTCGTGCACCTTTTGAAAGTAGAAATATTATGACTGGTGTGGTTCTTTCCTTGACCCGCCCAGTATGTTCTGAAATATCAATCTTCTTTGAAGTATGGTAAGGCACAGTTGTATGAGCTGCCACTTGCTATTGCTTGTCTTGATTGATTCATGAGCAAAAATCATCATAACCTGGTGTGTTATTGACCCGGCGACTTATGGTCGTAATGAAACCTGTATGATAAAAAATAAGCCGGTGTAAAAATAACCCAGTGGCTCATGGCCAATTGATGATCAACAGAAATAATCCTGTAAAAACAGATAATTGTATGAAATATATAAGTTAAATAAATACATAAGTATAATTATTAAGTCGGCTTTCGAGGCTCGACAAAAAGACTGGCTTTCGAGGCTCGAGTCTTGCTTCAATGAAGCTGGCGTGATACCCTATGGTTTGTGCTAGCTCTCTGTAAGCCGGCTCTCAGATGACTTAAGCCAGCGTTTTAACCTTGACAAGTTCAGGGTCATAATAGATTGACTGTCAAGAGTACACCGGGTCATCTTGGCAAATGAGCATCAAGCAAACAGGCAGGTTTAACCATGTAATATAGTGGCATATGCCGGGTCAAGAGGGATGTTAATAGCTAAACTCGATGAGTTGGAAGCCCCCAAGTGACATATGATCAAGGAATAAAGACTCATACACAATATTTTGGACGAAACGACAGAGACCCCGAGTTTCAGGGGTACCGACTTTATTATCATTGATCATAAAAGATATATACACTGATGTATGTACAAAAGTTGGAGCCAGTGGCTCTAAGTGTAATAAGGACGGAGATGAGCAATGTTCCAAGGCCTGTTGGTTTCCTCCTCAGATGTACATGACTTCTTGTGTTCACATCTGTCAATCAGATAATATGACCCATTGTTGAGGTTTTTGGTAATGACGAAAGGCCCTTCCCAAGGAGGTGAAAGCTTATGCATACCAGTTTGATCTTGAATCAACCGAAGCACTAAGTCGCCCTCCTGGAAAGTACGACTACGAACTCTACGGCTATGATAGCATTGTAGGTCTTGCTGATATATTGCTGATCTTGATGCTGCAAAGTCACGTTCCTCCTCCAGAGCATCTCGGGAATCTTGTCGAGCTTTCTCATTATCTGCCTCAACATAAGTTGCCACCCTGGGGGAATCATGATGAATATCGCTTGGGAGCACTGCTTCAGCACCATAAACCATGAAGAAAGGTGTATAACCAGTTGATCTATTGGGGGTTGTCCGTATGCTCCAAAGGATAGAAGGAAGCTCCTCAACCCAACAACCTGGAGTACGTTCAAGAGGAACCATAAGGCTGGGCTTGATGCCTCGTAAGATCCCCCGATTAGCATGCTCCGCCTGTCCATTGGATTGGGGGTGTGCCACAAAGGCTACATCAAGCTGGATATGCTCTTGCTGGCAAAAGTTCTTCATGGCTCCTTTGGAAAGATTGATCCAATTATCAGTGATGATGCTATATGGATACACAAAGTGAAAGATCAGTTTTTTCACAAACTTGACTGTTGTTTCTGCATCACAATTACTGATAGGCTCTGCTTCAACCCACTTGGTGAACTTATCAACAGCCACGAGAAGATGAGTTTTCTTGTCCTTGGACCATTTGAACGGACCAACCATATCAAGCCCCCATACAGCAAAAGGCCAAGTGATGGGAATCATACGAAGTTCCTGAGCCGGTACATGAGCTTGACGTGCAAACTTCTGACATCCATCACATCGACGCACGATATCCTCAGCATCTACATGAGCCGTGAGCCAAAAAAAACCGTGTCGAAATGCCTTTGCAACCAAGGATCTTGAGCCGGCATGATGACCACAATCACCAGAATGAATCTCAATGAGGATCTCGCGGCCCTCATCAGGGGAGACGCATCATTGAAAAACATCAGTGATGCTTCGTTTGTGCAACTCGCCATGGACAATAGTCATTGATTTTGAACGGCGGACAATCTGACGAGTGGTAAGTTCATCCTCGGGGAGCTCGCCTTGAGTTAGATAGGTCAAATAAGGAACCGTCTAGTCTGGAATGGCGCGGAGAGCCGCCACCAACTGTGCTTCCGGGTCAGGAACAACAAGATCTTCTTCGGAGGGCAATTTAATAGAAGGATTATGAAGAACGTCAAGGAACACATTGGGAGGGACTGGCTTACACTACTGCAGGATGCTGCTAACGTGACACTACGATCAGAGACCCTTTGATGAAACTGTGTGTGATGCATTAATCGCAAACGGTGATGTAAAAAAAACCATAAAAAAAGATGCAAAACGTTTGCGATGAAGGATACATCAAACACGGTTCCGATTTTAGTTGCATGTGCGATGCAGGGCATACGGTTCAGTTCAATGAACTGTTTGTGATGAGGTAGAACAAAAGAAACAGGCAACCAGATGGAGGCGTGTGCGATATACGGCATACAGTTCAGTCGGATAAACTGTTTGTGATGAGGCGGAACAACAGAAACGGGCAGCCAGATGAAGGTGTGTGCAATATACGGCATACAGTTCACTTGGATGAACTGTTTGTGATTAGGCAACACAAAAGAAACAGTCAGACAGATCAAGGTGTGTGTGATATACGACATACGATTCACTCGGATGAACTGTTTTCGATTAGGCAACGCAACAGAAACGGTTCAGCCAGATCAAGGTGTGTGCAATGGAGGGCATACACTTCATTCTGATAAACAGTTTGTGTTGAGCCAAGAGAACAGAAATGTTTCACATAAACAAGATGTGTGTGATACACGGCAAACATCCAATTACATAGGAGGCTAGTACACACATGACATTTCCACACACCAAAGTAAACTATTACATACATAATTAACTAGGATAAACGATCATTTGATCATCATCTACTTCTTGTGACGCTTGCCGCCACTGCTCTACTAGGATAAACGGAACAATATTCTTTACTGTGAATAGTGTGCTTTGTTGGGCACACAAGTATATTGATCATAGCCTTGGGCGAGCAATGTGCCCGCACGCGTCGTGCTAGCTCGATGTTCCTTCTATGCTAAGTTTCCATTAATTGATGGCGTCTTATGAACACGCCACCATTTCCCGCCATTTCCCCACCGGTTTCCCACTGCCAACCAGCGATATTGCGTGTGGCGCACGACGCACGGAGGCAACAAGCGCAACCTGTAGCATATCCACCTTTTCCAAGCATGCCAACCCACCACAGCGCCGCCTCTGCCATCAACCTCCTCGACGAGGAAAATGAGAAGGCGCCACTGCCCGTCGAGGCCGAGGCGCTCCCCGGCAACGCGATGGACGACGCTGTGATGCGCGTCATCACCAGGGTTGAGCAGACCCTTGGCGCATGGCGCTTCAGCGCCGCGGATCAAGATAGGCATGTCAGCGGCGAGAGGCTGCAGCTCGCCACACAACATGATCGATGGCGCGCCGCAAAGCAAGCTAGGAGCATCCGTGCCGATAGGCTGCGGCTCGCCGCACAACGAGACTGTTGGAGCGCCGCAGAGCGAGAGGCGCGGAACGCCGCACAGCAAGAGCGGGTCCATCGGCGCTTGCCTGCTGTCGACAGGGTGTCGCAGCTGGGTACACGTCCCGTCAGTACCCCCATTCCTCGCCAGGAGTGGGCAGAGGCTGTCTGCGCCGTACTTGCACCAGAGGCCGGCCACACCGTACTTGCACCGGACGCCCGCTGTGCCGTTCGCATGGGTCGCGCCATTCGCATTGTCCGCGGCCCGCTCGATGCCAACGCGCTGGTCGCTAGGCTCGACCGCCTCCTTGGCCCAGGTGTCCACCTGGGCGTAGTAGAGGAACATGGCCGTCGCATCCTCGAGCTGGTGATCTCCGATGAAATAGCCAACTTGGAGCTCGAGATCGCGCTCCAGATGTACCGCGAGTGTGTCGACCACTTGGAAGAACACCTGCACGAGTTCAGGCAGAGCCAAGAGTTACCGTAGGCAAGGGCTGCTGGTCATGGTCTGATGGACGCGTTTTATTTTGTTGAGTCATTTCGACGTGGATCGCTATGTATTCACAGCAATCATAATATTGCTCTGTTTATTGCTCTGTTTCAATGTGTGTACTCTATTTTCCGTTCTTATATGTTCTGTTTCAATGTGTGTGTATATGCTTTCCATTCTGTATATGTGGATGATAACAGCTAGATACAAATTAGTATACGAAAACAGCTAGAAAATGGAATTCATAATATATATTAATTGTTCATTAGTTCATCACAGAATATATATAATATCATCACATATACATGATGATACTTAACTACTAGGTACAATGCATAAAATTGAAAACGAACAATACTAAAACAAATAATCCCTCCTAGGGGCAGTATTCCGGCAGCCCCTCACCAGTAACTCCCTGGTGCGCGGCGTCTTCCCAACGCGGGGGCAGTACTCCGCCTCCTCTGCCTCGCAGCGCTTGACGTACCGATCTGCCTCTTGCTGGCGGACGAGCACGAACGATCTTGCCATTTCGTTGGGCGCCCACCGGAGATCCTCGTCGGTGGCACGCTGGAGCTTATCGGCCCACCTCCACGCAGCGATGAGGCGCCTAGCGCCTTTGACCTTCCTCGCGAAGTACCCGTCTTCGTACACCTCCACCGCACGACGATGAGCCCGCCCCCAAATCATTTTATATTTTTTTGGAATTTAAATGCCATGGCACTCAATGCATGTGTCCAAGCCGTGACACCAATATGTTTGAAAATTTGTTCCAATTTACTACACATGGAATTAACTCGCACACAAGTACACAATTTTTTTTTCAAACTGTTATGGTTAGCCACTGCATGTAGATGTAGCTCAAATTTGGATTATGGTCACTAAATGGCTAGAAAATCACTTAAATGTCTTAAAAAGGTCAAATGACCCCTTAAATTTTCCAAATTTTTACATGACAGATGTATTAGTGCACGTTAACTGTAGAATTTTTTTGAAGCTTATAAGAGGAAGCTATCGTCCATTCGTCATCAAACATGCATTGTTCCCTCTCCAAACCACGAGCCTTCTACCGAGTTGCTCCGGTTTGTGAGGGGTGTGTGTCCAAACTTTCGCCAAACAGGCCAATTTTTTTTACCACATCATCTTGGTGGCATGACATTACATCAAGCGAGGTTTCAATTTTGTCTGATCATTTTTTAATTTTTTGGAATTTAAATGCCATGGCACACCATGCATGTGTCCAGGCCGTGACACCAATATGTTTGAAAATTCCTTCTAATTTACTGCACATGGAATTAAATCGCACACAAGTACACAAATATGATTTTTCAAACCGTTATTGTTAGCCGTTGCATGTAGATGTAGTTCAAATTTGAATTACGGTCATTAAATGCCTAGAAAATCACTTAAATGTCTTTAAAAGGTAAAATTACCCCTAGAATTTTCCAAATTTTCAAATGACAGTTGTATTAGTGCATGTTAAATGTAGAAATTTTTTGAAGGCTGTAAGAGGAAGCTATCTCCCGTTCGTCATCAAACATGCATTGTTCCCTCTCGGAACCACGAGCCTTCTAGTGAGTTGCTCCGGTTTGTGAGGGATGTGTGTCCAACTTTCGTCAAACATGCCAAATTTTTTACCACATCATCTTGGTGTCATGACATTACATCAAGCAAGGTTTCATGTGGTTTTGATCTTTTTTTAATTTTTTACAATTTAAATAACATGGCACTCCATGCATGTGTCTAGGCCGTGACACCAATATATTTGAAAATTCCTTCCAATTTACTGCACATGGAATTAACTCACACAAAAGTACACAAATATGATTTTTCAAACCGTTATGGTTAGCCGTTGCATGTAGATGTAGTTCAAATTTGAATTACGGTCATGAAATGGCTAGAAAATCACTTAAATGTCTTTAAAAGGTCAAATGACCCCTAGAATTTTCCAAATTTTCAAATTACAGTTGTATTAGTGCATGTTAAATGTAGAAAAAAATTGAAGGCTGTAAGAGGAAGCTATCTCCCGTTCGTCATCAAACATGCATTGTTCCCTCTCGGAACCACGAGCCTCTTCTAGTGAGTTGCTCCGGTTTGTGAGGGGTGTGTGTCCAAACTTTCATCAAACATGCCAAATTTTTTACCACATCATCTTGGTGGCATGACATTACATCAAGCAAGGTTTCATGTGTTTCTGATCTTTTTTTAATTTTTTGTAATTTAAATGACATGGCACTCCATGCATGTGTCCAGGCCGTGACACCAATATGTTTGAAAATTCCTTTCAATTTACTGCACATGGAATTAACTCGCACAAAAGTACACAAATATTATTTTTCAAACCGTTATGGTTAGCCGTTGCATGTAGATGTAGTTCAAATTTGAATTACGGTCATTAAATGGCTAGAAAATCAGTTAAATGTCTTTAAAAGGTCAAATGACCCCTAGAATTTTTCAAATTTTGAAATGACAGTTGTAGTAGTGCACGTTAACTGTAGAAATTTTTTGAAGGCCGTAAGAGGAAGCTATCACCCGTTCGTCATCAAACATGCATTGTTCCCTCTCGAAACCACGAGCCTTCTACTGAGTTGCTCCGGTTTGTGAGGGATGTGTGTCAAAAATTCTGTCAAACATGCCAAATTTTTTACCACATCATCTTGGTGGCATGACATTACATCAAGCAAGGTTTCATGTGTTTCTGATCTTTTTTATTTTTTTGGAATTTAAATGACATGGCACTCCATGCTTTGTGTCCAGGCCGTGACACCAATATGTTTGAAAATTCCTTCCAATTTACTGCACATGGAATTAACTCGCACAAAAGTACACAAATATGACTTTTCAAACCGTTATGGTTAGCCGTTGCATGTACATGTAGTTCAAATTTGAATTACGGTCATTAAATGGCTAGAAAATCACTTAAATGTCTTAAAAGGTCAAATGACCCCTGAAAGTTTGTACCGAGTATCTAAAAATGTTGCCATCTCATCAGCGGTGCCATTAGAAAATTAATTGGCACCGCTTCAACAGTTTGTGCAACCAACTTTGGTCCACACATCCGAGCAGCCAAGTAGTAACATACTAAATCTTTATGGCATGAAGGAACTGGGCATCGAAGGTGCTCTGGAATCCGGGTCCCTGATTTTTTCCCGCTGCATCGGCTCGCCAGTGCAGGGCACCGGTGCCAAATGTAGCAACAGTTGTCTTTACACCGGTTTTGGCATACATAGTGGATGGCCTTAGTGCTATTAGTTCTATATTACTAAATTTGTGCATGTACACACCTGTTAGTATCAATTTGCTATCATCCAAACACTGTCGCTATGCTGTTGCAGTTATATTTAGATTCCTCATAAAATGTTCAATTTGTTATTTATAGTACATGACTAAGAACTTGTAGCGTTGTTGTAGTTAATTATAGCTTCTGATGTTTCAGAATTTAGTTGTTGTCTCAGTAGCAATTAATTCATTTGCACATTGATCTTTTTGAGAAGATATGTCATAATTAACCTGTTTCTTCAGTTTTTCAAAATATGTATTTGGTGATTTTCTATGTTGCTAGAAACCCATTTCCCCTACAATTGTTACTGATATAGTTTTAAATATTATAGGATGAACGAAAGTGTTCTTACCTGGAGTGGGTTGATCAAGAGTGGCCACAGTCTTTGAAGATGTGCCTAGCAAAGCTCTGGAGCATGTATGAGGAAGAGAACAGAGGTAGGCTTAGAGAAAGTGTTGTCAACACTGAAGAATATTTGAAGATGCGGGATAAAAAGAGGAAGATGGAGAATGAGCTCAGATTTTTTAAATTAGACTTTGCTAAGATGGTGTTGGCAAAGGAGGAGGCACTTTCCCAGTTGGCCAGTGCAAAACAGGTTCTTACTGAACTGAAAGCAGAGGTGGATAAGACGAGCCTGGATGATCTCGATTAGGGAAATGAATATATTGTTCTAATATTGTTCTTATGAAGGTGAACTAGCTATATGCTGTACTGTGTTGTTTTCTGGTAGCTATCGTACTGTTATGTTAAAATATATTTATGTGTCTGACATGAAATTGGCAAACAGCTTTTCGATATGAAATGTGAATTTGCGTAATACTAGAATTATTAATTGTTAACTAATAAACCTGCTAAATGGGTCATGGAACTTTGCAAACGGTTCTAGCAGTAAAAGCGCTTGTGATGGATAGCCCAATGCCATACAGTTTTCTTCATCAAATCGTGTGTGATGTAGTTGAATAAAAGCAAACGGTTAACCGAGGCAGAGCGTGTGTGATAGTTACACCTATCACACACGAGGCTATACATGAAACTGTGTGGGATGTATATACGAACGGAAATGTTTTCCCTGGATTGACTGTGTGGGATGTACATACGAATGGAAACGTTTTCCCTGGATTGACTGTGTGGGATGTACATAAGAACGGAAACGTATTCCTTGGATTGACTGTTTGGAATGTACATAACAAACGGAAACGTTTGTTTGGGATTGACTATGTGGGATGTACTTATGACCGGAACCGATTGGGCCTGTATAACCGTATTTGATCGCTCGCCCGTCGCACACGACCTCATTTTGCCGAGCGCGTGTGACTGGAGGGCCTATCCCTGACGGTTTCTGGGTCGTGTGGGAAGGACCTCCCTATCACAGTCACTCACTTGGCGACGGTTCAAAACACCATCGCGGAAAGGGGTTAAAAACCATTTGCATAGCACCTCACTGTATCAGTGTTACACTGAGAACCGAGTTGTGACAGAGCATCAGCCGCCTCATTTTGCCGCCGATCGATGTGATCCACTTGATAACCCTTGAAATGACTTGCAATGTTAGTCACCGCCTACTGATAAGCCGCCATGAGGGGGTCCTTAGAGTCCCACTTTCCAGAAACTTGCTGAGCAACCAAATTTGAGTCGCCCAAGCATCTGACCCGGCTAAGATTCATCTCCTTAGCCACCCGGAGACCATGGAGGAGAGCTTCATACTCAGCTGCATTGTTAGTACAGGGAAACATTATCCTCATGACATAACAAAATTATTTATCACTGCCTGGTGAAGATAATACGACTGCAGCCCCCGAGCCTTCCAACTGTCTGGAACCATCAAAATGAATTGTCTAGTAAGTTTTGTCTGGCTTCTCTTCGGGAACTTGAAGTTCAGTACAATCGTTGATAAAATCCACTAGTGCTTGGGACTTGATGGCTGTGCGAGGCACATATTTCAGATGATGTGGCCCAAGTTCAATTGCCCATTTAGCAATCCTTCTTGTGGCTTCCCCATTTTGGATGATGTCTCCCAATGGGGCAGAGCTAACCACAGTTATTGGATGTTCCAGAAAATAATGCTTCAGCTTGCAACTCGCCATGAAGACCCCAAATACCAGCTTCTGCCAATGTAGATATCACTGTTTGGACTCTGTTAAGACTTCGCTGACATAGTAAACTGGCCGTTGAACAGGATATTCTTTCCCTGCCTCCTTGCTCTCCACGACAATTACAACACTTACCGCTTTATTATTAGCAGCAATGTACAGGAGCATTGGCTCTTTGTCGATAGGGGCGGCCAAGACGGGCGGCTCAGCCAACTGCTTCTTGAGGGCTTCAAAAATGTTATTGGCAGCATCACTCCAGACGAAGTTATCTGTTTTCTTCAACATCTGATACAAAGGGATGGCCTTCTCGCCCAGGCGGCTTATGAATCTACTTAAGGCGGCAATTCGACCTGCCATGCGTTGTACATCATTGATATTGGGCGGCTTACCTAAAGAGGTGACTGCTTTAATTTCCTCTGGATTAGCTTCGATTCCTCGTTCCGACACCAGAAAACCCAACAATTTGCCTGCTAGAACTCCAAAGACGCACTTGGCCGGGTTAAGCATCATCTTATACCGCCGAAGGTTGTCAAAGGTCTCCTTGAGATCATCCAGCAAGGTCTCCTTTTTTCGGGACATAACAATTATATCGTCAACATAAGCATGAACATTGCACCCAATTTGGTTGTGAAAACAATTTTGTACGCAGCGTTGATAAGTTGCCCCAGAACTTTTAAGCCCGAAAGGCATCGAGACATAGCAGAAAGCCCCAAAAGGTGTGATGAACACCGTCTTTTCCTGGTCCTCAACAACCATCTTAATCTGATGATTGCCGGAGTAAGCATCCAGGAAACATAAACTTTCACAACAAGCAGTGGAGTCAATGATCTGATCAATGTGGGGGAGGGCAAACGGGTCCTTGGGACAAGCTTTGGTGAGATATGTGTAATCAACTCACATACGCCAGGTGCCATTCTTCTTTAAGACAAGCACTGGATTGGCCAGCCACTCACGATGAAATACTTCGACGATGAACCCGGCAGCTAGGAGCCGGGCCACTTCTTCCCCAATAGCCTTGCGCCTCTCTTCATTAAAATGACAAAGGTATTGCCGAACTGGTTTCATCTTAGGATCAACAGTAAGGTGGTGTTCAGCGAATTCTCTCGGTACACCAGGCATGTCAGAAGGTTTCCATGCAAAGATGTCCCGATTCTCATGGATGAACTCGATGAGCGTGCTTTCCTATTTGCGATCCATGCCAGTCCCAATAGTGAACTGCTGAGATGAATCGCCGGGGACGAAATCAACCTGCTCTGTGTCTCTGGCCGACCTGAACTTGAGGGGCGGGTCAGACTCTGTGGTGGGTTTTTTCAGAGAGGTCATGTCGGCCGGGTCAACGTTGGATTTGTAAAATTTAAACTCCTCTGCTGCACAGGCCAACTCAGTATAGGTCACGTCCCCTTCTTCACAGTCACGAGCAATCTTTCTGTTCCCATTAACTGTGATAGTACCCTTTGGCCCAGGCATCTTGAGCTTCAGGTAAACATAACAGGGCCGAGCCATGAAACAAGCATAAGCCGGCCGCCCGAACAAGTCGTGATAAGGACTCTTGATCTTGACCACCTCAAACATCATAAACTCCGTTCTATAATTATACTCGTCACCAAATGCAACCTCAAGCTTGATCCACCCAATAGGGAGTTGCCAGGAATAATCCCATGAAAAATGGTGGAGGAAGATGAGAGTTGCTTTTCTGACAAATTCATACGCCTGAAGGTGTCATAATACAGATTGTTGATGTTGCTTCCCTAGTCCATGAGTACCTTCGTGAGATTATATCCACCAACTTGCGGTGCCACCACCAAAGCCAAGCCGCCAGGATTATCAACCCGTGTCAGGTGATCAGCCCTACTCCAAGTAACCAATTGTGCTGACCAATTCAAATACTGAGGAACCGCTGGCTCAACCAGATTAACAACACGCTTCTGAACCTTGTTGTCTTGCTTGCAGGTAATAGTGGTAAACACGTGATACTGCCCACTGCTTAACTACTTAGGATTGCTCTGAAAACCTGTCTGATTGCTCTGATGCTGATTGCCACCTTGCCAGAGTGCTGATTGCCACCATGATTTCCAGACCCCTGATATCCAGATCCTGAGCCGCCTGAGCCTTGATAGCCCGGGTTGTGATAATTACCTGATGAGCCGCCTCCTGGGAAATTCGAGCCGCCAGCCCCTGGTTGTCCAAGGATACCACCACCACCCTGATGATTCTGGTGGACTTGATTGCGATAAGCTTGCATTATGTGACAGTTTTCCCAGGAGTGACTCACCGGTGGATCTGGGGTACTGTGCTTAGGACATGGACCTTTAAGGGCTTCCTCAAAATTACGAGCTTTATTTGCATTGAATGGCCTCCCAGAATTATTCGGTCTCTGGCCCTTATAACCAATATTAGTGTTAGCAACGAGGTCCAAGCCGCCCTCCGAGTGTTTACACTTGGCGCCATTGTTCTGACCACCATGGTTGCCATAGTGCCCCGGGTTACCCTGCTGTGACCCTTGCCGCCACCATTCTTTTTACCCTTGTTGGTCTGGTCATCGTCCGGGTTAGGATCTTTGGTGGTGTCTGAGTCTGCATACCAGGTTAAGACAGCCATGAGCTCGCCCATGTCCGTAATCGTCCTCTTGAGCTGACCAAGCTTTTGGACGAGAGGGTCGAAGTGGCAGTTTTTCTCCAGGATCAACACGGCTTGAGCTGCCAATATGCCATCTAAGGAGTGGATGATATCCGCAACCCGGTGAGACCAATGATGAGCTGACTCGCCTTCACGCTAGAGACAGTGTTGCAAATCAACAATCGTCATAGGACGCTTGCAGGTTCCCTGGAAGTGCTTGCTGAAGCACCCCTTCAACTCTGCCCAAGTGTTGATGGAATTAGGCGGCAAGTTCTTGAGCCAAGTACGAGCCGAGCCTTCCAGCATCATAGTCAAATACTTGGCACAGACTGCATCGCTGACATCCAACATGTCCATGGCGATTTCATAACTTTCAATCCAAGCCGCCGGCTCGAGGTCAGGCGTGTAGTTGTAAACCTTTCGAGGGCCCTTGAAATCCTTGGGCATACGCTCGTTGCACAAATCCGGCACCAGGCATGGGATTCGATAGTTCAGGTGCTCGACCCAACACCTTGCGAAGCCAAGGGGGTCGTAGGAGGTGATTGATGAGCCACCATATTGGCTGCCTCGGCCTCCCGTTGTGCCCAAGCCTAGTCGACGATCTCCTGGGTGTCCACAGCCCCCTGCCGGGGCGGGTCACACTGTTGTTCGCGTATCCGTCGGGCGTTGCTTGAGACGACCAGCAACTCAACATTACGGCTCCTGCTCCGACTGGGATGTGGGGTGGAGTGAAGGCGTTCACGACTGTAAGAGTAATTCACCTGCTGAGCGACCGTAGTTTTTAACAGCTCAATGGCATGCAAAGCCTCCCTCTCCATAGAGGTTGCACCTATGATCGGAAGCGTGGCAAGATTGGTAGCGGCTGCCACTAGGTTATCAACATGGTTGGAGAAGTGACCCGCCGGCGTCATGAAATGATCGGGAGTCGTCTGGATGGGCGGCGGGTTTGGAACTGGCTGGTTCGAAGATGGTCCGTAGTTACTGCTCTGTGGCATGACCAGGTTCAATTGGGGTATGATACGTCTCCAACGTATCTATAATTTTTGTTTGTTCCATGCTGTTATATTATCATTCTTGGATGTTTTACAATCATTTTATAGCAACTTTATATCATTCTTTGGGACTAACCTATTGACATAGTGCCCAGTGCCAGTTCTTGTTTTTTACTTCGCAGAAAATCATTCCCAAACGGAGTCCAAATGCAGCGAAACTTTTTGGAGATATTTTATGGACCAGAAGGAACAACTTGGGCCGAAGAAGTACCAGAGGGGTGCCCCGAGGGGGGCACAACCCACCTGGGCGCGCCTGGGGGCCCAGGCGCGCCTGGGGGCCCAGGCGCGCCCTGGTGGGTACTGCCCACCTTGGTGGCCTCCCGCACCGCCTATTTGCTCTATAAATACCCCGAAAATCCAAAAACCCTAGGGGAGTCGACGAAACACAATTCCAGCCGCCGCAAGTTCCAGAACCACCAGATCCAATCTAGACACCATCACGGAGGGGTTCATCATCCTCATTGGTACCTCTCCGATGATGCGTGAGTAGTTCATTGTAGACCTACGGGTCCGTAGTTAGTAGCTAGACGGCTTCCTCTCTCTCTTTTGATTCTCAATACAATGGTCTCTTGGAGTTCTATTTGATGTAACTCTTTTTGCTGTGTGTTTGTTGGGATCCGATGAACTTTGAGTTTATGATCAGATCTATTTTATCCATGAAAGTTATTTGAGTTTTGATATCTTATATGCATGATTGCTTATATCCTCGTATTTCTTCTTCGAATCTTTGGTTTAGTTAGGCCGACTAGATCGATTTTTCTTGCCATGGAAAGAGGTACTTTGTGATGGGTTCGATCTTACGGTGCTCAATCCTATTGACAGAAGGGGACATGACACATATGTATCGTTGCTATTAAGGATAACAAGATGGGGTCTATTCCTACATGAATAGATGTTGTCTACATCATGTCATTGGTCTTATTGCATTACTCCGTTTCTCCATGAACTTAATACACTAGATGCATGCTGGATAGCGGTTGATGTGTAGAGTAATAGTAGTAGATGCAGGCATGACCCGGTATACTAATCTTGGACGTGATGCCTATATAATGATCATTGCTAGATATCATCATGATTATTTGAAGTTCTATCAATTGCCCAACAGTAATTTGTTTACCCACCATATGTTATTTTTCTCGAGAGAAGCCACTAGTGAAATCTACGGCCCCCGGGTCTATTCTTTATCATATTTGCTTTCCGGTCTATTATTTGCCTCTTTTATTTTTAGAACTATTATTCCAAAAACCCAAAAATATCTTGTTGCAATTTTTTGTTATTTATTTTATCTCACGTTCCCGCGAGATCTATTTATCCAATCTACTACAAATTTATCTATCTTTTACCCGGGAGGGATTGACAACCACTCTTACACGTCGGGTTGCAAGTATTTGTTCTTTGTGTGCAGGTACCGTTTACATAGCGTTGCGTGGTTCTCCTACTGGTTCGATAACCTTGGTCTCATCACTGAGGGAAATACCTACCGTAGCTGTGCTGCATCATCCCTTCCTCTTCGAGGAAAATACTGACTTGGACACGAGCCATCAAGAAAGGATTTCTAGCGCCGTTGCCGGGGAGATATCATCAACATCTATCATCTCATCTGCTTGCAATTTACATTATTTGCCATTTGCCTCTCATTTTCATCTCTCCCACTTCAAAAAAATTTGCCATTTTATTCCCCTCTTTTTCGTTTGCCTTTTTCTCGTTCGATCTTTTGTTTGCTTCCGATCTTGTTTGCTATCTTTGCTTGTGCTTCCATGTGTCTCCTATTTGCTTGCTAAAAATCTAGTGACATGGATCCTCATCCACTTGCTAATCTTTTCAAAAGATCCAATTATGATGATCCAATTGCTAGTGAATTGAGTTCACTAGATTATCTTTATGAAGTTTTTCTTGAGATTTGTGAATCTGGAAATTATGATGAAGTGTTAAAAGAAGAAATTTATAAAGTGATTCATGATAGCTCTTTGGATGAAATGCATGATTGCAATGATGTTATTATAAATTCTATTAATGTCAATTGTGTTAATAATATGCAAAACCCCAAGCTTGGGGATGCTAATTTTGCTCTGTCCACTACTTATTGCAATGATCATGATTGGGGTGATTCTTCTTATGATCTTGATAGTTTATTTAAGCCTCATGATGAATATGTTTGCAAAAATATTGAAAGTGGGTTTGGAAGAGTGTCAACTTTAGCTAAAAATAATCCCACTATTTTGGAGAATGATCAATCTTATGAAATTTTTGATAAAAGTGGGCTTGGAGAGGTCATGACTTTTGATGATAATCCCACTATTTTGGAAGAGTGTCAACTTTGCATGCATGTGGATCATGAAGAGAATATTTTACGTGATAGTTATATTGTTGAATTTTATTATGATCCTACATGTAATTATTATGAGAGAGGAAAATATGGTTGTAAAAAAATTTCATGTTACTAAATTACCTCTCGTTATGTTGAGATTGCTATTGTTTCTGTCTTCTTCCTTGCATATGCTAGTTTTTGCTTGTCTTGATAAATCTTTTCCCTATAAAATGCCTATGCGTACGAAGTATGTTATACTTAAACTTGTTTTTCACATGCTATATGATGCTCTCTTTGTGCTTCAATTTTTTGTCTTTCTTGTGAGCATCATTAAAATGCATTATGCCTAGATAGGGGCATAAAACGTTAGCGCTTGTTGGGAGGCAACCCAATGAATACCATTTATTTTTGCCTTTTCCTTTCTGTTCTTGAGTGTTTGCACAATTATTCCTGTTATGATTGTGTTTTTTATGTTTTAATTAGTGTTTGTGCCAAGTAAAGCCTTTGGGATAGCTTTGGTGATAGTTGATTTGATCTTGTTGAAAAACAGATACTTTTACGTCCAGTAAAATAGTTTTATAGATTTACCGAAGTGACTAAAAATTCTGTAACTTTTACAAAATATTTATATACAAATTTTCTACGTTGTCCTAATTTTTCAGAGTTTTTGGAGTTACATAAGTATGAGAACAATTCGCATCCTTACAGACTGTTCTGTTTTTGACAGATTCTGTTTTTCTTTGCATTGTGTGCTTATTTTGATGAATCTATGGTTTGTATCGGGGGGTATAAGCCATGGTAAAGTTAGAATACAGTAGATATAATACAATAACAAAATTTGAATGGGTTTTCTACAGTACGTAAAGTAAAGATTAGTTTTCTCATACTAACGGATCTCATGAAGGTTTTGATGAGTTTTGTGTGATTGAAGTTTTCAAGTTTTGGGTGAGATCACGATGGATGAAGGAATAAGGAGTAAGAAGATCCTAAGCTTGGGGATGCCCCATGGCACCCCAAGCCATTATCTAAATGATAAGCAAGCAACTAAGCTTGGGGATGCCCCCGAGTGGCATCCCCTCTTTCTTCTAACGACCATCGGTATTTTACTTGGAGCTATATTTTTATTCGTCACATGTCATGAGTTTTTCTTGGAGCTTCTTGTGCTATATGAGTCTTTACTTGTTTTTATTTTTAGTTTGTTTCATCTATCCTTGCTGGACACACCTATTTGAGAGAGTCAAAATTATGCTATGACTTGTTAGAATTGCTCCATGTGCTTCACTTAAATTTTTCTTGAGCTATGGAATTGCTCTAGTGCTTCACTTATATCTTTTTGAGCACGGTGTGCTTTATTTTTGAAGAAATTCTCTCATGCTTCACTTAGATTTATTTGAGAGTTAGTAATTTTGAAGAAATTCTCTCATGCTTTACTTATATTATTTTGAGAGATGAAATTTTTATGCTAATGTTCTTCACTTAGATTTGTTTGAGCTATCAAAAGCAACATATGAAACTAGTCCCAAAGTGATAGATATTCAAGAGGGATATAATAAAAACTTTCATGAAGATCATTGGACAAAATAAACTTGATTCTTTGTAATAGTTTTGCGATATGATGATAATGATATGTGAGTCATGTTGATGAGTAATTGTGCTTTAGTAAGAATATTGGTGTTAAGGTTTGTGATTCCCTATGCAAGCACGAAAGTCAATAGTTATGCAATGAAATTACATCCTACTTATGGTGCATTATTCGGTGTTAATTATGCTTAATGCTCGCTTATGAGATTTTCCGTTTCTTGGTTGGATGCTTCTCAATCTTTTTGCTAGCCTTCACTTGTGCTAAGTAGAAATACTACCTGTGCATCCAAAATCCTTAAACCCAGTTTTTCCATAAGAGTCCACTATATCTACCTATATGCGGTATTTTCGTGCCGTTCTAAGCAAATTTGTATGTGCCATCTCTAATTTTCAAAATAAATTTCCTTTTTGTGTGCCCGTACCGCTCATGAAACGGTAGGGGGTGGCTGATATTTTTCCATGCTAGATTTGTTATTCTCAAGATGAGTGTTTATTCACTTGTCATTGCACGAGAGTACGACAAAGGTATTAGGGATGCCCAGTCCTGAAATGAAAAATGAATTTACTTTATGTTGTCAAATAATAAATTCCTTGAAAAGTGTTGGTATGGACGCCACCCGTGGATATGGTTAGCCGTGGAATGTGAAAGTATGGTGGAAAAAGGAATAAACTTTATTTTCTGTTTGGGAACCGCCTATGATATATCTAGCATGGAAAGTATTAGGAACTACTCGATCATTTTTGTTGAAAGAAAAAGCATGCCACCCAAAATGTTTTATCTCTATCTTTTTTGCTTTGAGCTTTGGCACCTCTACAAATCCCTACTTCCCTCTGCGAAGGGCCTTTCTATTTACTTTATGCAAATTTTATTTTTATTTGAGTCTCCATCTTCTCTTATAAAGCACCAACTAGGGGGCACTATGATCTTACTTGAGCATTGGGTATAGCTAATATGCGAGTGTGTTTCATGAATGAATCAATAATTGAGCATAATGGGCTAGGGATAACTTGCTTTAGTGTTGATATTTTGAAAGACATGGTTGCTTGTTGATATGATTAAGTATTGAAATCTTCATGACAAAACTAGACTATTGCTTCGAATCATATAAAAGTCCATATGTCCATGCTACAAAAGAAAAGAATATGTGATGAACATGTTAGGAAGCATTCCACATCAAAAATTCTGTTTTTATCATTTACCTACTCGAGGACGAGTAGGAATTAAGCTTGGGGATGCTGATACGTCTCCAACGTATCTATAATTTTTTCTTGTTCCATGCTGTTATATTATCATTCTTGGATGTTTTACAATCATTTTATAGCAACTTTATATCATTTTTTGGGAACTAACCTATTGACATAGTGCCTAGTGCCAGTTCCTGTTTTTCCTTGTTTTTTACTTCACAGAAAATCATTACCAAACGGAGTCCAAACGCAGCGAAACTTTTTGGAGATTTTTTATGGACCAGAAGGAACAACTTGGGCCGAAGAAGTACCAAGGCACAACCCACCTGGGCGTGCTTGGGGGCCCAGGCGCGCCCAGGTGGGTTGTGCCCACGTTGGTGGCCACCCGCACCGCCTCTTCACTCTATAAATACCCCAAAAATCCACAAACCCTAGGGGAGTCGACGAAACACAATTCCAGCCGCCTCATGTTCCAGAACCACCAGATCCAATCTAGACACCATCACGGAGGGGTACATCATCCTCATTGGTGCCTCCCCGATGATGTGTGAGTAGTTCATTATAGACCTACGGGTCCGTAGTTAGTAGCTAGATGGCTTCCTCTCTCTCTCTTTTGATTCTCAATACAATGGTCTCTTGGAGACCTATTTGATGTAACTCTTTTTGCGGTGTGTTTGTTGGGATCCGATGAACTTTGAGTTTATGATCAGATCTATTTTATCCATGAAAGTTATTTGAGTTTTGATCTCTTATATGCATGATTGCTTATAGCCTCGTATTTCTTCTTCGAATCTTTGGTTTAGTTAGGCCGACTAGATCGATTTTTCTTGCCATGGGAAGAGATAGTTTGTGATGGGTTCGATCTTACGGTGCTCAATCCTAGTGACAGAAGGGGACATGACACGTATGTATCGTTGCTATTAAGGATAACAAGATGGGGTCTATTCCTACATGAATAGATCTTGTCTACATCATGTCATCGTTCTTATTGCATTACTCCAAACTTAATACACTAGATGCATGCTGGATAGCGGTCGATGTGTGGAGTAATAGTAGTAGATGCAGGCAGGAGTCGGTCTACTAATCTTGGACGTGATGCCTATATAATGATCATTGCCTGGATATCGTCATGATTATTTGAAGTTCTATCAATTGCCCAACAATAATTTGTTTACCCACCGTATGCTATTTTTCTCGAGAGAAGCCACTAGTGAAATCTACGGCCCCTAGGTCTATTCTTCATCATATTTGCTTTCCGATCTATTATTTGCCTCTTTTATTTTCAGATCTATTATTCCAAAAACCCAAAAATACCTTGCTGCAATTTTTTGTTATTTATTTTATCTCGCATTCCCGCGAGATCTATTTATCCAATCTACTACAAATTTATCTATCTTTTACCCTAGAGGGATTGACAACCCCTCTTACGCGTCGGGTTGCAAGTATTTGTTCTTTGTGTGCAGGTACCGTTTACATAGTGTTGCGTGGTTCTCCTACTGGTTCGATAACCTTGGTCTCATCACTGAGGGAAATACCTACCGTAGCTGTGCTGCATCATCCCTTCCTCTTCGGGGAAAATACTGACGCGGACACGAGCCATCAGGGTATAACCGGTGTCGCAGGTGTGCTCGGCCCGGCTCTTGGCACGGGCATGTTGAAGAGATGTCTTCCCTCAAAGCCAGGAGGCAAATGAGTCGTGTGACGTCTCCTGTGAACTTCCTCTGAAGCATGCTGATGAAGGATCAAACACCACGCCTCCGTCCTTAGACCCTCTGTCTCGTTAGGGATCTGGGTTTGCAACTGCGCCATGCGAGTACTCTCAGCGTTGATGTCCTCCTGAGCTTTGGTCATCTTCTCATGGATTTTTAGCTACCTCTGCATTGCACTCTTCCTGCTTTTCTACTGTTACGGGCATCTCAAGAAGAACCATCAACGATGCGGCTAACTCTGAAAAGACTTGAGTCGGCGGCTTGACGGGGCCGCGTTCGGATCCATCACCGATGCATCGCGCCTACCGCAGCGCCTGCCACAGTAGAGTCAAGGGCTAGGGTAGTTCCTGCCATGTAGACTGCGGCCCAACAGGGCGACTCATGGTCAGCCGGGTCTGACTCATCGTCGGAGCAACCCCCAAGCCTGCGATCGTACAAGGGGCGGTTTGACTCCGTCTCCCCGACCGATGACTCGTCGTCGGAGTAGACCATGGTGTCGCCGCCCGATGCTGAGTCATCTGTGAGGTCGACTCCCTGGGTGAAACCAATGAAAACATGGTTCCGACCGGATTGAGCCCGGGCGGGTTGCATGCGTCGAGCCGGCTCGACGATGTTGGTGCAGATGTCCGACTCGGGTCCTGTTTCGCCGATCTTGCCGATGAAGACGTGGATCTTGCCAAAGGGGACCCAGTACCCGTACTCGATGGAGTCGGCCTCGGGACCCCAGCTCGAGTCATCGATTTGGAGCTTGCCACGGAGACTCTTGGTCATGCGGCCGATCGCGTATCCCTCGATCCCTGGGAGAACTCCCTCCAAGAACTCAACACCAACGAGCAATAGCCCCACGGTGGGCGCCAACTGTCGTGGTTTTGTCACGGCAGATGTCCTCGTGAAAGGACTTAGTTGTGAGGCCATCGCCGCTAGGTGATTGCTTGAACGGGGTTGATCGGAATTGAGAGACAAGGGTTTACCCAGGTTCAGCCCCTCACGGTGGAGGTAAAAGCCTACTCCTGCTTGATTGATATTGATGATGGTGATCTCGATTACAAGGGTGCGAATTAGCTAGCCTAGTATTCGAGAGATTGTCACTTAGTCCTTTCTGCCTCAGGGGCTCCCCTTTATACAGGTTGAGGCCCTGGGCTTACAACAGAGTCCGGGTTGTATTGCAATCCGTAAATCAACATGCTTCCTACTTGTATTGTTTTCCAAGTAAGGAAACCTCAGGTGGCGCCTTGTACTTCTGGGCCTTAAACCTCCGTCTTCAAGTGCTGGGCCCTGAGCCGGCCCACTTCATGAACCGCCTCAAAGTTCTTGAGATCTTAGACGTCTTGGCCCATCTTGATTCTGGATCGTAAGTCGCCACTTAAATGACCCGGCTCATCATGGCGGGTCATATCGTGGGGTTATATCCCCAACAGCTGCCATTATCACCACCACACCGTCCTGTTGGTTCAGATCTCATCTACCTATTCTCCCTCTATTGCTGGATCAAGAAGGAGGATATGTCACCGAGCCGGACGTGTGCTAAACTCGGAGGTGTCACACGTGCAGTGCTTGGATCGGATTGGATCGCGACGCGAGTACGACTACGCCAACCACGATCTCTAGATCGTTTACGCTTTCGGTCTACAAGGGTATGTAAACACCTCTCCCTCTCGTGGCTGTGCATCTCCATAGATAGTTCTTGGGTGTTTGTAGGATTTTTTTTTGTTTTCCATGCTTCGTTCCCCAACAATATGTAGATCATTGCATGCCAAAATGTGAGAGCTCAAGTATGAAACTTGTGTGTTTGGATGGCTCCTCTCCTCGATTTATAGATGGACCCCCTACCCCTCACCACCACCAACAATGTCCCACAAAAAGGGTGATGCGAAGCATCCTACGGTCATTCCCATGGACCTACCTACATCTCCCGAAGTGCCTAGTGGACCAATGACACGAGCCCGTGCAAGAGCTCTCGAAACCGAGGTGACATCTCTCCTTTGTGATATTCCATATGACCCATACGAGACATGGTTACTACCTAAGTCCAGAATGCTTTGTGTGTTCAGGCATCAAGAAGACCCTCTCGAAGATACTCGTGAAGACGGACAAGTCCCCAAGTGCACGGATGAAGGGACCAACAGAAGGAACCGGAGAAAATCCCCAGGACCCAGACATCCGGCCCCAAGACCGGGACATCCGGCCCCTGGAGAGTGCAGCCCAGCCGCAGGCCAGCAGCTGAGGCTACAGGGCCTGGACATCCGGCCCGACTGGCCTGGTCATCCGGCCCGTCCATCACAGAACGCAACCAAGCCGCCCGAGGACCTGCCCCGGACATCCGGCCCCCATGGCCTGGACATCCGCCCCCCTCGAAGGCCCGGACATCCGGCCCCCTCTGTCTGCGCATAGTAATGGGCCGGAGCCCATGTACCCTTTCGCCCCCTAGATTATATATACTCCTTCTCCCCCAACGTTTTAGGGTTAGCATTATGATAGCTCATTTTGGAGATAGTGCTTTGCTCATCCACTTGTACCCATACTCCATTGGAGACCAAGGCCTCGTAGGAGAAGATCCCCCAAGTGGATTCAAGACCCCGTCGAGGGAAGATCCATCTCGGATTCAAGACCTCAACTCCTCATGGATTGGGATGAACTAGTTACCTTTGTATCCTCCTTTGTTGTCCTTGGATCTTTGTTACCTCTTTGTAGGATCGAAAGTATGTCTAGAGGGGGGTGATTAGACTACTTGACCAAATAAAAATCTAACCTTTTCCCAATTTTAGTTGTGGGCTGCTTTTAGCAATTAACACAAGTCAAGCAATGAACCTACACATGCAATTCTAAGAGTGTAGCAGCGGAAAGTAGAACATTGCATATGAAGGTAAAGGGAAGGGTTTGGAGAGTGCAAACTCAATGAAGATAGGAAGATTTTTGGTGTGGTTCCGATAGGTGGTGCTATCGTACATCCACATTGATGGAGACTTCAACCCACGAAGGGTAATGGTTGCGCGAGTCCATGGAGGGCTCCACCCATGAAGGGTCCACGAAGAAGCAACCTTGTCTATCCCACCATGGCCATCGCCCACGAAGGACTTGCCTCACTCGGGTAGATCTTCACGAAGTAGGCGATCTCCTTGCCCTTACAAACTCCTTGGTTCAACTCCACAACTTGACGGAGGCTCCCAAGCGACACCTAACCAATCTAGGAGACACCACTCTCTAAAAGGTAACGAATGGTGTGTTGATGATGAACTCCTTGCTCTTGTGATTCAAATGATAGTCTCCCCAACACTCAACTCTCTGTCACATATTTGGATATGGTGGAAAGATGATTTGAGTGGAAAGCAACTTGGGGAAGGCTAGAAATCAAGATTCTTGTGGTAGGATTGGAATATCTTGATCTCAACACATGAGCAGGTGGTTCTGTCTCAGAAAATGTATGGTGGAAGTGTAGGCACGTTCTGATGGCTCTCTCACATATGGAGAAGGGGATGGAGGGGTATATATAGCCCCCACACAAAATCCAACCGTTACACACATTTAACCCATCTCGGTAAGACCGAATAGCTAAACTCGGTGGGACCGATTAGTTCAAAATGTGAATGTTAGGAATCTCGGTGGGACCGACTGGAACAACTCAGTGGGACCGATGTGCTAGGGCTTAGGGCAAACCTCATCTCGGTGGCGCCGATTGCATCAACTCGGTGAGACCGAAGTGAAGCAATAGGGCAAAATAGAATTGGTCAAGCCATCTCGATGAGACCGATTGCAATTTCGGTGAGACCGAAATAAATGCAACTGATAACAGGGAGTTGGCAAGGCCATCTCGGTGACACCGAGATCTGTATCGGTGTGACCGAACTATTAGGGTTTCTGGCTGTGGCTATGTCATATGAACTCGGTGGCGCCGGATAGAAAGAATCGGTGGGGCCGAGTTGGAGTTTAGGGTTTTGACATATTTTGGATGGAGAAAGTGGTTGAGGGTTTAGGAGCAATATCACTAAGCATTTGAGCAAGCAAGCTAGTAAGCAACACCTCATCCCCTTTTAATAGTATTTGCTTTCCTATGGACTCAATGTGATCTTGGATCACTAAAACAAAAATGAAGAGTTTTGAGCTTTTGCCAATATGTGTCCTTAGCATTTTGAGGGGTCCACATTTCTAGTCCATGCCATGCCATTCATTGAAATTCCTGAAATATTCATCTTGAATGGATATTAGTTCAATGAGCTATATGTTGTTATGAATTACCAAAACCACCCGGGGATTAGTTGCACTTTCACTCTTTGTGTGTTTGGATCTAGCACATGTGCGATTGGATCTAGTTGATTTGTGTGTTTTCCTCTTGTGTGTTCTTCGTGTTCGTCAGGAACCCCCCTCCAAATCGTGAAAGATCGGCCCCTAGGGTTCCACCCTACATCATCTTGGTATCAAGAGCCACATTGATCATGAATTTTCAGCCTCCCCCATAGTTTTCTAGCTTGATTTTGCTTTGATTTTGTCCCAATTTCAAAAATCCCCACAAAAATATCCCTCCCAATTTTTTTTGTGATTTGTTGGTTGGATGAAGTTTTGTTGAATTTGATCCATGGATTTGATGTGTTACTCGTAGATCTAGCTTCCTCCATTTTTTCCCCAATTCCATTCATAAAATTCCATGAATTTTCCCTCGAAATTTTCGTTTCCCCACCTAGTCCTTCAAGTTCGTCCATGATTTGGAGCCCCGGACATCCGGCCCATGTCCCCCGGACATCCGGCCCGCACGCCCGGACATCCAGCCTCCCGCAACAACACCTCCTCCATCACTTCTTTTTCCACCTAACTTTCACCAATTTTGACCGGGTTTCCACCAATAATTCCGCATACCACCATCGCTTACCCGCTACCACCTCCGACAATTTTGACACGCTTTGTTCTTTGAGGACTTGATTTGCAGTTTACGTTTCCTAACGTGTTTTGGCTACTTAGGGATGGTTTGACACCGACATCACCGCCGCTCATCTTTGTCATCGACCACGACCACTTCATCATTTGACACCCAACCGTAAGCAAGGGTGGTAACCTTGACGACACCATTGTATATTCCCTTGCCATTGCATTGTCAACCCCTAGCCCATTTTGCATCACTTGCCTATCGAGACTAGCCATTGAGTATTGTCGGCAACGTTACTTGTGCACTTTAGAGATACTCGACCCGCACCTTCCATTGCATACATACCATATCTTCTTGGTATCATCATATCATCTCTTGTGTCACAAGTTTGTTCCCGCATATACATAATTGCTAGCTTGGTTTGTGCATTTTGCATAAGTGGCCAACGAAAGATATCAAAAGAGAGAAAGCTTTTAAGCAAAACAAAGGACAAGCAAAGAGCTTTTAAGCAAGTGACATAGCATCATACCATATTGCATAAAAATTACCATAATCGATCATCGTGCGAAAACTCACCGGAACATCATACATTTTTGCTTTGTAGGTTGTGCACAAGTCTTGTATCTGCCTATTGAGCAATAGTGCTAGCGTCTCTCTAGTGTTGTGAAACAAGAGCATTTTCCGTGGATTCCACATTTTGAGCTCATTCCTTGGTTGCACGACCCCATTTATCTATCCATGCGTGTGTTTTCGTGTGCCACTATTTGCTATTGGTCTACTTGTTTCACTTGCAAATTATTGAATCTTTTTCAACATTATTGACTCTTGCTAACAAGTGCATAAATTTTGTGCCACCATCCCCACCAAGCTACTCCAAAGGCTTTACTTGTGTAGGTGTGAGAATTGACAAAGATCTGGTACCAATTGTGCTATTTCCATAATACATTATTGGGTGATCATTGATCCATCTTCAACATCGGATAAGGTACATTTGGTCTAGTTCTTTCATTTCTTCCACTCACATATTTGCTTGAAATGATGGATAGGCCAAACACTTCTTCGAACCCACTCTTCATTGAGCAAGAGGAGGAATCGAACAACTACGTCACCAAGGATCACCTATTCGGTGCTCAACGAGCTTTGCATCAAGAAAATGAAGCATTGAGCGACCGCATCGACATACTCGCTACCGACTTGCGACAATCCAAGCTACGTACAAGAAACTACTTCGACAACAAGCTTTCCACACAAATGGAAGAGATTGACGCAAGGATGTCTACTCAAATGGAGAAAATTCGTACTTTTTTGGTCAACCGTTCTTCTACGACATCGTCATATTCAAGACAACGCCACTCAAGCCAACATTCTCCGCAATCTTCTTCGGACGCAAGTCTTCCTCGAGCTCGTCCGCATCATTGCCATGACTATGAAGATCATCAAGCCCCACAAAACCCATTTCATGGCAATAGTTTACAAGACCGCCTCTGGGAACATGAATGACTACATCGCCAAGCTAATGATCCTACGGTCCAAGAGAAAGCTCCACTATGCCAAGATCAACAAGAACATCAAGATGGCAACGCCCGTCGGCAAGAGCAACAACATCGTGAGAAACAAGCCTTTGAAGCCCAACATGCTCTACGTGAATCCACACAAGTCATCAATGAGCGCAACCGCCAAGTACGTCTATAAGAAGAGGCCCTCCGACGAGAGCGACAATAAGAAGCTGCATGCCTTGAGGAACGCCAAGAGATGAGGAATCGGGCAAGAATTCCAAACCCTCCCCGTCAAGCTAACCGACCGAAGCACAAGGAACAAATGGTTCAAGACCCTCCACCACAGCAAGAGCATCATCAAAATCGCCATCAACACACTGAAGAGCAACACTACGGCAAGCTCAAGTTCACCATGCCTAAGTTCTCCGGAAGCAATGATCCCAAAGACTACCTTTCATGGGCATTAAAAGTCGACAAGATCTTTCGCTTACACAACTATGAAGAAGAGAAGAAAATTTCCATGGCATCGCTTGAGTTCCAAGACTATGTCTCATTTGGTGGGAGCAAGCCATTGAGCGGCGAGAAGCAAAGGGTGACCCACCCATCACAACATGGAATAAAATGAAGGATGTCATGCGAGCGCGCTTTGTACCAACATACTATAGCCGCGACCTCTTCAAGAAATTGCAACTCCTCAAGCAAGGCACCAAGTCTGTTAAAGATTATTATAAGGAAATGGAGATCGCCATGATCTGAGCCAATGTCATGGAAGATGAGGAGCAAACTATGGCACAGTTCTTGAATGCACTCAACCATCCTATCAAGAAGATCGCCGACTTCCAACTTACTCCAACCTCCTTGAGCTAGTGCACCAGGCTACCAAGGCGGAGCGTCAAGTGCAAGATGACTACAAGTATGCCAAGTACTCTTCCAAGACCTACGGCTCCTACACTCAAGCTTCAACGCCTACGACGCCTTCTACCTCGACCAAAGCTTCAACAAGCAACGACGACAAGTCAAGTTACAAGAAAACTTTGACACCTTCAAGTCATCCTCCTACTACAAGCAACTTCAAGCCGAGAGCTTCATCATCATCTACTCCAACGGATGAGACCGTCAAGAAAATTTCCATCAAATGCTTCACATGTCAAGGCCGAGGCCACAAGACATTTTAGTGCCCAACTTGGCGCACCATGATCGCCAACGACGACGGCACCTATGACTCCATGAGTGAGGAAGAAATGGAAGCACTTGAGCACGTGGCCATGCACCGGTGAGTGAATGAAGATGAAGACAGTCAAGTCTTTTGTGACAATGATTCGAGCCCCGCTCTTGTTGTCTCCAAGGTCTTGACTCTTCAACACCAACAAGACGAAGACCAACGTTACCACATCTTCCACACTAAAGCAGGCATCAATGGACGTTCCATGACGGTCATCATCGACGGAGGAAGTTGCCCCAATTTGGCAAGCGAAGAGCTATGTGCCAAGCTACAATTGGTCAAGATGAAGCATCCTCGCCCCTACAAGGTCCAATGGCTTAGCGACTCCGGCACCATCACTACTGCAGGATGCTGCTAATGCGACACTATAATCAGAGACTCTTCGACGAAACTATGTGCGATGCATTAATCGCAAACGGTGATGTAAAAAAACCATAAAAAAAGATGCAAAACATTTGCGATGGCGGATACATCAAACACGGTTCAGATTTTAGTTGAGTGTGCGATGCGGGCATACGGTTGATCCATATGAACTGTTTGCAATGAGACAGAACAACAGAAACGGGCAGCCATATCAACATGTGTGCGATATAAGGCATACAGTTCACTCGGATAAACTATTTGTTATGTGGCGGAACAACAGAAACGGGCAGCCAGATAAAGGTGTGTGCGATAAACGGCATATAGTTCACTCGGATGGACTGTTTGTGATTAGGCAACACAAAAGAAATGATCAGCCAGATCAAGGTGTGTGCAATAGAGGGCAAACAGTTCACTCGGATGAACTGTTTGCGTTGAGCCAAGAGAACAGAAACAGTTCAACTTAACAAGATGTGTGTGATACGTGGCAAACAGGTCTGTAATCAGAAATGTGTGCGAAGACCGATAATAACACAGACGATTGCTAGTAAGACGTGTGTGTTGTGCGATGTGATTGCATACAGAACAACAACATATATATATACACACACACACTTATAAGGACATGGTTTCATAACCAAATTAAACATCCAATTACATAGGTGGCTACTACACACATGACATTAGCACACACCAAAGTAAACTATTACATGCATAATTACATAGGTGGCTACTACACACATGACATTTCCACACACCAAAGTAAACTATATATTACATGCATAATTAACTAGGATAAACGATCATCTGATCATCATCTACTTCTTGTGATGCTTGCCGCTACTGCTCTGCTTGTGGCTCGATTTGGCCTCATCGATTTTCGGAACGAGGCACTTCCTCATGTCAACGATCCGCCTGAGCATCTCGTAGCATGTGTACACGCTCTTGGTCGCGAACCTGAGGTGAGGTTCATCCAGTTGCCGCATCCAGGCCCCGTGCCAGGATACGGGACTTGTTCTGTTGGCATCCTGCTTCATCTTTTCGTAGTAGGGGTCGATGATGGCCGAGGCAATTTCAACCAAGGAGTCCTTCTTCGTGCTGCCCCAGACGCTGTAGTGGTCATGGATTTCGACAAGGTTCTTGCAGGCCAAGCCAGTAACCATGAGTGCCTTTACATTGTTGGAGGTTTCCACCATAGCGAACTTGTAGTCGGTGCTGTTGACAAACCTGGCGAAATAGTCGCAAGGCTCTGTGGCCATGCAGTAGTGGTAGATGAGGACATGATGGCGCACGCACAACTGGGCGACGACAACCTTCTGATCTTTGCCGGGATGACCGCCGGTGTACTGGAGGTTGATGCTGACCACCTTGTACTTGTCTCGAGCAAGCAACTGCTCCACGGTGTTGATGTAGTCCTCCACCACGGCCGGGTCGATGGTGTACACCACCGAGAGATCCGTCTCCCTCGCGTGGGTCTCCACTTTATGCTCGCCGAACTCCATTGGAGCGCCGCTAGATATCCTCTGTGTATGTGTCGTCATGGGTGTGCTTGTTGTGTTGTCGGGCGCGATCGAAAGGTTGAAGAGACTAAGGTTATAATGGCCGCGGAAATTAATGGGGAAGCCGGACGGCCTGGAATATCGGCACAACCGGATGGCAGTTCTAATTGCAGCGCGTAACTCCATCGTGCCGCACGTAACTGCATCATGGCGACGCACGCGGCGCAACTGCATGCATATGGGGGCCCCCAACATGATCGTGTGCTGGCCCCAACCGGGGGTAGAGCGCACGCGGAGGGACGCGAGCAGAGTGCTCCGCAGCCGCCTCAGTGGCGAGCAACCATATATATGCATATAGAAGTTGAACACGCAAGGAAAAGCTTTCGACAAGCCGAGTGCATGTAGGTACGCAAGTAGAGCGCGTCGCGGCACCTAACGGCGAGCAGATCCCGCCGAGGGATGCGAGCATAGCACACTGCAGTGCCTAACAACAAGCAGAGAGCGCCGAGGGATGCGAGCAGAGGCCGGCACAGTGATACGTGGCAAATAAGATGAACTGTGCGAGCGATGGCAGAGACATCAAGCATGATTCATATTAGAGTTGCGTGTGCGATACGTGGCATACAGTTAATCCATCCGAGCTGTTTGTGATGGAATAAGCCATGTGTGTTGTGGGCAAACGCTTGCTGGTATACAACCGTGTCCGATTGATGAATTCATCACCGACGGGTTCCCTACTGTGGTCCGCGTGCGATGTGATATGCTCTGTTTGCACAACATCTATGCTCTGTCTACAGAAGAACAACATACTCCAATTACAAATACCATAAATATACTTATAACAGGACATGATTGCAAAACAAAATGAAACATCCAATTACATTATATAACAAATACCATAAATATTGCAAGGTTCAAATTCCAGCATTACAAGGCCCAAATTCAAAGATTACAAGGTTCAAACTATTCTGACAAATAAAATTCATCTTCTTCAGACTCTTTTTCATGCATTATTTCTGCCAAAGGATCAGCCACCGAGAAGTCATATAGCGGCTCGATACAGTGACTTCCGAATAATCTGTCATATGAAGTTACAAACTGAATTTCAACTTCTGCAGAGCCTTTTCCATTCAGTTGTAGATGCCTGCGCTCTTTAGCAACCCATTCACTTATGCGCAGTAAATATAGGGCAAACCTCATTACCTTGAGTAACCTTGCTTTCTCAACAAAGTACCTAGCGAATTTAATTTCTGGTGTGGTGCCTCGGTACTCGTTAAAAGTAATTTCTGTGAGATGGAGATCAAGGCATTCAATGGGATTGTTATATTCCCCAACATTTTCTACTTTTGGGCCTGCTAGTATCTGCAAATAAAGATGACATATTAGTGCCTAGCTGCAGATTTGAACACTTCGGGCCTCTTTGATTTGCATGATTTCTAAAATACATGAAAAGAGTGAAATGCCACCTTCAATCTTTCATGATTAACATCTCAAAAAAAATATGTATTGAAATCCTCCAGACTTCCCTTAGAAATCATTCTACTTTTGTCTTTGTAATCATGGGTAAAAGTAACAACAAATTGAGCTCCGTTGTGGTTAACAATTAACAGGAAAGGAGCATCACCTTGATGTATAGCTTCTCCGTGCAAGGAAAGCATCTAAGGAATCTAATAACTTCATCCAGATTGGGGCCGACAGATTGTAGTGCCAAGATCTTCACTGTGCGCAGAGGCCGGGTCAAGCTTGTGGGAATCATTTTCTAGATGACAGGCGAACATATAGATCAACAAAAATTAGAAAAAATGTGCTGTCCAATGATATATAAGAAGGAGAAGAAGAAGACTGTTGTACCTAAACAGATAATGATCAAGTAACAAGTTCGTTGAATTTTGCACTCGAATAGCCCAACACTGTCAATTTCGGTGCGTGAATGACCCTGATTCTTGCTGGACCTAATTTATCAAGTACATACAATCTCTCAAGGAAAGGCGCATTCTCAATGACCATATCATGAAACACCTCAACTGACAGCATTGGGCGGCACCAGCAATGCACATAAATCGCACGGGCTTTCGTCGAGGTGATGTGCAGGCTACTAAACCCATCCATCGCATGAAGACAAAGGTACTCGAACGCTGTACAGCTGACGAGCAGGCGCTCCAAATCCTCCTTCGAGATGCGGACGACAATGAGCTTGAGGTGCTTAAGTTTAGGGAGATGAAGAGCCCACACGGCATCAATCGGGGTGAAAATGCACTGCCTGAATGTAGCGCGGCGCAGCGTGGGCGCGAGGCGGAGCACGGACGGCGGCAGCGAGCGTACACGTCCAGCATGAAAGCTGAGCTCCTCAAGCCGATCCAGGGCTGGGGATAGGAACCAGTAGTGAAACCTGGGTTCGTCCTTGTGGTGGGGACTCAACCTGCCGATAGCAAGGCGTCTGACCGGCCCAGGGTGCGTGGCAAGGACATGGGACAATGCGTCTAGGCGTTGCTGCTCCCGGCTACAGAACTCGTCGTCGACGATGAGGTCCAGGGGGGTGGAGTGCCAGAGGGGGTGCCATCGCCGCGAGAGGACAGTGGTCCGCACGCCAGATTTGATGGGGAGGTGGGATATGATGGTTACCAACATCTCGTCGGGGAGGCTGCTTATGATGTTCATGTTCGCCGGAGGCTCTTGCGGTTCAGGCTCGACCCGCCCCCGCTTGTTGGCCGGCTCGTCCTCCATCTCGCAGCAGGCAGCGATCCTCGGCGGCGGTGCTTGTAGATGAGAACGGAGGACTGTTCTACGTACCTTCCCGAGGTGGCCGAAACAAAAGTCCAAAACCAGTAATAAATTGCAGCGCTCGTGGCTCGCTTCTCGGTATGGTGAGCGTGCACGGCGGACTGCTCACAGTCGTCCCGTCTAATCAAACAGCTGCCCGTGGTAGTAAATGGTTAGTTGAACGCCCACGGTTGGTCTAATATGACCGTTTGCAATAATAACATGGTGGCTATTTGTTAAAAATGACTAGGAAAATAAATGTATAAAAAGGCGAAACGAACCCTGAATAATTTCATATTTTTAGACCAGTTGCATGTTGCCTCTGTAAAATAAATCAAGGCGGGAAGAGACAGCGTATGTCGTTTCGCACACAGATCAGGTGACCAAGTTCCCTCTCGGAACCATGAGGCTTCTTGATAGAAGCTCCAATTTGTATGAAAGAAAATATGGGTCAAAGCCGAGTTGAAAATGGCAGCAATATCTAACTCCAGCTTACAAAAGGTACAAAAGCACGATGATTAATTGTTCATTAGGTTTACACAAAATCCAGATTGAACATGACAATAACATCTAACTCAACCAAAGTTTTCGGCAGTCACAATCAAATAAATCGGTCTGATCCATAAAATCAAGATCTTGGGCCAGAAAATCTACTGGTACATGAAGACAAGTTGTTGTAAATAGAAGCCGAGCATGTTCAGAAGCCCTTTTGTCCACCTGAAACTTATTTTTATGCTGTTCATCGTGTCCATTCGTGAGAAAGTTTTTGTTAAAAATCTTAATCCTCACAGACAATAGTACCCTCGCATTCAACAGGAAGAATGTGACAAAGCTAGCGTTTGCATGGTTGGATGCATATCCTTCCAGTGTTATTGTCCTCAAACGAATGTCATGAGAACTGAGAAAATCCCGGTGCTTCTTATGCCACCAATTGGTTATACCTTTTTGTCCATGTGCTTTTGCCTAAATAGACATGAAGACTGAAAATAGTTAATGTCTAAAAAAAGAGTATGTCACAAGAGCGACAGCTGAATGGTTAATTCTAGGAAATTATATATGGGCTTTCAATGTGCTTGAAATCATCACCTGTATATACAAATTCTCTAGACATGGAAAGCATCGCAGCAAGCCGATAATCGTGTTCAGCTCAAAACATCACATACTGATATGTAAGGTCTTGACAAAATCCATCACCATTGATAGGGTATCCATGGACAAAAAATTCATTGATCATAGAACATAATATTAGTACCAATAGTGTACTCCAAGATGATATAAAACTTATGCGCACAAATGAAAAATGCAGCTTATGATTACAAAAGTGTTGATGATATAAAACTTATGCGCACAAATGAAAAATGCAGCTTATGATTACAAAAGTGTTGATGATAATATACAATACCTGAATAAGTGTGGAGCCAACCACCATCTTGTAACCTTTAAGCAGATGAGGAATTACACCCAAGGTCTCTAGTTTAGGCGCAGAGACCACAATTATTTGCGAAGGTGCACACCAATAATCAAGGAGCAACCTTTGGAGTGAAGGGGCATCTTTGATGATGAGCTCCTCTCCTTTAATGAAAATTCCAATGCTTACAAACTTTATTTGGAGACAACGGATATGGATTTGTTTTCCATAAACAAGTAGCAAGCGCTCCAGGGCAAGGCAGCAGGAGTGGATGATGTTGTACAGTGAGGCCTCTGACAGATCAACCACCACAAGCACGAGTTTTTTAGCAGCGGGAGTCAAAGCATTTGTACCAGATTGTCTGCTAGATGGCACCGGGCCAAGATGGCGGTGTGGAGAGAGGAGGAAAACCATGAGATGGACATCAGTGGTGAGGGAATAGCTACAACGCTTGGTGGGAAGCTATTTGCATAGTAATGGTAGAACTCAAGATGCTGGAGTTTTTTTTTAATTGACGGGATGTCAGCCATGCGTCCACCGTGCAGGGTATGTGCAGCAGGCGGCATGCCGGGATGCATAGGCGTTGAAGAGAGCCCTGGTGAATGGAGATGATGGCTCCGTGGAGTTCAAAATCATGAACGATAGATAGCCGGCGACAGTCGAGATTAAGAGGCGCGGCGCGCCATAGAGTGCGCCACCGAGATGCGAGGACCTATGTGCGGCAGTCATCCTTGGTGGGGAGAAGGAAGATGATCTCCCCAAGGATGGCGTCCGGGAGATCGCTGATGCGGTCCGCTCGATATTCTATGGGTTCCTCGGATCCAGGGGCGTGGCCGCTTCTGCCCGCGCTGCTGGGTGCAGGATCTACAGCTGGCGACGTGTACATACCAATCTAAAAAAAGGTAGAAACATACATATAGGACGTTCAAAATCAATTCTCAAGATCTGGAAGAGGAAAAAAGGCACAAACATATATGTAGGACATTCAAAATCAATTCTCAAGATCTGCTATGAATTATTAGCACGCACGCTAACCCTAGTCGGATTATTAGCAAAAAAATCATTTGTATAGAACAAACAATTAATCACTAACCATAGATACCATTCAAACAATCAATACACTACACGGATCTAACGAATCTTACTCTGATTTCATGGACTGGGTGAACATAACCAAGGATTTATATTCCCAACAAAAGAAGGGGGGCTAACCGGTTTTCCGTCGGAGTCGGAGTCGTTGCCGGAGTAGCTGTGGACCTCTGGCTCCGGCTGGGGAGGCACGATGATGGCGATGAAGTCAAGGTCGCACTGCTGCCCGTGAGAGACCTCGTCCGTGGTGACAGCAACCTCTATGCCCAGCTTCATGCGTTGCGCGGGTGCTTCACCAGCCCCGACGTCGCCACTCCTGCCGATGGTGCGCTTCGGCAGAATCCTCATACACTCCATACGGGGGGTGCGGCCGCCTATTATGACCAGCGGATCGGGCGCGCCATTAATATGGAGCAGTGGGAGCGAGGTGGGCGACGGTCAAAGGGCTGGCTCGCCTCCCGGTGAGCCTGCGCAGCGGACTGCTGGCATGCCTACCATCATTTCACACAGCTACTAGCACGCCCCCCGGTGACACTGCATAGCGACACGCGTATGCCTCGGCCTCCCGATCTGCCTGTGCGGCGGACTACTAGCATGCGTCTCGTCAACTCACGCATGCTCGTACGACACACAGGATGCGTGGCGGCACGTATTATATTGATTTTTCCTTTTTGATGATTAATTCTGCATCTTTATTGCTTAATCGAAGCGCGACACGTACATTGTTGGTCTAACGCAAACGGTTCAAATAAAGAGTCCATTTGCGATATTGGTTGATAATTATTGATAATTTCCTGTCTGTAAGAAGATTATATCAAAACTTGTCTCAAATTTGAAAAAAAAATATCACAGTCTATTGGTGTCCATATGACACCACGATAAATTTCATGAATTTCAACTTAGTTTTGGATTTACTGGATTTTAAAATCAAGATTCTTGATGTAAGAAATTTCTTGCATGGGGACTAAACATGCACCCAGGGACACGTACACATATGATTTTCCAATCCATTTTGGTGCACTATCACTGGTCTCATGTACATCGAATTTGATTTTTGCACATTAAATATCTGGGAAATCAATCAATGTATAAAAACGGACAAATGTTATCTTTTTTTTTGAATTTTTAACACTAAACTACTTTGGTCGCATGTTCGCTGCAGAAAAAGTTTGACATGCATCTTTGGGCCACATGCACACGGCGGTCCTAGGACACTCACTCACGTGTGACTCTCTCTGTGGGCCTGCGAGGTCGTCATCCAACACTATGACCCGCGGTGAGAGAGGTTAATTTGACCAACAAGGATGGTCATTTTTTGGTTTTTGTTACGTACGGGAGGAGTATATATAGTATGCATCGAAGAGGGTGGCCGGGGCAACATTTACTAGGCGTCATATAGGACAGTCACTCATGTGCGATGCTTCCTCCGTGGGCCTGCGAGGTTGTCCTACATCACTTTGACCCAACGAGAGAGGTTAATTTGACCAACAAGGAGGTTTCTTTTTGAGTTTTGTTGCAGTAGGAGTATATAGTACGCGTCAAAGAGGGGAGGAGGGGCAGCACATACTACACACACGTCATGAACGATCTCGCTCTGTGTGGGGACTTTTCAGTTTCCGAGGCATGTGCCACAAAGAAGTTGTGCATATTGGGTATTAAAAACATCACCAACACCTTGGGCCATGTGCAGACGATGGTTGTTACTCACTCGCCTGCGACGCTTCCCTCCATGGGCCAGCGAGTCATCGTCCATCTAATATATGACACAACAAGAAAGGTAATTTGACGAACAAGGAGGATTATTTTCAGGTTGTGTTACGGTACGTAGGAGTATATATTTGTTGGAAATATGCCCTAGAGGCAATAATATTTGTATTATTATATTTCCATATTCATGATTAAGAGTTTATATTTCATGCTATAACTGCTATGATCCTGGAATATGCGATTCAGTGGAAAACTCATATGCACGTGTGAAATGATAAACGGATAAAATGAAGGTTCCTAGTCTCGCCTCTAAGACTAGCTCAAGTGTTGTTGGTGATCACATTTTCTGGATCTTAGGATATCGTTAAGTGTAGCGATGACCCTAAAACAAGATTGAGATTATGACATTGGAAGAACGATCATATTGAATCGACCCAAACTTGTTTGTTATGAATTGAGTTAATATCGTCTGTATTCAATTGTAGTAACATGGAGTGTTAGCATGTGTTCTTTAGTTCCTCAGACCATGAGAGTGTCTCGGTCACTTCCTACCAGAAGGTGGACTTTGGGGTTGCTCAAACGTCATCTGTAACAAGGTGATCATAACGACAACTTTCAGGCTCACCGGAAAGTTTGACAAGCGACCGAACAACTCAAGAGTGGGATTTGCTCCTCCGATGATGGAGAGATATTCTTAGGGCCCTATCAGTGTGACGGCATCCATCATCGTCTGGACAGACACAGGTGACTTCGTCACGGGGATGCCGGAACACATCAACGAGAAAGAAGAACAAAATCGGTAACGGGACCAACGATATAGTGAGCATAGTGATTACTCAGGAGGATAGCGATGCACACCGGGTTTTGTAAAGCACCGCGAAGAAAAGGGAACGTCACATGATAACCAAAGGTTCACTCGAATATCATTCGTGTAATCATAGGGACCGATATGGATGTCCACGGTTCCGCTATCGGTCATTGAACGAAGGCAGTTTCGTTCATGTCTATGATTTACCGAACCTACGGGGTCACAAGCTTAAGGTAATCATGATCTGCTGAGTGTTAGTGGAATAGGAGTGCTGAGAATATACTCATGAAATAGTTTCATTATTATCTGGAATAGTTCCGAGAGGTTTCGGAAGCGTTTCGGGGTCACCGGAAGGGTTTCGGTGAATATCGGGTAATACCGGGTATTACCAGATATTACCGATTAATTAATAAATAGGTAGAAAGTGTTTCCGGGAATGTTAATATATATATAATACTCTGAAAATGTTTAAATTATTTTATATATAATTTAAATATCAACGGGCCTTAAAAGGCCAAGAGGTGGAAGGCAACTTGGGCCAAAAAAGGCCCAAGTGGGAAAGTGCCACCCTTCCCTAAGGAATGGGGCCGAATTGGACTAGGGCTGGGAGTCCTACTCCCACCCCCTTGGCCAACGCACCAAGGGAGGCTCTCCTCCCTTGGTGGCTGCTCTCTCCTCCCCTCCTAACCTATATATACTAGAGGTTTTCCACCCTATTGACACACAAGTTTTGGAAGCCTCCTCTAGTTGATCTAGTTCTAGTTCTAGTTGGTCCTAGACTAATTAGAGCTAGCCCTAGCCACCCCTAATACTCATAATTAGAAGCCCTGTGTGGTTCTAATCTCCTCCCTCTAATTCTCCGGTGACGATTAGCTCTAGACGGCTAAGTGCTGCCGGATTGTGAAGACCGTATGCTTGCAACCAAGTAGAGAGGCCGTGCTTTCGGTCTTTAGTTCGAGGGATCGTTCAAGGGCGGTTCGCGGGATCGTCATCAATGTTCAAGGTATTTCAAGTACGATCTACACCGACTCGTCTACTTCTGCTGCACTCCGGAGTCGGTAACGATTGTTGATCACAACCAGTTATGCATCTTCATATTGTTCTTGGGTGATCGTTGGTGCGAATTTTTTTGTTTTCTACTATGTTTCCCAACAGTGGCATCATGAGCTGGTTTATGAGTAGATGCAGGTTGTGATCTAGATCACATCTGATATGTGAGGGTTGATGTTCTTGCTATGCTTCCCATGAGTGTTGCTTCGGTTCAGTTCACCGGTAGAATGATGTAGTTTTGCTACAACGTTCTGACAATCGATCGGCTCTGGCTGTCGATGATCTGCTAACAGTTCCTTGGGCTACATGGTAGTTGCGAATAGTGAACCATCGCGCACACAAGAGGGTGCCGAAGATGGATGATCTTCTAGGGGGTCACGCGTAATGATGAAGTTTAGTGTGGGGGATGAGACTTTTTATTAAGTCTCTCTTTCACACACCCCGAAACTTAATCTAGCATCAAGAACATCGCCTGGTTGTGCTTGCGTAGGTAGCTAGTCTTAATTGCTAAAACTGGTTAACCACGTAACTATAATTTTGCTAAAACCGATTAGAGAACGTCTAACTTGGTTTTGCAAGGTTTGCATATGATGTGGTATAGCCTTTGTCATGATAATGAGTTTATGTATGAGATGGTTATATGTTGTAATATTAAGTGGCCTGCGCATCACGGCATGATGGTTGGAGCCACGGGATTGCCACCTTAATGTAAATATCATAGAGATAGGTTACATGTCATGGTGGCAAAACATACACGGAGGACGCCAACAAGGAGAAGGTGTACCAGGCACGGGACGAGGAGCTATAATTTCGTACCATGGCGGAATTTTAGATTTGGTGTCATGGCAACGTTTTCTAAAACAGTCGCCATGACAACGTTTTCTGAGATTGTCGCCACGACAATGTTTTCGAAACAGTTGCCTCGGTAACGAAATATTGGCTGTCATGTCGCTTCAACTGGAGATTGAAGACGATCATGGAGGACTCCCGGTGCCCAGGGCTATACCATGTCATGCTATTATGAATTGCCTGAGATGTTTATCCCTTTGTTGTTTGCACCCTTTGATTGCGCAGTAGTCAGTTATTAGGGTGATCTCTCACAGTAAATATCAAATTAAAAGGTGCTCTTCCCAGTGTTGCAACCGTCTACAACATGTAGCATTCTGGAGTAGGTCATGTCCACATGAGTACAAATGGAATGTGAAGTGCAAGGCCGGGATGGTCAGACCATGCATGCAAATAGCACTCGGTTGGCTTGAAGTTCTAGCAGAATAGTTCTGAGCTCAGAGCACAATGCATCGAAAGATGAACAAGAGTCATATGACTGAGAATTAGACTTGGATCTTGAATCACTTAAAATCAATTATGAGAGATATTGATTTGAGTGAGAGCACAATTATGTATTAATTTAGTTTAATAACCAGTGCAAATTAATTATGAATAATGTCTATGTGTAGTTTGCATTATAGTTGTAGAATTATGGCTCACAGTTCCACCTTTGTTATTGAAATTGATTGACTATTATTTGTCTGGTTGAATCTTTATGATTGAGAGGATCATCCTCTAAGAGTGCCAAGAAGGATTTTTGTCCTACTGCATACTTGCAATACTCTCCCACTAAAGCTTTGGATGATGAGACTCACGTCCTTCGATCCAAAAGCAAGAATTGCATTACGGTCTGCTTGCTTCCGAGAAACCCGAACTTCAAAATGTTTGGGATAGTTATGTGATATTCTTGGAACTGAAAATTATTTTCAGAAACAAGCAAAGATTAAAAGATATGAGATATCTAAAGAACTATTTTGTTTGCAAGTTCTAGTGAAGTGTTCAACTATGTTTAAGACTGAAATATGTAACATCCAGAAGAACACTAGTCATGAGTTGATGGCGAAAACTTAAAGAGAAAGAACAAAACCAAAGGATGTAATAAGACTTACATGCCTAGGGAAGTTCGGGGCTCACGCCACTCTTAAAAGTTAGATGATTATTTTGTTGAGTGGGAGGAATATTGAAAGTAAAACTATAAGAAGTTTAGAGGCAGAAAGAAAAGAAGACTGGAGTGTCCAGCTCAGGTATGAATGTCATACAAGTTATAAGATGTAGAGAAAGTCGGTCAATTAAAGTGTGATTCTTGAGAATTGTGGTTAAATTGTTGAACACAAAAATTCTTCGGGAATTGTGGTTAAAAGTTGATCACAAGGATACTGACTCGATTGCATGAAGTTGTGAATCGATGCAAGAATTACTATGGCCTAATGACCAACAAATTGATGAGGTTATAATATATGTTGAAAAACTTTTGTAAAAGTTATGATACTTTTTCATCAACATATTACCTCCGAATTTATTGTCATAATTCATTTTAGAGTTTTGTACACTCTTGCCCATTGCATAGAAATTGCAAGGAGCTTGTTCATAAGAGAACAATAGTTGTTCGATGTAACGAACAAAAGGGTCATACTCCTATTGTGAATAGGATGACAGTTATGAATATTGATGATAGAATTAAACATCTGTAACGCTAACGCTAAATGTCGCAAGACTAAAAGAATACCACATATGTGTGGCACTGCATTTAGTCACATTGGAGAAACCCGCATGGAGAAATTCCATAGTGATGGATTTTGGAGTCATATGATTACGAATCATCAGACACTTGCAACCTTCATCCAAATTGTGAAGTAAACTAAAATACCATTCACAGGCCATAAAGAACAAGCAACAAAATAATTGGAACATGCATATTGATGTGCGTAGTCCAGTAAGTGTTGTTGCAAGCAGTGGATTTATCTATCTTCAAGGATGACTCAAGTAGATATTTATATTTACTAATTGAGACATAATTCTGGATCATTTGAAATAGTTCAACAGATTTTCAGAAAGAAGTTGAACTTATTGTAACAAGAAAATTATGTTTCTATAATTGAATTGCAGAAAAGAATATTTGAGTTACAAATTTAGCGAATGTCTGATGAGCTGTAAAATATTTTATATCTTACACCTACTAGAGACACTACTAAGAGTAGAATCTTTTGAGTAGATGTAATCAAACTATGTATGACATAGTGAGATCAAAGATGACATTAATTGATTTTGCTAATATACTCTTAATGTGATGCTTTAGAGACTGTGGCTTTTACACTGAAAAAGGATCGCCATCAAATCTATTGGATAAGTGCTACTTTGTAGATTATCCCAAATGGTTGGGTATTCCTTTATCACTACGCCAAGGCAAAGTGTTTTCCCACAGAGTGCGGAAATTTTGAAGAAAATGTTTTCTGCAAAATACTAAGTGGGAGGACAGTGCAAATTGGACGAGATTGCAGAATCTTCATGATCAAGTCAAAGAAAAGAAACGATAGAAGTGATTCTATAATTTCTTACAGCGACTGATTTGAAAGCCTCTACATGAGATATAGATACTTTGATCGAACTTGCAACTGAACTATATAGGTTGGGAAAATTCATGCAAACCTTTGTGATGCGCAGATGAAATATTGTTGAAAAACAATGAACCTATAATACACATAGAAGCGTTGATGGGCCCTGACTCCGGAATTGGCTGTACGCCAAAATAATATGAGATAGTATCCATACACATAATTCAAGTTTAGAACTTGATGAACCCTCTGAAAGACTTAGAGTCTAAAATGGATCTATTAACTGACAAGGATAAAAATGTTCTATGATTGATGACTTGTTACAAATAGATGATGACAAGATCAAGGAATTGATTATGACGAGATTGTCTCATCATAATAATACTCAAAGTCAGTTCGGATTAAACTGGCAATTACTAAATATTTTAGGTATGAGATATAACTGATGGATGATTAAATGATTCCCATGAGATGGAAGTAGAACCATGGTTATACGGTCCACGATAATTTTATTGATCCAGAGGATGCTAGTAAGTGTGCAAACTTCAAGAGATCTTATAAAGATCTGAAGCAAGCATAGTGGAGTTGGAATCTTTGTCTTGATGAATGGGTCGAATAATATAATTTCATCGATATAAAGAAATATACTTGTATTTACAAGAAAGTAAGTGGGAGCATGATAATATTTCTAAACATTATGTGTGCATGACATATTGTTGATTGGAAATATAAATTTCTTGACACAGATTAAGACTTTATTGAAACTAGTTTTTCAGTAAAGCATTTAGGCAATATAGTTGTTGTATTTGGCATTATAATCTATGGAGGTAGTAGTGTCTAATCAAGGCTTAGCCAAAATACATGTTGACAAATACTAAAGCAGTTTAGTATGAAGACTGTCAAGAAAGAGTTTCTTGTCAAAGTCACATGGAAGAGTTCTTAGCAAGAATCAGTATCTTGAAATACTGATGAGTGAAATACATGATTTCAATCACACTTGTGTTAATTCCATGATTTGTAAATAACCAGATATGTCCAAGTACTCCAAGCAAGTTGTGAGTAAAGTCACCAGAATGGTCAAATTGTTGATCATAGGACAACAGTAAAATATAGTTGAGTGCCGACGATGCGATGTTTCGCGTACGGAGAAAAATGAAAATATTGTTGTAAGGAGTTACATCAATACATGCTTGATGTAAGTAGTACATCGACAATAATCTTCATTCGGTGCTCCAAGCGAATTTTGATTTCAATTATTTATGGTGGCACAGTAAAATTGGAATTAGTCCAAAAGAGTTACCGTGGTGAATTCTAACAGAAGGCTGAGTATATTGTTGCTTTAGAAGCAACAAAAGAGGGTGATGAATCGGAGTTTCATTTATGAACTCGGATTGGTTTCTAGATGATTGTGCAAATAGAACACTGTTCTCAATACTGGTTCTGTAGCTCAATATGAGGAATCGTAGATCATGCCAACAATTCACTATATACAAAGCTAGTTTCACAAAAATTATAAATTTATGTGAAAGCATGACAGATACATTGAAATGCAAATGATACACAAGGATCTAAAGTTGTCAAGATCCGATAGGACGAAGTCTATACCACAAGCAAAGCACGGACTGACACTGGATTGCCATTGGTGTTTCAAAGTTCTAACTAGATTATTGAGTCTAGTGCAAGTGGGAGACTGTTGGAAATATGCCCTAGAGGCAATAATATTTGTATTATTATATTTCCGTATTCATGATTAAGAGTTTATATTTCATGCTATAACTACTATGATCCTGGAATATGCGATTCAGTGGAAAACTCATATGCGCATGTGAAATGATAAACGGATAAAATGAAGGTTCCTAGTCTCGCCTCTAAGACTAGCTCAAGTGTTGTTGGTGATCATGTTTTCTGGATCTTAGGATATCGTTAAGTGTAACGATGATCCTAAAACAACATTGAGATTATGACGTTGGAAGAATGATCATATTGAATCGACACAAACTAGTTTGTTATGAATTGAGTTAATATCGTCTGTATTCAATTGTAATAACATGGAGTGTTAGCATGTGTTCTTTAGTTCCTCAGACCATGAGAGTGTCTCGGTGACTTCCTACTAGACGGTGGACTTTGGGGTTGCTCAAACGTCATCTGTAACAAGGTGATCATAACGACAACTTTCAGGCTCACCGGAAAGTTTGACAAGCGACCGAACAACTCAAGAGTGAGATTTGCTCCACCGATGATGGAGAGATATTCTTAGGGCCCTATCAGTGTGATGGCATCCATCATCGTCTGGACAGACACAGGTGACTTCGTCACGGGGATGCCAGAACACATCAACGAGAAAGAAGAACAAAATCGGTAACGGGACCAACGATATAGTGAGCATAGTGATGACTCAGGAGGATAGCGATGCACACCGGGTTTTGTAAAGCATCACGAAGCAAAGGGAACATCACATGATAACCAAAGGTTCACTCGAATATCATTCGTGTAATCATAGGGACCGATATGGATGTCCACGGTTCCGCTATCGGTCATTGAACGAAGGGGGTTTCGTTCAGGTCTGTGATTTACCGAACCTACGGGGTCACAAGCTTAAGGTAATCATGATCTGCTGAGTGTTAGTGGAATAGGAGTGATGAGAATATACTCGTGAAATAGTTTCATGAATATCCGGAATATTTCCGAGAGGTTCCGGAAGCGTTTCGAGGTCACCAGAAGGGTTTCGGTGAATATCGGGTAATACCGGGTATTACCGATTAATTATATATAGGTGGAAAATGTTTCTAGGGATGTTAATATATATATATATATATATAATACTCTGAAAATGTTTAAAGTATTATATATATAATTTAAATATCAACGGGCCTTAAAAGGCCAAGAGGTGGAAGGCAACTTGGGCCAAAAATGGCCCAAGTGGGAAAGTGCCACCCTTCCCTAAGGAAGGGGGCCGAATTGGACTAGGGCTGGGAGTCCTACTCCCACCCCCTTGGCTGGCGCACCAAGGGAGGCTTTCCTCCCTTGGTGGCTGCCCTCTCCTCCCCTCCTAACCTATATATACTAGAGGCTTTCCACCCTATTGACACACAAATTTTGGGAGCCTCCTCTAGTTGATCTACTTCTAGTTCTAGTTGGTCCTTGACTAATTAGAGCTAGCCCTAGCCACCTCTAATACTCATAATTAGAAGCCCTGTGTGGTTCTAATCTCCTCCCTCTAATTCTCCCCCCTTGGCTGGCGCACCAAGGGAGGCTTTCCTCCCTTGGTGGCTGCCCTCTCCTCCCCTCCTAACCTATATATACTAGAGGTTTTCCACCCCGATGGACACACAATTTTGGGAGCCTCCTCTAGTTGATACTTCTAGTTCTAGTTGGTCCTCGACTAATTAGAGCTAGCCCTAGCCACCTCTAATACTCATAATTAGAAGCCCTGTGTGGTTCTAATCTCCTCCTTCTAATTCTCCCCCCTTGGCTGGCGCACCAAGGGAGGCTTTCCTCCCTTGGTGGCTGCCCTCTCCTCCCCTCCTAACCTATATATACTAGAGGTTTTCCACCCTATTGACACACAAATTTTGGGAGCCTCCTCTAGTTGATCTACTTCTAGTTCTAGTTGGTCCTAGACTAATTAGAGCTAGCCCTAGCCACCGCTAATACTCATAATTAGAATCCCTGTGTGGTTCTAATCTCCTCCCTCTAATTCTCTGGTGACGATTAGCTCTGGATGATGAAGTGTTGCCGGATTGTGAAGACCGTACGCTTGTAACCAAGTAGAGAGGCCGTGCTTTCAGTCTTCAGTTTGAGGGATCGTTCGAGGGTGGTTCGCGGGATCATCATCAATGTTCGAGGGACTTCAAGTTCGATCTACACCGACTCGTCTACTTCCACTTCACTCCGGAGTCGGTAACGATCGTCGATCACAACCAGTTATGCATCTTCATATTGTTCTTGGGTGATCGTAGATGCGAATTTTTTTGTTTTCTACTACGTTTCCCAACAATATTACGCGTCGAAGAGGGGAGGGGGCCAGCATATACTGGGCGGAATGAACCTCGCTTCGTGTGGGGGACTTAAAGGTTTCCAAGGCAGGTGCCACATCAAAGTTCTGCATATATATTAGGTATTCAAACATCACAACCACACATCTCCATACATGTGTTTGGCCCACATGCAAGCGATGGCGGTTGTCCTCTAGCACTCACTCACGGGGTTATCGACGAGATGCTTCGTCCATCTGTGTGTCCCCGCTGCTTGGTCAATCACTTTGACGGACATCGATAGAGGTTAATTTGACTTATAATTAGGAGGGGATTAAATTTTGGTTCGTCTTATACGGTATGGTACATGCATGTCATCATGTGAGAGATAACATATTATACTTTTAGCGCGTGTGTACGCATGAATCCCTCCCACTTGATCGAAGTGGGGGGGGGGGCGAGCACGCGACGCGTCATGAACCAGATATGTGTGGGCTGTGCAATTTTTGACGCATGCATGCGCCACATCAAAATGTTGTGCTTTTGGTATTCAAACATATATGCATGCATCATGCATGTCCATACATATGTTTGGGGCACATGCATGCAGTGGTTGTCTTTGGACACTCTCCCTCGCTTGGTTATCATCGCCGGCCTATATATTCATGGGCCCGCATGGACGTCCATCACTTCAACCAACAACGCGAGAGAGGTTACTAGGGTGGATTCTTCTTCTCTTGGTTCGCGTTACCTTATAGTCGTACGTCGATCATGGTGAGATTGGAGACCTAAGTTTGAGGGCAAGCATGCATACACATAAATCCCTATATATATATAGTATACGCGTCATGAACCCTCGCCCCGTGTGGGGACTTTCTGGTTCCAAAAGCACGGTGCCACATCAAAGTTGTGCATTGGGTATATTCAAACACCACATAACACTTCATACATATGTTTGGGCCACATGCACGTAGTGGTTGTCTTCAGGCACTCCCTCGCATGGTTATCAGCGACAAGCTAGCCTATTTGTGGGGCCGCATGTGGACGTCCATGCATGACTTTGACCCAACAACGAGAGAGGTTATACGACAAAGGTGGTGATTCTTCTTGGTCAGTGTTACAATACGCCTTGGTGAGATGCCCCCTCCCACTGACTCAAAGTGTGTGTGTGTGTGTGGTGGGGGGGGGCATAGTACTACTTTGCACTAGAGATGAACCTCCGTGGGGTCGGGGATATCCGGTTAATTTGCGATGCACATGTGCCACATCAAATTTGTGATTTGGTTATTTAAATATCACACCACACCATTCACACACACACACACACATATATCGGGCCACCCGCAGGTGTGGTTTGTATTTGGTCTCACCCATCTCACACCACAAAAACACATCTTTGGGCCTGCACATGGTCCACATTTGATCGGAAGCAAAGGGGGGGGGGGGTTGACCTGATGTACTTCCTTCGGCTTTTGTGTTACGGTAGGGTGATATGTCAGACCTAGCTATTTGGGGGCATGCATTCATAGCTAGGATTCCCCTCCCACCAACACGAAGTGTGTGTGTGTGTGTCTGTGGGGGGGGGGGTGTAGCAATAATAACGTGCGCTTTGTGCGACAGGTGCCACATCAAAGTTGTTCATTGGGTATTTGAACATCAAATCACCCTTTTCATACATATATTTGGTCCACATGCAAGTGTGTTCATGTTCTGACCCATTCCCGCATTTTTTCGCCAAATTTATAAACAGCAGACGAGTCGAACGCAGCAACCGTCTGCGATCGGGTACGCAACACATACGGTTCCCTAGGACCACCCGTGTGTCGCGCCCCTGCCCCTGTCACCCACACCATCACAGTAGATTGGGCTCCACGAGGCTTCCCTCCCGCTCTCGAAAATATCTACTCCCTGCAATCTCGAAAATATCTACCCGCCTAGAGGGCTTTTCTGTTTGATAGCACACGATTAGTATGTGTGGACCGTGTGCGATGTCTGTTACTCCTGCTCTGCTTCAATTAGTTGATCCAAATTTTCAGTAGCCTCGGTATTTTTTTTAACTGGAGCCCCGGCATTTTACTCCCACCTGCATCCTTCGCAATCTCAAAAATATCTGCTCGGCTGGGGTGTTTTTCTGTTTGATAGCACATGATTATTATGTTTTAACCGTGTGTGATGTTTGTTACTCCCGCCCCTCTCTGCTTCAATCCCTTGATCCAAATTTTCGGTAGCCCCGCCATTTTACTCCCGCATAGTAAAATTTTCAGTACCCACGGCATTTCCTCAAACACCACCTTGGACCCCCTTCATACACACACCCCAAATCCCCCGCTCACCCCAAATCCCCCGCTCACACACATACACACCACCCCTCCCTCGCTCGAAACTTAGCTAGGTCACTGACGCCGCCACCGTCGCCGCCGCCGCGCCGCCTCCATCCTCAACCTCTGTCGGTCTGCCCATGCAGGTTACCCACCGATATACATAACCTCGCCGCCTTGAGTTTCTTAGATGACGCCTGCGAAATGCCTCCTTTCCCACAGATCCCCATCCCCACCCCCTCCCCCACTCTAGAGCGTCGCAGCCTAAGCCCGGCTACGCTTCCTGGGGAGCTCGAGGAGCGAATGGCCCAAAAGAGCTTTACCACGGCCTCTTTGCCCGACGTCAGCGAGGTGGCCGCCGAGGAAGTTGACGATGCTGACTGGACGCAGCCTTTCAATCAGTAGGCTAGAGTATTCTGGCATGTCGCGGACGCCAACTACAACATCAGGGTCGTTGACAGCGATGGCTTGATGCGGGCTATGTCACAGGTTAAGTTGCCCACCCCCAACCCCTCGGATTCGACAGACGTCGATCTTATCGATGGCCTTGCCGCTGATCTCCTACAGCTTGTTATGAACAATTTGCCATCCTTCATCGCCATGGAGCCCCTTTTGTCATTTCTGAAGGACACGTTCTGTGACGCTGGCTTGGGATCCTCAGCTGCCAAGTCAGACCTCATCGATGGCAACCACGAGGAGGAGCCAATCTGTGACAAGTGATGAAACCCATGATTTGTTTTGCCATGCCTCTTCACCGGGGGAATCCCATGATTTGTTTTCTTGAACCCCTTTTGTAGTGAGAACCTGTCCAGTATTTATTGCTATATTTGGTTGTTTGCATTATGCCTTGTTTATTTATATGGTTTTTGGTTGTTCGGTTGTTTGTAGTTAGCATATGTCCAATTTCAATTGCCATCTTTGGTTGTTCGTAGTATGCCTTGTTTATTTCAGCTATTCACAATGTGATGTTCTATATGTGCTAGTATGAACTGTGCAGTTCAATTTCATCAACACCAATATTAACAATAGCTCTATGAATGACTATATTTGGTTGTTGTTAAGCATGTTGTACTCCCTCCGGTCCTTTTTAGTTTGCATATAAGATTTGTCTAAAGTCAAGCCTCGTAAAGTTTGACCAACTTTATAGAAAAAAAATACCAACATTCACAATATGAAATCAATATCAGTAGATGTGTCATGACTTAAAATTTTCATATTGTATAACTTTAGCATGGTAGATGTTGATATTTTTTTTATATAAATAAGGTCAAAATTTATGAAGTTTCACTTCAGACAATTCTTATATGCAGAGTAAAAAGGACCAGAGGGAGTATTTAACACGCCTTTCCATTTGGTTTAACAATAACTAGTGTACTTAGACCTGCACAATACAAGTTTGAATGACTATGTTTGCTTGTTTTTAAATATTAGGCCTGTTGCAGTTAATAACACACCTTTCCACTTCTTGCTTTTCTTAACTAGTGTCCTTAAACCTTCGCCATGAAGCTATCATTTGGAGATTATGTTCTCTACCATGGATATATTTGGTTGATGTTTAGCATGTTGTGCTTAACATGCCTTTAGATGTACTTACACATGACAATATTGGGAACATCTGCTGTTTACCATCGAGGTTAGTTTCATCCCATGGCTTATATATACTCACTGTTCAGGATATCGGTAGCTGGTACCATATAGGCCAAGGGCTGATAAGGGATTAATCGTTGAATCGGACATTTAACTGAATATATCTGTAACCCATTTATTGGTAGGTTACCTAGGGCCATCTAACATATCTGAGGCTACATAGCAAGATGCATTGTACTGAATGACTAAATATGCAATCCTAGGCCACACAGCAACAAGGAAGGGCTGTTTGGTTCTAGACCTAGTAGTGCCACACTTTGCCATACAATGTTGCCAAACTTGCCAAAGGGTTAGTTCTTCAAAACGAGAGCCACAAGTTGGCACGCCTAAGAGAATCATGCCACACTTTTTGAGTGTATGTGATGTGGGAACATAGTGTGGCTTGCCTAAGATGTGGCTTGAACCAAAAACACACCTAAGTTGGTCAAACTTGCCTAAGCTTAGGTGTGGCAACCTTTGGCAAATGTAGTCTCAAACCAAGAGTGTTACCTTAATGTTCTGATGATGTATAGATATACATAGAAGAGCAGCAAGAACACTAACAACACAGCAGCAGTTAACTGCAGTTAATTGGCTGATATTTGTAGAAATGTAATTAATAATATCCCTCCGCCCCATAATATAAGATGTTTATTCATCAACGCCGTGAATATATTGGATGCTTTAAGATCTTATATAATGGGACAGAGGGAGTGTTGTACTACATCATATTGCAATTGTTGTTTAGCTTCTAATGTTAACTTGGTGCTTTTAGGTACATGTCATTGGTAAAGATCCGTGCTTCGACCCTTTCTGCGTATGGGGCAATGAGATATTCATGAACCAGCTTCAAGAAAGGAAACTGATAAAGATTGTTATTAAAATGGGTCAAAAGATGTCAATCGAACTATTTGTTTACACTTTATGCAAGACAAAAGTGAACTGCAGCATGGTAAGTAAGAACTCTGTAGCCTTCTTTTTACTGCCCATAATGAGTTGTGTTAGATGGCAATGTCTGAATCTTTTTCCTTTGCAGTGGTTCTCGAAGCAGTTTACTCAAGATTACCTCTCAAACTACATGATTGGTGGGCATGCAAAGGTTAAAGTATTTCTACCATAACACAATGACTATCTAGATGCCCTCATGAGTCATGAAGATAGTGAAGGATGGGCGGTCGACCATCACAAGGGGTTGGACTGAGTCGTGCGTGCCTTCTGCATGGAGGAGAGCACATTACGGGCATTCCGCTTCACCTTGTTTAGCAACCAGAATGTCTTTTGCATCTTTCTTTACCGTGTTTAATAGTACAAGTATATAACCCTGGTTCATCATTCTTTATTTGGTGCTTATGTAATTCTTGAACATGTGTATCTGTGAATCGAATAATGCATTGGTTGTTTAACCTGATGGATATGAATAAAGTTATAGCCAACTTTCAAATTCAAATTTGGTACAATTTTAAATAGCATCGATTTAATTAGGGTCGAAATATGCTCTGCGAGTCGTTACAGCGCACACGGTCTGTAAAGCACAAATATGTGTGATATACATGTACTTCCGACACGGTTTGCAGAGAGGAAATGTGTGCGACCATGCACACACTTGCCATTCGCGAAGCGTGTGTGATGTCAGACTATATCACAAACGGTGCGAGCAAACTAAATGTTTGTGATAGTTGCCTTATCGTACATGGTTTACAATCATGAACTGTTTTGGATGTCGTAGGCATCGTAAAGATTGCACCACATAATAGCATGTGCGATAGTTATCCTGTACGACACTGGTACGACGGTCCGACATTTCGTAATCCTATCTGACACTCGTACGATGATTAGGTAATCTTCTTAATTACAGATCGTATACGGTTTGGGGGAAGTGAATGTGTGTGATAGTCTCCTGATCGCACACGCTTGGCAATCATGAACTGTTTGTGATGGAGTGCGCATCATAAATGTTGCACCACATAGTAGCGCGTGCAATGGTAATGCCAGCACACACGAGTAGCAAAGATGGAGCGTTTGGGATATTCGATATATCACAAACAGTTGTGTGAAGAATCGCGTTTGGGATAGATGCTCGTATCACATACACTTAGTTATGCAAAATGTATGCATCATGGTTCCCTATCCCCGACGGTTTCTGGGTCGTGTGGGAAGGACCCCCCTATCGCCCACACTCATTAGGCGACGGTTTAAATTGCCGTCGCGGAAAGGGGATAAAAACTATTTGTATAGCACCTGGCTGTACCAGTGCATTCAAGTCGAGCATGCCGTTCAAGTCTCCTTCAAGATTGGCGCTTACGAAGACACATTAGAGTGTGATGTGGTTCCCATGTCCGTTTCCACATCCTACTTTGACGACCTTGGCAATACTACCGTGGCGTCATGCACAACGGAAGAACCAATCAATATACCTTCAAGATGAAGGGAAAGGAGTTTGTGCTACGACCCATGTCGCCAAGTCAAGTGATCGCTGACAAGCAAGCAACCACCCATTGTGGACAGAATAGTGAGAGAGTGAGCCACCAAAAAGAGAGTGAGATCCACAAGCCCAAAATGAGTGCCTCCATGATGAGCGACAAGAAAAACTTAGTGCTTTTAGCTACCAAAAGAGAGATGAGAGAAGTGTGTCAGAATCCCTCAAGTGTTATGCACTATGTCCTAGTGTGCAAAGACGAAGCGGCAAGGACTAACACCTCTCACCATCTACCTTTAGTGTTGTCTAATCTATTGCAGGAGTTCGCGGACGTCTTCCCCGATGAGCTACCTCCGGAACTACCTCCACTACGAGGAATCGAACATCACATCGACCTCATCCCCGGCGCACCTTTACTGAACAAGGCACCCTACCGCGTCAATCCCGAAGAAACCAAGAAAATTCAAAGGCAAGTACAACACCTCATTGACAATGGGCATGTGCGTGAAAGCTTAAGTGCCCTTGTGCCATTCCGGTTATTCTTGTGCCTAAGATGGATTGTAGTTTTCACATGTGTTCCGATTGCCGACCCATAAATGCTATCACCGTTCGCTATAGGCATCCCATTCCACGCTTTGACAATATGCTAGATGAGCTTAGCGGAGCCACCATTTTCTCAAAAATTGATCTTAAAAGTGGCTATTACCAAATCCGCGTTCAAGAGGGTGATGAATGGAAAACAGCTTTCAAAACCAAGTTTGGCTTGTATGAGTGGTTAGTTATGCCTATGGGATTATCCGAAGAACCCGACACTTTCATGCGTGTGATGCATTATGTTCTTTGCAAATATATTGGCATATTTGTTGTGGTCTACTTTGATGATATACTTGTGTTTAGTGGATCTCTAGAAGATCATGTCATCCATCTTAGAGCCATTTTGCAAACTCTTAGAAACGAGCGACTTTATGCTAACATGGAGAAATGCACCATTTGTTTCGGGACCATCCCAAGATACCGCATTTGATGAGCTTAAGAATTTGCTTACACATGCTCCATTGCTTGCCTTGATGATAACCCACAAGTATAGGGGATCGCAACAGTTTTAGAGGATAGAGTATTCAACCCAAATTTATTGATTCTGCCGGCGTTCTGGGAACCAGGGTACCCAGACTTGCCTGCCTGCGGCCCATGGCGTGGCTCCATCGACGGCCTGGTACGGCTCAGCTTCAGCATCGGCAAGACAAGACACTTGCGAGGGGCCAAGCCTCACGAGGCGGGCGACGCCAAGAGCTCCGGAGGGAGCGCCTCCCTAGGCTGGCTCTTGAGGAGCGGAGATTCCTATGCAAGCACCCATCTCATGAGGTTCGGGTGACGCAAGCCATGACGACCAAGGCCAGGCGGGCGCAGTGCAGTAGGTTTCCTCTTTGGTGCTAAGGAGGCAAGCGCAGGCGCGGAGTCTCGAGGAATCACCCAAAGGTTTCCATTCCCGTTCAACGAGACCAAGACCGCCAGGACGGCAGGACAGATGTCATCGTCGAGCCCACCACGACGTCACGACCAGAAGCTTTGCAGGCGAAGACCACCTTTCGTCAGGATACGATGTAGTACTTGTCCCCCTTCAAAATTGGCCGTTGTGGGATCCCTTCCCGCCTTCATTTTGGAGGAAGAGGACCAAGGCCACTATATATAGGTTAGCCGCCACCGTAGGAAGGGAGATCGAATCCTCAGCTCAAACCCACACAAGAACAGACCTCGTGAGGTTGTTCTTCCTCTGTACTAGTTCATCCTCAGCCCCTCGCGAGGCTAATCCACCCCAAAGAAGGAGTAGGGTCTTACACCGCAAGGTGGCCCAAACCTGGGTAAACTGCCGTGTCTCCTTCCTTTCATGTTCATCAAGCTAGGCCGTGAGAGCAACGAATCGGTTGGCTGGAGAGGTCGAGTTCTTCGCACACGCCCCAGAGTTCGAACCTTTCTTGGGTCAGCGGAGCCCTGAATCCGACATTTCGCGCGCCAGGTAGGGGCGTGTCGAAGGTTCGCCTCCTCATCAACTGTGCTCCGCCCTCGCCGTTCGGTTCCCATGGCAGGCGTCGCTCCGCTCGCCGGGCCGCCAGGCGCGCTTGGAGGCTTCGCAGGCCTCCGGGTTTTCTCCCCTGCCTTACGGTGAGTGCAATGGCCGCCAAAGTTCAGGCCGGAGTTGCCGCCGTGATATGATAGCGCGACAGATCCAGCGGAGTTCCTCCAGGTATACGCAGAGGCCATCTGGGCAGCCGGCGGCGATGACAAGGCCATGGCGAATTGGCTTCGTATGGCCCTGACAGGTGTGCCGCGCGCCTGGCTCCTCGACCCGCCGGAGTCCTCAGTGGCTCCTGGGAAGAGCTGCGTGGCCTGTTCATCACGCGCTTCACGGCACCGGCGCCCCACGCCGTCATGGCCATCCTAGGCGGGTTACAGGCGCCGGCCTCAGACCGCCACATCAAGCAGTTCTTTCGCCAAGCGGGGGCCGTCCATTCGCAGCGAGGGGCCCCTCTGGGCTGGGCAGCGCCCAAGGCCGACCTCACCTTCGACTCAAGGGACCACCCCAAGACCACGGTCGGCACCGGCGCGCTCCCTATGCTTTGCACCCCCGCCATCTGCAACGTAGCAGTCACCAGGACCCTCATCGACGGCGGCGCAGACCTCAACGTCCTCTCCGTGGATGCGTTCGTCCTGCTTCATGTGCCTTACGACCGGCTCCTCCCCACCAAGCCCTTCTCTGGGGTCGTCGATGACTGCACCTGTCCTTTGGGGCAGATCCACCTCCCCATCACCTTTGGCATGCGCAGCAAGTACCACACCGAGCTCATCGACTTTGACGTCCCCCGTATTGGTCTCCCATACAACGCCATCCTCGGGTACCCGGCCCTCGCCAAGTTCATGGCGGCGACTCACCCCGGCTACAACGTCATGAAGATGCCAGGCAGCAGCGGTGTCCTCACCGTGGCAGGGGCACCAGGGACGTGCTCATGACCCTCAAGCTCGCTTTTAAGGCCGTGGCGACAGGGCGGTCGGACGCGGAGAGCGCTCCAGAGGGCTCAGGGGCAGCGCTGGAAAAAAAGAAGCAATTGTTCTCTCAAGACTGGTCCGAGACGAAGCAGGTGCCGGTCGACGAAGACGGGGGATCAGGCCCTACCTTCACCATAGGCGCCAGCTTTCCCCCGGACCAGGAAGAGGCGCTGGTCAACTTCCTCCGCGCGAACAAGGATGTGTTCGCGTGGGAGGCAATGGACTTGGTCGGCGTTCCGCGCGGGGTGATCGAGCACCACTTGATGGTGTGCCCCAACGCGTGCCCCGTAAAGCAGAAGGCACGGCGGCAAGCCCCGGAGAAGCAGTTGTTCATCGTCCAGGAGACGTGCAAGCTACAAGAAGCCAGCGTTATTCGGGAGGTGCGGCACCCTGATTGGCTGGCGAATCCGGTTATCATCCCCAAAAAGGGCAGGAAGGAGCACATGTGCGTTGATTTAACGAGCCTCAACAAGGCTTGCCCTCAAGACCCTTTCCCTCTTCCGCGCATCGACCAGATCGTCGAATCCACCGCCGAGTGTGATTTGCTGTGCATGCTGGACGCCTTCTCAGGCTATCACCAAATCAAGATTGCGGTGCAGGATGTCGAGAAGACGGCTTTCTTGACCCCGTGCGGGGTGTACTACTACACCTGCATGCCGTTCGGGCTGCGCAATGCTGGGGCGACCTTCCAGCGACTAATGTACTTCGCCTTGGGCCGGCAGCTCGGGAGGAACGCCGAGGCATATGTCGACGACATAGTGGTCAAATCTCAGGAGGCGAGAACTCTTGTCGAAGATCTGGAGGAAACATTTACCAGCCTGCGCAAGGTAAACTTACGGCTCAACCCGGAGAAGTGCGTGCTCGGCGTCCCGTCCGGCAAGCTGCTGGGTTTCCTAGTGTCGCACAGAGGGATCATGGCCAACCCGGAAAAGATCAAGGCAATAGAGAGGATGAGCCTGCCGCAGACCCTCAAAGAGATGCAGAAGTTGGCGGGCTGCGTAACCTCATTGGGGCGCTTCATCTCCAAGCTAGGTGAGCGAGCCCTCCCATTCTTCAAGCTGATGAAAAAGAAGGGCCCGTTCGAGTGGACTCCAGAGGCCCAAGCGGCCTTCCAAGACCTCAAGAGATACCTCACCAGCCCACCGGTAATGGTAGCGCATCGCCCTCTTGAGCCCCTGGTGCTTTACCTGGCCACCACGCCTCACTCAGGCAGCGCGACACTCGTAGCGGTCCGAGAAGAGCGTGCGGTTGGGGGCGCGCGGCGCAGCACCCCGCACCCGACCGGGGCGCCGCAGCCTCAGGACGGTGCTCCTGAGGCCTCGGTCGCCCCTCCAGGCGGCGGGGCTCCTGAGGACGGCGCTCCTGAGGCCTCGGCCGCCCATCCAGGTGGCAGGGCTCCCGAGGATGGCGCTCTTGAAGCCACGGCCGCCCCACTAGATGACAAAGCTCCTGAGACTCCCCGGCCTTAGGAGGGGCAGGACCCCGCCAACGCCTCCTCCCTCGTCGAGCATCCCGTGTACTTCATCAGAATGGTGCTGCGGGACGCACGGGCGCGCTACCCCATGCCACAGAAGCTCCTGCTCGCACTCCTCGTCACCTCCAGGAAACTGTGTCACTACTTCCAAGGCCACCCCATCAAAGTTGTCTCAGCCTACCCCTTGGAGAGGGTGCTCCGGAGCCCCAACGCCGCAGGAAGGGTCGCCGAATGGAACATTGAGCTGCAGGCATTCCAGCTGGAGTTCAGCACCACCAGAGTCATCAAGGGTGCGGCCCTTGCTGACTTTGTGGCAGAATGGACCGACGCCCCTGGCCGAGAAATGGGCGAGGACCATTCTCTCGCGCCCGGAGACGAGTCACCAGATGGTTGGGTCATGTACTTCGACGGCGCGTTCGCACGCCAAGGCGCGGGGGCTGGAGCCGTGCTCATCTCACCTACCCAGGACAAGCTCTACTACGCCGTGCAACTTTGCTTCCAGCATGGCGAGAAGGTCTCCAACAACATCGCTGAGTACGAGGGCCTGATCGCCAGCCTCAAGGCTGCGGCGGTCAGGCACCTCACCATCAGGGGCGACTCCCAGCTCCTCGTCAACTTGTCCAACAAGGCGTACAAGCCAGAGGACGAGCACATGGAGGCATACCTTGAGGAGGTACGCAAAATCGAGAAACGATTCTTAGGCTTGGAATTGCAGCACGTGCCGCGTGGCACAAACAAGGAGGCAGACAACATCACCAAGAGGGCATCCCGGTGCCACCCTCAGGAGCCTGGTGTCTTTGAGGAATGGCTTTTCAAGCGATCAGCAGCTCCCCCCACTGCGGGACCGGCGCTGCCTCGGGAGGAGCTGCCCCTGGCACCCCCCTCGGGTGCCCCAGCCTGCGGCCCGACCTCCGGAGCCCGCTTGCTTCTCACGCTCGGGCCTCAGGAGGGGTGCTGGACCGAGGAATTCAAGGCGTACCTGCTCCGGGGTACCTTGCCGGAGAAGGAGGAAGACGCAGAGCGGGTGGCCCGCCAGGCCACCGCGTACTGCATCCAGGACGGTGAGCTCTACCGAAGGCGCGCCCAAATGATGTTTCTCTATGATGCATCTCCAGGGAGCAGGGGTGCGAGCTACTGGCCAACATACATGGTGGGGACTGTGGGCATCACTCCTCATCGCGCACCCTTGTGGGCAAGGCGTTCCGCAGCGGATTCTACTGGCCCACGATGCTCAATGATGCCACTGAATTGGTGAAATCTTGTGAGGCCTGTCAGTTCCACGCCAAGCAGATCCACCAGCCCGCTCAGGGCCTCTAGACCATCCTGCTCTCGTGGCCGTTCGCGGTCTGGGGGCTAGACATCCTGGGCCCGTTCCCTCGAGCGTTCGGGGGCTACCGCTACTTCTACCTCGCCATCGAAAAGTTCACCAAGTGCGCGGAGGTGGAAGCCGTCCGCACCATCCCAGCTGGCTCGGCCGTCAAGTTCATCAAGGGCCTCGTGAGCCGTTTTAGGGTTCCCAACCGCGTCATCACCGACAATGGCTCTCAGTTCACGAGCAACCTTTTCAAAACATATTGTGCTAACCTTGGAACGCAGATATGCTACGCTTCGGTGGCACACCCGCGGAGCAATGGCCAGGCCGAGCGCACCAACGTGGAGGTCCTGAGGGGCCTCAAGGCGAGGAGCTTCAAGAAGAAATTCGAGGCCTACGGCAGGGGTTGGCTGGATGAGCTCCAGTCCGTGTTGTGGTCCATCCGCACCACTGCGACCAAGCCCACGGGTGAGACTCCGTTCTTCCTCGTCTACGGAGCCGAGGTGGTCCTCCCTCATGAGGTCAAGCATTGCTTCGCGTGGGTCTTGGCGTTCGATGAGGCGTGCCAGGACGCCTCGCGGGGGATGGACCTTGTGCTGGGGGAGGAGCGCCGCCGCCAAGCCTCGCTCCGTGCAGCGAGGTACCAGCAGGCGCTGCGGCGGTATCACTGCCGTAGCGTCCGCTCCAGGACTCTCGAGGTGGGTGACCTCGTCCTGAGGCGGGTGCTCTTCAGGGAGGGGTTTCATAAGCTCTCGCCCATGTGGGACAGCCCGTTCAGGATCGCCTGTGTCTCCAGGCCTGGCGCCGCGCGCCTGGAGACGCAGGACGGGGTCCCCATCCAGAATGCCTGGAACATCCAGCACCTCTGGAAATTCTACCCATGACCAAGGCCATGCGCCTGTGAAGATCTCCGCTCGTGACACTCTCACATAATAATGAGTTGGGGCTGTACACGCCCCGGAGTCTCCTGAGCGCCGCCCTGGGCCTCACGGGGGCTCCCACCCACGTCCTAGTGGAGGCCGCATGCTCCGCGCTGGTGGGAAGACAAGAAGACTAGTATAGGTGCCGGACGCGGCTTTCTTTTGCTTGCTTTCTGTAGTTGGTTTGCAACTTCTTGAATGGAATTTGAGATTTTTCGCGTTTCATTTGAGGGTTGGGAAATTTATTCTCCTTGCACCGTTCGCTCTTCCAGCTCTTGCCTAAGGAAGAGTGGCAGTTGCCCGTCGCTCCTCCTTGCGTGTCCCGCGCGTGGGGCTGGGCAGGTGTGTGCGCTCGGGCCCACCCGCGAACACTCCTCGCCAAAGCCTCAGTACCCTGGCCTCTTGGCGTCTTCGTCCTCGCGCGACTCTCTCAAACAAGCTCACGGGCACGACACCTCTGGAGTTTTCCTAATCCTACAGCTGCAGGGTGCCTCCTGAGGCTCAGCGACTTTTGAGTCTCCTCGTGGCAAGGCATGCTCTTGCGGCAGGGGAGTGCACCACAAAAATATCAAGCTAAGTCGCCCCAACCACAATCAGCGGTAACGCGGGTATCGCAATGCAACACGAAAACGGTAACATAACGGCACAAGCGCCATAGTTCATTACATGCCCCGACATGGCCATCTACCTTTTTTAATGCAGGGGGAAGAAAGAAACAAAAGCAAGCCGCGCGACTACAGCGGCTCTTGAGGCCCGGCTCCAGCAGCACTCGAGCTTAGTCGGAGTCCTCCTCCTGCTTCACCGGGGCACGATGGCAACGCGGCTCATCACCCTCCTCAGTTCGAGCCCGGCGATGTGGCGGCTCGTCGTAGTCGCCGTCACTGGTGCTCTCCTCGGAGGAGGAGCCACCGCTGCTGGAGGCGGCACGACCGTCGCCAAGGGCAAGCTCACCGCCAGCGATGGCGCCACCCCTCCGGTCATCGTCGTCGTCACCATCATCGTCGTCGCTGTCGCTTTCTGGGCAGCACCCCGAGTGCTGGCCGTCTTCCCCGAACACCATGACATAGAGGGTCGCGACGCCGTCGTACCTGAAGTGGAGGGTGCACCTCCCGTGCAAGCCCCGTGCGCGGGTGAACGGCTGCCACCCGCGATTCAGGAACACGTTGCCAGCGGCGGTGACTTCGACCTCCACCCATGAGGCCTTGCTGCAGGAGCCATCGGCCTGCAGCCAAAGGCCGCCAGGCCCTCCGGCTGGCAGCATGCCCGCGAAGAAACACGGACGCTGGAACCAGATGCCCGCGGGCCTCTCCGACCACACGACGAACTCCGGGGACGCGTCGGCCGAGTGGCAGCGCGGCAGCGGTGGCCGGGCGATCGCCACGCGCCTCTCCCCATCGCTGAGGCCGCCCCGTCCATTGCAGCTCCCACCGTGGGAGGAAGCACCACTGCGGCTGCCTGAGGCGACGCTGGCCCTTCAAGGGGTGCGCCCGCGCCCTCGAGGGGCCACCGTTGGAGTCGCAGCGTACTTGCAGGGGCGTCCGCGGCCTCTCTTGGGCGGCGGCGAGCCTGGCCCCTCCTTGGGGGCCTTCCCCTTCTCCGCAGCGGAAAACTTCTTCGTTTGCACCATGGACTCGCTGGGAAGACGGTGGGATGGAAAGGAAGAAGGAGGAGCAAGCAGCGAGAAGACGGAGATGAGCAGGGGGCTCCGCCCCTCTCCCATTTATAGCCGGAGGAAGGCTAACCACCGGCCTCCCATGATCTCGAGTAATGATGGCTTTTTTGCATGCAACAGGCAGTTGTCAAGTCGGACGGTTGCCGAGGCAGCGTGGGGAAGCGGAGACGCCCATGTCCCGTCAGGTGCCACGCGTCAACTTGGTCCGCAGGCGATTGGGGCCTGCGGCGCTTCGCCCCGAAGCCAAGTTCGAGTGCGCCTTTGGCCCGGGGGCTACTGTCTGCATTCTGGGAACCAGGGTACCTAGACTTGCCTGCCTGCGGGCCGCGGCGTGGCTCCATCGATGGCCTGGTACGGCCCGTCTTCAGCATCGGCAAGACAAGACCCTCGCGAGGCGGGCGACGCCAAGACCTCCGGAGGGAGCGGTCTCCCTAGGCTGGCTCCTGAGGAGCGGAGATTCCTATGCAAGCACCCATCTCATGAGGTTCGGGTGACGCAAGCCATGACGACCAAGGCCAGGCGGGCGCAGTGCAGCAGGTTTCCTCTTTGGTGCTAAGGAGGCAAGCGCAGGCGCGGAGTCCCGAGGAATCACCCAAAGGTTTCCATTCCCATGCAACGAGACCAAGACCGCCAGGACGGCAGGACGGATGTCATCACCAAGCCCACAACGACGTCATGACCAGAAGCTTTTCAGGCGAAGACCACCTTTCGTCAGGATAAGATGTACTACTTGTCCCCCTTCAAAATTGGCCGTTGTGGGATCCCTTCCTGCCTTCATTTTGGAGGAAGAGGACCAAGGCCACTATATATAGGTTAGCCACCACCATAGGAAGGGAGATCGAATCCTCAGCTCAAACCCACACAAGAACAGACCTCGTGAGGTTGTTCTTCCTCTGTACTAGTTCATCCTCAGCCCCTCGCGAGGCTAATCCACCCCAAAGCAGGAGTAGGGTCTTACACCGCAAGGTGGCCCGAACCTGGGTAAACTGCCATGTCTCCTTCCTTTCCTGTTCATCAAGCTAGGCCATGAGAGCGACGAATCGGTTGGCTGGAGAGGTCGAGTTCTTCGCACACGCCCTGGTGTTCGAACCTTTCTTGGGTCAGCGGAGCCCTGAATCCGACATATTCGACACAAGGGGAGCCAAAGAATATTTGTAAGTATTAGCAGTTGAGTTGTCAATTCAACCACACATGTAGATTAAATATCAGCAGCAAAGTGATCAGCAGCACAGTAGTATGATAGTTTGATAGCAGTAGCAGTGATAGTAACAGTAACGGTAACAACAGTAGCAATATTTTGTAGCAATTGTAACAGTAGTAGCAATTGTAGTAACTTAGCAAGAACAATATGTGAAAAGCTCGTAGGCATTGGATTAGTGATAACGTTGGATAATATTCATCATATAATAGTCATAACCTAGGGCGACACAGAACTAGCTCCAATTCATCCATGTAATGCAGGCATGTATTCCGTAAATAGTCATACGTGATTATGGAAAAGAACTTGCATGACATCTTTTATCGTACCCTCCTGTGGCAGCGGGGTCCATAAGGAAACTAAGGGATATTAAGGCCTCCTTTTAATAGAGAACCGAAACAAAGCATTAACACATAGTGAATACATGAATTCCTCAAATCATGGTAGTCACCGGAAAGAATCCCGATTATTGTCACCTTGGGGTATGCGGATCATAACACATAATAGGTGCATATAACTTGCAAGATCGGATCTAGAACATAGATATAATGGTGAAAACATAAACGGTTTAGATCTGAAATCATGGCACTCGGGCCCTAGTGACAAGCATTAAGCATAGCAAAGTCATAGCAACATCAATCTCAGAACATAGTGGATACTAGGGATCAAGCCCTAACAAAACTAACTCGATTACATGATGAATCTCATCCAACCCATCACCGTCCAGCAAGCCTACAAAGGAATTACTCACTCCCAGCAGTGAGCATCATGAAATTGGTGATGGAGGATGGTTGATGATGATGATGGCGACGAATCCCCCTCTCCGGAGCCCCGAACTGGCTCCAGATCTGGCCTCCCGATGAAGACAGGAGGTGGCGGTGGCTCCGTATCGTAAAATGCGATGAAACTTTCTCTCCTATTTTTCTCCAAAAATAGGATTTTATAGAGTTGGAATTAGGGTCAGCCGAGCCTTGTGGGCCCCACTACCCACCAGGGCGTGCCAGAGGGGGTGGCGCGCCCTGGTGCCTAATGGGCAGCTGGCCCCCCCTCTAGTGGGTCTTGGTTCCAGTATTTTTTATTTATTGTAAAATAATTCTCCAAAAAGTTTCATCCAATTCTGAGAACTTTTATTTTTGCACAAAAAACAACGCCATGGTAGTTCTGCTGAAAACATCGCCAGTACGGGTTAGTTTCACTCAAATCATGCAAATTAGAGTCCAAAACAAGAGCAAAAGCGTTAGGAAAAGTAGATACGATGGAGATGTATTACTTGCCCAATTTTGATAAAACCTTTGAAGTACACTGCGATGCTAGTGGTAATGGCATAGGAGGTGTGTTAACGCAAGAGAAGCGCCCAATTGCTTATTTTAGCGAGAAACTCTCCAGAGCGCAACTTAATTTTCCCATTTATGACAAGGCGCTATATGCTTTAGTGCGAGTATTGCGTGTGTGGGAACATTACCTTCGCCCTCGTGAATTTGTCATCCATACGGATCATGAGACGCTTAAATACATTAAAGGTCATACTAAATTGAATAAGCGACATGCCAAATTGAGTGAGTTCATTGAGTCATTTCCTTATGTTATCAAATATATCAAGGGTAAGGAAGATATTGTGGCAGATGCTCTTTCCCGCAAAAGCATGCTTGTCACTCAACTTGGATTGAATGTCATTGGACTTGAGCACATTAAAGACTTGTATGCGCATGATGTTTCATTTGCCATTCCATATGCAAAATGTCTTACGCATAAAACTTGGGAGCAATATTATATCAAGGATGATTATCTAATGAGAGCTAACAAGCTTTGTATTCCCGAGTCTTCTCTTCATTTGTTACTTTTGTAAGAGGCTCATGGAGGATGACTTATGGGACACTTTGGACGCGACAAGACGTTTGCTACGATCTCCAAGAACTACTTTTGGCCCAAGATGTTTCGTGACGTCTCCTGCTACACCAACCATTGCACTACTTCTTGCAAAGCTAAGTCTAAAGCTCAATCCCATGGTCTCTATATGCCACTTTCTATTTCGTATCACCCATGGGAATATATTAGTATGGACTTTGTGCTTGGTTTCCAAGAACATAAAATGGCAAAGATTCTATATTTGTTGTTGTGGACCGTTTCTCCAAGATGGCACATTTTATTCCATGCAACAAGATAGATGATGCTTCACATGCTGCAAATCTCTTTTGTAGGGAAATCTTGCGTCTACATGGAGTGCTCAAGACTACCGTGTCGGACCGCGACATCATGTTCCTTAGCTACTTTTGGAAGACGCTATGCGCCAAGCTCGAAATCAAGCTCCTATTCTCTTCGGCATACCATCCACAAACCGACGGTCAAACAGAGGTCACGAACCGGACGCTATCTACTCTCCTACATGTGTTGATCAAGAAGAACATCAAGGAGTGGGAGGAGTGCTTACCCATCGCCGAGTATGCCTACAGCCGCACAAGGCACTCGACTGCCGGCAAGTCCCCCTTCGAGGTCGTCTACGGTTTCAACCCGTTATCCCCATTGGACATTCTACCGCTACCTCTACAAGAGCACATCAACATGGACGCAGGTGCATGAGCGAGCTATCTCAAGAATTTGCTAAAGATACAAGGCACACCATTGAGCGCCAAGTACACTGCCTCGGGACCAAGCTCAACATCAACAAGCAACGCATGCTATTCAACATTGGAGATCTTGTGTGGCTACACCTTCGCAAGGACCGCTTCCCCCCGAACGCAAGTCCAAGCTACTACCTCGAGCCGACGGACCCTTCAAGGTGATCGCACGCTATAACAATAATGCATACAAGATCAATATACCATGTGACATGTACAACGTGAGCGATATCCTCAACGTCAAGGATCTCTCTCCCTACCATGGTGATAAGGTTTTCGATCCGAGGTCGGATCTTTCCGGGGGGGGGGGAGATGATGCGGAGCATCCTACGGTCATACCCATGGACCTACCTACGTCTCGCTAAGTGCCTAGTGGACCAATGACACAAGCTCGTGCAAGAGCTCTCGAAACTGAGGTGACATCTCTCCTTTGTGATATTCCATATAACCCGTACGAGACATGGTTACTACCTAATTCCGGAATGCTATGTGTGATCAGGCATCAAGAAGACCCTCTCGGAGATCCTCGTGAAGACGGAGAAGTCCCCAAGTGCACGGATGAAGAGGACCAACGGAAGGAACCAGAGAAGTCCCCAGGACCCGAACATCCGGCCCCAAGACCCGGACATCCGGCCCCTGGAGAGTGCAGCCCAACCCGAGGCGAGCAGCCGAGGCTACAGGGCCCGGACATCCAGCCCGACTGGTCTGGACATCCGGCGCCAGCATGGAAATCTGTCCTGTCCATCACAAAATGCAACCAATCCGCCCGAAGACTTGCCCCGGACATCCGGCCCCCCCTCGAAGGCCCGGACATCTGGCCCGACGCCCGAACATCCGGCCCCCTCTGTCTACGCACAATAATGGGCCGGAGCCCATGTACCCCTTCGCCTCCCTAGACTATATATACTCCTTCTCCCCAATGTTTTAGGGTTAGCATTGCGATAACTCATTTTAGAGATAGAGCTTTGCTCATCCACTTGTACCCCTACTCCATTGGAGACCAAGGCCTCCTAGGAGAAGATCCCCCAAGTGGATTCAAGACCCCGTCTAGGGAAGATCCATCTCGGATTCAAGACTTCAACTCGTCATGGATTGGGATGAACGAGTTACATTTGTATCCTCCTTTGTTGTCATTGGATCTTTGATACCTCTGTGTGTGTTTGGATCTAGCACATGTGCGATTGGATCTAGTTGGTTTGTGTGTTTTCCTCTTGTGTGTCCTTGTGTGTTCTTCGTGTTCTTCGGGAATCCCCCTCCAAATCGTGAAAGATTAGCCCCTAGGGTTCCACCCTACATCAAAGGGGAGGGGTTGTCCCCAAAGGGGGGCTCCAAACATTGTCCAACAAAATGGGGAGGGTTGGCCCCTAAGCCCATCCGACAAAAAGGTGAGGTTGCCCCCCAAGACCCCCCTCCTCTAGCCACACCACATGGGGGCTACCCACAAAGGGGGCCCCTCCCAACACTTTCCACACAATGGGGGGCTGCCCCCAAAGGGGCCTCCCCTCCAACACAACCCACAAAAGGGCCGGGGGAGATGTCCCTCAAAAGGAAAAACCCCTCCCAACACTTGGTCCTTTGTGTGTGCTGCCCCTTTGGGGCCTTGTGAAATTTTTTGGGAGTTCCCGGAACCCTCCGAAAAGTTCTAAACCCACACCAAAACTTTTCCAGCTTGATGATTTTTGTCATTTTCTCTGAAACATTTTTGGTTACTTCGAAACACTTCCGGTTTTCTCTCTGAAACATTTTCGACGTCTCTGAAACTTTTTCGATGACGTTCTCTCAAACTCCTAACCTCCTAGTACTCATCAAATAGATGAACCTTAAGCGTGTGACCCAGCAGGATCGGTGAAGTATAGACATGACTCAGAACTCCTTCTGAGCAATGACCAATAGCGGAACCATGGGCAACCATATTGAACTCTATACCTGCACGAATGATATTTGTGTGAACCTTTAGTTATCATGTGATATACCTTTTGCTTCCGATATGTTTACAAATCCTAAGGTGAGATTTATCGGCATCCCCATGAATCAACAACTTGTTCACTATGCTAATTTCCTTGTTACCTGTTTTATTCTATTTTCTCGTTCTCGTGTTTTGGCATCCTTGTGATCAAATCATGTTGTGTCTGGCTAGATGATGATGGATACCGTGACACCGAGAGGAACCAAAGAATATCTCTCCATCGTCGGAGGAGCAAATCCCAGTCTTGAGCTATTTAGTCCCTCGTCATACTTTTTCGATGAACCCATAAGTTGCTGCTATGATCACCCTGTTATGGTTGACGTTAGACAAACCGCAAAGTACATCATCTGGTATGAAGGAACTTGATACTCTCATGGTCTAAAGAATTATGCAAATGTTAACTTTCTCTGTGTTGTAAACCATGAACTTGTGACAAGTGGATCTCATAGCATAACATCATTTGGGTTTGCTCAACACAAATGTTCTTCTCACATTGTGTCCTCAAAGTTGCTGGCATACTAACTTATGCCCACTAGGAATCTATTTAACCGGTTATTGTTCCATACATGCACATGGGTTTTCCTCTGTGCCTCTTGGATATACAGACTCAAGAACCATTACAATTATAGCACAAAACATGAACATAATTACAAACTTGGAGATAAATAATAATTTTTATTATTACCTCATGGGCATATCTCCATCAGACCCCCACTAGTAAAGAAACCCCTAATTGGAGGCATTCAAAAGTGAACACTGGCAGCGTTAGTGGTGCGCGCCGCCAGTACAAAGCCACGAGTAAGTAATCACTAGAAACATTCAGTCCGAACGCTCCTAATGATTGTGCTTCAGTAGCGTGCGCGTGGCACGCTACTAGTGGTTTCACAACCAGCCGTGTGCGTCTTACCCGCTGCTAAGTTGGGACGACCTGGTGGCATTTTCCATGCCCGAACGCTGCTAACTTTGGTTCAAGCTAGTGGTGTTTCTTTTCCTGTGGGCTCTCCTAGTTTAGGTTTCCCGAATAAAAAATAAAAAACATTTTCTATGTTAGGCATGATTTTGTACCAAAATTTTCTACCATTACATCATCGCTCCTTCGGGAGCAAAATAGGATTCAAATGTTGTCGTGCAACATTTGGCACCATCTTGGGCTACGAATATCAAGTCTACCAATTACTTGCATTAGACACACCATATAAGATAGTCTAAACGGTGCACATGTTCAACAGAGTTAAGCACGACATATTGCATACACCATAGTAACAATCCTAACAATACCATAACTAACAGTAGCATCACATACTTAGCAAGTGCACAACCTTAACCAAAAGAGACATTCATGCATTTTTTTACTCTCCGAAGACCCCTAGTCATCAAACAAAGCGATGGTATGCATGAAGAGAACCGGGCATGTCTATCCTAGGTGGAGCATACCGGCCATCTTGTCTCCAACCTCAATATTCTTGTACATGTCGCATACCTCTTTCCTATCCATTAATGATGAGGCGGCCATCTTCTGGCGATGTTGAGTAGGTGCATGGTACGTCTGTGTTGTCATGGACAAGAACTCCTCTGTCACCACTAGTCGGCAATTGCTCAGGCACAATGGCTCTTGGAGTTTCTATTACAAGAACACAAGTAGTAGTAAGCACTAGCTAGTAAGGTATATGTGCATTGCATGTGAGAATTTAATTACATAACCAAAGTACAATTGAATATTGCACATAACACACGCAAATGTACATGTATGAGATGTATCATGTATGAGATGTCACATATCACATATACAGAACACAATTTATAGTCACATATGCATCATGTATGAGATGTAGATTTAACTCTCGTAGTTCATGGCGCTGAAAAATAAATATAAATAATTTTATGAAGATACTTTCATAGCCCTGTACATACATAAAGTAGGTTTGTGAATATTATGCATTGATATTCATAAATTAAAAAACAATAGATTCATTTGGAACAAAAAAATAGTGAGTGTTAAAGTTGGAAGTGGATATTATGAAGATACCTTTGGATTGGCTTCATCCAACATCCAATATTCAAAGTTACTCCAACACTATATATTGCTACATACATAGATATATACATATTCAATTCATAAATAATACATGAATAAGTAGATATTTCATACATTCATACCAGGAGAGGCTTCTTAACATTGCATGTGTTCAAAGTGTGCATGAAAGGAACGTATGAGCCATCATACGGGCCAACTTTTATCTCCTCCATAAATGACTTAATGTCTTTCGCAAAGTGTATGACGATGTGCAACTCTCACCAAGAAAGTGTGGTAGTTGAAGTGACATGCCTCCTGTCCACGATCCTATGAGTTTCTTGGGACCCCATGAAGTAAGCTACCCAAATTACATGTAGTCAAAAAGACTATTACAACAGGTAATATAATTAATATAAAGGTTACTAATCAAATCTTTTTATGGTCATGCAAATTTACATGGGGGAAGCACCTGAGAATTGGGCAAGTGCACCATCATGTCAAGTTTGGGCTGACAGAGTATGTACAACTCGATCTTCATCCATGGCTCAAGCACATATGCCTTGGCCAATCCTCTCCAACAAGGGCAAGCAAAAAAGGTATGCTCAGCTTCATTCTTGAACATAACAGAGAAGTTAAATTCATCTTTCGTTTCAAGATGGGCATCTACCATCACATCTTGATGTATAGGAACCTGCAGCATCGCAAGGACTTTAAGCCTTGCAAAGTACGAGATGATCTAAACAACATTAATCATAGATTGCTGCACACAACTATGCATGTAATTAAGGGTTTAGGCTTTAAAATCATCCATTATTACTAACATACCGTCTTCTGCTTCATGTCCTCTCCAAGCACAAGGGAGAACCGGTTATTCTTCATAACATTCCCAAACTATTGCCACACTTGGAGCACACTGGGGCCATAGCTGTGTTCACACCATTTAATAGTTCAAATGATATAGATTAAATAATGGTAAAAATAAAGAACTTTAACTCATTAACAATATAGCTAGGCATATTAAATAATGGTAAAATAATATATATGCATGCACATGCATATAGCTAGAGCAACAGTTAGTAGTGGTTGCTCCATCCCACACGCTGCTAGTTTGTAATATTATATTGACATTGTAGGATATGAAAAATGAGTTGTAAAGAACAAAAACTAGGTATTGATTTTACCATCATGTCATTACATGACCACTTCAATCTGTTGTTAAATTTTTAGAAGTGTTATCCAGATGTGTTCATATATGTTGCTTACAAATCAAATGGACGGTCATATTTTTTAAGGGCGAACTATGTTCTTCGCGAAACGCTGCTAGTTAGTAGGGGGTGTCCAAAAACTTGTATGTACATTTTATCATATTGTCTTATTATTATTTTATCATACTGAAATTAGTGATATCTGCAGGATCGATAACATACATATATGAAAAAATATTGCTTGCATATCTTGAGTACACGCATAATACACATTAATTAAGAAAGAACTTAATTAAATAGTTCAAGAACTAAAGTAGAACATAACTGAACATTGCTACTCCGGGTAACGCCTAAGAAAAAAACATCATCAGTGTAATGATGCAACCAGAAGAAATCCTACTAGTGGTCCAGCTGGGAGTACGAAACAAATCATCACATCAATGAGGAGTGCATATCGAAGCTTCTTAAAGTTTTATATCTTAGCTCACATCTCATTGTTTTGGATGTGCAAAACATTCATTTGTATTCACTGCTTATCCATCATGACTTGCTCCTCATCCATCTTCACTTGCTTCTCGTGTGTGTCAGTCAAAGCATCATCCAACCAGGCTCTAAGTGATCAAGTGTGGTACCAGATCAACTAGTTTACGTAAGCCATTAAGAGATCGACCCATATCCATCTGTGGCAAGAGAATGGCTCATGCATGTGTGTGTACATAATTAATGTCATGAGAAACTAGAGTTACAAGCCAAATATCTAATTAATTAATTAAGAGAGAAAGATGTTTTCTTGTGAGTACCTCAATTCCCTTGCGTGCACAGATGAGGAATTCTCAAGTTGGATTTCTTTTTGTATATGAGGTTTTCTTCACAATAGGACATTTGCAGCCAAAAAGGTCACATGTTGGCTACCCGGATTTGGGTGTGCTTCGCTGCCGGTAGTGTAAGAAATGTCGCCGGATCCGACAGAAGACGTGTTGTTGCAAGCAATGATATGCCCGACACATCCGACATCATAGGCCATGACGGAGAGCTCATGGTGGGCACCCAGTGTTGAGAGAAGAAAAGGACAAGGGGAAGATCGAGGGGAAATAGATGCAGTATTGATCTACCTTCATTATGTGGAGAAACAAGTAGAGAGAGAGAGAGAGAGAGGTGAATATCAAAATGAATTGGGATGGATAAAGAAGAGAGAGGTCGAAAGACAAAAGAAGGGGTGATGAATTATTGGGCGCAACATTTAGCAACGTGTAAATAAAGCGAACGCTACTAGATCGTACTGGTTAGCAGTGTCCATGAACTGGATATGCTGCTAGTTTGCAAGACCCACATGCCTGCCAGTACTCTGGTGGTCAGACATCCCAGTAGCAGGGTTCGAGTGACAAGCACATGCTGCTACTTATAGTGACACTGGCGGAGTTTGCTTTTCTCACACGCCTCTAGTGATTTATGGCACAACGGCTACCTTCATGTACCTAACTATAGTAGCGTTCCACTTTTCGGAAGCTACTACTGCTTGCACGTTTGCAATGTTCGTGTTTCGCATGGATGTTGTCGATAGTTAGTCAAGTTAGCGGCAGCGTCTAGTTTTACATGAATGTTGCTAGTACAAAAATCCTATGACGGGTGCTACTCCCGTAGGAGTTATTGGGGTTCCCCAAAGAGGAAGGGTGAAGTAGATAACAGCAAAGTTTTCCCTCGGTTAAGAACTAAGGTTTATCGAACCAGTAGGAGCTTCTAGGCTAATAGGATAAATGGTACCTACAGACAAAGAAAATAAAATACTTGCATCCAAGGCGGCAAGGAGGGTGTCAAGCCTGTTGTCTTGCTAGCTACAAGGTTAAAATCAAATAATAGATAGATAGTGGTAAATTGAAAGGGCAAATAAAAGAAAGCAATTGTTGTAGACGAATATATTAATGGAGAATGGACCTGGGAGCCATGGGTTCACCAGTGGCATCTCTCTCGAATACAGGTGAATGGTATGGTAAACAAATTAATGTTGGGCAATTGAAAATTTTGGATTATTTATGACTATGATCATTCATGGCATGATCTCATATAGGCATTATGTATGTGATAAGTAGATCGTTAATCCAGCAACATCTACTAATAATACTCCACCCCAAAACCGCTACCTAGCACGCATCTCAAGGTATTAAGTTTGCAAGAAACAGAGTATCACAATAAGCAAGATGACATAATGTAGACAGGAAGAAGTCAATCAATATGGCAAACCCCGTTGTTTAATCCTTAGTAGCAACAATACAATATGTGTCACTAGGTTAGGTTAGAGCACCCACTACTAAGAACTACTCCCACTGAAGATAAATCAATCGAACTTGGCAAGAGAAGATAGATATATCACAGAGCATTACAAAGATATTTAATTATGCAGCAAGAAAACCCAAATAGATTCAATTGAAATCAATGAAAATCTTATCATAAGGTGTCAATTCATCATGTGCCAACAAACACACCACCGATTACATCTAATTGATCTCGATCAAGAACGAGAACATAGTATTGAAGGTCCAAAAGATAGAGAGAACCATCTAGCTACTACTATGGACACGTAGATCCTAAAGGAACTACTCACACATGGTCATGGAGATAGCAAGGTTGATGTAGATGGCTCCGATAATGGCTCCCCACTCCGGGAGAGCTCTGAAATAGGGCTCTAGATGGGATCTCTTCGGAAAAAGGCTTGCGGCGGCAATCAAGTTCTTCTGGAGGTGCGACAAATGGTTTCGGTATTTAACTGTGGCACCCCTGCTCAGAGGAAACCGGAACGCCCCGTATTCCAGCCCAGAGACAAATCTTTTGGAATACGGCACTGTTGGCATAGAACAAATCAGCTCTTTATTACTATGGATAAGGCTACAAGGGTACAGTGATCACATCGGCACGGCGACACTACGCCTTCCCAGGGTAGCTCCATGCTAACAGCGGAACAACCCGAAGAAGCGGGGTAACTCTCGGTAGTGGAACAACGACGGCGGTGATGGACTCCACTCCGCAGGGACTTTGGCTGGAACGCGTATCCTAGCTCGCAAACTCGGGATCCTCGACAAGCAAGCAATCATGGCATGACCTGCAAACTGGTATGACATGCCAGGTGAGTACTTTGAATGTACTCGCAAGCTCACAGCAAATAAAGCAGTCAAGACAAGCAACAGCATGGCATTTACAGGTTAAGCCAGTGTAAACATGATGATGCTAGAACAATATAGGCATGGCATGGCATATGAACAGGATGTCATTACATGCAACAGGTTAAAACTATCATGATGCCACTTACTCTGTTTGGGGTTACCTCGTAACCACCACATGTAAGAACTTACCATCGAGTGTGCCACATGATAACCTCGGGACCAACCAAACTTGTTATTACAATACCGTAGTGATAACATGATCACAAGGAGCTTGGTCTTTACCCGAGATCACCATATAACACTATCAACCAAATCCGGTATCCATGATACCACGGTGATCCTCTCATGATCACGATCAACCAACATCAGTATCCTCGATACCACGATGATCCTCTCGTGATCACATAAAGATCAACCAACTTCTTTCTTATCGAACTGGGTTGTTATAAGCAAGATTATTATACTGTTGACCCATAGTGTGTCCTACTACGAACTGTGCCCATGACCGAGGACGCGGCTATCGCTAGATCATACACTCTGTAGAGGTTAGTACACTGCACCACACCACGGAACTCATGGCCTCGTGCTCCCATTCGGGTGGACCAACGACATTCCGACAAAACCCAATCTATTGCATGGCACTCTCCCGGCCACTCCGACAAACTCCCCTTTGGGCTATGTCATGGGTGACCCCTGTGTCACTCCGGACACCTGCCACCATCATGGCCAAACAAAACTGTCCCAAATGGGGACCTGAGCTCAATACCAAAACTGGGTTCACAAGGTTATAGCCGCCTACCTGATCAGGGTAGCACGCACTCATAACCTTCCCTGGTTGGAGGTACCAGCGAGAGGCATGACAATAGACCGAATTAGGGCCGCCCCAACCCGGCAAGTGTGGTTGCACTGGTGAGCTCGATTTGGTGGCGCACTATGACTCAGCCAATAGGTGTTCAAGTTCGATTAACATCCGGTTTAACTTGAATGTAAATGAGCTAAGTCACGATAACATGATGAAACCATATTGCATATGAACATGATATAACCTAAGCAGGGATGGGAAGCATGATATCTGAAGCATAGCATCAACAACATGCCAGCATTTAACCAGCTAAATGCAAACGAGCATGGCATAGCGGTGAGCATGATCAACTTCAGTATGTCCAAACGATAAAGAAGTATGCAGACATGCCATCACCTTAGCATGAACTATTACAAGTATCAACCATGAGCATAATGCGACCAACGAGTACTTGATAACTAGCAAGATGCACAAGGACAGAATATAAGGCAGACACACGAGCATATACAGTATCCTCAAACATATTAACATGCACACATTAAATAATTATTCTAAGTAGGAAACCATAGCTACTGCAAATCCATCATGCAAGTGGCTGTCGTGGCTTGCCTGGGGATGAAGGAACCATCGGGAAGAAGTGCGAGAAGCTCGCGGAAAGAATCGCCGAAAATAGTTCTTTTCTAGAGGGGGCTGTTTACGGGCAAGGGCAAAAGGGTCATTTCCACTATGTGAACACATTATGAAAATGGTACCAACATGACGGGCTCGACGAGACGAAGAAGTGGGCTTTGGAATCACCTCATTCGGAGTTAGGATCAAAGAGTTATGATAGTTTTTCTGCTAGGGGCCTTTTTGCAAATAAAATCTTCACAAACGGGCCCTCAGCTGAAAAACAAATCGCGCACTCTCAAGAAATACGCTTTCAGTATAGTGGAAACACATTCAGCGGAATACGTTTCCACTTATCCCAGTCAGCAGGGCGGGGCCGGGCTATGTGCAGCTGACAGGTGGGGTCGAAGGGACGTGGGGCCTGCCTGGCCGGCCTGTCTTCTTCCTCCCCTCACACCCCCACAGGAAGAGAGGAGGAGCAAAGGCAGGGGTGAGCTAGCGACGGGCTCCGGCAGCTCCGGCGGCGAGGTGAGGGACTAGAGAGGACCGCGAGGGCTCTAGGAAGACGATGGTGAGGGTCTCCACCGCCGGGGAGCTTTGGAACAGAGGTGGCCACGCCCGAGGCGGAGAGCAGCATCGGGTGGTCGCGGGGAGGCTGGCACGGCCGCGGAGAGGAGTGGGGGTGGGAATGGGGCGACTCATGGAGGTCCGAAGAGTGCTTTGGTGGCGGTGGAACGGAGGGAAACGGCTAGGTTCGCCGGAATTTGACCGAGGCTCACCGACGGCCGTGGCAGCCAATAGAGGCGGGGAGGAGCTCCGGGGCTCGGATGAGTAGCTAGGGAGGGGTTGTGGTGTGTGGTGAGGGTGATGGTGAGCTCAGGAGGGGCTCGGGTGGCCTATTTATAGCTGCCCGAGAGCGATGGATAGGTTCGGCCGCCGTGGCGTCCTTAGCCACGCACTGGAGCTTGCGGTGAGCTGGCTTGGACGCGCGCGGTGCCGACCTGACGACCTACAGAGCGACGCGACACAAACGGCATGGGAAGGAAGAGGCCAACGGGGAAGAGGACGATGGTAGGCTCACGGGCGCTCACTGTTCCTCGACGGGGACAGCTCGCCGGGGAAGAATCCGGAGGGGGAGAGGGGTCCAGGAGAAGGGTGACGACGAGACGAAGCTCCTAGACATGGCTAGGTGTTGAGGGAGGGGAGGAAACCGACGACCCCAAGGGCCCAACTACCAGAGTGCGCTGGCTGGCATGCCAGCCGCATGGTCACCGCGTGGACTAGCTAACGCGGTGCACTCTGGCCGACCTAATCTTGTCAGGAGGATTGGTCATTCGAAGGATAAGGCCAAAGAGGAACGAAACGGGCATAGTAGAGCTTGAGATGACCACAGCTAGCAGATTTGCTCAGGAACAGCAAGGTGTTTGTGCTGTGGTGAGGAAGATACAAGAAGATATAGGGACTGGTCTTTGCTGGAGAGTGATCACATGTTGTGAACACTGTGTGGGCCAAAAATCAGCTCAAATGGAGAAAGGAATACACCACTTGTTGTAGAAGTGACCCCACTGTTCAAAATTAGAGAAGTTGATGCTGTGCTCATATGGATGATTGGGTTGAGATGAATTTTGGAGGAGATGAGTAATGTAGGCATATGAAGACACCGTATAAATTTCATACCATTTGGACAGAATCCCACTGGACAGAATCTTAGGAAAATAGCTGAGGAGAAATGGCTAAATAAAATTAGCCCCAATTTTGTGGAGATAGGTTACATGGGTAGGAGAATGCTTTGGTAAATTTTCAGCAATTATGAAGCAATATAAAATATAGTTGCTTCACAACAGAAAAATATGACCAGAAGCCAAGATTTGATGGTATGCTCACATAGTTGATTGTATAGGGTTGAAATTTGGTGGAGAGTCATGATTTGAGCATATGAATATGCTTGCAAAATTTCAACTCATTTGGATCAACCTAGCTAGTACTTCCTTCATTAAGCTTCCAGCTGACCAGAAACTTTGGAAATTTGCCAAGGAAGATTTACTAGCCCACTTGAGTTGGATTTTGGCAAGAGGCAAGTATAAGGATAGGAAAGAGTGCACAAAAAGTTTGAGAGCAAGCAAGCAAAGATAAAGGGTACTTGCTTCTCAACTTGACAGCTAGGGCAGAATCAGAAATGGAATATTGGTGAAATATTTGTGAACATGGCAAGGAAGGATTTTGACATATCTGAGGAAGATATGACCCAAACAAATTTGGGAATTTTTGGAATGCTGGAAATGTGGGTTGCTTCACAACCCAGGGCAAATAGGGTTATTCCTTTAATAGAAAAAGGAATATTCCCAAGGAAAAGAATATTGGGATTGGTTCAAGATAGAAATGACAAGGTCTTGGGATGGTTTTGAGCTTGACAAGCCAGTTGGGAGAAGAATCAAGGATGATCTCTCCAGGTTCCAAGACCACTAAGCCCCAGAAAAGCAAATCCAAACCAAAATGAGAAGAAACAGAAATGGGCAAAATCCAGGGTGTTACATTAACTATCTATAGGAATTTATGGCTGTGGAATTGGACTAAGTCGGTTGTTGTGGGCCCCACATGGATAGGTGGTGCGACCACCCCTGGTCGCACCACGTGTTCATGTGGGCCCCCTGGTGCGCATCTCGATCTCCCCCGAAGCTTCCTGTGTTTCTTGTTGCCGAAAAAATCATGTTAAATAGGCAACGTATTTTGACCTCCGTAGATATTGATTACCCGTGAAACCAAAAACAAGCAGAAAACAAGAACTGACACTAGGCACTAAATGGCGATAATATAATAGCATGAAACAATATAAAATTATAGATACTTTTGAGAGGTATCAAGGGGTTCCTGCACTAGTATCTGATACGTCTCCAACATATCTATAATTTATGAAGTATTCATGCGATGTTTACAATGATTTCATATGGTTTTGGTGCACTTTTATACAATTTTTATGGACTGACCTATTAACTTAGTGCCCAGTGTCAGTTCCTATGTTTTACCCATTTCTATGTTTCACAGAAAAACCATACCAAGCGAAGTCCAAACGCGATAAAATTTTACGATGATTTTTTTGGAACATAAGAGACCCCTGAAGGTTCGAGGAAGGACCATAAGGCCCACAAGGCGGCCACAAGCTCACCCCATGTGCCCTAGGGGGTGGGAGGGCCACCCGAGCTTGTGGGCCCCTCGTAACTCTGATTGGCATGATTTCAACACTGAAAAATCCTAAAAATCTAGAAACCCCCAGAAAGAAACCTAGAAATTTTACGCCGCCGCCATAAGCCTCTGTTCTAAAGCGATCTCATCTGGAGGCCTTTTCCGGCACCCTGCTGGAGAGGTAAACCATCACCAGAGGACATCTTCATCATCCCGACGATCTCCATGACAAGGAGGGAGTAGTTCACCCTCGGGGGTGAGGGTATGTACCAGTAGCTATGTGTTTGATCTCTCTCTCTCTCTCTCTCGTGATCTTGATATGGCACGATCTTGATGTACCATGAGCTTTATTAATATAGTTGGATCATATGGTGTTCTTCCCTCTCTATCTTTGTTGTGATGAATTGAGTCTTGCCCTTTGGGGTTTCATTATTATCGGATTGAATATTTTGGATTTGAGATCACTTGATGTATGTCTTGCATGTGGATACCCGTGGTGACAATGGGGTATTCTATTGAGTCACTTGATGTATGTTTTGGTAATCAACTTGCAGATTCCCGAGGTGACATTGGGGTAATCTAAGCACATAGGTTGATACACGTTTTCATCCTACTTTCACCGATAGAAACTTTGGGGTAATCTTTGAAGTTCTTTGTGTTGGATTGAATATTATGAATCTGAAATTGTTTGATGCATATCTAATAATTGACTCACAGATACTTGTGGTGACATTGGAGTATCTATGTGACATTAGAGTTGATTGATGTGTATCATATGGTGTTATTGTAGTACGAACTCTAGGGCTGTTTGTGACACTTATAGGGATAGCTCAATAGATTGATCGAAAAGATAACTTTGAGGTGGTTCGCTACCTACAACAATTTCATCTTATGCTCTCCGCTATTGATAAAAACTTTGCAGTGATTCTTTGTTGCACGTTGAGGGATTGTTATACGATTCAATTATGTTAGCACTGTTGAGAGATTGCACTAGTGAAAGTATGAAACCTAGGCCTCATTTCTAATCATTGATACCATTTTGCTTGTTGTTTGCTACTTGCTACCTTGCTGTTTTTATTTATTCAGATTATAAAATTATATTTCTACCATCTGTATTACACTTGTATCACCATCTCTTCGCCGAACTAGTGCACCTATACAATTGACAATTGTATTGGGTGTGTTGGGGACACAAGAGACTCTTTGTATGTGATTGCAGTGTTGTTCGAGAGGGATCATCTTCATCCTACACCTCCCACGGATCGATAAACCATAGGTCATCCAGTTGAGGGAAATTTGTTGTTGTCCTACAAAACTCTGCGCTTGGAGGCCCAACAGAGTCTACAAGAAGAAAAGTTGCATAGTAGACATCAGTGTCCTACTTGCACTAGAGTCAATAATCTAGTCAATGCTAAAACACTTTATGCCTATGATACACTAGTGTAAAATATGCTTCGCTTGTGGTATAGATTTTGTCCAACAGATCTGAGAAGTTTTGGTTCGTGTGTATATTTGCATATCCTCGCATTTTCATCTTTCACGAAATTCATAATTTGTGTGGTCTTCAATTTGTATATACTAAATCATGGGTAGGACCTTTGGTTCCTGAGACTGAGCTATGGCACCACTATCCATGATAGTGTTTCATTGGCCTAAGTGTGCTTGAAACCATACCAAGTTCATAAATGAACTATTTGATCCAACACTCCCCTTAGTCACTTCTGAAGTGACAACATACTTAGCCCTTTGTTATAGAATCTTCCACTACAACCTGTTTGGAATATTTACAACTTATTGTTCCACCATTTTCTGTACTACACAAAACCCCTTATGAGAAACGATAATTGCATGGAGCACTGATGAAGACTGCATCGATGCAACTACTTACAACAATATCTTCATAATCTCTGCTTGCGAGAAGCATGTCATCATCCCTCTCTTCTATATGGAGGTGGTCTTGGATCAACAATGGAGATTGATGATGGCTGCGTGTAGATGAATGATGGAGATATTGGAGGCGCCCAGGGTTGGAGGTGCTTTTATAGAGGCCTCTCGGTTTCTCCTCTGTTGAAGTGGTCAACCAAGGGCTCAAGATAAGCCTTATCCTCTCCCAAACCCTTCCTTATTGTCCAAGGATCACGTGGGAACAAACGAGGATGAAATCAGTGAAGAATCCTGTCTGAAAGGGCAATTTTTGGAGGAGTTTTCACTCCATACGAGCGTGCTTATGACCGTGCACGGTCATATGACACATCGTCTTGCACTCTGCCTCCTTAGGTAAAACGCTCGCCATTTCTTCGTACGGACTCCGATTTTGACGTTCTTGGGTTTGTTTGATTCATGAGAGAGACACCAATCCATTTATGGTTTTAGATATTAATTTTGAGCACTTTGAAAAAATCACTTTTTTTCGCCTTCTTTAACGCCCAAGTCTTGTACTGTAAGTCCTCCGTATTGAACCCATCCTTGGTCCTTTCAACATGCTTGGTCCTAGGTTGCTCCAAAACACCAGGAGACATAAGAAAACAATGAAAACTAATAAAAACCAGATAAAACACACAAATGGCAATGCTCACAATGAAAAGTGCAAAAACCGGTAAGCGTGCATAATGCACAACTATTTGGTTCAAGGGGAAATAATATATAGAGAGAACATGCAAAAATGAGCTCTAAAAATGTGGAAAATATAGAGCCATCACCCCGCAACACATCCCACAAAAGGAGGAGGGTTGTTCCCCAAAAGGAAAACCCCCTCCCAACACTTGGTCCTTTGTGTGTGGTGCCCCTTGGGGCCTTACAGAAAATTCCAGGAGGTCCTGGAACCTTTCCGGAACCCTCTAAAAAAATTCAGACACACTCTAAAAATTTCCGTCTTGATGATTTTTGTGATTTTCTCTAAAACTTTTTTGGTTACTCTGAAACACTTTCGGCTTTCTCTCTGAAACATTTTCAATGTCTCCAAAACTTTTTCAATGACTTTCTATCAAGTTCCTAACCTCCTGGTACTTAGCAGATAGATGACCCTTGAGCATGTGACCCTACAGGTTCGGTGAAGTATAGACATGACTTGGAACTCCTTCCAATCAATTATTAATAGAGGAACCGCGGGCGTCCATATTGACCCCTATACCCACACGAATGATATCCGAGTGAACCTTTAGTTATCGTGTGATATATATACCTTTTGCTTCACCGTATGTTTGCAAAACCCAAGGTGAGATTTATCGGCATCCCCGTGAATCAACAACTTGTTCAATATTCTAGTTTCCTCGTTATCGGTGATAGTCGCATGGCCGCTAGTGCGTGGAAGAGGTCATCCGCAGAGGTCGTTCAGGGAGGCAGGTAACCCCAAGGTTGGGCGCATGGGTTGGAGACATGCAGTGAGGTCGTCTGCTAGCTTCGTGATGATTATGACCTATCGAGTACCCCGATAATGGCTTGCTCGAACTAGGGAACAAAACTGGCGTTAAAAGCACTTTTGGTAGTGCTAGCTGCAAGTACCATTCATAGGAGTTCCTCGGTGCTGGGGCGCAGCCCACCGTTGTGGACCATCTTGCATAGGCGCTTGACGTTCGTGAGGGACTCTTCCATTCCTCTGCCTCTTGATCGCTTAGTCACCAAACTCAAGAGATTGTTATTGCTATTAGCCTACCTACTAAGGTGCGTACGAGCGTGTAGCTGGATTGGGTGGAGTAGAGGGGTGCCATATATAGATGGACTGGAGCAACATGTGTCACGTGTGACGGCCATACGACTGTGACACATGGTGATAGGCGGCCCCCACCATGATTAATTGTTTAGTTTTGTTGACATTGTTTGGTCAGTGCAGACCACGAGAGCGATGGTCTGACAAGTGATATCGATAAAGGGAATCCGCTGTGGTTTACTCGTGTGCATGTTGTCTTCTGGTGAGCACATGATCCGGTCACGCCTCCTGCGTGTATATATATGGATCGTAGTGTCATTGTTGATGTGGTATTATTTTCCCTATTGCTGCCGACATGCATGGTTGATGTTGCTTTTTAGATTCATTGAATTAGCCAATGATCCATGAATATCGGATGAGTTAGGGATGGAGATCATCATTTTTTCCTATCTGTTTGTCATCAAAATTATATGGAATTTGAAAAGATAAAAGGAGGCCGAAAAAAAAGAAAATTTGAGCTTGCTTCTGCACTTGTAATGTTGTGGGTGTATTAGTATTTAGTTGATCCCTGTGTTTGTTTCTCACCAAAATGTTTCCGGACCAGTTTAAATTGCCATGAGTATGAGGGGTCGCTTCCATGACTGTTTAATCTGCATGCATTATTACGTTGTGTTATCCTTTGGACCCAAGGAGTGCTTGCACAATCGATTTATATTGTTGAAGGGAATCGACTATTGTTCACTTGGGTACACTACTGCAGGATGGTCCAAACGCGACACTACAATCAGAGACCCTTCGACGAAACTGTGTGCGATGCATTAATCGCAAACGGTGATGTAAAAACCCGTCAAAAATGATACGAAACAGTTGCGATGGCGGAGACATCAAACACGATTCATATTATAATTGTGTGTGCGATGCATGGCATACAGTTGCTCCATACGAACTGTTTGCGATGAGCCAGAACAACAGAAATGGACAGCCATATCAAGGTGTGTGCAATATACGACATCAACTCACTCGAATGAATTGTTTGCGATGATCGAGATGAACACAAACAATTCAGCGTAACAATATGTGTGTGATACCCGACAAACAGGTCGGTAATCAGAATTGTGTGCGGTCATTATATACAGCACATATGATTTTTTTTTTGTGAATTGTGTGCTCGACAGGGCACACAATTCAAGAAACCAACCTGTGGGCGATAATGTAAAAGATCTCTGTCGAATACATATTGCTAATCGTCTGCGATGAGATTGACAGGGGAAACAGAGATAATGAATTAATATGAGTGAAGGGCAACAGAGATATATACAGTCTGCTTAATTTAGTCCTTCTTCTTCTTCTTGTTATTAGATGGCCCTGCGACATCGTCTTGGTGAGGACGCTTCTTGCCGCTAACCATTGGCTTTTCATTGCCACCGCCATCGTCATCATCGTGGCTGTCGTCGTCGTCCTCCTCCTCCTCGTTCAACCATTCCTCATCATCATCAATGTCGTCCTCTTCTTCGTCCTTTGATGGTTGCTCGTCCATCTGGTTGTCGTCTGACGACTCGGGAGGCGGCGTCCCTTCCATGATCCGAATAAAATCAAGGTCCGGGCTCGACGCCGGACTCATGGAAGACGAGCAGGATGATTCCGATTATGACCTATCATCAGGCGCCAGACTGCTGGTAGAACTGTTGTCCTCGCTGTCGCTCGACATGGATGTGGTACGTATACAAACCGCGAGAAAGCGAGATTGCAGAGTGTGTGCAAGTGTGTAGCACAGCCACCCGGGACGATGAAGACTGTGGACACTGAAGCGAGGTATGCAGAGAAGAGGAATGTCAATTGAAGCGGGGGATTGACAGATTATCTAACCGCCTTGGCAGGCGGTTAGAATACTGATATAATCAACCGCAATTATTAGTACCCGGTCACTCCAAATTCCCGTGATTGCGCGGTTCTCAATGTGATAATTACGCACACGCGTTGGAGCGTCCAAATATGAAACAAGCATTTTTCATACTCCCTCCGTATCGGTGACCAAGGTGGGGGGAAAACGAGATAACTTGATTTTTATTTGCTAATCAATACCATTGCATGTAGAGAATTGACCATTGCATGTTATGCTAAGTAGTATGAAGTCATTGGATGCATACAAGCCCCATGACTCCTATTGGCTGATTTCTTTTTTCAGGGCAAAAAACAAGGAACGAGTTTTGGGATTATTTGGTTTTCGTAATGTGACTTATGCACCGGTACGAATGGAGTAGGACAGTTGGCAAGCAATACATTGAGCTCTTCTTATTGATGAAGCCAGTAATAATCAAACAAAACCCCTAATCATCATTGCAAACAGCGCATAGAAGATGGCTAATGCAACAACCACAACTACATATGCTAGTTCCTTCTTGTCTCTTGCTTTCATCTGTTGCCTATGATTGATTCTTTCTTGCTTCATCGTACTGATTGTACACTCCAGATCAGTCAGTTTCTTCGTCAGCTTTACATTATCTTCTACGAGCTTGGTGATAACACTCCGAGCCCTGCCATGCCATTCTTCATCCAGCCAGTTAAAAAAGGCACAAGCCTCATATCCCTGCCAATGTTAAATAGTATTCAGGATGAGTGGTGGCATTAACTCAACTAACATGATGATCTTAGCAGTAACCTCTAAGGGGCAACTGAGAAACCGTCTGCCAATGTCGAATCCCTCCGTGCATAGACGTCGAGCAGGAGTGTGTCCATGCACACAACTCATCTTTTGGTACTTCTCAGTGGCGCAAACCTCGGAGTCGAACTCATGTTGCGGGAGTCTGGGGTCATACTCCGGATCCGGCGGTTGATCGCTTTCCTGGGGGGGGTCATTCTAGACGGATTGAGCAGGGAGCTACTTTGGACATGCTAAAAAAGATACGGATAGATTGGAACCTGACAAGATGATTTGGATCTGTAGTACACTTGCCTTCTGATGACGTTAGGCAAGTACTTGGATGTGACTACCGTCGTGGCAGCGCTGCCAAGAGCGGCGATACGAGCAGGAGCAGCCGCACCGAAACCATCAGCACCACTCGTCTGCATTCCCCCAATGTCAGTGCCACGCGAGGGAATTTGGGGGCTAGGGATTTGGAGGCTATCTAGGGATTTGGGAGAAATGGGGAAACTGTGGGGATTTGCTAACGGTCGAGAACTACTTATCGCACTCTGCTGTATACGGCACACGGTTTATACATGTCGTTTGTGTTAGGTGTTACAACTGCATAAATGATTTCCGCACCAAACCGTGTGAGAAGACAACGTAGGTGAGACATGACTGCTGTCACATAACCGTATGTGATGTACTACCCTGTACATATGGGGATGCAATAATTGAGTTAATACTTAGGGTAAATAGCCGCTCTGCAGATACCCGTCAAAAAATAAAAACAGTTGCTCTGCAGATAGAGATGGCGGCGGCGGCCGAGGCAGCGGCTACCAGATAAGAGGTAAATCCTCGGTCGGTCGGCGGTGACGGCATCATAGGAGGCCAATCCTGTGTCTGCGGCGGGAGATAGGAGGATCTCAATCCTCGAGGTTGGCGGCGGCATGATTGCAGCACATCCATTGCAGTCGATGGCGGGATAGTGGAGCTCGAACTTTAGGCGGTTGCCCCACTAAGCTTTGCTTCTCGACTCTGCTGTCTCGGCGTGTCGCCGCATCGCGCTTCTTTGTCTGCTGGGTGGAGGTCGCCGCACGGCTAATTAATTAAGGTATTCTTTTCATTGAGTGGCTTAATTAAGGTATTTGATTCATAAGGGTAGTACTGTAGTACTCTGCGTGTAAATTGACTGGCCATTAATTTTTGTCATCGCGTGGCTGGATAACAATATGGAGTGCCCTCACTAATTATGAAAATAAAATCTTGTGATTTATGCATGCATCTTTCATCAATTAATCCATGTATTAATGTTGTTGTTTTTTTTGAATTACCCCTCGTGTGGTGTAGATGGAATGATCTGAATGGATGAAGGATCGGAGAAGCTCAGATTTTATCAGTGGCATGACGGAGTTCATCAATTTGGCTTAAAGTACAAAGAAGAGAGTTGGTAATGAAGATTACATCCTGTGTCCATGCAGTCATTGTGCCAATTCAGAGTCACATGAAGTTACAGAAGTCGAGTTCCACTTACTCACACGGGATTCATGGATGGATATACAGGTTGGACTAGACACGGTGAAGAGCCGGTCAAGATGAATATACCCAGGGCTGAGAGATGCCAAACCCCGATCAGAGTCACATGGATGTTGAATCTAACATCGTGGCTGAGGTGTCAGGCTACCAATGGAACATAGACAAGCCAAAAACCCCCACTGAAAAACCAAGATGACGATGCAGACGACGACGACCTTGATATTCGAGATTTTGCTACTATGATTGCAGATTTCCAGGGCCCAGAAAAAGATATGGATGGGTACAAGGATCTACCATCCATTGATGCAGACTCCAAGAAAGATTTGTATCCAGGTTGCAAAAGGAAATATTCCAAGTTGAGTGCTGATGACCCACAAGTATAGGGGATCAATCGTAGTCCTTTTGATAAGTAAGAGTGTCGAACCCAACGAGGAGCAGAAGGAAATGACAAGCGGTTTTCAGTAAGGTAATGTCTGCAAGCACTGAAATTGTAAGTAGCGAGTAGTTTAATAGAAAGATAATTTGTAATGAGCAAGTAACAATAGTAGTAACAAAAGTGCAGCAAGGTAGCCCAATCCTTTTGAGGCAAAGGACAGGCCAAAACGGTCTCTTATGATAAGCAAAGTGTTCTTGAGGGTACACGGGAATTTCATCTAGTCTCCATCATGTTGGTTCGATTCGTGTTCGCTACTTTGATAATTTGGTATGTGGGTGGCCCGGTGCTTAGGTGATGTTCTTACTTGAACAAACCTCCTACTTATGATTAACCCCCTCGCAAGCATCCGCAACTACGAGAAAAGTATTAAGAATAAATTCTAACCAAAGCATTAAACTTTTGGATCCAATCGGTCCCTTACGGAATAGCGCATAAACTAGGGTTTAAGCTTCTGTCACTCTCGCAACCCATCATCTAATAACTACTCCACAATGCATTCCCTTAGGCCCAAATATGGTGAAGTGTCATGTAGTCGACGTTCACATGACACCACTAAGGGAATCACAACATACATATCATCAAAATATCGAACACATATCAAGTTCACATGATTACATGCAACATGATTTCTCCCGTGACCTCAAGAACAAAAGTAACTACTCACAAATGATAATCATGCTCAAGATCAGAGGGGTATTAAATAGCATAATGGATCTGAACATATAATCTTCCACCAAATAAACCATATAGTAATCAACTACAAGATGTAATCAACACTACTAGTCACCCACAAGTACCCATCTATAGTTCCGGTACAAAGATTGAACACGGGAGATGAACTAGGGTTTGAGACGAGATGGTGCTGTTGAAGATGTTGATGGAGATTGCCCTCCCCAAGATGGGAGAGTTGTTGGTGATGATGATGACGATGATTTCCCCCTCCGGAAGGGAAGTTCCCCCGGCGGAATCGCTCCACCGGAGGGCAAAAGTGCTCCTGCCCAAGTTCCGCCTCGAGACGGCGGCGCTTCGTCCCGAAAGTCCTCCCCTCATTTTTTTTCTAGGTCAAAATGACTTATATACCAGAAGATGGGCACCGGAGGCGGGCTGGGCTGAGCACAACCCACTAGGGCGCCCTGGTGTCTTGTGCTCACCAGGTGGCCCCCCTCCGGTAGTTATTTTCTCCAGTATTTCTTATTTATTCCATAAAAAATCCTCGTGAAGTTTCAGCTCATTTGGAATTGTGTAGAATAGGTAGCCTGACGTAGCTTTTTCAGGTCCAGATTTCCAGCTGCCGGAATTCTCCCTCTTTGTGTATACCTTGCATATTATGAGAGAAAAGGCATTAGAATTACTCCAAAAAGCATATTATGCATAAAAACATTATAAATAACAGTAGGTAAACATGATGCAAAATGGACGTATCAAGTGCCACACTCGCGCTTCTCAGATTTAAAGCAGCAAATGGTCTATCAAACAAGGGATTCACAGAGTTGTTAGGTATTTTCAAAGAAATCCTTCCAGAAGATAATGTGCTCCCCAAAAGCATGAACGAAGCAAAGAAAATTGTTTGCCCATTGGAACTGGAAGTACAAAAGATACACGCTTGTGTGAATGATTGTATATTGTACCGTGGTGAGTACAGAGATTTGCGTGCATGTCCCACTTGCAAGCATGCACGATACAAGCGCAGGAGAGCAAAGGACAAGTACAAATTGGACAACGATATCAAGACAGGAAGCCTGTTCAAGGTTGTTTGTTACTTTCCTTTAATTCCAAGGTTGCGGCATTTGGTTGCAAACCCTAGAGAGGCAAAGAGGTTGCGATGGCAAAATGATGAGCAAACTATGGATAAATATATGAGGCACCCGAAAGATGGGGCTCAGCGGGAATTAATCGAAAACAAGTATGATGACTGATGTCTACTATGCAACTTTATTCTTGTAGACTCGTGTTGGGCCTCCAAGCACAGAGTTTTGTAGGACAGTAGCAATTTTCCCTCAAGTGGATGACCTAAGGTTTATCAATCCGTGGGAGGCGTAGGATGAAGATGGTCTCTCTCAAACAACCCTGCAACCAAATAACAAAAAGTCTCTTGTGTCCCCAACACACCAAATACAATGGTAAATTGTATAGGTGCACTAGTTTGGCGAAGAGATGGTGATACAAGTGTAGTAATGTAGTAGATATTGATTTTTGTAATAGGAACAATAAAAAACAGCAAGGTAGCAATTGATAAAACGGAGCACAAACGGTATTGCAATGCTTGAAAATGAGGCCTCGGGTCTGTACTTTCGCTAGTGCAATCTCTCAACAATGCTAATATAATTGGATCATATAACCATCCCTCAACGTGCGATGAAGAATCACTCCAAAGTTCCTATCTAGCGGAGAACATAAGAAGAAATTGTTTGTAGGGTATGAAACCACCTCAAAGCTATTCTTTCCGATCAATCTATCATAGAGTTCATACTAAAATAACACCAAGCTATTCTTTCCGATCGATCTAACCAAGAGTTCGTACTAAAATTACACCATATGATACACATCAACCAACTCTAATGTCACCTAGATACTCCAATGTCACCGCGAGTATCCGTGAGTTGATTATACGATATGCATCAAACAATTTCAGATTCATAATACTCAATCCAACACAAAGAATCTCAAAGAGTGCCCCAAGATTTCTACCAGAGAAACAAAGACGAGAACGTGCATCAACCCCTATGCATAGATTACCCCAATGTCACCTCGGGAATCCACGAGTTGAGTGCCAAAACACATATCAAGTGAATCAATATGATACCCCATTGTCACCACGGGTATTCATAGCAAGACAAACACCAAGTGTTCTCAAATCCATAAAAGTATTCAATCTGGTAAGAACGAAATCTCAAAGGGAAAACTCAATTCACAACAAGATAGAGAGGGGAAAACACCATATGATCCAACTAGATTAATAAAGCCCGCGATACATCAAGATCGTGACATCTCAAGAACACGAGAGAGAGAGAGAGAGATTAAACACATAGCTACTGGTACAAACCCTCAGCCCCGAGGGTGGACTACTCCCTCCTCATCATGGTGGCCGCTGGGATGATGAAGATGGCCACCGGTGAAGATTTCCCCCTCCGGCAGGGTGCCGGAACGGGGTCTAGATTAGTTTTTTGTGGCTACAGAGGCTTGCGGCGGCGGAACTTCTGATCTAGGGTTATTTTTTATGGTTTCTCTATTTATAGGATTTTTCAGCATTGGAATCACGCAAAGATGGGCCTCGAGGTGGGCACAACCCACCTGGGCGCGCCTGGGCCTCCTGGCGCGCCCAGGTGTCTTGTGCTCACCTCCTTCACCTTCTGGTCCTCCCACGAAGCTTCTAGTGCCTCTTTTGTTCCAAAAAAATGGTCAAAAAGTTTTGTTGCATTTGGAGAACTTTTATTTCTGCACAAAAAATAACACCACGGTAGTTCTGCTGAAAACAGCATCAGTCCGGGTTAGTTCCATCCAAATCATACCAAAACCATATAAAATTGTTGTAAACATGGCATGAATACTTCATAAATTATAGATACGTTGGAGACATATCAGCATCCCCAAGGTTAATTCCTACTCATCCTCGAGTAGGTAAATGATAAAAGAAATAATTTATGAAGTGTGAATGCTAGAAAGTGCATAAGTTTGATCAATGATAATTTCAATCACTTTTCCTAGCATCATAACAGCAACCCTTTCTCATAAAACTCATCATGATAAAGTAGCAATCAATTCACATGTTATGGTTCAAACAATGCCTTCTCTTGAAACTTAACAACCTATGTTCTCAGTCACCAAGCAATTGCAATTCAACTTATTCAACAAATTCTAAGTAAGAGCTCCACATACTCAATCATCATATAGTCTTGTATGATTGCTAGTACTCAAAGCATATTTTCAGAACAAATGGCATTCATCGAACACAGAGAAAGATAGGGGCTTAATATTTCGCCTCCCAACTCATTTATCATAGAGATAATTGTCAACAATAATAAATCATGATCAAATATATTTGACTGGTCATATGTGCCTAGATCTTTCCCCACAACATGATGCTTGCCAACTAGAGAATAGTTCAGGTTGAAATGAGAATTCATACTATTGACTCTTTGCATAAAACTAAATACTGAAAAGTAAAAGATAGGCCCTTCGCAGAGGGAAGCAGAGGTTGTCATGCGCTTTTTGGTTTTGTATGCTCAATCCCTTAATGCAAAATAATGTCATGTTATATTGCCCCTTATGATAGCAACCTTTATTATGCATTCCTTCACTTTTATTACTTTTCCATCACAAGTTCGTACAACGCTCAATTTTCTCTTACACTAAATGATCAAACAGATTTAGAAGCAATTTTTATTGCCTTTTGGCACCGATGATAACTTACTTGAAGGATATTATTCAATCCATAGGTAGGTATGGTGGACCCTCATTGCAAGAAACTGGGTTTAAGGGTTTTTGGGTGCACAAGTAGTATCTCTACTTAGTACGAATTTTTGGCTAGCAAAAGATCCTAAGCAAACACCACATGTTGGAGGATCCATAACAATATAACTTCTATGCAAATATACCCAAACATAACTCATTACGTTGTCTTCCTTGTCCAACTTCAACTAATTTTCTCAAGTTTGAAAATAATTAATGGGTATTCACAATCATAGAAGATGTCCAAGATAATATATTTGTATGTGAAAGTTCCCTTCCTTATACTAATCATTCATGAATTGCTTGTATGACCAATATTGTGATTGTCAAGCTTCAAAAGATTTCACTCTCTAAACCCAATGTGAAGCTACCACGAGGCATGATATAATTTCAACTTCATGATATTCAATTCATTCAACAATTTACTCATAGGATATAAGTGAAGCACAAGAGTAAATGACAAGCTACTCCAAAAAGATATAAGTGAAGATCAAGCGAGTAGTTAAGTAAATAGGTAGCTATGTGAGGACTCTTTCTTATTTAAAAACTTTTAGATATAAGTATTTTATTAAAACAACAAGAAAAAAAAAACTAAATGACATTCCAAGAATAGCACAACTCATGTGAAGAAGCAAAAACTTAGGCTCAACCGATACTAACCGATAGTTGTTGATGAAGAAAGGTGGGATGCCTACCGGGGCATCCCTAAGCTTAGATGCTTGAGACTTCTTGAAATATTATCTTGGGATGCCTTGGGCATCCCCAAACTTGAGCTTTCGTGTCTCCTTAATTCCTTTTATATCACGGTTTCCCTAAATCTTAAAAACTTCATCCATACAAAATTCAACAAGAACTCATGAGATAAGTTAGTATAAATCAGTGCAATAACCTTATCATTCTCTACTGTAGGAATTCACTAAAATTATTATTTAACATTGCATACTAAATTCCTCTGCATATTTAATACTCCTATCCTCAAATAGAATCATTAAACAAGCAAACATATGCAAGCAATGCAAACATACCAGCAATCTGTCTAAACAGTACAGTCTGTAAAGAGTGCAATTTTACTCACACTTCCCTAACTCCAAAAATTATGTAAATTTACCAAACTGTAGAAAATTTATCATAGCTTATTGTGTAAAAAAATTCAACATTTTAAAACATACTGAATTTTCCCAAGAATTCACGCACTAGTGTGCAACTTTGTGTTTTCAAACAGCAACATATAGACTTGCAAAATAAGCATAGCAAAGGCTATACTTGACATTTTTATTGAAGTAAAAGATACAAAACATTATACTACATAACAGCAAGAAAATCCTAATAAAATAAAATGATGCTCCAAGCAAAACACATATCATGTGAAGAATGAAAATGTAGCTCCAAGTGAGATTATCGATAATGTTGGAGACGAAAGAGGGGATGCCTTCCAGGGCATCCCCAAGCTTAGTTTCTTGGATATTCCTTTAATATTACCTTGGGGTGCCTTGGGGATCCCCAAGATTAGGGTCTTGTCACTCCTTATTCTCCTCATATCGAGACCTCACCCAAAACTTAAAAACTTCAATCACACAAAACTTAACGGAGCTTCGTGAGATGGGTTAGTATGATAAAACAAATCATTCACTTGGGTACTGTCAAGATAAGATTCATAATTTTTTCCACATAATGTCTACTGTACTCTACAATTTCGACAATTTATATTAAGCAATATAAGCCATAGAAACCATAAAACAAGCAAACTATGCATTGCAAACAGAATCTGTCAAAAACAGAACAGTACGTAAAGATATGAATTATATTCATAATTGTGTAACTTCACAAATACTGAAAAATTAGGAAAACGTATAAAATTTGTATACCCATCAACTGTAAAAAATGCAGAATTTTTAGACGCTTCAGTGAATTCAAAAAATTCAGTTACTGGAAGCATAAGTTTTGGTTCCTGCACAGATTCAAGTCAACTATCATCTACACTATCCCAAAGGCTTTACTTGGCACTTTATTGAAACAAAAGTTATAAAACATGATTACTACAGTAGCTTAATCATGTTAACACACAAAAACAGTAGGGGTAAATGTTGGGTTGTCTCCCAAGAAGCGTTTTTTTATTGCCTTTTTAGCTAGGCATGATGATTTCAATGATGCTCACATAAAAGATAAGAATTGAAACACAAAGAGAGCATCATGAAGCATATTACTAGCACATTTAAGTCTAACCCACTTCCTATGCATAGGGATTTTGTAAGCAAATAATTTATGGGAGCAAGAATCAACTAGCATAGGAAGCCAAAACAAGTGCAACTTCAAAACTTTCAACACATAGAAAGGAAACTTGATATTATTGCAATATGTAAAAGCATATGTTCCTCTCTCATAATAATTTTCAGTAGCATCATGAGTGAATTCAACAATATAACTATCACATAAAGCATTCTTTTCATGATCCACAAGCACAGAATTTTTATTACTCTCCACATAAGCAAATTTATTCTCATGAATAGTAGTGGGAGCAAATTCAACAAAATAACTATCATGTGATTGAAAATTAAAATCATGATGAAAAGTTTCATGATCATCGTTATTCAATATAGCATACATGTCATCACCATAATCATCATAGATAGCAACTTTGCTATCATAGTCAATTGGAACCTCTTCCAAAATAGTGGATTCATCACTAAATAAAGTCATGACCTCTCCAAATCCACTTTAATCAATATAATCATCATAAATAGGAGGCATGCTATCATCATAATAAATTTTCTCATCAAAACTTGGGGGACTAAAAATATCATCTTCATCAAACATAGCATCCTAAAGCTTATGGCTTTGCATATCATTAGCATCATGGATATTCAAAGAATTCATACCAACAACATTGAAATCATGCTCATCATTCAAATATTTTATGCCAAACATTTTATTGAATTCTTCTTCTATCAATTGAGACATGATAAAGATGAATAATATGAGGCCACCTCAATTCCATTTTTTTTTAGTTTTCTTTTATAAACCAAACTAGTGATAAACAAGAAACTAAAAGATTCAATTGCAAGATCTAAAGATATACATGCAAAGCACTCACCCCACCCCCCCCCCCCCCCCGGAACGGCGCCAGAAAAGAGCTTGATGTCTACTACACAACTTTATTCTTGTAGACTCGTGTTGGGCCTCCAAGCGTAGAGTTTTGTAGGACAGTAGCAATTTTTCCTCAAGTGGATGACCTAAGGTTTATCAATCCGTGGGAGGAGTAGGATGAAGATGGTCCCTCTCAAACAACCCTGCAACCAAATAACAAAAAGTCTCTTGTGTCCCCAACACACCAAATACAATGGTAAATTGTATAGGTGCACTAGTTTGGCGAAGAGATGGTGATACAAGTGTAGTAATGATAGTAGATATTGATTTTTGTAATATTGAAGCGCTATTGTCAGAACCAAAGCCATCCAGAGGCAAGCATCCTACAAGGCTATACCATAGAGGAGGTGGTTGAGTTTTGCACCGAATACATGAAACAAAGACGAAGGCTAAAAGGTAAGCCGGTCCTTGCTGGCACGCAAAACACTGCACCCGAAGATTTAGCCGACAAAGCCCATTTGACATTACTTCTTAACAGCTGGTCTCTCAACACTTATGTTGACGAACACTTGGAGGTGATACGACAAAGCTTCTTACCCATGGTGCATCCATTAGATGTCGAGATGAAGGCGCACAATAAGGACTACGCTAGATGGCTGAAGGATCGTTTGGCACGCAGATCCATGGATGGCATTGCTACGTGGTTGGCACAAAAGCCATCACCTACGGTATTGATGTACCAAGCATATGACATAAATGGCTACACATTCTACAGCGAGGAACGTGGTGAGAAGACCTCATATCAGAACATCTCTGTTCGAATAGAATGCATGACTATAGATGAACTGATAAAAGGGTATACTATGGAGCCATCAAAGAGATTTGGGAGCTTAACTATGTGAAAGTTAAGGTGGCATTATTCAGGTGCACATGGATCCCTCTTAGTCAGGTAAAGGTTGATGATTACAGGAAGACCTGAGTTAACAAGTCAACAATGGCATATCACACGGACCCGTTCATTCTTGCCAGCGATGCTACCCAGGTTTTCTATGTGAAAGACCCCTTGCATAAGAACTGTCATGTAGTGATGCATGGGAAGAGGAGGGTATTGGGTGTCAAGGATGTTGCTGATGAGGACGAGTACGATGAATTTGCTGAGTTGCCAGCCAAGGGATCACGCACCAGCCAAACAGAGAAGCGTAAAATCATCAAAAAAAACCTAAGTTCATTTGGGGTCAACCTAATGATCCCAGTTCCCCCATGTACATGGGAATTAAGCCGTAACACTAATTTTAATGCCTATTCTACAACTTAATTCATTCAAGTTAAAACTGTCGCGTGTACTGAATTTGTGAGTTATGACCGGCCTTCTGTTGATGTAAGAACGGTTAATATGTTGACCTTGATATGATGTCAGCCCAGGCAATGAATTTTAACTATTTATGATTATTATACCCTAGAGGTAGCACACTCAATTGATCTCACTCCTATATGTATGAATAGAAGATATGCAATCTGGTTTGCGAATAGCACACGGTTCATTCATTAAAGCCGGGTGCCGACCAAACCGTGCACGCAATGTGAGTCGCGCATTCTGATTGGCCAGAACCCAAACCCCACGAATCATACGTCTACACCGTTGGATGCTCCCAGATCGAATGTCAATCCTCATCCCTTTCATCAGCACATATAGTTGTGGTTGGGATTTGATTTATATGCACAAAATGCATGGTAAATGCAAAAAATGGCTTAAATATAGCAAAAGAGACCTGAAATATGACAGGAAATCAAACCTGTGGTATAATGGTGATTGCGTACCGTGGAAATTTTTACGAGGCCAAACGATGAAGGCACCAGCCACTGGAGTTTGAATTGCCATGTCTCCTTTTGGAAACTATTATCCTTCTTGTGAGATGCTCCGGTTTCCAAGGAGCGATCATCAAAACTTGTGCCAAACTTTACCCAAAAAAATTCCATGGGGTCGTGAGAGCATGCCATGGTGACACACCGATTTTCATGATTTTTGGACTCCATCTGAATTTCCTGTAATTAAAATACCAACTAAGCCTACGCCGGTGGCCGCACCTCACAACCGAAATGTTTGAGAATTCTCCCCGCTTCTCGGAAAATGGATGAAAACTCGCAAAGCAACACAAAAATGATTTGTACACCTTCTTTGCTAACACCCACGTGTAGTTGTGGTAGGGTTTTGATTTTATATGCACTAAATGCATGGTAAATGCAAAAAATGGCTTAAATATAGCAAACAAGACCTGAAATGGGCTAGAAATCAAACCTAGGATACAATGGTGATTGCTTCATAGCGTCATCAAATACGGCCTATTAACGACCCGTTATGGTCGGGCCATAAATAGACGATGTCCACTCTAGCCTGTTTACGGCCCATTTTGCGGACCGTTATTGGTCCACGAATAGTACGGCCTGTCGGCGTACGACACCTATGGGATCCCAGGGACCCCTTTACGGTTCGGCAGGGAGAGAGGGACGCACAAAGAGCAGAACTGAGGATCAGCGCGAGGGGATTTTTACCCAGGTTCGGGCCGCTGATCAGCGTAAAACCCTACTCCTGCTTTAGTTTATTATCAGTGATTCGTCCCAGTTCTTGGAGCGCTTGCAATGAACAGTAAGTTCAAGCAGCAGCTACGCATGCAGAATGGGCTGAAAAACATCCTCCTTGTAGCAGTTGCCTTGGGCCTCCTTTTATATGATCAAAGGGGTCACCACAATGGCGAACTGTTCATTTGCGAGGTGTAAAGTAGCTACATGGTTATCATACCTAACCACTGACGGTTTTGGACAAATGCATTTAATGCACCGTGAGGTGTCCGTTTAGGTGTCTCTACTTTCTTGGGGATGGAAAAAGGAGCCATCCCATCAGCACCGCTTAAACTCGCCCCCACTAGTGCCCTGCCACGCATCCAGAAGTGGGGCCAGGATGCCAGGCCGGTCACTATACTGGAGCGGTGGCACAGTGGCGGAACCTTGTCGGGTGCGAATCTTGCCGGGCTTGGCGGGCTACCCAGGCAAGATATTGCCGGGAGCCGAGCCCTTGGTCTTCAGTCCTCCTTATTTTCTGGTTCTTGGCGTGGATGTCTCTTGATAATCTTGGATCGATCTTCAGCTGTTCCCCCGACAAGCCTTGTCGCAGGTATGGCTACAACTGCCCGTGCACAAGTATGGGGTACTAAAGGCCCAATATTTAGTACACCGACAGGAGCCCCCGGGCCTAGGCCACACACGGGTGCGAGGCGTTGTTGGGCTAGGCCCAAACAGTGCACGGGCACGCGTGGTAGGGATTAACTGCTTGTAATCATTTCGCTTACTGTGCTTCCCCACTACGCGCGTTGAATGCGCGACGTGGGAAGCGTGCGCTGAACGGCCACGGCCGCAGCGCGCTCGTATAGGTGTGTTCACATTGGGCAGTAAAAGAGGCGGCCTCGCTCCTTCCCCATAAAAAGGAATCCGCAAAGGCGCTGCCCTTTCACCCCCTCTTCTTTCCAATCTGAAATCCGCCATTGCCCTCTCTCTCCCGAGCCCAGAGCAAAACTTCTCCTCATCCACTCATCGCCTCCACACCCGCTCCATCCTCGGCATCCGCCTTTGCAACCACCATGCCGCCCAAGGCTAGCAAGAGCAATGGCAAGGAGACGAAGGCCGATGTCCCGGAGACCGAGTTGGTGAAGATGCGGAAGAAGTACATTGTCTTCGCTCCGACGCTCGACGCGGAAGCCTTGAGGAACTGGTACCAGCGCATGTGGGTGAGGGAGATGAAAGCTCACCTCGCGACTCGTGTGGCCCTAGGTTCCTCTTCCAAAAGCGGCCCTTATAGATATCCCTTCTTCGCCGCTTACTTTTACTGCGGGCTCTGCCCTCCATTCTCTGATTTCTTCAACGATATCATGTATACATACGGCTTCCATCTCTTAGACTTCACGCCGAATGCTGTAACTTGCATGGCCATCTTCGCCCATCTTTGCGAAAACTTTGTCGGAGTAGTTCCCAATACCGCCCTCTTCCGCCATTACTTCATTCCTCGCGTCCAAAAAGGGGAAGCCCTTGCCGGTTCTATCGCCTGGATCCCAAGGGCATGGAACAAGGAGATTTATCCGGACAGGGTTTACCGCGAAAAGTGGGAAGAATGGCGGTCTGAGTGGTGCTGGATCAAGGAAGCAGACCCCCATCCCTTCTGTTCGCCCCGACGACAAAAGGCGGTTCGCGGCAAGGACTGGAGCGATCTTGATGCTCAAGATGACAAGCTCACAATCGCCACGACCAGGATTCTCCGCTTGAAAGCCGCCGGGCTCACAATAGAGATGATAGGCTCTGATTTTCTTCGCCGGCGCATCACCCCATTGCAGAACAAGGGGAGACCGGCCTGGGAGTTACGGAACACAGCAGATATCATGAGGCTGTGCCCCGGACTGAACAACAACCTGACGATCATGCAGCTTGACGCTCTCCGCCACCGGCTATTCCAGCGTGAAGACAAGCACAAATTGCCGACAAGAATTGTTCCCTTGTGCAACAACTCTGCCTTGGGGTCGATCATTGCTGCAACGCCAGTGTTCAACGCCCACGGCCTTGACGCGACCTGGGTCGAGCCATCTGCAGAGGAGGCGCAAGAGTTCTTCGACAACTTGTCGGAGAGGCCCGTCCGGGAGGAGACAAACCTCATCCGTGCCACCACTGACGAAGAAGTGGCGTACATTGCCACTAGAGTGGAAGAGGCGAATCTTGTCGCGGAGGCCGGCAATGTCGGCTTCACAGAATGGGAAACCAGCGACGCAGAGGTCGTGTTGGAGGAAAAACCCGCCGGGGAGGATGAGGTTGCCGGGGAACAGAGCGGCAAAGCCGCTGAGAGCTCATCAGGTGAGGACGCAGCCGAAGAGCAGCCGCAGGAGGAGCCCCCAGCTCCAAAGAAGGCAAAGCGCGTCCTTCGGAAAGCTGCCTCTGGCTTCCCAGCAAGACAAACCTCTTCGAGCAGCGAGGCCCCCGGCAAGGGGGCGGCCGACAAGGCTGCACCGTGGCAAGGGGTTCGACAGCAACCCTCGCGGCGCACGAGACACACACCTGCGACAACCACTGGGGCAGCAGGGGCGTCTCATGCAGCAGCACTGGAAGCTGAGGCGGCAGAGCCACACCAACCCCCTGCACCTGCTGCAGCCAAGCGACCCAGGACCCCTCCTTCGCCTCCCCATATGGACACTGCAACGGAGGTCGACTTCGACATCTCCAGCTTCAGCCCGGAACGGGAAGAGGAAGAGTAAGTGTCCTGTCGCAGTCTTTATTTCCCAAATTCTGAATTCAGTTGATCTCATCGCCTTGCTTTGTCTTGTCTCTGCAGGGAGGCAGAAACTTTGGCGGAAAGGATGGCGAAGAGGGCAAAAACCTCCATGGGCGACGAGCCACCGACAACCTCTACGAGCGTGCCAGAGACTATCTTCATCAGCCCGGAGCTTAGCCCTCGACGCAGCCCCCAGCGTAAGTTCATTACTTGTTTCCCGCTGGCGGGTGCTAAGGTTTCTACCTTTGTCGCTTACATCTTTTGGGCTTGTAGGAGAAGAACGGCAACAAGGGGAGGCGTTGGAAAACGCCCCTGTCGTGCCGCCCCCATCAACCGTGCAGCCTGCAAGTGCATCTCCGGCAAGAGCCCCCACCGACGAGCCCATCTTGGAGGAGAAGGAGCTGGCGAGCAAAGGCACCGGCAACCTTTCCCCGGCAAGCAATGCTGCCGGGAGAGGTGAAGCTATTCCTCATCAGCTCGACACAGGTGACTACTTGCCTCAGAGCATTTGTGGTTCTTTCTTTATCTTTCTGAACTTTGATCTTGATATGATTTTGCTTCCCTCCTTCATCCTTCAGAATTCCCTATGATGGAAACCATGGACGTCGATGTCGTCATCGAGGAGACCGCCAGGGATGCTGCCGCCGAAGCTGACAGGATTGCTGCTAGCGAGGCCACCGAAGATGCCACCGTCAAGGTCAGCGAGGCTGCTACCGAGGAGGCCGCCAAGAAACCTGCCGAGAGGGTCGGTGAGGAGGTCGATGACCGTACTGACGGCATTCCTGCCGCAGGAACGCCAGGCGCTACGCCGGCCACAGAGCCCCCAGCCACCGGTGAGACGCTTGCCGAAGATCAACCGTCGACATCCGAGGCCCCTCCATCGAGCAAGTATCTCAAGGTTGGCAACAACTTGTTCGTCAACCTACCGGGGACGGCAAGTGTTGAGGCACCAACCGAAGGAGAAGCTTTTGATGAAGAAGTCATCACTGCTGCCGCGCTCAAGATTGTCGATGAACCAAGCGCCAGCAGCAGCAAGTCCGAAGAAGATCGGCTCTTCCAGGCCATAGGCGATAACTTCCGCAAACTCCAGGCGCTCCACCGTGTTCGAAAGGAGAAGGTAGATGCTAGGCCTGCAGTTGTCGAAGCAGCCGAGGCGGATTTCCAGAAACGCGTCGAGCAAGTGCAGATCTGGTACGCCGAGGCCTTCCAAGAATTGACTGCCGGCCGGGAACAAGTGAGCCAAAGCTGGACGGAGCTTCAATTGAAGCAATCTGATATGGAAAGGGCGCAAGAGGAAGCCGCGCAAAAGGTTGCCGCTGAAGAAGCTCTCTTGACGCAGCGCCGCATTGGGCTTGACACTCATGAAGAGGACCTTGTCGCGCACGAGCAGGCACTTGCCGCCAAACTCCGCGGCAAAGATGAAGAGATTGAGAAACTTGTCGCGCAACGGACCCAGGAGCTGGAGCAGACGCACAAAGAGGCGCTCGAAGCTGCAACTGCAGATCACGCCAGCAAGCTCAAGGAAGCCATCGATGCCGCCAAGGCCGCAGAAGCCGCCAAGGACGAGCTGAGCGACAAGGTGAAGAAGCTGGAAATGGACCTTGAGGAGTACAACAAGGAGCTCTCGACGCTCAAAGCCGACAGGGAGAAAACTCTCCACAGCCTGGCGGAGATGCAAGTTGCTATGTCCGACAAGACCAAGCAGCTCTCTTCAGCCAACGATGCCATTGCCGATCTGAGGTTGAAGCTAACCACATTGGAGAAGTCTCTCAAGGACAGCAGAGCCCGCGAGAAGGCCCTGAGCAAAGATCTCCAGGAAGAGAGGAACCTGCTCAAGAGCGCTGCCGCCGCCCAAGTTGACTACGAGAAGGGCATGCAAATCTGGACTGAACGCCTTGTTGACACTGCGGAGAAGCTCACATCACAGCTATCAACCATGGGCCGGGAGGGCCTACAAAACTTCAAGTATTCTTCTGAAGAAAGAATATCCCCGAGCGCCAGGTTGACCATGTTCTTCGAAAGCATCATTGATGCTCTGAAGCTGCTCCAGTCTAACCGAGCGACCCAGCTGGCCAACGAATCCCGCAAACTTTGTCGGGCCGTCCTCCACAAGGTGCTTATCAAGGTGGTGCATAAGAACCCCGGCATCGATCTCACCAACGTGCTCGACCGCTTGCCGAAGGATGCAGATCTCCAGGCCCTTGAAAAGCTTGTCGCGCCCATCCTTGATAAGGTGGATTCTATTAAGAGGGTCGAAGGCCAGCGCAGGGACTAGCTGTCTCGCTTTTTCTTGCCGCCACCGTTCCATGTCAAAGACAATTTAGCCTTAGATTAGAACCGCGGCAACTATTGATGTAATATGACTTGCTATAATTGAATATATGCATGCCATTCCCCTTGTTCGATTTCTTTCCGTATGGTTACGCCCTACGCTTATTGGAAACTTGTCGGCGCGCAACCAGCTGCGAGCGCTGGGTGCGGGACTTCAGCAGCCTGCTGGAGGTGCAGTAGCCGGCAAGACACCTTGGCACTCTTGGCGCAGCCACTTATACTGTCGAGCGGACTCGAAACAGAACAAGGGCGCAGCCAATTACAACAAGGGTTCCTTCGCGTGCAGGTTTTCCATACAAGGGCCAAAATCGTCCAAAGGAAATAGCCTAATAGTAAAAATTGAAAAAACTTGCTCAAAGTTTCGAACTTAGCTTTCTGTCGTTGTATTCCTTCCGGCAAGAAACCAATTCTGAACATCGCCCACTAGTATCCATACCTTCCTTCCCCCCCGGCAAACTTGCACGTGAGGGAATCTTCTATCCTTTGAGAAAAAGAAAGAAGAGAAAATAAAGATATGGAACCTTGGCGGTTCGTTAGTCTTACCGGGAGCAAGTGTCATACAATATCTCAGATAAACATGCATATATATAAACATGGAAATCAACAAGAAATGCATAACACTTAAGCTTATTCAACTGCGCACAGGGTCCGTGCCTGGCTTTGTACAAAGGATTATATGCCTTGCCGGCAAGACTTGTACAAAAGGAGGTTGTCGGGGGGCCCCGGCAACCGCGTCTTATGGGTAAAACTTGCGAAGATGTTCGATATTCCAAGAGTTGCTCACTGGAACGCCATCCTCGGTCTCCAGGCGGACAGCGCCGGGCCTGGTGACTCGTACTACCCGATAAGGGCCTTCCCACTTCGGCGTCAACTTGTTTGAATTCTTGGCGGACTGAATCCGTCGAAGAACAAGGTCGCCTTCCTCAAGACTTCGGGCATGAACCTTGCGGCTATGGTAGTGGCGCAAAGCTTGTTGGTAGCGTGCAACTCGCACAGCAGCCTGAAGACGATCCTCCTCGAGGAGCACAGCGTCATCTTGCTGCAGTTGCTCTTGCTCAAACTCTTCATAAGCGAGCACTCGAGGTGACCCGTATATGAGTTCCGTGGGGAGAACTGCTTCCGCTCCGTAAACTAGAGCGAAGGGTGTCTGGCCAGTGGCTCGATTTGGTGTCGTTCTGATTGACCAAAGAACCACCGGCAACTCATCAATCCAGCGTCTTCCGCACTTTCTCAGCTTGTCAAAAGTTCTGGTCCTGAGACCACGCAACACTTCAGCATTAGCCCTCTCCGCTTGGCCGTTGCTTCTCGGGTGAGCAACAGAGGCAAAACAAACTTTGCTACCAAGGTCTTGGACATATTGCATGAAGGTGCGACTTGTGAACTGTGTGCCATTATCGGTGATGATCCTGTTAGGCACACCGAAATGGCAAACTATCCCCTTAAAGAACTTGACGGCTGATTGCGCTGTCACCTTCCTCAGTGCTTCCACCTCCGGCCACTTTGTGAACTTGTCGATTGCAACGTACAAGTACTCAAAGCCCCCGGTAGCACGGGGAAAAGGGCCCAGTATGTCGAGCCCCCAGACCGAAAATGCCCAGGAGAGAGGGATTGTCTGAAGAGCTTGAGCTGGCTGATGCGATTTCTTTGAATGAAACTGGCACGCTTCACACTTAGTTACTAGTGCAGTTGCATCCTGGAGAGCGGTGGGCCAAAAGAAACCTTGTCGGAATGCCTTTCCGACAAGCGCTCTTGACCCTATGTGGGAGCCACATATGCCTCCATGTATCTCTGCCAACAGCTCCAGTCCATCTTCTCGAGGAATACACTTCAATTTCACACCGTTCAGCCTTTTTCTGTACAGAACACCATCGACAAACTGATACATGCTGGACTGACGAGCTACTTTTTTCGCTTCTTCCTGCTCCTCAGGGAGTTCTTCTGTCTAAAGGAAATGGACAATGGGCTGTGCCCAAGCTGGGGCCTGGGGCTCGACAACTAGGACTAAAGGCATTTCTTCTGCCGGGGGAACGTTTGTCTCGATGGCAAGGGCCTGAGCCCCTGCTGGAGCCTGTTATTTCCCGGCAGGCTTGCCGCTGACTCCGGCAACCTTCTTGCCGGCGGCTCCTGGGAGCTCTGCCGGAAAGTAGTGACCAGAATTCAACTTCCTTCTCTTTGCTTGCCCTATTGATGGCACTACAGATGGCTGAGTCAAATGGAGCACAAAAGTTCCTGGTTCCACAGGCAACTTAAGGGCAACGTGTTTCGATAGGTCATCGGCAATACTGTTCTCAGCACGGGGAATGTGCTTTGTATGCAGACCGTCAAAGTGCTCTTCCATTTTTCTCACTTCATCCACATAAGCTTGCATAAATGGACTCTGATAATCTTTGTTAACTTGACTGACAACAAGCTGTGAATCGCCTCTGATGATGAGTTTATTGATACCAAGGTCTGCCGCGATCCTGAGACCGGCAAGCAGGCCTTCGTACTCCACAGTGTTGTTTGTCGAGCTCTCCCGGGGAAAATGCATCTAAATTACATATTTGAGGTGCTCTCTGGTGGGTGCGACGAGTAGCACACCAGCCCCGGCGCCTTGCAGCGTAAAAGCACCATCAAAATACATAACCCATTCTCGATCTGTTTCCTTGCCGGGAAGAGTCGTCTCTTGAATCTCCTCGTCTGGCGTTGGGGTCCATTCTGCAATGAACTCTGCCAAGGCTCTGCTTTGAATTGTTGAAGTACTTTCAAACTTGAGGCCAAAGCTCGACAACTCCAACGCCCACTCTACAATCCTGTCGGTTGCCTTTGGATTTTGCAAAATCCGCTGCAACGGGAAGCGAGTGACGACGGTAATCTCATGCGCTTGGAAATAATGGCGCAGCTTCCTCGAGGCCATGAGAAGGCCGAAGAGCAATTTCTGCACACTAGAGTATCTTGACCTAGCACCCTGTAAAAGGGAGCTGACAAAATAAACTGGGCGCTGCACCATCTTCTTCTTCTGTATTGATTCCTCTGACTGCGTAGATCTTGTCTTGTCGGCACCAGACCTTGCCGGGGAAGATCCCGGCGCGTCAATTGACAGTCCTGCCGCTGTCGTTGCCTCCTCGTCAACTTCTCTCTGCGCCACCAACGCAACACTAACCACTTGATTCGTTGCCGCTAGATACAGCAGCAACGACTCTTGTGGCTTAGGTGCGACTAGTGTCGGCGGAGAGGAGAGGTACCTCTTCAAATCTTGCAGCGCTGCCTCTGCTTCCGGAGTCCATTTCATTGGACCTGCCTTCTTCAAAATTTTGAAAAAGGGCAGGGCGCGCTCAGCAGATTTGGAGATAAACCTGCTCAAGGTAGCAATGCAGCCGGCAAGACGACGTACATCCTTGACGCGTCTTGGCGCTTGAATCTGCTCAATGGCTTTGATCTTGTCGGGGTTCGCTTCGATCCCACGCTGAGATACAAAGAACCCGAGAAGCTTGCCGGAAGGGACGCCAAACACACATTTCTCGGGATTGAGCTTTAAATTGATCTTGCGCAGATTTGCGAATGTTTCTTCTAAGTCTTGTATGAGCGTCGCTTTATCCTTGGTTTTGACCACTATATCATCCATGTATGCTTCCATATTTCTATGTAGCTGAGGCTCAAAACCGATTTGGACCGCTCTCATAAATGTAGAACTAGCACTTTTCAACCCGAAAGGCATTCGTATAAAACAATACATACCACATGGGGTGATAAATGCGGTCTTTTCTTCATCTTCTTTTGCCATGAAGATCTAGTGATACCCCGAATAGGCATCAAGGAACGACAGTAGGTCACAACCGGCAGTGGAGTCCATAATCTGGTCGATGCGCGACAAGGGGAAAGGATCTTTTGGACAGGCTTTATTGATGTCTGTATAATCAATACACAGCCTCCATTTCCCATTCGCCTTGCGCACTACGACCGGATTGGCCAACCAGGTTGGGTAAAGCACCCCTCTGACCAAACCTGCCGCTTCCAACTTCCTGATTTCTTCGGCAATAAATTCTTGCCGCTCCAAGGCCTGCTTTCTCACCCTCTGCTTGACGGGCCGCGTGTGAGGACAAACAACAAGGTGGTGCTCAATTACTTTCCTGGGAACACCGTGGATGTCAGATGGTTGCCATGAAAACACATCGACATTCGCACGCAGGAAAGCAACGAGCGCGCTTTCCTATTTGTCATCTAGGGTGGAACTTATGGTGAAAGTCCCTCCCGTTCCGTCCTCCCTGGCAGGCACCTTCTTGGTCTCTGGTGGAGCAGCCTTGGACTTCTTGTTCTTGCCGGTGGAACTCTCTAGTGCGTCCTCAACGGAAGCGCAGCACTCCGAAGAGGTGCGCTTGCCGGAGTTTGCGCCAGAGATCTTGCCGGTCTTCTTCCCCTTCCCTCCGGGAGTTCCAGCGACAGGAACAGATGCCTTGACGGTAGGTGCTGCGGCTGCCTCCCGGTAGAGTTGGTCGGTACAGATCAGTGCATCCTTCTTGTTGGAGTGAACAATGATGACACCAATCGGTCCAGGCATCTTCAACACATTGTATGCATAGTGTGATGCCGCCATAAACTTGGCAAGCGCTGGGCGGCCAAGGATCCCATTATATGTCATGGGGATCTTGGCGACATCGAACACTACTTTCTCTGTTCTGAAATTGAGCTCGCTACCAAATGTCACCAGTAGCGTGATCTTGCCCTTTGGCTGGGTCCTTCCTGGGTTGATCCCTTGAAACGTGTCCGTTTCCTCGAGATCTTCATCAGGATTTTGCAGCTTCTTGAGCACATCCGACGAGATTAAGTTCAGCCCGGCCCCACCATCAACTAGCATTTTCGTCACCTTGAGGTTGCGGATTGTTGTTGAAACCAACAAAGGCAAGCACCCGACCGCAGTTGTGCGATCAGGGTGATCCTCGGCGTAAAAAATGATAGGCGTGTGGGACCATTTCAAAGGTTTCCGTGCTTCAGGCGACGGCTCCGCTGCATTAACCTCACGCACCCACTGTTTAAGTTGGCGGTGAGAAGAATGCAACGCGGCACCACCGTCGATACACATGGCCTCTGTGGCTTTCTGGAACTCGTGCTCGCTAGATTCGTCGTCTTCATCATCATCATTGCCTCCCTCGTCCTTGTCACGGCCTCATGCGGGCCTCTCCTTCTGTTGCTTAGCCTTGCCGCCGCGGCCTCCTCGGCCACCACGCTTCTTGTCGGATGCCTCAGCACCATCCTGGGCCTTCTCCTTATCTCGTCTTTCATACTCAGCTCTCTGCTTCTCGACAAGTTGCTCAACTTGCCGACAGTTTTGGAGATCGTGGCCCTTGGTGCGATGGATCTTGCAATACTGGTTGCCGGATCCTTCCGGCTTGTCGGCAGCCGCCAAGGCCTGACAGGAAGCGCACCCGGCAACTTCCTTGCCGGGGTCATCAACCTTGGCCTTCTTGGCGGTGCCGGGGTTGCCGGATCTCTCGACAGCAAGCACGGCCTTGCCCTTGCGCTTCTTGTTCCGTCGTCGGCCTTTCTTCGACGGGGTGGCAACATCTTCATCTTCGGATTCGCCCCCTGCGCCAACATTCTCGCCGGGGAGTTTCCTCCCTTCTTCAGCTCGAGCGCATTTATCTGCCAAAGCATAAAGCTCGGCAATAGTCCTGACCTTGTTCATTGCCAGCTCTTCACGCATCTTGCGGTTACGCACGTTCTGATGAAACATGCAAACAACAGCGGCAGGATGAACGTCTGGAATATTGTATTGCACTCGGCTAAACCTCTGGATAAACTTGCGTAGGGGCTCACCCTCCTTTTGAGGGAGCAGATGCAAATCACTTTCTTGGCCAGGAGCTTGGTGGCCTCCAACAAAGGCGCCAACAAACTGATGGCACAGATCTGACCAGGAAGAACTGGAATTCTCCGGCAGATGCATCAACCACGACCTGACGTTGGGTTTGAGCACCAACGGGAAGTAGTTGGCAAGTATCTTGTCATCTCGACCTCTGGCAGCTTGCACCGCAATGGTGTAGATGCTCAGGAACTCCGAGGGATGAGTCTTGCCGTCATATTTCTCCGGAACCTTTGGTTTAATGTTCGGGAGTTGGGCCACTGGACTCGCCACAGCTCACGGGTAAACGCTGGACAACCTACCTCATAAGGCAAGTCGCCTGCGTCCCCTGGCGCAGGCTTGTCGACAGTAGGCCCTGCACGTTTCTCAGACTGATGACGCGCCTCCCGTCAGCGCTCGATGGTAGTTCGAGCATCTTCTTTGCTCCATTCCCGAAGAACTTGACGCTGATCGCGGTGCATCCGCGAATCGGACGACGCCGTGGAATCGTCATCACAGCCTTTGGTCCGCCGGGGTGACGACCGCCATTGCTCTCGTGGAGGGGAGTGCACCATAGTAGCACCGCCTCCGGTCTTCTCACCACCGGCTCGCGCCGGAACGATAGACCGCTGCCGCGAGGGCCCCGCTTGCTGCGGTCTATCCTTGTTGGCGAAGCCGACAAGGCTCTGGATAATAGATCGCCACTCCTCCATCTTCTTCGGAGCAGGAGGAAAATCGAGGAGCAGCTGCGCACGTGCCAAAGCTTCTGCTGGCGTAGGCGGCGGCGACAGGTGCGAGGTGCGTGAGGTGCTCTGACTCCTAACAGTGTTAGAAGGAGCATCGTCACGACCACGCGACCGCGCGCCACCTCCACCGGCAGTTTGGTGTGCATGTTGGGCCTGCGCACCTTGGGATCGGTGCACAGAAGTCTCTGCATGGGGACGTTCAGAACCACCGCCATCACGGCGCTGCTCGCCGCGTGCGGCCTGGGAAGGCCGCGACGCCTGCACCGGCGCGGGAGCCCTGGACGGCGTCCCCCGATCTCTGGAGTTCGTTGCGCCGCCTGTAGGCAGCACGGCTCCATCTCCGGATCTAGCGGCGTGCGGATTGTCGTCGCCACTGCGAACGACGCCGCTCGCCTGGCATGGATCACCAGAACGTCGTCGAGGCTCTAAACCTCCACCTCCTGCATCCACGCCGTCACCCGTCCGAGTAGGCACGGGCAAGACGGACGTAGACGGAACAGCCGCTGCTGCACCCTTCTTCTTGGGCGGCATGATAACAAAGATGATGAAGAAACTGACGCGCTGATCACCAGATCAGGTTCGTGCAACCTTGATCCCCCTACCTGGCGCGCCAAAGATGTCGGCGTACGACACCTATGGGATCCGAGGGACCCCTTTACGGTTCGGCAGGGAGAGAGGGACGCACAAAGAGCAGAACTGAGGATCAGCACGAGGGGATTTTTACCCAGGTTCGGGCCGCTGATCAGCGTAAAACCCTACTCCTGCTTTAGTTTATTATCAGTGATTTGTCCCAGTTCTTGGAGCGCTTGCGATGAACAGTAAGTTCAAGCAGCAGCTACGCATGCAGAATGGGCTGAAAAACGTCATCCTTGTAGCAGTTGCCTTGGGCCTCCTTTTATATGATCAAAGGGGTCACCACAGTGGCGAACTGTTCATTTGCGAGGTGTAAAGTAGCTACATGGTTATCATACCTAACCACTGACGGTTTTGGACAAATGCATTTAATGCACCGTGAGGTGTCCGTTTAGGTGTCTCTACTTTCTTGGGGATGGAAAAAGGAGCCATCCCATCAGCACCGCTTAAACTCGCCCCCACTAGTGCCCTGCCACGCATCCAGAAGTGGGGCCAGGATGCCAGGCCGGTCACTGTACTGGAGCGGTGGCACAGTGGCGGAACCTTGTCGGGTGCGAATCTTGCCGGGCTTGGCGGGCTACCCCGGCAAGATCTTGCCGGGAGCCGAGCCCTTGGTCTTCAGTCCTCCTTATCTTCTGGTTCTTGGCATGGATGTCTCTTGATAATCTTTGATCGATCTTCAGCTGTTCCCCCGACAAGCCTTGCCGCAGGTATGGCTACAATTGCCCGTGCACAAGTATGGGGTACTAAAGGCCCAATATTTAGTACACCGACACGGCCCATGTTTGGTGAAACGATTATACGGCCCTTAGAAGGCCCATAGATTAGATGGCCCGTAGAAGGCCCATGGATCCTACGGCCTGTAGAAGGCCCATGGATCCTACGGCCCGTAGAAGGCACATGGATCCTATGGCCCGTAGGAGGCCCATGGTCACTACAGCAGGTAGCAGGACCATGGTTACAACAGTCCGTGTGTTGCCATGGTTATTGTGGCCTAGTTATAAAAATAGGTTATTGTGGCCACTAGAAAAAAGCGGAAAAAGAACTGCAGTGACTACAAGCAAACAACTAAACAAGACAATAAGGAAATAAATAAGCAAGCAACTAACGCTAGGCTATTACGGCTATTACACATATTACATCCGCTGGGCATCAAAGTTCGCCACCAGTGCAAATATAGGGAACAAAGCAGCATATTACATACACTGGCCGTCTAAATTGGCTACCAGTGCAAATAAACGTGGCAGCAAAACAAGTCCATAACTGAAACAACTTCAGAAGAGCTCAAGAAACGTTATCCTGGGTATCCACCATGCTGGCAATAAACTTAGCAAGCTTATTAGCTTTCCCTTGTTTGGCGCTAAAATCCTCCAAAGCTTGCTGTTGCACCAGAAAGTATGCATCTGAATTCTCTAGGGACTTCCGCAGTCCTTCGGCTTCTTGTCGTAGAACAGCTAATCGATGTCTTTCAGCTTGTAGTTGAGACTCAAGAAACCGAACTAATTCAGATAGTGAGTTTGAATAGCTTGTGCCAGCGGTAGTGGCCAGTAACTCGAACACTGCACTAAGACAGGGCTTTAGGGTTGTCTCACTGTCTTCAAGATAGTTTTCCTTAGCTGTTTTATCAGCTTTGTTGGAGACCAACAAGGATATCTCACTATCCTGAACCTTATCTGCATTACTTCCTTTACCATTGCTTAATAAGGCACTCTTCCCCAATATTCTGTCAGCATTCTAAAAGAAGAAACAAGCAGACACATAACAGGTTTAGCATGTACTAGTATATGAAACTCATTTCGGTGAACCAGTTCATTAGTAAGGTGGACAGGATTAAACTACCAAGTCTTCTATTGCCAAGAAGTACATAATAAAAGCATCAAACAAACATATATCTATGTCGTATGGTCACTGCATTGTCTTGCTAAATCAAAATAGAGACACGGTTCAAATCATATCAGTTCAAGACAAAGCAGCACTGAAAGAATACAAAGCGTGGGAAACTACACAGCACAACAAGATTTCAGATGGGTACCACGGGTCTACATGTACAACAACACTATTGGCTCTGTTGTGATGCTAGTAATGTGCATGATATGAGAAGTCAACTGTATACACAATTGAAATTGAAATCAACAGAGCTATTTATAAGAGCAAACCTATTAAAGAAACATGCGTAAACATACATGTTGTGCCATTGGAGTTTCAATTGGATCCTTCAATTTAAAAATAAGTTTGTATGAGTAAATACAGTGATACAAGAGCAAAGCAGTATGCACGATAGCAATGGAATCTTAAATGAGAACAGTTGTTCTTCAGGTTTAAGCACTTGTTCTACACGAACAGAGTATAGTAAGACGCAGGCATATAGTAGTTAAAAATAAAAAATGAGCTCATAGACCTTACCACATTCTTGGTTCGGGACCAGTACAGAATAAGGTGTTCCCAGTCATCGTCCAGTAAATGTGTCTCAGGAGAACGTAAGGAAATTTGATGAGTTTCTTTGCCAGTGAAGTACGTTTTCTTCAGGTAATTCTGATACAGCCACCAAGCATTCTTAAAGATAGCAGAGGTATTAGCACAGGTTACCTCATCCTAACTTTCCAAATCGGTCCTTCTCTATAGAGAAAAATGGGAAAATTTGCTGTATTATAACCATCATGGAGGTAGAATGTATGGGACAAAGCAAAGTAATTGACATGAATAACATTACTTACACATAACTCCTGGACGAACACCTGCAACCGGCATTTTCCTTCATCTTCAGTATAATATTTCCATGATGGGAAGATACGCACATAGGATTTAACAACATCAAATGCGATAGATGCTAAACTACGAATGGCTGGTTGTGCTTCCTCCACAGGATTAGGTATACTAACTTGTGGAGTTGGGGTTCGCCGTGGTAGTACTGGCGCTTTGGGCACTGGAGCTGCCTTACTAACTGCTCTTGTTTGGGAGCTCTGTGGTGGAGATGGTGATGTGTCAACAGGAACTGGGTTACTATCTGCTGGGGTTGGGTTAGATTGGGTGAAGCTGGTTCTCTGTCCATCGCAGTAGGGGTACAATCTGCGAGAGTGTGGGTTATGTGTGGTAGGGCTGGTTCTCATGCATGTACAACTGGGGTGCTATCTCCACCAAGAGGTAGCACTGTTTTATTTGAAGACCATGTTTTTACTCCGCTAGATACTGCCATCACCCGCTCCAATTCAAATGGCTGATAAACAGGACACATAGTTGAATGTACAGACCTTGTATGAGAGACAGATGCAATAGATAGTGTGGAAAAAAGAGGGCATGAAATAGTTGACATGTATATTGTTTAACTAAAAAGGATAGCATGACATAATTTCACATATATGATGTCTATCTAAACTGGATAGCATAGCATGACATAATTCAAAGATGTGATGACTAACTAAACAGGACGACACGAGATAATTATATGATGTCTTTAGTAAACAGGTTCGCATGACATAATTCACATACATGTTATCTAAGTAATCAGGATCGCATGATTTAATTCACATATGTGATTTATATGCTAAGCAGAGGGCATTCGCATATATGATGTCTGAACTAAGAACATGGTGTTGAATATTGTGTATATGATGTCTAAACTATGCAATGCAAGACACCATATGCATGCTGAGCAGTATAACTGTGCCAAGTTAGAGCATACACCTCGGTGGGGGAATAGGATGGGTCATCTGTCTCTGAATCCATCTCTGAGGAGCTATCGGGACCCAGCAAGAGATCTGCTTCGATAGGTAGCACTGTCTGCTCTGAAGACCTTGTTTTCACTCCAGATTTTTCCATCACCCACTCAAATGGCTAATTCATAGGAAGAGTAGTTTAATGTACAAACATTGTCGACAAATGGAAATGTAATGAAGAAAAGGATGGGCAAGATATCATTCAAATATATGATGCCTGGTTAAACAGGATGGCATTGCATATTTCACATATATTATGGCTGGCTAAAAGAGATGAGACTGCATAATTCCCATATATGATATAGAAACTAAACAGGTGGCATTACAGAACATGTCTAAACTAAGCAAATGACATATATGATGTCGAAAGTAGGCACTGCAAGGCAACATATGCATGATATGACCAACATCATCATGCCAAGTTAGAGCAAACACCTTGGGGGGTAAATAGGAGTGGTAAGCTGCGTCTGAATCCGCCTCAGAACAGATATCTTCCTCTGGATTACAATCTGGAGAGGGGGGGGGAGGGTTTGCCATTGAACCCACCATGGAGCGATGTCTGCATGACATTGTATTGCCACGCAAAACTCTTCTCTTTTTCTCTACATGTTCAGCATGACTGTGTACAATATCTGACACGCATACGAAAAAAATATAGTGAGATTATGTAAGGAGAGCATGCAGAAATCTAGAGTGATGGTAACAACCAATGGATGAATCCAAAAATAATGATAGCAGCCTGATGATAGCTTTAATTTAATAAAAAGACAGATGATGATTGCTTTACTATTTGTTTCCCACCCAAGATGAACAACATAGGCATACCCTAGGTGAACCAGATAATAGACAGAGATACTATTCATTGCTGCCTCGATATGTGCCCCACAAGTAATTTTAAAAATCAAGTTTGAACATGAATTTGGACCTGACTTGGAGTCTAAGAGGTGAACAGGACGATAAAGTAGCAGTTAATATTAAGCAATGCATAACATAAGCAGAAACAAAAGAGTGCGACCTCTCTTGTGGACCCGTGTACTCCTCAGGTTCCTCTGCTGAGTCGATGATGGTGATGCAGTTGCGGAGGGTGCCGGCGGCAGGGAAGGAGATCTGAGGCGGTGAAAGACGGCCAGGAGTCATGATGTCTGGTTTGGTGGATGCTTCTGTCGATGGAGCAGCTCAGGTGAGGTGGACGACGTCGCGGCAGGAGCAGGACAAACCACACAAAGTTTTCTTCGACACCTACCTGTAACTGAAGTAATTCTGTAAGGGCTCCTTTGGCTTGCAGGATTCTAAAAATGCAAGGATAGGAAAATCACCGGAATAGGATAGGAATGCATGTGGGAAACAGAGCATTTGTAAACACAGGATTTCTATCAACTTGGGTGTTTGGTTCACAGGAATTGGACGAGCAGAGGAATGCAAAGAAACATGGCCAAATTAAAGTGAAACCATATGAAAGCGTGTATAGTTAGAATGTTATTCTGCCACTAATGCACTTGGTCTTGTTTTCATGCATAGGATTTTGAAAAGTAGGTCCAGGTGGATGTTTTGCTCCATTCCCTTCAACAAAATGCATGAATAATTGAATAGTAGAGTGCCATAGGAAAATTTCCTATTGCTATGTTTTTCCTTCACTTTTTCCATTGAACCAAAATAGCCCTAATGGATCGACATGAATGTAGAGTAATAAGTGATGCGACAAGTGTACAACCTCTTTGCCGTAGCCGTGTCGATCTCAGCATCATTGGGTTGGTCGCTGAAGAAGTTGCGGCAGAGGTGGCTGTCGGAGGTGTGGAGGAAGATCTGAGGAATCTGTAGACGGCGTCCAGGGCACTGCTCTGTTGTGATGGATGGTTCCGTCGTTGGAGCAGCTCCGGCGAGCCATAAGACGTCGAGGCTGAAGCAGTACAAGACAGACATCGTTAATCTCAAGTGGGATTCTAATAGCATCTCCAATAGATGATGTAAAATACATTACCAAAAAGTGATAGATGTAAAATTTACATCACCAAAAAACACCTAACTACAACAGATGAGGTAAAAACTGTTGACTCTGAACTTAACTGTCGAAACTGAAATTTACTGTGGAATCTGAATGTTGCTGTCGAAACTGAATGCACTGGTAGCAGAGAGGCAATTCACAAGTAGTTTAGGACGCTCGAGCACTAGTAGTAGAGAAACAGTGATCTAAATCAGCAGGCGATCAATGGGGAACACAGTAGTAGATAGCAGACGAAGCAGCAGCGCCTGGAGGAGCAGTGCGAACTAGAGCCAGAGCAGGAACTCATGTAGCTGCAGCCGCCCATGTACCAGCATCAGCAGCGCGAGTGAGAGCAAGAGCGGAGCAGCAGCAGAGCGAGGGGGAGAGCAGAGCAGCAGCGCGAGCGAGCGAGCGAGCGAGAGCCGGAGCAGCAGCAGCAGCGTGAGGGAGCGAGCGAGAGCCGGAGCAGCAGCAACAGTAGATCTGCCTGGTATGGACGCCACCGCCGAAGGGGCCTCACACTGGGGGAGAGCCGCCATGGAGATGTCGCCCGCGGCACCGGCTTCGAGGTAGCCGCGCCATGGGGGTGCGGGATGGAGCACCGTCGGTGCCGGGAGGTCGGGTTAAGGAGAAGGTGCGATGCGATGAGTGTACAACCTCTTTGGTGGCGCCGAGTAGGCCTCGGCTTCGTCCGAGGAGTCGGTGAGGATGCTACGGTTCCGGTGGAGCAGGTTAAGGCGGCGCTGTGGGGATGGATCACCCGCGATAGACGAGGCGATCATCGGAGCAGCTCCTTGGAGGTGGAGGACGGGGCGGCTGAACCGGCGAGACGATGAGATCGACGACGGATCCTCATCCGAGGAGGTGGATGAGGGACGTCGGGCTGTTGCGGTGGACGACGTCGTCGGTGAAGAGGCTCCGGCTAGGCAGCGGTGGGGTGGCGGACGGAGGAGGGTGAGGTTTCGTGGCTGGAGCAGAGAGGTTATGGCAGCCTGGGATTTCGAATGGGGATTTCGAATGGCGAAAAGGAGGTGATGGGAGGGGGGAACCATGACTTAGGGACGCGCTTGTCCAAAATGTAGGGTGTGTTACAAAAGTACCCCCACTGATTTGAACTAGCGGCCCTTTCAGCTCAGGGTTAGAAGGGGAATTTCGCGTGTCGGGATTTGGCAGCTGGACGGAGTTTTCGTGCGTGTTGTAATTTCGGGATAGCAAGGCGCGGGTTGTGAAGGCGCGAGTTTTGGGAGCACGATATCTGAATTTTTGGGATATAACAAGGCGCGGGTTAAATTTTAGGGACAAGCCTAACGTGTAATATTGTACGTACCAAATCAATTCGCACTTCCCTCAATGAAAAAAAAAAAAACTATTCGCACCACACAAAGAGACAGTCTTGTCCCATTTTCCTGTCCAAATGCTATTCAAAGCTATGAATCCATGTTATGTCCAATTAAATTTTTTCACTGGTTGTATAATGCATGTAACCTACTCATACCAACATTTTAGTGCATTCCAAATGTCTATACTACCGCTGCAATTCGAACTAAATTTGAATTCGTTTCTCTATTTGAATAAGAATCTACAATCATGATTGTTGCCAACTTAAACCATCATTCGTGTATTATCTTAACAACACACCACATGATAGATATGAACTATGTGTACTATATGAACTCGAATTCAAAATTTTGAATACACTTGATGTTGATTCCAAATAATAGTACATTTGATGTACTAACTAGATCTTCATAATCTAAACCATGTTTCATACGTACACCGTGTTTATCACACAAAGTATAGTGCCCCGCCCCCTACATTATGACAAGTATTTAGCCCTAAGCTGCAAAAGCCACACATTATCACAAATTATAATCAATGTTCTATATATTATATGTAGTATAACATGTTCATAACCACACCATGCGTATCACCATTATATATATTCATTCCTGCATGTGTCGGTCTAAAACACTATGATATCTTCTTCAAATATCCAAATCCACTATTTTATAATGAATTATGATCTCTATTCGTCTTTTACACCCACACAATCCTCTTCTCTTTGTAGCTAGTGCTAACATTCTATCGTGCATGCACATGCCCGCCCCCTCTCACCCTCCCTCAGCGTCCCCTCCATTGCGCACATTCGTTATTTCTCTTTAGGTCGTTCACCCATGGTGTGTGTAGGCCCCCCGGCTCCTTCTTTCCGGCACACACCAGTCGATATACCTCTCTAGCTAAGTGTGCCTACCACAAACACACACTTCCCCTCTTCTCTTCTCACCGTCCATGCCGCCTATGTCCAATATGGTTCCACGTAGGTGTACACTCCCGCCCCTCTTTTCATCGATCTCCTACTCGTACACTCCTCCCCCCTCGACATAGTAGGCCTCTCGCACCACCTCCTAGCCGCACCCCTCTCCCCTTGTCCATCTCTCCAGACCTTATTTGCTTCTAATACATGCATGCATGTATACCTACCGATCTCCCTACATATAGCTAGGTCGACTATAATTCTTTTTCCCCATGCACCGATCGACGTACCTCACTAGTTATGTCTCTCCCTTTCTCCGACACACGACGATTGATCTTCCTATGTAGTTACGTCGGCTTACCACAACCATATCGTCCCCCCTCATCATCCTTGCATACCTCCCGACCCGTCTCTCACACGCACGTGCATAGACAAGCAGACATCCCCTCTCTTATTGATATTGCACTCGTACCCTCCGTTTGTCTAGCAGGCCTCTCCCACCATTTGTGAGAAGCAACTCCACCACCAACCCTCTGACACTCTACCTTTGTCTCTCTCCCAACCTTATTCCTCTGCTACACATATGCATGGTTGCCGATCGATCTCCCTCAATACATAGCTAGGTCTCTCTCCTTCTCCACACATATACCAGTCGATCTACCTCTCTATATTTAGCTCTCTGCCCCCACCCCCCCCCCACACACCGATAGTCGAACGTTGTAGGTAGGTATCCATGCCACAGAGACAAACTGCACCTCTGCCCTCTCGCATTCCAGTAGGCCAGCCGCCCTGTATCTTTGACGTGGGCAAACACAAATTTGATGGCACTCTTTATCGATCGCGCACCCACACACTTCATCCCTGTTTTGATTCTATTGATATCTCACGCTGATGATTCCTCCACTCTCTTCTCATGGGTCGCTCCCTCTATATATGATATATCCATGACTCTGTTTCACACACATTGCATATGTTACATTTTTTTTGTTTGAGATATCATCGACACATTGCCTCTGTTTCGCACAAACCATCTCTCTCACACCCACCCACGAACGTACCTGCACATAAAGAAGAGGTGCACGCACGACGCAGGTACTCACGTCTCGTTCCCGGCCACACCTGCGCGAGTACACAGTGGAGTTCATTTCTGTACGAAAAGGCAGCCCACGTGATAATTTGACGCGTGTAGCGGTTGTTTACTCGAAGGAGGGTCGTGTACCATGCGTAGACGGAACAAAGTTCGACTTGACGCTTTAGTATTAAATAAAGTTATATTCCTCAATGGCACGTACAGAATATAAAATGATTGTCGCCGGGAAAAAAGAAATCCGCTCCACTATATACAACGGAGCCTGCCTGCCGGGGTTTGTCTCTCGTCACACTATCTCACACAAGGCGGCGGTGGCCTCTCTCTCTCTCACCGTTGGTCACTAATCCGGCCGCATCCCGTCCACCGGCGGAAAGGGAGGATGTGCATCATTTCTCCGTTCGACGGCGTTGAGGCAGCACGTCCCGATCTGCGGTACCCGATGTTCTCTCTGACCAAACTCCGGCGTGGTAGGGCCTTCGCCACTTGCTCGCTGTCGCAGTATGGGCAGATCCCGGCCACTAGCGCCCTCCTAGTTACATCCCGATGACCCTTAGGTAGAGCTTCCTCTGGCCTTGCTCCACTGCCCATCTTCCCATGTTGCTGCATGTGGAAAATCCTGCATGTGGATCTTCTTTAGTTCTTTGCTTAAAATGTATCTCGGCCGGCGTACTTTCCATCTTGCAATCTCGTCCTCAAACCGTTTTTGATAAACCACCATGCTGATATCTTTCCCTTATGAGATGGATATGCTTCTTTTTTGTCGGCGTATGTGTCTTCACCTCCTGTTATTGGGCAGTAATTGTTTCCTTTCTACCTCTTTTTGCAAATAGGGCTATCCATTTCACCTCGTTGCTATTGCGACCTTTTGGTGAACTGCACAAATCACTTTTTTCTTAAGAGTGTTTTGTGCAGTTCCACCAAAATGTCACACGGGCAATGTTTTTACATTTCTGTGGGACTGCAGAAAGGGAGATTGGTTTTGCTATCCTCCTCATCCAACTCCGTGCCTAATCTTCACCAACAAGTAGTTAGTCCTAAAGAGAGATCACAGAGGTGATCGGCTTCTATTTGTGTGTGTTATGTTTCATCATCTAGTTCCACTATTATTGTAATCACACTGACTGAATATCTTTGCAAACAGGGATGATCAGCTCGATTTTAGTGGAACTGCAGAAAATGATCGGATTGTGATGTCCTCCATACACCTCTTTCTTGGCTACAGAGCTGCGTGAAACTAGCTGCCAACCAATGAACACTGTGCCCAGGAAATGCAGCCATGCCTACGAATAGCATCGATCAATTATATATTTTTCTTTATTTGTACACCTTCTCACAACTTTGTCTTCAGTTGTGATGTGAATATTGGCGCTGATCTGCAAACCATTGACATGCATTAGCAGCCATGGTAGTTTCATTTGTATTTGATGGAACGTTGTAACAAGACAATCTTGAGGCAAGAGGACACATGAATCCTAAGTTGAAACCTTTTTTTTCTGCGGGAACCAAAGTTGAAACCTTCATAGCATCACAGTACAATTTCATTATGCTGGAAAATTAAGCGTACATATAAAAAAATCCTGAAAGATTGATAGCAATGCCAGAAACAACTCAACTTCGTTTCGCCGACATGTGGGACATCCTTCATCCGGCTCCACCTGCCATGCAGCAATATTGAGTGCACAACTGCAGGGGAGATTCACCCCGACCGTTGTGCTGGAGTAATAATGACTAGTGAGCAGTCAAATCATAGAGCCCCACCTTCGCCACAGTAAGTTACTCAGATGAAGCAACCATCATTTCTCTCTTCGTTGAATCCGCTGGTACTCCAATATTCCCAGAGTAATAAGTTGCTCGGGCGAAGCAACCATCACTTCACCTTTCCCACAGTAAGTACTACCTCCTTTTTTTATTCTATAAACAACCACACGCAAATATTGGATGGTAGCAGCGCAGCAACTCAATCAAAAATCGAAACCAACCAATGAACTACTACTAATGGTGAGCGTTTACTAGTATCATGTACTCCGTCTGTCCATGTATATAGGGCTTAATGCGTTTTCCCAAACTAACTTTGGCCCTGTTTGGATCCTTGGGTTAGAGTTAGTTTGAGCTAGTTGGGGCTCAAATAGCCCTAAAGTATCCAAACATGAGGGTTAAATCGGAGCAAGTTGCATCTAACCCACCAAAAAAAAAACTATCCCACCCAAGAGCTGCTAATTGGAGCTAGTTCTCATTGGGCCCACTGAAAAATCACTTTTCTCTCTCTATCCAGCCAGCTAAGTGGTGCTAATTGGAGCTAGTTCTCGTGGGGCCCACTAAAAAATCACTTTTCTCTCTCCATCAAGTGCATTTATTGTCAATCTAACCCTGTCATCCAAACACCTCTTTGGCTAGAGTTAGTTCAGGGTTAGTCATGAGTTAGTCTAACCTCTAGCTAAGTTAGAGTATCCAAACAGGAGCAGTATAGGACATGCAAGTTGCTCAAAGCATACCGTCAAATTCGTACGTGAAAGGATCTTCGAATGATATAATTTTCAAATTATATAAAATCTTATCAATAGTCAAAGGCAACCTCGAAGAATACATTAGGCCCTATATATACGTATGGATGAAGGGAGTAGTACTAATCGCAATGCATGCATGCGTGTGGAGTACTACAGTACTAAACAAGAATGTTTTACATGCATTGGTTAATTATATCTTAGTTATGTCACTTAACAATTTAATGCACAAAACAAGAATGGTTGACGGGATTAGCAGAAAGCAAAGCGCCTTTTTAGCGGGGATTTTCATCATTCTATGAAGGTGCAAAACCAAGTGTTACTACTACACCAAACAAGTTCAAAACGAGAAACTGGACCCACTCACGGCACGCACGCTTGTCTCGTTTGGTCCGTCGGTCAAACCGCTTCCTCTTCTTGGCATAACAATAGAGTATAGTAATTTTTTTAGAATGCTCTTGGCATGTCGCTAACATGTGGGAGCGAGTGATGAGTTAACCGACCTCAATAGACGGCAAAATCGCTAGCCCGCCGCACTTTGAGAGAGACGAGGAGCGAGAAGCGATACAGGCTGGTGGATTACTAGAGCTAGGTGTCGCACGGAGGCCAAGAAATATGGTGATAGCGTGGGTTGGCCTTGTATGATGTAACTACACTGGGCTGCCATGTTTCGGACTCTTCTAGTCTACTATTGAGAAGATTGGGTAGATTTTATATCGCTGAATAAAAATATTAAAGAGTCCAGACGCTCCACCGTGAGGTTTCTTGCTCCTTCTCGGTCATCGAAAAGCGTTCTTCTAAGTTTTGCCGACACGTGGGACATCCAGCATCCAGGTCCACGTGTCATGCAAGAAAATGGAGTTAAGTATAGTAGGAGAGACTCACCAACGGTCACGAACGTAGGTGGAGTACATGCACGAATCACCCGGAAAAAAGGAATATGAGCATGAAGAGAAGAGGTGCAGGCACCGACACAGGTAATTTTTGCCTCTTTCCCTTATACTCACGCGCGGGTACACGGTGAGCTCATTTCTGTACGAAGAGGCAGCTCACCTGATAATTTGGTGAGTGTAGTAGTTGTTCATGGGAACCACGCGTGGACGAATCAAACTTCGATCATGACGCGGTGGCATGTTTTTTATAAATTAAGTTATTCTATTCGATGGCACGTACGCAACATTATTTTCTCAATGGAACGTGAATCGTGCACGCACTGAATGACGGAGCACGGGATGGTAGCCATGGACATGGTCAGCCCTTTTTGGAGACTAATACACTACTTTTGATGTGTCCCGTCAACTCGCAAACGAGGGGAAGCTTTGCTTACTACTAGTGCGACCTCTCCCTCGCTCACACGTGCGCGCGGTGGCTCGCAGGATGAGGAGTGCTGCAATGTGTCAGCGTCAATTGCAAGATGAGCCAGCAAGCTAGCAGTGGAGTTGCCAACATGCTCAAAGTGCACGCAACATTGAGTAGAAAGAAGTATGCCCAGGAAATTAATGTGTGCTTAGGGAGGCCTTTACTCAAAGAGCAAGTGTATATAAGGTATAGTCGGCAGGCTATAAGGACGAGGAGCGAGAAGCGATACGGGCTGCTGGATATACTATAACTAGGTGTCCCACGGAGGTAACATTCAAAGTTATTCTCACACTATAGAATGGTATATGAATGTGGAGAGATTTGGTTGATTTTATATCGCTGAATAATATAAAATATTATGAGTGCAGATGCTCCACCGCGAGGTTCCTTGCTCCTCCTCGGTCGTCGGGAATCTATGTTCTTCCACTCTTTTTTTACGTGAGCTTTGTTCATCATTTTGCCAACACGCGGGACATCTAGCATCAAGGTGCACGTGTCATGCAAGAAAATGGAGATAGGCAGTGCGTAAGTGAGTTGTGCAACTCGATGGCACGTACTACACAATATTTTTTCTCCTCGATGGCACGTGAATAGTGCATGCACTCAATGACGGAGCACGGGATAGTAGCCATGGACATGGTCGGCCCTTTTTGGAGAGAGTACTAAATAACATTGATGTGTCCCGTCAACTCGTAGAACGATGAGAAGCTTGCTTACTACGCCTTCTCCCTCGCCCACGCGTGCCCGGTGGCTCGCAACACGAGGAGAAACTTTTGCTTACAAGTGGTGGACATGCAACAGTTCATTTGGTGTCAGATTGCCAGAAGTACTACTGTAGTACCATCATTATTGTTCGACTTCCGGAAGAGGCAAAGAGCCAAGCGCAAGGTCACCTACTAACCGTGCAGTATACTATAGCCAAAGCTGGTCCACCTTTTTAGAGCATGGTTAATTAATATAGGCGGCTCTTGCAGCGGCACATCATTTAGAGCAAGTACTCTCTTCATAGGAACTTAAAACGCAGGAATAGGAAAAATAAAGGATTGGAGTGGCATGTCCACTTGAATCCCATAGCATTAACACAGTGTTCCCCTAAAAAAATCAGAGTGTTTGACACAGGAAAAACAAAGAAAGTGAAAAAAAGTTGGAGTGGATGCTAGATTGCCAATTAACACATGATTTCATAGGGAAAAAAATCCTATAGCATTCTATCCTATGAATCAAACAACCAATGTAGGAAATTTATGAGGGGGGTCTCTCTAACAGTGTTCCTCGGCTCGCACCTAGCATCACGGTGGTCGAACTTGGAGTCATTCATCTGGTACACGTGGCATCTCAGATCTGGACACAAGGTGACGTACACCGTCAAGGTCCATTAGGCCTTGTTTGGTACTAGGGTTTTTGAGCGGATTGGTGGGGATAATCCCCATAGGGATTGGGTGAAACCCCAACCTTCACCCAATCCCTTCAAATCCCCTTTATCCCCAATACACTAGGTAGGAGTAGTGTATTGGGTATTGAGAAAAATGCACTAGAGTTTGGGGATTTGTGGGGAAATGTGGGGATGAAACATGTCAAATATATACTAGAACCAAATGGTGTTCTGGGATATGTGGCGATTTAGGGGTTTGACCGGGATAATCCCCACCAATTTCATAAAATACACTAGTACCAAACAAGGCCTTAAGGATAATGTTGTCCTCAAAGCCGGACTACACGGTCAAGGTCCACGGTCAAGGGGGTCAGGGCGGACGCGGCCTCTCACTGCGTCCGCCATTTGAAGCGACGCGCCGGCCAAGGGCGCTGCCCACTGCACTCCTAGCTGTACCCGCCTCCTCGCCGCATTTAAAAACCTACATTTAAACCCGCGTGGAATGCGAGAAACCCACTCTGGCCACACACGTCCGTTCAGGAGCAGGACGCCGGCCAAGCTCCTCCTTCCACCATTTTCTCCACTCTTTCGGCGGCATCCGACGAGCAGGAAGAGCAGTTCTCCGGCATAAAAGCTGTCTGGGTGGCCTGCCGAGCCCGGCAGTTATGAGCGAGGCAGCTCGCTGCTCCACCTACCTTGCCTAGCCCGTCGGAGGCAGTTGCCGCACTAAGCCAGTGCGTGGTTCCGCAGCTGGCCACTCCAATACAGCTCAAGGAAGAGTGCCGACTTGCTCCACGCCGGCTTGTCGGGGAGCACGGCGGCAGGGGTATCGTCGCTGCCCTTGACGCCACCGCGTCGTACAATGCCTCCAGTGCCTGCGACTGTGCCATCCGCCGTCGACGCGCGCGTAGCCGCGCCATGCAGGCAGAGAAAGAAGCCGCCGCGGATGTCAACGAGGTGATGCGGCTACGCGGATGTCGACGAGGTGACGGCCAGCACGTCCCCGCCCGCCGCCATCATCGAGGAGAAGTAGAACACGGGAGGCCGCCGCTGATTGTATCCCATGAAGGCCACCACCGAGGCGACGCCGGCGAAAACAGTCGGTGTCTTGCATGATTCTTCTTCAACCGGATGCTGGAGGAGGACAAAGAGATCGGGCGGCAACCATTTAGATTAGGTATATTAATTCTACCAGGCTGGTTGTAATGGGAGTATCATAAGTAGTATCATGCATGCCAACTAGGCAAATTTGATGAGGTGGCGTAGAATTAAATGAAGAAAGAGAGGGTTGAGTATCATATTATGATACCGTATGGAATTAAGTTACTCCCACTGTGGTTTGTCTTAGGCCTTGTAAGGTTCAACCTCCTCCCAAGGGGTTTGGAGAGGAATGGAGGGGAATTTGGCTTGTAGTACATGATTTAATCCCCCACAATCCCTGTTAATCCCCATTAAAACCCCTTGAACCGCACATGCCCTTAAGGTTAAAAATGACCAGGATTACAGAGGGCAGGGTACAAACTTCAAGGATTTAAAGGTGAGGGTTTGTTTCCGACTAGCTCTACAACCTCAAGGTTTATAAATCGGACTTCACTCTCCCCTCACGCACACGCCCGGGTACACTCACGGTGGAGCGCATTTGCACACGAAAAGGCAGGTAACATGACAATTTGAGACATCTAGTCGTCCACTTAATGTGGGGTCTGGGACCAAATGTCAGCCATACCAAGTGCGACCTGAACATGGTAGCGCGGTTATTGAGCTAGTTTCTTTTTACTGGTACGTTAAATGAAAAAAATATGGTTGCGCGCGTATTCAATTTAAAATGATCGCTACGGAGGGAAAAACAATTACTACTCCACTAGTCCACTTCGGGACTTGCTTGCTAGGGTTGTTCTCTTCTTCTCACTCTCTCACCCTCTCCAGATCTAAACAAGACCGTGGTGTCCACTCTCTTTGTCTCTCTCTCTTCTCTCCGGTTGACAAAGATCCGGCCGGATACCTTCCGCTGGTGGTCGCCAGTGGCGAGGGAGGAAGCCGACGCGCGCCGTCTTCTCTGACCTCGCGCTGGCGTGGGAGGTCCTCCTCACCCTTGCTCCCCGCCGTCGAGTTGGCAGATCCCGCCGCCTGCCTCGCCACATCCCGCCGAACGGAGGTATAACTTTTTTTTAGAACCGACCTTGTTCTAATGGCCCAGCTCCCCACGTCGCTGCATCCCTTTTTTTCATCAAGTTAGGATTGCCCCCCACGTCGCTGCATCCTGCATGTGGATGTTCTTCTAGTATTACAAAGCTCTCCATGTAGCTAGATCCGTCGGCTTGTCGAACACTCGAACACCACCTAAATTTTTACTATTAGAGGAAAAAAGGTACTACAGATACTGGCTAACGAACCGATCTCTTCGTTGGAAAGGGAAATAAAGATGCTGGCCTGACCGGTCTCTTGGTCAAAAAAGGACAGAAAGTGGGGGGTGTTGGGTCGACAATGCAACCGAGAATGAGCACGTCTAGATTTCTTGTGGTCACATAGGATAGGTCACTGAGGAGAACAAAAAATGCACAAATCCAGACATGCTTTGCATGTTTGCCGCACTCGGCAACACCTCTGCCTCACCACCTTATGCCTCGGTGGATGTAAAACGTGATTGTGCCTCCCCTATCCATATGCCCTTACTGTCGCTGTTAATCTAATATCACAGGTAAAATGAAACAATGCCACTGTTAATGTGATGTCACTGTTAAGTAATGCTGCTGCCAATCTATTGCCATTGATAAAATGAATCAATGCCACCACCATTTGATGAAATGCTTCTGTCTTGCTTTATTTCTCATAAAGAGTGTTTTGGGCTGTTACACTCAACTCTGACACCGGTAACATAGCTGCATCTCCGTTTAACTACACAAAATTTAATTGCACAATGGTTGACACGACGATGTGTTTCTCCTTTCCGTATCACCCTTTGTTAGAATGATCATTCCTGTTAACCGTGCACGTATGTACTGATCAAGTGTTACTCCCAATCTGTCATCACATAGTCATAATGCAATTGTTATGCATGTTAATGTAAGCCCCCGTTAATCTAGTGCCGGTGTTGATTTGATGTGATGGCACTTCTTAGTTAATGGCACTTTTTCATACTGTCACTGTAATGCCATTCATAACATATGAGATGCTGCTCTTAATCATATGTCACTGCAAAAAATGACACTGCTTAAATGACCCTGTTACATATTTGTGCAAACAGGGTTGTCTATCTCCATATGGTGTCTATTTGTCCAAACGGAAGCACAAACCTCAATTTTAGTGGAACCTGCTGTCAGCTGACCTCACGGTGCTCCAGGTATTCCTACATTCTTAACTAGGTAGAATGACCAACGCAAGATGAAAAAAGCTTATTCGTACGTTGACTTGCGGTTTGCAGTGTGGAACGAGCCTGTCATGTGTGGAGGAGCAAACAAGCACTCCAGCAGCTTCGTCAACGCAAGATAAAAGAGACCGAGTCATTGATGGCCTGGCCGGCGAGTAGGGGTCGTGCAAACAGCGGTGCATTATTTTAGTGGAACTGCACAAAAAAGATATTGGGGTTAGTCGGACAAATTTTCTACAGCCACACGGAAGGAATTGCGCTCATCGATTGCATAGAATTTCCTCCATGCCATCATAGGAGATCCCAAGGTGGAAATCAACTAACCACCTATAAAATTATGCATAATCTTCCTCACAGAAGTCAGTATCCCCTTCGTCCAGATGATCGTGTTTTGTCATGCCGAGCTATTGATATCTGCTACTGTTTTGCGACACAGTTTAAGTACAACGCTTTCATATCTTTTCACATTCAGGACAATGAAGATGATTTCAGTGGAACTGCACAAAATGGTCTGATGTTGAGTGATCTCTACTGCCTCCTCTGTTTGCTGCAATGTGTCAGCGTAAATTGCAAGATGAGCCATCAAGCTAGCTGTGGAGTTGCCAACATGCTCAAAGTGCACGCAACATTGAGCAGAAAGAAGCATGCCCAGGAAATTAATGCGTGCGTAGGGAGGCCCTTTGCTCAGAGAAGCATCTATCATTTTTTCTTTATTTCTACACCTTCTCACAGCTTTGTCTTGGTTATAGTCTTGTGAATCATTTAGATGCGTAAACATGCTGAACTTAAGTGCTTGTGAATGTTAGCTAGTATGCATACCGTATCTTGTGAAGCTTAGTTTAGTGTGAATGTTAGCGTGTCAACCTTTACAATCTATGTATATTGTGGGCATGTTATTTAACCCCTCATTTTGCCGCGCTACGACCAGTGTGAGTGTCTGTATGCAGTACACCATCCTCTAATTTGGTGGATGCCAAGCCGGCCCGAAAAGGAGCTATAACTTTTTTTCAAGTTGAAAAATGTTACCGATGAGGAGCCATAATTAAGCTGGAGGCGTCTCTTTTTTTCTTTCGAATGGGCAATAAGCTGGAGAGTGTCCCTAATGGGCTGCCTCTAGTGTTAAGGTCCTCCAGTATGAAACACGGGCAGCCAACTGGGCCGATACAAAAGCCTATCCATCTTAAAGCCCATTTGTTTTTGTTTTTTGTGAGGAAAAGCCCATATTTCTTGAAGAGGGGGCGATCCCAGAAAAACCCTCCTTCCTCCTCGCTTCCACTTATACTGCAGCTCGCTGGACTCTCCCGCTTCCGTCGCCCCCCAATTCCCCCTGCTCCCCATCTTCCTCACTCGTACAGAAAACCCCCGCTCACCTTCTTCCTCACTCGTACAGAAAATGCCTGCTCCTCTTGTTCCACTCCTACAGAAAACCCTAGCCCTCCTTCTTCCCCACTCGCACTGCCACTAGGCTCGTCTCTGGCTACTCTGCTCAAACCCGTGAGCTCGGTGCGACGCCTGCAAGGAAAATGGAGTCGGCTGGCCCCAGCGCCAAGAAGATGAGGCTCCCGCCAGTGGTGACGCCGGTTGTAGATCCCGCACCCGGCAGCGCGGGGAGAAGCGGCAGACCCCCCATCGGATCTGAGGAACCCGTAGAATCTCGGGTGGACCGCATCAGCAATCTCCCGGATGCCATCCTTGGGGAGATCATCTCGCTTCTCCCCACCAAGGATTACTACCGCACCCAAGTCCTCTCAACTCGGTGGCACCCTCTATGGCGCGCCACGCCCCTCAATCTCGACTGTCATCAGCTATCTGTCGTTCATGATTTTGAACTCCTCAGAGCCATCATCTCCTCCCACCAGGGCTCTGTTCAATGCCTCAGCATCCCGACACGCTACCTGCTGTCCATACCCTGCACGGTGGACGCTTGGCTGACATCCCCTGAATTAGAAAAACTCCAGCAGTTTGAGTTCTACCATTACCATGAAAGTTTCATACCACGAACCAAACACCAAGAATTTGTGCCCACACCATCGTTGTCCATATCAGGGTTTTCCTCCTCTCTCCACACCGCCACCTTTGCCTGGTGCCATCTACCAGACGATTTGGTACAAATGCTTCGACTCCCACTGCTAAAAAAACTTTCGCTCGTGGTGGTTTATCTGTCGGAGGCCTCACTGCACAGCATCATCCACTCCAGTTGCCCTGCCCTGGAGCGCTTGCTGATTGTTTTGGGAATAGAAATCCGTATCAGTTGTCTCCAAATAAAGTCACCTCACCTTAAAAGCATTGGAATTTGTTTTGAAGGACAGTATCTCATCATCGAAGATGCCCCTTCACTTCAAAGGTTGCTCCTTCATTATTGTTATATACCTTCACAAATAACTGTCGTCTCTGCGCCCAAACTGGAGACCTTGGGTGTAATTTGTGATCCATTTAATGATCACAAGTTGGTGTTTGGCTCCACACTTATTCAGGTGCCGTATATTATCATCTACACATTTGTAATCATAAGCTGCATTTTTCATTTGTGCGCATAAGTTTTATATCATCTTGGATACACTTTGGGTACTAATATTATGTTATATGCTCAATGAAGAGTTCGTCCATGGATAGCCTACCAATGCTGCTGGATTCTGTCAAGATCTTATATATCGGAATGTTTAGTTATGATCTGAACATAATTATTGGCTTGCTGCGATGCTTTCGATGTCTGGAGAATTTATATATAAAGGTGATGATTTCATGCACATTGAAAGCCCGTATATATTGTACTAGAATTAACCGTTCAGCTGTCTCTCTTTCGACATACTCTTTTTTCAGACCTTAACTATTTTCAATCTTCATGTCTACTTAGGCACTAACACATGGAGAAAAACATATAACCAACCGGTGGCGTAATAAGCACCGGGATTTTCTCAGTTCTCATGACATTCATTTGAGGACAATAACGATGGAAGGATATGCATCCAACCAGGCAAACAGAAGCTTTGTCACATTCTTCCTGTTGAATGCGAGTTTATTGTCCATGAGGCTTAAGTTTTTCAACAAGAAATTTCTCATGGACGGACATGTTGAACAGCAAAAAAAGAAGTTTCAAGTGGACAAATGGGCTTCTGAACGTGCTCGGCTTCTATTTACAACAACTTGTGGTCATGCTCCAATAATTTTTTTGGCACAGGATGTTGATTTTATGGATCAGAACGATCCATTTGTTTGTGACTACCAAAAACAGTGATTTTTTAGATGTTATTGCCATGTTCAATCTGGGTTTTGTCTAAATTTGATGAACAATTAATCTGTCAGGACCCTGATTCTAAGTCACACCGATCTAGCCTGTAACACCTCATATCACATTGCAGCCTCACGCACGGTATTCCCACGGGTGTCGCCTTACCATGGCCCGGGACCGTTTGCGCCTTTTCGCTCACGTATATGATAGTGTTGCTAGCATCCATATGACAGAGAACCCGGGCCGACATGGCTAGTCGTGAACCCAAAGCGGCGCTAACTTACGGGGACAGGCATACATGAATCAACATCGAGCATGTCGGTCAGCAGCGTGTGAATCCGGGCTGTAGCACTGGGCTATCAGGACTCCGGGAACCCGGGCTGTAGCAAGCTAGGCAGGACTCCGGATATCACCGCGTGACATTTCCCCGAAGGGACAGACACAGGAATGAAGTGAAACACATGCCGGCCAGTCTAAGTGTTCCGGAGCAGTAGTGCTGCGCTAGCAGGACTCCGATAAACCGGGCTGTAGCGGACTACCAAGGCTCAGTGGAGACACCAGACTACATTTCCCCATAAGAGAGGCTGCCAAGGATAAACAACTAGATAGTCGGATCCCACACATACCAAGCATTGCAATCATACACACAATATGCTCGATATGTGTAAATACAACATGGCATCACAACAAAACTCTACAACTCAAAGTACTTTATTTAAAAGGCTCCAGGGAGCCATACATAACATGTTCATACAGATAGGGGTCACACGACCCGACACTCAAGTCATACAAACATACAAGCACATGCGGAAGCAACTAGTCTGAGTACAGACACTAGAAAGAAAGAAGGCTTGACGAAGCCTGTCTATCTACATAGGCCCTTCACAAGCTCAGGTCACCACCTGGGTGGCAAGTCACTCGTCAACGTTGAGATCTACATAGAACCATCGGAGGGGGCGGTGTTCTCGTCTGCAACAATTATTAAAGCAACATGAGTACAAAGGTACTCAGCAAGTCTTACAACAGATCCTAATATACATGCACATTCTCACGAAGGGTGGTGGAGTTATTGCAGCAAGCCAGCATTGACTCTTGGCTACACTATCCTACGAGACACCACTTGAGAAATTAGTTTTCGCACACGAGTCCACTAAACACCATCACAATACTCCACCGTGGATCCTCCCTCGTAATCCTACGAGAGGGCCATCCGCGGTACTCACACTTATCTTGAGTCTTTTAGTAGTAACGATTAACTTGTCTATGAACTGCATAAGTGACCAAGTAGTCCTTTACCGTGGACGCGGCTATTCGAATAGTTTTATACCCTGCAGGGGTGTACTTCTTCACACAAGCTTTCACCACTTATCGCCGCTACACGACATGTACCCGGCAACCTTCAAGCGGAAGCCCAGCGAGGGTGTCGGCCACGACCTGACTAAACACACGAGTCTCTAGTCCAGGTTTATCGCCTATTCGGGTTCCATCCGCAAGGAAATCCGGCCGGGGTGTCCTCAACGGCCCCAAACGATGTGTGCAGGGTTCCCGAGACACCAAACGGGCGACCCAGTACACCGTGCCACGTGCCTACCGCATCACAGCCCACCCCTAAGGTCAGCGCTGCGCACGGCCTCCAGCAACTACAAACACCAGAAACTACTTGCAACTCCTGGACAGAGGACGAGGTGGTTAATAAGTCGAGAGTGTCAGTTAAGGATCCCAATGTGTGGTAGTAGCTGAGTCTTAAATCACGCATACAGATCTCAGTTCTTAAGGACGGTCTCAATGAAACAACCCACCATGTACTCCTACATGGCCTCTCATCGATACCTTTACCAAATCATGTTCAACACTTCACTCTCATTACCGACACAACCATTCACTCTAGTCCATCACCCTGATGAGCCAGACCTGACACAACTCTAAGCATAGCAGGCATAGCATGGTAGGAAACACAGACATGGCTCAATCAACTCCTACACATGCTAGTGGGTTTCATCTAGTTACTGTGGCAATGACAGGTCATGCAGAGGATATGGGTTCAACTACCGCAACACACAGCAGTTTGAAACGTGTTGTCTTAATGCAGTAAACGAGAGCAGAAGCGAGAAGATGGGTTTGTATCGAAATGATCAATGGGGTTGCTTGCCTGACAGAGTGGTAGTGGAATACTGCCCTTCAGTTGGATACTCGTGAATATCCTCGGAGGCAGGACCTACCACGAAGAACACATCGAAACACAATCATCACATGGCAATATGCAATAATATGATGCATGCTATGACATGGCAAAATGAGTGTGTTTTGGCTAATGCAACTTAGAACAGATTGGTTTGAGTTCATTTGAATCAAGGATTCAAATGCAAACCCAAAATAAGAGGTCATATTAGTGCATTAACTTGTTTCATCTAACCAGCAAGGTTAAAGTGTTCTGACATGCATGAAACTAGAACAGATGGAAATATTGGATTTTTCTGATCCAAATTCATATATAAATCTTTGCATTTGGAGTTACAGATTAATTTCTATGAATTTTTGAAGTTTTTGGTATTTTCCGGAATTTCCTGAATAAAAATAAATCAAGAAAATACTTATTGCGTCAGCATTGCGTCAGGGTGATGTCAGCAATCAACGGGGCCGGTCCAAGTCAAACCTGGCCAGTGGGTCCCGCGTGTCAGTGTCATTAGTCTAACTAATTTTTAGTTAGCCCTAATCCTAAGTTAATTAGCAAGCGGGTCCCACCTGTCATAGGCCCAGGGGGGTCAAACTGGGTCAGTGGGGTCAAACCCGCCGGCGTTTAGCCGCCGGCGAGGCCAGACGCGGCGGAGCAGCGCGGGATTCGTGCTCCAGTGACCAAAACGACGGCGGAGCACATCTACGTGATGCGGGGAGTGAGCCGCGTCGAGTGGTGGTAGTGGGTGGAGCTGGGGTGGCCGGAAACGACACCGGCGATGAGCTGTGCGGCTGCCGGAGTTCGGGCGAGCTCGGGCTCGTCGCTAGGGGGCACGGCGAGGTGCGTGGAGTGGTTCTGCGGGCTCCTGGGGATGCGGTGAAGACAATGGCGTGCTCGGAATCGAGCCAACGTGGCTGTGGCCACGACGGCGACGTGCAGAGGCGGCGGCGGGTGCGGTCGAGCTCGGTGCAGTCGATGCAGGGCTCGAGAGCTAGAACGGGAAAGATGGGGAGGTAGCTGAGCTCACGGCGGTCACGACGAAGCAGTCGGCGAGGTCGGGGACGAGCCGGAGCAAGCGGGCCGGCGAGATGGATCTCCGACGACGGGCGTTGAAGACGAGGTCGGTGCAGTGGCTTCAGGGCGAACGAGCGCTCGGGGCTCAGTCTGCTCGACGGAGAGGACGGTGGCGGAGCTGCTGGACAGGGTGGGGCGATGAGAAGGCGACGGTGGCCGCGGTTACGTCGGCGGTGCGGCTACGGCTGCATCGGCCATGGTGGGGAGAGAGCGAGAGAGAGGCGCAGGGGGGAGAATGAGGTGTCCAGGGGGTCGAGGCGACGACGTGGAGGACGTCCAGGCGTCCAGCGGCTCGAGCGGCAAGCAGCTAGCGCCGTGGCGGGCTCGCGCACACCGGCGTCACCTCCCTGCCTGCCTGGCAGGGACGAAGCAGCTGGCTGGCACGGGCCAGCACAGTGCTGGGCCGCCAGGTGGGCCGGCTGGTGGCTTGCCAGGTAAGTTTGTTTCTCTTTTATTTTCTATTTTCTATATTTCTGCAAGTTTGTGGCTTTTCTAAAAATACCTAGGCACTTTCAAAAATCACCAAACTGCTCATGCCCACTGTATAGAGTATATCCAACATGGAACACTTTAGTTTGGGATTATTTGGACATTTAAAATATTTACTAGCATTTAAATGCCCAAATGCAAGTTACATAAGATTTAATTCAATGACCTTATGATGTCCTAGAAAAATGTGAACCCGTTTTGGCAGAGGTTCTAACCCAAGACAAAAATGATGGACATTTTAGAAGGGCATTTCAGGTTCATTGAAAAAGATTTTAGTAAACCCTAGTTGTTTCCAGGGGGGTGCTGGGGGTTCTATCATCCCCATTTCAAGTTCCTGGAAAGGTTTAAACATGATGCAACACTCTAATGCATGAACTAGCTAGGGTGTGACAACTCACCCCCACTCAAAAGAATCTCGTCCCGAGATTTAGGATCCTCCGAGAAGAAGGTGGGGTACTCAAGTCGAAGACGATCCTCCCTTTCCCAAGTAGCTTCTTTCTCGGAATGGTGTGACCATTGAACCTTGAGAAACTTGATATTCTGGCGTCGAGTGGTACGTTCGGCTTGGTCAAGGATACGAACGGGATATTCTCGATATGTGAGATTATCTTGGAGATCAAGCGTTTCGTGGTCCACTTCACGGATAGGATCCGAGAAGCAACGCCTGAGTTGAGAAACGTGGAAGACATCATGAACTCTGGAGAGATGCGGAGGTAGTTCCAATTGGTAGGCAACTTCTCCTCGTTTGGCAAGAATGCGAAAGGGTCCAATATAACGAGGAGCCAATTTACCCTTGATACCGAATCGATGGGTTCCCTTCAAAGGAGTAACCCGAAGGTAAGCCTTCTCGCCAACTTCATAAGTCATGAGCTTATGTTTGCGAGCATATTGGCTCTTTTGGCGAGATTGGGCTGTTTTCAATTTCTCACGAATAATGCGAACCTGCTCTTCTGCTTCCTGAATCATATCCGGGCCAAAGAGTTGTCTTTCCCCGGTTTCTGACCAGTTAAGAGGCGTTCGGCATTTTCGTCCATAGAGAACTTCGAAAGGGGCTTTGCCCAAGCTAGCTTGATAACTATTGTTATAAGCAAATTCGGCGAATGGAAGACATTTCTCCCAACCCATACCGAAAGAGATGACAGAAGCTCGGAGCATATCTTCCAGAATTTGATTGACTCGTTCTACTTGACCACTTGATTGAGGGTGGAAGGCGGTGCTAAAGGAGAGACGAGTTCCCATAGCATTTTGGAAACTTTCCCAAAATCGAGAGGTGAAAAGACTTCCACGGTCTGAGTTAATCTCCAATGGAACACCATGAAGAGACACTATTCGAGAGATGTACAAGTCAGCTAGCTGGCTAGCGGTTATACTCTCACGAACAGGTAGGAAGTGGGCTACTTTGGAAAGACGATCGACAACGACGAAGATAGCATTATTCCCTCTCTTGGTCCTGGGAAACCCGGTAATGAAATCCATACCGATTTTATCCCATTTCCATTCAGGAATAACCAAAGGTTGGAGGGTGCCAGCAGGCCGTTGATGCTCTGCTTTAACACGACGACATACTTCGCAATTAGCAATGTATTGAGCAATTTCTCTCTTCATCCTGGTCCACCAAAACCTTTGGCGTAGGTCTTGATACATTTTAGTACTACCGGGATGAATGGTGAGAGGGGATTCATGAGCTTCCTTAAGGATCAATTGCTGTAGCTGTTGTTTCTTGGGAACCACTAGACGGTTCTCGAAGAAGACAACGCCTCGCTCATCCATGGAGAAACACTTAGCAGCTCCGCTAGCAATGTTCTCCTTGATCCGAGATATTCCTCTATCATACTGCTGAGCGGTTATGATTTGATCCGTAAGGTTAGGTTTCGCCACCAGGGTGGATAGGAATCCTCGAGGAACAATGTGAAGGTTAAGCTTACGAAATTCCTCGTGGAGAAGTGGTTGACTTTGTTGTAACATCAAGTTGTTACAATAAGATTTACGACTTAGCACATCAGCCATGACATTGGCTTTGCCCGGGGTGTAAGTTATCCCTAAGTCATAATCCGTAATCAACTCGACCCAACGTCTTTGCCTAAGATTCAAATCCGGTTGGGTGAAGATGTATTTTAGACTTTGGTGATCGGTGAAAATTTCGCAACGATTACCGAGAAGGTAATGTCGCCATGTTTTGAGTGCATGGACCACAGCTGCAAGCTCTAGATCATGGGTGGGATAATTATCCTCATGTGGACGCAACTGTCGAGAAGCGTAGGCAATCACATGACGATCTTGCATGAGTATGCAACCTAGTCCTTGTCGCGAGGCGTCGCAATAGATAACAAAGTCCTTAGAAAAATCTGGTGGCACAAGTACGGGAGCAGATGTCAGGCGTCTTTTCAGTTCCTGAAAGCTGAACTCGCACTGTGGGGTCCACTCGAACTTTTTATCTTTCTTGAGGGGTTCAGTTAGAGGTTTAGCAACCTTGGAGAAATTCTCGATGAAGCGGCGACAGTAGCTCACTAAGCCAAGGAAACTCCGAACTTGCTTGACCGTTTCAGGTGGAGTCCAATCAAGGATGGCTTGAACTCGCTCGGGATTGACAGCGATACCCTTACCAGAGATTACGTGGCCTAGATAGGTCACTTCTGGCAACCAAAATTCACACTTGGAGAATTTGGCATAAAGGCGATGCTCTCAAAGTTTTGTCAATACTAGCCTTAGATGCTCGGCATGTTCTTCCTCATTCTTGGAGTAGATGAGTATATCATCGAGGTATACCACGACGAATTTATCCAAATACTCCATGAAGATCAAGTTCATTAACCAAGAGAAAGTGGCTGGAGCATTGGTTAAACCGAAGGACATGACGGTGTACTCGTATTGGCCAAACGAGTAACAAAAGCCGTTTTAGGAATGTCCCCGTTCTTGATTTTGATTTGATGGTAGCCCAACTTCAAATCCATTTTGGAAAAGACTGAGGATCCTGCGAGCTGATCATACAGATCGTTGATCCTGGGGAGCGGATACTTGTTCTTGATAGTGACCAAATTGACAGGTCGGTAATCTACAACCATCAGATCCGTTCCATCCTTCTTCTTGACGAAGAGGACGGGGCAAGCCCATGGAGATGAACTAGGACGGATGAAACCCTTTTTCAAGGACTCATCGAGTTGTTTCTTAAGCTCGGCTAGTTCTAGGGGTGCCATCTTATAGGGTCTTCTAGAGATTGGGACGGTTCCTAGAACAAGGTCTATCACGAACTCGACATCTCCGTCAGGTGGAACACCTGGCAGTTCTTCTGGAAAAACATCCGGGAAGTCACGGACTAACGGAATGTCTTCAAGGTCTGGAAGAGGGTTGGCATTTAGGGAGTAGAGCTGACGCTTAGACACTCGGGTCAAAACATTGACTGTCTTGCCCGATGGATGGGTGAGTTGAACAGTTCTAGTAGAGCAATCAATCTTAGCGTAATGGGCTGACATCCAGTCCATACCCAAGATGATGTTTATGTCCGAGGACTTGAGAGCTATCAGTGATGCAAGGAAGACCAATCTATCGACAAGAATTTCATTTCCATGGCTTACCTGAGAGGTTTGCCATTTAGAACCAGGGGTTTGAATTACCATGGAGGTGGGCATGTCACAAAATGTGGTGTTGTGCAATCGAGCATAGCTCTCAGAGATAAAAGAATGAGATGCTCCAGTATCAAAAAAAATAGTTGCCGGATGGCAGTTAACAAGGAGCGTACCAAGGACGATGTTGGGATCCTCATGAGTTTCTTCAGCTGAGACATAGTTGACATGGCCACGTGCAGTGGTGGCTGGCTTAGCGTAATATGTCTTTCCCGCTGGCTTGTAACGACCAACGGACTTTCCGGGCTGATTGGGGTGGTTGTTCTGGGGACACTCGCGTATGTAGTGACCCGTCTCTCCACACTTGAAGCATGTCACAACATTGGGGCGTGGAGCAGCATTAGCAGCGGGGCCACCATAGGCCTTGGGCGGTGCAAACTGCTGATTGGGGCGAGGCGCGTCAAAAGATGGCCTCGGAGTGAACCTGGGTGGCAGGGCTGTGTTTGGAATCCACACCCGGCGCTTCTGATGTCCAGAACCGGATGAAGAACCAAAGTCACGGGAGTGCTTGCGTGAGGCGTCATAGTCAGTCTGACCTGTCTCAGCACTGATGGCCTTATTCACTAACTTCTGGAAAGAGGTGCACTCATGCAGACGAAGATCACGGCGAAGCTCGGGGCTAAGTCCCTTGCGGAACCTTGCCTACTTCTTGGCGTCGGTGGATACCTCTTCAGGAGCATAACGTGCTAGATTTCCAAACTCACGGCTGTATGCATCCACAGTCAGTCTACCTTGGGTGAAATTGCAGAACTCTTCCCTCTTACGATCCATGAGACCTTCCGGGATGTGATGCTCACGGAAAGCCTCACTGAAATCAGCCCAAGTGGTAATCTAGCCAGCCGGGCGCATAGCCTCATAGTTTTCCCACCAAAGGCTAGCAGGGCCTTCGAGGTGATAGGCAGCGTAGATAACCTTATCAGCTTCGGCTACGTTGGCAGAACGTAGCTTATTGGTGATGCTGCGAAGCCAATCATCCGCATCGAGGGGCTCGACGGAATGATGGAATGTCGGTGGGTACAACTTGATAAAGTCATTGATTAACACCAATTCGTTCCTCTGATGACGTGCAGTATTCTCCTCAATGCGTGCTAGCAAGCGGTTGGTCTCACGCTTGTTTCTTTCTGCCTCCAGCATAACTTCGGCCAGAGATGGCGGGTGAGGTAGGTTCCCATCCCTAGCTGCACTGGCTTCACCCTGCTCCGGGGCAGCAGGGTTGTTGCGGGTATTAACCATCCTAGGAGAGACAAGACAACGGCTTAGACAAGGATGGCAAAATGCTGGCAAGGAAGCGCAGAATGTAATGGACGACATGAAATGCTGAGATGTTCATTTGCACGACATGGTAATATAGAAACTGCCATATATATACCATCGGTCGTACACACCATACATAGTTTAGTACAAGCCCAGGCTAAAGTACAACTACGGTGAAAGACGTTACATCTCATCGGAGGCATTCCAAGCTCCTATACATTATTTTTCTACACCTCCGGAATGTGATACACACCAAGTCGTATCCCACGAGTCACGCAGGACTGTGGAGAATACAACTGTTACAATACTAGTGAAGCTACTACCAACTCAGACGTCTCCGTAGTAATCTTCATAGAGATTACCACCATGTCCTGGGAGCTGAACATGATCATCTGGAAACAGTCGGTCCTGTGGAGCTTGCGGTCCAAAAGGACTCGGATGTGGCCTTGGTCCAACAAACGGTGGCAGACGGGGACCACGGGGAGGAGTGATGCCTCCTACATCACGCCAGTCCATACAATCTGGCAGACCAGACCGCACGGGGTACAAGTCCCTCATGTCCATATACCCAGCCTGCACGGCAGGTGCAAACCGTGTCAGAGTGGCCCAGTGATCAGAACGAGTGTTGAAGAGCTCCATTCGCAAGGCACGATTCTCACGGTCCTTGTCCTCAAGCAACTCGGTGGTGGTGCAGAGTAGTGAATCCTCATGGATAGAGTCAGTGTAAAGGGCCTGATAGTACCCTTGTGCCCCAGGGAGTGATGCTGGCATATAGCGGAAATCAGTGTTCCGAAGCAAGGCAAGTCTGGCTCGCATGACAGTCATCATCGAATAAGCAGCGTCCTGCACGGACATCTCGATGGTAACCCCAAGTCCATATGAGCAATGTAGGGGTTCAGTAGCTCCAGGATAGGAAGGGTATATCCTGACTGTGCAAAGGTATTGACTTTGATTAAAGTCTCGAAACTGCTCCTCGACGGTATACTCAGGATACCACCGATAGCCTGTCTCGATCATCACTCGGACCAGCATGGCCGTGTGACCAGGTACATCGAGGCACCGAGTCAGACGAACCACTTGATTCTGGGTGCGAGTGGCCATCTGAAAGCACGAAATAATGCAAAGGCATTAGAATTTTCTAGGGAAAATCGGACAGCATAACGGCTGTAAATGCTCAGGAAAAGAATTTGAGACATTCACAACAGTTTGCAAAGCCACTCAACAACATCATATCAAGGTTCTGGTTCAACTGACAACATACTAATAGTAGTAGAAACTGAACTGAGGCTTGTAACCAACAATCCTATAAGTAACTACGGATTAGTAACACGGGAACCTGATAGAGAGAAGAGAGCCTAGTCCTTAACCCACGTAGAAAGAGAAGAGGATGAATCAGATCAGAGGGCATAAGGTAAAGGAGTAAAAAGAGCCTTACGTCCCTCCCACAATCAATTCCCCTACATATAACTAAAGCATTTCTAGACTCGACATCGACCAGTTTGGCTTAACGAACCTACAGGCAGTCCGGCTTTGATACCAACTCTGTCAGGACCCCGATTCTAAGTCACACCGATCTAGCCTGTAACACCTCATATCACTTTGCGGCCTCACGCACGGTATTCCCACGGGTGTCGCCTTACCATGGCCCGGGACCGTTTGCGCCTTTTGGCTCACGTATATGATAGTGTTGCTAGCATCCATATGACAGAGAACCCGGGCCGACATGGCTAGTCGTGAACCCAAAGCGGCGCTAACTTACGGGGACAGGCATACATGAATGAACATCGAGCATGTCGGTCAGCAGCATGTGAATCCGGGCTGTAGCACTGGGCTATCAGGACTCCGGGAACCCGGGCTGTAGCAGGCTAGGCAGGACTCCGGATATCACCGTGTGACATTTCCCCGAAGGGACAGACATAGGAACGAAGTGAAACACATGCCGGCCAGTCTAAGTGTTCCGGAGCAGTAGTGCTGGGCTAGCAGGACTCCGGTAAACCGGGCTGTAGCGGACTACCAAGGCTCAGTGGAGACACCAGACTACATTTCCCCATAAGAGAGGCTGCCAAGGATAAACAACTAGATAGTTGGATCCCACACATACCAAGCATTGCAATCATACACACAATATGCTCGATATGTGTAAATACAACATGGCATCACAACAAAACTCTACAACTCAAAGTACTTTATTTAAAAGGCTCCGGGGAGCCATACATAACATGTTCATACAGATAGGGGTCACACGACCCGACACTCAAGTCATACAAACATACAAGCACATGCGGAAGCAACTAGTCTGAGTACAGACACTAGAAAGAAAGAAGGCTTGACGAAGCCTGTCTATCTACATAGGCCCTTCACAAGCTCAGGTCACCACCTGGGTGGCAAGTCACTCGTCAACGTCGAGATCTACATAGAACCCATCGGAGGGGGCGGTGTTCTCGTCTGCAACAATTATTAAAGCAACATGAGTACAAAGGTACTCAGCAAGTCTTACAACAGATCCTAATATACATGCACATTCTCAAGAAGGGTGGTGGAGTTATTGCAGCAAGCCAGCTTTGACTCTTGGCTACACTATCCTACGAGACACCACTTGAGAAATTAGTTTTCGCACACGAGTCCACTAAACACCATCACAATACTCCACCATGGATCCTCCCTCGTAATCCTACGAGAGGGCCATCCGCGGTACTCACACTTATCTTGAGTCTTTTAGTAGTAACCATTAACTTGTCTATGAACTGCATAAGTGACCAAGTAGTCCTTTACTGTGGACGCGGCTATTCGAATAGTTTTATACCCTGCAGGGGTGTACTTCTTCACACACGCTTTCACCACTTATCGCCGCTACACGACATGTACCCGGCAACCTTCAAGCGGAAGCCCAGCGAGGGTGTCGGCCACGACCTGATTAAACACACGAGTCTCTAGTCCAGGTTTATCGCCTATTCGGGTTCCATCCACAAGGAAATCCGGCCGGGGTGTCCTCAACGGCCCCAAACGATGTGTGCAGGGTTCCCGAGACACCAAACGGGCGACCCGGTACACCGTGCCACGTGCCTACCGCATCACAGCCCACCCCTAAGGTCAGCGCTGCGCACGGCCTCCAGCAACTACAAACACCAGAAACTACTTGCAACTCCTGGACAGAGGACGAGGTAGTTAATAAGTTGAGAGAGTCAGTTAAGGATCCCAATGTGTGGTAGTAGCTGAGTCTTAAATCACGCATACAGATCTCAGTTCTTAAGGACGGTCTCAATGAAACAACCCACCATGTACTCCTACATGGCCTCTCATCGATACCTTTACCAAATCATGTTCAACACTTCACTCTCATTACCGACACAACCATTCACTCTAGTCCATCACCCTGATGAGCCAGACCTGATACAACTCTAAGCATAGCAGGCATAGCATGGTAGGAAACACAAACATGGCTCAATCAACTCCTACACATGCTAGTGGGTTTCATCTAGTTACTGTGGCAATGACAGGTCCGGCTATTCGAATAGTTTTTACCTGCAGGGGTGTACTTCTTCCACACACGCTTTCACCACTTATCGCCGCTACACGACATGTACCCGGAACCTTCAAGCGGAAGCCCAGCGAGGGTGTCGGCCACGACCTGATTAAACACACGAGTCTCAGTCCAGGTTATCGCCTATTCGGGTTCCATCCACAAGGAAATCCGGCCGGGGTGTCCTCAACGGCCCCAAACGATGTGTGCAGGGTTCCCGAGACACCAAACGGGCGACCGGTACACGTGCCACGTGCCTACCGCATCACAGCCCACCCCTAAGGTCAGCGCTGCGCACGGCCTCCAGCAATACAAACACCAGAAACTACTTGCAATCCTGGACAGAGGACGAGGTAGTTATAAGTTGAGAGAGTCAGTTAAGGAACCAATGTGTGGTAGTAGCTGAGTCTTAAATCACGCATACAGATTCAGTTCTTAAGGACGGTCTCAATGAAACAAAACCACCATGTACTCTACATGGCTCTCATCGATACCTTTACCAAATCATGTTCAACACTTCACTCTCATTACCGACACAACCATTCACTCTAGTCCATCACCCTGATGAGCCAGACCCTGATACAACTCTAAGCATAGCAGGCATAGCATGGTAGGAAACACAAACATGGCTCAATCAACTCCTACACATGCTAGTGGGTTTCATCTAGTTACGGTGGCAAGACAGGTCATGCAGAGGATATGGGTTCAACTACCGCAACACACAGCAGTTTGAAACGTGTTGTTTTAATGCAGTAAACGAGAGCAGAAGCGAGAAGATGGGTTTGTATGAAATGATCAATGGGGTTGCTTGCCTGATAGAGTGGTAGTGGAATACTGCCCTTCAGTTGGATACTCGTGAATATCCTCGGAGGCAGGACCTACCACGAAGAAACACATCGAAACACAATCATACATGGCAATATGCAACAATATGATGCATGCTATGACATGGCAAAAATGAGTGTGTTGGCTAAGCAATCTAGAACAGATTGGTTTGAGTTCATTTGAATCAAGGATTCAAATGCAAACCCAAAATAAGAGGTATATTAGTGCATTAACTGTTTCATCTAACCAGCATGGTTAAAGTGTTTGACATGCATGAAACTAGTACAATGGAAAGATTGGATTTTCTGATCCAAATTCATATATAAATCTTGACTGGAGTACAGATTAATTTCATGAATTACCATGGAGGGGGCATGTCACAAAATGGGTGGTGCAATCGAGCATAGCTCTCAGAGATAAAAGAATGAGATGCTCCAGTATCAAAAAAAATAGTTGCGGATGGCAGTTAACAAGGAGCGTACCAAGGACGATGTTGGATCCTCATGAGTTTCTTCAGCTGAGACATAGTTGACATGGCACGTGAGTGGTGGCTGGCTTAGCGTAATATGTCTTTCCGCTGGCTTGTAACGACCAACGGACTTTCGGGCTGATTGGGGTGGTTGTTCTGGGGACACTCGCGTATGTAGTGACCCGTCTCTCCACACTTGAAGCATGTCACAACATTGGGGCGTGGAGCAGCATAGCAGCGGGGCCACCATAGGCCTGGCGGTGCAAAACTGCTGATTGGGGCGAGGCGCGTCAAAAGATGGCCTCGGAGTGAACCTGGGTGGCAGGGCTGTGTTTGATCAACCGGCGCTTCTGATGTCCAGAACCGGATGAAGAACCAAAGTCACGGCGATGCGGGTGTTCGTGGGGGTCCGGGGTGTTGCGTGAGGCGTCATAGTCAGTCTGACCTGTCTCAGCACTGATGGCCTATTCACTAACTTCTGGAAAGAGGTGCAATCAGCAGACGAAGATCACGGCGAAGCTCGGGGCTAAGTCCCTTGCGGAACCTTGCCTATCTTGGCGTCGGTGGATACCTCTCAGGAGCAAACGTGCTAGATTTCCAAACTCACGGCTGTATGCATCCACAGTCAGTCTTACCTTGGGTGAAATTGCAGAACTCTTCCCTCTTACGATCCATGAGGACCTTCCGGGATGTGATGCTCACGGAAAGCCTCACTGAAATCAGCCCAAGTGGTAATTAGCCAGCCGGGGCCATAGCCTCATAGTTTTCCCACCAAAGGCTAGCAGGGGCCTTCGAAGGTGATAGGCAGCGTAGATAACCTTATCAGCTTCGGCTACGTTGGCAGAACGTAGCTTATTGGTGATGCTGCGAAGCCAATCATCCGCATCGAGGGGCTGACGGAATGATGGAATGTCGGTGGGTACAACTTGATAAAGTCATTGATTAACACCAATTCGTTCCTCTGATGACGTGCAGTATTCTCCTCAATGCGTGCTAGCAAGCGGTTGGCTCACGCTTGTTTCTTTCTGCCTCCAGCATAACTTCGGCCAGAGATGGCGGGTGAGGTAGGTTCCCATCCCTAGCGCACTGGCTTCACCCTGTCCGGGGCAGCAGGGTTGTTGCGGGTATTAACCATCCTAGGAGAGACAAGACAACGGCTTAGACAAGGATGGCAAAATGCTGGCAAGGAAGCGCAGAATGTAATGGACGACATGAAATGCTGAGATGTTCATTTGCACGACATGGTAATATAGAAACTGCCCTATATATACCATCGGTCGTACACACCGTCAGTTTAGTACAAGCCCAGGCTAAAGTACAACTACGGTGAAAGACGTTACATCTCATCGGAGGCATTCCAAGCTCCTATACATTATTTTTCTACACCTCCGGAATGTGATACACACCAAGTCGTATCCCACGAGTCACGCAGGACTGTGGAGAATACAACTGTTACAATACTAGTGAAGCTACTACCAACTCAGACGTCTCCGTAGTAATCTTCATAGAGATTACCACCATGTCCTGGGAGCTGAACATGATCATCTGGAAACAGTCGGTCCTGTGGAGCTTGCGGTCCAAAGGACTCGGATGTGGCCTTGGTCCAACAAACGGTGGCAGACGGGGACCACGGGGAGGAGTGATGCCTCCTACATCACGCCAGTCCTACAATCTGGCAGACAGACCGCACGGGGTACAAGTCCCTCATGTCCATATACCCAGCCTGCACGGCAGGTGCAAAACGTGTCAAGAGTGGCCCAGTGATCGAAAGAGTGTTGAAGAGCTCCATTCGCAAGGCACGATTCTCACGGTCCTTGTCCTCAAGCAACTCGGTGGTGGTGCCAGAGTAGTGAATCCTCATGGATAGAGTCAGTGTAAAGGGCCTGATAGCCCTTGTGCCCCAGGGAGTGATGCTGGCATATAGCGGAAATCAGTGTTCCGAAGCAAGGCAAGTCTGGCTCGCATGACAGTCATCATCGAATAAGCAGCGTCCTGCACGGACATCTCGATGGTAACCCCAAGCCATATGAGCAATGTAGGGGTTCAGTAGCTCCAGGATAGGAAGGGTATATCCTGACTGTGCAAAGGTATTGACTTTGATTAAAGTCTCGAAACTGCTCCTCGACGGTTATATCAGGTACCACCGAGACTGTGGAGAATACAACTGTTACAATACTAGTGAAGCTACTACCAACTCAGACGTCTCCGTAGTAATCTTCATAGAGATTACCACCATGTCCTGGGAGCTGAACATGATCATCTGGAAACAGTCGGTCCTGTGGAGCTTGCGGTCCAAAAGGACTCGGATGTGGCCTTGGTCCAACAAACGGTGGCAGACGGGGACCACGGGGAGGAGTGATGCCTCCTACATCACGCCAGTCCATACAATCTGGCAGACCAGACCGCACGGGGTACAAGTCCCTCATGTCCATATACCCAGCCTGCACGGCAGGTGCAAACCGTGTCAGAGTGGCCCAGTGATCAGAACGAGTGTTGAAGAGCTCCATTCGCAAGGCACGATTCTCACGGTCCTTGTCCTCAAGCAACTCGGTGGTGGTGCAGAGTAGTGAATCCTCATGGATAGAGTCAGTGTAAAGGGCCTGATAGTACCCTTGTGCCCCAGGGAGTGATGCTGGCATATAGCGGAAATCAGTGTTCCGAAGCAAGGCAAGTCTGGCTCGCATGACAGTCATCATCGAATAAGCAGCGTCCTGCACGGACATCTCGATGGTAACCCCAAGTCCATATGAGCAATGTAGGGGTTCAGTAGCTCCAGGATAGGAAGGGTATATCCTGACTGTGCAAAGGTATTGACTTTGATTAAAGTCTCGAAACTGCTCCTCGACGGTATACTCAGGATACCACCGATAGCCTGTCTCGATCATCACTCGGACCAGCATGGCCGTGTGACCAGGTACATCGAGGCACCGAGTCAGACGAACCACTTGATTCTGGGTGCGAGTGGCCATCTGAAAGCACGAAATAATGCAAAGGCATTAGAATTTTCTAGGGAAAATCGGACAGCATAACGGCTGTAAATGCTCAGGAAAAGAATTTGAGACATTCACAACAGTTTGCAAAGCCACTCAACAACATCATATCAAGGTTCTGGTTCAACTGACAACATACTAATAGTAGTAGAAACTGAACTGAGGCTTGTAACCAACAATCCTATAAGTAACTACGGATTAGTAACACGGGAACCTGATAGAGAGAAGAGAGCCTAGTCCTTAACCCACGTAGAAAGAGAAGAGGATGAATCAGATCAGAGGGCATAAGGTAAAGGAGTAAAAAGAGCCTTACGTCCCTCCCACAATCAATTCCCCTACATATAACTAAAGCATTTCTAGACTCGACATCGACCAGTTTGGCTTAACGAACCTACAGGCAGTCCGGCTTTGATACCAACTCTGTCAGGACCCCGATTCTAAGTCACACCGATCTAGCCTGTAACACCTCATATCACTTTGCGGCCTCACGCACGGTATTCCCACGGGTGTCGCCTTACCATGGCCCGGGACCGTTTGCGCCTTTTGGCTCACGTATATGATAGTGTTGCTAGCATCCATATGACAGAGAACCCGGGCCGACATGGCTAGTCGTGAACCCAAAGCGGCGCTAACTTACGGGGACAGGCATACATGAATGAACATCGAGCATGTCGGTCAGCAGCATGTGAATCCGGGCTGTAGCACTGGGCTATCAGGACTCCGGGAACCCGGGCTGTAGCAGGCTAGGCAGGACTCCGGATATCACCGTGTGACATTTCCCCGAAGGGACAGACATAGGAACGAAGTGAAACACATGCCGGCCAGTCTAAGTGTTCCGGAGCAGTAGTGCTGGGCTAGCAGGACTCCGGTAAACCGGGCTGTAGCGGACTACCAAGGCTCAGTGGAGACACCAGACTACATTTCCCCATAAGAGAGGCTGCCAAGGATAAACAACTAGATAGTTGGATCCCACACATACCAAGCATTGCAATCATACACACAATATGCTCGATATGTGTAAATACAACATGGCATCACAACAAAACTCTACAACTCAAAGTACTTTATTTAAAAGGCTCCGGGGAGCCATACATAACATGTTCATACAGATAGGGGTCACACGACCCGACACTCAAGTCATACAAACATACAAGCACATGCGGAAGCAACTAGTCTGAGTACAGACACTAGAAAGAAAGAAGGCTTGACGAAGCCTGTCTATCTACATAGGCCCTTCACAAGCTCAGGTCACCACCTGGGTGGCAAGTCACTCGTCAACGTCGAGATCTACATAGAACCCATCGGAGGGGGCGGTGTTCTTGTCTGCAACAATTATTAAAGCAACATGAGTACAAAGGTACTCAGCAAGTCTTACAACAGATCCTAATATACATGCACATTCTCAAGAAGGGTGGTGGAGTTATTGCAGCAAGCCAGCTTTGACTCTTGGCTACACTATCCTACGAGACACCACTTGAGAAATTAGTTTTCGCACACGAGTCCACTAAACACCATCACAATACTCCACCATGGATCCTCCCTCGTAATCCTACGAGAGGGCCATCCGCGGTACTCACACTTATCTTGAGTCTTTTAGTAGTAACCATTAACTTGTCTATGAACTGCATAAGTGACCAAGTAGTCCTTTACCGTGGACGCGGCTATTCGAATAGTTTTATACCCTGCAGGGGTGTACTTCTTCACACACGCTTTCACCACTTATCGCCGCTACACGACATGTACCCGGCAACCTTCAAGCGGAAGCCCAGCGAGGGTGTCGGCCACGACCTGACTAAACACACGAGTCTCTAGTCCAGGTTTATCGCCTATTCGGGTTCCATCCACAAGGAAATCCGGCCGGGGTGTCCTCAACGGCCCCAAACGATGTGTGCAGGGTTCCCGAGACACCAAACGGGCGACCCGGTACACCGTGCCACGTGCCTACCGCATCACAGCCCACCCCTAAGGTCAGCGCTGCGCACGGCCTCCAGCAACTACAAACACCAGAAACTACTTGCAACTCCTGGACAGAGGACGAGGTAGTTAATAAGTTGAGAGAGTCAGTTAAGGATCCCAATGTGTGGTAGTAGCTGAGTCTTAAATCACGCATACAGATCTCAGTTCTTAAGGACGGTCTCAATGAAACAACCCACCATGTACTCCTACATGGCCTCTCATCGATACCTTTACCAAATCATGTTCAACACTTCACTCTCATTACCGACACAACCATTCACTCTAGTCCATCACCCTGATGAGCCAGACCTGATACAACTCTAAGCATAGCAGGCATAGCATGGTAGGAAACACAAACATGGCTCAATCAACTCCTACACATGCTAGTGGGTTTCATCTAGTTACTGTGGCAATGACAGGTCATGCAGAGGATATGGGTTCAACTACCGCAACACACAGCAGTTTGAAACGTGTTGTCTTAATGCAGTAAACGAGAGCAGAAGCGAGAAGATGGGTTTGTATTGAAATGATCAATGGGGTTGCTTGCCTGATAGAGTGGTAGTGGAATACTGCCCTTCAGTTGGATACTCGTGAATATCCTCGGAGGCAGGACCTACCACGAAGAACACATCGAAACACAATCATCACATGGCAATATGCAACAATATGATGCATGCTATGACATGGCAAAATGAGTGTGTTTTGGCTAATGCAACTTAGAACAGATTGGTTTGAGTTCATTTGAATCAAGGATTCAAATGCAAACCCAAAATAAGAGGTCATATTAGTGCATTAACTTGTTTCATCTAACCAGCATGGTTAAAGTGTTCTGACATGCATGAAACTAGTACAAATGGAAAGATTGGATTTTTCTGATCCAAATTCATATATAAATCTTTGCATCTGGAGTTACAGATTAATTTCTATGAATTACCATGGAGGTGGGCATGTCACAAAATGTGGTGTTGTGCAATCGAGCATAGCTCTCAGAGATAAAAGAATGAGATGCTCCAGTATCAAAAAAAATAGTTGCCGGATGGCAGTTAACAAGGAGCGTACCAAGGACGATGTTGGGATCCTCATGAGTTTCTTCAGCTGAGACATAGTTGACATGGCCACGTGCAGTGGTGGCTGGCTTAGCGTAATATGTCTTTCCCGCTGGCTTGTAACGACCAACGGACTTTCCGGGCTGATTGGGGTGGTTGTTCTGGGGACACTCGCGTATGTAGTGACCCGTCTCTCCACACTTGAAGCATGTCACAACATTGGGGCGTGGAGCAGCATTAGCAGCGGGGCCACCATAGGCCTTGGGCGGTGCAAACTGCTGATTGGGGCGAGGCGCGTCAAAAGATGGCCTCGGAGTGAACCTGGGTGGCAGGGCTGTGTTTGGAATCCACACCCGGCGCTTCTGATGTCCAGAACCGGATGAAGAACCAAAGTCACGGGAGTGCTTGCGTGAGGCGTCATAGTCAGTCTGACCTGTCTCAGCACTGATGGCCTTATTCACTAACTTCTGGAAAGAGGTGCACTCATGCAGACGAAGATCACGGCGAAGCTCGGGGCTAAGTCCCTTGCGGAACCTTGCCTACTTCTTGGCGTCGGTGGATACCTCTTCAGGAGCATAACGTGCTAGATTTCCAAACTCACGGCTGTATGCATCCACAGTCAGTCTACCTTGGGTGAAATTGCAGAACTCTTCCCTCTTACGATCCATGAGACCTTCCGGGATGTGATGCTCACGGAAAGCCTCACTGAAATCAGCCCAAGTGGTAATCTAGCCAGCCGGGCGCATAGCCTCATAGTTTTCCCACCAAAGGCTAGCAGGGCCTTCGAGGTGATAGGCAGCGTAGATAACCTTATCAGCTTCGGCTACGTTGGCAGAACGTAGCTTATTGGTGATGCTGCGAAGCCAATCATCCGCATCGAGGGGCTCGACGGAATGATGGAATGTCGGTGGGTACAACTTGATAAAGTCATTGATTAACACCAATTCGTTCCTCTGATGACGTGCAGTATTCTCCTCAATGCGTGCTAGCAAGCGGTTGGTCTCACGCTTGTTTCTTTCTGCCTCCAGCATAACTTCGGCCAGAGATGGCGGGTGAGGTAGGTTCCCATCCCTAGCTGCACTGGCTTCACCCTGCTCCGGGGCAGCAGGGTTGTTGCGGGTATTAACCATCCTAGGAGAGACAAGACAACGGCTTAGACAAGGATGGCAAAATGCTGGCAAGGAAGCGCAGAATGTAATGGACGACATGAAATGCTGAGATGTTCATTTGCACGACATGGTAATATAGAAACTGCCATATATATACCATCGGTCGTACACACCGTACATAGTTTAGTACAAGCCCAGGCTAAAGTACAACTACGGTGAAAGACGTTACATCTCATCGGAGGCATTCCAAGCTCCTATACATTATTTTTCTACACCTCCGGAATGTGATACACACCAAGTCGTATCCCACGAGTCACGCAGGACTGTGGAGAATACAACTGTTACAATACTAGTGAAGCTACTACCAACTCAGACGTCTCCGTAGTAATCTTCATAGAGATTACCACCATGTCCTGGGAGCTGAACATGATCATCTGGAAACAGTCGGTCCTGTGGAGCTTGCGGTCCAAAAGGACTCGGATGTGGCCTTGGTCCAACAAACGGTGGCAGACGGGGACCACGGGGAGGAGTGATGCCTCCTACATCACGCCAGTCCATACAATCTGGCAGACCAGACCGCACGGGGTACAAGTCCCTCATGTCCATATACCCAGCCTGCACGGCAGGTGCAAACCGTGTCAGAGTGGCCCAGTGATCAGAACGAGTGTTGAAGAGCTCCATTCGCAAGGCACGATTCTCACGGTCCTTGTCCTCAAGCAACTCGGTGGTGGTGCAGAGTAGTGAATCCTCATGGATAGAGTCAGTGTAAAGGGCCTGATAGTACCCTTGTGCCCCAGGGAGTGATGCTGGCATATAGCGGAAATCAGTGTTCCGAAGCAAGGCAAGTCTGGCTCGCATGACAGTCATCATCGAATAAGCAGCGTCCTGCACGGACATCTCGATGGTAACCCCAAGTCCATATGAGCAATGTAGGGGTTCAGTAGCTCCAGGATAGGAAGGGTATATCCTGACTGTGCAAAGGTATTGACTTTGATTAAAGTCTCGAAACTGCTCCTCGACGGTATACTCAGGATACCACCGATAGCCTGTCTCGATCATCACTCGGACCAGCATGGCCGTGTGACCAGGTACATCGAGGCACCGAGTCAGACGAACCACTTGATTCTGGGTGCGAGTGGCCATCTGAAAGCACGAAATAATGCAAAGGCATTAGAATTTTCTAGGGAAAATCGGACAGCATAACGGCTGTAAATGCTCAGGAAAAGAATTTGAGACATTCACAACAGTTTGCAAAGCCACTCAACAACATCATATCAAGGTTCTGGTTCAACTGACAACATACTAATAGTAGTAGAAACTGAACTGAGGCTTGTAACCAACAATCCTATAAGTAACTACGGATTAGTAACACGGGAACCTGATAGAGAGAAGAGAGCCTAGTCCTTAACCCACGTAGAAAGAGAAGAGGATGAATCAGATCAGAGGGCATAAGGTAAAGGAGTAAAAAGAGCCTTACGTCCCTCCCACAATCAATTCCCCTACATATAACTAAAGCATTTCTAGACTCGACATCGACCAGTTTGGCTTAACGAACCTACAGGCAGTCCGGCTTTGATACCAACTCTGTCAGGACCCCGATTCTAAGTCACACCGATCTAGCCTGTAACACCTCATATCACTTTGCGGCCTCACGCACGGTATTCCCACGGGTGTCGCCTTACCATGGCCCGGGACCGTTTGCGCCTTTTGGCTCACGTATATGATAGTGTTGCTAGCATCCATATGACAGAGAACCCGGGCCGACATGGCTAGTCGTGAACCCAAAGCGGCGCTAACTTACGGGGACAGGCATACATGAATGAACATCGAGCATGTCGGTCAGCAGCATGTGAATTCGGGCTGTAGCACTGGGCTATCAGGACTCCGGGAACCCGGGCTGTAGCAGGCTAGGCAGGACTCCGGATATCACCGTGTGACATTTCCCCGAAGGGACAGACATAGGAACGAAGTGAAACACATGCCGGCCAGTCTAAGTGTTCCGGAGCAGTAGTGCTGGGCTAGCAGGACTCCGGTAAACCGGGCTGTAGCGGACTACCAAGGCTCAGTGGAGACACCAGACTACATTTCCCCATAAGAGAGGCTGCCAAGGATAAACAACTAGATAGTTGGATCCCACACATACCAAGCATTGCAATCATACACACAATATGCTCGATATGTGTAAATACAACATGGCATCACAACAAAACTCTACAACTCAAAGTACTTTATTTAAAAGGCTCCGGGGAGCCATACATAACATGTTCATACAGATAGGGGTCACACGACCCGACACTCAAGTCATACAAACATACAAGCACATGCGGAAGCAACTAGTCTGAGTACAGACACTAGAAAGAAAGAAGGCTTGACGAAGCCTGTCTATCTACATAGGCCCTTCACAAGCTCAGGTCACCACCTGGGTGGCAAGTCACTCGTCAACGTCGAGATCTACATAGAACCCATCGGAGGGGGCGGTGTTCTTGTCTGCAACAATTATTAAAGCAACATGAGTACAAAGGTACTCAGCAAGTCTTACAACAGATCCTAATATACATGCACATTCTCAAGAAGGGTGGTGGAGTTATTGCAGCAAGCCAGCTTTGACTCTTGGCTACACTATCCTACGAGACACCACTTGAGAAATTAGTTTTCGCACACGAGTCCACTAAACACCATCACAATACTCCACCATGGATCCTCCCTCGTAATCCTACGAGAGGGCCATCCGCGGTACTCACACTTATCTTGAGTCTTTTAGTAGTAACCATTAACTTGTCTATGAACTGCATAAGTGACCAAGTAGTCCTTTACCGTGGACGCGGCTATTCGAATAGTTTTATACCCTGCAGGGGTGTACTTCTTCACACACGCTTTCACCACTTATCGCCGCTACACGACATGTACCCGGCAACCTTCAAGCGGAAGCCCAGCGAGGGTGTCGGCCACGACCTGACTAAACACACGAGTCTCTAGTCCAGGTTTATCGCCTATTCGGGTTCCATCCACAAGGAAATCCGGCCGGGGTGTCCTCAACGGCCCCAAACGATGTGTGCAGGGTTCCCGAGACACCAAACGGGCGACCCGGTACACCGTGCCACGTGCCTACCGCATCACAGCCCACCCCTAAGGTCAGCGCTGCGCACGGCCTCCAGCAACTACAAACACCAGAAACTACTTGCAACTCCTGGACAGAGGACGAGGTAGTTAATAAGTTGAGAGAGTCAGTTAAGGATCCCAATGTGTGGTAGTAGCTGAGTCTTAAATCACGCATACAGATCTCAGTTCTTAAGGACGGTCTCAATGAAACAACCCACCATGTACTCCTACATGGCCTCTCATCGATACCTTTACCAAATCATGTTCAACACTTCACTCTCATTACCGACACAACCATTCACTCTAGTCCATCACCCTGATGAGCCAGACCTGATACAACTCTAAGCATAGCAGGCATAGCATGGTAGGAAACACAAACATGGCTCAATCAACTCCTACACATGCTAGTGGGTTTCATCTAGTTACTGTGGCAATGACAGGTCATGCAGAGGATATGGGTTCAACTACCGCAACACACAGCAGTTTGAAACGTGTTGTCTTAATGCAGTAAACGAGAGCAGAAGCGAGAAGATGGGTTTGTATCGAAATGATCAATGGGGTTGCTTGCCTGATAGAGTGGTAGTGGAATACTGCCCTTCAGTTGGATACTCGTGAATATCCTCGGAGGCAGGACCTACCACGAAGAACACATCGAAACACAATCATCACATGGCAATATGCAACAATATGATGCATGCTATGACATGGCAAAATGAGTGTGTTTTGGCTAATGCAACTTAGAACAGATTGGTTTGAGTTCATTTGAATCAAGGATTCAAATGCAAACCCAAAATAAGAGGTCATATTAGTGCATTAACTTGTTTCATCTAACCAGCATGGTTAAAGTGTTCTGACATGCATGAAACTAGTACAAATGGAAAGATTGGATTTTTCTGATCCAAATTCATATATAAATCTTTGCATTTGGAGTTACAGATTAATTTCTATGAATTTTTGAAGTTTTTGGTATTTTCTGGAATTTCCTGAATAAAAATAAATCCAGAAAATACTTATTGCGTCAGCATTCCGTCAGGGTGACGTGAGCAGTCAACGGGGCCGGTCCATGTCAACCTGGCCAGTGGGTCCCGCGTGTCAGTGTCATTAGTCTAACTAATTTTTAGTTAGCCCTAATCCTAAGTTAATTAGCAAGCGGGTCCCACCTGTCATAGGCCCAGGGGGGTCAAACTGGGTCAGTGGGGTCAAACCCACTGGCGTTTAGCCGTCGGCGAGGCCAGACGCGGCGGAGCAGCGCGGGATTCGTGCTCCGGCGACCAAAACGACGGCGGAGCACATCTACGTGATGCGGGGAGTGAGCCGCGTCGAGTGGTGGCAGTGGGTGGAGCTGGGGTGGCCGGAACCGACACCGGCGACGAGTGTGCGGCTGCCGGAGTTCGGGCGAGCTCGGGCTTGTCGCTAGGGGGCACGGCGAGGTGCGTGGAGTGGTTCTGCGGGCTCCTGGGGATGCGGTGAAGACGATGGCGTGCTCGGAATCGAGCCAACGTGGCTGTGGCCACGACGGCGACGTGCAGAGGCGGCGGCGGGTGCGGCCGAGCTTGGTGCAGTCGATGCAGGGCTCGAGAGCGAGAACGGGAAAGATGGGGAGGTAGCTGAGCTCACGGCGGTCACGACGGAGCAGTCGGCGAGGTCGGGGATGAGCCGGAGCAAGCGGGGCGACGAGATGGATCTCCGACAACGGGCGTTGAAGACGAGGTCGGTGCGGTGGCTTCAGGGTGAACGAGCGCTCGGGGCTCGGTCTGCTCGACGGAGAGGACGGTGGCGGAGCTGCTGGACAGGGTGGGGCGACGAGAAGGCGACGGTGGCCGCGGTTACGTCGGCGGTGCAGCTACGGCTGCGTCGGCCATGGTGGGGAGAGAGCGAGAGAGAGGCGCAGGGGGGAGAATGAGGTGTCCAGGGGGTCAAGGCGACGACATGGAGGACGTCCAGGCGTCCAGCGGCTCGAGCGGCAAGCAGCTGGCGCCATGGTGGGCTCGCGCACGCCGGCGTCACCTCCCTGCCTGCCTGGCGGGGACGAAGCAGCTGGCTGGCACGGGCCAGCACAGTGCTGGGCCGCCAGGTGGGCCGGCTGGTGGCTTGCCAGGTAAGTTTGTTTCTCTTTTATTTTCTGTTTTCTATATTTCTGCAAGTTTGTGGCTTTTCTAAAAATACCTAGGCACTTTCAAAAATCACCAAACTGCTCATGCCCACTGTATAGAGTATATCCAGCATGGAGCACTTCAGTTTGGGATTATTTGGACATTTAAAATATTTACTAGCATTTAAATGCCCAAATGCAAGTTACATATGATTTAATTCAATGACCTTATGATGTCCTAGAAAAATGTGAACCAGTTTTGGCAGAGGTTCTAACCCAAGACAAAAATGATGGACATTTTAGAAGGGCATTTCAGGTTCATTGAAAAAGATTTTAGTAAACCCTAGTTGTTTCCAGGGGGGTGCTGGGGGTTCTATCATCCCCATTTCAAGTTCCTGGAAAGGTTTAAACATGATGCAACACTCTAATGCATGAACTAGCTAGGGTGTGACATAATCCTTGGGCTTTTGTACCGTTTGTAAGCTTGAGTTACATGTTGTTGCCCTCGTACTCCCCTCTGCCTGCCACTACACTGCCGCATCTTCCACGGCTCCTATTCATTCCCGTCCGAGGCCTCGCCGTCATTCTCCGCATTGGTTCGCTCGCTGTGCCCACCGTCGTCTGGCATTGTCAACAAGGTCAACAACCGAGAGGAATCAGGAGATGACTTTACGTGGAGAGGCTGACAGTAGAGACCCACCAGGGTCATGGCATTACGCAAGCAGGTGCCTCGTTATTACAAGCCAAAAAAACTTCCTCCTAATTGTTTGACAACTAGGTCCCACGCCATTGTCAATGTAGTCAATAAACGAGAAAATTACACAACGAGTGGCTAACACCAGGGACCCAGCAGCACACCCAGTTTTTTTTTTGAGAAGAAGCAGCTCACCCAGTTGTTTTTTAGTTTTAGAGACGGAGCTCAATTGCGCGCTGTGCGGGGGCTGTGGCCCGTCTAGCCCACGCTTACGCTTTTATTTAAGCACATGACGAGCCCAGTTGATATCCTTTTTCTTTCTAAAAATGGCTAGCCCAATTCTATTTTTTTGGAGAATACCCAACCGAGGCCTACTTGCTTTTCTCAGCCCTGCTGGGCTGCAAATCTTTCAAGACGAGGAGGGATGTGTTCGGCTTTCCCAGAAAATGGGTTATAAGTAGTAAGAAATGGGCTGTAAATTTTTAAACCAAAGCCAACCGGCAATTACATTCAAATATCATTTTTTCTGAATTTCACGATTTTAAATTTCATTCATTTTTTTGTGGAGAAATTTTTTTTGAATTTTATTTTGATATAATTTTTTAAAAATTATTTTTAACGTGACTCGAAATTTCGTGATTACAAGAGTTCGGACCCCACCGAAATATGCAAAATTTGGATGAATTTTTTAGCAGTGCCCAGAATATGGTCTGTAATGCTAATAAAGAGAATATGGGCTTCAAAATATCCTTAAGAATTAGCAAATGGGCTATAAATTATTGAAAATAATGGCAAATGGGTTGTATGTTGTTTTCCACAGATTTGGAGGCTGACTTCTGGGCCTACTAGGTTAACGATGACGCTGTCCTAAAATAAATTTTGAAGTGACTGTTGGATGTCCATCCAACGGTCGTCGTGCTTTTTCAATCTCTAGTCTTCCTGCTCCAGCCGCCCAAACCACGCCGGCGAGACTGCCCGCTCCCTCCTCCCGTGGCCGACTATGCTGCCGCCAGGCCATCCCTCTAGCCACCCACACATCCTGTTATTTTCCGGCGACGTCAGCCTCACCCCGCAGCCGACCAGTCAGCCCTCGTACTCCCCTCAGCATGGGCATCCACTGTTGTGGCTTCGCTGGCTCTGGGTCGTTCCCTTCCTGGGCCTCGCCCTCGTCCACCGTGTTTGTGCTCTCGGCGTGGCGTGGTCAACATGGTCAACAAACAACAGCCATCGGAAGAGGGATGTAAGTGGAGGGGCTGACAGTAGGGACCCACACAAGCAAGTGCCTCCTTATTACGCGAAAAAAATGATTGCTCCTGCTGACACCTGGGACCCACCGGCTGTATCTTCGCACGGAAGTTAGTGCCTCCTTGTTATGCGAAAAAACTATTCCTCCCGATGACAGCTGGGACCCGGCAGATTTGGTGGCTGACTTGTGGGCCTACCAAGCTGACTCGTACGCAGGGCTTTGTCAACTTAATCAATAAATGATTCTAGCAGCTGGACCGTTGGATATTAATCCAACAGCCGTGCTACTTCTTCAACCTCTGTTCTTGCTCCTGTCTCCCGTGGGCGGCAGTGCTGCCACGCACCCCAACCAGTCAAGTTTCCCACTCCTCTCCATCTGCGACTCCACTGCCGCATCTTCCCCATCTTCGGTCGTTCTAGTCTGGGGCCTCGCCATCGTCCACCGGCCTTGGTGTGCTCGGCATAGTGTGGTCAACGTGGTCAACAAACGAGAGTCATCGGAAGATGACTCTACGTGAGAGGCTAAAAGTGGGGACGCACCACGCCCATGGACGCATGCATGCAACTGCATCCGTTTTACCCTGAAAAATAATGTTTTCTCCCCCTGACAGCTGGGACCCACCAGCTACATCCTCACACGCAACGAAGTGCGTCCTTATTACGGGAAAAAAATGAATTCCTCCCCCTGACAGCTGGGACCCATCAGCTATATCTTCGCACGCAAGGAAGTGCCTCCTTATCCTCCCTGACAGCTGGGACCCACCGGGTCCAACTGTACGTAGGGTTGTCTCTCTGGTAGCGAACATGTACGTACATACTGGTCGATCGGTCTCTCTGCAAGGATGAACCGTGGCCGAGCAAGGAGCGGCACGTGTGACGTAGCAGTTGAGGCAATCCTGTATAAATCATGTACACGTACGTACAGCCACGCTGTAAGAAAGTAAATACGACTACGTACGTACATACGGGCGGGGTGCCGAACGTGTACGCGCGCATACTTACGGCCAGGGCTCGTGTACATGGAGAGGCAACGGATGGCAGCAACGTCGTCCTGTTCATCGGCAACTAACCGGCTGGGTTAGAATGGAGGAAACAGCGTCATCTTCACCGGGAGCCAAGTGACTGGGTCGGAACACGTCCTATTCATCGAGAGCAAAGCCACTGGGTCGGAACGCGTCCTGTTCATCGGGAGCCAACCGGCTTGGACGGAACAGCCGGAACGGGGTCTGGTGTACCGCAAAACGGAGGAAAACGGCCTTCTGTTCGACCGTGTATGGTCGAAACGGGGTCCTGTTCATCGGGAAGGGTCTGGCGTACCCCAGAACGGAGGAAACGGCCTTCTGTTCGAGTTACTACGGTCGAAACGGGGTGCTGTTGATCGGGAGGGGTGTGGCATACCACAAAACGGAGGAAACGGACTTGTGTTGGAGCGCCTACGGTCAAAACGGGGTCCTGTTCATCGGGAGGGGTGTGGCGTACCGCAAAACGGGACTCCACGGGCTACTGTTGATCCACCATCTACTGCCTCGCTCCAGCCTCCACCTGCTACTGTTCATCCACCGTCGACCTCCTCCAGCCTCCACCAGCTACTGTTCATCCACGGGGGGCCCTGTTCATCCAGCCTCCACCGGCTACTGTTCAACCAGCCCTCCACGGGGTCCTGTTCATCAACCCTCCATCGGCTACTGTTCATGGAGCCTCCACAGAGTCCTGTTCATCCACCCTCCACCGGCCTCCTCGATCGGGGTCCTGTTCATCTAGCGGCAACGGCCTACTAGCTACTACCACGGGGTCCTATTCATCCAACCCCCACCGAGAACTGTTCATCCAACCCCCAACAACGGTCACTGTTCATCAAGATGCAGCAAGTTCGATCGGCTTCAGTTAGCAGTAGTAGCGAAGGGATCGCTTGATCGGGTTCAGTTAACAGCCAGGGATCGATCAATCGCTCGGGTTCAGTAACGCGTAGCCAGTGCAATCGCTCGGGTTCAGTAAGCGAACGCCTCGCTCGGGTTCAGTTAGAGCCCAACGCCTCACACACACGCGCGTACGTGTACGAGAGAAACGCGCATTCCCTCTGTGCATTTCTTGGCCCCGACCACCCACCGTAACCGGGAACTCCCCGATATTTTCCTCGCCCTCGCTTCTACCACGATTTTTTCCGTCATGGACGGCCCAAAGAATGTCATGCAGCTGCGTCTCTGGCCCGCCCAGGACGAAAAGCCCATTTTCTGTCATGATTTTTTGTCATAGAAGTCGGAGCCCACCACATCTATGATGATACCGGGTTTTGTCACAATTATCGTCATAGAAGTGTCATAAGCATGACAGAAAAAAAATTCGTTCGGCCCAAAATGTCACGGATGTGTCTTTTTTTTGTAGTGTCTTCAGAGACCAAGAGTGATTGTGGTTCTCGAAGAAGAAGTTTGTAAAGGTTCAGAGATCGCCTTCAAGTATCTACCACGAGTGATCGGCATTGGTTGACGAACCAATTGTCAAGGAGAATAGGGTGAAGAGAGTTTATCTTCCGTGTTAAGTTACAACCCCTCCAACCAGACGTAGTCCTTGTGCAGAATGACGAACTGGTCGAACAAATACCTTGTCGCCATCGAGCATCACCGGTTATCTCTGTCACCCATGTTTACCTTCGATGCATTTTCATTCTTGTGATTTGTATCAATGCATTACTTAGTTTCCTTTTGGTACTCAGTTTTAGTTCGTTGTAGTTTGTTTTTCATTCGTTCCGCAGCTGGGTTCCGTGAGTTTTGAGTTTTCCGAAGAAAATTTAAAACTCCCATTCACCCCCTCTGGTAGACATACTTTGTTCCTACAATTGGTATCAGATCAAGGTACTCCTTGACTCTGCCCATTTTGGTCTAACAACCTTGGAGTTTAAGTATGTCTTCAGTGAACTACAAATCGCATCTCAAGATTCCCTTATTCGATGGGACGGACTAACCCCTTCTGGAAGGAGAAGATGAAGATCCGTCTCCGAGCAATATATGATGATATGTGGAATGTGGTGCAGTTCGGTCTCACAATTGTTGTACCTCAAGCCCCTATCGACGAAGAGAAGAAGCTCATTCAGCTGGATGCTCAAGCCAAAGATGAGATCGGTGGCCATCTCAATCGTGCGCAATTTCTTCGCTATCGCCAGTGTGAAGCTGCAAAAGAATTGTGGGATGTCCGCAAGAAGATAAATGAAGGTGTTTCATCTTAGAAAGAAGCTCGAATTGATACTCTTCGAGCCAAATTCAATTGATTCAAGCGCATTGGAAATGAAAGCTGTCAGCAAACCTTCAATCGCCTGAGTGACATAGCAAATGAGCTTCAAGGTCTCGGCGCCAAAGAAATCACTGACCATGAAGTCATGAAGAAACTGCTTCGATCTCTTGACAGTTCTTTCGACACACTTGTTCTGATGATACGTGAACGAGCTGATTTCAAAAACCTCGACTCTGCTGATATTATGGAAAGACTGAACACCCACGAGGAACAGAAAGAAGAGAAAAGAGATCAGTATGGCTCAAGTCAATGCAAAAATCATGCTCTCAAGGCTGTGGCTGATTCCTCCTCCGATGGAAATGCCAAAGAAGATTCAGATGACCCAGAAAGACTCAGCAAAGATCTTGCACTGATCATGAAAAGATTCCAACGCTTTCACAAGAAGAGCTAGTTCCAGAAAAGAAGTGTAAGCAACTCTGGGGGTTCAACATCTTCATCAAAACCTGCTGGAGAATACACCTGCTTCAAGTGCAAAAAGCCTGGACACTTCATTTCAGACTGTCCTCTCTGGGAAGCAGAAATCCATGCTAGTGGAAGATATGATTCTGGCAACTATCGAGGCAAAAGCAAGAGCAAGAACTACGACTCCGATGATGAGAAGAAAACGAAGAAATTCTTCAAGAAGAAGGACAACTCCACTTCAAAATCTACGTCAAGATCTTCATCAAGGAACCTTTCCAAGTCCTCCTCCAACCGCAAGATTAACTCTCGCAAGATCAAGGCGTACATCAGCAAGGAAATGGATCCCGATGAAGAAGAACCGTCAGAATCCGAAGAAGAAGAAGAAGAATCCGATGAGGATTCTGACTCTGGCATGGCTGGCATAGCATGTGCCTCCTCTCCCACAACAAACTTCTTCAGGAATCTGTCAAGCAAAGATGAATCTCCTGCATACTGCTTCATGGCCAAAGCCTCGAAGGAAAAGGTATCCTCCAAAAATCACAAAATTCACTCCAGTGATCAAGATTCTTCTGATGAGAATGATCATGCTAAGTTGATCAAAATTGCTAATATTCAACAAAACTCACTTGAGAAAATTGAGAAAACCCTCAGGAAATCTGAAGGGTTGTTGGTTGAGGAGATGGTGAAAAATCTGTCGCTGACCGAAGAGTATTCCACTCTCAAGTCACAGATGGATGAACTGACAAATCATCATGATTTTCTCTCGGCAGGCCACGAAAGATTGACCTATGATTACCTGAAAAAGAAACAGGACCTTGAGGCACTGAGAGAGGCTCATGAGGATTTGATCAGGGAAAATTCTCTTCTCACCCAAAAACTTAAAGCGAAACCTGAAGTGTTTGAGCCACCATGTTTAAAATGCCTAGAACGAACCAATGCTGAATCAAATGCTGAATCATCTGTGAATGCTAACCCCTCGGCTGAGGAAAATGGTTCTGTTTCTGATGAAAATGCTAGGTTGAAGGATCTTCTTCAGACAGGAATGTTCAAATCTCTCAAAGGGCATCAAACCCTTTGTGGTGTTTTGAAGAAATCCATTCTTCACAAAAATCCCAGGAAAGAAGGCATCGGTTTCGAAAGGGAACTGAATGAGAATGGCACTTACTGGGAACCTCATCAATATCCTCAAATTGTGTGGGTTCCTGCTAAGAGCAAAACGCTCGATCCAGCATTACTCTCGGGATATGACTCTCCCATCCCTGAATATCCTGATGATGATTCTCTGGACAACTATAAGTTGTTTAAAAATCAACATGGTGAGGTTGTTGCTCACTATGTTGGGCCAAACAGCAGAAATGGCCCCCTAAAGAAAGCTATTTGGGTGCCTAAGAAAACTGTTGATGCTTTGCCTATTACTGCTCGACTAACCATGCAGGCAGAAAAAGTTTGACAGAATGAATACATGCATACCTCATTCAATCATTATACTCATGCTTCTGGAAGGAATTTCAATGCTTATTCTCTCAATTATGCTCTTACCTCATCGAGCAACAATTATGCTTATCGAAATAAATCATATCCTGCTCGCTCTACTATTTCAAAGCCACCTGCAAAGATGTGGATGGTTAAGAAAGCCTAATTCTTCTACAGGACTATGTCTCCGAGTGTACAGAATGGATAATGGATAGTGGATGCACTAGTCGTATGACCGGAGACAAGTCGTTGTTTTTCGACCCCAACTTAACTGCTTCTCCTCTGAAGTATATCACTTTTGGCGACAACAACAAAGGAAAGGTAATTGGGCTAAGTAAAATTGCCATATCCAACGATAAGTCTATTGATGATGTTTTACTTGTTGAGTCTCTTGGATTCAATCTTATGTTAGTTGGCAAGCTATGTGATCTAGGCATGCTAGTTCTGTTTTCCATATCCAAATGCATTGTCTTCATGGCCTCTGACAATTCCTTCGTCTTCGAGGGAATTAGAAAGGGTGATCTGTATATTGTGGATTTCTCTAAGGGTCCCTCAGTCCAAACTTGTTTGCTTGCAAAAGCAACCGAAGGTTGGTTGTGGCACCGTAGACTTGGTCATGCAGGTATGAGAAATTTGCAGACTTTGGTGAAGAAAAATCATCTCTGTGGCATCCCTGGTGTAAAATTCAACAAGGATCGTCTTTGTGCTGCATGTGAGACTGGTAAATTGGCCAAGAAGCATCATTCGTCAAAGACTATCATGACCACTGGAAATTTTTCATATGGATTTATTCGGTCCTCAAAATTATGCAAGCTTCGGTGGCAGTCATTATGGTTTGGTCATTGTTGATGATTTCTCTCGATACACATGGGTATTCTTTCTTGAAGACAAAACCTACACCCAAGATATCTTCAAAAGCTTCGCTAAGAAGGCCTAGAATGAATATGATGTACGAATTAATTAAGCACGTCATAAGTGACAATGGAACTGAGTTTGAAAATACTCATATTGCTGAATTTCTGGATGAACATTGTATACTCATGAGTTCTCTACCACATACACTCCCCAACAGAATGGAGTTGTTGAACGAAAGAACAGAACTCTCGTTGAAATGGCAAGAACAATGCTCAATGAGTACAAAACTCCCATTCACTTTTGGTTTGATGCTATCAACATTGCTTGTCATGTTATCAATCACATTTATCTTCATAAGTTCCTTAAGAAAACTTCATATGAGCTTATCACTGGCAAGAAACCGAATGTTTCTTATCTACGTGTTTTTGGTGCACCTTGTTAGATTCTTGATATGAATCATTCTTCCAAGTTTGCACCTAAGGCACATGAAGGTTTTATTCTTGGTTATGGCTCAAACTCGCGTACGTATCGTGTCTATAACTCTCACCACATGAAAGTTATGGAAACGGTAAATGTGCGGTTTGACGAATCTAACGGCTCCCAAAAGGAGCACCTGCCAAATGTGATAGATGAACCACTGATTTCGGATGCTATTTGGCAAATGGCCATTGGGAGTGTCAAGCCAGTTGAAGGAAATGGACCTGAATCCTCTGATGATGATGCCCCCGTGACTCGAAGTAGAACTCGTGAAGCCACTGCCGAAGCAAATGCTCCTCTGAATGCAAATGGCAATCAAAATCCAAATGCTGATCAAAACGGGAATCCAGAAGGGAATGATGATACAAATGCTGATGCTGATGAAAATGACAATGATCATCATGAATAATATGCTCATCCTTGAGTGGCTAATCGAGTTGATCCTTCATTAATTCTCGATGAACTTGAGAATCCAGGTTATCGACCCACAACTCATTCACGCACTCGTTTGGCTAACTACTGTGGAAGTTTCTCCTTTGTTTCATTGGCAGAACCTACCAAGTATGAAGAAGCCATGAATGATCCAGATTGGATGAATGCCATGCAAGAGGAGTTGGTGCAATTCGAACTAAATGATGTGTGGGAATTGGTTGACAAACCAAATCCTAAGAAACACAATATCATCGGCACAAAATGGATTTTCCGTAATAAGCAAGATGAAAATGGCATTGTGGTGAGAAACAAAGCATGTCTTGTTGCTCAAGGGTACACACATGTAGAAGGTATTGATTTGGTGAAACATATGCTCCCGTTGCACGCCTTGAGGCAATTTGCATTCTTCTCGCTTATGCAAATTATAATAATATCTTGCTTTATCAAATTGATGTGAAAAGTGCTTTCCTCAATGGTGAAATTGATGAGGAATTTATGTTAGACAGCCACTTGGCTTTGAACATCCTGAGTTTCCTAACAAAGTTTTCAGGTTGAAAAAGGCTCTATACGGGCTGAAGCAAGCCCCTCGAGCTTGGTATGACACCTTGAAGAAGTTTTTGCTCGATAAAGTGTTCAAGCCAGGATCCACTGATCCCACTCTTTTCACTCATGCTGTTGATAATGATCTATTCGTATGTCAAATCTATGTGGATGATATTATCTTCGGCTGTACTAACAATGCTTGCAGCTTAGAGTTTGGGAAAATGATGTCCGATAAATATCAAATATATATGATGGGTGAACTCAAGTTCTTTCTCGGACTACAAATTCGTCAACAGGCAAATGGAATTTTCATATCACAGGAGAAATATCTGAAAGAATGCCTGAAGATATTCAAAATGCAAGATTCCAAAATGAAGGGCTATAAAACTCCTATGCCCACGAATGGTAAGCTAGATGCAGATGTGTATGGTAAGGATTACGATCAGAAGGCTTATCGTTCTATGATTGGTTCTCTTCTTTATCTATGTGCATCTAGACCTGACATTATGTTGAGTGTTTGCATGTGTACCCGCTATCAAGCTGCACCGAAAGAATCGCATCACCAAGCGGTCAAGATCATTCTGAGATATTTGGCTCACACCCCCACCTTAGGTTTATGGTATCCTAAGGGAGCACAGTTTGATCTCGTTGGATATTCGGACTCGGATTGGGCTGGTGACTTGGTTAATAGGAAATCTACTTCGAGGACATGCCATTTCCTCGGTTGATCTTTGGTGTGTTGGTCGTCAAGGAAGCAGAATTGTGTATCTCTCTCTATGGCTGAAGCCGAATATATTGCTGCTGGTGCTTGTTGCACTCAATTATTGTGGATGAAGCAAACACTGAAGGATTATGGCATCAAGGTCAAGAAGATCCCTTTGTATTGTGACAATGAGAGTGCTATCAAAATTGCACATAATCTAGTGCAGCTTTCTCGCACCAAGCACATTGCTATCTATCATCATTTCATTCACGACCATGTTACTCGAGAGGATATTGTCATCAATCACGTCAAGACCGAAGACAATCTCGCTGATATTTTCACCAAGCCTCTCGATGAGAAAAGATTCTGTGTGTTACGGTGTGAGCTAAATATCCTAGACTTCGCAAATGTGCAGTAAGCTGGACTCGGCACCCGTGCTAACACTTCCACATCTTTGAAGGAATGGGTGCATAACACTCGAAGAGTTTGAAAATTTCGACAAAGTGAAATTTTCTTTCTGAGAGTGAATACATTAACGAAGAACTAGACCAACCGGGTGCCACGATAATTGTGCGACGCTTGGGGTCATACAGTTCTTATACGGTGGGTCACGCCACCACTTTTTTTTCTTTTGTTGAGTTTCTCCTAGTTCGAATGTTTTTGTGTTTGTCCAAATGCATTTTTCTCATAGCTATTCCTTCGGGTGTTTGAGTTTCGTTGTCTGAGTGAAATGCCTAGGACCCTGTTTTCCCTCTGTTCTTTCTCTTCCAGTCTATGTTGTTCCGTTACAAATGCTCAATTTTATCTGGAACGAAACTTTATCTGGTGTCCTTGACCACGATTAAGATTCGGTCCGAACATTAATCTGTTTTGGCGAAAGCTGTCCAAAATTTGGGGTTTCCCGCCCAAGTCAGGACCACGATCTTTTATGACGGTTGCCATGTGTGATCCATCAACTGTCGTCAAATCATGTTTGTTGAATCGCAATAGTCTCTGAATGAAGGCTGTTCGATCGGATTCACAGCGTGCGGTTATTTCCATTCGCATATAAAAACCGCACCGCCCCCTTTCTTCCAGATCACTTCTCTTTATCCTCGCCTCCACTCCTCCGAAACCCTCGCCACAGCGCTCCTCCTTGAGCTTGACGCCAACGACCCCTTCACCGCTTAACTGCCGGAAAGAGGTCACCGGAGTCTTTCTTCGCTGCCGCGGGCCATCTTCTTCCCCGCGCCACCGTAGCCGCTGCACGCCACCAAGCTAGGGTACGTGCAGTTCGAACTCGGGCTTCCGTCCTTCACGTCCGAGTTCATCCACAGTTAATTTTCAGCGATTTTGCCGCTTATCTTAGATCTTCACTACTTAGGTAACTTGTGTGGATACGGTTTGTAGTTTTCCCTCGTATCCAAAATCCTTCAGATCTAGGGTTTGTGTTATGTCTCACACGAATGGAATGCTTAGCACGATGCCTAGTATATTCTTTGGTCCTACTAGTTCATTCTATCTTCCTTCATTCAAAACATTTCTCAAAATCTGCATCTATCTCTTCCTCAAAACATTTTCGCTCGAAAATTTTCACTATGAGCATTTGTGACCCTATCCCCTTTTTCCCTCGTATCTATTCTTATTCACAGGTGTATGCATTCTATTGAGGATTCTGCTCGACCAATGAGCATGGCTGATGAAGATGAGGTAAACATGGGTACAACAGACGAGTCTAAGGCACCAAATGCAAAGGGCCCAACGGTAGGCCCATCAACCAGCAAAAGAAAAGGCACGAGCAAAATGAAGACGAGTAAGAAGAAGATGCACCGAAGAAAAAGAGAGGAGGCAGGCAACCTTATGTTAATTCAGCTGAAAATATCTCTCATGATGACTACAAAACTGCTCCACGTGAGATAAAAAGAGAAAGAGATAAGCGCCTGCAAAAGATTTGACGCCACTGTGTGCGCGAGTGGTTCCACTATAAAATGGTTCATCCTCGGTTTGCAAAGAACTTTGATTTCCATCCTAAGCGGGGTGACTGTCGTGAGATTGGATTCATTCGTTCAGGTGATCCCCAGGAGAGACAACTGCCACCTGCAAATGCTGACAAGTCATCTCTTCGCACTCCTGAATCATATCCTGATGAATTGGCCAAGCGCTGAAAGAATGCTGAAAAGAGAGCCAAGAAGGCTGAGAAAGAACAAGCTCGTGAAGAGGAAAATCGTCGCCTTATCAAGTGTGATGTTGAAAAGAAAAAGGCCGAAGGAAAATCAGAACACCATTCTAAGCTCAAGCATGATCCCAGCACTACTAAAATGAAGAAAAAGAGTGCTCCGAAGAAGAAGCCGGTTGTGCAAACCGATAAAAATGCTGAAAGAAATTCTTCTGATCAAGATGATCCCCCACTAACAAGAGAAGAAGTAGAAGCTTCTGTCAGTGAGAAAGTAAACATCACCACTTCTACGGTGCTGCCTGATCTTCGAACAAGTGCAGTTCCAATCGCACCTAAGAGGAAGATTGTTCTGAAAAGAAAAACACCTCGTACCACTGTCACTATGGTGGATCGTGTGGATACAACCCCTCATCCCAAGGCCATTGACATGCAAGACTTGGTTGTTGAAGCCCCTATCAGCTCTGCCAAGCCAAGCGAGCAAATTCTGAAGCCTAGAGTAAAGAAAATCAAGGCTCCAACCACCGAGCACACTGCTCCACAAGATGCTGCACCGAAGGAAAAGTCTGCTCAGTTTGCTCCTACTCTGACACAACCTTTGGCTTCTATGCCTCCATCCGAGCAAAATCTAGTATCAACTGCTCCTGTTGCACACACTGGTGTACATTCTGATGCTCCACATTATTATGATCATGCATTCATTATGGAGCATCTTGATAAGTTCGTTGAAAATCATTTCAATGGAGAAGTGGCATCTTTGCCAATTCCTGCTGAAGTTGCTGCACAAGCCTCAGATGTTGTTAAAGATATGAGAAATGACTCTGCTGAGATCAATAACCTCCAAGCCGAACTTAATGATCTGAATGATCAAATGCAGACAACAACGTCCAAGTTTGTCATCAAAGAACTTGAAGAATCATACGTGAATGTAAATCAGACATTGAAGCTTCTCCACAGTAGAAGATTGGATTTTCACTCAGATCTTGATGGAATTGTTCGAAAGATCTGCCTTGATCATTAAGCACAAGTCACTGGCTATAATGATCTTGTCAAGGGACACATTGATCCAACTGCTCAGCAGAAGAGGCGAAAGAAAACCGCGAAGAAAAACACTCCTCCTCCTACGACTGAAAAGTCTCCTAATCACTCGAATGCTCAGCCTGCGAAAGAAAATTCCTCTAAGCACGCAATTCCCTCGCCAAGGCTAACTGAACCAGTGCCTGTGGCCTCCCCTGTTCCAGCTGATATTCCCACTCAGCAAAATATATCAGAAGAAGGTGAAATTCCTCAGTCTGAGCATCAAGCTTCTCCAGCTCGTGTCGAATCAAATGAATCGGTTCCTCCCTTTGCACCTCAACCGTCTGCCAAAGAACAACCCCATAAGTCCCCAGTGCCTGATTCAGCTTCAGTGCCACCTGCCAACGTGTCTGCTCCCTCTCCACTTCAAATTTCACTCGACACTGCGAAAAGAACTTCAGATGTTGATCCTTCTACAGTGAAATCTGCTTCTGCTCATCACTCAGACATGGCGATGAAGTGATTTCAGTTGAAGATGAGCTCAAATATCCATATCCTCGGGAACAACTCCGTTATTCTCCATCGGCGTTGGCATCAAAGGGCCACTTTTCAATCGGAACACTCATCCTCTTTTCTTTCAAGAGAGTCCGTACAGCAAGCCTTGCACCTCTAAATCTCCTCGGTTCTGGACTCAAGAATAGGCTATATATTATTCTTGGATTCTATATGACAGCCGCAAGATATTTCCTCATGAGTTCCCGAACATCACTGCTATGAAGAACATTGGCTGCTTTAATCAAGTATTGCAAGATATCAAAGATTTTGTCCTCACACATGTCTTTGCATTTTAGCATTCGTGGAACAGAGAAATCATACTTCAATTCTATGCCACTTTATACATCTCCGGTGATGAATCTGATAGCACCAAGTGGATCATGGAATGGATGACCGAAGGGAAACGTATAAAATGCTCTGCAATACACTTTGTCTCACACTTTCATTTCCCTCTGTTCGATCATGGCAAGACTGAAACTCGAGTACAAAACATTGATGCCATTTCTGATGAAGATTTTTGTTGCACGATGGACCAAGAGAAAATTGGTGACTACAATGGTCCTCCCTTGCCCGAGCATTTGACTTTTGATAATCAGACTCTCTACCATATGCTCACTTATACAATATGTCCTCTGGCCAGGATGAATACAGACAATGCTATATCTGATGTTCTTCGCAACACCATTCATGCAATCTCCCAAGGCTATATCTTTGATGTCGAGGACATGTTTTTGCGTATACTGATGGATTCTGCTCTGCAAATGAAAACCATCAAAGTCTTTGCGCCTTGGATTCAGAAAGTGGTTGATTATGCAATGCACACTGAATATTTGGCAAAAGTCAGTCACAAAAGCTTCATTCCTCTAGTTCCTGACACTTTGCAGTTGATGAAGGATATCTCTTCGGGCAAAGCACCAATGTCAAGCCCTCCAGATTATCACAATACTTTCGATGGGCCAAGGCTACCTTAGCGTGATCGTCAACCAACAAATCAACCTCCTTCACACCTTGAAGTGAGTTTGCGCACTCAACAGCTGCTGTGGCAGCATATGGCTGAGGATCGCCGAGAAAAAGAACATCTGGCTGCCGAGCTGAATGCCATAAACAACCAAACAAAAGTTGTTCACATGATTATGGCTGAAAATAAGAAGCGCTTATGGAAATTGCTTCGAAAGTTCTTCTCCAAGAAACAACTTCGTGACTCTGATCTCAAAGAACTCTATGATTATATTGATCAAGGTTTCTCTGCTGAAGACTTTGACGATCGCATTGCTCCGCCTCTGCCCGCTCGTGAACCAACAACTGATTTACTTTGGTTTAAACTGCGCATGTTGCTCGATGAATCAGACGCTACCTCACCAACTGAGAAACCAACCGAAGGAAATGTGCTTTCTCGCATGGCTCAAGAAGCTGATCCCAATGTTCCTTCATCTTGTCAGCCACAAGCCATTCCTGAAGGAACAACAGCTGCTGCTGACGATGAAGATATACCAGCCACTTCCGAATCAGAAACCTCTTCGGCCAGTTCTTCTGGAGATGCCTCAGAGTGAATCAATTTCACCACTTTTGCACTCATGTCTTTCGTCACCTTTTTTACACTAGTTGACCAAAAGGGGGAGAGTTACATCGAGTTTCGATAGACTTGCTCTGATAGATTTGCTATCTGTGTTTATTTGGTATGTTTTTATGAGACTCTTGAGCTCTATGCCTTAAAGACTATCTATGCTCTGATGCAAAACTTCTGTGATGTAATATTAATAACCCCGCCTGCTGCATAATTTCTCTCGAAGCATTTGTTTTGCAGGTGGAATTATCATCAGAAGTTATGAATGATTGCACTACATTCTCGATGGATTATATATCATCAGTGCGAATCATTACCTCGAATGATTGAAAAATCCTCCACATACTTAAATGAATTGCAGAGAATTTTATCTCATATGTCTGACCCTGCATACATCTAGGGGGAGTATATTTCATCATCGATCCAAGTAACGCATATTCACTCTTGTTCGATCTGCTTTTCGCTTATCTATCTTCACTTTGATGATTATCTGTTTTGTCAACAACCATCCAAAAAGGGGGAGATTGTTGGTGCAATGATAGGCCCCTTATGTTTTTGGAGTTTGTTGACATAAACATTATGGGACTTATGTGTTTGCTAGTGCACACAGAGTAACAGGTCCTTGATGTATCGAGGAGTTTGATGAAAACAACGAAGATAATCTCCCTGCACTGCAGTGAAGGTTATCACCGAAGATTATGATGACAAGAGTTACCCCTCGAAATTTGCTGAAGTGAAGCAATTGGTTCGGTGTCTGTCCGAGGAAAATGACCGTGTTCGAGGAGATTGAAGACGAAGTGAAGTCGTAGCATTTATTTTGTTGTTCTTCTTCTCTTTATTGAGTCATAAGACCACCGTACTATTAAGAGGGGTGTAGCATTCAAAACTTTGATTCTCTGATGCTAAACCCAAATCCTATGAAAGTTACGAGAGAAATCTCTTTGTGTTCCAAGCAAATACTTAACAGCTAGAGACTGTGATCTTCTTTGCTGCGAGAGATTTGACTCAGACCGAGGAGTTAGCATTACTCGTTCTCAAGTAATGTTACCGTTGCTCCAAAATCCGCCCGTTGTGAACGTGTCGGTTGGCCATTGGCTGGACCGCGTGTCCAAAATGGTCATTCCCTATCTGGGAAGACTGCGGCTATAAATAGCCACCCCGCGTCGGCTTTGTCCGGTGGCTGCTCCGTTTGATTCTAAGAAGATTGTTGAGCAACCTCCTCTCTAAGCGATTTGAGTTTAAAATCCACCGAGAGAAAAATCCCTAGAGCCGAAGAATTAGATAGTGGTTCAGCATCACTAGAATCTAAGTCCAGTACGCTCCACCTATTACTCTTGAGAGCTGCAAACTCTCTAGACGGTTAGGTGTCAATTTCTTCATAGACCAAGAGTGATTGTGGTTCTCGAAGAAGAAGTCTGTAAAGGTTCGAAGATCGCCTTCAAGTATCTACCATGAGTGATCGGCATTGGTTAACGAACCAATTGTCGAGGAGAATAGGGTGAAGAGAGTTCATCTTCCGTGTTAAGTCATAGCCCCTCCAACCAGACGTAGTCCTTGTGCAGAAGGACGAACTGGTCGAACAAATACCTTGTCGCCATCGAGCATCACCAGTTATCTTTGTTACCCATGTTTACCTTCGATGCATTTTCATTCGTGTGATTTGTATCAATGCATAACTTAGTTTCCTTTCGGTGCTTAGTTTTAGTTTGCTGTAGTTTGTTTTTCATTCGTTCCGCTGCTGGGTTCCGAGAGTTTTGAGTTTTTCGAAGAAAATTTAAAACTCCCATTCACCCCCTCCCCCTCTGGTAGACATACTTCGTTCCTACAGATAACCCACAAGTATAGGGGATCGTTTGTAGCCTTTTTTGATAAACAAGAGTGTTGAACCCAACGACGAGCTAAAGGTAGAACAAATATTCCCTCATGTTCTATTGACCACCGATACAACTCTACGCACGCTTTAACGTTTGCTTTACCTAGAACAAGTATGAAACTATTTTGTAGGTATGATGCTAGAACTACTTTGCAAGAATAAAACTGCGAATGAATTGCGAGAATATAAAATTTAGTTGTTTAGTAGAAAGGTTTTTGTCACACAAGAAAGTTATTTGTCCCTGGGTGATCGATAACTAAACCGGTAATCATTATTGCAATTGTATATGAGGGAGAGGCATGAGCTAACATACTTTCCGTACTTGGATCATATGCACTTATGTTTGGAACTCTAGCAAGCATCCTCAACTACCAAAGAACATTAAGGTAAAAACCAACCACAGCATTAAGTATCAAGTCCTCTTTATCCCATATGCAACAACCCCCTTACTCGGGTGTAAGCTTCTGTCACTGTAGCCACCCACCATAAGCGAATCATGAATGTATTGCAACACCCTACAGTGGGGATCCCTTACATTTGTGTGACATGGAGGGCACCATAGGACAGCACCAAAATAAAATATACAACTCAAACCAATCATGATCATCAATCAACCCGTAGGACAAAACAGATCTACTCAAACACCATAGGATAACCACATATCATTGGATAATAATATATAGTGTTGAGCACCATGTTTAAGTAGAGAATTTCAGCGGGAATAGAGAGGTTACACCGCTGCATAGAGGGGGAGAAAGTTGGTGTTGACGGTAGCAGGGTTGTTGATGTAGATCGCCATCATGATCCTTGCCCCGGTGGCACTCCGGCGCCACCGGGAGAGAGGGGGAGAGAGCCCCCCTCCTCCTTCTTCTTCTTCTTCCTTGGCCTACCCCTAGATGGGAGGAGAGTTCCCCCTCTAGTCCATGGCCTCCATGGTGGCAGAGGGGCGAGAGCCCCTCCTAGATTGGATCTATCTCTCTGTTCTCTTCTGTTTCGCGTTCCTGTTTTCTGGCCTTTCACCATTTCTTAAATATCCGGCGATCCGTAACTCCGATTGCGCTGAGATTTTAACACGATTTTTTTCCGGATATAAGCTTCCTTGCACCCGAAGTAGAGCCCCAACCGACTTACGGGGTTCCCACAAGGCACCACTATGCGCCAAGGGGAGGTCGCGCCCTGGTGTCTTGTGGAGGCCGTGGGCCTTCGTTTGTGTTGATTCCACCTCCCAAAAATCACATATATTCCAAAATAATTCTCCATAAATTTTATCGTGTTTGGACTTTGTTTGATATGGATATTCTGTGAAACAAAAAACATGCAACAAACAGGAACTGGCACTGGGCACTGGATCAATATGTTAGTCCCAAAAATAATATAAAATGTTGCCAAAAGTATGTAAAAGTTGTAGAATATTGGCATGAAACAATAAAAAATTATAGATACGCCGAAGACGTATCAACATCCCCAAGCTTAATTCATGCTCGTCCTTGAGTAGGTAAATGATAAAAAAGATAATTTTTGATGTGGAATGCTAGCTAACATAATCTTGATCATATATCTAATCATGGCATGAATATTAAGACACGAGTGATTCAAAGCAATAGTCTATAATTTGACATAAAGACATCAATACTCAGGCATCCCAACAAAGAATCATGTCTTTCAAAATATCAATGCCAAAGAACGCTATCCCTACAAAATCATATAGCCTTGTCATGCTCCATCTTCTTAACACAAAGTATTTATCATGCACAACCCAGATGAAAAGCCGAGCAATTGGTTCATACTTTTTAACGCGCTTCAGCTTTTTCAACCCCCACACAATACATGAGCGCAAGCCATGGATATAGCACTATGGGTGGAATAGAATATGATGATAGGGGTAAACATAGAGAAGACAAAAAGGTAAGAACTCACATCAACGCGGCTAATCAACGGGCTATGGAGATGCCCATCAATTGATATCAATGCGAGGAGTAGGGATTGCCATGCAACGGATGCTCTAAGAGTTATAAGTGTATGAAAGCTCAATATGAAAACTAAGTGGGTGTGCATCCAACTTGCTTGCTCATGAAGACCTCGGGCATTTGAGGAAGCCCATCATAGGAATATACAAGCCAAGTTCTATAATAAAAAATTCCCACTAGTATATGAAAGTGACTACATAGGAGACTCTCTTCATGAAAAACATGGTGCTACCCTGAAGCACAAGTGTGGAACTAGCATGCCCCTTCTCTCTTTTTCTCTCTTTTTTTTTTCTTTTTTTCTTTTCCTTTTTTCTTTTTTTTTATCTTTTATCTTTTTTTTAATATTTTGTCCGAAGTCTCATCCCGTCTTGTGGGGGAATCATAGTCTCCATCATCCATTCCTCACTGGGACATGCTCTAATAATGAATAATGATGATGATCACACTTCTATTTACTTACAACTCAATATTACAACTCGATACCTAGAACAAAGTATGACTCTATATCAATGCCTCTGGCAATGTACCATGATGTGCAATGATCTAGCATAGCAAGGATATCAAAAAACAGACAAGCCATGGAAATATCATGCTAGCTATATTACGATCATGCAAAGCAATATGACAATGAATGCATATGATGATGATGGAAGTTGCATGGCAATATATCTCGGAATGGCTATGGAAATGCCATAATAGGTAGGTATGGTGGCTGTTTTGAGGAAGATATAATAAGACTTATGTGTGATAGAGCGTATCATATCACGGGGTTTGGATGCACCTGCGAAGTTTGCACCACATATCGAGGTGAGAAAGGGCAATGCACGGTACCGTAGAGGCTAGCAAATTGCAGAAAGGTAAGAGTGCGTATAATCCATGGACTCACATTAGTCATATAGAACTCACATACTTATTGCAATAGTTTATTAGCCCTCGAAGCAAAGTAATACTATGGATCCCCTCGGGGGATAGATTGGTAGGAAAATACCATCGCTCGTCCCCGACCGCCACTCATAAGGAAGACAATCAATAATAAATCATGCTCCAACTTCATAGAATAACGAGAGACTATACGTGCATGCTTCGTGAATCACAAACTTTAACACCAATATTCCAACTAACTACAACCATTTACTAGTACCTCCCACATATTATCATCTCTATATCGCAAAACTATTGCAAGGAATCAAACATATCATATTCAGTGATCCACAAGTTTTATGTAGGATTTCATGACTAACCATGCAAATGACCAATTCCTGTTGACTCTCTAAATAGATATAAGTGAAGCAAGAGAGTTTAATTCTTTCTACAAAAGACCATGCTCTAATAAATATAAGTGAAGTAAAAGATAATTCTATAAATAACAATTTTCTATGTGAAGAGAAACAGATAATCCAAACTTCAAATGATATAAGTGAAGCACATGAAGCATTCTATAAAGCCATACTCAAAAGATATAAGTGAAGTGCAAAGAGCATTCTATAAATCAACCAAGGACTATCTCATACCATCATGGTTCATAAAAGAAAGGGAAAAATAAACACAAAAGACACTCCAAGATTTATGCATATCACATGAACGAAACGAAAACCGAAACATACCGATACTTGTTGAAGAAAGATGGGATGCCTTCCGGGGCATCCCCAATCTTAGATGCTTGAGTCTCCTTGGATATTTAATTGGGGTGCCTTGGGCATCCCCAAGCTTGAACTCTTGCCTCTCCTCCTTCTCCTCATATAAAGACCTCCTCGATCTTTGAACACTTCACCCACACAAAACTTAACAGAAACCTTCGTGAGATCCGTTAGTATAATAAAGCAAATCACTACTTTAAGTACTGTTGCAAACCCATTAATATTTTATTTTTGAATTATACCTATTGTATACTAAATTCTCCATGGCTTATACACTCGCTAAGATCCATAGTTCCATCAAAACAAGCAAAACAATGCATCCAAAACAGAATCTATCAAAAACAGGACATTCTGGAGCAATCTGAACTTTGACTATACTTCTGTAAATCCAAAAATTCTAAAAAATTAGGAAAAAATAATTTTTTTGCATAGCAGTACTGTGCGAAAAATTCAGAAACTTTTGACATTCCAGTAAAAAATGTAAATTCACGCACTACAGCCAAAGTTTCTGTTTTTACACCGCACATACCAACAAGCAATCTAATCATCCTAAAGGCAAATCTTGGCACATTATTTTTATAATACAATGGATTTGTACAAGGGGATAATTATTTTTGTTGAAAATTTTCTGTAATCGATATTCACAAAGTTTCCATGGGCATGAACAAAGTTCAAGGACGTCCCCCACTTCAACGGTGTTCGTCTTTCTCACTTTCACTTTTCTCTTTGAAAAGTTTTAGGTTCCCCTCTATATTTTTTTGTCTTTAAACTTTGTAAAAGCACACAACAGTAGTAAATGACTCTCTAAAACTTCCAAGTTGTCTCCCTGGCAGCGCTTTCTTTAAAGCCATTAAGCTAGGCATAAAGTGCTCAAGTAATTGATCCACCCGGATCCCAAGGTATATCAAAGCCAATTTAAATTAGCAATGATTTGTAATTTAGTAGTGAGCAGAAAGCAACATATATCATGCAATAATGAAGTCTAACTCTCTTCCTATGCATCGTCATGTCATAAAAGAACAATTCATGCACATCAAGTAAAGGCCAATACATAGCATAAGCAGTTTCTTGCAATTTTATCGTATTGGAAACATAGAGAGGTGAAGATGTAGTTCCTCTCTCATAATATTACAAGTAGGAGCAGCAAGCACATGCATATTATATTCATCAAAATCATCGTGTGCAACGGTAAAAGGCAACCCATCAATATAATCCTTAATAAGAGCAAACTTCTCCGATATAGTGTAGTTGGGAGAATTCAAAAGGATAATAGGACTATCATGTGTGGGTGCAATAGCAAGAATTTCATGTTTAACAAAAGGAACTATAGCAAGTTCATCTCCATAAGCATAATTCAAATTGGCATCATGGCCACAAGCATAGCAAGCATCAATTTCATCAAAAGGGGATATTTCAAACGAATCAACGGGATCATAATAATCATCATAACATTCATCCTTCGGACAACACGAAGGGAAATTAAACAATGTATGAGTTGAAGAGTTACTCTCATTTGAAGGTGGGCACGGGTAGCTAATCCCCTCTTCCTCCTTTTGTTCTTCACTCACCTCATTATCTTTTTCATCTAATGAGCTCATAGTTTCATCAATTTCTTCTTCCATGGATTCCTGCAAAATGTTAGTCTCTTCTTGGACAGCGGAGACCTTCTCAATCAATACATTAATATCGGAATTGTATTTATAATTCTCATAGCAATATTTAAGTATAGAAAGATTTTCAGGTCTATAAACAGCATCATCATAATCTTCATACTTTTCAAACAGAGATTCAATTTCATAAGCACCCTTAAAAGCAACAAATTCTTCTATTCATTCCACATCATAGTAATCATATCTACCATTAGCATAAGAAGCCAAGGTTTCATTATCATTAAATTCACATGAAAAGGGAAGGTGTTTAGCCTTCATCCTAGAGCAACAAGTAATATCATATCTCAAGCATAGATCCCAGCATACCAATGCAACATTTCAATTTGATCCCATAACAGTTTCCCTTTTTGAGTGAAGCGATAATCCCTAAGGTATTCACGTTGATCCAACGTGTCTCCTATTATCAAGTTGAATGGGGTTTTCTCAGGCTTATCAAAGTAGTGTGTAATATTTTTCATATGACGAGCATCGAGGGTTTTAGGAGGTTCCCCATCTCTCTGAGTAGCAAGTAAAACTTTTTTTTGGGTATTTCATGTTCCATATCCATAAATAAAGATAGAGAACAACTTAGAATAGAAAATAAAAACTACTTAGTGGTAAAGCAAACAAGCACACACGAGAATATTCACCCCACGCTATTCCTCCCCGGCAACGGCGCCAGAAAAAGGTCTTGATAACCCAAAAGTATAGGGGATCATTTGTAGCCTTTTTCAATAAATAAGAGTGTCGAACCCAACGAGGAGCTAAAGGTAGAACAAATATTCCATCAAGTTCTATCAACCACCGATACAACTCTACACACACTTTAACATTTGCTTTACCTAGAACAAGTATGAAACTATTTTGTAGGTATGATGCTAGAACTACTTTGCAAGAATAAAACTACGAATAAATTGCGATAATAAAAAATTTAGTTGTTTAGTAGAAAGGTTTTTGTCACACAAGAAAGTTATTTGTCCCTAGGTGATCGATAACTAAACCGGTAATCATTATTACAATTTTATATGAGGGAGAGTCATGAGCTAACATACTTTCCATACTTGGATCATATGCACTTATGATTGGAACTCTTGCAAGCATCCGCAACTACCAAAAATCATTAAGGTAAAACCCAACCATAGCATTAAGTATCAAGTCCTATTTATCCCAAACGCAACAACCCCCTTACTCAGGTCTAAGCTTCTGTCACTATAGCCACCCAACATAAGCGAATCATGAACATATTGCAACACCCTATAGCAGGGATCCCTCATGTTTGCGCAACACGGAGGGCACCATAGGATAGCACCAAAATAAATATACAACTCAAACCAATCATGATCATCAATCAACCCGTAGGACAAAACAGATCTACTCAAACATCATAGGATAACCACATATCATTTGATAATAATATATAGTGTTGATCACCATGTTTAAGTAGAGAATTGCATTGGGAATAGAGAGGTTACACTGCTTCATAGAGGGGGAGAAAGTTGGTGTTGACTGTAGCAAGGTTGTTGATGTAGATCGCCGTCACGATCCTTGCCCCGGCGGCACTCCGGCGCCACTGAGAGAGAGAGGGGGAGAGAGCCCTCCTTCTTCTTCTTCTTCCTTGGCCTCCCCTCTAGATGGGAGGAGAGTTCCCCCTCTGGTCCATGGCCTCCATGGTGGCGGAGGGGTGAGAGCCCCTCCTAGATTGGATCTATCTTTCTGTTCTCTTCTGTTTCGCGTTCCTGTTTTCTGGCCTTTCATCGTTTCTTAAATAGCTGGCGATCCGTAACTCCGATTGCGCTGAGATTTTAACATGATTTTTTTTCGGATATAAGATTCCTTGCACGCGAAGTAGAGCCCCAACCGACTTACGGGGTGCCCACAAGGCACCACCGCGCACCAGGGGAAGGCCGCGCCCTGGTGTCTTGTGGAGGCCGTGGGCCTCCGTTTGCGTTGATTCCTGACAACCCACAATTATAGGGATCAATTGTATCCTTTCTCGATAAGTAAGAGTGTCAAACCCAACGAGGAACTAAAGGTAGGATTTGTATTCCCTTCAAGTTCTATCGACCACCGATACAACTCTACGCGCACTTAACGTTCGCTTTACCAAGAACAAGTATGAAACTAGAAGTACTTTGTAGGTGTAAAGGGATAGGTTTGCAAGATAATAAAGAACACACAAATAAAAGCTAGGGGCTGTTTAGATAAAGAAACAACTAAGTTAGTTTTAGTAGAGAGCTTTTTGTCACAAGAAAGTTATTTGTCCATAGGCCATCAATAACTAGACCGGTAATCATTATTGCAATTTTATATGAGGGAGAGGCATAAGCTAACATACTTTCTCTACTTGGATCATATGCACTTATGATTGGAACTCTAGCAAGCATCCGCAACTACTAAAGATTATTAAGGTAAAACCCAACCATAGCATTAAAGTATCAAGTCCTCTTTACTCCCATACGCAAACAACCTACTTACTCGGGTTTTTGCTTCTGTCACTCACGCGACCCACCATAAGCGAATCATGAACATATTGCAAACCCTAAAGCGGGGATCCCTCACGCTTGCGCGACACGGAGAGCACCATAGGACAGTGTGGCGCCCCCGGCTCGATCGTACACTAATCATGCACGCAAACGTGTACGATCAAGATCAGGGACTCACGGGAAGATATCACAACACAACTCTAAAACATAAATAAGTCATACAAGCATCATAATACAAGCCAGGGGCCACGAGGGCTCGAATACAAATGCTCGATCATAGACGAGTCAGCGGAAGCAACAATATCTGAGTACAGACATAAGTTAAACAAGGTGCCATAAGATGGCTAGCACAAACAGGGATACAACAGATCGAATAGGCGCAGGGCCTCCTGCCTGGGATCCTCCTAACTACTCCTGGTCGTCGGCGTCCTGGACGTAGTAGTAGGCTCCGTCCTGGTGGTAGTAGTCGTCGTAGGTGGCGTCTGGCTCCTGGGCTCCAACATCTGGTTGCGACAACCAGCAAGAAGGGAAAGGGGGAAAGGAGGGGGAAAGCAACCGTGAGTACTCATCCAAAGTACTCGCAAGCAAGGATCTATACTACATATGCATGGTATATGTGTAAAGAGGCAATATCGGTGGACTGAACTGCAGAATGCCAGAATAAGAGGGGGATAGCTAGTCCTGTCGAAGACTACGCTTCTGGCAGCCTCCATCTTGAAGCAATAGAAGAGATTAGTTGGAAGTTAACCAAACAACAACGTATAGCATAATCCTACCCGTCGATCCTCTCGTCGCCACCATGCGAGAGAGCGACCACCGGGTTATATCTGTCACTTGTAAGGGTGTGTTTTATTAAGTATCCATTTCTAGTTGTCATGAGGTCAGAATACAACTCCGGGTCGTCCTTTTACCGAGGGACACGGCTATTTGAATAGATAAACTTCCCTGCAGGGGTGCACCACATATTCCCCAACACGCTCGATCCCCTTTGGCCGGACACACTTTCCTGGGTCATGCCCGGCCTCGGAAGATCCACACGTCGCAGCCCTACCTAGGCTCAACAGAGAGGTCAGCACGCCGGACTAATCCTAGGCACTCTGGGGTCTGGGCCCATCGCCCAGTGCGCTCCTGCACGTTGCGTACGCGGCCGCGAGCAGACCTAGCAACCCACACGATCACGGCGGTTACGTTAGCGCGGTCCAACACGGCGCGCGCCGCTCAGTCGCTGACGTCAAGAAGGCTTCAGCTGATACCACGACGCCGGGATACCCATAACTACTCCCGCGTAGTTGGTTAGTGCGTATAGGCCAGTGGCCAGACTCAGATCAAATATCCAATCTCGTTAAGCGTGTTATTATGAAGTAAACGCGAACGCCGACCAGGGCTTGGCCCACCTGTCTCCTAGGTGGTCTCAACCTGCCCTGTCGCTCCGCCACAAAGATCCACTCAAAGGGCCGTTGGGACAAAGGTCCTTTCAGCTCCCAATCCGTGAATCACTCGCGGGTACTCTTCGAGCCGACCCGACTTTAGTCACCATTTGTATAGTATGTATATATGTATAGTTTAACCCGTGATCACCTCCCGAGTGATCACGGCCCGATAGTATAGCAAGGCAGACTGACAAGAATGCAGGGCCAATGATGATAAACTAGCATCCTACACTAGGCATTTAGGATTGCAGGTAAGGTATCAACAGATGTAGCAACAGTGTCAGGCTATGCATCAGACTAGGATTAACGGAAAGCAGTAACATGCTACACTACTCTAATGCAAGCAGTATAGAGGAGAATAGGCGATATCTGGTGATCAAGTGGGGGGGGCTTGCCTGGTTGCTCTGGCAAGTAGGGGTCGTCAACAACGTAGTCGGTCGAGGCACCAGCAGCTGCGTCGGTCTCGTAGTCTACCGAAGAGAAGAGGGGGAAGAAACAGTAAACACACGGCAATAATGCAACAGGGATGCATGACATGTCTAAATGATATGCCGGGGTGATATACAGCCTAACTAAGCGATTTAGTTAATTTAGGAATTTATTCGGATTTATTTAATTAAAGTTGGACACTATTCATTTATCGAAATCGGTCTAATTGTTCAACGTTCTCATAGCTGCGGGCGTCTGACGGAGATACCGAGGGCGTATCCGGGTTCGTATCGTCGTTCTGAGCAAGTTTCATGTATAAAATATTTTCATCGGAGTTACGGTTTAAAAGATATGATTTTCTAAAGTTTTTATTAATTTCTGAAATTTTAATTAATTATTTAATTCAACATTATCCGAAACAGTGCTGCGATGATGTCAGCATGACATCATGCTGATGTCAGCAGGCGCCCTGACAGGGTGGGTCCCACCTGTCATAGACTGTTAAATTAATTAGGGTTAACTAATTATATTACTGTTTAATTAACACTAATTAGTTAGTTAAATTAACCTAATCAGGATTAATTAACTAATTAATTAATTATTTTTATTATTTTTATTTTTATTTTTATTTCCTTTTTATTAAAACGTTCTGGGGCTGGGCCCCACATGTCAATGGGCCAGGGGGACTTAACGGGCGCTGGGTACGGGTAACGGGCGGGCGAACCCGCTCGAACGGGCACGGGCGATGGGGCGCGCCAGGGCGCCATCGCCGGTCGCGGGAGATGGCCGCGAGGGTGCGCGGCCGGCGGCCACGGCGCGGCTGGAGCCGCGGGGGGGGGAGGACCGGTGGCCGGAGGCGGCGTAGAGGGGCGAGGTGGGACTGGCGGCAGAGGTAGGCGAGGGTGAGGCGCAGGCAGCGCGCGGGGTAGTGAGTAGGGGCCGGCGAGGCAGAGAGGCCTCAGCGGGGCGAGGCGCTGGGCGCGGTGACCGCTGGGCGACGGGCACGGCCGGACGGCGCGGCGCATGGCCAGGGCACGGCCCGACCGCGGTGAGCGCGGGGCCGGAGCGCGCGAGGCGTGGTCACGGCCGGAGCGGAGCAACGGTGGGCGCGGCGGGAGCGCGGCAGGCGAGCGAGAGAGGAGGACCGGGGGCCTCACCGAGGGAGCGTAGGGACGGGGCAGTGGAGCGCGAGGAGGAAGACGGGGACGACGGCGGAGAGGAGAAGCAGGCCGGCGGGGGAGCGCTCCGGCGACGGCGTCCAACGGCAATGGCAACGGGGCGGCGTCGGGCGGCAGGGTCGGGGCGTCGCGGCGACCTCCACCTCTCGATCCCGATCCAATCGGGGGAGAGGGGGGGATATATCGGGAGAGGGGGGAAGTGGGGGGTGGCTGGTTAGGGTTTCCCCCCCCATGGGGATAAGGCAGGGGATGGGGCTGGGCCGGCCAGTTGGGCCAGGTGGGTCGGCCAGCTGGGCCGCCTGGCCCAGTTGGCCAGGGGGGCCTTTTCTTTTCTTTTGTTTTTCTGTTTCTTTTCCCTTTTCTTTATTCTCTTTTCTCTACTGTTAAATGTTTAGGCCCCAAATGGTTTTTGTAAAAAGTGTGACCTATTTCATAAATACCAGTGCATTATTCCTTAACACCTAAAATTAGTTTGGACAAAACATAATTCCATATTTATTTCAGATTTAATAAATGGTTATTAAATATTATCTTTATCCACTGTTTGAGGTTGTTCGAGTCACTTATCCAATTCCAATGATGTTGGTTTCAATTTTAGAATAGCCTCTGGAATATTTGTTATTTATCTGACATTTTAGTTTCTATGTTGGACAACTTTTATATTCCACTTTCATTTAAATTTGAATTTGGCTTAGGAGTTGAAATGCAATATGATGCTAATGATGATTATGCACTATTAATCATGATGACATGGCCTCATCAAAAGGGTGATCACTGTAGCTTAATACAGGGGGTGTTACACCCTCTGCGATGTACGTTTCGCCGAAAGCTTATCAGACGTCACGATTCACCGTGCGGGCTGATCGTCGGGATTGGGCTGGATACTTCACTGGCGAGTTCAGTGTCGCGCCTGCACCCCGGCCAGCCACGCAACGCGCAGGGTGCCCAGGGCGATGGCCCGAGACCCCTGGGTGCATAGGTTAGTCCGGCGTGCTGACCTCTCTGCTGAGCCTAGGTAGAGCGCTGCTTCGTGTTGATCTTCCGAGGACGGGCATTACCCAGCAAGTATGTCCGGCCAGAGTTGATCGAGCGTGTTGGGTAACAGTAGTGCACCCCTGCAGGGATGAATCTTCTATCGATAGCCGGTCCTACGGTAAAGGACGCTCAGTTTGTGTATCCCGATCTACTACTTAAACTGGATACTTATTACATAATTGAAGCTTCGGGATTACTTTCTCGCTGGGAGTCGAGGAAGGATCTTTGAGCTGTACTTCAACATGTTTGCTAAATAAAATGCTATTCTACTCTCTTCTACTGCTGCAAGATGATGGCTTTGAGAAGATGTTTGAAGATGCTAGTCTTCGATAGGACTAGGCCTTTCTCTCTATTCTGGCATTTCTGCAGCCCAGTCCACATATACAGCCTTTTCTCCATTGATAATGTTGCATATGTAGTATAGATCCTTGCTTGCTGAGTACTTCGGATGAGTACTCACGGTTGCTTTATTTTCTCTTTTCCCCCATATACCCCACCTTGATGATACACCAGACGATGGAGTCCAGGAGCCAGACGCCACCACCGGAGCCTACTACCAGGCGGGTCCAGAGGGCACGTACTACTGGATCGAGCCAGCTGACCAGGAGTAGGATCGGAGGCTCCCAGGCAGGAGGCCAACGCCTTTCGATCTAGTGTCGCTGTTTGTGCTAGCCTTCTTAAGGCATAACTTGTCTAACTATGTCTGTACCCAGATATTATTTGTATGACTGACTTATGTATTCGGATCTTCGGATCCCTGGTCTGTAATATTGTGGACCTCCGTTTATTTGTGTTTAGAGTTGTGTTGTGATATCTTCCCATGAGTCCCTGGGTTTGATCGTACACGTTTGCGTGTATGATTAGTGTACGATTGAACCGGGGGCGTCACAAGTTGGTATCAGAGCCGACTGCCTGTAGGAAGCCCCCCTCCAAATTCCTTGGCCGAAGTTGAGTCTAGAAACCGAGAAACTAATTTACTAACTTGGCTGTGTGGCTTACGGGCCCACGTCGCCAACTGGGTGGTATTAGGATCTTTTATTCCTCGTCTATACTCTGGGACTCTAATATCTCTTCTATTCGGGTTAAATAAAATTTTACTAACGCCGACACTTAGGATCTCGTAAATCCCGTCTACCCGGAGATCTGGATATCTGTGCGATTTCCCTGTCGTTGATCTGATTAGTCTGATAATCATTTTCCTTTCCATTGTTTTGTTTAACCTTTCTCTCCGAGTTGTGTTAAACTTCTCGTTGTCATTTGACAAATCTGAATTTCCTCTGTTTCAGATGGACCGTTTGTTTCCACCGCGTCCTACGACACAGCTTGTGCTTCGCACTTGGGCTCGTAATACCCCTGGGTTTCCAGCTGTCCTGATCGCTCTCATGACCAGACTTGGCTACCGCTGGTACCCTGAGTACATGGTTTACGAGGATTACCGCGAGTTTAATCAGGAGCAGTACCATGCTGATGTTCGTATCTATGATCGGCAGAATGACTCAGACACCGAGCTGCACCTTTTCCACGGTATCGGCGTGACGATTGAGATGGCAGTACATGATGCCGCCTACTCTGCTGTCGCACGTCTTCGAGGACAGTTCAGTGATATCTTGGATGACTCTGAGTTCCGATACATTCCGTATGCCCCTGCTGGAGATGCTACCGGATACTACACAGCTATCTGTGCCCCGTACGAGCCTCGCCGATATGACCACCGCGTTCTGATTCAGTGCACCCAGGCTCTGGATCGCACTGTTCGGGCTCTTGCCGTCGAGTTGGTTGCCACTCGAGCACGTCTTTACGATGCTATGACGCAGTTGATGCCCGCTGTTCGTGCAGGGATACATCCGGAGCACATCCTTTACCCGCGCAGGACTCAGATGTATGCTGGTATTGACTGGCCTGCTGTTGGAGGTCACACACCTACACGTGGACCTCTTCTTACAGTTCGAGACCGGGTTCTGCATCAGAGTGCACATGGAGCACAGGATCCTTCCGCGACGAATATTCGTCGTCCGCACTCGCAGTTACCCCGTTACAGTGGTTTTCTCCGACGTTGATGTAGCCTTTGCTATGTCTCGTTGTGTACTTCCTTACCACGTGCCTGCGCGCCGCCTAGTATGTCTAGCTTTTAATTTGCGCTGTTATGCTGTCCGCATGTACCTGACTTTGTGTATGGATCTGTATGTCTTAATCGACTACTGTTATGTATCTATTACACTGCTTAAGGTATTGTCGTGTTACATCATACTTGTCGCTAAACACTCGCAATTGCTTTTACTAAACTACCCCCTGTTGATACGTAGCAGGATGGTTAGACCAGGTGGTCGTGGTCATGGTCGTGCCCCTGAACGTCCACCACCGCCAGACTATATGGCAGCTATGATGCAACAGTTCGAGCTTAACCGCCAGTTCATGGTTGGAGTCATGGCTCAGTTTCCGCATCAGAACAACCAGAACCAGAACCCAGCTTCAGTAACTTTGACAGAGTTTACGCGACTCAACCCAACGCAGTTTCGCAACTCTGACAAGCCCCTGGATGCCGATGACTGGCTCCGCGACATCACTCACGAGGTGGAGTCTGCTAATGTCGCCCCCGCCAACTTTGTCACCTTCGCGGCCTTTTTCTTAAAGGGCCCCGCTGCTCAATGGTGGGACACACACAAGCATACTCTGCCTGTTGGAACAGTCATCACTTGGTATGAGTTCCAGGCTGCTGTCCGTACACGTTACATCCCTCAAGCAATTATGGAACGCATGAAGACCCAGTTCCGCAACCTCACCCAGGGCAATAAAACCGTCGAAGCTTATCAGCGGGAATTTCTTGATCTCTCCCGCTATGCTGAAGAAGACATCGCCACAGATGCTCGCAGACAGGAGAAGTTCCGTAATGGACTACACCCTGACCTCAAGCTTGCACTAGCTGCTCAAGACATCAATGACTTCTCAACTCTAGTGAACAAGGCTATTCTCGTTGAGACCGCTCAGATGGAACACAAGGACTCGCAGAAGCGCTATCGTGATGCTGGCTCATCTTCGGGCTCAGCACCGAAGCGTAGAGTTTGGATTCCCAACAACGCGTTCCGTCCCAATACCTCTGCGCCAAAGAACAATGCTGCACTACGTCTGCCTCCTCCACCACCGAGGCCGTCAAAGGCTCAAGCTATTCAGAACAATGCCCCTCTTCGTCCTGAAGATGGTTTGTGTTTCAAGTGGCGCAAACCAGGCCACCAGGCTAAAGACTGCCGCCAGACTCAGAATCAGTTAGATTTTCCTCGTGCTGGCCGTGGATATGGCCGTGGCAACAATCAGACCCGCAACTATAATACTGGGTCTGCTTCACGTGGTCGTGGTCAAGCTTACAACATTGACATTGAAGAAGTCCAGGATCAACCTGCTACTGTGATGGGTACCCTTCTTGTTAACTCAGTACCTGCTTCTGTATTATTTGATTCAGGAGCATCGCATTCATTCATGTCTGAAGCATTTGCATTATCTCATGACATTGCATTCGAAAAGATGAACCTGCCAATAGTTGTCCGTACCCCTGGAGGCCAATGTCAAACCACTATGATGGCACATAATGTCCCTGTTGAAATCGAGGAATTTGAATTCCTAGCTTCCCCTATTATCCTGAAGTCTTCCACCATAGACCTCATACTCGGAATGGATTGGTTGAAAGCTCACATTGCTTCGATCAATTGTGCCACAAAAATTATCCAACTTCTTCACCCCTCCGATGAGATAGTGAACTACACTGCCCGAATTACTCGAGACGCTGAAGCTGAGATATATGTTATGAATGTAGGAGATATGCCCTAGAGGAAATAATAAATGTTATTAATTATCTCCCTGTTCATAATTAAGTTTATATTCCATGCTATAACTGCTATGGTTCCCGAGCCCGTATATCCATAAAGGCTCTGGGGAAAACCCATGTGCACGTGTGGTATAATAAACGGTAAAATGTATTCCTAGTCGTGCCTCTAAGACTAGCTCAAGTGTTGCATGATGATTATGTTTTTCCAATCATGGGCATGTCTATGCCAGCAACTTTGAGGGCACAATGTCAGGAAGGACATTTGTGTTGAATCGACCCGAATTGATGTTATGCTATGAGATACATTCGTCATGAGTTAATGGTTAATAACACAGAGATGGTTAATGTTTGCATGATTCCTCAGACTATGAGAGTATCGAGTTTCTTCATGCTTGATTCATGAACTTTGGGGTTTGTTAAACGTCATCCGTAAATGGATGGCTATTACGGCGGCTTACGGGTTCATGGGAAAGTATGTCAAGTAACTTGATAGCTCAAGATTGGGATTTGCTCCTCCGACGATGGAGAGATATCTCTGGGCCCTCTCGGTGTTACGGTATCCATCATCATCTGGCCAGACACTTTGTGATTTGATCACGGGGATGCCGGAACACGGTAACGAGAAAAGAGAACAATACCGATAACGGGGTAACTAGCATAGTGGACAGGTTGTTGATCCACGGGGATGCCAACATGTCTAACCTCGGGTATTTGTAACATATCGTGAAGCAACAGGAATAGCACACGGCAACTGGAGGTTCACTCGAATATTCATTCGTGTGGGTATAGGGGTCAATATGGGTGTCCACGGCTCCGATGTTGATCATTGATCGGAAGGGGTTCCAGGTCATGTCTATACTTCACCGAACCTATAGGGTCACACGCTTAAGGGTCATCTATCTGCTGAATACTAGACAGGGAGTCTGAGAGAAAATCACCGAAAAAGTTTCGGACACCGAAAAGTTTCGGACAGCGGAAAAGTTCCGCAGAGAGAGGTCACCGCATGAGTTCCGGTGAAACTGAAAAGTTGTTTCAGAGGATACCATTAAGTCAAAATGGTTTCGGCACATGCCTGATAATTCTTGGAGGGTGCCAGAATCATTCTGGAAACTTCTGGGAATTTTCTGGAAGAAAAACCGGAAATGTTTCGGAGCTGCCGGAACCGCTTCAGATGCTTTTCGCAGATGAAAATCACTAATCTGGAATTGTTCCAGAACGCGTTGAAAATTATTTTAGTGGGTACTGGAATTGTTCTAAGCCCACATAAATATTTTCAGTTCGAACGGACGCTGAAAAATGTCGTCATGAATAGTGAAAGTGCTTTTTGGGAATTTTTATGGAAAGCACCTTTTTGGAAATTCCAAAAGGGCCTTCTAGAAGGGGAAGGAGGGCATGGCACCTCATGGGGGGGTCCCCCCCCCAAGGGTGGCCGGCCAAGGAGGTGGAGCACCATGGTGCTCCACATGGCACTCCCATATGGCATATTCCCTTTTGGAAAGGGATATTCCAAGGGCACTTTGGGGTTTTTGTGTGACAATTTTACCCCTTGGCTTGCCTATATATAGGAGTGATCTTGGCAGCCATTTCCTCATCCCTTGCTCTCATACACATGCCAAGATGTTATCTGGCTTCTCTCTCCCTCCCACGAAAAGAGTTTCGTAGAGCCGAAAGGCTGTCTGGGTTCCGGCAGGAACTAGTTCTGGACGGCGAAGCCCTGCCGGATAGCTGACACTGTATGTGTGCAACTCTGTAGAGAGGTCGTAGTTTCGATCTTAGTGCCCGAGGGGCTGTTTGAGAGTGCCTCCCGAAGGGCTGTCCAAGTGGCGGTCCGAGTTCTGTGAGTCCTCCCGAAGGGCTGTCCGAGTGACCGTTCGAGTTTCGAAGGTCCTCCCGAAGGGCTGTCCGCGACATCGTCCGGGGGACTGTTCGACCGCCTCCCGGAGGGCTGTCCGAAGGGAAGACGAGGGTATACATCCTCGCGGTTGGGAGGTTGTAAATCCTAGCTGCGGGGATCTGCACCGCCGATCGTCATCGACTTTACTTCCGCTGCGCTACGAGTCGGTAACGAAAATGATCAAACCTTGTATGCAGTCTCCATAGTGGTCCTGGGCTGGTGCGTAGGCCGGAAAATTTTCGTTTTCTGCTGCGTTACCCTACAATACCGTGAAGTGAAACAATTCTGGACATGTAGAGAGTTGCGAGCTGACTAGCAGTGATCGTCTCTTTGACGGCTAGAAAATGTGCAACTTTGGAAAGTCGGTCAATGACGACAAGAATAGCATCATTACCTTTCTGCGATTTGGGAAACCCAGTGATAAAGTCCATTTCAACATGGTCCCACTTCCATTCAGGAACAGCAATTGGTTGCAGAGTTCCGGCGGGCCTTTGATGTTCTGCTTTGACGCGACGGCAAACATCACATTCAGCAACATAGCGAGCAATGTCTTGCTTCATGTTTGACCACCAGAATCTTTGACGGATGTCTTGGTACATCTTGGTACTGCCGGGATGAATAGACAACGGAGTGTCGTGAGCTTCTTGCATGACCTCCTGAGTCATACCCAGGTTACCTTTAGAGGGGACCACTAGACGACTTTTAAAGAACAATGTGCCAGTATCATCAATAGTGAAGAACGAAGGCCTTCCTTCAGCGAGATAGCGCTTAATCTTGTGGGCTTGAGAGTCATAACCCTGCAGCGTCTTGATGGTGTCCACGAGATCTGGTTTAGCAACCAGGGTATTAAGAGAACCCTGGGAAACAACGTGGAGGTTCATTTTGTAGGAACCTTCAGGAGGGGGAGCGAGTGCTCCAGGAGGAACAATGTGGAGATTCAGCTTTCTGAATTCTTCAATAAGCGAAGGTTGAACTTCGTGAAACTGGAGGTGACTGCAATAAGACTTGCGGCTCAAGGCATCGGCCATTACATTAGCCTTGCCAGGGGTATAAGAAATACCCAAGTTAAAATCCGCTACGGTCTCCATCCATCTCTGTTGACGGAGGTTCAGGTCTGGCTGAGTGAACAGATACTTCAGACTTTGATGATCGGTGTAGATCTCGCAACGATTACCGAGAAGGTAATGTCGCCACTGTTTTAGTGCATGGATGACGGCAGCAAGCTCGAGGTCATGTACTGGGTAATTCTCTTCGTGCGGACGCAATTGACGCGAAGCATAAGCAATTACTCTGCGGTCTTGCATTAGGACACCGCCTAATCCTTGACGGGAAGCATCACAATAGATGACAAAATCCTTCTGGGAATCAGGAGGGGCAAGCACTGGGGCAGAAGTCAGCTTGTCTTTGTGCGTCTGGAAACTTTCCTGACACTTTTCCGTCCAATCGAACTTGACGCCTTTATGAAGCAGGTTAGTCAGGGGCTTGGCGATCTTGGAGAAGTTCTCGACAAATCGACGGCAATAGCTGGCGAGTCCGAGAAAACTTCGAACTTGCTTGACGTTCTTTGGAGGAGCCCAATCAAGAATAGCCTGAACTCGCTCGGGGTTGACGGCAATACCATCCTTGGAGATGACATGCCCAAGGTATGTTACTTCGGGAAGCCAGAATTCACACTTGGAAAACTTAGCATATAGTTGATGCTCTCGAAGTTTCTCCAGAACAAGTCGAAGATGTTCAGCATGTTCCTCTTTGTTCTTGGAGTATACTAGGATATCATCCAAGTAAACCACGACGAACTTGTCAAGGTATTCCATGAATATATAATTCATCAGGCGGGAGAATGTGGCGGGAGCATTGGTTAAGCCGAATGACATGACAGTGTACTCATATGAGCCATATCGAGTAACGAAGGCGGTCTTTGGGATATCCTCTTCACGAACACGGATCTGGTGGTAACCCAACCTTAAGTCGAGTTTAGAGAACACTAATGAACCCGCCAGTTGATCATACAGATCGTTTATCCGAGGAAGGGGATATTTGTTCTGGACGGTTGCTTGGTTAATAGGACGGTAATCTTGGACCAATCGGTTTGATCCATCCTTCTTCCTGACAAAGAGAGAAGGTGCTCCCCAAGCGGAGGAACTTGGGCGAATGAAACCCTTACGAAGTGAAGCGTCGATTTCCTCCTTAAGTTCAAGGAGTTCATGCGGCGGCATCTTGTAGGGTCGCTTGGCGATAGGAGTGGTGCCTGGTTTCAAGTCGATGACAAATTCGACAGCTCGAGCAGGGGGTATCCCTGGGAGTTCTTCTGGGAAAACACCTTGGAATTCGCGAACAACTGGAATGTTCTCGATGCCTTCAAGTGGTGATGCGTTTAACGCATTCAAGGCATAAAGTCTCGCCTCGGCATTTTGGATGATTTGAGCCTGGTAGCTTATTATTTCATCGAAGGGTGTAGAAGATGGACGATCTTCGTGGCGCAAAAACTATAGAAGCAGTATGCGCTTTCAACCAATCCATTCCGAGAATGAGGTCGATACTACAAGACTTGTATATGAAAGGGGAGGCATGAAAACTCCAGCCCTTCAATTTCAACGGTGACGTCGTTGCTACCCATGAGGTTTGACTTGACCCCGGGGGTGTGTATTACTATTGCAGTGTTCATGACCCTCACATTTAATGTCGTGTTTGTATGCAAATTCTTCGGACATGAATGAATGTCGATGCTCCCGAATCAAATAAACACAAGCTGGTACTGAATTAACAAGGAGAGTACCTCACACGGTGGCAAGGCTGGTCCTGAGCTTCTTTGAAATCGGTGTGTGTTGGCCTGAATACGCCCATAAGTCTTGGCATTGTTTGTTGCGAGGCTGATTGGTTTCTACGGCCAGTGCAGAAGTGCCAGTTGGTTCTGGTTCTGAATGCAGTTCCTGGAAAAAGGACCTGGCTGCCCACACTTGTAGCACGACATCATTGGATTAGGAGCAGGGAGCTCGGGTGGTGGAGCTGGAAGTCCTCTGGCTGCCTAGGTGTGGGAGCCAGCGCGGTGCAGTTATAGGCTGTCCATCTCAATCGTCACGCCTAATCCGTGAAAAAATGTGTAGCTCGTGTCCTGAGTTTGTCTGCTGATCATAAATCCGAACTTCAGCATATTACTGTTCCTGGTTGAACTCGCGGTAAAACCTCATACAACCAAGTACTGGGTACCAACGGTAGCCAAGTCTGGTCATGAGAGCGATCAGGACAGCTGGAAACCCAGGGGTATTACGAGCCCAGTGCGAAGCACAAGCTGTGTCGTGACGCGTGTGGAAACAAACGGTCCATCTGAAACAGAGGAAATTTAGGTTTGTCAAACACAATAAGAGGTTTAACACAACTCGGAAGAGAAAGGTTAACAAAACACATGGAAAGGAAATGATTGATCAGACTAATCAATCAACACAGGGAAATCGCCAACAATAATCCAGCTCTCCCGGGTAGACAGAATTTACGAGATCCTAAGTGTCGGCGTTAGTAAACTTCATTTAACCCGAGTAGAAGAGAGATCAGAGTCCCAGAGTATAGACGAGGATAAAGATCCTAAACCACCACCAGTTGGCAATGTGGGCCCGTAAGCCACACAGCCAAGTTAGTAAAACGGTTTTCTTTGTCTAGACTCAACTTCGGCCAAGGAATTGGAAGGGGGATCCTACAGGCAGTCGGCTCTGATACCAACTTGTGGCGCCCCCGGCTCGATCGTACACTAATCAGCACGCAAACGTTTACGATCAAGATCAGGACTCACGGGAAGATATCACAACACAACTCTAACATAAATAAGTCATACAAGCATCATAATACACCAGGGGCCACGAGGGCTCGAATAAAAATGCCGATCATAGACAGTCGCGGAAGCAACAATATCTGAGTACAGACATAAGTTTAACAAGGTGCCAATATGGCTAGCACAAACAGGGATACAACAGATCGAATAGGCGCAGGGCCTCCGGCCTGGGATCCTCCTAACTACTCCTGGTCGTCGGCGTCCTGGACGTAGTATAGGCCCGTCCTGGTGTAGTAGTCGTCGTAGGTGGCGTGCTGGGCTCCTGGCTCCAACACTTGGTTGCGAAACCGCAAGAAGGGAAAGGGGGAAAAGGAGGGGAAAGCAACCGTGAGTACTCATCCAAAGTACTCGCAAGCAAGGATCTATACTACATATCATGGTATTGTGTAAAGAGGCAATATCGGTGGACTGAACTCGCAGAATGCCAGAATAAAAGGGGGATGCTAGTCCTGTCGACAGACTACGCTTCTGGCAGCCTCCATCTTGAAGCATAGAAGAGAGTAGTTGGAAGTTAACCAAGCAACAACGTATAGCATAATCCTACCCGTCGATCCTCTCTCGCGCCACCATGCGAGAGAGCGACCACCGGGTTATATCTGTCACTTGTAGGTGTGTTTTTATTAGTATCCATTTCTAGTTGTCATGAGGTCGGAATACAACTCCGGGTCGTCCCTTTCCGAGGGACAACGGCTATTCGAATAGATAAAACTTCCCTGCAGGGGTGACCCATATCCCCAACACGACTTCGTCCCCTTTGGCCGGACACACTTTGCCTGGGTCATGCCCGGCCCTCGGAAGATCCACACGTCGCAGCCCCACCTAGGCTCAACAGAGAGTCACACGCCGGACTATCCTAGCACTCTGGGGTCTGGCCCATCGCCCAGTCTCTCCTGTCACGTTGCGTACGCGGCCGCGAGCAGACCTAGCAACCCACACGATCACGGCGGTTCGTTTAGCCCGGTCCAACACGGCGCGCGCCGCTCAGGTCTCTGACGTCAAGAAGGCTCATGTATACCACGACGCCGGGATACCCATAACTACTCCCGCGTAGTTGGTTAGTGCGTATAGGCCAGTGGCCAGACTCAGATCAAATATCCAATCTCGTTAAGCGTGTTATTATGAAGTACACGCAACGCCGACCAGGCTTGGCCCAACCTTCTCCTAGGTGGTCTCAACCTGCCCTGTCGCTCCCCACAAAGATCCCTCAAAGGGCCGTTGGGACAAGTCCTTTCAGCCCCCAATCCGTGAATCATCTCGCGGGTTACTCTTCGAGCCGACCGACTTTAGTCACCATCTGTATAGTATGCATATATGTATAGTATAACACCCGTGATCACCTCCCATGATCACGGCCCGATAGTATAGCAAGGCAGACTGACAAGAATGCAGGGCCAATGATGATAACTAGCATCCTCCACTAGGCATTTAGGATTGCAGGTAAGGTATCAACAACATTAGCAACAATGACAGCTATCAGCAGAATAGTAGTTAACCGAAAGCAGTATCATGCTACACTACTCTAATGCAACAGTATAAGGATGTGCGAATACTGGATCACCCGGGGCCGGAGGCGGCTTCCTGGTCCCTCTCATTAGCGCGCCTCCCGTACCAACACGGTGGTTCGTCGGGTGGCACTGCAGCTGATCGGCTCGTCAGTCGACCGAAGAGAGCGGTTGAGACAGTACACCAAACAACGATATTCGGCCTCCTTGCCCTCGGCACACCCCAATTACGATCACTCTTGCACTTCTTGTTGTCCCGGTCTCTATCCGCACGGCATACGACCTGAGATACAACCGCATGGGGAGGCCAACCAGTACACATTCATCTAGCTATCTGCAACAGGGATGCATACGTCACAGTACTGCACCCTGGTGAGAGTATCGACATGCGCCGCCTTACCTTCAGTGACGCATCATGTTTCGACTGCTGTAATGTTTAGAGCATTATATCGGCCTCATCCATTTTGATAAAGTCTGCCTCCTAGTTCCGCGTTTTATGCGCATCTGTCATAATTGGTTCAACGTTCTCACAGCTGTACTGCTTGCGGGTCTCTGACGGGAATCGAGGAGTAGTCGTTGTAACTTCGTATCGTCGTTCTGCTAATTTTCATGTATCCGAATGTATTTTCATCTGGATTTTACCACAAAGGCCCTCGATTCCCACGACGCGCCTCAATACCCTCTGGTTACCTACCCCCTGACGTCCGCCCATCTGTTGTGTTTTTAGCCTATTTATGCGTATTGATTTTCTAAGTTTTTATATATTAATTTCTGAAATTTTAATTATTTTTATTCACACAGTATGCCGAAACGTAATTGCATACGTCCCACCCGTCGCACCATTGCATTTGACTGAGTAGCAGACCCTCTTCTTTGCTGCCCCGTTCTACACACTGGCTCACTAGCCCACAAGTCTTCCGTCTGCACAGTCTTCCTGCTCGCTAGGCCCCTGGCCGGCTCTATTAAGTTTCATTCTACTGCAGTTCTGCCGGGGCGGTACGTTTCGCTCGCACTCGCGCCCCGCAGTCAGTATCACCCACGCTATCGCCGGTCGACCCACTCTATCCTGGTCCGTCTCGACCCCCGCCACCGGCCCTCTGTCCGGCTCTTCGGCTAACTCCCGAGATCGATGCGCTCAGCACCGAAGTCACGTTCCACTCCCCGCCTCGCCCTGCTCAGTCTCCCATATTCTGCGCCTCGCCTCCGCGGCCCGTATGGCCCAATCTGCCCTGGGTGCCGACCGTTGGGCGGGGAACCGCGGCCGGTCTGTTAGGTCCGGCCCCGTGGCCGCTGAGTCGCCTGGGCATCGACGGGTTAATTATAGAGTAAATTAATTATTATTATTTTAATTATGTATTTGGTTTCTAGTTCCCTTAAACTGTTTCTTGGACGGGCCCACTTCGTCAAGTCACAAGGGTGCGGGCCCCACTGCAGTGGCCCAGGGGCGGGCATGTCCGGGGCGTGCCCCCTTTCGGGCCGACCATGTCCGTGCCAAGTGGACGCACGGCGGTCGGCGGGCCGCGGGCGCCGCGAGCACACCGGGGCCGGAGGCGGTGCGGCCGCGGTGGCTGGAGCGGCCGCGGGCGGCAGCGCGGTGGCTGGGCGGCGCGGGCTGCGGTCCGCGCGGAGGCCGAAGCGGGGGGGGCCTGAGCGTGCGTTGGCGGCGAGGAGCGACGCGGGCGCGCGAGCGAGGGCAGTTGGCGGCGCGCGCGCGCTGCGGGCAGAGCGGGCGGCTAGGCTGCGGTGCGCGCTGTGAAACGCGCGGTCGCAGCATGATAGGGGGGATAGGCCCTAGGCCTCACCGGGATCCGTTAGGACGGGGCTCGGGGGTCGGGTGGTCGACGGGACGACGCGATGGGAGCAGGCCGGCGGGGGACAAGGCGGCACGTAGCACGATGCAAACCGCGAGGGAGAGCTCCGGGCGGTGGCCGTCGTGCGGCTATTGCGAGGTCAAATCGTCGTTCGGGTTCTCGTCGGGCGAGCTGCGTCGTGGAGCCGGCGCCGCGATGGGAGAGCTGGATCCGAGCGGCTGCGTCAACGTCACGCGATGAGCGGCGCGGTCGCTCCCCGTACCATGGTGACGTTGCGTATCCCTCGTATCCCGATCCCGATCGGATCGGAGTTGGGGCTGACGAGGGTGTAGGCTGCGACGGGGCTGCGTCGGCGAGCGTGCGTCCGACGCGAGGCGGACGGGATCGTGCCTGCGCGCCCGATCCCAGATGGGGGGGGTGAGAGGAGAAGATCTCGAATGGTGGAGGGAGGGATCGGTGTTAGGTGTAGGGTTTGGTTGCCGGGTGGGGGTTGGCCGTGCTAAGTGGTGCCGGCTGGGCCGGCCTGGCGGCCCGGTGGCTTGCTGGGCCGAGGCCAGTCGGGGGGGGGGGGGTGTTGCTCTCTTTTTTCTGTTCTTTTCTGTTTCTTTTTTCTCTACTGTTAAATGTTTAGGCCTCAAATGGTTTTTGTAAAAAGTGTGACCTATTTCATAAATACCAGTGCATTATTCCTTAACACCTAAAATTAGTTTGGACAAAACATAATTCCATATTTATTTCAGATTTAATAAATGGTTATTAAATATTATCTTCATCCACTGTTCGAGGTTGTTCGAGTCACTTATCCAATTCCAATGATGTTGGTTTCAATTTTAGAATAGCCTCTGGAATATTTGTTATTTATCTGACATTTTAATTTCTATGTTGGACAACTTTTATATCCCACTTTCATTTAAATTTGAATTTGACTTAGGAGTTGAAATGCAACATGATGCTAATGATGATTATGCACTATTAATCATGATGACATGGCCTCATCAAAAGGGTGATCTCTGTAGCTTAATACAGGGGGTGTTACAGACAGCACCAATAATAAAACATACAACTCAAACCAATCATGATCATCAATCAACCCATAGGACAAAATGGATCTAGTCAAACATCATAGGATAGCCATACATCATTGGGAAATTATATATAGCGTTGAGCACCATGTTTAAGTACAGATTACAATGGGTAAAAGAGAGGTTACACCGCTGCATAGAGGGGGAGAGAGTTGGTGATGACGGCGGCAAAGTTGTTGGTGTAGATCGCCGTCATGATGATGGCCCCGGCGGCATTCCGGCGCCACCGGGAGAGAGCAGGAGAGAGCCCCCTCCTTCTTATTCTTCCTTGACCTCCCCCCCTAGATGGGAGGAGGGTTTCCCTTCTGGTCCATGGCCTCCATGGCGGCGGAGGGGCAGGAGCCCCTCCAAGATTGGATCTCTCTCTCTGTTCTCTTCTGTTTCTGCGTTCCTGTTTTCTGGCCTTTCACCGTTTCTTAAATTCCCGGAGATCCGTACTCCGATTGGGCTAAAATTTTAACATGATTTTTATCCGGATATAACCTTCCTTGGGGCCGAAGGACACCTCCAACCGACCTACGGGGTGGCCACAAGCCTGCCAGGCATGCCCTGGGTAGGGGGCGCGCCCCTAGGACTTGTGGGCCCCTCGGGCATCGTCTCGCGTTGATTCTGGTTCCCAAAGATCACATATATTCCAAAATAATTCTCCGTAAATTTTTATCGCGTTTGGACTTTGTTTGATGTGGGTATTCTGCGAAACAAAAAACATGCAACAAACAGGAACTGGCACTGGGCACTGAATCAATATTTTAGTCCCAAAAATAATATAAAATGTTACCAAAAGTATGTGAAAGTTGTAGAATATTGGCATGAAGCAATCAAAAATTGTAGATACGACGGAGATGTATCAGTATCCCCAAGCTTAATTCCTGCTCGTCCTCGAGTAGGTTAATGATAAAAAAGATAATTTTTGATGTGGAGTGCTACCTAGCATAATCTTGATCACATAATCTAATCATGGCAAGGATATTAAGACACGAGTGATTCAAAGAAATAGTCCATAGTTTGACATAAAGACATAAATACTCAGGCATCCCAACAAACAATCATGTCTTTCAAAATATCATTGCTAAAGCATGTTATCCCTACAAAATCATATAGCCTTGTCATGCTCCATCTTCTCAACACAAAGTATTTATCATGCACAACCCCGATGACAAGCCGAGCAATTGGTTCATACTTTTCAACTGCACTATGGGTGGAATAGAATGCGGTGGTAGGGATCAATAGGAGAAGGAAGAAAGTCTCGCATTAACTAGGCGGATCAACGGGCTATGGAGATGCCCATCAATCGATATCAATGCGAGGAGTATGGATTGCTATGCAACGGATGCACTAATAGCTATAAGTGTATGAAAGCTCAAACTGAAAACTAAGTGGGTGTGCATCCAACTTGCTTGCTCATGAAGACCTCGGGCATTTAAGGAAGCCCATCATCGGAATATACAAGCCAAGTTGTATAATGAAAAATTCCCACTAGTATATGAAAGTGACAACATAGGAGACTCTCTATATGAAAATCATGGTGCTACTCTGAAGCACAAGTGTGGTAAAGGATAGTAGCATTGCCCCTTCTCTCTTTTTCTCTCATATTTTTTTATTTTCTCTTATTTTCTCTTTTTTTGTTGGGCTCTTTTTGGCCTCTTTTTTTTCGTCCGGAGTCTCATCCCGACTTGTGGGGGAATCATAGTCTCCATCATCATTTCCTCACTAGGATAATGCTCTGATAATTATGATCATCACACTTTTATTTACTTACAACTCGATATTACAACTAGATAAAACTAATACATGATGACTCTATATGAATGCCTCTGGCAGTGTACCAGGATGTGCAATGATCTAGCATAGCAAAGATATCACAAAACGGACAAGCCATGAAAATATCATGCTAGCTATCTTACGATCATGCAAAGCAATATGACAATGAATGCTCAAGTCATGCATATGATGATGATGGAAGTTGCATGGCAATATATCTCGGAATGGCTATGGAAATGCCATAATAGGTAGGTACGGTGGTTGTTTTGAGGAAGATATAATGAGGCTTATGTGTGATAAAGCGTATCATATCACGGGGTTTGGATGCACCGGCGAAGTTTGCACCAACTCTCGAAGTGAGAAAGGGCAATGCATGGTACTGAAGAGGCTAGCAAATTGCGGAAAGGTGAGAGTGCGTATAATCCATGGACTCACATTAGTCATAAAGAACTCACATACTTATTGCGAAAGTTTATTGGCCCTCGAAGCAAAGTACTACTACTCATGCCCCTAGGGGGATAGATTGCTATGAAAAGACCATCGCTCGTCCCCGACCGCCACTCATAAGGAAGACAATCAATAATAAATCATGCTCCAATATCATTGCATAACGAGAGACCATACGTGCATGCTTCGGGAATCACAAACCTTAACACCCATATTCTTACTAAACCAAAATCATTCACTAGTACCTCCCACATATTACCATATCTATATCGCAAAACTATTGCAAGGAATCAAACATATCATATTCAGTGATCTACAAGTTTTATGCAGGATTTTATGACTAACCATGTGAATGACCAATTCCTGTTGAATCTCTAAACAGATATAAGTGAAGCAAGGCAGTTTAATTCTTTCTACAAAAGATTTGCCCATGCTCTAACAAATATAAGTGAAGCAAAAGAGCATTCTATAAATGGCGGTTTTCTATGCATAGAGAAATAGGCAATCCCAACTTCAAATGATATAAGTGAAGCACATGAAGCATTCTATAAAGCCATGCTCAAAAGATATAAGTGAAGTGCATGAAGCATTCTATAAATCAACCAAGGACTATCTCATACCAACAAGGTGCATTACTAAAAGAAAAATAAAAGGCACACGACGCTCCAAGAATTTACGCATATCATGTGACGAATAAAAATATAGCTCCAAGTAAAATTACCGATAGTCGTTAGAAGAAATAGGGGATGCCCCAAGCTTAGTTGCTTGGGAGTCCTTGAATATTACCTTGGGGTGCCTCGGGCATCCCCAAGCTTAGGCTCTTGCCACTCCTTATTCCTTCATCCATCGTGGTCTCACCCAAAACTTGAAAACTTCAATCACACAAAACTTAACAAAACCCTCGTGAGATCCGTTAGTATAATAAAGCAAATCACTACTTTAAGTATTGTTGCAAACCCATTCATATTTTATTTTTGCATTATAACTACTGTACTCTAACTTCACCATGGCTTATATCACCGATACAATCCATAGATTCATCAAAACACGCAAAACAATGCATCAAAAACAGAATATGTCAAAACAGGAAAGTCTGTAGTAATATGAATATTGACCATGCTTATGTAACTCCAAAAATTCTGAAAATTTAGGACAAAATAAAAAATCTGCAGAGCAGTACCGTGTAAAAATTTCAGAAACTTTTGACATTCCAGTAAAAAATGTGAATTCACGCACTACAGCCAAAGTTTCTGTTTTTGCACTGCACAAACCAAACAAGCAATCTAATCATCCTAAAGGCAAATCTTGGCACATTATTTTTATAATATAATGGATTTATACAAGGGGATAATTATTTTTGTTGAAAATTTTATGTAATTCAAGATTTTAAAAGTTTCCATGGGCATGAACAAAGTTCAAGGAGCTCCCCCACTTCAACAGTGCTCGTCTTTCTTATTTTCACTTTTCTTTTTGAAAAAGTTTTAGGTTCCCCTCTATATTTTTCCGTTTTAAAACTTTATAAAATCACTCAACATAATAAAATAACTCTCTAAAACTTCCGGGTTGTCTCCCTGGCAGCGCTTTCTTTAGCCATTAAGCTAGGCATAAAGTGCTCAAGTAATTGATCCACCCGGATCCCAAGGTATATCAAAGCTAGTTTGAATTAACAATGATTTGTAATTTAGTAGTGAGCAACATATATCATGCAATGACAAAGTCTAACTCTCTTCCTATGCATCGGCATGTTATAAAAGAACAATTCATGAATACATAGCATGAGCAGTTTCTTGCAATTTTATCGTATTGGAAACATAGAGAGGCGGAGATGTAGTTCCTCTCTCATAATAATTGCAAATAGGAGAAGCAAGCACATGCATATTATATTCCTCAAAATCATCATGTGTAGTAGTAAAATGCAACCCTTGAATATAATCCTTAATAAGCGCAAACTTCTCCGATATAGTGTAGTTGGGAGAATTCAAATAGATAATAGGACTATCATGTGTGGGTGCAATAGTGACAATTTCATTCTTAACATAAGGAACCATAGCAAGTTCATATCCATAAGCATAATTCAAATTGGCATCATGGCCACAAGCATATCAAGCATCAATTACATCAAAAAGGGATATTTTAAATGAATCCAAGGGGTCATAGCAATCATCATAGCATTCATCCTTCGGTAAGCACGAAGGGAGATTTTTTTTACTATAAACAGTAGGGTAAATCCCCACTGCAACTTTTATTATAAAGAGAAAAGAGCACAAAGGTCTCAAGTACACTACTGGGCTTGAGATAAGCCCAAGGGAACAAGGAAAAGAAAAGAAAAAGGACAGAAGAAAAAAAAACTAAACTAAACTAACCTAAACTAAACAAGAGGAACAAAAAAAGGAGAAAAAGATTACAGGGTGCTATCAACCCAAGCCAGGAAAGAGGATGCATGCTTCTTTTTTATTATGTGCTTCAGCCACTTAAGTTCTTCAAAGTAAATAGCTTTCCAGCCCTGGAAGGAAGGTTGGATATGTTCAAAGATCTTGTTGTTGCGTGAGATCCAGATGGCCCATGAACCCAAAATAATGATATCCATGAAGAAAGCTACATGTAATTTCTCTTTTAGGTCTTCAAAGGCTTCCAGGACAAATAAGCTTGGAGTTCTTGTTGGGCATATGAAATTCCAACATTGTTGAGCAAAGGGACATCCCCAAAAAAGGTGATAGAGTGTTTCCTCCTGCTGACAATTTAGTGTAGCACAATTGTAGTCATCCAACGCAAAAGTCTTTCTTCTGAGCAAATTTCTTGTGTTAAGCCTATCATGTAGGAGCATCCAGAAAAAAACTTTGTGTTTTGGCTGGCAGGAACTTTTCCAGAGCCAAATAAAATGCTGAGGGACCTGTTTAAATCCAATCAAGGCCCTGTAAGCTTTTGTTGAAGAATAGAACTCATTACCCCAAATATAGCTCCAAGTGTCATTCATTTCTATAAATTCTGAGTGCTTGACTTCCAGACAAATGGCTTCCATATGAAGGAATTTCTTATGAGCTTGTGTAGACAGTAGAAGGTGGAACATGTCCTCAATATATTCAGCATTAATTACTTGATGAACACTTTCCTGAGGTTTAATCACAAAGGTGAATAAATGTGGGAATTGTGTTTTCAGAATATTGGTATGCCAGAGGTCTTCCCAAAACAGAGCACTTTTGCCATCTCCAACATTGCATCTTGCAATAGCCTTGTATTGATCAATGAGTGCTAAATTTGATCTCCACCAGAAAGATCCCACCTGTTGGTCTCCTGGAATGTGACCATTAGAATAATAAGTTTCCCATATGAGATTGACCCAAGGAATATCATGTTTGTTGACGAATTTATGCAGATTTTTCATGAGAAGGGCTTTGTTTTGAACATAGATATCCATGATTCCCAATCCACCCTGGTCTTTAGGTCTACACACTGTACTCCAAGCCACCAGTGCTGGCCTTCTGTCCTCCAGGTCAGGGCTCCTCCATAAACAATGCCTTAGATATTTGATAATTTGCTTTTTAATAGTGATTGGGATATCTAGGCAGCACATGAAAAAGATGGGAAGTGAAGCCATCACTAATTTGACCAGCAAGATTTTGCCAGCCTGTGTCATGAAAGTAGCAAGCCCAGCCAATCTTTTGGCCACTTTTGAAACTATAGGGAAGCATTGTTCCACTGTGGGTTTTAGTAGACCCAGGGGTAGACCTAAGTAGGTGAAGGGAAATTGTCCTCTGGCACAATTCATAGTGTTGGTGAAAATTTGGACCCTATCTTCTTCAATATTGATTGGAACCAAGAAGGATTTAGCATAGTTAACCTTCAAGCCAGTGGCAGAGGCAAATGAGTTGAGAAGGGCTTTGAGGCATATGAGTTGTCAGGCATTGGCTGGCATCAAAACTAAGGTATCATCTACATATTGAATCACAGGGAAATCAGGGCAGGAATTGACTTGCAAGGGAGCAGAGAGAATACCAAGATTCATGGCCTTATTGAGAATAGATTGCAGAAAGTTAGCTGCCAGCACAAACAGCAGTGGGGAGAGAGGATCTCCTTGCCTAACACCTCTCAAACAATAAAATTTCTTTCCAGGGACTCCATTAAGTAGAACTGCAGAAGTTGCTGAATTAAAAAGAGCTTGCATCCAATTAATCCACTTTTCTCCAAAACCTTTGGCTCTGAGGATGTCAATGATAACTTGGTGTTCAACTGTATCAAAAGCTTTTTCAAAATCAAGTTTTAGCACCAAAATTTCTTCACCTTTCTTGTAGCATTGGTGAATATACTCATAAGCCCAACCCAAGCAGTCTTGAATAACTCTGTCTTTAAGGAAGCCATATTGATTAACATGAATCATTTGAAGGATCACTTTCTGCAGTCTGTTTGCAAAAAGCTTGGTAATAATTTATGAGTTGAAGAGTTACTCTCATTAGAAGGTGGGCACGGGTAGCTAATCCGCTCTTCCACCTTTTGTTCTTCGCTTTCCACGTCATCTTTTTCATCTAATGAGCTCACAGTGTCATCAATTTCTTCTTCCATAGTTTCCTGCAAAATATTAGTCTCTTCTTGGACAGCGGAGACTTTCTCAATAAACTCATCAATATCTGCATTATATTCATAATTCTCGTAGCAATATTTATGTATAGCATAATTTTCAGGTCTGTAAACAGCATCATCATAATTTTCACACTTTTCAAACAAAGATTCAATTCATAAGCACCCTTAAAAGCAACAAATTCTTCTATTCATTCCACGTCATAGTAATCATATATACCATTAGCATAAGAAGCCAATGTTTCATTATCATTAAATTTACATGAGAAGGGAAGGTGTGGAGCCTTCACCCTAGAGCAACAAGTATAATCATATCTCAAGCATAGATCCTGAGCATACCAATGCAACATATGAATTTGATCCCACAAGAGTTTCCCTTTTTGAGTCAAGCGATAATCCCTAAATTATTCACGTTGATCCAACGTGTCTCCCATTATCAAGTTGAATGGGGTTTTCTCAGGATTATCAAAGTAGTGTTCAATATTTTTCACATAACGAGCATCGAGGGTTTTAGGAGGTTCCCCATCTCTATGAGTAGCAAGTACACCTATTCTTTTTGGTATTTCGTGTTCCATATCCATAACTAAAGATAGAGAACAACTTAGAACAGAAAATAAAAACTACTTAGTGATAAAGCAAACAAGCACACACGAGAATATTCACCCCACGCTATTGCTCCCCGGCAACGGCGCCAGAAAAAGGTCTTGATAACCCACAAGTATAGGGGATCAATTGTAGCCTTTCTCGATAAGTAAGAGTGTCGAACCCAACGAGGAGCTAAATGTAGGATTTGTATTCCCTTCAAGTTCTATCGACCACCGATACAACTCAACGCGCACTTAACGTTCGCTTTACCTAGAACAAGTATGAAACTAGAAGTACTTTGTAGGTGTAAAGGGATAGGTTACAAGATAATAAAGAACACATAAATAAAAGCTAGGGGCTGTTTAGATAAAGAAACAACTAAGTTAGTTTTAGTAGAGAGCTTTTTGTCACAAGAAAGTTATTTGTTCCTAGGCAACCGATAACTAGACCAGTAATCATTATTGCAATTTTATATGAAGAAGAGGCATAAGCTAACATACTTTCTCTACGTGGATCATATGCACTTATGATTGGAACTCTAGCAAGCATCCGCAACTACTAAAGATCATTAAAGTAAAACCCAACCATAGCATTAAAGTATCAAGTCCTCTTGACTCCCATACGCAAACAACCTACTTACTCGGGTTTGTGCTTCTGTCACTCACGCCACCCACCATAAGCGAATCATGAACATATTGCAAACCCTACAGCGGGGATCCCTCACGCTTGCGCGACACGGAGAGCACCATAGGACAGCACCAATAATAAAACATACAACTCAAACCAATCATGATCATCAATCACCCATAGGACAAAACGGATCTACTCAAACATCATAGGATAGCCATACATCATTGGGAAATAATATATAGCGTTGAGCACCATGTTTAAGTAGAGATTACAGCGGGTAAAAGAGAGGTTACACTGCTGCATAGAGGGGAAGAGAGTTGGTGATGATGGCGGCGAAGTTGTTGGTGTAGATCGTCGTCACGATGATGGCCTCGGCGGCATTCCGGTGGCACCGGAAGAGAGAGCCCCCCTTCTTCTTCTTCTTCTTCTTCTTCTTCTTCTTCTTCTTCTTCTTCTTCTTCTTCTTCTTCTTCCTTGACCTCCCCCCCCCCCCCTAGATGGGAGGAGGGTTTCCCCTCTAGTCCATGGCCTCCATGGCGGCGGAGGGGCTAGAGCCCCTCCGAGATTGGATCTCTCTCTCTGTTCTCTTCTGTTTCTGCGTTCCTGTTTTCTGGCCTTTCACCGTTTTTTAAATTTCCGGAGATCCGTAACTCCGATTGGGCTGAAATTTTAACACGATTTTTATCTGGATATAAGCTTCCTTGCGGCCGAAGGACACCTCCAACCGACCTATGGGGTGGCCACAAGCCTGTCAGGCGTGCCTTGGGTAGGGGGGCACGCCCTAGGGCTTGTGGGCCCCTCGGGCATCGTCTCGCGTTGATTCTGCTTCCCAAAAATCACATATATTCCAAAATAATTCTCCGTAAAGTTTTATCACATTTGGGCTTCGTTGGATGTGGGTATTCTGCGAAACAAAAAACATGCAACAAACAGGAACTGGCACTGGGCACTGGATCAATATGTTAGTCCCAAAAATAATATAAAATGTTGCCAAAAGTATATGAAAGTTGTAGAATTTTGGCATGAAGCAATCAAAAATTGTAGATATGACGGAGACGTATCAATTCCACCTCCCAAAAATCACATATATTCCAAAATAATTCTCCGTAAATATTTATCGCGTTTGGACTTTGTTTGATATGGATATTTTGTGAAACAAAAAAATACAACAAACAGGAACTGGCACTGGGCACTGGATCAATATGTTAGTCCCAAAAATAATATAAAATGTTGCCAAAAGTATGTAAAAGTTGTAGAATATTGGCATGAAACAATAAAAAATTATAGATACGACGGAGATGTATCAAATACCAACAAGGCCTATGCGTGTGGCCGCACCCTGCGGCCGAAATGTTTGAAAATTCTCCTCTTTTCTCGGATAATGTATGAAAGCGCGCAAAGAGACACACAAATGATGTTGCTAACACCCACATGTAGTTGCGGGGCGGTTTTGATATCTATACATATATGCACTAAATGCATGGTAAATGCAAAAAGTGGCTCAAATATAGCAAACGAGGCCTGAAATGTGCTAGAAAAATCAAACCTAGGGTACAATGGTGATTGCTTATCGTGGAAAAAAATTCGAGGCGAAACGATGAACTCACGTCTTCATTCAAACAAAAATATGATGTTAGTTGATGTAAATGTTTTCAAATAGCACACGGTTCATTCATGAAAGCCATGTGCCTACTAAACCATGGCCGATGCCCCCTACTGCCCGTGCGTTGTGAGTCGTGCATTCTGATTGGCCAAAACCCAAACTGCACGGATCGTACGTCTGGACCGTTGGATGCTCCCAGATCGAACGGCAATCCTCATCCCTTTCATCAGCACATGCAGTTACGGCTAGGATTTGATTTATATGCCAAAATTCACGGTAAATGCAAAAAATGGCTTAAATATAGCAAACGAGACCTGAAATGCGCCAGAAAATCAAACCTGTGTGTCGGTGTCAAAATCGGCAGACCTCGGGGTAGGGGGTCCCGAGTTGTGGATCTTCGGATAGATGGTAACAGGAACAGGGAGACAATGTTTACCCGGGTTCCAGCCCTCTTGATGGAGGTAAAACCCTACATCCTGCTCTTATTTATATTAATGGAGATGTATCAAGTACATAGTTGATCTACCCCGAGATCGTATGTTATAGTCTAACACTAGGGCTAGGAGAATGATATTGCGTTGATATCCCCTCTACAGGCTAAACCCTATTGCTTATATACATGCCAGGGAGGGTGTCTAGGGTTACAAGGTCGGCATCTAGGAACAAGGCGACAGGAGAAATCTTGGAGTAGACGTCAAGTCTTCGGTGATGGTAGTCTTGATCACGCCTCCTGCGTACGGCCTCCGGAATCCATCTTGATCACGAATGAGGGCCCGCCGGCCCAAGCGAGTAGATGGGCCAACTTTGTTACTACCCCCTAATATAGGTGAGGGTGTCTGGGATTATGGGGTCCTCGGGTTGCCGGTCTATCTCTCATGGGCCGGACAGGTGGGCCACTCTGTAACTAATACTAGAAGGCCGAGCTATAAGGCGACTCCGTGTTCAGGAAGGAAACCTCTGAAGCCTTGGTGTGTCCTCCAAGTCAAGATGGAAGAATCGTCATGTTTATTCCCTGATGGTAATCGACCGTGTGTAGCCCTAGGTACCCCTGGTGTCTATATAAACCAGAGGGTTTAGTCCGTAGAGGCTAGAAGAACCATCATCCTACTCATCTAGGGTTTAGTTCATCCGATCTCGTGGTAGATCAACTCTATAATCCTCATATACACATCAATACAATCAAGCATGACGTAGGGTTTTACCTCTTCGAGACGGCCCGAACCTGGGTAAATACTGTCCCTGTGTTTCCTATTCCCCATTGATTCAAGATCCACAGCTCGGGACCCCATACCCGTGATCCGCCGGTTTTGGCACCGACATTGGTGCTTTCATTGAGAGTTCCGCTATGGGATCGCCAAAGGATCGATTGCTCACCTAGTCATCTGCGACAGCATCCACAACAGGGACGTCTTTGTCCCCGGATAGATTTTTGCGTTTGGCAGCATCGTGGTGCATGCTGATCCGACCGACCATCTTGGCCAGGTCGAAAGTTTCACCCCCGGACAGGAGATCAGGTTCGGGAACCTAGAGTTCATCACTGATCCCTGAGGAGATCTTACTCTGACAAGGTTCTCAACTCCACTTGAAGGGCCTACAAACCCCGAGGTTTTGTCTTGAGGCATGGTGAGCTCTGCTACAGGGGTTGCCTCCGCATGGGATCTGGACTCGAGCTCGGATCCGGTCGACACCCCTATACCCGCTTCGGCCGAACTCTGCCCCGGCGGGGTCTCGAACCCCCCGAAGCAGCAATACTGCAGATTGATTCCGAATACTCCAGGAATATGGACCCGACAGATATCTCATCATTAAATGAGTTACTCGGCCAAATCCAAGTGCTACTTCTTGAGCTTGCGTTGATTTTTCCCTTGAAGAGGAAAGGGTGATGCAGCAAAGTAGAGATAAGTATTTCCCTCAGTTAAGAACCAAGGTATCAATCCTGTAGGAGGCACAAGCAAGTCTCCAATCTATGCACCTGCACAAACTAACAAACACTTGCACACAACGCGAAAAAGGGGTTGTCAATCTGTAACACCCCATGTATTAAGCTACAAAGATCACCCTTTTGATTATGCCAAGTCATCATGATCAACAGTGCTTAATCATCATTAGTAACATATCCCTTGTCAAATTCAAATTCAAATGGAAATTCAAAACTAAAAGTGGAAAATAAAAGTTGTTCAACATAGAAACTAAAATGTTCAATAAATAACAAATATTATAGAGACAATTCTAAAATTATATTCAACATATACTAAATAACTTATGTGACTCTTAACAACCACAAAACAGAGTTATTTAATACCTTTTTATTTAAATAAAATCCATATGAAAACATTTGGCCCCAAAGCTATTTTCTACCAGGGTTGGATATTGCACTGATATTATATGGGCAAGTGCCATATTTTACAAAAGTCATTTGGAGTAAAAACAAAAGACAAAATAGAAAAGAAAAACTGAAAACTGAAAAAGAAAAGAAGAAAAGGAAAAGGCTCACTGTGCCTGGGCCGCAAGTGCACAGTGCGGCCCAGCCCACCCCGCTCGTCCCCCCCCCTCCTCTGTTCACCACCGCGCACCGCTGTCGTCTCGTCCGCACTCGCCGCGCCGGCCCCCCATGCCCCGCGGTCGACAACGCGTCGGCCATCCGGCGGTGCCCCGCGCGGATAAGACTGCCCCTGATCCCCCTCGCCCCCGTGGACAAACCCTAGCCGCCCCGTTCTTCCTCCCTCCCCCTCTACCTCCTCACCCGACGCCGCCATGGACTGGCCGTCGTGAAGCTCACAGCCACTGACCGTTTCTCGCCACCCGACTGTGCCCGCCTACTTCGCCACTGTCGACCGCTTCTTCTTGGAGGAGCCGTTCGAGCTGCAGACCACCCCAACCTCGCCATCGCCCCTTCTTCTACCTCGGGTCAATGCCGCTCCGCGCCATCAATCCGCTCCTCCCCGGCAACCCCGAACGCTCCCCGACAACGATGTGAGCACCACCATCAGCTCCTCTCTCTCTCTGCGCTCCGGGTTACATGCTAGCCAGCGGCTGCTGCTACCGTGCGCTGGCCTCCGCCATTGCTGCTGCGCGCGTTGCCCCGAGCTCGCCCGTTTGCCTCGGTTGCGCCAAGACCCTACTAGAGCCCGCAGGTGTCTAGTGCGCCTCCTCGTTTCTTCTGGTTCGGGCTAAAACGCCGCCCCGCGCGACCACCGAACGCCGCCGCCGCCATGGCCGGGGCTGAGCTCGATTCCGACCCGCCCCGCGCCTCTAACCACCACCAAATGGCGCGGCTTACTCTCAGGAACGCGCCGGGCCAAACCGCGCAGCGAACGGTGGCCAGAGTTGGCCGGATGGGCAACTCCGGTGGCCCCGATTAGCTCCGGCGGCTGACGCCGGTTTAGGCTGACGTGGCATCGCCATTAGGGCGCTAATCACACGATTAATTAGCCCCTGTGAGTATGACAGTGGGCCTCGCATAAATTAAACCGCTAGCTAATTAATTTGGATAGGATTAGATTTAATCCAGTGGCCCCCACACGTCAGTTTTGCCTGTGCTGACGTGGGCGTTGACCCGGCCCCACCTGTCTGTCTCACAGGACAGCTGACTAGGCAGTGCCCAGTCACTGCCAGTGTGTCCCGCGTGGGCCTAGTTGACTGGTCAGCGGGTCCGCTGACCACTGACGCAGTGCTGACATCATGATGACATCACAATTCATTTTCAGCCAATTTTAAATAATAAAAATAATTCTATAAAATCAATAAAAACTTTAGAAAATCATATCTTTTAATCCGTAACTCCGATGAAAATAATTTATATATGAAAAATGCTCAGAATTTTGAGACGGATCCGAATATGCGGTCCGTTCGTCCGCCACATGTCCCTAGCTACCCGAACACGGAACCGTTCCCCTTCGGTCATCTATCTGACAAATGTCCGGAACCGGGAAAACATTCCCGGATGAATTCCCCCTTCGCCAGTATCACCCGGCCCTGCGTTAGATCACCTCTGTCACCACGTATTGCCATGTTATGCTTTGTGCTGCACTTTTTTGCTCTGTATTTATTGTTTCCTCCCCCTCTTCTCTCTCGTTAGACCCCGACGCAGTTCCCGGTACCGACGCAGCTCCGGAGCCCGGCGCCACCGTTGACGACCTTGCCTTGCCGCAAAGCAACCAGGCAATCCCCCCCTTTGATCATCCCGATATCGCCCATTCTAATTTCTCATGCTTGCATTAGAATTGTTGCTGCTACTGCTTTACCTATTCTGATGCATAGCCTGTTTATTGTAACCTATTGTTGATAATTACCTGCATATCCTAAACTGCTTAGTATAGGCTGGGTAGAGACCTATCAGTGACCCCACTTATCCCGATTGCCCCGCTGGATTATCCAAAGACCCGATCAATGGGACTTGAAGACCAGGCCCCGACACCGCACATCACCCCCCCTAGTTGTAACGACACTGCAGCGTTACTATCAAGTGCCGAGGGTGAAACCTCTTGTAGCACTTCTGATGTTAACTCTGTAGAGTAGCTATTCGGTCGTGGTCATCGAGGGTGATTCCTCCTTCACCGCTTCCGATAACGACGCCGTCGTACAACACCTCAAGTGTGAACCCAGCGAGGGCGATTCCTCCGAGTTCACCTTGACGGATACATCAAGTAGGAATCCAACGAGGGTGATACCTCGGATTCCCCTGACGTTATGGACACACGGATACTTGGACTTTACACTGTTACTTGGATAGGCGGGTCGACCCTGAGGGGTACCCGCGTGCGCCTGAGAGGCGAATGTTGTGAAGACGGGTGCCTGTGTGGTGCCCGAGTGAGAATACGAGGCGTGGCCGGGCATTCTTGGCCCTTGCCGCAAGTCCTCGAGACGGGGCGATGGGGTCACATCTTTCGTGAGTCTTTGCTCATTACCGCACCCCCAAGGTACTAACGGTTTGGATACGTGATCTGAGTGGGCCTCTGGCCCGATAGCACTAACCACCACGTGGGCATAGTATGGGCGTTCTGCATCGTATGCATCAGCCGAAAGCTCTGTCAGACGTCCAGTTCAGCAGTGCGGCATGGAGTGATTGGCACCATTCACGACAGAGGTGGTGCTTGGATCTGAGCCATGTGCGCAACGACCCGGAGGGCGAGGGGCGATGGCCCAAGACCCCCTTGCGCTTAGGATGTAGACCGGCGGGGACCTCTCTGCTGAGCTCTAGGTAGTGCTGCGGTGTGTCGTTTGGCCGAGGCCGGGCATGACCCGAAAAAGTGTGTCCGGCCGGAGTTAAGCGAGCATGGTGGGTAAGTTGGTGCACCCCTACAGGGAAGAAAACTTCTATTGATAGCCTATCCTACGGTAACGGACACTTGGAGTTGTATCATGATTGATACAATTAGAACTGGATACTTGGATACTATGGCTCTGGGATTGCTTCTCGCAGGGAGTCGAGAAGGGATCTCCGGACGAGGTTGATGACTGTATGGCTCTGGGATTGCTTTCTCGCAGGGAGTCGAGAAAGGATCTCTGGGTGAGGTTGAGACTTAATGATACTGCTACATTATATTGTACTGTGCTACTCTCTTCTATTGCTGCAAGACCGCTGAAGATGCTAGTCTTCGATAGGACTAGGCCTTCTCTCTATTCTGGCATTTCTGCAGCCCAGTCCACATATACAGCCTCTCTTTGAAAATGTTGCATATGTAGTGTAGATCCTTGCTTGATGAGTACTTCTGAGTACTCACGGTTGCTTTGTTTTCCATTTCTCCCCATATCAGTTAGTCGTGACCAAAGGACGGAGCCCCCTGAGACAGATGCCCCGTCGATCGACTACTACTACTACTCCGAGGATGGATACTACTACGAGTTGACTGACGACCAGGAGTAGGATCGGAGGGTCCCAGGCAGGAGGCCTACGCCTTTCGATCGTAGTGTTTTATTTTGCCCAGCCTTCTATAGGCCTTTCTGTGCTTTCTTTTATATCTGTACTCAGATATCTGATGCTTCCGCTGACGCTTGTATGCCATCGAGCTATGTATTCGAGCCCTCGAAGCCCTGGCTTGTAATATAAAGCTTGTATGACTTTATTTATGTTTTAGAGTTGTGTTGTGATATCTTCCTGTGAGTCCTTAGGCTTGATCGTGTGCATTTGCGTGTATGATTAGTGCACGATTGAGCCGGGGGCGTCACAAGTTGGTATCAGAGCCAGGTTTCGATCCTGGGACCTGTGGGTTATGGGCCCACCACGCTTGAGCCGGGGGTGTAATAAGTTGGTATCAGAGCCGACTGACTGTAGGAACCCGGTGTTCTGAAATTTCCTAACTTGGCTGTGTGGCTTACGGGCCCACGTCGCCAAATGGGTGGTATTATGATCTTTTACTCCTCGACCTTTACTCTGGGACTCTGATCTCTCATCTATTCGGGTTAAAATTTTACTAACTCCAACATTAGGTTCTCGTGATCACATCCACCCGGTGTTCTGAAATTTCCCCCCTTCCTTCAAGATTGCGGGCCAGGTTCTGCTTGCAGGATCCTTTTATCGAGGGCACCCTGTGTTTCACTTGCAGATTCCTTGCCCCAATAGTTTTCTCCGACGTTGATGTAGCATTTGCTATGTCTCGTTGTGTACTTCCCTACCGCGTGCCTGCGCGCCGCCTAGTTGCCTAGCCTTCCCCTTTCAGCTGTCGTATTGCCGGATTGTAATCGAGGCTATGTGTGGATTTGAATGTCTAGTGCAAATATGATGAAGTGTCTACTGCACCTCCTTCTGTTGTGCGTGTTACTTCATGAATCATTCCATACACCTGCAGTTCTTCTTGCTAAACAGCCCCTGTTGATTTGGCAGGATGGCGGACGATCCTCCACCTCCACCTTATATTGCCGCAATGATGCAGCAATTTGAACTGAACCGTCAGGTTATGACCGGGATATTGGCTCAGTTCCCAAACCAGAATGCTCATCAGCAGCCTACACCAATAACACTGTCAGAATTCTTGCGCCTCAATCCGTCCACTTTTCGCAGCTCGACTGATCCAATGGATGCTAACGATTGGCTCTGTGACATTGCCTTCCAAATGAAGTCGGCCAATGTTATCCCTGAAAGTTACGTCACCTATGCGACGTATCACCTGAGGGGATCAGCTGCTCAATGGTGGGAAAGCCACAAGGGTATGTTGCCTGCTAAAACTGAAACCACTTGGCAGGAATTTCAGTCAGCTTTTCGTGCACGTTACATTCCTCAAGGTCTGATGGACCAAAAGAAGCAGGAGTTCCGCAAACTCTCACAGGGAATAATGACTGTGGATGAATATCAGAGGAAATTCCTTGAATTGTCCCGCTATGCTGAAGATGACGTCTGCACTGACGCACGCAAGCAGGAGAAATTCCGTGAAGGACTACATACTGGTATAAAACTTGCACTTGTTGTCCATGATTTCACAGATTTCTCAATGCTTGTCAGCAAATCTTTCCAAGTTGAAACAGCTCTGACTAAGTACCAGGAGTCGCTCAAGCACACTCATGAAGCTGGCTCATCCTCTGGTCAGCCTGTTCAGAAGCGTCGAGTGTGGATCCCGCACAATGTTCATCACCGACCTGCCCCTGTACCCAGGCCATCTTATGCTGCACCTCGTCTGCCTCCACCACCAAGACAACTGAACATCGCAAGTGGACAGCCCAATGTTGGTGTTTCTCCCCATAATGATGGTCTGTGCCACCAGTGTGGACAGCCAGGGCACCGTACTATCAACTGTCGTCAGAGTCAGCCTCAACACGCATCACGTCCTTCTGCTGGTTGCAGGAAGAGCCGTCGAAAACATCCTGCTAGGAACGTTGAAACCAGACTACCTGCTAGTCAACTTGTTCATGTCAACCAAGTCAACATTGAAGAAGCTCGACAGGACCCCAAGATTGTGATGGGCACCCTTCTAGTGAATTCAATCCCAGCTTCAGTCCTCTTTGATTCCGGAGCATCGCACTCCTTCATGTCCGAAAGTTTTGCGCGAAGCCATGATATACCTTTCGAGGAGATGTCCACCCCATTAGTAATCCAGTCACCTGGGGCTAATTGGCAAACTACCATGGTAAGCCACGGTAACCACATTGTGATTGGAGGATTGATGTTCCCCGTTGCTCTCATTGCTCTCAAGACCTCCAACATAGACATTATTCTGGGTATGGACTGGTTGAAGCCTTATAAAGCTTTGATTGACTGTGCCACTGAATCAGTCCGGCTCACTCACCCTTCTGGCCAGAAAGTACAATACTCAGCTCGAATAGCTCAGGATGCTGAGACTCAAATATATGTTCTGAATGCATTGAACGCTTCACCTCTTGAAGGCATCGAGAACATTCCAGTTGTTCATGATTTTCAAGATGTCTTTCCAGAAGAACTTCCAGGAATACCCCCTGCTAGAGCTGTCGAGTTTGTCATCGACTTGAAGCCTGGCACTACCCCTATTGCGAAGCGTCCTTATAAAATGCCTCCGCACCACCTTCTTGAACTTAAGGAGGAAATCGACACGTCACTTAAGAAGGGCTTCATCCGCCCCAGCTCCTCCGCTTGGGGAGCACCTTCACTCTTCGTTAAGAAGAAGGATGGAACTAACCGATTGGTTCAGGATTATCGGCCCATTAACCAAACCACAATCTAGAACAAATATCCGCTTCCTCGGATCAATGATTTGTATGATCAGCTTGCTGGATCATCGGTATTCTCTAAACTTGATTTGAGGTTGGGTTATCATTAGATCCGTGTTCGTGAAGAGGACATTCCCAAGACTGCATTTGTTACTCGTTATGGCTCCTACGAGTACACTGTCATGTCATTTGGCTTAACAAATGCTCCAGCCACATTCTCCCGTCTGATGAATTATATCTTCATGGATTACCTCGACAAGTTCGTCGTGGTTTATCTAGATGATATTCTGGTATATTCGAAGAATAAGGAAGAACATGCCGAACACCTCCGTCTTGTACTGGAAAGGCTCCGAGAACACCAGTTGTATGCCAAATACTCCAAATGTGAATTCTGGCTTTCTGAAGTAACGTATCTTGGTCATGTGATCTCCAAGGATGGAATTGCTGTTAACCTAGAACGAGTTCAGGCTATTCTTGAATGGACTCCTCCGAAGAACGTCAAGCAAGTGAGAAGTTTTCTCGGCCTTGCAAGCTATTGCCGTCGATTTGTCGAGAACTTTTCTAAGATTGCTAAGCCTTTGACTGATCTTCTTCACAAGGGCGTTAAGTTTGAATGGACAGAAAAATGTCAAGAAAGTTTCCAGACACTCAAAGACAAGCTGACATCTGCCCCGGTACTATCTCCTCCAGATACCTGCAAAGACTTTGTGATTTATTGTGACGCATCCCGTGAAGGATTAGGCTGTGTCCTAATGCAAGAGTGTAAAGTGATTGCTTATGGCTCTCGACAGTTGCGCCCGCATGAAGAGAATTATCCAGTACATGATCTAGAACTAGCTGTTGTCATCTATGCACTGCAGTTGTGGCGACATTACCTCCTCGGTAATCGTTGCGAGATCTACACGGATCATAAAAGTCTGAAGTACTTGTTCACTCAGCCATCTCTAAACCTCCGTCAGCAAAGATGGATGGAGGCCATTGCGGACTATGATTTGGGTATTTCTAATACCCCTGGCAAGGCTAACGTGATGGCTGATGCCTTAAGCCGCAAGTCCTATTGCGACAACCTCATGGTTAGGCAAGCTCAACCTCGTCTTTATGAAGAATTGTGCAAGCTGAATCTGCGTATTGTTCCACAGGATTCTCTTAATAACCTTGTGATACAACCAGATCTTGAGAAAGCTGTTAAGAATGCGCAAGCTAAAGATGCTGAAATTGATCTGATGAAGAAAAATCTTCACCTTGAAAAGTACAGGGATTTCTCGCTGTCTGAAGATGGAACCTTGTATTTCAGAAACCGCATTGTCGTACCTCGCTTCGAACTTATGACCGACAAGGTCATGAAGGAGGCACATGATACCCCGCTGTCTATTCATCCGGGTAGCACAAAGATGTATCATGATCTCCGTCAAAGGTACTGGTGGTCTAAAATGAAGCAGGATATTGCTCGATATGTTGCTGAATGTGATGTGTGTCGTCGCGTTAAAGCAGAACATCAGAAACCAGCTGGAATTCTGCAACCACTTCCTATTCCTCTATGGAAATGGGATAAGGTTCAGATGGATTTTGTTACAGGACTCCCCAGGTCACAGAAGGGTCACGATGCTATTCTTGTAGTCGTCGACCAACTCTCTAAAGTTGCACACTTTCTGCCCGTCAAGGAAACTATCACTGCTAGTCAGTTAGCAGAGTTGTATATCTCCAGAATTGTTTCACTCCATGGTATTCCGAAGGAGATTAGTTCGGACCGTGGCGGTCTTTTCACCTCAAAGTTCTGGGAAAGTTTCCAAACAGCTATGGGAACTCATATTACCTGGAGTTCAGCTTATCATCCACAATCCCAAGGCCAAGTCGAACGAGTCAATCAAGTGCTTGAAGACATGCTTCGGGCTTGTGTTATTTCATTCGGCAAGAAGTGGGAAGAATCTCTCCCGTATACCGAGTTCTCTTATAACAACAGCTATCAAGCCAGTTTGAAAATGTCCCCCTTCGAAGTACTCTATGGACGTAAGTGTTGAACCCCTCTGAATTGGTCAGAAACTGGGGAACGACCGCTCGTGGGTCCGAATATTATTCAACACGCCAAAGACCAAGTTCGTACTGTCCGGGAAAATCTCAAGGCGGCTCAGGACCGCCAGAAGAGCAACTACGATCGCAAACGATGGGGTTTGACTTATCAACCTGGTGATCAAGCTTATTTGCGAGTCACTCCTATGAAGGGCACCCACCGTTTTGGGATCAAGGGCAAGCTAGCTCCGCGCTACATTGGTCCTTTTCGCATTGTTGCAAGACGTGGTCAGGTGGCATATAAATTGGAGTTGCCACCGCAATTCTCTCATATCCACGACGTATTCCATGTGTCGCAACTTCGTAAATGCTTCAAGGAATCTCCGCACCGAGCAGTGGATCACGAGGTGCTCGAATTACAAGATGACCTATCTTATAAGGAGCATCCGATCCGCATTCTCGATGAATCTGAACGTCGGACCCGTCAAAAAGTTACCAAGTTCCTCAAAGTGCAGTGGTCAAATCATACTGAAGATGAAGCCACTTGGGAACGCGAGGATAATCTTCGTGCGGAATACCCCGAACTTTTCCCTTCTACCTCTCAATTCTCGGGACGAGAATTCTTGTTAGTAGAGGAGATTTGTAACACCCCATGTATTAAGCTACAGTGATCACCCTTTTGATTATGCCAAGTCATCATGATCAACAGTGCTTAATCATCATTAGTAACATATCCCTTGTCAAATTCAAATTCAAATGGAAATTCAAAACTAAAAGTGGAAAATAAAAGTTGTTCAACATAGAAACTAAAATGTTCAATAAATAACAAATATTACAGAGACAATTCTAAAATTATATTCAACATATACTAAATAACTTATGTGACTCTAACAACCACAAAACAGAGTTATTTAATACCTTTTTATTTAAATAAAATCCATATGAAAACATTTGGTCCCAAAGCTATTTTCTACCAGGGTTGGATATTGCACTGATATTATATGGGCAAGTGCCATATTTTACAAAAGTCATTTGGAGTAAAAACAAAAGACAAAACAGAAAAGAAAAACAAAAAACTGAAAAAGAAAAGAAGAAAAGGAAAAGGCTCACTGTGCCTGGGCCGCAAGTGCACAGTGTGGCCCAGCCCACCCCGCTCGTCCCCCCCCCCCCCTCCTCTGTTCACCACCGCGCACCGCTGTTGTCTCGTCCGCACTCGCCGCGCCGGCCCCCCCTGCCCCGCGGTCGACAACGCGCCGGCCATCCGGCGGTGCCCCGCGCGGATAAGACTGCCCCCGATCCCCCTCGCCCCCGTGGACAAACCCTAGCCGCCCCGTTCTTCCTCCCTCCCCCTCTACCTCCTCACCCGACGCCGCCATGGACTGGCCGTCGTGAAGCTCGCAGCCACTGACCGTTTCTCGCCACCCGACCATGCCCGCCTGCTTCGCCACCGTCGACCGCTTCTTCCTAGAGGAGCCGTTCGAGCTGCAGACCACCCCAACCTCGCCATCGCCCCTTCTTCTACCTCGGGTCAACGCCGCTCCGCGCCATCGATCCGCTCCTCCCCGGCAACCCCGAACGCTCCCCGACAACGATGTGAGCACCACCATCAGCTCCTCTCTCTCTCTGCACTCCGGGTTACATGCTAGCCAGCGGCTGCTGCTACCGTGCGCTGGCCTCCGCCATTGCTGCTACGCGCGTTGCCCCGAGCTCGCCCGTTTGCCTCGGTTGCGCCAAGACCCTACTATAGCCCGCAGGTGTCTAGTGCGCCTCCTCGTTTCTTCTGGTTCGGGCTAAAACGCCGCCCCGCGCGACCACCGAACGACGCCGCTGCCATGGCCGGGGCTGAGCTCGATTCCGACCCGCCCCGCGCCTCTAACCACCACCAAATGGCGCGGCTCACTCTCAGGAACGCGCCGGGCCAAACCGCACAGCGAACGGTGGCCGGAGTTGGCCGGACGGGCAACTCCGGTGGCCCCGATTAGCTCCGGCGGTTGACGCCGGTTTAGGCTGACGTGGCATCGCCATTAGGGCGCTAATCGCGTGATTAATTAGCCCCTGTGAGTATGACAGTGGGCCCACATAAATTAAACCGCTAGCTAATTAATTTGGATAGGATTAGATTTAATCCAGTGGTCCCCACACGTCAGTTTTGACTGTGCAGACGTGGGCGTTGACCCGGCCCCACCTGTCTGTCTCACAAGACAGCTGACTGGGCAGTGCCCAGTCACTGCCAGTGGGTCCCGCATGGGCCCAGTTGACTGGTCAGCGGGTCCGCTGACCGCTGATGCAGTGCTAACATCATGATGACATCACAATTCATTTTCAGCCGATTTTAAATAATAAAAATAATTCCAGAAAATCAATAAAAACTTTAGAAAATCATATCTTTTAATCCGTAACTCCGATGAAAATAATATATATATGAAAAATGCTCAGAATTTCAAGACGAATCCGAATATGCGGTCCGTTCGTCCGCCACAAATCCCTAGCTACCCGAACATGGAACCGTTCCCCTTCGGTCATCTGTCTGACAAATGTCTGGAACCGGGAAAACATTCCCGGATGAATTCCCCCTTCGCCAGTATCACCCGGCCCTGCGTTAGATCACCTCTGTCACCACGTATTGCCATGTTATGTTTTGTGCTGCACTTGTTTGCTCTGTATTTATTGTTTCCTCCCCCTCTTCTCTCTCGTTAGACCCCGATGCAGTTCCCGGTACCGACGCAGCTCCGGAGCCCGGCGCCACCGTTGACGACCTTGCCTTGCCGCAAAGCAACCAGACAAGCCCCCCCTTTGATCATCCCGATATCGCCCATTCTAATTTCTCATGCTTGCATTAGAATTGCTGCTGCTACTGCTTTACCTATTCTGATGCATAGCCTGTTTATTGTAACCTGCTGTTGATAATTACCTGCATATCCTAAACTGCTTAGTATAGGCTGGGTAGAGACCTATCAGTGACCCCACTTATCCCGATTGCCCCGCTGGATTATCCGAAGACCCGATCAACGGGACTTGAAGACCAGGCCCCGACACCGCACATCACCCTCCCTAGTTGTAACGACACTGTAGCGTTACTATCGAGTGCCGAGGGTGAAACCTCTTGTAGCACTTCTGATGTTAACTCTGTAGAGTAGCTATTCGGTCGTGGTCATCGAGGGTGATTCCTCCTTCACCGCTTCCGATAACGACGCCGTTGTACAACACCTCAAGTGTGAACCCAGCGAGGGCGATTCCTCCGAGTTCACCTTGACGGATACATCAAGTAGGAATCCAACGAGGGTGATACCTCGGATTCCCCTGATGTTATGGACACACGGATACTTGGACTTTGCACTATTACTTGGATAGGCGGGTCGACCCTGAGGGGTACCCGCGTGCGCCTGAGAGGCAAATGTTGTGAAGACGGGTGCCTGTGTGGTGCCCGAGTGAGAATACGAGGCGTGGCCGGGCATTCTTGGCCCTTGCCGCAAGTCCTCGTGACGGGGCGACGGGGTCACATCTTTCGTGAGTCTCTGCTCGTTACCGCACCCCCAAGGTACTAACGGTTTGGATACGTGATCTGAGTGGGCCTCTGGCCCGATAGCACTAACCACCACGTGGGCATAGTATGGGCGTTCTGCATCGTATGCATCAGCCGAAAGCTCTGTCAGACGTCCAGTTCAGCAGTGCGGCATGGAGTGATTGGCACCATTCACGACAGAGGTGGTGCTTGGATCTGAGCCATGTGCGCAACGACCCGGAGGGCGAGGGGCGATGGCCCAAGACCCCCTTGCGCTTAGGATGTAGACCGGCGGGGACCTCTCTGCTGAGCTCTAGGTAGGGCTGTGGTGTGTCGTTTGGCCGAGGCCGGGCATGACCCGGAAAAGTGTGTCCGGCCGGAGTTAAGCGATTGTGGTGGGTAAGTTGGTGCACCCCTACAGGGAAGAAAACTTCTATCGATAGCCTGTCCTACGGTAATGGACACTCGGAGTTGTATCCTGATTGATACAATTAGAACTGGATACTTGGATACTATGGCTCTGGGATTGCTTCTCGCAGGGAGTCGAGAAGGGATCTCCGGACGAGGTTGATGACTGTATGGCTCTGGGATTGCTTTCTCGCAGGGAGTCGAGAAAGGATCTCTGGGTGAGGTTGAGACTTAATGATACTGCTACATTATATTGTACTGTGCTACTCTCTTCTATTGCTGCAAGACCGCTGAAGATGCTAGTCTTCGATAGGACTAGGCCTTCTCTCTATTCTGGCATTTCTGCAGCCCAGTCCACATATACAGCCTCTCTTTGAAAATGTTGCATATGTAGTGTAGATCCTTGCTTGCTGAGTACTTCTGAGTACTCACGGTTGCTTTGTTTTCCTTTTCTCCCCATATCAGTTAGTCGTGACCAGAGGACGGAGCCCCCTGAGATAGATGCCCCATCGATCAACTACTACTACTACCCCGAGGATGGATACCACTATGAGTTGACTGACGACCAGGAGTAGGATCGGAGGGTCCCAGGCAGGAGGCCTACGCCTTTCGATCGTAGTGTTTTATTTTGCCCCGCCTTCTATAGGCCTTTCTGTGCTTTCTTTTATATCTGTACTCAGATATCTGATGCTTCCGCTGACGCTTGTATGCCATCGAGCTATGTATTCGAGCCCTCGAGGCCCTGGCTTGTAATATAAAGCTTGTATGACTTTATTTATGTTTTAGAGTTGTGTTGTGATATCTTCCCATGAGTCCTTAGGCTTGATCGTGTGCATTTGCGTGTATGATTAGTGCACGATTGAGCCGGGGGCGTCACAAGTCCCTTCACGGTCACGAACAAGAGTGAGATCTAATAGAGATGGGTATAAAAGATAAATAAAAGAGCAAACTAAAGTAAATATAAATAAATTGCAGCAAGGCATTTTTGGGTTTTTTGGTTTATAGATCTGAAAATATATGATGGAAAATAGACCCGGGGCCCATAGGTTTCACTAGAGGCTTCTCTCTTGAAAGAAAACATACGATGGGTGAACAAATTACTGTTGAGCAATTGATAGAAAAGCGCATAGTTATGACGATATCTAAGGCAATGATCATGAATATAGGCATCATGTCCGTGACAAGTAGACCAAAATGATTCTGCATCTACTACTATTACTCCACACATCGACCGACTCCTGCCTGCATCTAGAGTATTAAGTTCATAAGAACAGAGCAACGCTTTAAGTAAGATGACATGATGTAGAGGGATAAACTCAAGCAATATGACATAAACCCCATCTTTTTATCCTTGATGGCAACAATACAATACGTGCCTCGCTACCCCTTCTGTCACTGGGTGAGGACACCGCAAGATTGAACCCAAATCTAAGCACTATCGGTTCGGTTTGGCCAACTAGATTGGTTTTTCTTGCAATGGGAGAGGTGCTTAGTTTTCGGTTCGATCTTGCGGTGTCCTCACCCAGTGACAGAAGGGGTAGCGAGGCATGTATTGTATTGTTGCCATCAAGGATAAAAATATGGGGTTTATATCATATTGCTTGAGTTTATCCCTCTACATCATGTCATCTTACTTAAGGCGTTACTCCGTTCTTATGAACTTAATACTCTAGATGCATGCTCGATAGCGGTCGATGTGTGGAGTAATAGTAGTAGATGCAGGCAGGAGTCGGTCTACTTGTCAAAAAGGTGATGCTTATATTCATGATCATTGCCTTAGATATCGTCATAACATTGCGCTTTTCTATCAATTGCTCAACAGTAATTTGTTTACCCACCGTATGCTATCTTCAAGAGAGAAGCCTCTAGTGAAACATATGGCCCCCGGGTCTATTTTCCTTCATATATTTTCAGATCTATAAAACAAAAAACCCAAAAATACCTTGCTGCAATTTATTTATATTTACTTTAGTTTGCTCTTTTATTTATCTTTTATACCTATCTCTATTAGATCTTACTCTTGTTCAAGACCATGAAGGAATTGACAACCCCTTTTTCGCGTTGAGTGCAAGTGTTTGTTAGTTTGTGCAGGTGCATAGATTGGAGACTTGCTTGTGCCTCCTACTGGATTGATACCTTGGTTCTTAACTGAGGGAAATACTTATCTCTACTTTGCTGCATTACCCTTTCCTCTTCAAGGGAAAAATCAACGCAAGCTCAAGAAGTAGCAGGAAGAATTCCAGGCGCCGTTGCCGGGGAGTTTCTACATCAAGCCTACCAAGTACCCATCATAAACTCTCATCTCTTGCATTACATTATTTGCCATTTGCCTCTCGTTTTCCTCTCCCCCACTTCTAAAACTTTTTCAGAAAAACACAAAAATATTTGCCTTTTTTATTTGCCTTCTTTTCGTTCGCCTTTTATGTCTTACTTGGTTTGTTTGCTTGTTCGCTTGGAATAATTGTGTATTTATTGAAAATCAGAAAGCAAAAAAGTTTATGAATCCTCATCCACTTCCTAATCTTTTTAAGAGATCCAATTATGATGAACCAATTGCTAGTGAGTTGCGTGCACTAGATTAGCTTTATGAAGTTTTGCTTGAAATTCGTGAATCTGGAAATTGTGAAGAAATTTATGAAGTGATTCATGATAGCTCCTTGAATGAAAAGCATGATTGCATTGGTGTTATTATAAATTCTATTAATGTCAATTATGCTAATAATATGCAAAACCCTAAGCTTGGGGATGCTAATTTTGCTATGTCCACTACTTGTTGCAATGATCATGATTGGGGCGATAATGTTTCTTATGATCTTGAAAATTTATTTAAGCCTCATGGTGATTATGATATTGATAATAGTGTTTGCAATAATATTCAAAGTGGGTTTGGAAGAGTGTCAACTCTAGGTAATAATGATCCCACTACTTTGGAGGATGATCAATCTTATGAAATTTTTGATAAAAGTGGGCTTGGAGAAGTAATGACTTTATTTTATGTTAATCCCACTATTTTGAAAGAGTGCCAACTTTGCATGCATGTGGATCATGAAGAGAAAATTTTATGTGATAGCTATATTGTTGAATTTGACTATGATCCTACATGTAATTATTACGAGAGAGGAAAATATAGTTGTAGAAATCTTCATGTTACTAAATTACCTCTCGCTATGTTGAAATTGCTATTGTTTTTTTCTTCTTCCTTGCATATGCTAATTTTTTCTTGTCTTGATAAATCTTTTCCCTATAAGATTCCTATGCATAGGAAGTATGTTAGACTTAAAGTTGTTTTTCACATGTTATATGATGCTCTCTTCGTATTTCAATTGGTATCTTTTATGTGAGCATCATCAATATCTCAAATGCCTAGCTAAAAGGCTTTAAAGAAAAGCGCTTGTTAGGAGACAACCCAATAATTTTATTTTCTGTTTTTATTAAAATACACATTATTACCTCTGTAGTAATTGTGTTTCGGTGTTTTAATTAGTGTTTTAGCCAAGTAAGACCTTTGGGATGGTCTACGGTGATAGTTGATTTGATCTTGCTGAAAAACTGAAACTTTTGCGCTCATTGCAAGAAATTTAAAAAATCACAGAAACGTGATTTTGATCTGAATTTTTTACACAAGATTGATATACAAATTTCCTAAATTTTCCTAATTTTTCAGAATTTTTGGAGTTACAGAAGTATAAGAAATTTTCAGATTACTACAGACTGTTCTGTTTTTGACAGATTCTGTTTTCTATGTGTTGTTTGCCTATTTTGATGAATCTATGGGTAGTATCGCGGGATATGAACCATGGAGAAGTTGGAATACAATAGATATAACACCAATATAAATTAAGAATGAGTTCACAACAGTACCTAAAGTGATGATTAATTTTATTATACTAACGGATCTTATGAGTTTTCTGTTGAATTTTGTGTTGTGAAGTTTTCAAGTTTTAAATAAAGATTTGACGAACAACAGAATAAGAAGTGGCAAGAACCTAAATTTGGGGATGCCCAAGTCACCCCAAGATAATATTAAAGGACAACCAAGCATCTAAGCTTGGGATGCCTCGAATGGCATCCCCTCTTTTGTCTTCAATCCATTGGTAAATTTAGTTGAGACTATATTGTTAGCTGATCTTATTAGAGATGTACCAATTATCTTAGATGAATAAAGTGTACCACAAGTTCAATTTTTTTTACTGTGAACTTATTAAGTAGTAAAAGTTCAATGTCTGCTGTCTGAAACGTCTTATAAAAATGAACATAGTAGTAAATGTGCTGTCACTTGCCGGCCATCTTATACATATGAAAATGACGCATAAAGGACGGTAAAATATTATTCAGGGCACTCATCTGGCATATACATCCAACTATCTTTCAGATAAACACATTCAAACTGCGCCATACATACGATCATGGTCAACAGACTCTAGTGGCCATATTAGATGCTGGCTAACATGCGCATACTACACTGATATCATAGTTATTCATTTCTCAAATTGCGTCAGCATCTCCTGGGCAGTCTCACGCCAAACGTTGTAGAGCTCATCCGAGAACAGAACAAAATGCACCTGCCAATTACAAAGTGGTTTACATATTTAATAGACATACTAGATGACAACATCACGAAAACAGGATACTAACAAACTTCCATGTCTAGAGAGGTGTAATACTGCAAGTCTGACTAGTCATAATGGATTTCCAATTAAATTATTGGTTGTATAGTTCCTGCATTTAGTGTAAAATGGCATGTGGTTACAAATACCACAGTGGCACTGCCGTATACTACCACAGGCTACGACTAACCTCTTTAATATCCCCTGAAAATTGTTGAGCAGCTGAAATAGCTATGTTTGATGCTTCCTTTTTAGGGTAACTGCATGCATGCTCAAATCGTGTTAAACTTCTAAATTTTGATAGTGCAAAAAATAAACTGCATAAAAAAGTAGATAGATGAATGAAAACGGGCACTTAGTACATACCGGAAAACACCACAAGATATAGCAGGGAATGCAACGTACTGAATGCCATTCTCTTTAGCAACCTTTAAGCTATTTCTGCAATCAACAAATGCAGATCAGGTTGTTTTTGCCTGATTCAGCAACTAGAACGGCCTTATCTAATATATAGTGTAAAAGGAGGAACTTACTCGTATGCATTCTTTAGTGACAGCTCAGGCTTCCTGTCCATATCATATATGGGCCCAACTGTATGGATCACACGGGACACGGGAAGCTCAAAAGCTCTGTTCACATTCAATATACAGGCAAATTGATATAGTTTCACGAAGATAGCATTCTGTTGGTACCAAAATGAATGAGAGAAGGTACTAACGGAGTAATTCTAGCTTCTCCAGTAGGGCAACGGACTCCAGGTTTAACCTCTGGAACTTTACGGCATGCTTGTACAAGCTGTGGTCCAGCAGCTTGATGTATAGCTGACATAGGGGTTTCGACTTAGTAATTAGTATGAGGTATTGGACCATCAGTGATAAATAAAATTATTACGCTTCTCAAAAGCTAGTTTATACCTCCATCAACACCTCCCCCTCCTAGCATTCTTTCATTAGCAGCATTGACCTGCCAAAATTTATCTCGGTTATATAATTCACTGTTGAATACAGAGAAAGATTATTGCTTCTATGCAAAATGTAACACATCAGTTTATAATAAAACACAAATGGAAGTAACAGAAGGATTTAATAAATACTCACATGATAGATCATATCATACAAGCTTGCAAAGGCTTAAGATCTAACTGGCTGAATGGATTTGTAATACGATATTGGATTTATAAACTTGTTGCAGAAGGGACTACAACTTTCCTGATGATTTGAGGCTCAGAACTCAAATTCCACTCCATGGAAAATAAGCTGACAGTCATTGGGGAACTTGATTCAGACTTCTTGGTGATGCCCTTAATGGCAGACGGAACCGATACGGACATTAAAACAGAAAATAAGCATAGCTAAGAAGACCCTGTTCATTAACCCAGACCTAGGCAAAGGCCTGTTCCATCTGAGAAGCCAGCCTAACTACAACACCATCTGATGGTTCCGGAACTGGGTTCAGCTCCGATCCCATGCTCAGATCACGCTACGCGCCGGTAGCTGCTACTCCGTATCTGGTAAAATACAACTCGACCCATCTCACCTATCCAAGCATATCTACATACGCAACCAGTATGGCGTGGAGGAGACAAGGTGGGATTGGATGATGAGATGGAGCGGAGGAACTTACGATGGCGTCGGTGGCGCCGTCGACGGACCAGAGGGTGATGTCGCCCTTGTGCAGCTTCAGCGCGCCGGCCCCCGCCGCAGCCGACAGCCGGAACGCCTCGCCGCCTCCGAATCCGGACGCCGCCATCGCGAAGGCTCTCCTCGCTGGGCAGATGCTTGGTCGCCGCCTACGCAGCCACTTGGGAAGTGGGAGTGGGAACAACGACGGCGTCAGGAAAATTCTGGTGGCCGCACGCGACATTCGTGGGGAACGAGCGTGACTGTCCCTGGACGGCAGCCTGAAGCAGGCTACACTCTGGATCTTTTGTTCGGCCCGTTTATAAGCTCGGCCCGCGTAGCACATCCTTCTAATTGCACCTCTCTCGCATCTTGTCTCAAAAAAAAAAAAACCCCTCTCTCGCATCTAGTGTCCGCATCCGCCCGCACCAGCTCGTGCATGGGGCCAACCGGTCCGGACATGGAGGGGCCAAGTCTGCCCGATACCAAAGTAGAGTCAGCTGGTTACGACTGTTCACACTACCCGGGTACACGCTAGCGGTGTGTGGGGTTCGACGCCCGGGTGCGTCCACCCGCGTGTCTGGAGGGCCACCCAGCCGGCTATGCGGAGGGCAGTTCAGCCGGCAGTCCTGATGGTATGGCTAAGGTTGGACCCTGCCTGTGCTGACTAGAGGAGGGGGGGCTTTCCCGTGCCTTCCAGATGCACGTGCATCCACACACACTGCATGTGTTCATGTGCTTCGGCTACGCCTACACATTCGGGCAGGGGTGTGTTATGTTGATTTGCCGTGGGTTTAGCACTTCGCAGGGTTGTTGTGCTATAGATGGGTGTGCCTTTCTTATTCTTACTTCCTTGCCGTGTTTTTTCTTTGCCCTCCCGCCTGCAAGTGGTGCAAGCTTTTTTCATGTCGGTGTTAACGTGTCACTGTATGTATGTGCACCGCGTGTGCTGTTGTAACTGACTCCTAGTCTCTAGGATCGCGCAACCCCTCCCCACGACCTGGCCTGCGTGCCACACTTCACGGGAGGCGTTGGGGTTGTCGCTATTTGTATCTCTGTAACCTCTGTCAATCATAATACAAGAGTGCAGTGTAATACTCCCAGTCTATCTTGGTATCAGCTTCCATGGCTCAAGGACATCTTCGGCGATCTCCCTCCTGTGGCCGCTGCCGCCGCTGTCGCCGCCACTGCACTGCAGTCCTCCCCTTCTGGTTCCTCTCCTCCGCTGTCCACCACTTTTCCTGCTGCCTCCTCTGCCCTCTTCACCACTGTTGCGTCCTCTGCTCCTCCACCCACTGATCCCTATCTCATCAACTTCCATCAGGATCATATCTCCAACCACATTAAGTTCAAACTCGATCCCGCTGAAAACAACTACATCAAGTGGAGGACGTTCTTCACCTTCGTTCTGCAACAGCATCGCGTCATGGATCATGTTCAGCGCCCACCTCCCACCCATCCCGATGCCGCCTGGCTTGTCGTCGATCACCGGCTCACCCTTTGGATCCTCTTCACCTTGGCCGATTCCCTCCTCGAGCTCGTCATGGAGGGCGCCACTGACGCGTTCACTGCCTGGTCTCGCATCCGGGACTACTTCGAGGCCAATCAGGGGGCCCGCTACCTCCACTTGGCACGCCAGTTCCGCAACCTCAAGCAGGGGGACCTCACCGTCTCTGAGTACGCTCGGAACCTCAAGGCCCTCGCGGACGGCCTCGCTGACATGGGCAACCCCGTCAAGGACCATGATTTGATGATGCAGCTCCTTCATGGCCTTCACGCTCGCCACGACACCATCCAGACCATCCTTGGCGACATGGTCCCGCTGCCGCCCTTCGACGTCCCCCACTCTCACCTGGATCTGGCGGAATACAACATCAACCTCCGCGTCGCTGAAGCGGGCTCGGCTGCCCTCACCATCTCCGGCGGGTCCAACTCTTCGACCGACTGCGGTGACCGCGGTAATCATGGCGACCGCGCGGATCGCGGCGATTGAGCGCCTCCCTCCAGACGCGGCTCTGGCGGGAACCGCGGCAATGGCGGCGGCGATCCTGGCCACGGATGCGGTCGCAATGGTGGACGCGGGCGTTGGCGCCAGGACTCTAGCGGGCGTGGTGCGTCGCAACCAGCGGCATGGACCGGGTACTTTGCCCCCTACGGCATCGCCATCCCCCTCCTCGCACCGGCTGGATCCCCCCGAACGCTGCGGGCGTCCTTCGGCCACGTCCAGGCGTCCACTCGTAGGCGTACACGATGATGCTTCCAGGTGCCCCCGCCCCCTTCCAGGCTCCGTCCACTTCCGCTGCCCCACCCTTCAATGCTCCTTCCTAGGATCAGGCGGCGCTCTACCAGCAAGCCTACAGTCAGCAAAACCTCCCCGTCCACGGCACGGACTGGATCCTCGACTCCGGTGCCGCCACGCATGTCACCGGCAAATCCAGGTACCCTCTCCTCATTTCATCCTTTCCCAAAGCATATTTCCTCAAGCATCATTGTTGGCAATGGAGATCGCCTCCCCATTATTGGCACTGGCTCAACCACACTCCCACCCACAAACCTCCCTCTCAAAGATGTTGTTGTCTGTCCACGCATTGTCAAAGATCTTATTTCTGTCCGTAAGCTCTCTCGTGATAATCTTGTTTCCGTTGAATTTAACCCCGTTGGTTTCTCTGTGAAGGCACTTCCAACCAGGACAACACTCATGACGTCCAGTAGCCTCGGCCTGCTTTATCCCTTTTATGGCTCTTCTTCCATCCGCGGCACCGCTCTCTTCACATCAGGCGACTTGTGGCACTAGCGGCTTGGCCACCTCGGCAAATCGTCCCTTGCTTCTATTACTCGTGATTTCCTTCCTAATTGTAATAACGCTACTAGCTCTAGTTGTACCGCATGCCAATTAGGTCGTCAGCCACGATTATCTTTTCTTCTTCCAATAATTGTACTAGTGCCGCCTTTCAACTTATACATTGTGATTTATGGACCTCCCCTGTTGTGACTTTCTCTGGCTACAAGTATTACTCCTACTTCTTGAGCTTGCGTTGATTTTTCCCTTGAAGAGGAAATGGTGATGCAGCAAAGTAGAGATAAGTACTTCCCTCAGTTAAGAATCAAGGTATCAATCCAGTAGGAGGAACACACCAAGTCCCCAATAGATGCACCTGCACAAACTAACAAATATTTGCACACAACACGAAAAAGGGGTTGTCAATCCCTTCACAGTCACTAGCAAGAGTGAGATCTAATAGAGATTGATATAAAAGATAAATAAAAGTGCTAAATAAAATAAAGATAAATAAATTGCAGCAAGGTATTTTTGTATTTTTGGTTTTATAGATCTGAAAATAATATGATGGAAAATAGACCCCGGGGCCATAGGTTTCACTAGAGGCTTCTCTCTTGAAAGAACACATACAGTGGGTAAACAAATTACTGTTGAGCAATTGATAGAAAAATGCATAGTTATGACGATATCCAAGGCAATGATCATGAATATAGGCATCACGTCCGTGACAAGTAGACCGACTCCTGCCTGCATCTACTACTATTACTCCACACATCGACTGCTATCCAGCATGCATCTAGTGTATTAAGTTAACAAGAACGGAGTAACGCCTTAAGCAAGATGACATGATGTAGAGGGATAGATCCAAGAAATATGGTAAAACCCCTATCTTTTATTCTTAATGGCAACAATACAAATACGTGCCTCGCTACCCCTATTGTCAATGGGTGAGGACACCACAAGATTGAACCCAAAACGAAGCACCTCTCCCATTGCAAGATATATCAATCTAGTTGGCCAAACCAAATCAATAGATCGGAGAGAAATACAAAGCTATCTTAATCATGCATAAAAGAGTTCAGAGAAGACTCAAATAATATTCATACATAATCTGATCATAAACCCACAATTCATCGGATCTCAACAAACACACCACAAAAGAAGATTACATCGGATAGAACTCCAAGAACATCGAGGAGAACATTGTATTGAAGATCAAAGAGAGAGAAGAAGCCATCTAGCTACTAGCTATGGACCCGTAGGTCTGTGGTAAACTACTCAGACATCATTGGAAGGGCATCAAGGTTGGTGTAGAGGCCCTCCGTGATCGAATCCCCCTCCGGCAGAGTGCTGGAAAAGGCCCCAAGATGGGATCTCACGAGAATAGAAGCTTGCGGCGGCGGAAAAGTATGTTCGGTGTGCCCTCTGGTATACGGGGAATATTTGGGTATTTATGGAGCTGGAATTCGGGTTAGGGGGGGTCCCGAGGGGCCCACAAGCCTGGGGGGGCGCCCCCCCTGGGGCGCGCCTCTAGGGCTTGTGGCCCTCTCGTGGCTCCTTTGGCCTCCTCCCAAAGCTTCGTGGTTGTCTTCTAGTCCAAGAAAATTTCTCAAAAAGTTTCGTTCCGTTTGGTATTGATTTTCTGTAAAAGACAAAAACAAGGAAAAAAACAGCAACTGGCACTGGGCACTAGGTCAATAGGTTAGTCTCAAAAAATAATATAAAATAGCATATTAATGCATATAAAACATTCAAGATGGATAATATAATAGCATGGAACAATAAAAAATTATAGATACGTTGGAGACGTATCAAGCATCTCCAAGCTTAATTCCTGCTCGTCCTCGAGTAGGTAAATGATAAAAACAGAATTTTTTATGTGGAATGCTACCTAACATGTTTATCAAGTAATCTTTCTTATTGTGGCATGAATATTCAGATCCATAAGATTCAAAACAAAAGTTTAATATTGACATAAAAACAATAATACTTCAAGCATACTAATAAAGCAATCATGTCTTCTCGAAATATCATGGCTAAAGAAAGTTATCCCTACAAAATCATATAATCTTGTCATTCTCTATCTTCATCACACAAAGTATTTATCATGCACAACCCCGATGACAAGCCAAGCAATAGTTTCATACTTTTAATGTTCTCAAGCTTTTTCAACTTTCACGCAATACATGAGCGTGAGCCATCGATATAGCACTATGGGTGGAATAGAATATGATGGTGGAGGTTGTGTGGAGAAGACAAAAAAGGAGAAAGTCTCACATTGACGAGGCTAATCAATGGGCTATGGAGATGCCCATCAATTGATGTCAATGCAAGGAGTAGGTATTGCCATGCAACGGATGCACTAGAGCTATAAGTGTATGAAAGCTCAAAAGAAAACTAAGTGGGTGTGCATCCAACTCGCTTGCTCATGAAGACCTAGGGCAATTTGAGGAAGCCCATCATTGGAATATACAAGCCAAGTTCTATAATGAAAAATTCCCACTAGTAATATATGAAAGTGACAAAATAGGAGACTCTTTATATGAAGAACATGGTGCTACTTTGAAGCACAAGTGTGGAAAAGGATAGTAACATTGTCCCTTCTCTCCTTTTCTCTCTTTTTTTCTTTCTTTTTATTTTTTTCTCTTTCTTTTTTTCTCTTTTTGGGCTCTTTGGCCTCTTTTTTTTATTTTAAGTCCGGAGTCTCATCCCGACTTGTGGGGGGATCTCTCCATCATCCTTTTCTCACATGGGACACTGTTCTAATAATGATGATCATCACACTTTTATTTACGTACAACTCAAGAATTACAACTCGATACTAGAACAAAAATATGACTCTATATGAATGCCTCCGGCGGTGTACCGGGATGTACAATGATCAGGCGTGACATGTATAAAAAATATGAACGGTGGTCAAGCCACAAATACTATGCCAACTATATGATCATGCAAAGCAATATGACAATGATGGTGTGTGTCATAATAAACGGAACGGTGGAAGTTGCATGGCAATATATCTCGGAATGGCTATGGAAATGCCATAGGTAGGTATGGTGGCTGTTTTGAGGAAGATCTAAGGCGGCTTATGTGTGAAAGAGTGTATCATATCACAGGGTTTAGATGCACCGGCGAAGTTTGCACTAACTCTCAAGGTGAGAAAGGGCAATGCACGGTACCGAAGAGGCTAGCAATGATGGAAGGGTGAGAGTGCCTATAATCCATGGACTCAACATTAGTCATAAAGAACTCACATACTTATTGCAAAAATTTATTAGCCCTCAAAACAAAGTACTAATACGCATGCTCCTAGGGGGATAGATTGGTAGGAAAAGACCATCGCTCATCCCGACCGCCACTCATAAGGAAGATATTCAAAAATAAATCATGCTCTAACTTTGTCGCATAACGAGAGACCATACGTGCATGCTTCGGGAATCACAAACCTTAACAGGAGTATTTTTAATAATCCACAATTACCAACTAGCATGACTCTAATGTTACCATCTTCATATCTCAAAACAAATGCAAGGAATCAAACTTCTCATATATTCAATGATCTTCATGAAAGTTTTTATTATATCCCTCTTGAATACCCATCATATTAGGACCAAATTCATAACCTAAGCAAATTGCCATACTATTTTTAAGACTCTGAAAATAATATAAGTGAAGCATGAGAGTTCATAAATTTCTTCAAAATAAAACCACCGCCGTGCTCGAAAAAGATATAAGTGAAGCACTAGAGCAACTACCTAGCTCAAAAGATATAAGTGAAGCACATAGAGTATTCTAATAAATTCATGATTAATGTGTGTCCCTCACAAAAGGTGTGTACAGCAAGGATGATTGTGGCAAACTAAAAAACAAAGACTCATATAATACAAGACGCTCCAAGCAAAACACATATCATGTGGTGAATAAAAATATAGCCTCAAGTAATTTTACCAATGGATTGAAGACAAATGAGGGGATGCCATCCGGGGCATACCCAAGCTTAGATGCTTGGTTGTCCTTGAATATTACCTTGGGGTGCCTTAGGAATCCCCAAGCTTAGGCTCTTGCCACTCCTTATTCCGTAGTCCATCAAAACTTCACCCAAAATTTGAAAACTTCACAACACAAAACTCAACAAAAAAACTCGTGAGATCCGTTAGTATGATAAAACAAATCTCCACTTTTAGGTACTGTTGTGAACTCATTCCAATTTTATATTTGCATTATATCTACTGTATTCTAACTTCTCCATGTCTCATACCCCCCAATAATACCCATAGATTCATCAAAATAAGCAAACAACACATCAAAAACAGAATCTGTCAAAAACAGAATAGTCTGTAAAGACCAAAATTATAGTCATACTTATGTAACTCCAAAAATTATGAAACATTAGGAAAACAGAGGTAATTCATATATCAAACTTGCGTAAAAAATTCAGAGTTTTTCCATGTTCCAGTGAATTTTAACAATTCTTCTACTAGACGCAAAAGTTTCTGTTTTCAGCAAAATCAAATCAACGATATTACCAAAGCATCCCAAAGGTCTTGCTTGGCTCAAACACTAATTAAAAAACTAAAACACAATTATTACAGAATTAATATTGCATATTAATTCAAGAACAGAAGCAAAAACAAAAAACACAAAATAAAATTGGGTTGCCTCCCAATAAGCGCTTTTGTTTAACGCCCCTAGCTAGGCATAATGCATAGATATAGGTATTGTCATCTTTGGTATTTAATCCATAAGTAGCCCTCATAATATATTCATATGGAAACTTAATTTTCTTTCTTGGAAAGTGTTCCATGCCCTTCCTTAACGGAAATTGAAATCTAATGTTTCCATCTTTCATACCAATAATTGCACCAATCGTTCTAAGGAAAAGTCTACCAAGAACAATAAGGCATGTAGGATTGCAATCTATATCAAGCACAATAAAATCTACGGGCATTCCTATTTGCAATAGTAAGAACATCATTAATTCTTCCCATAGGCTTCTTAATAGTAGAATCCGCTAGATGCAAATTCAAAGAACAATCATCAAGTTTATGGAAACCCAACACATCACATAAAGTTTTTGGAATAGTGAAAACGCTAGCACCCAAATCACACAAAGCATAGCACTCATAATATTTAATATTAATCTTAATAGTAGGTTCCCATTCATCACAAAGCTTTCTAGGGATTGAAACTTCCAATTCAAGTTTTTCTTCAAAAGTTTTCATCATAGCATCAACAATATGTTTAGTAAAAGCCTTATTTTGATTATAAGCATGAGGTGAATTAAGCATGGATTGCAACAAGGAAATACAATCTATCAAAGAACAATTATCATAATTAAAGTCCTTGAAATCCAAAATAGTGGGTTCATCACTTCTTAAAGTTTTGACCTCGCCAATCCCACTTTTATCAATTTTTTCATTAAGATCTTCACCCTCCAAATTATTGGGACGCCTTCTATCTAAAGTTGACTCATCTCCAGTCCCTTCTTTATCAAGTTTTATATTAGCAAACAAAGATTCAATAGGAGTCACACCAATCACTTTAAGGTCTTCATCATTATTTTCGAAAAAACTAGAAGAACATACTTTTTCTAGCCATTCTCTCTTAGCACGCATCCTAGCAGTTCTCTCCCTACTTTCATTAATAGAAATTTGAATAGCTTTCAGAGACTCATTAATATCAAGCTTGGGTGGCATAGATCTAATCTTAAAAGAATCAATCTCATGAGAAATTCTATCAACATTTTTAGCCAAATCATCAATCTTAAGCAAATTTTCTTCTACCATAACATTGAAATTTTTTTGAGAATTAATGAAATCTTTAATATTATTCTCAAGATCAGAGGGTATCTTATTATAATTTCCATACGAATTGTTTTAGGAATTACCATAATTACTAGAGGAATTACTAGGAAACGGCCTAGGATTAAAATTGCCTCTATACGCGTTATTACCAAAATTGTTCCTACCAACAAAATTCATATCCATAGATTCATTATTATTCTCAATCAAAGTGGACAAATGCATATCATTAGGATCAATAGGAGCACCCTTGCTAGCAATCAATTTCATAAGTTCATCCATCTTTCCACTCAAAGTATTAATTTCTTCAATCGCATGCACTTTTTTACTAGTAGAAGATCTTTCGGTATGCCATTGAGAGTAATTTTTCGTAATATTATCTAGGAGTTTAATAGCTTCTCCTAATGTGATTTCCATAAAAGTACCTCCCGCGGTGGAATCTAAAAGATTTCTTGATGCAAAATTCAATCCAACATAAAAAATTTGTATGATCATCCGTAAACTTAAACCATGAGTAGGGCAATTTCTTATCATCAATTTCATCCACTCCCAAGATTGTGCAACATGTTCATGATCAAGTTGCTTAAAATTCATTATATCATTCTTAAGGGAGATGATCTTAGCGGGAGGAAAATACTTGGAAATAAAAGCATCTTTACACTTATTCCATGAATCAATACTATTTTTAGGCAAAGATGAAAACCAAGTTTTAGCACTATCTCGTAGTGAGAACGGAAATAGCTTCAATTTACCAATAACATTATCCACATCTTTTTTCTTTTGCATATCACACAACTCAACGAAAGTATTTAGATGGGATCCATCATCTTCATTAGGACTATGATACATCCATTTTGCATCATGTTTTCCTACTGTTATTTATGATGTTTTTATGCATAATAATGCTTTTTGGAGTAATTCTAATGCCTTTTCTCTCATAATATGCAAGGTTCACACAAAGAGGGAGAATTCCGGAAGCTGGAAATCTGGACCTGAAAAAGCTACGTCAGGCTACCTATTCTGCACAACTCCAAATGAGCTGAAACTTCACGAGGATTTTTTATGGAATAAATAAGAATTATTGGAGCAAATAACTACCAAATGGGGCCCACCAGGTGGGCACAACCCACCTGGGCGCACCAGGGAGCCCAGGCGCGCCCTGGTGGGTTGTGCCCTCCTCGGCCCACCTCCGGTGCCCCTCTTCTGGTATATAAGTCATTTTGACCTAGAAAAAATAAGGAGAGGACTTTCAGGACGAAGCGCCGCCGTCTCGAGGCGGAACTTGGGCAGGAGCACTTTTGCCCTTCGGGGGAGCGATTCCGCCGGGGGAACTTCCCTCCCGGAGGGGGAAATCATCATCATCATCATCACCAACAACTATCCCATCTTGGGGAGGGCAATCTCCATCAACATCTTCAATAGCACCATATCCTCTCAAACCCTAGTTCATCTCTTGTGTTCAATCTTTGTACCGGAACTATAGATTGGTACTTGTGGGTGACTAGTAGTGTTGATTACATCTTGTAGTTGATTACTATATGGTTTATTTGGTGGAAGATTATATGTTCAGATCCATTATGCTATTTAATACCCCTCTGATCTTGAGCATGATTATCATTATTGAGTAGTTACTTTTGTTCTTGAGGTCACGGGAGAAATCTTGTTGCAAGTAATCATGTGAACTTGATATGTGTTCGATATTTTGATGATATGTATGTTGTGATTCCCTTAGTGGTGTCATGTGAACGTCGACTACATGATACTTCACCATATTTGGGCCTAAGGGAATGCATTGTGGAGTAGTTATTAGATGATGGGTTGCGAGAGTGACAGAAGCTTAAACCCTAGTTTATGCGCTATTCCGTAAGGGACTGAATTGGATCCAAAAGTTTAATGCTATGGTTAGATTTATTCTTAATACTTTTCTTGTAGTTGCGAATGCTTGCGATGGGGTTAATCATAAGTAGGAGGTTTGTTCAAGTAAGAACAGCACCTAAGCACCGGTCCACCCACATATCAAATTATCAAAGTAGCGAACACAAATCAAACCAACATGATGAAGTTGACTAGATGAAATTCCCGTGTACCCTCAACAACGCTTTGCTTATCATAAGAGACCGTTTTGGCCTGTCCTTTGCCTCAAAAGGATTGGGCTACCTTGCTGCACTTTTTTTACCATTACCGTTACTTGCTCGTTACAAATTATCTTGCTACCAAACTACTCGTTACTTATAATTTCAGTGCTTGCAGACATTACCTTGCTAAAAACCGCTTGTCATTTCCTTCTGCTCCTCGTTGGGTTCGACACTCTTACTTATCGAAAGGACTATGATTGATCCCCTATACTTGTGGGTCATCAAGGCTCTTTTCTAGCGCCGTTGCCGGGGAGTGAAGCGCTCTTGGTAAGTGGAAATCGGTAAGGAAAAATTATTACTACATGCTGAATTTATTGTCACTTGTTACTATGGAGAACAATCCTTTGAGGGGTTTGTTCGAGGTATCTTCACCTCGACCGGAACCACAATTAGTTACCCCTCAACCTACTACACCTACTGAAAATATTGGTTATGAAATTCCTTCGGGTATGATAGAACAACTGCTAGCTAATCCTTATGCAAGAGATGGAACTGAACATCCTGATATGCACTTGATATATGTGGATGAAATTTGTGGATTATTTAAGCTTGCAGGTTTACCCGGAGATGAAGCTAAGAAGAAGGTTTTCCCTTTATCTTTGAAGGGAAAAGCATTGGCATGGTATAGGCTATGCGATGATATTGGATCTTGGAATTGGAATCGATTGAAATTGGAATTTCACCAAAAAATTTATCCAATGCATCTAGTTCATCGTGATCAGAATTACATATATAATTTTTGGCCTCATGAAGGAGAAAGTATCACTCTATCTTGGGGGAGGCTTAAGTCAATGTTATATTCATTCCCCAATCATGAGCTCTCAAGAGAAATTATTATTCAGAATTTTTATGCTCGGCTTTCTCATGATGATCGATCCATGCTTGATACTTCTTGTACTGGTTCCTTTATGAAGAAGACTATTGACTTCCGGTGGGATCTTTTAGAAAGAATTAAATGCAACTCTGAAGATTGGGAACTCGACGAAGGTAAAGAGTCAGGTATTAAGCTCAAGTATGATTGTGTTAAATCTTTTATGAATACCGATGCTTTTCAAAAGTTTAGCACTAAATATGGACTTGACTCTGAGATAGTAGCCTCCTTTTGTGAATCATTTGCTACTCATGTTGACCTCCCTAAGGAGAAGTGGTTTAAATATCACCCACCTATCAAAGAAGAAATTAAAGAACCAGTAATAGCTAAAGATGAAACTATTATTTACAATGTTGATCCAGTTGTGCCTACTGCTTATATTGAAAAACCACCTTTCCCTGTTAGGATAAAGGAACATGCTAAAGTCTCAACCGTGGTCAACAAAAGTTATATTAGAACTTCCAAACCTGCTAAACAAATCAAAGTAGAACCTAGTGTTGCTATAGTTAAAGATCTCTTGGTTGAAAATATAGATGGGCATGTTATTTACTTCTGTGATGAAGTTGCCAGAATTGCCAAACCCGATGAAAAAGATAAACATAGACCCATTGTTGGGATGCCTGTTGTCTCAGTTAAAATAGGAGATCACTGTTATCATGGTTTATGCGACATAGGTGCTAGCATGAGTGCCATTCCTTTTACCTTATATCAAGAAATTATGAATGATATAGCACCCGCTGAAATAGAAGACATAGATGTTACTATTAAACTTGCTAATAGGGACACCATCACACCACTTGGGATTGTTAGAGATGTTGAAGTCTTGTGTGGGAAAATAAAATACCCTACTGATTTTCTAGTTCTTGGTTCCCCACAAGATGACTTTTGTCCCATTATCTTTGGTAGACCTTTCTTGAACACCGTCAATGCTAAAATAGATTGTGAGAAACAAATCATCGGTGTTAGTTTTGGTGATGAGTCTCATGAGTTTAATTTTTCCAAGTTTAGTAGAAAACATCATAAGGAAGAATTGCCTAGTAAGGATGAAATAATTGGTCTTGCTTCTATTGCTGTGCCTCCTACTGATCCACTAGAACAATATTTGCTAGACCATGAAAATGATATGCATCTGCATGAAAGAAATGAAATAGATAGGATTTTCTTTGAACAACGTCCTCTGCTTAAACACAATTTGCCTATTGAAACTCTAGGAGGTCCTCCTCCACCTAAAGGTGATCCTGTGTTTGAATTAAAACAATTGCCAGACACTTTGAAATATGCTTATCTTGATGAGAAAAAGATTTATCCTGTTATTATTAGTGCTAACCTTTCAGAACATGAAGAAGAAAGATTATTGAAGGTTCTGAAGAAGCACCAAGCTGCCATTGGATATACTCTTTATGATTTAAAGGGCATTAGTCCCACTCTCTGTCAGCATAAAATTAATATGGAGCCTGATGCTAAACCCGTTGTTGATCACCAACGACGTTTAAATCCTAAAATGAAAGAAGTGGTAAGAACAGAAATACTGAAGCTTCTGGAAGCAGGTATAATCTATCCCATAGCTGATAGTAGATGGGTAAGTCCCCATCATTGTGTCCCTAAAAAGGGAGGTATTACCGTTGTTCCTAATGATAAGAAGGAACTTATTCCACAAAGAATTGTCACTGGCTACAGAATGGTAATTGATTTTAGAAAACTAAATAAAGCTACTAGAAAAGATCATTACCCTCTGCCCTTTATTGATCAAATGTTAGAAAGACTATCAAAGCACACACATTTTTGCTTTCTTGATGGATATTCTGGTTTTTCTCAAATACCTGTCTCACAACCTGATCAAGAGAAAACCACCTTTACTTGCCCTTTTGGAACTTATGCTTATAGACGTATGCCTTTTGGTTTATGCAATGCACCTGCTACCTTTCAAAGATGTATGACTGCTATATTCTCTGATTTTTGTGAAAAGATTGTTGAGGTTTTCATGGATGATTTTTCCGTTTACGGAACTTCTTTTGATGATTGCTTAAGCAACCTTGATCGAGTTTTGCAGAGATGCGAGCAAACTAATCTCGTCTTGAATTGGGAGAAGTGCCACTTTATGGTTAATGACGGTATTGTCTTGGGACATAAAATTTCTGAACAAGGTATTGAGGTGGATAAAGCTAAAGTTGATGTAGTTGAGAAAATGCCATGCCCTAAAGATATCAAAGGTATTCGTAGTTTCCTCGGTCATGCTGGTTTCTATAGGAGGTTTATTAAAGACTTCTCTAAAATTTCTAGGCCTCTTACAAATCTTTTACAGAAGGATGTTCCATTTGTTTTTGATGATGATTGTGTAGAAGCCTTTGAAACACTTAAGCAAGCCTTGATTTCTGCACCTATTGTTCAACCACCTGATTGGAACTTGCCTTTTGAAATTATGTGTGATGCTAGTGATTATATTGTTGGTGCTGTTCTAGGACAAAGAGTCGATAAGAAATTAAATGTTATTCATTATGCTAGTAAAACTCTGGACAGTGCTAACAAAATTATGCTACTACTAAAAAAGAATTTTTAGCAGTTGTGTTTGCTTGTGATAAATTTAGATCTTACATTGTTGATTCTAAAGTGACTATTCACACCGATCATGCTGCTATAAAATATCTTATGGAAAAGAAGGATGCTAAACCTAGACTTAATAGGTGGGTTCTTTTGCTACAAGAATTTTATTTACATATCACTGATAGAAAGGGAGCTGAGAACCCCGTGGCTGATAACTTGTCTATGTTAGAAAATATTCTTGATGACCCACAACCTATTAATGATAGTTTTCCTGATGAACAATTAGCTGCAATAAATGTTTCTCATAACACTTCTTGGTATGCTGACTATGCCAATTATATTGTTGCTAAATATATACCACCTAGCTTCACATACCAACAAAAGAAAAAATTCTTCTATGATTTAAGACATTACTTTTGGGATGACCCACGTCTTTATAAAGAAGGAGTAGATGGTATTATTAGACGTTGTGTACCTGAGCATGAACATGGACAAATCCTACGGAAATGTCACACCGAAGCTTATAGAGGACATCATGCGGGAGATAGAACTGCTCACAAGGTATTCCAATCTGGTTTTTATTGGCCTACTCTCTTCAAGGATGTCCGTAAGTTTGTTTTATCTTGTGATGAATGTCAAAGAATTGGTAATATTGGTAAGCGTCAGGAAATGCCTATGAATTAGTCTCTTGCTATTGAACCAATTGATGTTTGGGGATTTGATTACATGGGACCTTTTCCTTCCTCTAATGGGTATACACATATTTTGGTTGCTGTTGATTATGTTACTAAGTGGGTAGAAGCTATTCCAACTAGTAGTGCTGATCACAACACCTCTATTAAAATGCGTAAGGAAGTCATTTTCCCAAGTTTTGGAGTCCCTAGATATTTAATGACTGATGGTGTTCACATTTTATTCATGGTGCTTTCCGTAAAATGCTTGCTAAATATGATTTTAACCATAGAATTGCATCACCTTATCATCCTCAGTCTAGTGGTCAAGTTGAACTTAGCAATAGAGAAATAAAATTAATATTACAAAAAACTGTCAATAGGTCCCGAAAGAATTGGTCTAAGAAGTTAGATGATGCACTTTGGGCTTATAGAACAGCATATAAAAATCCTATGGGTATGTCTCCATATAAAATGGTTTATGGAAAAGCTTGTCATTTGCCTCTTGAGTTAGAACATAAAGCATATTGGGCAATTAAAGAACTCAACTATGATTTCAAACTTGCCGGTGAAAAGAGGTTATTTGATATTAGCTCACTAGATGAATGGAGAGCCCAAGCCTATGAAAATGCCAAGTTATTTAAAGAAAAAGTTAAAAGATGGCATGAGAAAAGAATCCAAAAGCGTGAGTTCAAAGTTGGAGAATATGTTCTTTTGTACAACTCTCGTTTTAGATTCTTTGCAGGAAAACTCCTCTCCAAATGGGAATGACCTTATGTTATCGAGGAGGTTTATCGATCCAGAGCCATCAAGATAAATAATGCCGAAGGTACTAACCCGAAGGTTGTTAATGGGCAACGAATAAAACATTATATCTTAGGTACGCCCATTAACGTTGAAAGCAATATTATCCAAACCGTGACCCCGGAAGAACACATAAAGGAAACCTTCCGGAACACTCCAGAATCATGAAAAAAGGAGGTACGTGATACGGTAAGGAAACGGACTCCGAAAAATACACAAAAATATTTTTTGTCCATTTTGGAATATAACAAAAATTAGGAAAATAAGAAACAGCCAGGAAGGTAACCCTGGTGGGCACAAGACACCAGGGCACGCCCCAGGCGCGCCCAGGTGGGTTGTGCCCACCTCGGGTACCTTCCAGACTCCGTTTGCTTGTTTCACAAGATAAAAAAACTTTATATACCCCCCAAACCTATTGACCACCGTATCGCAGAGAAATCTTCTATTTTCTTTTCCTTGCTGTTTTCTGACAGATCCAATCCACCATGGCTGCTTCAAGCTCCTCCAAGGACAAGTTCTTCGAGAACGTCATCAACCCATATTTGCGGGAGGTGATGCAGCAACCTCAGGCTATCCAGATGCATGAGGGGGTGCTGCACATCCGCGATGTACAAGGCCGCAAGGGGACGGGATCCGTGCAGGCTAGGCTTGAAGCTATGGAGCAGGAAGTCTTCCGGTGCAAGGGGATGGTAGAACGTGGACTCAATGCCAATCACCTCATGATCGCGGACTACACCCGTGATCTCAAGGTGGATGGCAAGTCCATGAAGGACATCATCTTCACCCTCCACGAGCAAATCAACTTCCCACAAAGCCAGATCTATGATCTCCAAAACCAAGTCTTTGAATATGAGGCGAGGTTTAAAGGTATGAGTTTGGCTGCCAGTTGTAGGATCCGTGAGACTCACTCCTCCTCTTATGATGGTGAGCCCTTGCCATGGAAACCCGAGGATAAGATTGCTACTGCTTCATCACCACCACCTCCTTCTTCATCAACAAAGGAAAATTGAGTATCGGGTATGGGCACTCCCCTTGGCTTGTGCCAAGCTTGGGGGAGGTGCCCCGGTATCGTATCACCTCCACTATCTTTTGCCTTTACTTATCTTAGTTCGATCCATAGTTATCTTTTGCTTTAGATGAATAAAAGTTTAGTTCGATCCTTTCTTTTCAAGTGTTTGCTTAGTGATCTAACTTTGTAATCGTGTGCGAGATATATAATAAAGTTTAGTTTGAGTTTTGTTTTCTTTACTTTCATGTTCAATAATAAGAAAAGAAATAAATGAAAAAGATCATATGCTAATTTTATGGTAAGTAATGACATCACATAAGGAAGAGTATAGGTAGAAAAATTTATTGGAGATTGACAAACATAGCATTGGTCAATAATGCAATTCATGAAAGAATTAATAAGGGAAGAGAAGATTCACATGCAAATATACTATCTTGGACATCTTTTGTGATTGTGAGCCCCCATCAAAATATTATATGCCAAAATTGTTGACGTTGGACAAGGAAGACAATGTAATGATTTATGTTTGTTCATATTCACATAGAAGTTATATTGTCATAGATCCTTTAACATGTGGTGTTTGCCCCCATCTTTGCAAGCCAAAAATTCCGCACTAAGTAGAGATACTACTTGTGCATCCAAAAACCTTTAAACCCAAATCTTATTTTGAGAGTCCACCATACCTACCTATGGATTGAGTAAGATCCTTCAAGTAAGTTGTCATCGGTGCAAAAAGGGCAATAAAAATTGCTTCTAAAAGTGTTGGATCATTTAGTGTAAGAGAAAATTGAGCGTTGTACGAACTTGTGATGGCAAAGAATAAAAGCGACAGACCACATAATAAAGGTTGCTATCATAAGGGGCAATATAACGTGACGTTCTTTTGCACTAAGAGATTGAGCATACAAACAAATAAGTGCATGGCAACTTCTGCTTCCCTCTGTGAAGGGCCTATCTTTTACTTTTATGTATTTACTTTTATGCAAGAGTCAAAGTTCTTCTCTCTATTCCTTTTTATTTTCTCTTTTGGCAAGCATCATGTGGTGAGGAAAGATCTAGGCACATATATCCAGTTGGATATGAGTAGCATGAGTTATTATAGTTGACATCACCCTCGAGGTGAGTATGTTGGGAGGCGAAACTATAAGCCCCTATCTTTCTATGTGTCCGATTGAAACGCTTTGCTCATGTGTATGCGGTGAGTGTTAGCAATCATAAAAGACTATATGATGGTTGAGTATGTGGACTTGCTAAAAAGGCTCCAATACGTGACCCTTCCTGAAAAGATGATGAATTGTAGCTGCAAAGTTGACTGAGAACATAGTTTGTTGGTTTTCAATAGAGTTTATGCTTTATACTTCGATGTTGTGATGAATTGTTACTTGTTCATGAGAAGTTATATGATAAAAGTTATGTGATAAAGTTGTATGTTAAAGTTTGTTGCTGTTATAATAATATACATGATGCTTCTATGTCCGTATTTTGTTTTTATCGACACCACTCTCTCTCTAAGCATGTGGACATGTTTTTCGATTTCGGTTTTCGCTTGAGGACAAGCGAGGTCTAAGCTTGGAGGAGTTGATACGTCCATTTTGCATCATGTTTTCCTACTATTATTTATGATGTTTTTATGCATAATAATGCTTTTTGGAGTAATTCTAATGCCTTTTCTCTCATAATATGCAAGGTTCACACAAAGAGGGAGAATTCCGGCAGCTGGAAATTTGGACCTGAAAAAGGTACGTCAGGCTACCTATTCTGCACAACTCCAAATGAGCTAAAACTTCACGAGGAATTTTTATGGAATAAATAAGAATTATTGGAGCAAATAACTACCAGAGGGGGCCCACCAGGTGGGCACAACCCACCTGGGCGCACCAGGGAGCCCAGGCGCGCCCTGGTGGGTTGTGCCCTCATCGGCCCACCTCCGGTGCCCCTCTTCTGGTATATAAGTCATTTTGACCTAGAAAAAATAAGGAGAGGACTTTCGGGACGAAGCGCCGCCGTCTCGAGGCGGAACTTGGGCAGGAGCACTTTTGCCTTCCAGCGGAGCGGTTCCGCCGGGGGAACTTCCCTCCCGGAGGACGAAATCATTGTCATCATCATCACCAACAACAATCCCATCTTGGGGAGGGCAATCTCCATCAACATCTTCAACAGCACCATCTCCTCTCAAACCCTAGTTCATCTCTTGTGTTCAATCTTTGTACCGGAACTATAGATTGGTACTTGTGGGTGACTAGTAGTGTTGATTACATCTTGTAGTTGATTACTATATGGTTTATTTGGTGGAAGATTATTTGTTCAGATCCATTATGCTATTTAATACCCCTCTGATCTTGAGCATGATTATCATTAGTGAGTAGTTAATTTTGTTCTTGAGGTCATGAGAGAAATCTTGTTGCAAGTAATCATGTGAACTCGATATGTGTTCGATATTTTGATGATATGTATGTTGTGATTCCCTTAGTGGTGTCATGTGAACGTCGACTACATGATACTTCACCATATTTGGGCCTAAGGGAATGCATTGTGGAGTAGTTATTAGATGATGGGTTGCGAGAGTGACAGAAGCTTAAACCCTAGTTTATGCGCTATTCCGTAAGGGACTGATTTGGATCCAAAAGTTTAATGCTATGGTTAGATTTATTCTTAATACTTTTCTCGTAGTTGCGGATGCTTGCGATGGGGTTAATCATAAGTAGGAGGTTTGTTCAAGTAAGAACAGCACCTAAGCACCGGTCCACCCACATATCAAATTATCAAAGTAGTGAACACAAATCAAACCAACATGATGAAAGTGACTAGATGAAATTCCCGTGTACCCTCAAGAACGGTTTGCTTATCATAAGAGACCGTTTTGGCCTGTCCTTTGCCTCAAAAGTATTGGGCTACCTTGTTGTACTTTCGTTACCATTACCGTTACTTGCTCGTTACAAATTATCGTGCTACCAAACTACTCGTTACTTATAATTTCAGTGCTTGCAGACATTACCTTGCTGAAAACCGCTTGTCATTTCCTTCTGCTCCTCGTTGGGTTCGACACTCCTATTTATCGAAAGGACTACGATTGATCCCCTATACTTGTGGGTCATCAGACTACCAGAAAATTGTTCTTCCATAACAAGATTCAACAAAGCGGCATTAATTTCATAAGATTCCGCACTAGAGGCGGGAGCAATCGGAGTACTAATAAAATCATTATTATTAGTGTTGGAAAAATCACACAACTTGGTATTTTCTTGAGACATCGTGACAAAGCAAGCAATCTAGCACACAAGCAAAGAAAAAGCAAAGGAAAAGACGAATGGAAAGAAGGCGAATAAAAAGGCAAATATTTTTGTGTTTTTCTGAAAACATTTTAGAAGTGTGGGAGAGGAAAAAGAGAGGAAAATCACAAATAATGTAAGTGCAAGAGATGAGAGTTTATGACAAGTACTTGGTAGGCTTGATGTGGATCCTCCCCAGCAACGGCGCCAGAAATTCTTCCTGCTACTTCTTGAGCTTGCGTTGATTTTTTCCTTGAAGAGGAAAGGGTGATGCAGCAAAGTAGAGATAAGTATTTCCCTCAGTTAAGAACCAAGGTATCAATCCAGTAGGAGGAACACACAAGTCCCCAATGGAGGCACCTGCACAAACTAACAAATACTTGCACACAACGCAAAAAAGGGGTTGTCAATCCCTTCACGGTCACTAGCAAGAGTGAGATCTAATAGAGATTGATATAAAAGATAAATAAAAGTGCTAAATAAAATAAAGATAAATAAATTGCAGCAAGATATTTTCGTATTTGTGGTTTTATAGATCTGAAAATAATATGATGGAGAATAGACCCGGGGGCCATAGGTTTCACTAGAGGCTTCTCTCTTGAAAGAACACATACGGTGGGTAAACAAATTACTGTTGAGCAATTGATAGAAAAGCGCATAGTTATGACGATATCCAAGGCAATGATCATGAATATAGGCATCACGTCTGTGACAAGTAGACCGACTCCTTCCTCCATCTACTACTATTACTCCACACATCGACCGCTATCCAGCATGCATCTAGTGTATTAAGTTAACAAGAACGGAGTAACGCCTTAAGCAAGATGACATGATGTAGAGGGATAGATCCAAGCAATATGGTAAAAAAATCCCATATTTTTATCCTTAATGCCAACAATACAAATACGTGCCTCGCTACCCCTACTGTCACTGGGTGAGGACACCGCAATATTGAACCCATAACAAAGCACCTCTCCCATTGCAAGATAGATCAATCTAGTTGGCCAAACCAAATCAATAGATTAGAGAGAAATACAAAGCTATCTTAATCATGCATAAAAGAGTTTAGAGAAGACTCAAATAATATTCATACATAATCTGATCATAAACCCACAATTCATCGGATCTCAACAAACACACCGCAAAAGAAGATTACATCGGATAGAACTCCAAGAACATCGAGGAGAACATTGTATTGAAGATCAAAGAGAGATAAGAAGCCATCTAGCTACTAGCTATGGAACCGTAGGTCTATGGTAAACTACTCACACATCATCAGAAGGGCGGCAAGGTTGGTGTAGAGGCCCTCCGTGATCGAATTCTCCTCCGGCAGAGTGCCGAAAAAGGTCCCAAGATGGGATCTCACGAGAACAGAAGCTTGCGACGGCGGAAAAGTATTTTCAGTGTGCCCTCAGGTATACGGGGTATATTTGGGTATTTATGGAGCTGGAATTAGGGTTAGGGGGTCCTGACGGGCCCACAAGCCTGGGCCTCCCTGGGGCGCGCCTCTAGGGCTTGTGGCCCTCTCGTGGCTCCTCTGGCCTCCTCCCAAAGCTTCGTGATTGTCTTCTGGTCCAAGAAAAATCCTCAAAAAGTTTTGTTCCGTTTGGACTCCATTTGGTATTGATTTTGTGTAAAAGACAAAAACAAGGAAAAAACTACAACTGGCACTGGGCACTAGGTCAATAGGTTAGTCCAAAAAAATGATATAAAATAGCATATTAATGCATATAAAACATCCAAGATGGATAATATAATAGCATGGAACAATAAAAAGTTATAGATACGTTGGAGACGTATCAATTACCTCATACTTCTCGACGATTGCACCCACTACTCATGGACTTTTCCCCCACGTCACAAAGACGAGACGTCCCCCACCCTTGAACGTTTCTTCTCTTATATTTTCTCAGAATTTCACACTATTATTCGATGCATGCAATGTGACAACGGCGGCGAATTCCTTAATACCTCTCTCCGCACCTTCTTCTCTAATAATGGCATTGTCTACTGTCTCTCCTGCCCCCACACTTCCCCGCAAAACAGCAAGGCCGAGCGCATGATTTGTACTACCAATGACGTTGTCCGTACACTCCTTCTCCACGCTCATCTCCCTCCCTCCTTTTGGGTAGAAGCACTTCACACTGCAACCCATCTCCTCAACAGGCGTCCGGCCACCAAAACTACACCCCATACACCCTACTTCCTCCTCATCGACGTACAACCTCGTTATGAGCATTTATGGGTCTTCGGTTGCCTATGGTTTCCCAATCTCTATGCAACACCCCCCACAAACTTGCACCACGCTCCAACCGTTGCGTCTTTTTTGGTGCAATAATTTGCCTCCTTATGTTTTGGAGTTTGTTGACATAAACAGTATGGGACTTATGTGTTTGCTAGTGCACACAGAGTAACAGGTCCTTGGAATCAAGAGGAGTTTGATTCAAATGACGAAGATAATCCCCTGCGTGGCAGTGAAGGTTATCACCGAAGATTGTGATAACAAGAGTGACCCCTCAAAAATTGCTGACGTGAAGCAATTGGTTCGGTGCTTGTCCAAAGGAAGTGACTGCGACCGAGAAGATTGAAGACGAAGTGAACATGTAGCATTTATTTCATTGTTTCTCTTCTCTTTATTGAGTCACAGGACCACTGTAATACTAAGAGGGGTGTAGCATTCGAAGCTTTGATTCTCTTATGCTAAAGCCAAGTCTTATGAAAGTTGCAAGAGAAATTTCTTTGTGTTCCGAGCAAATACTTGCCAGCAAGAGACTATGATCTTCTTCGCTACGAGAGATTTGTCTCTGACCGAGGAGTTAGCATTACTTGGTCCTCAAGTAATGTTACCATTGCTCTTTGAAATTTGACTGTTGCGAACGTGTCGGATGGCCATTAGCTGGACCGCGTGTCCAAAATGGTCATTTCCCACCAAGGATGGCTGCGGCTATAAATAGCCACCCCGCACCAGCGGTGTTCGGTGGCTACTCTGTTTGATTGTGAGAAGATTGTTGAGCAACCCCCTCTCCTGAGTGATTTGAGTTTAAAATCCACCGAAAGAAAACCCCTAGAGCCAAAAAATTAGATAGTGGTTCAGCATCACTCAAATCTAAGTCTAGTACGCTCCGCCTATTACTCTTGAGAGCTGCAAACTCTCAAGACGGTTTGGTGTCAATTTCTTCTGAGACCAAGAATAATTGTGGTTCTCGAAGAAGAAGTCTGTAAAGGTTTGGAGATTGCCTCAAGTATCTACCACGAGTGATCGACATTGGTTGATGAACCAATTGTCGAGGAGAATAGGGTAAAGAGAGTTTATCTTCCGTGTTAAGTCACAACCCCTCCAACTAGACGTAGTCCTTGTGCAGAAGGACGAACTGGTCTACCAAATTCCTTGTCGCCATCGAGCATCACTGGTTACATCTACTCCTCTTTACATTCGAACTGTTTCAATCATATGATTTGTCTTGATGCATGCCTTTAGTTTCCATTCGTTAGTTTGTACTCGCTCGATGTACTCTGTTTACATTCGCTCTGCCGCTGGGTTCCGAGAGTTTTGATATTTCTGAAGAAATTTTAAAACTCCCATTCACCCCACCCCATCTGGTAGACATACTTCATTCCTACAATTGGTATCAGAGCAAGGTACTCCTTGACTCTGCTCATTTTGGTCTAACCACCTTGGAGTTTAAGTATGTCTTCAGTGATCTACAAGTCACATCTTAAGATTCCCATCTTCGATGGGACGGACTATCCCTTCTGGAAAGAGAAGATGAAGATCTGTCCTCGCGCTATTGATGATGATATGTGGAACATGGTGTAGAATGGATTCATGGTTGAATTGCCCCAGGTGTCGTGGGAATGATTCCGACAATAATAAGGGATAGGGTAAAGGAGCATGATCTATCGAGATGCATATGGGTGACACGGTGGTTTTAGCGAGTTTGGGCCTCTCGCGGTGGAGATAACAGCCCTACATCTCGTGCTCCGGAGGGGCTTTGTTTTATCTGTCATGAACACGGAGTTACATGGTGTATTTGAGAGAGGGAGAGGAGAACGGATCTCGGTAGTCCTGAGACTAATGGCGAGAGAGAGCCAGGGAGAGAAAATGAGAGAAGGAAAGAGCCCCAAGTCTAGTGGTGGGGGTGGCTTATATAGAGTGCACCACCCCTCACCTCCTATGTTACAAAGAGGGGCATAAATGCCATAATGTCAGCCCACTACGAAACCTCCACTATGAGAATGATGCTCCGACTGCCTTGTCGACTGTTTGGTCTTCGCATATCCGAGTGAGCCATACGACCGAGTGGTTGACTGTCTTCCGAGTGGACGGTACGTTGATATGTCCGAGTGGATAGTATGTCTGTATGAGATTTATCTGGACCCACATGCTGTGTGGACCCCATGCTTTATGATATTTTGACCCTTCGTGGGCCTACCTGTTATGTGTATCCCCAACATTAGCCCCCGAATCGGTTGAGATTTTGCAAAACGAGTTTGTGAAAGACACCATTTGACCCGAGTGATTACGGAAATACTCGGTACCTATCATCGTGCTTTCAGACAACCAAGGTTTGAACGAAATCTCAATGGATTCTGGCACTGTGCTTCTCGACTGATCTGGGGTAAGTGCCCGTGAGGAGCAACTTGGTGACATTCGTTCATCTCTCGGAAGAGGTTAACTCGTGATCTGAGTATGGGTGTGTCATTAAATCTGGGCAACAAGATTGACGCATGGACTGCTCTCTCGGAGAGATGCCATTCTTATCTCGAAGGAACGTCAATACGAGTCGATTCTAGATCCAAACTTGTGAGTTTCACGCTTTGAGTCCTAGAAGAAGGCTCAAAACAGGTCCACGGAGGAGCGTTAAACTCACCTTATTGGAATTTTTTTTGGTAGTCGACGGGACTCTTAGAACTTGTTTGTTTGTTGTTCGTCACTCGGACCGGTCAGGCCGTACTGAGTGGAGATTACTCCAGTGGGGGCACGCTGAGTGCACCCACTGGGTGTAGTCCCCGAGACCGCCGTCGACTGCGGGCAGTCGGCGGCGGTCTGAGAGAACTAAAAATCTTCTTAGCTGGTACTAATCGAACTTGTTCCTCTCCGACTCGGAGGTCGAGTAGTACTTGAGGATCTGGTATTGGTCAAGCTTGTTCCACCTCGACTCGGTAGTCGGTTGTAGTCTATAGGGTTTGTTGCGCTTGAATGTTGGTGTCGGACTTGACCGAGCAAAATGTTTCTTTCTGAGTTCTCTTCCAGTGGGGGCACGCTAAGTGCACCCACTGGGTGTAGTCCCCGAGCCTCTGTCGGACTAGATGAGTCTGGCAGAGGGTTTAAGTCTCCTGGTAAACCTCCATGCAGTCGACATGGCTAATATCTTTTAATCTGAAATTGAGTCAATCAGATGGAGCGCCGGTTTCACCCTTTTGCATGAAAGGGGTATTTGTTCGAGAGGACGTGCTTCCCGACTGATCAGGGTATGTTGAGTGCGAGAAAAACTTGGTGGCACTCGTATGTATCTCGGAGGAGATAGACTAGTGGTCCGATGTGGACGCGCCATGAAACCCGAGCGGCGAGGCTAGCGCATGGACCGACTCTCCGGAGAGAGGCAACTCATTATCCCAGGGGAACACTAGCACAGACCATCTTTGAGTCCAAGTTTGCGAAACTGACGCCTTGGAACCTAGAAGAAGGACCAAGTGTATCCGTAGAGGAGTGCCAATTTTATCCTTTTGCATGAAAGGGGTATTTGTCCGAGTGGATGTGTTTCCCTACTGATCGGGGTATGTTGACTACGAGGAAAAACTTGGTGGCACTCGTATGTCTCCCGGAGGAGATAGACTAGTGGTCCGATGTGGACGTGCCATGAAACCCGAGTGGCGAGGCTAGTGCGTGGACTGACTCTCCGGAGAGAGGCCACTCATTATCCCGGGGGAACACCAGCACATGACATCTCCGAGTCCAAGTTTGTGAAACTGACGCCTTGGAGCCTAGAAGAAGGCCCAAGTGTATCCGTAGAGGAGCGTCTTTTTCACCCTTTTGCAGTCCTGAAGATGACTCCAGGTAATGATTTGGGCGATCGTCCGAGTGGACGGTGCTACCCTCATAGATCTTCGGCGGACCGAGCATGTATGGTCAGAAAAATATTCCTGATGTGATCAACAGATTGATCAAATGGGGGTAACCCCTGAGGGTCACATGGCCCACGGCTGTGCGGAGCCCCCGAGTGATGCTTGAAAGAGGTTTGCTTGCTACAGAGTGCGATATGAGGTTTGATCATATGAGTAACTTAGTCGCTCCCGTGTTGGGGTGTAGTGGTGAAGACATGTCCAACTGATGGTGATGCACGGGGCAGCCGAGGGGAGAGGATGTGTACAACCGAGTGGCGACGCGCGTGGCGGCCGAGCGGTGAAGACGTGCACAATCGAGTGGCGACGCGCATGGCGGCTGAGTGGTGAAGACGTGCACAGCCGAGTGGCGACGCGCCGGGCGGTCGAGTGGTGAAGACGTGCACAGCCGAGTGGCGACACGCGGGGCGGCCGAGTGGTGAAGAAGTGCACAGCCGAGTGGCGACGCGCCGGGCGGTCGAGTGGTGAAGACGTGCACAGCCGAGTGGCGACGTGCGGGGCGGCCGAGTGGTGAAGACGTGCACAGCCGAGTGGCGACGCACGGGGCGGCCGAGTGGTGAAGACGTGCACAGCCGAGTGGCGACGCGCGGGGCGGCCGAGTGGTGAAGACGTGCACATCCGAGTGGTGACACGCGGGGCGGCCGAGTGGTGAAGACGTGCACAGCCGAGTGGCGACGCGCGGGGCGGCCAAGTGGTGAAGACGTGCACAGCTGAGTAGCGATGCGCGGGACGGCCGAGTGGTGAAGACGTGCACAACCGAATGGCGACGCGCGGGGCAGCCGAGTGGTGAAGACGTGCACAACCGAGTGGCGACGCGCTGGGCGGCCGAGTGGTGAAGACATGCACAACCGAGTGGCGACGCACGGGGTGGCCGAGTGAAGGACTACGTGTCCAGCCAAGTGGCAAAAATGGCCCGCGAAGATATTAGCCAGATGCTTCCGAAGTTGATGTAGCGACGAGGTCGGTGTAGTGTGGTTGCGATGCAACAAGACCGGCGTGGCAACTGAGTCTGAGTAGGAACGAAGATGGCGCGCAGAGCGTCTGAGTGATTATGCAACTTGTCAAAGTGGCGGATCCGAATGCACTCGTTGAAGTGAAGGATCTGACTGGTGATGAAGTACTCGACCACTCAGGAGAGTGTGATTTCGAATGAGTCGCAGCCCCCGAGTGCGGCGTAGCCCCCGAGCGCACTACAGGCTTTGACGGTGAACTTGTCGGAACCCGAGAAATATAGTTTTGAATGGATAAATTGTAATTCATTGAGTCGGACTTGGGTAAAGGTGAGAAGCAGCTTCCGAGTGATGCTCGAAAGAGGCAAACTCGCAAAGGAGTGATGTATGCAGTTAAAAGGGACTTATCTGTCTCATGCCCAATGAGACGACGAGGTCTATGTCGTCGACACGATGAAGATGACTCCACGGAAGGGTTGGCCGGATGTGTTTGAAATCAACAGAGCGGCAAGGTCGGTGTTGCGGTGCGCTAGGATCGATACGGTGACCGAGTCTGAGTAGCAATGAAGTTGGCGCATAGGGCCGTCGAGTGATCGCGTAACTTGTGTAAGAAAAATAGCAAGAGGAAATTTGATGTGTGCTGAAATGATTTGTGTAAATAACACCCATAGACACCCGCTGGGTGTGCAAGGGGCTTGCTGGTTCAGAACCAGCAAGAGTCTAAAAGAGTGAAGGATCTGATCGAACTTGACGAAGTGAAGGATCCAACAGGACATGTCGGAGTGCTGGCTCAAATAAAATAGAAGTGTAGTGTTCCGACTGAGTTGCAGCCCCCGAGGACCGATGCAAACTCGAAATGAAGAACACATGGTGTTCGTGAATGACGTATGTGTAAAAATGGAAGTTGGACTCGGGAGTCAAATAACCAGTACTAAGCAAGTATGTGAAAATAAGTAACCGAGCGTAGAGGCACACTCGGTGGCGTGGCCTCCGAGTGAACGTGACGTGTGAATTACGGGATACTCGGGAACGCAGAAATAACAGAATGTAGAATGACTTAGCTGTCTGAAGCCGCGCGAGTGGCCGAGTGGTGAAGATGTGTTCAACCGATGGCGATGCGCGGGGCAGCCGATTAATGTAGATGTGTCTCACCGAACGGCAGCACACGGGGCGGCCGAGTGGTGAGGATGTGTCCAACCAATGGCGACGCGCGGGGCAGCCGATTGATGTAGATGTGTCTCGCCGAGTGGCGACGCGCGGGGCGGCTGAGTGGTGAGGATGTGTCCAACCAATGACGACGCGCGGGGCGGCCGATTGATGTAGATGTGTTTCACCGAGTGGTGACGCGCGGGGTGGCCGAGTGGTGAGGATGTGTCCAACCAATGGCGACGCGCGGGGCGACCGAGTGGTGAGGACTAAAAGGTTCTTCGAATGATCGGATGTTGTTGATCGCCGAGCAAAACTTGGTGGCATTCATATGTCTCTCGGAAGAGATAGACTTGAGGTCCGAGTGTGGACATGCCATAAAACCCGAGTGACGACGCCGGCGCGTGGTCTGACTCTCCGGAGAGATGCCACTCCTTATCCCGGGGGAACGCCAACGCAGGCCATCTTCGAGTCCAAGTTTATGAGGCATGCGCCTTGGACCCTAGTGGAAGGGCCAAGTTAACCCGCGGAGGGGCGTCAAGCTCATCTCATAGCGATCCTGAAGGTGACTTTATTCGGGTGTTTTACGTGTCCGAGTGCACGGGTCCCCACGGAGGGTGGTCAGTCGGACTGACAGATGTCCTTTCGGAAAGGAACTATGGGCAATCGATCGGATCGATTCGCCGTGGAAATTCCGGGTGAGGCCTAGCCCGACTGAGTGGCGACGCACGGGGCGGCCGAGTGGTGCGGACATGTCCAACCAAGTGATGACGCGCGGGGCGTCCGAGTGATGAAGACGCATCTAGTGGAGTGGCGACGCACGGGGCGTCCGAGTGAAGTAGACGGGTCCTGCGAAGTGGCGATGCACGGGCGTCCGAGTGATGAAGACGCATCCAGCGGAGTGACGATGCGCGGGGCGTTCGAGTGAAGTAGATGCGTGACACATCCAGCGGAGTGACGATGCGCGGGCGTCCGAGTGAAGTAGATGCGTCCCGCGGAGTGGCGACACGCGAGGCATCCGAGTGAAGCAGACGAGTCCCACGGAGTGACGATGCGGGGCGTCCGAGTGAAGTAGATGCGTCCTGCGAAGTGGCGACGCGCGGGCGTCCGAGTGATGAAGACGCATCCAGCGGAGTGATGATGCGCGGGGCGTCCGAGTGAAGTAGATGCGTCCCGCGGAGTGGCGACGCACGGGGCATCCGAGTGATGAAGACGCATCCAGCGGAGTGACGATATGCGGGGCGTCCGAGTGAAGTAGATGCGTCCCGCGGAGTGGCGATGCGCGGGGCGTCCGAGTGAAGCAGATGCGTCCCGCGGAGTGACGATACGGGGCGTCCGAGTGAAGTAGATGTGTCCCGCGGAGTGGTGACCCGCGGGGCGTCCGAGTGAAGGAGACGCGTCCCGCGGAGTGGCGATGCGCGGGGCATCCGAGTGAAGCAGACGCGTCCCGCGGAGTGACGATGCGGGGCGTCCGAGTGATAATGTCGTGTCCACCTGAGTGGCGACAACGCGCGGGAGGGTCGAGTGGTGGAGATGTGTCCCATCGAGTGATGGCGCGCGAGGCGACCGAGTGAGGGAGACATGTCCAGCCGAGCGGCGGCGCACGGAGCGGCCGAGTGGTGAAGGTGTATCCAACCGAGCAGCGGCACGCATGCAAAGCGGCCGAGCGATGAAGATGCGGTTGGTTCCGTAGGTTCACGATCGTAGTTGTTGTCGATGATGTTCTGGATGTTAGCGGGCCGAGTAGGAAAAGGCAAACCAGCCAAGTGAACCCTGGGGCTTCAGAGCCGAGTGAGCGCAGTCTGAGTGGACCCCACATCCGAGTGCACCCGCTGGTCCGAGGGAACCATAACTGGGCTGCGATCTAGTCGGTGTGGAGCTGGCTGGGCAGGCCGACGTGGAGTCCTGGGCTCGGAGGCGTCGGTGAGGTTCGGCATGGATGTACCCACGAGCGCATGAGTGATGTCCCATCCGATGGAGCCGGGCGCTTGCAGGCAGACATGATCCAAAGCACGTGGGAGGAGTTGCCCACGTCTAGCACTGAATTAACCTGCATGCAAGTGGTTTAACGCTAATTAAGCGAGAGTTAAAGCCATTCATGCATGTAATGGACGTTTCCCACGGTCATTTATCTCCTGCATGCAGGACATAAATGGGAAGGAATTAAGATTAGAAGGAAAGTGGAAGGCGGGGCGCAGAGCTCCCTGGTCGGCCACCACGGCGGCGGTTTTTGGCACGGATCCATCGCGAGGTGAGGCGGTCCGCGACAAATCCGAGTATAGGATGGCGTTCTTTGGTGAGGCTGCACGCGGGCGGAGCCTGAGGCGGCGGCGAGACGATCCGGTGGCTCCCATTTGGTCGACGACGTGGACAGCCTCGGACTCGGTGCCGCGTCGGGTGCGAGCGTCGACTGCGGGGGTCGCTGCAGCGCGGTTGACGAGGGACGACGCTGCAGCGCGCCGTGTCAGGCCGTCGCGGTCTCGCGGAGATGAGGTGGCCGCTGCAGCGCTAGGCCTGCGCGCACGTCGCAACAACCACAGCCGAGCACCTGCGATCGCTGCAGCCGGCTGACGGGTGGGCTGAGGTCGACGGAGAAGAGGAAGCAGGAGGCGTGGGCCACCGCGCTGGCGGCCGTGCGCGAGGACAATGGCGACGATCCTTGGCGTAGCGCGTCGATGCCCTTTTCCCTTCCTCGTCTCTTGTCTGATCTATTCATCGCAAGATTTCGTTGTTGACCCCGATGGGCACCTGCTCGTACAGGGAGGAAAACAACGGATTTGTTAAGATCCACGATGATTGTTAGATCATAAGAGGATAGCATAGAAAGAAATATCCCGATCGACCCGTTTGCAAACGGTTATGCACGCATGCAGCATCAGGTGAAGATGTTTCTTCTCCTCTCCTTTTGAGATGCTTCGGTTACTTGTTGCGAAGACGAACAATATGATCAGGATGAACAGGAAATTAAACATAAATGAATGAAAAAACCATCGGCATCATGGCTCGATAGACGCCATGCCCCAAGGTGGGCACCAATTGTCGTGGGAACGATTCCGACAATAATAAGGGATATGGTAAAGGAGCATGATCTATCGAGATGCATATGGGTGACACGGTGGTTTTAGCGAGTTCGGGCCTCTCGCGGTGGAGATAACAGCCCTACGTCTCGTGCTCCAGAGAGGCTTTGTTTTATCTGTCATGAACACGGAGTTACATGGTGTATTTGAGAGAGGGAGAGGAGAACGGATCACGGTAGTCCTGAGACTAATGGCGAGAGAGAGCCAGGGAGAGAAAATGAGAGAAGGAAAGAGCCCCAAGTCTAGTGGTGGGGGTGGCTTATATAGAGTGCGCCACCCCCTCACCTCCTATGTTACAAAGAGGGGCATAAATGCCGTACTGTCAGCCCACTACGAAACCTCCACTATGAGAATGATGCTCCGACTGCCTTGTCGACTGTTTGGTCTTCGCATATTCGAGTGAGCCATACGACCGAGTGGTTGACTGTCTTCCGAGTGGACGGTACGTTGATATGTCTGAGTGGATAGTACGTCTGTATGAGATTTATCTGGACCCACATGCTGTGTGGACCCCATGCTTTATGATATTTTGACCCTTCATGGGCCTACCTATTATGTGTATCCCCAACACCAGGTCCCCACTGACCTCGAGAAGAAACTCATTCAGATGGACACTCAAGCTAAAGATGAAATTGGTGGCCATCTCTCTCGTGCTCAATATCTTCACTATCGTTAGTGTGAAACTGCAAAGGATTTGTGGGACATTCTCGAAAAGATAAATGAGGGTGTTTCAACTCAGAAAGAAGCTCACATTGATACTCTCCGGGTGAAGTTCAATCGTTTCAAGCGAATCGTAAATGAAAGTTGTCAGCAAACCTTCGATCGTCTGAGTGACATTGCGAACGAGCTGCAAGGTCTCGGCGCCAAAGACATCACTGACCACGAAGTTGTGAAGAAACTGCTCCGATCTCTTGACAGCTCATTTGACACACTAGTTCTGATGATTAGGGAACGAGCTGATTTCAAAGTTCTCGACTCTGCTGATATCATGGAAAGGCTAAACACCCACGAAGAATAAGAAGAAGAAAAGAGAGATATCTATGGCTCAAGTCACCGCAAAAGTCATGCTCTCAAGGTTATGGTTGATTCTTCCTCAGAAGGAAATGCCGAAGAAGATTCAGATGACCCAGAAAGGATCAGCAAAGATCTCACATTAATCACGAAAAGATTCTAGCGCCTTCACGGGAAGAACCAGTTTCAGAAGAAGGGATCCAGCAACTCTGGCGATTCAAAATCTTCATCAAAACCTACTAGAGATTACACCTGCTTCAAGTGCAAAAAGCTAGGACATTTCATTTCGGACTGCCCTCTCTGGGAAGCTGAAATCCATGCCAGTGGAAGATATGATTTAGGAAGCAACCATAGCAGAGGCAAGAGCAAGAACTATGACTTCGTTGATGAGAAGAAAACGAAGAAGTTCTTCAAGAAGAAGGACAGCTCCGCCTCCAAGTCTTCGTCAAGATCTTCCTCAAGGAATCCCTCCAAGTCCTCCTCCAACTGCAAGAATACCTCTCGCAAGGCCAAGGCGTACATCGGCAAGGAGATGGACTCCGATGAAGAAGAATCATCTGACTCCGAAGAAGCTGATGAATCCGATGAGGATTCTGATTCCGACAAGGCTGACATAGCATGTTACATCAAACTTCTTCGAGAATCATTCAAGCGACAACGAATCTCCTGCCTACTGCTTCATGGCCAAAGCCTCAAAAGAAAAGGACTATGTCTCTGGGTGTACCGAATGGATAATGGATAGTGGATGCACTAGTCATATGACCAGAGACAAGTCGTTGTTTATCGACCCCAACTTAACTGCTTCATCTCAGAAGTATATCACTTTTGGCGACAACAACAAAGGAAAGGTAATTGGGTTAGGTAAAGTTGCTATATCCAAAGACAAGAACATTGATGATGTTTTACTTGTTCAGTCCCTTGGATTCAATCTCATGTCAGTTGGCAAGCTTTGTGATCTAGGCATGCTAGTTCTATTTTCCATATCCAAATGCATTGTCTTTATGGCCTCTGACAATTCCTTCGTGTATTCGAGGGAAATAGAAAGGGTGATCTATATATTGTGGATTTCTCAAGGGTCCCTCAATCCAAACTTGTTTGCTTGCAAAAGCAACCGAAGGATGGCTGTGGCACCGAAGACTTGGTCATGCAGGTATGAGAAATTTGCAGACTCTTGTGAAGAAAAATCACCTACGTGGCATTCCTGATGTGAAATTCGACAAGGATCATCTCCGTGGTGCGTGTGAGGCCGGTAAATTGGCCAAGAAGCATCATTCGTCAAAGACTGTCATGACCACAACAAGACCTCTGGAAATTCTTCATATGGATTTATTCGAACCTGAAAACTATGCAAGTTTTGGAGGCAGTCATTATGGTCTGGTTATTGTTGATGATTTCTCTCGTTACACTTGGGTATTCTTTCTCGAACACAAAACCTGCACCCAAGACATCTTCAAAAGATTCGCCAAGAAGGCCCGGAATGAATATGATATGCGAATTAAGCATGTCAGAAGCGACAATGGTACTGAGTTCAAAAATACTCACATCGAAGATTTTCTCGACGAAAATGGTATAAGAGTTCTCTGCCACATACACTCCCCAACAGAATGGAGTTGTTGAGCGAAAGAATAGAACTCTCATCAAAATGGCGAGAACAATGCTCAGTGAGTATAAAACTCCTATTCGCTTCTGGGCTGATGCTATTAACTCTACTTGTCATGTTGTGAATCGTTCTTATCTTCACAAATTCCTTAAGAAAACTTCATATGAGCTTATCACTGGCAAGAAACCAAATGTTTCTTATTTACGTGTTTTTGGTGCACCGTGTTATATTAGTGACATGAATCATAATTCCAAGTTTGAACCTAAGGCACATGAAGGTTTTCTTCTCGGTTATGGCTCAAACTCGCATACTTATCGTGTCTATAACTCTCACCACGGGAAAGTTATGGAAACGGTAAATGTGCGGTTTGATGAATCTAACGGCTCCCAAATGGAGCACCTGCCTAATGTGATAGATGAACCACCAATTTTGAATGCTATTCGACAAATGTCCATTGGGAGTGACAGGCCAGTTGAAGGAAATGTATCTGAATCTTCCGATGATGATGCCCCCATGACTCGAAGCAGAACTCGCCAAGCCACTGCTAAAGAAAATGCCATTCCGAACTCAAATGGCAACCAGAATGCAAATGCCAATCAAAATGGCAATCCCAATGAAAATGGCGACACAAATGCTCATCCTGATGCTGATGCTGAGGAAAATGAAAATGATCATCAAGATGAAAATCTTCACCCTCGAGTGGTTAATCGAGTTGACCCTGCATTAATTCTCGACGATCTCAAGAATCCAGGGTATCGACCCACAACTCATTCTCGCACTCGTTTGGCTAACTACTGTGGTACTTTTTCCTTTGTCTCATTGACAGAACCTACCAAGTATGAGGAAGCCATGAATGATCCCGATTGGATGAATGCCATGCAAGAAGAGTTGGTGCAATTCGAATTGAATGATGTATGGGAATTGGTCGACAAACCGAATCCTAAGAAGCACAATATCATCGGCACTAAATGGATATTCCGGAATAAGCAAGATGAAAATGGCATTTTTGTGAGAAACAAAGTACGTCCTGTCGCTCAAGGGTATATACAGGTAGAAGGTATTGATTTCGGTGAAACTTATGCTCCTGTTGCTCGCCTTGAGGCAATTCGTATTCTTCTCACTTATGCAAACTACAATGATATCCTGCTTTATCAAATGGATGTGAAAAGTGCTTTCCTCAATGGTGAAATTGATGAGGAAGTATATGTTAGGCAGCCACCTGGCTTTGAAAACCCTCAGTTTCCTAACAAAGTTTTCAGGTTGAAAAGGCCTCTATATGGGCTAAAGCAAGCCCCTCGAGCTTGGTATGACACCTTGAAGAGGTTTCTGCTCGACAAAGGGTTGAAGCCAGGATCTACTGATTCCACTCTTTTCACACGTGCTATTGATAGTGATCTATTCATGTGTCAAATTTATGTGCATGATATTATTTTCAGCTGTACTAACAATGCTTGCAGCATGGAGTTCGGGCGAATGATGTCCGAGAAATATCAAATGTCTATGATGGGTAAACTTAGGTTCTTTCTCGGACTACAAATACGTCAACAGGACAACATAATTTTCATATCTCAGGAGAAATATCTGAGAGACTGTCTGAAGAAGTTTAAAATGCAAGATTGCAAACTAAAGGGCTACAAAACTCCAATGCCCACGAATGGTCAGCTGGACGCAGATGTGTACGGTAAAGATTACGATCAGAAAGCTTATCGTTCGATGATTGGTTCTCTTCTCTACCTATGTGCATCCAGACTTGATATTATGTTGAGTGTTTGTATGCGTGCTCGTTTTCAAGTTGCACCAAAAGAATCGCATCACCAAGGGTCAAGTGTATTCTGAGATATTTGGCTCACACTCCCACCTTAGGTTTGTGGTATCCTAAGGGAGCACAGTTTGATCTCATTGGATATTCAGACTCAGATTATGCAGGTGACCGGGTTGACAGGAAATCTACTTCGGGGACATGTCATTTCCTCGGTAAATCTTTGGTATGTTGGTCGTCAAGGAAACAGAATTTTGTATCTCTCTCTACGGCTGAGGCCGAATATATTGCTGCTGGCGCTTGTTGCACTCAGTTATTATGGATGAAGCGGACTCTGAAGGATTATAGCATCAAGGTCAAGAAGATTCCTCTATTCTGGGACAACGAGAGTGCGATCAAAATTGCACACAAACCAGTGCAGCATTCTCGCACCAAGCATATTGCCATCAGACATCATTTTATTCGCGATCATGTTGCTCGAGGGGATATTGTTATCAGTCACGTCAATACTGAAGATAATCTCGCTGATATATTCACCAAGCCTCTCGATGAGAAAAGATTCTGTGTGTTATGGTGTGAGCTAAATATCCTGGATTCCATAAACATGCAGTAAGCTGGACTCGGCACCCGTACAATAACTTCCACATCTTAGAAGGAATGGGTGCACAACACTCGAAGAGTTTGAAAATTTTGACAAAGTGAAATTTTCTTTCTGAGAGTGAATACATTAACGAAGAACTAGACTAACGGGATGCCATGATAATTGTGTGACGCTCGGGGTCATACAGTTCTTATACGATGGGTCATGCCACCACAATTTCCCCTCGTTGAGTTGCCTTTCGGTTGAAGGATTTTGTGTTAATCCGAATGTATTTCACTCATAGCTTTTCTCTCGGGTGTTTGTGTTTCTTTGTCTGAGTGAAATGCCTAGGACCCTGTTTTCCCTCTATTCTATCTCTTCCGGTCTATGTTGTTCCGTTATGAATGCTCAAATTTCATCTGGTAACGAAACTTTATCTAGTGTCCTTGACAACGTTAAAGGTTCGTTCCGAACTTAATTCGTTTTGGCGAAAGCCATCCAAAATTTGGGGTTTCCTGCCCAAGTCAGGACCATGATTTTTTATGACGGTTGCCACATGCTCTTCACCAACTGCTGTTCTTCCTGGACTGTTGAATCGCAATAGTCCTTTAACTGTGGCCGTCCGATCAGATTCACTCGATGCGGTTATTTCTCCTCGCATATATATACTGCATCGCCACCGTTCCCAAATCCACTTCTCCTCTTCGCCACCGTCACCTTCCAAAGCCCTGCCGCACTGCTCCACCTTGAGCTCGACACCATTGATCATCTTCGTCGCTTTGCTGCCGGAAAGAGGTCGCCGGAGTCATTCCTCGCCGCCGCGGATCATCTTCCTCCCCGCGCCGTCGTAGTTGCTGCACATCATCGAGTTAGGCTATGTGTAGTGCGAACTCGTTCTTCCAATCCATCTTGTTCGAGTTCGTCCATGGTAGAAATTTCCTGTATTTGCCGCTTTTCTCTGATCTTTACTGATAGGTAACTTGTGCGGATGTGGTTTGTAGAAGTCCCTCGCATCCGAAAATTTTCAGATCTAGGGTTTGTGTTATGTCTCGTACGAACGGAATGCTTAGCACGTTAACTAGTATATTTTTCGAACCTACGAGTTCGTTCTACACATTTCTTTCATCCGAAACATTTCTCAAAGTTTGCATCTAATTCTTCTTCAAAATGTTTTCTTTCACAAAAACCTCGCTGTGAGCATTCGTAGCCCTGTCCCCATTTTCCCTCGCATCTACTCTTATTCATAGGTAAATGCAGTCAGTTGAGGATTCAGCTCAACCAGTGAGCATGGCTGACGGAGGTGATGTTATTCTGGGCACAGCAGATGAGTCCAAAGTTCCGAATGTCAAGGGCCCAACGGTAGGCCCATAAACCAGCAAGCGTAAGAGAACCGAGCAAAATGCTGACAAGCAAGAAGAGAATGCTCCGAAGAAGAAGAGGGGTGGCAGGCAACCATATACAAACACAGTTGGATATATCTCCCATGATCGTTATAATACAGCTCCCAGAGAAACAAAGCAGCAGAGAGATAAGCGTCTGCAATGGATTCGACATCACTAGGTGCGCAAATGGTTCAATTATGAATTGGTTCATCCTTGGTTTGCTCAAAACTTTGCATTTCATCCACCATGGGGTGACTGCCGGGAAATTGCTCTCATCAAACTAAATGATCCCCGGGAGAGACTGCCGCCTCCACCAAATGCTCATGAGTCCTCCCTTCGCACACCCGAATCTTATCCTGATGAGCTTGCTAAGCGTCAGAAAAATGCCATCAAGCGAGCTAAGAGGGAAGAAAATAAAAAGGCTCGTGAAGAGGAAAATCGTCGCCTTCTTCAAGAAGATGTAATGAAGAAAAAGGCAGAAGGAAAATCTGAAGGTCGCTCTAAACGCAAGCATGATCCCAGTTCTGCTGCATCAAAGCGAAAGAGTGCACCAAAGAAGAAAACAGCTGAATCAGCCGATGAATTTGCCAGAGATGAATCTTCGGATGAAGATGATCCTCCGCTCACAAAGGATGAAGTTGCTGCTACTCTCAGCGAGCAAGTGAATATCACCACTTCAACGGTGTTGCCTGATCTTCAGGTGCCTACGGTTCCAGAAGCACCACCGAAGAAGATCACTGCCAGGAAAACTCCACCTACCACTGTCACTATGCAATAGCATGTGAATACAACTCCTCATCCAGATGCTATCAATCTGAAGGATTTGGTAGTTGACGCTCCTGTGAGTACTGCAAAGCTAGGCGAACGGATTCCCAAGCCTGACTTGAAGAAAATCAAGGCGCCTACTACCGAGCAAAATGCTCCTCAAGCTACTGCTCCGAAGGAGAAGGCTGCTAAGTTTACTCCCACATTAATTCAGCCGTTGGCTTCTAAACCTCCTTTCGAGCAAGTTCCAGTGCAAACTGCTCCAACTGCTAAGTCTGATGCTCCTCACTACTACAATCATGTGTTCAACATGGAACAGCTTGAATAATTTGTGGACAATCCATTCGATGGTGAAGTGGCCTCTCTGCCCATCCATCCTGAAGTTATTTCATAGGCCACTACCGTTATTCAAGAAATGAGAGAAGATGCAGTTGAAATCAACACTCTTTCTACCGAACTGAATGATCTTGATGACCGAATGAAAATTGCTTCTTCAACATTTGTCATTAAAGCACTCGAAGATTCCTACAAGGATATCAACCGTGCCCTGACTCTCCTCCGAAACACAAGGTTGCGTTTTCACACGAATCTAGATGAAATTGTTCACAAGATCTGTCTTGAGCATCAAGCAAAGGTTACTGGCTACTATTGGGACCGAGAGTATATCGACCAGAGGGGGGTGAATGGGAGATTCAAAAAATTCCTTCGAATGTTATGAATTGATCCCAAACACAGCAGTGGAAATAAGGCTCGGTAGATACAAACTTAAACAAGCACTTTATCTAGGAACATATCTATCGAGGAAAGAAGCAATGATGGTACGAGCATAAGATATCACATGTTTGACAATGACGATGGTAATGCAATATGCTAACAGATACAGCAGCATGAGAGAAAACAAGGTGAGGATTTACGATAGATAACCACGAGAAAGAATTATGACAGGGTGAATGAAAACAACACAGAGAGATACGCAAGATTGAATAAGAGCAGCAGAGTAAGTGACTGAAATGACTACACTTGATGAGGAGAATGCAATAGAGCGAGCAACGAATGATAACAGATGATAACGATGAAAGATATTCCACAGATAAAGACTGATCAGATAAACTATCGACACAGAGCAAGAAAGTAAACTGTTGAAGCTAATGCAGTAAAATAGATAGAATCAGTGGTGCTCAATGGCGACAGATGAATTTGGTAGACCAGTTCGCCCTTCTGCCAAAGGACTACGTCTGGTTGGAGGGGTTATGATTTAACACAGAAGATAAACTCTCTTCGCCCTATTCTCCTTCAACTCGAAGCTGATCAAACTCCAGTTGATTTCACTCGTGGTAGATGCTTGTCGGCGATCTCCAAACCTTCGGACGAACTTCGCGAACCACAATTACTCTTGGTTGCTGAAGATCTTGCTCGGTGAAGACAACAACTCTTCAACACCCAAGCCGACACCTATCTGTCTAGAGAGTGTGCAGCTCTCAAGAGTAATAGGTACAAGAACTCTAGACTCGGAACTACTGTGATGCTAAACCACTGTCTAAGTTTTGGGCTCTTGATTTTTCTCTTAGTGGATCTTAAACTCAAATCACTCGGAGAGGGGATGCTCAGTCAATCTTCTCAAAAATCTTAAGAGGAGCAGCCAACGGACAACATTGGAGCGGGGTGGCTATTTATAGCCGCAGCCTTCCCTGAAGGGAAACGACCAGATTGGACATGTGGAGCAGCCAATGGCCGAACGACACGAGTCCAACGGTCGGAAATTTGAGCACAATGGTAACATTTCTTGCGGAGCAAGTAATGCTAACTCCTCAGTTCGAAAGATATCTCCTTCAGCATGAAGAACAACGTCTACTGCTGACAGGTAATCATTCGAAACATAAAGAGATTTCTCTCAGTCTCGCATAGGTTTGGGCTAAGCATCACAACGGATCTAAGCTTCGAGAACCTATACCCCTCTTAATAGTACGGAGGTCCTATGACTCAAATAAATGAAAGAAGAACAACGAAATGGATACTACGTCTTCACTTTGTCTTTGACTTCCACTCGCTGCAGGCAATTTCTTCGGACAACAATACCGATCCAATTGCTTTGCTTTAGCAATAAATTTTTGAGGGGTTAACTCCTTCAAGTCAATCTTCTCGTCTACATGTTCTCAACAGATGTAGCTCATTCTTCTCTGCAACACAGATTATCTTCAATGAAGTTCCTCAAACTTGACACCGTAGACAGCATTCTCTTCGGTTCTGCATGGACTATTTCTCTCTGTGTGCACTAGCAAACAAATCAGTCCATGCCTGTTTCTGTCAATAATCTCCAAAACATAGGAGGGCAAATATTGCACCAACAATCTTCCCCTTTTTGGATGATTGTTGACAAAACATAACACATCAAAAGATAGATAATTGAATGAAACGGAATGCGAAGGATAATAAAAGACGGGAGATAATTAAGAAGATAAAACATGCTCGCCCTGAAGATATGCATCGAATGCGTAGAAGATAAAACAGTAGGTAGCGAGATGAATCTTCATACGAGTGATATTGACACATGATCTCATTCGTGGTCTCTTTCAATACACTCGACAGTGTCTGAGGTACTTCCTGTCACACATAATCTTTGAAAAAGATTTGTTAGATATAGCGAATACTTTGAAATGATTTGTGATGAAGGATAAGCCATGAGGATTTGCTCAGAACACAGTTTGAATCCACACAAATATAAGTTCCCTGCAAGTTAGATATTCGACAAGAATCAGAGCAAGGGAAACAAGAGTATATTTGTTCAGAGTAGATATGCTTCAGACAAGATTTTCCTGCAACAAATGATGATACAAAGAAGATATGCGAGGAAAAACATCTTGTGTAATAGAGAGATTTCCTATTAACTCTCAAGAAATTTAAATTGAAGCTAACTTTCTTCTCGTGCAAGGTTAGAGAGCGAAATATAAGCATTGTAGCATATCTAACCATAGGACACACATAGTTTCAAGGAGTGAAATGTCTCTTTCTCAGAGCAGTATGATTTCTTGTCCTTCTTGAAGTGCTTTTACTTTCGCATGCACGATAGATAAGTATCGAGAATAATAATTGCAAGGAAGTAAACTTTCGATTGCACCTGCAGACAAATAATTTGGAAGCAAATCGCATTGCAGGGGGTTATTATCAGTACATGACAACCGAGTATTTCAACACACAGACGGTGCTTTAAGTTCCAAAAGCAAATTGTTCGAAGCAAACCAAATAGTTTGAGAGCAAAGCAAATGGCGAATGAAAACACCCTGCAAATAACCCGCTGATCTATCACTCGATGCTCTTCTCCCCCTTTTTGTCAACAAGTGTCAAAAGGGAAAGTGAAGGCATGTGAGGAACTATTCGTCCGAAGAATCCTCATCAGAACTCGAACTGTTCGGAGAAGCATAGCGAGCAATGGTTGAGGCCGAAGCAGGAGTTGGAGACACTGCTTGGGCTTCGGGAACAGCTTCGGAAGAGGCATTGCGAGGTGCATCTGGCTTGTAGATAAACGAACATGTTGTGTCTTCAAGAACATCATCAGGTTCGACAAACAACGGGTCAGTTAAGGCAGAACACTGAGGGAGCACAGGGGTTTGCCTTCAAATGCGAGGTACTTCAAACAGTTCCAGATGATCATATTCCTTTTCAATGCCCTTTGCTGAAAGTTGCTTGCGAGTGTAATGCTTGCGCAGAAGGGTCCAGGAGCGCTTCTTCTGTTCCTTCTCATATAGAAGGGTTTGGCAAGAATAATTGTGAAGCAAATTGATCTCTGCCATCATTTCCAGCTTTACTTTTCTATCGAGCTTAATGTGGATTTCCAATGCTTGCTAAGTGCAAAGACAAATCTCATATAGTGAAGGATTTTCTTCACTGGGAATTTCAACTTTAGCCTTCTTGATCTTCAAAACTTCAGCAGAGGCAGGCAAAGAAGCATAAGTAGTGGCATCCAATGGCATTTTTCCTTTGCCTATGTCCTTCACAATTCTGAGTGTGTCGTGGACTGGTGGCATGAAAACTCTCGGAACATATGGACAGTAGAACTTTTCTTCAAGGAGCTGCTCAATGGCATACATAATCCAAGGTGCATATGGCTTCAAGACTTGAGGGTTGTCAGCTACACAGGCCAAGTTGCAAATGAAAAGATCTGGGATATCGAAGCGAATACCTTGAGCAATGGCAATCAGTGCATTTCCCACGATGCCATTGATGGTTTCTGGCCTGTTAGTTGGAGTGAGGGAGTTGCAAAGGATGTAGAACAATACTTCATTCTCATATGCCAGGTTATTTGGGTTGATCTCAATGCATTCATCACAACCAGCTTGGGGTCCATTAGCATATGCAGTTGAGCTTCGGATATATACTTCCAATAGTGCAGTCTGTGTTCACGATTTGCATCAAATTCGCATCGAGGAAGATTTAATAGCGCTAAGAATTGATCTGTCGAGCATTTAATCTTTTCCTCTCCTGTCATCCATTCAAGGATCCATGTAGAACTATCTCCAAGTTCTCCTGAGATATATAGAGTGGCATAGAATTGATGAATCACTTCACGATTCCAGCCATGATTGAAGCGTAGGAAACTCTTCAGAAAAACAAGCTCAATTTGCTCGATGGTGTGATGGAAGCAGGGTAATCTTTTGAGCTCCGCAAAGTTCAGAATCTTGTGCTTGAAGACACGATTCTTTTCATACAGAATGCGAGCATAATACACAGCCTATTCTTTAGTCCAGAACCTTGGTGACAATGAGGTTCTCTCTCCTTTATATGGGCTGGTCCCAAAGAATGCAAGTTTTGAGAGGTGAAACTGCTCGTTAAACGCAGGACCATTTGGGCCATCTTCAGCTGGAAACAACGGAAATGTCTCCAAAGGATTTTTCAGATGTTCTTCACTCACATTTTGGGTCCGAATATCATCCGGTGCTTGCACACCTTCCTCGATTGGTTTGAGTGGAGCACGTGGCTTCCTTGACTTCTCAGGTGCAGATTTCTTTGAGGAACTAGACTGAACATCATTCTTGCTCACTGGTACTCCTTCAACGGCTTTCTGGCTTTCAGGCACTAGGGCCTTTTCTTTCACAGTATTTTCTTTGACTGGGGGCACAACCGCTTCTTTCTCGGAAGCTTGGGACACAACAGGTGGGACAATTCCTTCATGAGCCATGGGCTCTTCAAATTTATTCTCTTCCTCTTCCAACTGTGTAGCAGTGGAACGAGGAGCAGGATCAACATCCATATGGGTAGGGGCACCAGATGATGCGACCAGGCTGGTTTTCTCTCGGGAAGCATTTAGCTCCCCCTCAATTTGTTATTCTCCTCCTTAGATCCGGAGGGCTCAGCCTGCAATTGCTTCGGAGGCGATGGGTCTGCCTTTTCAACCTCAATCTCTTCATCGACTTCATCATCAGCTGGGGCTTGTTGCTTAGGTGAGGCATTTCCTTCATCATCCTTCTCGAGGAATATATCAACAACTTCTTGTTGCTCTTGGGCTGCTGGAGTGGGAATGAAAACCTCCACATGGATAGCTTGATGCATGGGTTCATCCTCATGTGGTAGAGAGGGTGGAATCTGTTGCAATGGAGTGCTAGAGTCGATAGGTTGATCATTAGCGACGGTCTGAAGGCGGCGATCCTTGATTCCTTTCAGTTTGCTGGCTCTTGCCTTAGCCTTCTGATGTTTTTCCTCTTTGATTCTCCTTCGAGCCAGATCAGCCTTGCGCTCAATCTTATCATTCCTTATGTCGCACAGCTGAGAAATATCCATCTTCAATCGCAAGAGTCAATCAATTTTGTCATTTCTCATGACACTGAGTGCCTTTGTGAGCTCAACAATTTCCTTATTCAGACCTTTCCTTTCGGATTCTGTGTTGGCATCTCTCCTCATCTGCTCAAGGGTTTGCTTGTCCTTGACACCCTGATTCAGCTTCTTTGTAATTTTCCTCAGCTCGATGAAATGTTTTGTCACCATTTTGGTAACATCGTCAGGAAGACCTAGACTGCTAATATATGCAGATTATACATCATAAGCAGCACTTTTAATCACATCAATCATAAGATTGAAGTCATACTTTTGTTCCTCTGTGGAAGCAGGAACACTGTGTTTGGCCTTCTTTGCAGAAGCTTCAGCTTTTTCTTCAGGCAGCAGCTTTCTCTTGCAGCAGTGGAACCCAAAGGTTTATCAATGAGGGGACTTGGTGCATGCCTTGGTGATTTCCTTGGTGATGGTGAGACTTTCACTGGCGAGGGGCTACTGTGCGGCTTGTTGAGGATGGTACGTTGATCATACATGGGAATTTCATCACCATCATTGCTAGATGACTCATCGGATGAGCTAGAAACTGCCTTCTTTGATTTTCTGGAGATTGTCTTCTTTCATGAGGCACGAGGAGAAACTGACCTTCTAGACTTGCTTCCTTTGGATGCACGATCCTTTTTCTTCTGCATGTCTTGCTGAGTCAACGCGACGTTTTTAGCTTCGACTTGATTTTTCTTCGATTGCCTAGCATAACGCTTGGCTTTAGCCTTCGCCCTCTTGGCTACTTCATCGAGAAAATCTGCGATGGTTTTCAGAGACTCGGGATGAGCATTAGGAGGCACTGGTGGTCTGACTTTTTTGTCGTCTGGCCCAATGCAATTTTCTGCTATGCAGTCGTTCCACGGTGGCGTGAAGGCAAACAAGATTTGATACTTTTCCCGAACATTTTCATAGTTGAACCATTTCTTCGCCCAGTGACGGCGAATCCTTTGTAGCCTATTATTTCATTCGGTTGTTGTTTCAACTCCAGGTGGAGTTCTATAACCATCAGGTTCAGACATCTCAGCAGTGGTATTCTTCTCTCTGTCATGTCCACCCTTCTTGTGATTTCCATCAGAGAAGAGAGTAAGAGCATCAGTGACCAGTTCATCCTCAGGCTGACTATGAGCAGAGGGAATTTCATCATCTTCTTCTTCGGATTTAGACTCGGATTTCTTCTTCGGTGTCTTGGGTGGCTTTGATGATTTTCCTCCACCAGTCAATCTCATTCGGTCAGATCTGGGAGCATACTGAGGCAAACCTCCTTCAGACTCTATGTACTCATCCGAACTCTGTGCCATTGCTGACCTGTGAAAAGAATAGATGCGAGGGAAAATAGGGTAGGGTCATAAACATGCACAGAAGCATTTTTGAACAAAAATGAATGTTTTTCGAAAGGAACAGAGGAATCCATGGTGCACTAGAAAAGATATCTTTGATAGATTTTCACCTAGCCACTGATAGAACAAGACTGGTCAAAAACTATCTAATCTTTCGAAAAGTACTCATGAACCCTAGATTGAGGAGAACCAGTACGAGGGAAAAACTACAAACCGTACCAGTCATAACCTAGAGATTCCTAAAGATCTACCACAGAGAATAAATCAAAAGAAATGGCGTCAGTATGAACTGCCCTACGAACAGAGGACGGAGCAGGAGCAGATTCAGATCTAGGCGCCCTAACTTGGCAGCATAGATCAACTACGACAATGCAGAGAGGAAGATTACTGCACTGGCGTGATCAACCGCGGCGAGACTTCACCGGAGTCGCACGGAAAGGCACCTCGTCGGAGTTGCTTCGAGCTCGGGCTTGGGATGAGGAGAATGAGGGTTTGAGGAACAAATGAGGTAGAAGACGACGGGAGGGATATTTATAGCAAGTGAGCAGAACCACCTCTCTGAAATCCACGGCCTACAGAAGCCGGACGTTCCACATTCAATGGGCGAGATCACAATCGTGGAGATCGTGGGCATGTGGCAACCGTTTCCTGCGAAAAACTCGGGACGAGAGCGGGAGGCCGAAAGGTTTGAAGAAGGGCAAGCGCCAAAAACAGATTAAAGTTCAAAGTCGATTTCGTTCGCGACCAAGGATGCCGAAAAGAAATATTATTCAGATCAAGTTGCATGTTTATGACGGACAGCATAGATTGGATGAGAAAGAATAGAGGGATAACAGGATCCGAAACAAAACACTCAGCCAAATGAAAGGAAACCCAAAAGCAGAGAGCTATGAGTGAGTTGTTTATTGGACGAAACACAAACACGGCAAAAAGAAAACGCAAAGACAAACAAGAGCAAACTAACACAAGGGGCGACCACCAACAATGTAAATATCAAGGTTAAGAATAAACAAAAAGAATCCCTGAGAGAGTTTCTACAAGAAGGATTAGTTTTTCTTCGCAACCCACACTTGCGTGGGCAGCGAGCATCTCTTTTGCTTAGGTTGAGCAGGGACATTCCTTCGATGAGATCTGTAGTTCACCTGTGCATTTCGAGAGTAATCAAATGAATAGGCATTGAAATTGTTTCCAGAGACATGAGCATAATGATTCGAGGAAGTACGCATGTACTCCTTCTGTCGAAAGTTTGACTGAAATCCATTCGAGGGTGTTTTGGTACCAATCTGTGAATGATAACCATCTCTTTGAAGGGAATTTCTCTACATATTCAAGTTAGTAGTGACAGATAAATTTTCAATGATGCACTTTTTCACCCAGATTTGTTTCTTGGGTGAACCTGACCTGCAGTTAGTTCCAACATACCAAGCGAAAACCTTACCATTCTGTTGTTTGAAGAATTTGTAGTTTGAGTCATCAGACTCGTCAGAAACAACAGAGATAGGAGAGTCATAACCAGATAGAATTGCAGGTTCGAGAGTTTTACTTGTAGCAAGAACCCAACTCGTTCGTGGATATTGCTCAGGAGTCCAGTAGGTTCCATCAACGTTGAGTTTTCTTTCGAAACCCAAACCTTCCTTTCGAGGGTTTTTGTGCAGTATAGACTTCTTGAGCACATCACAGAGAGTTTGATGCCCTTTGAGGCTCTTCAGCATTCCTGTCTCAAGCAAGCTCTTTAATCTGCAATTTTCATCAGATACAACAGCAAATTCCTTAGAAGAGGGGTTAGAATTATCATTCGTAGAAGTTGCAATATTCTCAATGACAGCGGTAGATGTTTCAGCATTGGAATCAGTATTGCTACGTTCTAGGCATTTTAAACAAGGAGGCACAAAACCATCAGGAAGCTGTTCAGATTTCTTGGCGAAGAGAGAAGCTTTTTCTTTCACAAGCACATTATGAGACTCTTTCAGTGACTCGAGTTCTTGATTCCGGTTAAGCAGTCCATCTGATAGACTCTCGTAGTCGACTGTAAGGGAGTCATATCGGTTGGAAAGATCATCAATAGTTGAAGAAAAAGCAACATGCTCTTCGATCAACTTTTGATTCCTCTCCATCTCTTCAACCAGTAATCCTTCGATTTTCCTAAGATTGTTCTCAAGTTTTTCAAGCTCATCTTGTTGAGATTTTTCTATCTTAACCAGCTTAGCATAGGCAATGTATTCAGGAGAATATTTATTCATAGATTTTCGGTGTTTTGCTGATACCTGATCCTTTGAGGTTTTTGCCATGAGACAGAATGCGATGGGTTCATCATAACTTGAAGCATAGTCATCAGTGTCTGATTTGAGTGATTTCTCAGATGATTCACAAGCCACGAAGGCATTGCTCCTTCCTATCCTTTTGTGAAGCTCTTCATCTTCTGATTCTGATTCGGATGACTCCTCTTCATAATTTAGGTTCATATCAGCGCATGCTTTGTTCAGCTGAGATATTCTCTTCATATTGGACTCGATGGTTGCTCTGGCTTTCACGTCAGTGACTGGTCTCGTCGAAGAATATGAGGAAGATTCATTTTTCTTCGAGAGCTTAGTGTGACGATCCACTCGAGTGAATCCATTGTCGTGAAGATACATCCATCTGTTGCTTGGTTTTCTATCCCCGCAGGGACAGTCTGCAATGAGGTGACCGAACTGTTTGCATTTGAAGCACTTCATATCTTTCGGTGGTAATTTTCTCGAAGATTCAGGCAAGTCAAATTCGTCATCATTTGTGAGACACAAATTTTGTCTTCTGAGATCACTTAGCCTTTCCGTGAGCATTTCCAGTTCCCTTGTGATGGTGTGTTGATTTTCAACATCTTCTTCTTGTGAGCTGCCATAGTGTGAGAGAATTTCCCCTTCACTTTCCGAAGAAGATTCTTGATCTGCATTTTCAAGTTCCATCTTTTCTTCGTGAATGGACAACAGTGTCATGACTTCGACGTAGTGAAGTTCTTCATAGTCTGGTCTTTGCTTGATTTCAGCTACGATTGGATCGAAGGTTGCATCAAGAGCACTCAGTAGCTTGTTGACCACATCTCTATCAGTGATATCAGTTACTCCTCGTTGATGAAGGCTTTTAACAATATTGGTCAACCGATCAGTGAGCTCCATAGCACTTTCCTTACGAAGACTTCTGAAACCAGCAAACATAGCACGAAGCATTTCAGTGTGGGAATCTATTCTGGTAATGAATTCTTCATGAGCATTTTTTATGGCAAACTAGAGTTGCTTTGTAGTATCAAGCTTTCGGAATCAAATGAAAATGTCTTTCGAGATACTTTCACAGATAATATCTTTTGCTTGTGCATTCAACCGCAGTATGGCTTTGTCATCAGTATTTGGTGCATCTGGGTGCTGAATGATATATCCATTTTCCACAATTTGCCACAGATCTATGTTGATTGCTTGAAGTCTGATTCTCATTCTTTCTTTCCAGTAGACATAGTCATTTCCATCGAAGATAGGAAACCTTTCGGAGTGTGAGGATCTACCTCCATACGACATACTCAAAACTCCAAGGTGGTTAAATCTTTAATAAGCAGAGATAGGGAGTGCCTGCTCTGATACCAATTGTTGGGAACAAGAGTATATCGACCAGAGGGGGGTGAATGGGAGATTCAAAAATTCTTTCGATTGTTATGAATTGATCCCAAACACAGCAGCAGAAATAAGGTTCGGTAGATACAAACTTAAACAAGCACTTTATCTAGGAACATATCTATCGAGGAAAGAAGCAGTGATGGTACGAGCATAAGATATCACAGGTTTGACAATGACGATGGTAATGCAATATGCTAACAGATGCAGCAGCATGAGAGAAAACAAGGTGAGATTTACGATAGATAACCACGAGAAAGAATTATGACAGGGTGAATGAAAACAACACAGAGAGATACACAAGATTGAATAAGAGCAGCAGAGTAAGTGACTGAAATGACTACACTGGATGAGATGCAACAGAGCGAGCAATGAATGATAACAGATGATAACGACGAAAGATATTCCACAGATAAAGACTGATCAGATAAACTATCGACACAGAGCAAGAAAGTAAGCTGCTGAAGGTAATGCAGTAAAATAGATAGAACCAGTGGTGCTCGATGGCGGCAGATGAATTTGGTAGACCAGTTCGCCCTTCTACCAAAGGACTACATCTGGTTGGAGGGGTTGTGATTTAACACGGAAGATAAAATCTCTTCGCCCTATTCTCCCTTCAACTCAAAGCTGATCAGACTCTAGTTGATTTCACTCGTGGTAGATACTTGTCGGCGATCTCCAAACCTTCGGACGAACTTCGCGAACCATAATTACTCTTGGTTGCTAAAGATCTTGCTCGGTGAAGACAACAAGTCTTCAACACTCGAGCCGACACCTATCCGTCTGGAGAGTGCGCAGCTCTCAAGAGTAATAGGTACAAGAACTCTAGACTCAGAACTACTGTGATGCTAAACCACTGTCTAAGTTTTGGGCTCTTGATTTTTCTCTCGGTGGATCTTAAACTCAAATCACTCGGAGAGGGGATGCTCAGTCAATCTTCTCAGAAATCTTAAGCAGAGCAGCCAACGGACAACGTTGGAGCGGGGTGGCTCTTTATAGCCGCAGCCTTCCCTGAAGGGAAATAACCAAATTGGACATGTCGAGCAGCCAATGGCCGAACGACACGAGTCCAACGGTCGGAAATTTGAGCACAACGGTAACATTTCTTGCGTAGCAAGTAATGCTAACTCCTCACTTCGAAAGATATCTCCTTCAGCACGAAGAACAACGTCTACTACTGACAGGTAATCATTCGAAACATAAAGAGATTTCTCTCAGTCTCGCATAGGTTTGGGCTAAGCATCACAGCAGATCTAAGCTTCGAGAACTTATACCCCCTCTTAATAGTATGGAGGTCCTATGACTCAAATAAATGAAAGAAGAACAACGAAATGAATACTACATCTTCACTTTGTCTTCGACTTCCACTCACTGTAGTCAATTCCTTCGGACAACAGTATCAAACCAATTGCTTTGCTTCAGCAATAACTTTTCGAGGGGTTAACTCCTTCACGTCAATCTTCTCGTCTACATGTTCTCAACAGATGTAGCTCATTCTTCTCTCCAATGCAGATAATCTTCGGTGAAGTTCCTCGAACTTGACACCGTAGACAACATTCTCTTCGGTTCTGCATGGACTATTTCTCTCTGTGTGCACTAGCAAACAAATTAGTCCATGCCTTTTTCTATCAACAATCTCCGAAACATAGGAGGGCAAATATTGCACCAACAGCTACTATGATCTTGTCAAAGGCCACATTGATCAAGTTGCTCAGCAAAAGAAGAAGCATCGAAAGAAAATTGCGAAGAAAAATGTACCTCCTGCTCCGACAGAAAAGTCACCTGATCGCCCAGAGGATCAGTCTCAGAAAGAAAAATCTCCTGAGCCAGTTGTTCCTTCGAAACCCCCAGTCAAAGACTCGAATGCTCCACCCTCGCCAAGGCCAACTGAATCAGTGCTTGTGGCCTCCCCTGTTCAGGATGATATTCCATCTCAGCGAACTGTTTCTGAGGAAGGTGAAATCCCTCGCTCCGAGCCCCAAGCTTCTCTGGCTCATGAATCACCAAAGGTCTCGGTTTCTCCAACTATTCAGCAACAACCGATTCCAGTAGAACAACCTCAACCACCTCATGTACTTGATTCGGCCCCAGTGCCTACTACCTCTGTAGCTCCCTCTGTTGTGCCACTAGCTCCATCACCACTTAAGTTGTCTATCGACACAGCGCCAAGAATACCAGATGTTGGTCCCTCCGAACAAAAATCTATTTCTGCTCGACATACTGACTCGGTTGTATATGGCGATGAATTTATCTCACCTGAAGATGAATTCAAATACCCATATCCTCGTGAAGAACTGTCTTTGTTCTCGGCAGGTGCTGGCGCCAAAGGTCCTCTTTTCAATCAGAATGTGCATCCCAAATTCTTTCAAGATAGTTCGTATGATGGGCCGTGCACTTCTGAATTGCCTCGCTTCTGGACAAAGGAACATGCCATATATTACTCTCGGGTCCTCTATGACAGCAAAAAGATATTTCCGCATGAATACCCGGACATCCCAGCTATGAAAAATATTGGTTGCTTCAATCAGTTGCTACAAGATCTGGAAGATTTCTGTCTCACCAAAGTATTTGAATTCGAACATCCTTGGAACAGAGAGATTATTCCAGTTCTATGCTACTCTGTACATCTCTGGTGATGAATCCGACGGCTCTAAATGGATTATGGAGTGGATGACCGAAGAAAAATGCATCAAATGCACTTCAACAGATTTTGTCTCGCACTTCCATTTCCCTCACTTTGAGCATGGTGACAATGAAATTCGGGTGCACAACATTGATGTCATTTCAGATGAAAATTTTTGGTGCACTATGGATGAAGAAAAGTTTCGTGACTACACTGGTCCTCCCAGGCCTGAGCATTTAACATTCGAGAATCAGACACTATATCACATGCTCTGTTACACTATTTGCCCTCTGGCCGGGATGAATACAGATGAATCCATCTCAGATGTTCTTCGGAATGCTATCTATGCTATCTCTGAGCGATATATCTTCGATGTTGAGGACATGTTTCTGCGTATTTTGAAGGATTCTGCTCAGTATCTAAATTGCCTCAAAGTTTTCGTGCTTGGATCCAGAAAGTTGTTGATCACGCTATGCGCACAGTGTATCTGGCGAAGCAAAGTCACAAAAGCTTCATACCACCTGTTCGCGATACTTTGCAAAACATGGACGATATTTCTTTGGGTAAATCGCCCGCGTCAACCCTCATGATTATCACAAGAAATTCGACGGGCCACGTCTCCCTCAGTGCGACCGAAAGATTTTGCATCAACCTCCATCACAACTCGAAGTCAGTTTGCGTACACAACAACTGCTGCTACAGCACATCGCTGAGGATCGACACGAAAAAGAACATCTGGCCTCCGAGCTAAATGCTCTCAACAATCGACCTAGAATCATGCATCTGATTGCAGATAAAAACAAGAAGAGGCTCTGGAAATTGCTTCGCAAGTTCTTTACCGAGAAACAACTTCTGAATGTCAATCTCCAAGAGCTCTATGATTATATTGACAAAGGCTTCACTATTGAAGATTTTCAAGATCGGATTACACCTCATCTTCCTGGTCGTGAGCCAACCACTGATCTTCTGCATCTCAAGCTTCACAAACTGCTTGAAGAATCTGAAGCCACCTCACCGACTGTTAAACCTGCCGAAGGAAATGTGCTATCCCATGTTCCTCATGTGGTTGCCCCAGATATGCCCTCGTCTTCTCAGCCCCAAGCTGTTATCCCTGAAGGAAAATCTGCAGCTGATGAAGCCGAAGCCAATCCAATCACTTCCGAAGACGAAATCACCTCTGACAGTTCTTCTGGAGATGTCGCCGAGTGAACCAAGTTCTACGCTTTTGCACTCGTGTTATTCGTCACCTTTTTGACACTAGTTGACAAAAAGGGGGAGAATTACATCGAGTCTTGATAGATTTGCTTTCTGTTTTCCTTTGGTTTGGTTTCGTGCAAATTTGAAACTTCCACTTTAAGCTTATCTACTCTAAGTTGTAAAACTTCTGTGATGTAATGTTAATAACCCCGCCTGCTGTGCTATTTCTCTCGAAGCATTTGTTTTGCAGGTGGAATTATTATCGGAAGTTATGAATGATTGCACAACGATCTCGATGGATTATATGTCATTAGTGCGAATCATTGTCTCGAATGATTGAGATTTCCTTTGTATACTTCAATATTTGCAGGAGAATTAATCTCATATCTTTTTCCCTGCATACATTTAGGGGGAGTCCATTTTATCATTGAGAAAAGTAACACTTATTCACTCTTGTTGGAATTACTTTTCACTTATCTATCTTCACTTTGATGATTATCTGTTTTGTCAACAATCGTCCAAAAAGGGAGAGATTGTTGGTGCAATAATTTGCCTCCTTATGTTTTGGAGTTTGTTGACATAAACAGTATGTCACTTATGTGTTTGCTAGTGCACACAGAGTAACAGGTCCCTGGAATCAAGAGGAGTTTGATTCAAATGATGAAGATAATCCCCTGCATGGCAGTGAAGGTTATCACCGAAGATTGTGATAACAAGAGTGACCCCTCAAAAATTGCTGACGCGAAGCAATTGGTTCGATGCTCGTCCGAAGGAAGTGACTGCGACCGAGAAGATTGAAGACGAAGTGAAGACGTAGCATTTATTTCGTTGTTTCTATTCTCTTTATTGAGTCACAGGACCACCGTACTACTAAGAGGGGTGTAGCCTTCGAAGCTTTGATTCTCTGATGCTAAACCCAAGTCCTATGAAAGTTGCGAGAGAAATCTCTTTGTGTTCCGAGCAAATACTTGACAGCAAGAGACTGTGATCTTCTTCGCTGCGAGAGATTTGTCTATGACCGAGGAGTTAGCATTACTTGGTCCTCAAGTAATGTTACTGTTGCTCTTTGAAATCCAACCGTTGTGAAAGTGTCGGTTGGCCATTGGCTGGACTGCATGTCCAAATGGTCATTTCCCACCAGGGAAGGTTGCAGCTATAAATAGCCACCCCGCACCGGCGTCGTCTGGTGGCTGCTCCGTTTGATTGTGAGAAGATTGTTGAGAAACCCCCTCTCCTGAGTGATTTGAGTTTAGAATCCACCGAGAGAAAACCCCTAGAGCCGAAAAATTAGATAGTGGTTCAGCATCACTCGAATCTAAGTCCAGTACGCTCCGCCTATTACTCTTGAGAGCTGCAAACTCTGTAGACGGTTAGGTGTCAATTTCTTCAAAGACCAAGAGTAATTGTGGTTCTTGAAGAAGAAGTCTGTAAAGGTTCGGAGATCGCCTCAAGTATCTACCACGAGTGATCGATATTGGTTGACGAACCAATTGTCGAGGAGAATAGGGCGAAGAGAGTTTATCTTCCGTGTTAAGTCACAACCCCTCCAACCAGACGTAGTCCTTGTGCAGAAGGACGAACTGGTCTACCAAATTCCTTGTCGCCATCGACCATCACTGGTTACATCTACTCCTCTTTACATTCGAACTGTTTCAATCGTGTGATTTGTCTCGATGCATGCCTTTAGTTTCCATTCGTTAGTTTGTACTCGCTCGCTGTCTCCGTTTACATTCGCTCCGCTGCTGGGTTCCGAGAGTTTTGATATTTCTGAAGAAATTTTAAAACTCCCATTCACCCCGCCCCCTCTGGTAGACATACTTCATTCCTACAGTCTTCATCCGCTACCCATTGGAACACAAAGGATATCGTTGCTTCGATCTGCAATCTCGCCGTGTAATTGTTTCCCGGCACGTTATCTTTGATGGAACGATTTTTCCTTACACCTCGGCAACACCATCAGTCATGGGCGCACAATCCGCACCAGATCTCCCCCCTGCAATGTCGCTGCACCCGATCCGCCCCGGGATCCCTTCCCCACCTACCTCGGATGCCCCGATCCCCACCAAATCTCCCTCGCATCCAGTCCCGCCACCCAGCGAGACCCACGTGCCCAACTCCTCCCCCACCGAGCCGACCGGGCGCGCCCCACCTTCTGGCCCTCCCCACGCGTCCACCCACCGTTCATCCCCCTAGATTTGCCCAGGTCCACTCCCCTCGGATCGCCCGCGTCCACCCACCGTTCCCCCCCCCCCCCCCCCCCCCCCCCAGATTCGCCCGGGTCCACTCCCCTCGGATCGCCCACCGAATCTGCGGCTCCCTCGCCTGCCGCACCTGCCTCGGGTCCCATCGGATCACCCTCGCGGTATGTTCCCTCCATCCCCACACCGCCACGACGCCCTGTTGTCCCCATTGCACCACCAATTAATTCTCACGCCATGCAAACACGCGCTAAGCGCGGCTTTTCCCAACCCAGACGCTTATTCTCACTCACCGCGTCCCCCTCCATACCTCCTATCCCTTCTTCATATAAATCTGCACTAAAAGATCCCCATTGGCACACTGCCATGCTTGATGAATATACTGCTTTGCTTAAGAACAAAACATGGAGTTTGGTGCCTCAACCTGCAGGTACAAACGTGGTTACCGAAAAGTGGATCTTTCACCATAAACTACATCCCGATGGTTCGCTGGCTCGTTACAAGGCTTGTTGGGTCCTCCGTGGCTTCACCCAACAAGAGGGCGTCGACTACACCGAGACATTTAGCCCGGTTGTCAAGCCGGCTACCGTTCGTGTCGTCCTCAGCATCGCTACTGCACACTCTTGGCCCATCCACCAATTGCATGTCAAGAATGCTTTCTTGCACAGTGACCTCGGCGAGACGGTATATTGCTCCCAACCCACTGGCTTCCTTGATTCCACCCATCCGCACCATGTATGCCTCCTCAACAAGTCGCTCTATGGGTTAAAACAAGCTCCACGTATCTGGTTCTTGCGTTCAAACCATTCCTTCTCACCCTAGGTTTTGTAGCTTCAAAATGTGACACCTCCCTCTTTATCTTCAAACATGGCTCCTCCATAGCTTATCCCCTACTATATGTTGACGACATAATCCTCACCGCAAATAGCACACCCACCCTTCATTCCATTATCTCCTCCCTCAAGAAGGAGTTTGCCATGTCTGGCCTTGGGGATATTCACCACTTCCTGGGTGTCAATGTTACCCGCACTCCAACCGGCCTCTTCTTATCCCAACAGCAATATGTACTCGAAATCCTAGTGCGTGCAAACATGCTACAGTGTAACCCCATTTCCACACCCGTAGACACTAAAGCTAAACTTTCTGCTTTGGATGGTGACCTCCTTCCCAATCCCACCCACTACCGAAGCCTCGCCGGTGCCCTACAATACCTTACCATCACACGTCCCGATATATCATATGCGGTTCAGCATGCGTGTCTCTTCATGCATGCCCCGCGCACCGTGCACTTTCAGCTCATCAAGCGCATACTACGCTACCTCAAGGGCATGTCACACTTCGGGCTACAGCTCTACACCTCCTCTTCTCACGATCTCATCGCCTATTCGGACGCCGATTGGGCCAGTTGTCCTGACACACGGAAGTCCACCTCCGGGTTCTGCATTTTCATTGACCCTAACCTCATCTCTTGGTCTTCCAAACGCCAGCATACCGTTTCTCGCTCAAGCACCGAAGCTGAGTATCGTGCCGTTGCGAACTGTGTTGCTGAAACAACATGGCTCCGGCAGCTACTTCACGAACTACACAGTCCCCTGACACGAGCCACCATTGTTTACTGTGACAACATCAGCGCCACTTACCTCTCCTCCAACCCGGCCCGTCCAACACCAACGAACAAAGCATGTCGAGATCGACCTTCATTTCGTTCGGGGTCGGGTTGCCTTGGGCGACACTCGCGTTCTTCACGTGCCTTCTGGCTCGCAGTACGCCGACGTCTTCACCAAGGGGATACCTTCTGTTGTATTTACTGAATTTAGGTCCAGTCTGAACGTCTACCCAGGTGGAGTACCGACTGTGGGGGGTGTTAACGTGTCACTGTACGTATTCTGTATATATGTGCACCGCGTGTGTTGTTGTAACTGACTCCTAGTCTCTAGGATCGCGCAGCCCCTCCCCACGACCTGGCCTGCGTGCCACACTTCACGGGAGGCGTTGGGGCTGCCGCTATTTGTACCTCTGTAACCTCCGTCAATCATAATACAAGAGTATAGTGTAATACTCCCAGTCTATCTGTCGGTCGGCGTGAAGGTGGTGCATGCCACACCACGCCGTGTGTACGGGTCGGCGGCGTACACATCGATGTGCTTGTCAACGATGCCGAGGGAGCCATCGACCAACATTGCCGGCATTTGGTTTGTAACTTGCTCTTCATGCGGCGGTGCTGCTCCATCCGCTCTCCACGGCGAGGTGTTGTTACCGTCTTGCTTCTTTGTAGTTTGCCGTGATCTTGTGTTTTCTGTGCCATGGCCGAGTTTTGAGTGTATTAATGTTTTCGTTGTAAGTTGAGATGTTCATGTCAAAAGACATTGGTTCTTCCTGCGTGCTATCGTTTGTAGTGTACTCATGTATCATTGGTGCTCTGGAGCCTCATTAACTAGCAGGGGGCGAATGAAGCGACAGGATTTTGATGACGAATGAAGCGACCGGATTTTGCAGGCACGAGGGAGCAGGCCCATACAAACAAACTGTTAGCCGATGCATCACAGCCAAGGCGATCTAGAGGCGAAGAATACCAAGTTTGAAAGAAAGCAGGCTGCCCATTTCCCACCGACACATTTGGTCATTGCGCGTGTGTGCTCGGCGTGCCATGCCAGGTGCCAAGCTGCTTGCTTGTTCCCGAGCTTAGAGCATCTCCAGCCGTCCCCCCCCCCCCCCCCCCCCGCGCTTGAAATATCGCCGCCTGAGGGCGCGCTGGCGATATTTTCGGCGTGGGGACGGTCGATTTCCCAACCGCCGCCCCAAGCCCAACCCAGACGCCGTTTTTTTGAAAAATAAACTCGGCCAAAATTCGACATATATTAGGCGTTTTCATTGATATTTGTACATAAAAACTTAAAAACATAATTAAAAACTACTGCGCCGCCGTCCGCCGCCCCTCCTACAGGCCGAAGAACGCGCCGAAGGCGCTGTAGTCACCGTCGTCGTCGCCGCCGTTGTCGGCCTCCTTCACGCCACCGCCGTCCTTGCTGCACCCCTGCCCTGTGTCGCCTTGGCAGACGGGCTTGGTTGGCGGCGGTGGTGCATAGTCATCACTGCCCTCGAGGACGATGACGCCGCCCGCGTCACGGCCGCGGCGCCGGGCGGCGATCTCCTAGAGGGCGCGGCGCTAGCGCTCCATCTTCAGTTTGACGTAGTCCTCGCGCGCCCACTTGAGGGCGGCCTCGTCGTCGACGGCCAAGTCGCCGTGCTCGCTCTTCACGGCCACTAGCCCCGGCTCCGTCTTCGGCTTGACGAGGCGGGAGGAAGAGGAGCCACGGCCGCCCTCGTTGATGACGAGGGCGCCGCCGCGGGTGCGCCGCGCTAGCGGTGTCTCCACGGGCTCGGCCTTGACGCTGACGAGCGCCAGCTATCCGGACGAGTGGGAGTGGGAGGAGGACGACGACGACGACCCACCCGCCAGGCGTCGCGGCAGCCAAATGTCGCTGCCGCTCCGGCGGGGGACAGGCGCCAAGGCCGCCGGGTATTGGAGCGGCGGTTGGTTGCCGCCCTCGAGGTGCTCGAGGACGAAGTGCAGCGTCCGTCCGGGGACGCCCCACCACATGCGGCGGACGTCGGCGTTGTGGCGTCCCCTCACCGGCGCGTTGTTGGTGGAGGCGAGCTGCTCCTCGTGGCGGCGTTGGAAGTATGCCGCCCAGCTGGCGTGGTTGTCGGCGGCGTACTCCGGGCGGTCGCGCACCTCCTCCGGCAGGGAGGCCCGGACGCGCTCGATCTCGTTGTGGAAGTGGTCGGGGTGGTCGGCGTCGGGCTGCGGGGGGACTGGGACGCCTCCGGCGCTGAGCCCCCACCGCCCCGGCGCGCGCATGTCAGGCGGCGCCGGGTAGTTGGCCTCGTGGAGGAGGTGCGCCTCCCACTCGTGCAAGGTGCGGCGGCCGAAGCCGTTGGCCGCCGCACCGTCGCCGGGGAAACGCTCACCCATCGGAGGATGTAGACGCGGTGGCTAGTGTCGGGGGGAGAGAGAGACGGGATGGGGCGGCGGAGACGAGAGAGGGAATGCGGGCGAAGGAGAGTGTGTCCACAGGTGAGGAGGGGTGGCTTTTTATAGTCGCCGGGGGCGGCAGACGTGTGTGTACGCGTGGCGGGAGGGGGACGGCGCGTCGCCGGGCCATCACTGCGCCGCCTGTGGGGAATCAATGGAAGGCTGACCGGCGGCAACCTTGGCATTGATTCCCCGTGGGAAACGAGGCGATGAGGAAGACGAGACGCGGCTGGTCGCTGACTCGGCAGGCCCGCCGGACTTTCGCGTCAAAAACGCTTCCCCCGGCGCCCCCCAGCGCGCCGGGTTCGGCTTGGGTCCGCCGGCGCCAAAATCAGGCCTAACCGGCGAAGATTGGGCTTCTGGGGGCACGACTGGTCCGTTTTTTTGGCGCCGGCGATAAAAAAGGGCTTGGGGGGGGGGGGAGGGGGCTGTTGGGGGGTGGGGGGGGGGGCTGTTGGAGATGCTCTTAAGCCGTGTACGTAGACCGCCATCGTGGACTATAGAGCATGGTTAATAATATAGCCGACGGATAGCTATAACATGTTGCCATGTCATTTGTAGCCAATGTAATAGCCAACATATGGGCTACAAGAAAGTACTTCCTCCATTTCATAATATAGTGAGCTCGTGTTTTTTAGATTTAATTTTGACCATGAATTTAACCATGGGCGACTGCGGCAGGAGCATGACAGATACCTTTGAATTCGTATTCGAAAAAAGTTTTCAAAGGTATAATTTTTCAGTAAAATATTTTATTTATTATTGGTCTAATTTATGGTTAAAGTTGAATCTCGAAAAATGTAGGCCCACTACATTATGGAATGAAGGAAATACTACTCTTCTACCACGTGACCCATCATACACTCTCACATACCTTCTTGGAGCCCGTGCTATAGCCGGTTGTAAATCTACAATCTACTTATCTTCTCTCTCATTCAACTCAGCAAAGATATAATATTTAAAGTCTTACAGGCAGCCTACGTCACGTTAGAGCACGGTTAATAGTATAGCTCTCCAACTGCAGGCTATATAATGATGTCGTTAGCTATAAGATTGGCTATAAGAGCATGGTTAATAGTACAGACAACTGATGGCTATATGATCTTATCATGTCATCTACAGCCAAAATTATAGCCGACACGTACAATAATTAGATGTAAAGATATGCTACTTTATTAATGCATGGCCGTTCCACTCTCGAATACTACGTTCATCCGGGTTTAAAGGGCCCGTGAGGCTGAAACGCGCGTCCGTAATTTTAAGGCCCGCCGTAATTTACGCGCAGCTTTTTAGTCAGCTTTGGCTGCCGTTTCGCACGTTGATTGGGTGGAGTAAATTACCAGCGAGGTGGGGCTGCATGCAAGGCGCAACGGACGAGGCTGCATGCGAGCGGAGGGAAGTTGGGCTGTTGTGCATGCCCGGTTTAGTGGGGCCTCTCTCTCTTTCCCATTGGAACATAAGATAATTGGGGCAAGTATAATTAAATCTTTTTTTACAGCAACTAGACTTTATTTCTCAAATAATAGACATGTCATTTACAAGCAGATGAGAAATAAAATCGGGGATCTCATCATCCCAAGAACTAGAGAGTCTAGTAGTAAAAGAGTTCTTTGCTAGTTCATCTGCCACCTGATTGGCCTCTCTATAGCAATGTTTGAAGGAAATGGACGCAAAGTCCATCATAAGCTGTTTACACTCTGTGATGATAGCTACCTCCGGGCCTAAGTAATCATCAAATTGGTTCATCGAGTCCACCGTGAAGGAACAATCTGATTCAAGTTATATATTGCTGCATCCAATGTGAGCTGCCGAGTACAGCCCGTTTCAGATGGCAGTTAGCTCAGCTGAGTCAACTTCACTGATGTTTGGAACAAACCAACTTGCTGCCGCAATAAAATCACCCCGGTCATCACGAGCCACAGCACCACAAGCACCTGAAAGTGTTTCATAATGAAAGGAAGCATCAACATTTATCTTCACTATCCCATGTCCTGGTTTCCTCCACATGTGATCATTCTTCCTTATTGAACCTTTGGGTATAGTTGATCTGAGGTAATTTGTTGCCAAAACCTTGATGGCTAGTGCAGTTTTTTTCGGCATTTGGACTTTAACTCCCTTTAATATCTGTCGGCGCTGCCACCATATATACCATGCTGCTACAACTGCAAGCTCCGCCGTTGGTACCTCCGCATCATTGCCCTGAAGCTTTGATAGAATTTCCATCGTAATAGACCCTGATCTGTCCTCAGCAACAGCTTCCCGTATGACTTGTAACAAGCCCAACCGCTCCCAAACTTCAGTCGCTCGTCGGCACTTAAATAAGCAGTATTGAATGTCTTCCGCCCCGACCGAACAAACTGGGCATTGAGCTGAGCATGGGATGTGTCGGTTTGCTAATACACCAAAGCATGGAAGGGCACCATGCAAAACTTTCCATGCAAAATGGTTTATCTTCCCTGGTATTCTTAGCTTCCACATATCCTTCCAAACCGAGTTTATATTTTCTGTACCTTGCCCATCAGCTCGCACCCACCATGCCCCATGTTGATGTTCAAACTCCTTATGATAAGCCGATTGCACAGAAAATGTGCCTGATCGTGTATAGTTCCAAGCCACAAAGTCTTCTGTCAAGTGATAGTTCAAAGGGATTTGTAATATCCTATGAACATTGACAGGAGCGAAAACATCACGAATTAGAACCTCATCCCACTAGCCTGTGTACGGGTTTATTAACTCATCAATCTTTGAAAGCATTGCTGCACCCCTATTCGTGATTACTTTCCTTGTGACACTTGATGGAATCCATGGATCATGCCAAATATCGATTTGAGCTCCACTTCCAACACGCCAAATGCAGCCCCGTTTAAAAGTCTGAATACCTGCAACAATACTCTGCCAAGTATAGGAAGAGCCTTTTTTTGGTCCAGCTTTCAATATGTCGCCATCTGGGTAATATTTTTTGCCCTCAGAACTTGCGCACACAAAGAGTCCGGGTTTTGGATTAGTCGCCAGCACTGTTTTGCTAACATAGCAAGATTAAAACTGTGCAAGTCTCTAAAACCCAATCCCCCTTCCTTCTTCGGTATGCACAACCTCCACCACGCAAACCAATGCATTTTCTTTTTCTCCTCATTGTCACCCCACCAGAACCCAGCTCAGAGTAAGTCTATCACCGATAAAAGTATAATTAAATCCTTTCCATAACTGATGTTGCCTTGGTCCTAGAGATTTAGAGATTTTGTCTAGGGACCTTTTAAACCCGGACGGAGGTAGTAGTGCCTAGGAGCACGTGTTGCAGTCGGCTCTTATTCTGTAGCCGGCTCCTCTTCTCTCCCCTCTATGTCAGTAGGAATATAATATTTTAATTCTCATAGCCCGTTTACATAAGCTTATTGTACTTGCTCCAAGAGTAGTACTTTTTTTCACCTTTTCTCTATCTCTGTCTTCATATTTATTGTTTTTGCCTAGGAGTACGCGTATAGCTAGACTCTTGCATGAGAGCCCACTCGTCTTACTTTTTCATGTCTCTCTTCTTCATGTAAGCCGGCTATAAGCCCAATATTGTACTTGTCCTAATGGGCGCATGAACCTGTTGCGAGAAACAACTGCTGCAGGCGGCTGCTGCAAGGATTTCCTCGCAATATGTAGCCGTCATTCTGGTGCTAGCGGCAATTACATTCCATTTAGATTTGGGATATGGCCATATGGGTAAAGGACAATGTTTGACCTACAGGGCCACAAGGCCAAACTTGACAAGTAAAGTGTAAACGAAGAAAATTGCGCGCCAGCCCTCGAACAACGTTTATGCATTTTTGTTTCTATTTTTTACAGCAAGCAACGCTCATGTATGTATAGCAAAGGAAACCTGGATGAAATACATGGCACACTAGATTTTTTTTAGGATCAATCACTCCATTTTATTCAATCACGACAGATCGTTCAATACATAAGAAATTATAGGAGGATTAACCAACCACACATGGCGGCGACACTCTAAACTGGTTGAGGCTCTAGCTAGATCATGAGCCTCCCAGTTCATATCCCTCTTCTCGTGTTCGAAGCAGACTAATTCAAATGATTTCATCTTCTTTTCAATATCCTGGATAACAGTGGTATTAGATCCCTTATACGTGCCCTTCATATGACTTATAGTAGCTGCACATTGACACATGAACTCATCGCAGGTATAAATCAGATGATAGATCGAGTCCCTCGTTGAAGACCATCGCTTCCAAAATCTCTGGATCAACTTGTCCCAGTACCACAACTGACGAGGCTCCCAAAAAAGGTCGTCCTCGTTTCGGCAGATCGCCGCACATGATCCCTTGTGTCCGCTCCTTGCTATTGTCGTATCTACCATTACTTTCATGTGTCCCTGCCTTGGTTGCTTCCATGTTCTTTTCCTTCTCCCCACGTTTGCTTCAGTGGCTGTACAAACAGCGTTGTTGGGTGCGGCTCTCCCCGGCAACAGGAGGAGGTCTCCAAGGTATTTCTCAACAAAGCAAAAGGTTGATAATGGAGATTGAAATTCTTGCTCATGAATGGCCTTTCTACGCGCCCACCAGATTGACCAGTGTCACTAGAATCCTCACAAACTCCTCTTCTCTGGTTGTTTCCATCAGCTCCATCAACCATAGTCGGGCATCGTCATTTCTGCATGCAACCATGTGTTCAACTAGCTGATCATCCATTAGAGCCCATACACATTTTGCCATGTTGCAATCCATAAGAGCGTGTCGCCAGGAGTCCTCCGCCCCATTGCATATAGGGCATACTGCCTCATCAGTCATCTTGCGGTGCTGTCGAACAGATTCTGTAGGTACAAAATTCTTGGCCAGGCGCCAAGCAAAATGTCTCACCACACTAGGAACTTTTACTCTCCAAAGCTTCTTCCATTGCCCCTGGGTAGCAGACTCATCAGACGTATTAGGCCGTCCCTCTAGCCAATCTTCTCTCGTCCTCTTCGTGTCAACCAAAAGTCTGTACGCCGAGCGGACGGTGAAGATACCAGACCGCTCATAGTGCCACGCCCAGTTGTCTGCTATGTTCCGTGTGCTCAACGGAATCTTCAAAATCAATTCAGCGTCCGGAGGCTGCAGATGTACATGAACTTTCTGGTGATCCCAAGCCTTTGTCGCTGCATCAATCAGTTCACTCACATACACCGGTGGGTCAGCTGACTTTGGGTGAAGAGCTCTCAAAAAATTATACCTCGGAATCCAATTATCATCCCATATTTTGATCGATTGACCATATCCAACCCTCCTTATCAGGCCCTGATTTAGAACCGATAATCCAGCACATATCGCCCGCCACACTTGGGATGGGTGGTCGCCCAGCTCAGCTGAGAGAACATCACCGTCCGGGTAGTAAACTGCAAGTAGAATCTTAGCACTTGAAGAATTTGGTTCTTGGAGAAGCCTCCAGCCTTCCTTTGCTAGCATTGCTAGGTTGAATAAGTCAGTGTCCCTAAAGTTGGGGCCTCCTTGATATTTGGGCATAGTAATTTTCTCCCAGGAAACCCAAGCCACCTTCCTTTCTCCGTTTTTGCTACCCCAGAAGAACTTCCTGAGCATCATGTCAATCTGTTGGCAAAGACCACGAGGCAACAAAAAACAAGACATGGAAAACATCGGGACAACTTGCGCCACAAATTTTATCAAGATTTCCTTGCCAGCCATAGCCATACATCTTTCGATCTAGCCTTTAACCTTCCCCCATAACCTGTCCTTAATATATTTGAAAGTTCCATTCTTAGATTTACCTACATCAGAGGGGAGTCCTAGGTAGCGCTCAGAAAGTGATTCGTTTGGAACGTTCAGAATATCTTTGATCAATGCTTCTTAACATTTGGGCAGCCCTTGCTGAAAAAAACACTAGACTTGTTAAGATTAACACGTTGTCCTGAGGCTCCACAATATTTCTCAATCAATTCACTGATCATGGTAGCTCCATTCTCCTCTGCCTTGAACATCAGTAAGCAATCGTCTGCGAAGAGAAGATGGTTGACCGGGGGGCACCCGGTGCAACAACCACTCCTCGGACTTGTTCGTGTGAGCTATAGGCCTTGAGCAAACATGGCAGGCCCTCCACCGCCAATAAAAACAGATAGGGTGAGATGGGGTCCCCCTGTTTGATCCCCCTTGAAGGTCGAAATTCATCCAACTTACTTCCGTTCAGCAACACATTAAAGGAAACAGTGGTCACACACTTCATAATTTTCTTCACCCATATCTGGTTGAACCCCATCTTCCTCATTACAGCTTCTAGATAGTCCCACTCGATTCTATCATAGGCCTTCATCATGTCTACCTTTAACGCACAGAAAGCATTATTCTTACTTCTCCTCCTTTTCATGAAATGTAAGCATTCACAAGGAGCAATTATGTTGTCGGTCATTAGTCTCCCAGGAACAAACGCTGATTGTTCTGGTGAGATGATCTCCGGTAATATTTTATTCAACCGATTAGCATAAGATTTTGAGATGATCTTAAAGATCAAATTAAATAAGCTTATTGGTCGGAACTGAGCGAGAGAGGTTGGGTTGGATACCTTAGGGATCAAAACGATGAAAGTCCTGTTAATAACCTCCGGGGACTCTTCCCCATTCAGAACACGTAGCGCCATCTTGGTGACATCATCACCACAAGCACTCCAGTTTTTTTTTAAAGAATTGCGCCGGAAAACCATCCGGACCCGGTGCCTTGTTGGGATACATCTGGAAAAGTGCCTCTTTCACTTTGGTAGCCGTGCAAGGAGTGTTAAGCATTTTGTTCATAGCATCATCAACTTTGCAAGGAATGTGTGATAACACTTCCTCCATGCCCACTGTGTTCTGTGCTCTATACAGATTTTCATAAAAAGTCATGACCATTCCACCAATTTCTTTCTCATTAGTGCAAATAGTCCCATCATCACATGTCAGCTGCTCGATTCTATTCTTCCTTCTCATGTTCGTTTTCTGGTGAAAGAACTTAGTGTTCCCGTCGCCCTCCGCAAGCCACTGAACTCGGGATCGTTGCCTCCACATAATTTCTTTCCCGTGGTTTAGCTCTATGATTCGCTCTTCAATCTTTCTTTCCTCATGAGAAGGTCCGGTCCTACTAGCCTCCGACCGCAGTTGCAGAAGCCTCCCCTTTAACTCCCTAAGTTCTTTTCTGACATGACCAAAAGTGCAAACACTCCAGCTAGCTAGCTTGCTTGACAGACGATTCAGTTTTGCCTGTAGCTCCTGAACCAAACAACTATGCATATCATCTTTCCATAATTTTTCAAGCATTGTCATATAATCTGGATAGGTCTCCCAAATGATCTCATAGCGGAATGGTCTATCAAATGCTACTCTCCGATCCGCCTGATCATTGTCCATGCATAGAATAATCGGTGAATGATCCAATTTAGCTGCGATGAAGTGACGAACAACAGCAAAAGGATGAATGGCACTCCAACTGGCCGTGGCAAGCGCTCTGTCAAGACGAACTCGGCAGAATTGACCGACCGCCAGTCGCTTCTCAAAGGTCCAATCCAACCCTATGTACCCGAGATCATCAAGGCCACATAAATCAATAGCTTCTCTGAAACCCCCCATTTGAGACACATCACGCAGATTTGACCCCATTTGTTCTTCCCTCCTCAACACCTCGTTAAAGTTGCCTATGCATAACCAAGGGAGGGTTGACTCTCCCCTTAGCCGTGTCATTGTGTCCCACGTTTGCTGTCATAGACTTCTGTTCGCTTCATCGTAGAAGCAAGTAAGCCTCCAATCATCCCTCCCTTGCTCCGAGACCCAGGCATCGATGTGATATCTAGAGTAACTCTTCACTGCCAAGTTAACTCCGTTCCGCCAAAACACGCCAATCCCGCCACTTTGCCCCGAACTTGCAACAGCAAAACCTCCGTCGAAACCTACCACCGAAGTCATGCCCTCCACCCGTTTCTTTGCTAATTGTGTCTCCACGATGCATACCACTGACGGTGTGCTCTCCCTGATGAGCTCACGGAGCTCTCTGACTGCTGCGGGGTCACCAATCCCGCAGCAGTTCCAGCATAACACTCTCATTGAGCCTGACGGTCCTTGCCGAGAGCCACCGAAGTCATGTCCTCCACCCGTTTCTTTGCTAATTGTGTCTCCACGATGCATACCACTGACGGTGTGCTCTCCCTGATGAGCTCACGGAGCTCTCTGACTGCTGCGGGGTCACCAATCCCTCAGCAGTTCCAGCATAACACTCTCATTGAGCCTGACGGTCCTTGCCGAGAGCCACCGAAGTCATGTCCTCCACCCGTTTCTTTGCTAATTGTGTCTCCACGATGCATACCACTGACGGTGTGCTCTCCCTGATGAGCTCACGGAGCTCTCTGAATGCTGCGGGGTCACCAATCCCGCGGCAGTTCCAGCATAACACTCTCATTGAGCCTGACGGTCCTTGCCGAGAGAGCGGCCAGCACTGTAGGACAGAAACCGAATGCCATCGAAGCCAGCGCCGGGACAAAATACCGATCGCTGCCGAAGCCAACGATGGGACAAAAACTTGAACAATCTCAAGAAGAACTCCCGATCCGATTAGCAGCCATCATCCCGCTGCATAGACACCAGGATCGTCAATCGCAGCAACACAGTGGCTGTAGTTCTCCTAACACGGGGGCAGATCACTTGAAGATATGTGCCACACTAGATGAGCTCAACTCATGGTTTGATTGTCAGCACGCGTGTCATCAGGGGAAAAACACATTAGGTCATGAATGGAAAACGAGTTAAGCTTGGAGAAGATCTGAGATTCTGAGCTCGTATTTTTATTGTCAGCATTGCATATGTTTGAGAAAGAAAAGAAACCATTAGTTACTGGATGAAAAACAAGGTAATATTGGAGGATAGCCGAAATTTAAGCTGTGGTTGAGCTTATATAAATAAAAATGAAATTCAGTAGCAATTAAACCTATCTTCACGAATCATCCAATATAAAGTTAAAAAAATAGAAGATCCACAATATTGATTAACTGAGCCCACGTAGGTGGAAGATTACATTTTTCTGGGTACAAGTTGAAGAAAGCCGCACTTGCTATTTCAAAAATGAGGTGCATGCTGCACTATAAAACACTATACTAAATCTTACCAGCAGAAGAATACCCTTTAATACCGAAATGGATGCTCATCAATTTACAAGCTGCAGACCAATTAATGAATGTGGTGGATTTTCTGTAGATGACTGTTTTATGTATCAACTATGGTAAGAGATGCCCAAGCTGCAGCCACACAAATGATACATAGCCATCTGAGCTTCGGAGATGATCCTGTACCAAACAAACAGGATCCACTTCCCTCAGCAGAGGCTCGGATAAAATTGGGAAGAAACCTTCAAGGATTCAACATCATCAATTGCAGTCCATGACTGCTCTTGCAGCTTGGCAGCCTCAGCAATATCCGAGTTGCAACCATACACATGGATTGCCAATCGTCTACGTGTTGGAGAAGATGATCTTATGTAGGTATTGTACCAACTGATGACGTCCTCCTTCCCAACTGTCCTTAGCTCTTCAGCTTCCAGTTTTGACATATCAAACATATACCTATAATTGGATTTTTCCACAACATGAGACTATATGAGGGATGAAAGGATACATGAAGCATTAATCAAATCCATCAGTAAAGAACAGAAGTAAAGTGCTCACGTGATCCATGAGACATATTATTTGAAACTACATGCAGCTCAAAATATTTGTCAGGTTGCACATGGGTTTCTTTTGCCCAAGTGACCAAAGTTACAAATTCTGCAGATTATGAGACATGCTGCTTTTTATAAGCAGTACTTCGTATTACAAAAGTGAAACATGCAGAAACACTGGTTTACCAAGCTAAATGAATAAATAACAACTGGTCATTTCCAACTAGTTCCCGGCCAGTTATTGGCCTGCAGCTTTATGGCAATTTGTTATCAGCACTTGCACTGTGAACAGGCCTGGACATTGGACAAGATTATGAAGCATACGGCCTGGATAATTTGTACCCATAACTGAAATGAACGGTTAAAAGTCCAGTAGGTCCACATAACACTAATCGGTATATTTTCAGTTTTGAAAGTTTTGTGCTGCCTAGGAGGGTCTGGCTGAAATTCAAACCAGCTCAGGGAAACAAACGGGTTCGATGGCAAAATGGTTTATACCACATCATGCATTGCATCGTAGAATGGTGAGGAGGTGCTCGTGATAAAGCACTCTACATACTATTGTAGCAAGGAAAGAGGAAGAGGAAGGGTTCCACTGTTTATACATAACCATACCAACACCACACGAAAATATGTGGCATGGGTTTAATTGTGTAGGTTGAGTGGTCATACCCAACCCATGAACACCCATAGTCCTGACCAACGATTACGAGTCGAACGACTAGTCTAGACTAGTCGCTCGACTAGTCTACGAGTCGCAAAGTGGCTGCCGACTCGTTTTCTCGTGTAGACTACAAAGACGAGTCGAGCTGTGGATCGACTACTCGACGACTAGTCTGGACTAGTCGACGTGTTCGAGTCGAGCGACTCAAAAATCTGGACTAGTATAAATATCTGGCTCCCTCCTCCTCGACCTAGTTTCTGCTCGCTCCTCCTCGCGCTGCCGGCCCCTCCTCACCTGGACGCGCCGCCGGCTGCTAGAGGCGCGCTCCTCCTCGCGCTGCCGTCCCCTCCTCACCTGGACGCGCCGCCGGCTGCTGGAGGCGCGCTCCTCCTGCTCCTTCGTCTCGAGCGGTCGCGCCCCTCCTCTCGCCGCCGGCCCCTCGTGCTCTTCTACTCTTCAGGCAGGTGAGCCTCAGTGCCTCCCTTCTCCTCCTCTTTCTTCTTGGCTTGCTGCTGGTGTTGCTCTGCCTCGCTGCTGGACTGCTGGTGCTGCTGGTGTTGCTCTGCTTGCTGTTGGTGCTGCTCTGCTCGCAGCTGGAGTGCTGGACTGCTGGTTTCACTTTGCTTGTTTCAATTTCCAGGTCCTGAGGTCTGAGCTACAATGTCTACAACACCGGACATAGCTCAAGTAGTGTGTTCAGCAGCAGCTGCAGCTCAAGCCGATGAGCATTACGATCCATCGAAGGATCCTGCAAGGAAGCCACGTAGGAGCAAGGACCCAGCATGGAAATATGCCTTTTGGCCTGATCTGCAGGACAAATTGACACTCCAGTGTGTTTTGTGTGGCAAAAACATTACTTCTGGAGTGCTAAGGATGAAGAAGCACCTTGGTGGGGGTTACACAGAGGTGAAAATGTGTCTAAAAGCAACCGATGAGATCAGGAAAGAGATGCATTTGTACATGAAGACTAACTCAACCAAGTTCAAAGCCATGCAACTTGATGGGGATGAAGTTGACGCAACTGATGGATATGGAGGAGAGGAGGAGGTAGAAGCAAGTTCAAGGGCGTCGAACGGCACCGCAGCCTCCACGAAAAGGAAGTCTTCTTTTATTGTGACGGCGCCGGTGTCGGCAAAGAGGAAAAGCAAGTCAATTGCAGATGAGGTTAGGAAGACACCAGAGGAGGTGGTTGCTGAGAGGCATAGCACAAGAAGCACTCAGTTAAAAATCAAGGACTATGGAACAAAGACAAAAGAACAAAAAGATGTTGTAGATGGTCATGTAGCTGACTTTCTCTATGAGAATTGCCTTCCACTCAATATTATCAATTCGAGAAGTTGGGAGATCCTATTGGAGTCTATAGGACAGTATGGATCAGATTATATCACACCTTCTTACCATGATGTGAGGGTTCCATTACTTGAGAAGGCAAAGCTCAAGACTGACACTTTGAAGGCCAAGCATCAATTGGCATGGAAGGAGTATGGTTGCACTCTCATGTCCGACGGTTGGACGGACATGAGTGGGCGACACTTGATCAATTTTCTCGCCAATAGTCCTGAAGGTACATTCTTCTTAGGGACAGCCAATGTTTCTTCTGAGTCTGTTACTGCTGAATTGGTAGCAAAATTATTGAGTGAACAGATTGAGGCAATTGGGCCTGAATTGGTAATCCAGGTCGTTAGCGACAATGGCTCCAACTACAAGGCAGCCGGGAGACTTCTAATGGATAAGTATCCATCTTTGTATTGGACACCTTGTGCTGCTCACTGTTTGGATCTTATGCTAGAGGACATTGGGAAGATAAGAGAGTTCAGTGATTGCATTGTTAAAGCAAAGAAAACAACCAGATTTATTTATGCCCATGGTAGGATTCTTGATCAAATGAGAACCTTGAATGGCAAGAGAGATCTTGTAAGGCCTGGAGCAACTCGTTTTGCAACCTCCTTCCTCACATTGGCCAGCATGTGGAAACAACGCCAACATTTGAAAGCACTATTTGTTAGCACAGGATGGCATGCAAACAAGTTGAAGCTCACCCCACCAGGGAAGATGGCTGAAAATACCGTGCTCTCTGTGACGTTTTGGCAATCGGTGGAGAACTGCATGAGAGCTTCACAACCCATTCTTGTTGCTTTGAGGATTGTTGATGGTGATGACAGTCCAGCAATGCCCGAAATTTGGGCAGCCATGGATGTTGCGAAGACACACATAACGGATGCATTGTCACAAAGGCCAGGCCTACAAAGTCAAGTGCTAGCAATTGTTGACAAGAGGTGGGATAACCAGATGGAGCAAAAGCTACATGGGGCTGCAATGTTTTTGAACCCCAGCAAGTTCTTTAAATTGAGGGAGACTAACAAAAGACTAGCTGCACGGCTGCGTTCAATGTTCAGTGATGTGCTATGGAAGATGGTGATCAATGATGAACTACAATCCAAGATAAGTAAATTGGCTGATGATTATGAGCGGACGGAGGGTGAATGTTTCACCAAGCAAATGGCAATTAAAGACCGCGAGAAAAAGAGTCCTCGTAAGTATCTATGTTGTTGCAGCTTGTAGCTTATCTTCTACTTGCTTGTTTCAACTCCTACTTGCTGATTTTTGTAGTACTTTGGTGGAATGCATATGGTGGCCTTGCTTATGACCTCCAATCTTTTGCAAATCGGATCATTAGTCTATGTTGTTCATCGTCTGGCTGTGAGCGCAATTGGAGTGCATTTTCTCATGTAAGTAACTAGCAATTGGATGGTTTGATAGATAATTGCAGGCTATAGCAGCTTCTCACAAAAGGATTTGCTTGCAGATCCATACCAAAGGAAGAAACCGTTTGGAGTATAAGAGATTGAACAAGCTAGCATATGTCTCATACAACCGGCAAATGACAACTAGGTTTGAAAAGTTACGCGAGCAAGGTTCCAAAGGAAAGAGGGCTAATGCACTTATCCTAGAAGAATTTCAATGGGATAATGAATGGGTTGATGTTACTGCTGAATTGGTTCATCAAAATGATGCTATGGACGATGACAATCCACTACTTTGGTCCCATGTTGATCAGGCCGTTGGCGCGACCGATGGTCTAAGTGGACGCCATCTTCCAAGGAGGGCTCGTGGTGATTTCAGTGAGTCTAGTCCTCCCGCTGGCTCTAATATCTTTTACACTCGAAGGACAAGTGTGGTTGTCCATGATGAAGACTTGCGGGCTGAATTGGAAGCTGAAGATATTGATAGTGACATGGAGACCAATGGTGAAGACAATGATGGCCCTACACGAGCGACTGATATAGACCCTGATTTTCAGCTGGATATAGATCTGGATTGATTTGAGGGCTAAGGCTACAAGACTGGACTTGTTGCTTGTGGTGTTGTTGAACCTTTCTTTTGTAATTCAGACCTTGATGTTGGACTACATGTTGAACCTTATGTTGGTCTTGGGAAGTTGTCACACTAAGGTGTTCTGCTATGTTTGCAATTGCATATGGATTATGGAGTTCTGAACTTGTTTTTTATGCTAGTGCTGCTGTGCTGGACTGTTGTTTGATAGTGCATATTTGATTGGTTTTATCTTTTGTAGACTGTTGTTGCTGGTTTGTGGAGAAGCAGAGGCCCTGGCCATTGGATATTGCAATTGGCACAGCCTCAGGTTCTTCATCCACTTCCCATGCATTCATTTGTATTGTATACTGTACTTGTATACTTATATAGTGTAATACTACATACTACTACTAGGTATTAGTAGTTATGTACTGTAAGTTCAGTGCTACAGGACCATGTCGACTAGTCTCGCACTAGTCTAGACTAGTCTATGAGTCTCAACCTTGGAACGACTCGTCGACTCTTCGACTCGTAAACGTTGGTCCTGACCTCAAATGATTCAGCCTTAGGTAGATATACTACCTCCATCTCAAAATATAAGACATTTTTGTAGGCTAAACTAGCCTACAAAAACGACTTTTATTTTGAGACGGATTATTTAATTCGTTTCACATAAGTTCTAAATGATGCATAGATATGCAGCAGGAAAGAAGTTATACCTTTTGTCGGTAATCTGCGACCAGTAATCACCAGTTTGATAGCTAAGGGAAGGATCCTTCTCGAGTTTTTGAGCTATTAGCCCACTCTTGTGATGCTCAAAAGTCTCCTCCTCAAGCCCATCCTTCAAAGCACACAGGTATTGACCAAATGTAAGTAATTGTGAGATTACAATTAATTGATTTTTCAGTTTTCATAAATTACTAAGTTTGTCCACAAAACACAGTATGAAATATAGCGACAGGTAACAATATTTCACTAACAACTTGATGTTTTGAGAATTCAACTTCAACTACAACAGGATCAAGGAAACTCTATGAAAAATAGAATAGAATTCCAAAAGCTTGAGATATCTTGTGTTCTCCAATTGCATGAACAGCATAAAAATATCAATATAACCGAGAAAAGTTGTACTTCCTCCGTTCCTAAATATAAGTCTTTTTAGAGATTTCAATAAGGACTACATACGGATGTATACAGACATGTTTTAGAGTGTACATTCACTCATTTTGCTTCATATGTAGTCCTCATTGGAATCTCTAAAAAGACTTATAGTTAGGAAGGAGGGAGTATATGGGAATTTCATATTCAAATATGAACATGAATATTTATGTAAGACATTTTTTTTTCCAGTGAAGACATGGATACATGATTAAAAGAAAGGAATACGCCAAAAAAGCATACTTTGTTAAGACTGCATAAGTCAAGCAAAGTTCATTTTGAAATATGCCATGAAGAAACATCTCAAAGGCAATTTGTTTAGGCATTCTTGCTTAGAATAAAGGTAAATGTCAACAAAGATTAATCAAAACATGAGTGCAGGATTTCCATCAGTCAGAGATAAACATCATTGTGCTGTTACGAGAATAAAATCGATGCACGAAGCATGTCACCAACATCTTAGGGGCTGTTTGGTTCCTAGCAACACATTGCCACACCTCAAGTTAAGTGAGTTTAACCAAGTTATATTAAGTGTTTGGTTTTAACCATATCTTAGGCAAGATTCCTTTTTCTGACAAATAAGCCCCATATGTCATAATACACTCAAAAAGTGTGGCAAGATTCTCTTAGACATGCCAAAGTTAGGCAAGTTTCGCAAAAAAATGTGTGGCAAAGTATGGAAAAGTTAGCTTCCAACCAAACAGGGGCCCTTAGTAGTTAGATAAATATGTTGATTACATATATTTTCTGTCAGGTCAGGTGCAAGACTATAAGATAGTCTAATAAAATGAAGGGCTAACACAGAAATGTGTAGGAGAGTAGCATACCAGCAAAGCAGACAGACCATCAATAAAGTTATCAATCCTGCTTTGCAGGTAAACAGGGCTATACTTGGAGGACATAACTCGAAAACAATACGCCAGCAGGCGGTAAGTCATCCTTGGACTGGAGTCCACAGTATAACCAAGCTGCTCCTTCGTTCTATCATTGGAATGCCAAGAAAATCAATTAGCAAGGTTGTTGCAGAATACTAATAGTAACAAAAGTATACTCCCTCCTGTGAAAAAGGTGATCTCCTACAATTACAAGCAGGCAAAACTATTTTGGTTCTGACCAACTTTGCAAAAAGAAAATATTGTGTATAAAACTTATTTTGGAAATAAATCCATAATACTCCAACCACTTTGAAATATGTGCACTTATTTTGGAAAGTGTCTTTTCACAACAATTCTCATTGAGGACATCACAAGTGTTCTAATTGCAATATTTCCACTTTAGTACTGTAAAAGAAAGATTACTGATTGCAGTAGTATGTCATTTAATAGGGATAGGAGTATGCATGGCCCACTGTAAGTAGTATTTCTAATATTGGGTGCCTCATTGGTTTGTGTGTGAGATGGGCTTGAACAAATACTGTGAGTGTTGTATTATGGATCGGACTACACTACTTGGCACTCACACTTTGTCTAGAAAACAAGAAAATAAATTATACCTCAGCTGATCAAAGCAAGGTTCTTCAATGATATTGCTGAAAAGATCTGTAATAGCTCTGAGCCTTGTTGACTCCTTTCCAATGTCTTGCTCGACTGGAAAATAAACCTAACAAGAAGTGGTATATCAGATGGTTGTCTGATTAACCTAAATTGAAAAATTGTAATTAAAATAGAAGAGCAGCCTCTTGAGATACACTTGTGCATGTTTCTTGAGGTTAGGTCGGATGCCTATGCAATATTTCAAAGTGGTTGCATTTCACATAGTAGGCTATTCGACATACATGATACTATCACAGTGAAAATGTTCAGGACCTGGATGCGGTTCAACATATAATTTATAAATTAAACAGCATCTAAAGAAACATGCAAAAGTGTTATGCTTCAGTAAACTTCTAATAAAATTCTCTTAAGACCAGCTATAATTCAAACAGCATCTAATAAAACAGGGAACTGGAACATAGCCCACCTCAACCACAGAATTCTCTTCAAGATCATTCTTCACACGTACACTTCTAATAAAATTTGCACCATGAGGAATGCAAAGAACTCTTTCACCGTGTCTTGCCTCCACTGACAGTGTCTGGCCTGACAAAGTATTCTGGAATATTTTTGATATATTTATCGCTTCCTCTCCTGACAGGTTACCATGACATAGGCCCTCGATGTGCAACTGCATGTGTCCAAACAGGAAGTGGTTTCTAAAGTCTAGCAAATGTATACATGATACAAAAAACCATACCAAACATTTCCTTATCAGAACCATACTTTCAGCAAAGCATCTTTCGTCTTTTGATATCATCTGACACATGTAAGAACAGGCAGCACCAGAAATACTGAAGAAATAAAGAGCATTTGTTGTCCTTACCTCAGAAAGGAGCTCTGGAACAAATGCTGCCAGATCTGAAAAGGTAAACGTTGCAAGAACTTTCAACTTTTCATTGACGTCCCAGAATATTTGACGTAAGGACTGTAGCCTCAAGTAGGTGGAATGGCTCATAGGTTTCATATTCGTGTTTCTGTAAGCTCTTTCCAAGTCCTCCTTGATGACCTAATGAGTGCACAATAAAACAATATATAAATACTAAGGTGCAGAAGTTTATGGATGGTCATGTGTTTTCTTGAACTACGTTCTCCATATGTTAACAACTAGCAAGGTGAATAACAAAAGAAACTGTATAAGCCAGTCAAATAGCTGGTTAGGCTGCAGTCAATTCATGCGCTTCTCTCACTGGATGGTAACTATGTCAATTAATAAGACAGAAAAAATACAGTAGGATCAAAGAAATGCATTGTTTGCCTAATCTGATTATATCAACAATTATTACAAGAAAAATCACGTAAGTTATCCATTTTTGTGGTGGACGTTGAAGGAAAAGGTACAGAACACAAAATTTAAAATCCACACAAACATAAGAAATATTCTTTCACGTTGTCACACTTATATTTCGAAATAATCCATCATGTGTTCACGTTGTCACACTTATATTTCGAAATAATCTATCATGTGTTCACGTTGTCACACTTATATTTCGAAATAATCTGATTATATCAATAATTACAAGAAAAAACATCATTAAGTTAGCCTTTTTTGTGGTGGACGTTAAAGGAAAAGGTACAGAACAGAAAATTTAAATCCACGCAAACATAAGAAATATTCTTTCACGTTGTCACACTTATATTTCGAAATAATCTGTCATGTGTTCAGCACAAAATTTAAAATCCACGCAAACATAAGAAATATTCTTTCACGTTGTCACACTTATATTTCGAAATAATCTATCAAGTGTTCAGCACAAAATTTAAAATACACTCAAACATAAGAAATATTCTTTCACGTTGTCACACTTATATTTCGAAATAATCAATCATGTGTTCAGCATAAAGATACATTACCTCAAACCTATCTATCTTTGGAGAAAAGGATTGAGAAGCAGCCAAGATGTGGGACAGCAGGATGGCCAGCTTGTCATTGTAACCATAAAGCTTTAGCTCAAGGTTGCTACCAACGACAGATAATGATGTCTCCAGTTTAGCCACGTAAGCCTGGGAGGTTCATAAACCAGTTGTAAGAAATAACTCAGATAGATCAAACCATTTAACAATGGTCGACAAGATTGCAGATACTGTGATTTCAGAATAAATAGTATTGCAAATACTAAAAAGAGGGGAACATGGACGAGAGTTCTGATATCTGACCGGAAGAGCAAGACAGCAAACAGAAACATTGGACAGTAGGTGGCTGGGTTGTATCATTATTTACAGCATCTAGGCCTTAGTGAGTAAAACAAGGAACATCTCAAATAAAATGCATAAATAAAATTTAGTCAACAGATGATTCCTACGCTTGAGTTTTTGCATCAATAACAAAATTTGGATCTGCTGCAAAAGTCAGGTATCTAACTGATGGTCAAGCCCTGTATCAGATGTAAATCTCAGCCACTCTTGATTAAGTTCAATAATGACAAATATTAGCAGCACCATGAAAATAAAAAAAACTACGGTAAGCTCATAAAACAGACGTTGAAACAAATTCAATAGTACCCACCTGATAGAGGACCTCATTTAGCTCATCTTTAAGAAGGTTTGCAAACAGATCTGTCAGAACAGAGTTTCTGAGGCTGCTACAGCCATCCTTGACAGAAATCAAAAAGTATGCATTGGCACGAGGAACATTAAATGTAATATCCATCTTGTGCCAGAGCTTTATTAATGGTTCATCCACAATACATCGAGGATTATCATCGTTTGAGGATTTAGGAATGCTAGCATTCCGCAGACTGAAGTCCCCTGGGATGTATTCATTCTTCCGAGGTAAATGAAAATTACCATCTATCTCCACAGGGTTTCTCCAGCTTTCAATCAAAGATGACGGAATATCCTCTTCAATGTACTGTGAACCAAACCATGGTTCACATCTAATGGCTGCAGGAAACAGACTGCATTAGAAATGCAAAATCATGAAACAATCAGGCATGATATGCAGTTGAACAAACTGTGACTTCGTCCCTGTCTCATAGTTAGAATTCTACCTCCCCACAGCATGTGGGGTAAACAATATGTCAAATTAAGCCCTACAAAGCCAACAAGCTGTTGCTTCATATAATTGCACAAACAGAATGAGTTTCATCTATGGAAATTGTATGGCTAGACCAAAGCATGAAATAGCATTATTATTATTATTATTTCTACATATCATACCAGAATATAATTATAATTATGAAAAAAAAAAGGATTCCCGTGCTTTTATACACTACATTAAGGAGAAAAAATAATGATGATGATCACAAGATGAGGCATCTCATTTTACTAGTACAATAGTTAGCAATATCGAGTCATGATTCAACAAACGAGCATCAAATGTTGAAATAACAGTGTTGACTTGAAACTTCAAACAACTCGCATCATGTAGCACAAGTCTAGTGTTCACGAGCCTGGCATAGGAGCATTGTGCATTAACTAGACCCCCAAAAAGACTGGCAGGACGGACTGCTTACCTTGGGATTGTTTATCAAATGATCTGCTAAGTATGTCAACTCTCATGTTGTCTGGATGAAAGAAGCTCAGAACATGCTTGACTAACTCTGGCTCCCATCCCTCATAAATATATTCTCCAGAAATTATGTGTTTTTCAGAATAAAATAGCATATTTTCTGCAAAGTAGAATTTAAGTAAGCCCTGCATCCATCATAAACAAATTAAGCGAAACAAGATGGAAAAGGTGATGACCTGCAAGATCTACTACATAATCATCTGGAGGTTGCTCTTCTGCAAATCTGAATTCCATGTACCCAATGTCCTGAAGTTCCTTAAATATCCATTCTTGCGGCTCAGACTGCTTAAGTAAATTTATATATTGGTACACAGCTGTAATGACCTCGAAGAGCTGCAAAAGCATTCCATGTCAGAAAATGTATTATTGTGCTTCCCTAATAAGTGAAATAGTAAGAGACATGTGAATGCAAGAATTATCAAAAGATTGGATGAATTGCCGCTAGTTACAAATTTTCTGATGAATATTAGTCTCAACAATGTTTGGCAGCTAACTTCATGGTAGAAAATGATGTCAACTACAATCAATCACATGTTCCTTAGCAGAAGGCATTTGCTGGTAGTTGTTAACTACAACAGTCCCGCAAAAATGATGTAAAGAATAAAATACTTTAATCGAGGAGAAAAGGAGTTTCAACCAACAAAGATACACAGATAAAACAAGAAAGGCAAGCATCGTATGAACCTGCATACATTTTTAAGTCCAGAGTCAGAAAGGCGGATAGACATCTCAAAGATATAGGCATACGAGGATCGTTGTGTTCCTCCAGTGCCAACGCCAGCACTCAATGTGCTAGCCCAACCTTTAGCTTTCAAAAAATATAGCAAGCTTCCCTTGCCCTCTGAAAATAGAAACAAAATGGTCAGTCACTAAATGGCAGGGCGTGATTACATGAGATGAAACTTCTGCATGCTCCAAATCAAAATTAAACAAAGATAGCAACCAGCATTGGAATCTATTTAAAAATAAATTGTCTTTATTATGCAAAAAGTTCTGTAAAGATGCTGTTCTGCAAAGAGTAAGTTACCAGAGGTTAACACAAAATAAGATAACCCTGAGTGAAGAATAGAAGGACATTTCAGCAAATCGCTGCAGGTGAGGGCATAAACAGCACAGCCCACAAGGGGACAATGCATAAGAATGTATATTCAATCAGGTAATCTAACTGATACAATCATATTAAACAAATGTGAATTTGTTGTCAGGATTTGAACCTACAAGGAAGAAGGGCTACCATTAAACAGCCTGAAACCCTCAAAAGAAGAAAACGTGATGAAACAAATATTGGAAGGGTGAATCAACTGCATGCTTAGTATTCAACCATTGATTAAAGGTACAGCACCTGAACGGAACAGCTATAGGTACACAAGAGTTATTTACCATGACCAAGGAGATGTGCCAAGTAATCTTCTGGTTTCTTCATGTATTCCTTGTGCAGGCAAGGAAGTGTCCATGACAGGAAGAGACTGTGAACATCTCTGACAGACTCTAGCTTATAAAGTTTACCAGATTTCCAGAAAGGCATATCAGTCTTTGGACTTATTTCTAACAGAGGACCAGCTTTAACTTCACTGAACAGATCCATGGTCCAGGCTTCTAGAGTGTCAAGGGGTTCTGAAACAAATGAACCATACAGATAATTAATAGCAAAAGAAGAGCATCAATTCATTTATTTAGTGCACATACAATTAAAATAGGTAACCAGCCTCACCTCCCCCAATTATAACTAGCTTCATCATCCCTCCATGATAGTTACTCATGTACATTTGCAAAATCTCTTCCCTTAGATTGATTCCACTGCCCATTGCATTCGACAAGCTTTTCTTGTTTCCTACAGGTAATCTCAAAAGTTCAGCCCCAGTATAATTCAATGGATATCACGACATTAAAATAACCAAATGATAAGCATACCCCAGGTAAATCTATTCAATGGGTGCCCTTGAGAGCAAGTATGGGACTGCAGTTGGTAAAGGCGGCAGCTATCGCTTTGCAGAACTTGATTGAACTCTAACATAAGATAATAGTTGAAGCAACAAAGTTATGCATAATTTAGACAGTGAAACAATAACTAGCAGTGGTTACTGGTTAGACAGAAAGGAAAAACACATACCTGAGTCTACTGCTAATATCTCACGGTCCATAGCTTCAGCCTTAACAAGAGGTGATACAAAGAACTGAGAAAATCTAAGCATGGAATCAAAACCATGTATTAGTATAAACCTGAACTCAGCATTTATGTTAGACTAAGAATAATAGAATGAAGAATAGCAAATGATAACTACCTGTCTAAGGCTCCCTTTAGATACTCCCGATTGACCTCAAAATGATAGCATGTGTACTCAGTTTCAGTAAACGCATTGGATGAACCACCATGTTTGGACAGGTAACTGTCATACTACATAAGAATATTTATCAAATTGCTATAAAAGCATTCACTAAATCTACAAAATTAAGGTTTTCATTAACAAATTACTAGGAAATGTAACATATTGCAAATGTAAGACAAAGCAAGTTTGCATGTGAGACAAATGGAATATAAAAGCTCAAGGACTGTGAATCATTGTAGCATGGGTACTGTACAAGCAGACCAGCACTAGAACTGTCATAGTGGACAAAGGGCTGCTACATTTCGGCTAGCTGCGATGTAGCAGCCCACTATAGCCCTATGGTGTGCAGCATCAAGTACTATATTGGCACTTATAAACAAAGATGTTTCAGGTTTTTGTCTGAGCCCTAACACAAGGCAAGTTTATATTTTATTCTTATGGTTCATTAGTATGTCACTCCGTCGTTTCTGTCTATAAGGTGTATTTTGTGCCGATTCCAGCCGTCCCCCGCTGCCCGCCAAGGTCAATTAGTAGCCGCGCACGAGACCCCCGCGACCACCATTGAGCCGCGGCTCTGTGCCGAGCTCTAGGTGCTCGGGCAGCTTGGCGCTGCCGGAGTGGGCCGCAGCCACGGCTCCCCTCCGCCCCTGGGTCCCTCCCGATGCCTTTGCTAGTCATCCGGCGACCTTCTCGGCCCCGGCAAGCTCCGCCAGCCGAAATCAAGCTCGGTGCCCCTTACGTGTTCGAGGAATTCCCCCAAGGTATTTTCGTTTGCCTTTTTTGGTTAATTGTGTTGAGTTTCGGATTGTGGATTGATGAACCATGTAATAATTAAGTACTGTTTGTGTTTTATTTGTTTCGGATTTATTTGACATGAGTTTGATATTATTCGAATTAGAAGCTTAAAATTTAGGTATCCAGTTTTCAGGTCGGATGTAAAAGCAGAAAAAAATTGGCTGCCTAAATCTTCTCTCTCCTCCTCAAAAACTGGATTTAGTAGCAACATTTTTAGTCTGCTGTTGGAGATGCTCTTAGTCTAGTAACCACATAGGTCAGGTTTTGACAAATATAGCAGAGTATCATCATGTATATCACCACCATACGCTGAGCACTGCCAAAATGCTTCAATATTTTTCTACCGAAACAACATTGATCCAAACGGAGCATGTGATGGTAATTGAAATACGGGAAAAGGACAATAAAAACGCACATAACTTTCTCAGACACGGCTAGTCTCAGGGTTTGACTCACAGAACAGAAGAAGGGGCATAAAAGCATAGTCATTGTACAAACCTCGTTTTCATCCGGAAAAACAGAGCTCCCCATAAAAAGCATGTGCTCTGCAGAAATTCAGCACGCTCTGAGATTACTATAAGCTAGAGCGTACATATCATCAGACTAGTTCCCTCCAATTTTTGGATAGCATCGAACAGAAGGCTTAGTAGTTTTAAGCTTTTAACTGATGCATATGATCAGCCATAATACAAGATAGGTAAAACAAAGATGACAATGATTGCATACCTAGAAAATGAGCCAAGCCCTGTGCCTTTGGAGGGTCCGCAAAACTGCCCATTCCAACACACACTGCAGCAGCAGCCTGAAATTCGATGCGTCATGTAAGAAAAAGCAAAACGAAACATAAAACTTCCAGCAGGCAGCAATACTCGCAGCTATCAAAATCCCGAACCAGTCCGTCAAGCTAGAAATTGGTTATAAGCACTTCGACACACGAATGACTATCAACAGTTCAATTTACATTCCATCGGTTATGATCCACCTGTCTGATCGTTGTCAATGTCACTAAATTATGCTAGATCCAGCTAATGTTCACAATAGCAGCATCACAGCCACCACAGAGGAGAGTGATCCAATGCACTGCTGGCAAAATTAGATTGAATAGAGCATGTACAGGTATGTCAGAGCAAAACTCATCGGTACCTTCTTAATGACCGGCTCGGAGCTGCCCTTGTCCTTCTTCCTCTTGGGCTCGCTCCCATCCTCGTCCTCCTCGCCTTCTTCGTCGTCGTCGTCCTCCCCCTCCTCGTCGCTATACTCTTCGTCATCTTCTTCGTCGTCCTCGTCATCATCTTCTTCGTCGTCCCCATCGTCCATGTCCACGTCTTCGTTGGGCTTGGGGGCAGGGCCGCCGTCGGCGTAGATCTCGGGGTCGTGGATGAGGAGGGCGCAGAGGCCATTGGCGAGGCGGAGGAGGCGGTAGGAACGGTTGTCGCTGGGGGACTTGACAACCAGTTCGTCGTCGCGCGACACAGCCGCCGCCATCTCGGCCGTCCGCCGCCGCCTTGTAGGTACGAAGGAGGGAGGGAGGTGGTGGGAGATAGGTGTGCGGCGGCAGTAGCAGCGCGGGCCTCCTCCCTGTTTCGTTCGTTTATAGTTTATAGCACAAACGCCCGTGCGTTGCAACGGAAAAAAACAACGGTTCCTATGAATGAGTCAGGTCGAGCAACTATGCCATAAGACAATGGATGAATCGTTGATCAGGACATGCATGGGTATGATTCCCAGTAAATTGATTTGACTGAAGAGCGTAATTTTATTGTTAATTCATTCTTTAGATGACTATTAGTACATTCTAAAATTTAAAAGTAGAACATGAAATAAATAGCAATATCAACAAATATGAAGTAATAGCAGCAGCAAGCTAACCAATCAAGTGTGATAGTTGCAGTAAGCATCTATTCAAAAATAATAATGCAGCAAGCATAATCTGCTCATATTTTTTAGTTAAGAAATATTTTTTTGTGTGGAACTCGCATCAAAACGTATTTTATCAGAAAAAAATTATAGATACTTATCTTTTCTTTGAGGAATTCATATTAACATGTTTGATGCTTCCTGGGTTTGAATTGAATCTGTAAATATATTCCAGAAAAAAAAGAATTTGTAAAATATATGCTCGATACCCTGAACTGAAGCTATGAGTCTGAATTCTCCCTCATGTTACTTCCTATGTTTATTATCTATATCTACTCCGTGCTTCTTTTAACTCAAAGAAATATAGCCAATTTAGTTCACAAATGACACCAAGATGACCAGATCATATGTTCAAGTCACAGCCCACCCCTCGTCTCCTACTATGCAACCACACAATTAGAGATGCGTACCAGAGCACTCAAGCGAACAAAAAAAACCCAGGGATGCTTCCTTCCTGATGCATGTTGTTCTTGATGCCGAAGGACCGTGGCTTGTGTAGAGAGCAGACCATCAGATAATTACGCACACCAAGCCCAACACGCTGGACACACGCCACGCACATGACGACGGAGACGCATGCAGCCGGCCAGCATGCTTTGCCGCCGGAGTGGTGCACATTAGCGCGCATCGCACGTCACGCTCGCCGGACACAGCTACCGGACGCACGCGGCACACCCGCTGTCCTCGTCAAACCCACCATCTGCTGCTAGACAACGGGCGTCTCGATCATCTCGTCCTCATGTTCCCTTCTTCCTCCTCTCCAATCGGGAACTGCTAATTCCCTCGATAGATTAGGCGGGCGCGTAGGCGACGGACGGTCTCGAGCGTTGCCAGAAAGCGCCAGGGGGCTCTGGGACTCGCTTCTCAACTGGTTCCGAAGGTTTGCCGCCTAGCCCTCCTCTTCCATCCTTTTTGCTCACGGTCGGCAGGAGGGACGAAGCACCCTGTGGAATTTGCCTCATCGTATGCCTCCTCTAGTCCGATGGCTCCATCTGCTAGTCCACCTCTACCGCCGGACCCACCTTTTGCCTTCTCTTTCATGAGCCAGTATTTATTGGAGGGTTAGAGGCGGCGGCCAGGGTTGTGGAGATTGGTGTCTCGTGTAGGAAACAAACACGAGCGGGGAGACGGGGCGGACGAAAAACAACAACGCAGCGGGGGATATATAGATAGATTAGTACCACCTTGGATATAGAAAATAAATATAGACGTGTTGAAGAAAAAAAACTGAAAGCGTAAATTCACGGGAAGAAGCGTATTGTGATGGTGAACCCACGGAGTCAATCCGTGCTTTATTATTAGGGAAAGACATACGCAGCTTTGGCCTAGTTCTATTTTTTTTTAACACAGTACAGACGCAAGCGCTCATATACACGCGCATACACTCACCCCTATGAACGCACACACGCACACCCTACCCCTATGAGCACCTCCGAAAGACTGAGTCGGCATATCATCTTGAAATTTACGAAGTCACCGTAGCCACCTCGTCGTCGACGGGAACGTCTCCTCCCACTGAATGCGCATCGCCGGAAATCCTGAATTAAATCCAGGAATAAATGCGAGCACCAGGATTTGAACCCTTATGGGCTGGGGATACCACAGTCCCTCTAACCATCCAACCACAGGTTGGTTCGCTTGGCCTAGTTGTATTGTATCAAAGGAATTGCCTCTTTTTTTTCAGGGGTCAAGGAATCGCTTCTGACGCAAGTGCGTCCCAAACGGGGATTTATACGACCCTACCACCCTACGCCATTGGACAAAGAATTTCGAAGATAGAAATATATATAATAGGAGTACTAGCAAATATGCCCGTGCGTTGCAACGGGGAAAACAAATCTTTATATGTGCGTAGTAGTCCATCCATGTTGTCACCTCTCCTCTTCATCACTATCGCCGATGGTTGTCAGTCATCCACCAATTAACGACAACCATGATCAATCCCAAAGTGAGCTTGGTCATCACACTTTAACACACCGTTTTTGCGAGCCCCTCCCTTTGTCACATTGTCAACCAATTCAAGACTAATGTGGTCAATTCCATGGTGATGAGTTTGGTCATCGGACTGTAGCATGCCGTTCCCGCGAGCACCTCGCTATACTAACTTATAGTTCCATGGACAATGAGGGTGTTTGCTGCTGTGAGAAGAGTAATAGAGGACAGGCGGAGGCTGCACCATGCGTGCATCGGCAGAAGCACAAGGACCACATATCCAAATCAATGCTAGATGCAAATTGCGCTTGTATAATTCACTTAACTTACAATATAAATAAAGCACGAATGCAAATAGCTAGGTCGCCAGTTGGTTGCTGAGGTTAGATTGATGTTGTGATTACCGGGTCGACTCCATCCCACACATCAATTGTTTAGCAGATGGACATTGATGAAGCAAACTGGGTTGCTGAAGAACAGGCTCATGTTCGGCCCAACAGAGGGATGGACCATATGGTGAGAAAAAAAAGAAGAAACATATTTGACGGTCTAAGGCCCTACGGAAAACAAAAACACACGCGACGGACGAAGGAACAATTGAAAAATCATACGGAAGAAACGTTCCTCCTCCCTTTAATTCCCAGTCAATTGTGCAACATTCTCTAATATTTTCGGGGATTTATTTTCCTTCACCCTATACAACCTTCATTCCCGTGATATGTGTATGCATGGCAGCGCCCACAATTCTGGTAATTTCTTTTCCTTCACAATTCTGGGAATTTATTTTCCTTCACCCTACAATCCCTCCTTCACGTGATGTGAGCATGCATGGCCCCGGGATTTATTTTCCTCATGGCAGCCTCACAATCATGGGGATTTACAATTCGGGATTTATTTTCCTTCATGGCAGCCTCACAATCCTGGGGATTTACAATTAATTCCTTCATGGCAACATCCTTCTTAATCGTATATACCCATACAACGCATACAACAGTGCGTTTGTTCCCTCTGCCTATTGATCTCTCTCAGGTGGCTTGCATATCTCAAGTCATAAGCCTATTTAAATTGATGGGTCTGCATGTGAAGTTGCGGGGTGGTACTATCCTTGAATAAATCATCTCTCATAAACATGATGGGGCTCTAGCTCAGTTGTGTGCTTGCTTTGGCAGTTGACCTCACGTCGGGAGTTCGATCCCTCACGGAGGCACATTATTTTTGCGTCCCCTGCATTGGTTGTTTGGGCCGCCGCTTCAGCCGGGCCGTCTACCACAGTGAGGTCGGTCGATGGGCTGAGGCCCGGGCGAGTCAGAAAGATCGTTTTAAAGAATTTTAGCGAAACATTTAGTGCGCACGCACAATCAGAATCACATTACGATGTAAAAAAAATCTGAGGCGACGGTGAGCGGGCAGAAGCATTGCGTGCTTTATTATTAATTATAAATTATATATATATATATACGTAGTAAATGTGCCCGTGCGTTGCTACGGGTCGCTGTCTGGATCATCGATGACGCCTTAAGCTACTGTGCTCGGTCGGAAGAATTGTGGTCAGATAGGGAGGAGTGCTCGGAGGACCCAGTGCCTCGCAGGCTTGGTAAGATATAGTACCTCAGCTCATTGACATTGGGTTCAAGTGAACCAAACAACATTTGTTAGTATATTCCTTATCAAATCACAATAGCTAAACTAGCAAAATAACTGAACCCATTGTTTAGCATAACTGAAACCATCGATAAGAGCTACTACAAATGCAAGCACCAGAGCTGTCCGGTGTGCAAGCATGTCGAGAGGGGAGCTTTACCAGAAGTTGATGAGAAGGTTGTCTTAGTGTCCAACATGTAAATAGCAGGAAGATGAGACATGCAGCCTCCTATGCCTTCGCGTGTGAAACATTTTTGGTGTTGTTCTCTTGTTCTTCCATGCATCTCTCTTTACACCTTCATGAATACATAGAACCCTTCTTTCAAACAAAAAAGAAGGAACACACATAATTCAGATGATTTTAGGCAGGAAAAACAACTAAGTTCTTGAACATCACATAATATTCCTTATTTCCAATATAAAACCTTAATTGCACAACACAGGACCCATCATATAGTACCAACAATATCCACAATGACCGGCTTACATTTGTTTTGGATTGAGTTGCACAAGGCCAACCAGAAACATGAAAGTTGAAACCACACCATCACCTCTTATAATCAGCAATCCAACAAAATGTATGTTCAACGTTTTCATGGTTGCCGAGCATAGCAAATGAAAATAGTGCCTCAAACCTATTAGGTACTCAGCAACTTATCTCATCACAATATATCTGACGCTTGTGAGTAAATTAATAAGTTGTCATTACCACAGGGATAGGCCCAACATCAAAGAGTTTCTTTTTCACTTTCCTAACAAAAAGCAACATGTACTTGCTAATTCAGTTCAACAACAGCAGAAAGCTACGCTAATCCCCTACAATTTACAGCTAGCAGGGCATACTATGATATCCTGCAGTTTAGAAAAGCTCACGTATCTATCTTTTTTGAAGAAGTAGCTAATGTACTGATCAACAGTATATGTTTCTTTCTGTCTTGTCGTACGTATACTTCACTGATGAGGAGAAAGTATACACCAAAAAATTATGTACTGAACTAAGGGAAACCTGTGAGGAGAAGCATGCATGCATCCTGTGAGAAAAAGTAAAAGTGATAAAAAGTAGTATATACCCGAACAAAAGTAGTATATACTGTATTATTTGAAGAAGTAAGAAGAATGAATTTGAAATACTCGTGACAATTAAATTGATAGACACGAACAGGTATACACTTGTATATTTAGCTTTCATTTCTGTCACAACAGCTGTTCTTCCTAGATAAAAAATTAGCTACCTTTATCAACTTTGATTGCTACTTCCAAAATAGTCAATTAATGCCATCACCATGATATTAGTTTATCTTTTCTTCCATTTTTCTGTCATACAACAGCTGTTCTTCCTAGATAAAAATTTAGCTAGCTTTATCTCCTTTGATCGCTACTTGTAATTATTGTATTTCCTGAAGATCATCTTGTAATGAGTACATGTGGTATTTCAGGCATTGACTTGTTCAGAGCTTAAAGAGCATATACTAAAAAACATCCAAAATTAATAAGTAGTCTTTGATGACAGATGCAAATTGATGACACTGTAGTATCTACCTCAGGTCAGACAAAGTTCCGGCGGACGCTCGAGTACGAGCAAACGGATTACTGGCGAAAGTCGTCGGTGTACAACCACGCGATGTCGGAAACTTGAGGCAAAACGATAAGCCAAAAAACTGCATATTATCCCAGAGAGTTAGAACACACAAACTTATTCAACCTTGCATTAGATTCCAAAGGGTTCAGTGATGTGTGCCTCTCTCTCTGCTCTCTCTATCTCTCTGCTCTCTCTGTTCCTCTCCTATTTCTCATTTTTTCTCACCAAAATACAACGCAAGAGAACATACGATATACGTCCATGCCGTCGTGAAAATGACAAGGCTCTATTTCTAATTGACACATTGCTATGAGTCCAAACTAACTAAGGTCTCATCAATTCTGGGATTTAGAAATTGGAAGCACCTTATATATCTGTTCTATATTGCAAAAACACCACTGCTTCATTTCACCAGACTACAACACTCAAATGTAGAGAGAAAAGGCTGCCAAACCTGAGAACTAAACCACAGCCTGCATGGATGAAAGTGGAATTGGACAGTCGCCTGAAGTGCTGGGGCAGCCGGGTGGTACTGCCCTTAGCTCAAACATGCTGGCTTTTTGTGTTGTCGATGTCGCCTTGTAACTTAGCACATGCACCTGCCGGTTAGAAAAATATTTGCTAATAGAATCCACGAACACTGGTTGAACCGACAATTGAGTCAGTGGTGAAGTAGATTACCAAAAGAACAAAAAAGAGAACATGTATAGCATTTCTGGAGCATATTTTTAACGGTACAAACCTGGTTTTTTAAAGATTGTTAATGGCCTCCCCAGCTAGCCGATAAACATCTAATGAACGGTCAAAACGGGTGTCGATGGCCCTGGGTACACGAGGTGTGTAAGACGTAAAAAACAACAATACAAAGTATATTGTAAATTCCATCAGAATTTGATTTTCCCAAGAAAAAACTCACAGCTATGTTCATTTCAGAAGAAAATAAATTAAGAACATCCAAATGTCCATTTAAATTTTGGGAAGATGACAGTTGCTGGCACCGGATCAGCCAGGAGGAGGCACACGAGGAGGTGGTCGTACTGGTCGCCGAGGCACAGGACGACAACCAGGATCTCCTCTTGCACGATACACTCATCTTCCTGTTGCTTCAATAGTTCAGAATCGTGCCGAAGACAAAATCTCCTCTTTCTCTCCATTCTCTAGGCTAAGATGATCAATCAGAATGTAAAGCACATGAGTAGTATATGAACGAAGACTTCCACATTAGTGATGGATGGAACACCAAAGGAACAAAAAAAAACAGAAAATTACCTCATGTCTGTTGGGTCAATTGACCGAACAGTTGGCGTGCAGGCGTGCAGATGGCCGCTAGATCTAGAGAAGGCGATGGACGTCGCGGCTGGAAGTAGCAATGGCATGGAGGGCAGGTGTTGTATACGCCCTGCAGCATCGGCCAGAGGTCGGGGAGAGGCCGAAAGCCGGAGAAGAGGGTTTTCCATGCCAGAAGTCGGAGAGGAGGACGGGCTCTGCCGAGCATTGGGAAGGAAATAGGAGGTCGAGCTGGTGGTGCGGGGGTCAGGCCTGGTCCAGGAGGAGCGCCTTCGGAGGTAGGGCCGCCTCGCCATCACGGCCTCCGCTCCGCGCAGCCACGCATGGCGGCGGCGGCGGCGGCGCCGCCGTACACGTACGCGAGGAGGAGAGCCCGTGCTCGTGTCTGGGTGTGTGTGTGTTTTTCTCTGTTTTGCACTTATAGTAACGTGGAACCTCGCTCTCCTCCGGCTCAGCTTGTCGTCGTCCTCCCGTCGCTCGCCGGCGAGATCACCATGACGCCGCTCGCTCTCCTCCCAGCTCTCTGCACAACGCCTCCTCCTGACCGACCTCGCGTGCGCGCTGCCCGCCGCTTCACACACCGGGGCCGCCACCCTGCTGCCGTCCCGGCGAGCCTCCCGACAGCCGCCGCCGGCCTCTCCACTCTCCCCCGCACCCGGCTGCTCTCCGCCTCGCCCCGCCTCTGCTCGAAGGAGCCCGGGCGTTTTCTCAGTCAAAAAGGACTGCGGGTTGAATGTACCACAACATAGGGTCTCTTTTGCAAAAATAAAACGTTTTCCAGATTTCCACTAAAGAGAGGACTGCGGGTTCAATTAACAAAAAGTACAGGGACTTTTCTGTAAAAACACCGCGACGGTGGCGGGCACGTACAAGCGATAGCTGCTTTATTATTAGGAAAATATATCATAATCAGTACAAGTTTTACGGTGAATGAAACTTTTCCGCATAATTTGTTTGAAAGTTCAATACATCCAAGCGCATCTTCAAATGTTTACCAAACGGACGTCCCAAATGCCTGCGGACATCTAGTCGGCCGCCTGTTGTCCGACCATATTTTTAAATAAGGCAGACGTCGAGTCATTTTAACTAGTTTATTTTTTTTCTACAACACAAAAGATCTCTAATAAAAACTAAAAACTAAAAACTAATAAATCCTACTCCTCTACGTCGAAGGTGAGGTCGATGACCCCCGCGCTGGAGCCACCGGCCTCGCCATCATTGGCCGTTGGAGTCAACCCATCGGAGCCACCGATATATACCTTGAGATCGTGTTGTGTTGCTCCGCTTCCTTGTCATCCTCAACCTCGAGCTCCTCGAAGAGCCACGTGCGCCACAGCTCGTTGATACAGAGTTGGCGGCGCTCTCGGTCGACCGTGTGCGTGCTCTGCACGAACGCTAGTATCGCTCAATTCTGACGATCTCCGGCTCTATGAGGAATTTTCATGACAACAGCGACATCCTTGCACTCCGCTAGACATCCTTGCACTCCGCTAGAAGTGTGCCGCGACTGCACAGTGCCCCTCTAGGAGTGCGGGGTGGACTTGCTCCTCTCCCTCCACCATGGAGAAGAGCCCGTATGTCCCGCTGGCCGCTAGTCGTAGTCGCGACCTCAACAACAATCGCTTCCTCCTCCGCACCCTCCGCCAGCGCCATGGGGTCGCTCTTCTCCTCCAAGCATGGCTCCATAGAGCTCGAAGGTTGGCCCGCCTCACTATGGGCTTGGCGTCGGATGTCCGCGAAGCCGACCTCCACCACGGTTTCGGCACGCCGCGCCGACGGTCGCTGTTTGTACCATGTGACCTTCTTCCGCACCATGGCCATGGCGGACGACGACTGACGAACTACCGGGGCTCAGACAGAGGCAGAGGGGTGGGGACAAATGGGTAGAATGGGCTCGGAAGTAGGGTTTGGGGGGTAGTCGACCAACTTTTTAATAGTCGGGGTAGGCTCCTCGGATGACTCGTCGGCTGCCCGGCCATGAATGCGACGGGTGGAGTGGCGAAGATTCAATGCGGATAGACAGGTAGCCGCTCAGTCGGTGTGAAAGCGGCGAGAATTCTAGAGCGAGAAAGGGTTTTTGGATAGGACCGACTTGTCGTACGCCGACGTGCCGAACGTCTGGACTCCCCCATATCACTCCACGATTTGGGCCGACCTGGGAATTTTGACCGTCTAGGAGGTATAGCCCAGCATGGACGACCACGTTGGAGGCCTACAAATGTCTGAACCATCCAGTCCAGACACTTGGAAGCGATTTGGTGCGCGTTGGAGATGGCCTAACACCTCATCTCAAACTCCCGCATCCAAAGCCAAGAAGGCTTAGAGCATCTCCAGCCGTTCGGCCCCCCAGGGGCTTGAAATAGCGCCGCCTGGGGGCCAACCAACGGTAAAATCGGCGTGGGGGGCTCGGGTTCCCAGCCGACCCCCCAAGTTCACCCCCTAGCCACCGATTTCGGCCCAATTTCGGCGCAAATTGGCCCAAATGCGGCCCACATTCGGCGTGTTTCGGCACAAATTCAACAAAAGCTAATTTTTATCACATAGTTCATCACATAAATCAATACAAATCAAATAGTTCAAAAAACCAAACTCATAATTCAAACACAAATAAAAACTCATATTTCATCACATGTCGAGCTAGGCGTTGCCCTTTGAGCCTCCATAGGTGCTCCACCAGATCGTGCTGCAGTTCTTGATGCACCTGTGGGTCTCGGATCTCCTGACGCATATTGAGGAAGGCAACCCATGCTGCCGGTAGCTCGTGATCAACAGCTGCAAGAGGACCCTGCCTTAAATATGGTTCAGTGTCAAACACTGGCTCTTCCTGCTCGCTCTTAATGATCATGTTGTGCAAGATGACACAGCAAGTCATGACTTCCCACATTTGATCTTTCGACCAGGTCAGAGCGGGGTACCGGACAACAGCAAATCGAGATTGGAGCACACCTAATGCCCGCTCGACATCATGGAAATATGCCCTAGAGGCAATAATAAAGTTGTTATTATTATATTTCCTTATTCATGATAAAGGTTTATTATTCATGCTAGAATTGTATTGATTGGAAACTTAAATACATGTGTGCATACATAAACAAATATCATGTCCCTAGTAAGCCTCTGCTAGACTATCTCGTTGATCAAAGATGGTCAAGGTTTCCTAACCATAGACATGTGGTGTCACTTGATAACGGGATCACATCATTAGGAGAATGATGTGATGGACAAGACCCACCCGTTAGCTTAGCATATGATCGTTCAGTTTATTGCTATTGCTTTCTTAATGTCAAATACATATTCCTTCGACTATGAGATCATGCAACTCCCGGTTATCAGAGGAATACCTTGTGTGCTATCAAACGTCACAATGTAACTGGGTGATCATAAAGATGCTCTACAGGTATCTCCGAAGGTGTTTGTTGAGTTGGCATAGATCGAGATTAGGATTTGTCACTCCGTGTATCGGAGAGGTATCTCTGGGCCCTCTCGGTAATACACATCACAAGAAGCTTGCAAGCAAAGTGATTAAGGAGTTAGTTACGAGATGATGTATTATGGAACGAGTAAAGAGACTTGCCGGTAACGGGATTGAACTAGGTATGAAGATACCGACGATCGAATCTCGGGCAAGTAACATACCGATAGACAAAGGGAATTACGTATGTTGTCATATGGTTCGACCGATAAAGATCTTCGTAGAATATGTAGGAACCAATATGGGCATCCAGGTTCTGCTATTGGTTATTGATCGGAGAGGTGTCTCGGTCATGTCTACATAGTTCTCGAACCCGTAGGGTCTGCACGCTTAACGTTCATTGACGATATAGTGTTATATGAGTTATATGATTTGGTGACCAAATGTTGTTCGGAGTCCCGGATGAGATCACAGACATGACGAGGAGCTCTGGAATGGTCCGGAGGTAAAGATTGATATTTAGGACGATGCTATTTAGACACCGGAAGAGTTTTGGGAGGTACCGGGTAGTCATCGATCACCGGAAAGGGTTCCGAGACCCCCCCCCGGAGGTTAATGGGCCATATGGGCCAAAGGGGGGGACACACCAGCCCACAAGGGGCTGGCGCGCCCTTCCTAAGTCCGCAGCCCTTGGGGAGAGAAGGAAAGGGGGGAGTCGGCCTCCCCCTTCCTTCCCTCTCCTCCCCTTTCCTTCCCCTCTTGTGCAAACAAGGTAAGGGGGGCGCCACAGGGCAGGAGCCCAAGGGGGCCGGCGGCTACCCTAGGGCGCCTCTTGGCTGCCTCCCCTCCCCCCACCTATATATATGAGGGAGGGGCCACCACACATAGGCCACAACAATCTCTTAGCCGTGTGCGGCGCTCCTCTCCACAGTTTCGTCACTCGGTCATATTTTCGGAGTGCTTAGGCGAAGCCCTGCGGAGATAGCATCACCACCACCGTCACCACGCCGTCGTGCTGCCGGAACTCATCTACTACTTCACCCGTCTTGCTGGATCAAGAAGGCAAAGACGTCACCGAGCTGAACGTGTGCTGAACACGGAGGTGCCATACGCTCGGTACTTGATCGGTTGGATCATGAAGAAGTTCGACTACATCAACCGCGTTAATAAATGCTTCTGCTTATAGTCTATGAGGGTACGTAGACACACTCTCCCCTCTCGTTGCTATGCATCTCCATGGATAGATCTTGCATGTGCGTAGAATTTTTTTTGTTTTCCATGCAACGTTCCCCAACAGTGGCATCAAGAGCCAGGTCTATGCGTAGATGATATGCACGAGTAGAACACAAAGGAGTTGTGGGCGGTGATGTTCATACTGCTTACCACCAACGTCTTATTTTGATTCGGCGGTATTGTGGGATGAAGCGGCCCGGACCAACCTTACATGTCCACGCACATGAGACCGGTTCCACCGACTGACATGCAACTTGTTTTGCATAAAGGTGGCTGGCGGGTGTCTGTTTCTCCTACTTTAGCTGAATCGAATTTCACTACGGCCGGTCCTTAAAGAAGGTTAAAACAGTAAACTTGATAAATCACCGTTGTGGTTTGGTGTAGGTAAGAACGGTTCTTGCTAGTTGCCCGTAGCAGCCACGTAAAACTTGCAACAACAAAGTAGAGGACGTCTAACTTGTTTTTACAGGGTATGTTGTGATGTGATATGGTCAGGACGTGATGTGATATACGTTGTTGTATGAGATGATCATGTTTTGTAATATCGACAACCCGCAGGAGCCTTAGGGTTGTCTCTTAATTATTGTATGAAATACAAGCGCCATGTAATTGCTTTACTTTATCGCTATGCGTTAGCAATAGTTGTAGAAGCAATAGTTGGCGAGATGACCCCGACGCAACGATGGAGATCAAGGTGTCAAGCCGGTGATGATGGAGATCATGATGATGCTTTGGAGATGGAGATCAAAAACATAAGATGATGATGGCCATATCATGTCACATATTTTGATTGTATGTGATGTTTATCCTTTATGCATCTTATTTTGCTTAGAACGACGGTAGCATTATAAGATGATCCCTTCACTAAATTTCAAGATAAAAGTGTTCTCCCCGAGTATGCACCATTGCTAAAGTTTGTCGTTTCGAGGCACCTCGTGATGATCGGGTGTGATAGACTCTACGTTCACATACAACAGGTGTAAGCCAGTTTTGCACATGCAGAATACTTGGGTTAAACTTGACGAGCCTAGTGAAGGAAATATGCCCTAGAGGCAATAATAAAGTTGTTATTTTATATTTCCTTATTCATGATAAAAGTTTATTATTCATGCTAGAATTGTATTGATCGGAAACCTAAATACATGTGTGAATACATAAACAAATACCGTGTCCCTAGTAAGCCTCTACTAGACTAGCTCGTTGATCAAAGATGGTTAAGGTTTCCTAACCATAGACATGTGTTGTCATTTGATAACGGGATCACATCATTAGGAGAATGATGTGATGGACAAGACCCATCCGTTAGCTTAGCATAATGATCGTTCAGTTTTATTGCTATTGCTTTCTTCATGTCAAATACATATTCCTTCGACTATGAGATTATGCAACTCCTGGATACCGGAGGAATACCTTGTGTGCTATCAAACATGACAACGTAACTGTGTGATCATAAAGATGCTCTACATGTATCTCCGAAGGTGTTTGTTGAGTTGGCATAGATCGAGATTAGGATTTGTCACTCCGAGTATCGGAGAGGTATCTCTGGGCCCTCTCGGTAATACACATCATAAGCTTGCAAGAAAATGACTAAGGAGTTAGTCACAACGTGATGTATTACGGAACGAGTAAAGAGACTTGCCGGTAACGAGATTGAACTAGGTATATAGATACCGACTATCGAATCTCGGGCAAGTAACATACCGATAGACAAAGGGAATTACGTATGTTGTCATAAGGTTCGACCGATAAAGATCTTCATAGAATATGTAGGAGCCAATATGGGCATCCAGGTTCCGCTATTGGTTATTGACCGGAGAGGTGTCTCGGTCATGTCTACATAGTTCTCGAACCCGTAGGGTCCGCACGCTTAACGTTCGTTGACGATATAGTGTTATATGAGTTATATGATTTGGTGACTGAATGTTGTTTGGAGTCCCGGATGAGATCACAGACATGACGAGGAGTCTTTAAATGGTCGAGAGGTAAAGATTGATATATAGGACGATGGTATTAGGACACCGAAAGAGTTTCGGAGTGCACCGGGTAGTCATCGGGTCACCAGAAGGGGTTCCGGACACCCCCGGCAAGTGTATGGGCCTAATGGGCCAAAGGGGGGACAGACCAGCCCCTGGTGCGCCCCTTCTTTGGACAGCAGGCCCTAAGGGAAGGAAAGGGGGGAGGGCTAGCCCCTCCTACCTTTCCCTCTCATGGGAGAAAGGAAAGGGGGGCACCACCCTCCCCTGCCTTTCCCCCGCACCTATATAAGGCAGGGGGCGCGGCTTGGGAGGGACTCCAAGTAGGATTCCTCCTACTTGGGCGCCTCCTTTGGTTGCTCCTCCCTCCCTCTCACCTATATATATGTGGGGGGGGGGGCGCCTAGCACACAACAGACAATTGCTTAGTCGTGTGCGGCGCTCCCCTCCACCGTTTACACCCCCGGTCATATTTTCGTAGTGCTTGGGCGAAGCCCTGCGGAGATAACTTCACCATCACCGTCACCACGCCGTCGTGCTGCCGGAACTCATCCACTACCTTGCCGTCTTGCTGGATCAAGAAGGCACGGATGTCACCGAGCTGAACGTGTGCTGAACGCGGAGGTGCCGTACGTTCGGTACTCGATCGGTTGGATCGCGAAGAAAGTTCGACTACATCAATCGCGTTGTGAAACGCTTCCGCTTACGGTCTATGAGGGTACGTAGACACACTCTCCCCTCTCATTGCTTATGCATCTCCTTGATAGATCTTGCGTGGGCGTAGGAATTTTTTTTGTTTTCATGCAACGTTTCCCAACAGTGGCATCATGAGCCAGGTCTATGCGTAGATGATATGCACGAGTAGAACACAAAGAGTTGTGGGCGGTGACAGTCATACTGCTTACCACCAACGTCTTATTTTGATTCGGCAGTATTGTGGGATGAAGCGGCCCGGACCAACCTTACATGTCCACGCACATGAGACCGGTTCCACCGACTGACATGCAACTAGTTTTGCATAAAGGTGGCTGGCGGGTGTCTGTTTCTCCTACTTTAGTTGAATAGAATTTGACTGCGGCCGGTCCTTGAAGAAGGTTAAAACAACAAACTTGATAAATCACTGTTGTGGTTTTTGTCGTAGGTAAGAACGGTTCTTGCTAGAAGCCCGTAGCAGCCACGTAAAACTTGCAACAACAAAGTAGAGGACGTCTAACTTGTTTTTGCAGGGCATGTTGTGATGTGATATGGTCAAGACATGATGTGATATATGTTGTTGTATGAGATGATCATGTTTTGTAATATCGACAACCGGCAGGAGCCTTAGGGTTGTCTCTTTATTGTATGAAGTGCAAGCGCCATGTAATTGCTTTACTTTATCACTATGCGTTATTGATAGTTGTAGAAGCAATAGTTGGCATGACGACCTCGATGCAACGACGCTACGATGGAGATCGAGGTGTCGAGCCGGTAATGATGGAGATCATGACGATGCTTTGGAGATGGAGATCAAAATCACAAACTGATGATGGCCATATCATGTCACATATTTTGATTGCATGTGATGTTTATCCTTTATGCATCTTATTTTGCTTAGAACGACAGTAGCATTATAAGATGATCCCTTCACTTAATTTCAAGATAAAAGTGTTCTCCCTGAGTATGCACCGTTGCTACAGTTCGTCATTTTGAGACACCATGTGATGATCGGGTGTGATAGACTCTACGTTCACATACAACGGGTGTAAGACAGTTTTACACATGCAGAATACTTGGGTTAAACTTGACGAGCCTAGCATGTACAGACATGGTCTCGGAACACTGGAGACCGAAAGGTCAAACATGAGTCATATACTAGATATGATCAACATAGAGATGTTCACCATTGATGACTACCCCATCTCACGTGATGATCGGACATGGGTTAGTTGTTTTGGATCATGTATCACTTAAATAGCTTGAGGGGTGTTAATTTAAGTGGGAGTTCATTAGTAATTTGATTAATTGAACTTAATTTATCATGAACTTAGTCCTGATAGTATTTGCAAATTATGTTATAGATCAATAGCTCGCGATGTAGCTCCACTATTTATTTTTGATATGTTCCTAGAGAAAAATAAGCTGAAAGATGATAGTAGCAATGATGCTGACTGGGTCCGTGATCTGAGGATTATCATCATTGCTGCACAGAAAAATTATGTCCTTGATGCACTGCTAGGTGACAGACCTATTGTAGGAGCAGATGCAGATGTTATGAACGTTTGGCAAGCTCGATATGATGACTACTTAATAGTTTAGTGTGTCATGCTTTACGGCTTAGAACCGGGACTTAAAAAACATTTTGAACGCCATGGAGCATATGAGATGTTCCAAGAGATGAAATTGGTATTTCAGACTCATGCCCGTGTTAAGAGGTATGAGACCTCTGACAAGTACTTTGCCTACAAGATGGAGGAGAATAGCTCAGCTAGTGAGCATGTGCTCAGAATGTCTGGTTACTACAATCACTTGAATCAAGTGGGAGTTAATCTTCCAGATAAGATAGTGATTGACAGAGTTCTCTAGTCACTATCACGAAGCTACTAGAACTTCGTGATGAACTATAATATGCAAGGGATGACGAAAACGATTCCCGAGCTCTTCGCGATGCTGAAATCGGCGAAGGTGATTTCCTAACATTGGATCTCAGATTCATTGCGGTCAATCTCCCCGTCTCCCGTGTCGCTCGCCCCGCGGGCGACCCGGGAGAGCCCCTCTCCGCCGCCGGCCAAAGGCCTCTCCTCCCGCCCCTCCTTCCCTTGCCGCCGCCGCGGGCGCCGCCGGGCAAAGCCTACGCGGCGCCGGTGGCGGTGAGGCTGCTTTCCCTCCCTGGCTGGCGTGGTGCGACGCGGGGCTCGCCCTCCTTGCCATGGCGTGGTGCAGCTCTCGTCTCTGGCTCTGACCTCCTCCTCGGCGGCTGGGGTCCTCTCCTGGCATGGCCTCGCTCCCGTTGCGCCCTGACTCGCTGCTGTGTGGCCGTGGTCAAGGCGGGGCATGTAGGCTGCGGATCTGGGGTTCCATGCCCAGATCCGGTCGGTGGTGGTTGGTGGCATCTTGGGCAAGGCGGTCCTGTAGGGTGGTGGTGGTGGCACGTCAGGCTGCTCCTGGCCGGGCGCGTTGGCATGCTGGCAAGGCTCTGGCCGGCTGAGGTGGATGCGAGCCGGCCGGATTTGGCGCAGCTTTTCCGGTGGGCGGCGCGGGTTGGGGCAGCGGCCCGGCGTGGCGGCGGCTCCAGCTGTGGGCGGCGGCGGCGAGGTGGCTCGGCCCTCTTGGTGTGGGAGCTTCCATTCGCCGAGCCTGCATCACGGCAGCTCGGCAGGTCAGCTACGGCGGTGGCTGGATTTCTGGCGTCGGCTCGTCTGTAGGCGGCCCGGTTCGACCTTCGATCCCTCATCTCGGTGTTCGGCCGCTAGTTTCGTCGAAGGGTTGGCCATCCCCCAGCTGCGGTCCAACACTCGCCTCGCACCCAGCAGCAGGATCGAGCTCATCTCGCGCCCGGCAGCAGGACTGACCTTGTCTCGCGCCCGGCAGCAGGACCGAGCTCGTCTCGCGCTCGGCAGCAGGACCATGCTCGTCTCACGCCCGGCAGCAGGACCGAGCTCGTCTCACACCCGGTGCCGCAGGATGGGTCGATGGAGGCCAGTTTTGGCCGGCCAATTGGGTCTCGGCACTGGGGGCAGCCCAGGGGTGCAAAAGGCGGGTCCTTTCCGCTTGTGTCTTTGGTTGGGGTAGCGGCGGATCTCGGGTGAGGTGGTGTTAAGGTCTTGGACGCCGGGGCAGTGGCCCTGTTGGTGGGTCCGCGGTGCTCATGGGCAGAGCCCATGGCTTGGTGCTGCCCGCTTGCCATGACCATGTGGGCGGCGTGGTAGCCGAGGTATGGCGTTCGGTGGCGGTGAATGGTGGTCGGGGTGAAAACCTGCTCTATCTTCGGATGGATCGGCGGCGGCGAAACGCGTTCCCTTCTTGAAGGCGTCGTCGCGGCTCTCATTGGCCATCATGTTGCTCCAGGGGAAACTCTGATCCTCGGATCGGGTGGTGGCGGCGCTCCGGTGTCGTCCCCTTTCTGAAGGCGCCGCCTTGGAGTCCACGGTCCGTCATATGCGGCTTCACCTCTTCGCGTAGTGTTAGGAATGGTGTTGCTGCGCTCAGCGCTTATGTATCCTGCCTTGGGTGTGTGTGTGCGTATGTTGTGGGGGCGTGCGTTTGTACCGGGTGTTGTTGATCGTTGCTTTATATATAAAGCGGGGCGAAAGCCTTTTTCGGTAAATCGGCGAAGGTAGAAATCAAGAAAGAGCATCAAGTGTTGATGGTTAACAAGACCATTAGTTTCAAGAGAAAGGGCAAAGGGAAAGAAAGGGAACTTCAAAAAGAATAGCAAACAAGTTGCCACTCCCGTGAAGAAGCCCAAAGCTAGACCCAAGCCTGAAACTGAGTGCTTCTACTGCGAAGGAAATGGTCACTAGAAGTGGAACTGCCCCAAATACTTGGCGGATAAGAAGAATGGCAAAGTGAACAAAGGTATATTTGATATACATGTTATTGATGTGTATTTTACTAGTGTTCGAAGTAATCCCTGGGTATTTGATACCGGTTCAGTTTAGTAACTCGAAACAGGAGTTGCAGAGACTAGTTAAAAGCGAGGTGACGATGTGTGTTGGAAATGATTCCAAGGTTGATATGATCACCATCGCACACTCCCTCTACCTTCGGGATTAGTGTTGAACCTAAATAAATGGTATTTGGTGTTTGCGTTGAGCATGAATATGATTAGATCATGTTTATTGCAATACGGTTATTCATTTAAGTTAGAGAATAATTGTTATTCTGTTTACATGAATAAAACCTTCTATGGTCATACACCCAATGTAAATGGTTTATTGAATCTCCGTTGTAGTGATACACATATTCATAATATTGATGCCAAAAGATGCAAAGTTGATAATGATAGTGCAACATACTTGTGGCACTGCCGTTTAGGTCATATTGGTGTAAAGCGCATGAAGAAACTCCATGCGGATGGACTTTTGGAATCACTTGATTATGAATCATTTGATACTTGTGAACCATGCCTCATGGGCAAGATGACTAAAACTCCGTTCTCCGGAACAATGGAGCGAGTTAATGACTTACTGGAAATAGTACATACCGATGTATGCGGTCCGATGAGTGTTGAAGCACGCGGCGGGTATCGTTATTTTCTGACCTTCACAAATGATTTGAGTAGGTATGGGTATATCTACTTGATGAAACACAAGTCTGAAACATTTGAAAAGTTCAAAGAACTTCAGAGTGAAGTGGAGAATCATCGTAACAAGAAAATAAAGTTTCTGCGATCTGATCGTGGAGGTGAATATTTGAGTTATGAGTTTGGCCTTCATTTAAAAACAATGTGGAATAGTTTCATAACTCACGCCACCTGGAACACCATAGCGTAATGGTGTGTCCGAACGTCGTAACCGTACTTTATTAGATATGGTGCGATCTATGATGTCTCTTACCGATTTACCACAATCGTTTTGGGGTCATGCATTAGAGACAACTGCATTCACGTTAAATAGGGCACCGTCTAAATCCGTTGAGACGACACCGTATGAACTATGATTTGGCAAGAAACCTAAGCTGTCGTTTCTTAAAGTTTGGGGATGCGACGCTTATGTCAAAAGGCTTCAGCCTGATAAGCTCGAACCTAAATCGGATAAGTGCGTCTTCATAGGATAACCTAAGGAAACAATTGGGTACACCTTCTACCACAGATCCGAAGGCAATATCTTTGTTGCTAAGAATGGGTCATTTCTAGAGAAGGAGTTTCTCTCGAAAGAAGTGAGTGGGAGGAAAGTAGAACCTGATGAGGTAATTGTACCTTCTCTCGAATTGGAGAGTAGCACATCAGAGAAAACCGTTCCCGTGATGCCTACACCAATTAGAGAGGAAGCTAATGATGATAATCATGAAACTTCAGATCAAGTTACTACAGAACTTCGTAGGTCGACCAAAACACGTTCCGCACCAGAGTGGTACGGTAATCCTGTCTTGGAAGTCATGTTATTAGACCACGGCGAACCTATGAACTATGAAGAAGCTATGATGAGCCCAGATTCCGACAGATGGCTTGAGGCCATGAAATCTGAGATAGGATCCATGTATGAGAACAAAGTGTGGACTTTGGTGGACTTGTCCGATGATCGGCAAGCCATTGAGAATAAATGGATCTTCAAGAAGAAGACTGACGCTGATAGTAATGTCACTATCTACAAAGCTCGACTTGTCGCAAAAGGTTTTAGACAAGTTCAAGGAGTTGACTACGATGAGACTTTCTCACCCGTAGCGATGCTTAAGTCTGTCCGAATCATGTTAGCAATTGCCACATTTTATGATTATGAAATCTGGCAAATGGACGTCAAAACTGCATTCCTTAATGGATATCTTAAAGAAGAGTTGTATATGATGCGACCAGAAGGTTTTGTCGATCCTAAAGGTGCTGACAAAGTGTGCAAGCTCCAGCGGTCCATCTATGGACTGGTGCAAGCATCTCGGAGTTGGAATATACACTTTGATGAGGTGATCAAAGCAAATGGTTTTATACAGACTTACGGTGAAGCCTGTATTTACAAGAAAGTGAGTGGGAGCTCTGTAGCATTTCTGATATTATATGTGGATGACATATTATTGATTGGAAATGATATAGAAATTCTGGATAGCATAAAAGGATACTTGAATAAGAATTTTTCAATGAAAGACCTCGGTGAAGCTACTTGCATATTGAGCATCAAGATCTATAGGGATAGATCAAGACGCTTAATAGAACTTTCACAAAACACATACCTTGATAAGATTTGAAGAAGTTCAAAATGGTTCAGTCCAAGAAGGGGTTCTTGCCTGTATTACAAGGTGTGAAGTTGAGTAAGACTCAAAGCCCGACCACGGCAGAAGATAGAGAGAGAATGAAAGTCATTCCCTATGCCTCAGCCATAGGTTCTATACGATATGTCATGCTGTGTACCACACCTGATGTGTGTCTTGCCACTTATCTGGCAAAGAGGGTACAAGAGTGATCCAGGAGTGGACCACTGGACAGCAGTTAAAATTATCCTTAGGTGCCTTAAAGAGGACTAAGGAAATGTTTCTCGGTTATGGAGGTGATAAAGAGTTCATCGTAAAGAGTTACGTTGATGCAAGCTTTGACACTGATCTAGATGACTCTAAGTCTCAATCTGGATACATATTGAACGTGGGAGCAATTAGCTAGAGTGGCTCCATGCAGAACATTGTAGACATAGAAATTTGCAAAATACATACGGATCTGAATGTGGCAGACCCGTTGACTAAACCTCTCTCACAAGCAAAACATGATCACATCCTAGTGCTCTTTTGAGTGTTAATCACATGACAATGTGAACTAGATTATTGACTCTAGTAAACTCTTCGGATGTTAGTCACATGGCGATGTGAACTATGGGTGTTAATCACATAATGATGTGTACTAGATTATTGACTCTAGTGCAAGTGGGAGACTGAAGGAAATATGCCCTAGAGGCAATAATAAAGTTTTTATTTTATATTTCCTTATTCATGATAAAATTTTATTATTCATGCTAGAATTGTATTGATCGGAAACCTAAATACATGTGTAAATACATAAACAAATACCGTGTCCCTAGTAAGCCTCTCCTAGACTAGCTCGTTGATCAAAGATGGTTAAGGTTTCCTAACCATAGACATGTGTTGTCATTTTATAATGGGATCACATCATTAGGAGAATGATGTGATGGACAAGACCCATCCGTTAGCTTAGCATAATGATCGTTCAGTTTTATTGCTATTGCTTTCTTCATGTCAAATACATATTCCTTCGACTATGAGATTATGCAACTCCCGGATACCGGAGGAATACCTTGTGTGCTATCAAACATGACAACGTAACTGGGTGATCATAAAGATGCTCTACAGGTATCTCCGAAGGTGTTTGTTGAGTTGGCATAGATCAAGATTAGGATTTGTCACTCCGAGTATCGGAGAGGTATCTCTGGGCCCTCTCGGTAATACACATCATAAGCTTGCAAGAAAATGACTAAGGAGTTAGTCACAAGGTGATGTATTATGGAACGAGTAAAGAGACTTGCCGGTAATGAGATTGAACTAGGTATATAGATACCGACGATCGAATCTCAGGCAAGTAACATACCGATAGACAAAGGTAATTACGTATGTTGTCATAAGGTTTGACCAATAAAGATCTTCGTAGAATATGTAGGAGCCAATATGGGCATCCAGGTTCTGCTATTGGTTATTGACCAGAGAGGTGTCTCGGTCATGTCTACATAGTTCTCGAACCCGTAGGGATCCGCATGCTTAACGTTCGTTGACGATATAGTGTTATATGAGTTATATGATTTGGTGACCGAATGTTGTTCGGAGTGCCGGATGAGATCACGGACATGACGAGGAGTCTCGAAATGGTCGAGAGGTAAAGATTGATATATAGGACGATGGTATTCGGACACCGAAAGAGTTTCGGAGTGCACCGGGTAGTCATCGGGTCACCGGAAGGGGTTCCAGACACCCCCGGTAAGTGTATGGGCCTAATGGGCCAAAGGTGGGGACAGACCAGCCCCTGGTGCGCCCCTTCTTTGGACAGCAGGCCCTAAGGGAAGGAAAGGGGGGAGGGCTAGCCCCTCCTGCCTTTCCCTCTAATGGGAGAAAGGAAAGGGGGGCACCACCCTCCCCTGCCTTTCCCCCGCACCTATATAAGGCAGGGGGCGCGGCTTGGGAGGGACTCCAAGTAGGATTCCTCCTACTTGGGCGCCTCCTTTGGCTGCTCCTCCCTCCCTCCCACCTATATATATGTGGGAGGGGAGCGCCTAGCACACAACAAACATTTGCTTAGCCGTGTGCGGCGCCCCCCTCCACCGTTTACACCCCCGGTCATATTTTCATAGTGCTTGGGCGAAGCCCTGCGGAGATAACTTCACCATCACCACGCCGTCGTGCTGCCGGAACTCATCCACTACCTCGCTGTCTTGCTGGATCAAGAAGGCGCGGACGTCACCGAGCTGAACGTGTGCTGAACGCGGAGGTGCCGTACGTTCGGTACTCGATCGGTTGGATCACGAAGAAAGTTCGACTACATCAACCGCGTTGTGAAACGCTTCCGCTTACGGTCTAGAAGGGTACGTAGACACACTCTCCCCTCTCGTTGCTATGCATCTCCTTGATAGATCTTGCGTGGGTGTAGGAATTTTTTTTGTTTTCATGCAACGTTTCCCAACACCTAGCATGTACAGACATGGTCTCGGAACACTGGAGACCGAAAGGTCGAACGTGAGTCATATAGTAGATATGATCACCATAGAAATGTTTGGGTATCATAACCACTTGACTCAGCTGGGAATTGATCTTCCAGTTGAGAGTGTTGTTGACAGAGTTCTTCAGTCACTACCACCAAGCTACAAAGGCTTCGTGATGAACTATAATATGCAAGGGATGATGAAAATGATTCCTGAGCTCTTCGCAATGCTTAAGGCCGCGGAGGTAGAAATCAAGAAGGAGCATCAGGAGTTGATGGTTAACAAGACCACTAGTTTCAAGAAAAAGGGCAAGGGAAAGAAAGGGAACTTCAATAAGAATGGCAAGCAAGTTGCCGCTCTCGTGAAGAAGCCCAAAGCTGGACCCAAGCCTGAAAATGAGTGCTTCTACTGCAAAGGGAATGGTCACTGGAAGCGGAACTGCCCCAAATACTTGGTGGATAAGAAGGATGGCAAAGTGAACAAAGGTATATTTGATATACATGTTATTGATGTGTTCCTTACCAATGCTCGTAGTAGCGCTTGGGTATTTAATACTAGTTCGGTTGCTCATATTTGTAACTCGAAATAGGAGCTGCGGAATAAACGAAGATTGGCTAAGGATGAGGTGACGATGCACGTTGGGAATGGTTCCAAGGTCGATGTGATCGCCGTCGGCACGCTACCTCTACATCTACCTTCGGGATTAGTTTTAGACCTCAATAATTGTTATTTGGTGCCAACGTTGAGCATGAACATTATATCTGGATCTTGTTTATTGCGAGATGGTTTTTCATTTAAATCAGAGAATAATGGTTGTTCTATTTATATGAGTAATATCTTTTATGGTCATGCACCTTTGATGAATGGTCTATTCTTGTTGAATCTCGATCGTAGTGATACACATATTCATAATATTGATGCCAAAAGATGCAAAGTTGATAATGATAGTGCAACATACTTGTGGCACTGCCATTTAGGTCATATTGGTGTAAAGCGCATGAAGAAACTCCATGCGGATGGACTTTTGGAATCACTTGATTATGAATCATTTGATACTTGCGAACACTGCCTCATGGGTAAGATGACTAAAACTCCATTCTCCGGAACAATGGAGCGAGCTAATGACTTATTGGAAATAATACATACCGATGTATGCGGTCCGATGAGTGTTGAGGCACGCAGCGGGTATCGTTATTTTCTAACCTTCACAGATGATTCGAGTAGGTATGGGCATATCTACTTGATGAAACACAAGTCTGAAACATTTAAAAAGTTCAAAGAATTTCATGTGAAGTGGAGAATCATCGCAACAAGAAAATAAAGTTTCTACGATCTGATCGCGGAGGCGAATATTTGAGTTACGAGTTTGGCCTTCATTTAAGACAATGTGGAATTGTTTCACAACTCACGCCACCTGGAACACCACAGCGTAATGGTGCGTCCGAATGTCGTAACCATACTTTATTAGATATGGTGCGTTCTATGATGTCTCTTACCGATTTACCACTATCATTTCGGGGTTATGCATTAGAGACAACTGCATTCACGTTAAATAGGGCACTGTCTAAATCCGTTGAGACGACACCGTATGAACTATGGTTTGGCAACAAACCTAAGCTGTCGTTTCTTAAAGTTTGGGGATGTGACACTTATGTCAAAAGGCTTCAGCTTGATAAGCTTGAACCCAAATCGGGGAAGTGCGCCTTCATAGGATACCCTAAGGAAACTATTGGGTACACCTTCTACCACAGATCCGAAGGCAAGATCTTTGTTGCCAAGAATGGTACCTTTCTAGAGAAGGAGTTTCTCTCGAAAGAAGTGAGTGGGAGGAAAGTAGAACTTGATGAGGTAATTGTACCTACTCACGAATTGGAAAGTAGCACATCAGAGAAAACCGTTCCCGTGATGCCTACACTGACTAGAGAGGAAGCTAATGATAATGATCATGAAACTTCAGATCAAGTTACTACTGAACCTCGTAGGTCGACCAGAACACGTACCGCACTAGAGTGGTACTGTAATCCTATCCTGGAAGTCATGTTGTTAGACAACGGCGAACCTATGAACTATGAAGAAGCTATGATGAGCCCAGATTCCGATATGGCTTGAGGCCATGAAATCTGAGATAGGATCCATGTATGAGAACAAAGCATGGACTTTGGTGGACTTGCCCGATGATCGGCAAGCCATTGAGAATAAATGGATCTTCAAGAAGAAGACAGACGATGATGGTAATATCACTTGTAGGATCAAAAGTAGGTCTAGAGGGGGGGGGGGGGGGGGGTTATTAGACTACTTGACCAAATAAAAATCTAACTTTTTTCCCAATTTTAGTTGTGGGCAGATTTTAGCAATTAGCACAGGTCAAGCAATCAACCTACACATGAAATTCTAAGAGTGTAGCAGCGAAAAGTAAAACATTGCATATGAAGGTAAAGGGAAGGGTTTGGAGAGTGCAAATGCAATGATGACACAGAGATTTTTGGCGTGGTTCCGATAGGTGGTGCTATCGTACATCCACGTTGATGGAGACTCCAACCCATGAAGGGTAACGGTTGCGCGAGTCCACAGAGGGCTCCACCCACGAAGGGTCCACGAAGAAGCAACCTTGTCTACCCCACCATGGCCATCGCCCACGAAGGACTTGCCTCACTCGGGTAGATCTTCACAAAGTAGGCGATCTCCTTGCCCTTACAAACTTCTTGGTTCAACTCCACAATATTGTCGGAGGCTCCCAAGCGACACCTAACCAATCTAGCAGACACCACTCTCCAAAAGGTAATAGATGGTGTGTTGATGATGAACTCCTTGCTCTTGTGCTTCAAATGATAGTCTTCCCAACACTCAACTCTCTCTCACAGATTTGGATATGGTGGAAAGATGATTTGAGTGGAAAGCAACTTGGGGAAGGCTAGAAATCAAGATTCTTGTGGTAGGATTGGTATATCTTGATCTCAACACATGAGTAGGTGGTTCTCTCTTAGAAAATGTATGTTGGAAATGTAGGCACGTTCTGATGGCTGTCTCACATATGGAGAAGGGGGTGGAGGGGTATATATAGCCTCCACACAAAATTCAACCGTTACACACATTTGACCCAACTCGGTCAGACCGATTTAGTTCAAAATGTGAACGTTAGGAATTTTGGTGGGACCGACGTGCTAGGGCTTAGGGCAAACATCAACTCGGTGGCACCGATTGCATCAACTCGGTGAGACCGAAGTGAAGCAATAAGGCAACAAAGAAGATGTCAAGCCAACTCGGTGTGACTGATCACAATTTTGGTGAGACCGAAACAATTGCAACAGGCAACAGAGAGTTTGTAAGGCCATCTCGGTGAGACCGAGATCCGTATCGGTGTGACCGAACTGTTAGGTTTTCTGGCAGTGGCTATATCATATGAACTCGGTGGCTCCAGATGGAATGGATCGATGGGGCCAAGTTGGAGTTTAGGGTTTTGACATATTTGGAATGAGAAAGTGGCTGAGGGTTTTGGAGCAATATCACTAAGCATTTGAGCAAGCAAGCCATTAAGCAACACCTCATCCCCTTTTAATAGTATTGGATTTCCTATGGACTCAATGTGATCTTGGATCACTAAAATATAAATGAAGAGTCTTGAGCTTTTGCCAATATGTGTCCTTAGCATTTTGAGGGGTCCACATCTCTAGTCCATGCCATGCCATTCATTGAACTTTTTGAAATATTAAACTTGAATGATCATTAGTTCAATGAGCTATATGTTGTTATGAATTACCAAAACCACCTGGGGATAGTTGCACTTTCAATCTCCCCCTTTTTGGTAATTGATGACAACATATAGATCAAAGCTTTGACAAATGATAATATGAATGAAATACATCATCGCTTTGAGAAGTATGTGATAAGCAAGAGCTCCCCCTAAATTTGTGCATTTTTTAAAATTTGCATTTGAATGCAAATGCACAATCGATTAGGATCATGGGTCTTTCTTCCATGTCACATACATCTTGGTCGAGCGCACAAAATGATAAGAATAGGATAACATGCACTCATCACCAAGGATACAAGTGATTGATCATACACAAACATTCATAGAGATAATCATGCAAGCACACATTAAGCATAATATGATCAAACACATGATCACATAAGTATCTCACGAGCATAACACACAAGTAGCAGCATAAGTAGCGACAACCAGCCAAAGTAGCAAGGCAAATAAAAACCAACAAAAGCAAATGACTCTCTCTCTCTCTCGAAGCCTATGATCTATACACTTTCTCCCCCTTTGGCAACAAGTTACCCAAAAGTTTGAAAATGTATAGTGCTATGTGGCACTCTAGTCACGATCTCCGGGAGCTCCTGAATGGGTCTTCTGGCTTATAGCTCCGGTGTGCGTAGACGGCGTGGAGAGGAGTGTATCTGCAAATGCTTCTACTGAAGTCTGTGGAGCTTGTGGAGTAGATACTGGAGGAGCAACTGTAGCTGTGGTGGAAGGAGCAGAATGAGCAGGCCTCAAGTCTGCTACTGGCTCAGCAGAAGACCTCTGTGCCCTTGGCACTGTCTGGAACCTATCTGTAGTGGGTCTGTCATCATTGTCCTCAGCATCATCCCTCAGCTTCTCCACTATGGTTTGAATCTCTGTGACCTTCACATATAGGTCATATATCTTGCTCTCAACAATCCTCTCCAGACTTTCCTGATTCTGAGTCAAGGTGGCCAAGCTCTTCTCAATCCTCATGGTAGCCTCTAGCAGATATGTGAGCTGATCTTGCTTTGACTTGAGATTCACCATAGAAGCATCTGGAGCACTTGCTGCTTTTGTAGCCTTTACCTTCTCAATCTTCTCCTGGGCCTCTGCATTTGTACGATGTGATGCATCCATGACAACTTCATTGTCCTCAAAATCAGGCCTAAGAGGTAGATGCTCTTTGTCAAGGAGATATGTCCCAGTTCCAACCTTGGAGTTGATCAACATCTGAATGTGTGGGGCATATCCACATGACCTCTTATGGTCAGCTACAGTCCTCTTGACTGTCTCTACTATCAAGCTCATGACTTTGAATTTTTTGAGGAATATCAAACAAGTGTAGCAAGTTGATGGAATGACCACGTATCATTCTGTGATCTCCTGACTTGGGCAACAGAGTATGCCTCAAGATGGTGTTCATGGTGGTCAGTCCAGCAAGCAGATAATAGATAGATCCAAGCTTGTGAGTCTCCAGGGCTGCATCAGGAATAGGCTTATACATGTTAGCCATGTAGTTGTGATCCTTCCTGGGTTTGCCATAAACATCAATGTCATTTTCATCTTCCTTTGGAGCTTTGATGAGCTCTGCCCATTCAGAGATTGATGACTGGTACCTGAAAGCACAAGTGCTCCCTGGGTGATTTTGGTAATTAATGTCAACATATCTCTTGTTGAAATAATACTTTCACCTAGTGTATTTCAGATGAGTTCAACCATGGCGTGGTAATGACAAGAGGATGTGGAACCCCTTCAAAATGCTAAGGACAAAGATTGGCAAAAGCTCAAGACTCTTCATTTCTATTTTAGTGATTCAAGATCACATTGAGTCCATAGGAAAGCCAATACTATTAAAAGGGGATGAGGTGTTGCATAATGGTCTGCTTGCTCAAAGTGCTTAGTGATATTGCTCCAAAACCCTCAGCCACTTTCTCATTTCCACATATGTCCAAAACTCAAAGTCAAACTCGGCCCCACCGATTTGATCTATCCGGTGCCACCGAGTTCAGTTGACATAGCCACTGCCAGAAACCCTAAATGATTCGGTCACACCGATACGGATCTCGGTCTCACCGAGATGGCCCTGCAAACTCTCTGTTTCCCTTTGTAACATTTCGGTCTCACCGAAATGAGTGATCAGTCCCATCGAGTTTGCTTGACCAACTCTCTATTTGCTCTTTGCTAAAATTGGTCTCACCGAGTTCATGCAATCGGCTTCACCGAGATGAGGTTTTGCCCTAGCCCTTGCACATCGGTCACACCGAGTTGTTCCATTCGGTCCCACCGAGATTCCTAATGTTCACATTTTGAACTGAATCGGTCTCACCGAGTTCTTCTATTCGGTCTGGCCAAGTTGAGTCAAATGTGTGTAACGGTTGGATTTTGTGTGGAGGCTATATATACCCCTCCACCCCCTTCTCCATTCAAGAGAGAGCCATAAGAATGTGCCTACACTTCCACTACTCATTTTCTGAGAGAGAACTACCTACTCATGTGTTGATACCAAGATATTCCAATCCTACCACAAGAATCTTGATCTCTAGCCTTCCCAAGTTGCTTTCCACTCAAATCATCTTTCCACCATAGCCAAATCTGTGAGAGAGAGTTGAGTGTTGGGGAGACTATCATTTGAAGCACAAGAGCAAGGAGTTCATCATCAGCACACCATTTATTACCTTTTGGAGAGTGGTGTCTCCTAGATTGGTTAGGTGTCGCTTGGGAGCCTCCGACAAGATTGTGGAGTTGAACCAAGAAGTTTGTAAGGGCAAGGAGATCACCTACTTCGTGAAGATCTACCCGAGTGAGGCAAGTCCTTCGTGGGCGATGGCCATGGTGCGATAGACAAGGTTGCTTCTTCATGGACCCTTCGTGGGTGGAGCCCTCCGTGGACTCGCGCAGCCATTACCCTTCGTGGGTTGAAGTCTCCATCAACGTGGACATATGATAGCACCACCTATCGGAACCACGCCAAAAATCTCCGAGTCTACATTGCGTTTGCACACTCCAATCCCATCCCTTTAGTTTCTTGCAATTAGCATGCTTTATCTTTTCCGCTGCCTATACTCTTGCCATGCTTGCTTGAAATGTATTGTGAATGCTTAAACTTCTGCTAAAACTCCACCTTAACTTAAGGAAATTAAAAAGTGCTACTTTTACTTGTTGAGGGTCTAATCACCCCCCTCTAGACCCCTCTTCTCGATCCTTTCAATTGGTATCAGAGCTTTGGTCTCCATTGCTTTGGTTTAATCACCATTGGAGGAAGATGGATGAGTCTACGATTGGGAGTATTAGACGTAGAGTGCCTATGCTTGACGGAGAGTTCTATAGTGCTTGGAAAAATGAGATGCTTGAGATTTTCAATGAATATAACTTGAACAAGTATATTACTAGCCCTTGTGCACCTCCTATTGATCCCTTGCATCCTACCCCCGATGAGTATCTTGACATGACCCGCAATCTTAGAGCTATGAATCTTATCATAAGAGGATTGCCTGGAAATTTGCTCGTTTGCTTGCCTACATTTGAGTGTGCTTATACTATATGGAGATATCTTGAGGAGCGCTTTCCAAACTATTCCTTGAAAAGTCTAGATGAGATTCTTCAAAAGTCCATAGCTTTTCATAAAATGAATCCTAGTGATCCTAAATTTGATGATTGTCTTTTTGAGCTTTGTGACCTTATGCGTGCCAAAGGAGATGTTGGAGTCATTAGTAGCATCATTTCACAAGTCATTAGAATTCATAAAGATGCACATTGTCATGGCCATAAATCTAATGAATCACTCTCTCTAGGTGATGATCATTCACATGATGATGTTGAGCATGAATATTATGATGAGGATGATGATAGTGACTTTGATCTTGATGAGTCAATGAGACACTTTGGACTTATGGCTAATCTTCATGGCTACATGGCCAGAGGAAAGGAATGGGTTCTTGATAGTGGATGTACCGATCACATGACCGGAGATAAGGACATGTTTCGTGAGCTTGCTGAAAACGACGGTCCCCGAAAGTATGTCACTTTTGGTGATAACTCAAAGGGTAAGGTGGTTGGCCTTGGTAAGGTGGCCATCTCACATGACAGCTCTATCCAAAATGGTATGCTCGTTGAATCTCTTGGCTACAATTTACTTTCCGTATCTAGACTAGTCGATTTTGGTTTCAATGTTCTATTCACTGAAGTAGATTGCCAAGTGTTTCGTAGAGATAATCATAATATGGTCTTTACCGGTATACGTAGAGGTGATCTATACATTGTTGATTTCACTAAAAGAGCTCAACCTCGTACTTGCTTAATCGCTAAATCTTCTCAATGTTGGTTGTGGCATAGAAGGTTAGGTCACGTGGGCATGCGAAATCTTGATATGCTTATTAAAGGTAATCATATCCTTGGTGTTAAAGATGTCATATTTGACAAGGATAGACTTTGCAGTGCTTGTCAAGCAGGAAAACAAGTTGGAGGAAGTCATCCCATGAAGAACATCATGACCACGAGAAGACCACTTGAGCTACTTCACATGGATCTTTTTGGTCCCAACACTTACAAGAGTCTTGGTGGTAACTCGTTCGGTTTAGTCATCGTTGATGATTTTTCCAGATTTATGTGGGTGTTCTTTCTTGATGATAAATCGTAGGTCCAAAAGATCTTCAAGAACTTCGCTAGGAAGGCCCAAAATCAATTTGAAGTGAAGATCAAGAAGGTTCGAAGCGACAATGGAACGGAGTTTAAGAACGCCAATGTGGATACCTTTCTTGACGAAGAAGGGATTTCACATGAGTTCTCGGCTACGTACACACCTCAACAAAACGGAGTTGTGGAGAGGAAGAACCGGACACTAATAGAGATGGCGAGAACGATGCTTGACGAATACAAGAAGCCAAGACACTTTTGGGCGGAAGCGGTTGAGACAGCCTGTCATGCCACAAATCGATTGTATCTTCACAAGCTTCTCGGCAAGACGGCACACAAGCTTCTCACTGGTAACAAACCCCAAGTTGGATACTTTTGAGTATTTGGCTCAAAGTGTTACATTCTTGATAAGCATCATCGTTCAAAATTTGCCCCTAAATCTCATGAAGGTTTCCTACTCGGTTATGGCTCAAACTCTCTCACTTACCGTGTCTACAACAATTTCACCCGAAAGGTTGAAGAGACGGTAGATGTGAAGTTTGATGAATCTAACGGCTCGCAAGTAGAGCAATTGCCAATTGATGTAGGAGACAAAGATCCTTCGGAAGCAATTCAAGACTTGTCGATTGGCAAAGTTCATCCAACGGAGGTGAAGGAGAGTACTTAGTCCATTCAAATGGAAGCCTCAACTTCACAACAAGGTGAACCACAAGTTGACTTAGAGGCATCCACAAGTGGAACACGTCAAGACGAAGGAAATGAGGAAGTGCAACAAGATGATCCACCTCAACCTCCTTCTCCACCTCGGCAAGTGAACGACAACGCCAACAACAATGAAGAAGGACAAGAAGAAGAGGAAGACAATGAAGAGGATGTTCAACCCCAACCCAAACAAAAGCTCTCACGAGTTAGAGCAAGAGTCTCAAGAGATCATCCCGTCGAACAAATCTTCGATGATATTCAAACCGGGAGAATCACTCGCTCTAAAACTCGTTTGGCTAACTTTTGTGAACACTATTCATTCATTTCTAGTATTGAACCTATGAAGGTTGAAGAAGCCCTTGATGATCCGGATTGGGTAAACACAATGCATGAAGAGCTACACAATTTCAAGAGGAATCAAGTATGGACGTTGGTTGAGAAGCCCGACGAGAATCACAATGTCATTGGAACCAAATGGGTGTTTCGGAATAAGCAAGATGAGGATGGACAAGTTGTACGCAACAAGGCCCGTCTCGTCGCTCAAGGCTACACTCAAGTCGAAGGTATGAACTATGGTGAGACTTATGCCCCCGTTGCTAGACTTGAGTCCATACGCATCTTACATGCTTACGCCAATCACCATGATATCACTTTATACCAAATGGACATTAAAAGTGCTTTTCTAAATGGTGAAATTGAGGAGGAAGTTTATGTTAAACAACCTCCCGGCTTTGTTAATCCCAAGAAACCCGGTCATGTTTACAAACTTCACAAAGCTCTTTATGGTCTTAAACAAGCTCCTAGAGCATGGTATAAATGCTTGACCAAGTTTCTTATTGAAAAAGGCTTTGAAATTGGGAATATTGATTCTACACTTTTTACTAAAAGGGCTAATGGTGAATTATTTGTGTGCCAAATCTATGTGGATGATATCATATTTGGTTCGACTAACCCTCATTTTAGTGAAAAGTTTGGAAGTCTAATGTTGGAGAAGTTTGAGATGTCTATGATGAGTGAACTCAAATTCTTTCTTGGTTTGCAAATCAAGCAAACTAAGGAAGGTACCTTTGTTTCTCAAACAAAGTATACCAAGGACCTATTCAAGAAGTTCAACATGCAAGAAAGCAAAGGTATGAAAACACCCATGCCTACTAGTGGACATCTTGACTTGACAAAGGATGGCGAACCGGTTGACCAAAAGGTTTACCGCTCTATGATTGGTTCATTGTTATATTTATGTGCCTCCCGTCCCGATATTATGCTAAGTATGTGCATGTGTGCACGATATCAAGCGGCCCCCAAAGAATGTCATCTTAAGGCTGTGAAAAGGATAGTGAGATACTTAATTCATACACCAAACTTTGGCATTTGGTATCCTAAGAGGTCTTCTTTTGATCTTGTTGGCTACTCCGATTCGAACTATGCCGGTGACAAGGTTGATAGAAAGTCCACTTCGGGTACTTGTCAATTTCTTGGTAGATCTCTTGTGTCTTGGTCCCCCAAGAAACAAAACTCGATATCCTTGCAAGACTAACCCATGTAGGAAGATGAACTCAAACTCCAAGTTGTGCTCCCAACTCATGATGGACTACATCAACTTTGAGCATCCAACATAAGTTCAACTACATGATCAAGATCAACACCACCCAAGGTATGTCATTCCATCTTAGAGAAGCTTTGCCCCAAGACATGAGACAAAGCAACTCAACGAGATGTGAATACATCAAAATGCTTAAATGAAAAATGGTAACCCCATTTTGAGCTTAAATGATGAGTATGACCTATGATCAAGTGATCTCACTTGACTCCTAAGTCAATATACTCTAACATAGGTGACTATGTCGCCGACCCCTTCTAGATGAAGTTCTCTAGTGTTTCTTTGTTCACTTACTTTGTGTTCTTGCATATATTTCTTGCTATCTTGTTTCCCTTATCAAAAAAAAAACTTCATCTAGATCTCTTTTCTTAACTTGTTTTCTCTGTGTCTTCTGTATCTAATTTATTGCAAATCTTTCAGTAAATTCCTTGCAAATCCTTGTGAGATTTAATTTGCTTAGTGAGCTGAGTTGACAATTTTTTTACTCTGTGTTGATCTCGGTCCCTCCGATCCAAACCTATCGGTCTGACCGAAGCACAAGGACTCCTTGTGAATAGTTCATCGGTACAACCGACATGGGCTAACTCGGTCGCACCGATCAGGATCTTCTATGACTCTGTTCACTTGGCGTCACCGATGAAAAACAATCAGCGTCACCGATTTTAACTCTGAGAAAAAGTTTTGCCATCTTTACTACCTATTTTCTTCACCTCCACTCAATGATTCTTATCCTCTACCCGCATCTTAAACTACATGCTACTTTGTAGTGTGTCTCAAGGACCAAACTTATTTGACTCATGCTCCAGAAGTACCCTTCTTGGAAATTGATGTCAAAGGGGGAGAGAGAGCACATCAAAGCTTATCATATGAGCACATCTAAGCTCTTCCAGATGCTAGTAAAACAAAGAGGAGAGAAGTCACATGTCTTTAAGAGGGGAAAGGCATGTCAATATTTGTTTGATCTTAGCTATTGCTAACATTCTTGTTGCTCTGAATTTTGGTTGCCTACACCATTTCTTGCTCTGATTTTCTCTCACCCTAACTTCTCCCATTATCCAATATCAGATTCAGGGGGAGAAAGAGTTCACATCTAGGGAAGAAAATCTTTGGAATTCATTGCTTATCTTTAAAGTCTTTGGGGACATGTCAATATCTAAATAGAGTACCTAGTACCTACCCATTACATGTCATCCAGTCTTGGTACTCTTGTGGTTTCCTGAAATTGCTTTGTCTAGAGTGTTCTTGTGTTATCTAACCTTGTTTTCTCAAGTCCACTCCTTCAAAAGTCAGGCCAAGACCACAAGGTAAGTATATGCATCATACTCATGTGCATGATGATCTCTTGCTGATGTACATATTGTTTGCAAGAAGGATTCATGAACATGGAGGTACACCTTCTATACACATCATTTGCTCTGATGCATATAGCCAAGATACATGTAACTCATTGCTTGCTCTGTCATGCTCATGCATTCACATGTTCTTATATTCTATCTTCACATGATTGCATACATGTAGGGGGAGCCTATGCATGTTACATGTCTTTCCAAAGCTTTACTTGTTACTCTTCTTATCTCTTATCTAAAGCTTTGATGTATGTTGTCATCAATTACCAAAAAGGGGGAGATTGAAAGCACAAGTGCTCCCTGGGTGATTTTGGTAATTAATGTCAACATATCTCTTGCTGGACTAATACTTTCACCTAGTGTATTTCAGATGAGTTCAACCATAGCGTGGTAAGGCAAAGAGGATGTGGAACCCCTTCAAAATGCTAAGGACAAAGATTGGCAAAAGCTCAAGACTCTTCATTTCTATTTTAGTGATTCAAGATCACATTGAGTCCATAGGAAAGCCAATACTATTAAAAGGGGATGAGGTGTTGCTTAATGGTCTACTTGCTCAAAGTGCTTAGTGATATTGCTCCAAAACCCTCAGCCACTTTCTCATTTCCACATATGTCCAAAACTCAAAGTCAAACTCGGCCCCACCGATTTGATCTATCCGGCGCCACCGAGTTCAGTTGACATAGCCACTGCCAGAAACCCTAAACGATTCGGTTACACTGATACAGATCTCGGTCTCACCGAGATGGCCCTGCAAACTCTCTATTTCCCTTTGTAACATTTCGGTCTCACCGAAATGAGCGATCGGTCCCATCGAGTTTGCTTGACCAACTCTCTGTTTGCTCTTTGCTGAAATTGGTCTCATCGAGTTCATGCAATCGGCTTCACTGAGATGAGGTTTTGCCCTAGCCCTTGCACATCGGTCCCACCGAGTTGTTCCAGTCGGTCCCACCGAGATTCCTAACGTTCACATTTTGAACTGAATCGGTCTCACCGAGTTCTTCTATTTGGTGTGACCGAGTTGAGTCAAATGTGTGTAACGGTTGGATTTTGTGTGGAGGCTATATATACCCCTCCATCCCCTTCTCCATTCAAGAGAGAGCCATCAGAACGTGCCTACACTTCCACTACTCATTTTCTGAGAGAGAACCACCTACTCATGTGTTGAGACCAAGATATTCCAATCCTACCACAAGAATCTTGATCTCTAGCCTTCCCAAGTTGCTTTCCACTCAAATCATCTTTCCACCATAGCCAAATCTGTGAGAGACAGTTGAGTGTTGGGGAGACTATCATTTGAAGCACAAGAGCAAGGAGTTCATCATCAACACACCATTTATTACCTTTTGGAGAGTGGTGTCTCCTAGATTGGTTAGGTGTCGCTTGGGAGCCTCCGACAAGATTGTGGAGTTGAACCAAGAAGTTTGTAAGGGCAAGGAGATCGCCTATTTCGTGAAGATCTACCCGAGTGAGGCAAGTCCTTCGTGGGCGATGGCCATGGTGGGATAGACAAGGTTACTTCTTCGTGGACCCTTCGTGGGTGGAGCCCTCCGTGGACTCGCGTAGCCGTTACCCTTCGTGGGTTGAAGTCTCCATCAACATGGACGTACGATAGCACCACCTATCGGAACCACGCCAAAAATCTCCGAGTCTACATTGCGTTTGCACACTCCAATCCCATCCCTGTAGTTTCTTGCAATTAGCAAGCTTTATCTTTTCCGCTGCCTATACTCTTGCCATGCTTGCTTGAAATGTATTGTGAATGCTTAAACTTGTGCTAAAACTCCACCTTAACTTAAGGAAATTAAAAACTGCTACTTTTACTTGTTGAGGGTCTAATCACCCCCCCCCCCTCTAGACCCCTCTTCTCGATCCTTTCAGTACCTGGTTCCCTCAGTCATCCATACAATCTTCCCATCTGGGTAAAAGTGGGCAGTGGAGTAGAACTGCATAATCATCTCATCATTCCATTTTGTCAGTTCTTGTCCAACAAATGCATCAACTCCATTCAGCCTGAAGCTCTCATGAACATGGGGAAAATAGTCTTCATTGTCATCAATGTATTCCCAATCAACCCATTTCATATCACAGACTATGGGCTTCTTGTCCAACAACACAGTCTCATAGAAGTCCTGTTGTTCTATGGTATGGAAACGATAGTCCACAGCAGTCTTCCTCCTTGTGGCATATGGATCAGTCTTCCTCCATTGTCTCAAACCTGCATCTTTTCTCAACTTCATGTTTTCAGCCACAGGATGATCATCATTATGATCTGGAATCTTAGGCTTCAATTTCCTGAGCACTAGTGGCTCATCATCCTCTTGGACCTCAGGCACTGGGGCCTTGTTCTTCTCTACAGCTGGGATATTCCTTGTGGATCTCTTTGGAGCAGTTGACTTGGGTGCAGCAGGTGGAGGTTTTGTCTTGGGCTTGGAAGGAGCAGCACCAATCTTGATAGCATCAACCATCAGGTTTTGAGACTTTGCAGGTGGTGCAACAGCTTCTTCCTCCTCCTCCTCTTCATCCTCATCAGAATCTCTCATCATGGAAGGTCTTCCAATAACTTTGGCAATGGTCTTCCTGACCCTTTCCTTCCTTTTCTTCTTTCCACCAGCAGCTTCATCATCTTCTCTAGGCTCAAGTGTGAATTCCATAGTCTCATGGGCAACAGTTGATTTTCTGGCTTTGGACATTGGAACTCTCTTGACAGGAGCTTTCTTATGTAGGCCTAGTGAGGGAGTCATGGACTAAGTGGTCCTCAGGGCGATGGCCCATTGTGCATGGGCCGGGCTGGTAGAGCCGTACAATGGCAGGAGATCTATGAAGTCGTGGTGTGCCCTCCAAGTCAAGAAGGCGTAGGATCTTTTTAAACCCTTATTGTAATCTATCTTCGGTAACCCTAACCCTACCGGTGTCTATATAAACCGAGAGTTTAGCTCATACGGATCTCGAGGTAGACCTACTCTGTAAACCACATCATACATCCAATATAATCAAGTAGGACGTAGGGTATTACCTCTTCGAGAGGGCCTAAACCTAGGTAAACACTGTGTTCGTCGTCCCTTGTTCCCCATCGATCCTAGATCCACAGCTCGGGACCCCCTACCCCGAGGTCTGCCGGTTTTGACACCGACATTGGTGCTTTCATTGAGAGTTCTGCTGTGGGGTCACCAGAAGGATCAATGGCTCACCTGACCATAGGAGAAGGCATCGGATCTGGGGACTTCTTCGTTCCCGGGCAACTCTTCGCGTTTGGCAGCATCGTGCTGCACGCCGACCCAACTGGTCGTCTGAGTCAGATCGACGCCTTCGCCCCAGACACCAAATTTGATTCGGTGGTATAGAATATATTGCGGACACACGGGGCGATCTGGTTTTCACCAGATTCAGTTCCCCCTCCCGCACATTCGACACGCCCGCTCCGGAGTCCCTTTCCGATCCGGTCTGCGGATCGGCCTCAACAGCTTCGAGCCAGGAGAACTCCGCTTCGAGTGGGGGCCAGACTCAGCCTCTGTCCGGACACATCATGACTGCAGAAGACCTATCCTCGACCTCCGAGGTAGAATCAGGAGGCAAAGGCCAAGAGTCAATCTCGGACGAACCTTTCTTTCACAACGCTCGCCTGGCCTTGAGCCCTTACGACAAAGAGGCAGCCAATGGCCAGGGGTCACCCCCAGCCCAAGGTAGCTCGATCTTGAACCCCGACGGGGAAACCACAAGCAAGGACCAAAGCCCGTCCCTGACCTACAGTGACGGCCCAGACCCCTTCAAGGATCCAGCTCCGCATACCGAGCTCAGCACGGCTAGCTGAAAGGATCGAGAAGAAGTGTCTACAGGGGGGGGGGGATTAGACCCTCAACAAAGAAAAGTAGCAATTTTTAATTTCTTCAAGTTAAGGTGGAGTTTTAGCACAAGTTTAAACATTCACAATACATTTCAAGCAAGCATGGCAAGAGTATATGAGCAGCGGAAAGTAAAGCATGCAAGTTGCAAGAAAGTAAAGGGATGGGATTGGAGTGTGCAAACGCAATAGAGACATGGAGATTTTTGGCGTGGTTCCGATAGGTGGTGCTATCGTACGTCCATGTTGATGGAGACTTCAACCCACGAAGGGTAATGGTTGCGCGAGTCCACGGAGGGCTCCACCCACGAAGGGTCCACGAAGAAGCAACCTTGTCTATCCCACCATGGCCGTCGCCCACGAAGGGCTTGCCTCACTTGGGTAGATCTTCACGAAGTAGGCGATCTCCTTGCCCTTACAAACTCCTTGGTTCAACTCCACAATCTTGACGGAGGCTCCCAAGTGACACCTAACCAATCTAGGAGACACCACTCTCCAAAAGGTAATAAATGGTGTGTTGATGATGAACTCCTTGCTCTTGTGCTTCAAATGATAGTCTCCCCAACACTCAACTCTCTCTCACAGATTTGGATATGGTGGAAAGATGATTTGAGTGGAAAGCAACTTGGGGAAGGCTAGAGATCAAGATTCTTGTGGTTGGATTGGAATATCTTGGTCTCAACACATGAGTAGGTGGTTCTCTCTCAGAAAATGAGTAGTGGAAGTGTAGGCACGTTCTGATGGCTCTCTCACTAATGGAGAAGGGGGTGGAGGGGTATATATAGCCTCCACACAAAATCTAACCATTACACACAATTTACCAAACTCGGTGGGACCGAATAGTGAAACTCGGTGAGACCGACCTGGTTCAAAATGTGAACATTAGGCTTTTCGGTGGGACCGACAAGGTCAACTCGGTGGGACCGATGTGCTAGGGTTAGGGCAAACCTTATCTCGATGAGACCGATTGCATGAACTCGGTGAGACCAATTTCAGCAATAAGCAAATAGAGACTTGGTCAAGCAAACTCGGTGGTACCGACTGCGTATCTCGGTGAGACCGAAGTAACTGCAGTAGGTAACAGAGAGTTTGCAGGGCCATCTCGGTGAGACCGAGATCCCATCGGTGAGACCGAACTGATTAGGGTTTCTGGCAGTGGCTATGTCAAGTGAACTCGGTGGCACCGGATAGATCAAATCGGTGGGGCCGAGTTTGACTTTAGGTTTAGGACATATTTGGAAATGAGAAAGTGGTTGAGGGCTTTTGGAGCATATCACTAAGCATTTTGAGCAAGCAAGCCATTAAGCAACACCTCATCCCCTTTTAATAGTATTGGCTTTTCCTATGGACTCAATGTGATCTTGGATCACTAAAATGAAAATGTAGAGTCTTGAGCTTTTGCCAATATGTGTCCTTAGCATTTTGAAGGGGTTCCACATCCTCCTGTCCTGCCACTCCACTGTTGAACTCATCTGAAATATACTAGATGAAAATATTAGTCCAACAATAGGTATGTTGACATTAATTACCAAAATCACCCAAGCAGCACTTGTGCTTTCAATCTCCCCCTTTTTGGTAATTGATGACAACATACATCAAAGCTTTTAGATAAAGATATGAAGTGTAACAAGTAAAGCTTTGGAAGAACATGAAACATGCATTGGCTCCCCCTACATGTATGCAATCATATGAAGATAGATTATAAAAGTATGTGAATGCATAAATATGTTAGAGCAAGCAATGAGTTACATGTATCTTGGCTATATGCATCAGAGCAAATGATGTGAAGTGCAGAAAATATACCTACATGTTCATGAATCCTTCTTGCAAACAATATGTACATCAGCAAGAGATCCTCATGCACATGAGTGTGATGCATATACTTACCTTGTGGCCTTGAGCTGACTTTGGAAGAGATGAACCTGAGAAAACATGGTTAGATAACACAGGAACATCTACTAAACAGAGCAAGAACAGGAAACCACAAGAGTACCAAGACTGGGATGACATGTAGAGTGAGTACTTAGTACTCTATTTGGATATTGACATGTCCCCAAGGGATAAGGATATGCAATGAATTCCAAAGATTTCTTCCCTTAAGAGTCTTTCTCCCCCTGAATCTGATATTGGATAATGGGAGAAGATAGGGAATAGAAAGTCAAAGAAAGAAAATCCAAGCAAAAGACACAAAGAAACATCTACTAACATGTCTTTCCCCTCTTAAAGACATGTGGCTTCTCTCCTCCTTGAATACCAGGCATCTGGGATGGCTAAGAAGTCTCCCTCTCCCTTTGATGTGGTTAAGCTTTGATGTGCTCTCTCTCCCCTTTTGACATCAATTTCCAAGAAGGGATCTTCTGGAGCATGAGTCAAGTGGGTTGGTCCTTGAGTCACATTACAAAGCAACATGTAATTTAAGATGCTGGTAGAGGACAAGAATCATCGAGTGGAGCTGGAACAGATATGCAGGATGCAAATGGCAAAACATTTCCTCAGTAGTGAAATCGGTAACACCGAATTTTTTCTTTCGGTGGCCCCGAGTTGTTTCGGTTTAGCCGGAAAAAAAATCGGTGAGGCCGAATTTAACATAGAGAGAAAAAATCTGTCATCTCAGCTCACTAGGCAAATAAGATCTCACAAAGATTTGCAGGGAATTAACTGAAGGATTTGCAATGAATTAGATGCAAGGAATGTAGAAGATAACAGAGAAAAGAAAAGAAATCTAGATGAAGTATGCAAGAGATAAATGCAAGAACACAGAGAAACACTAGAGAACTTCATCTAGAATTGGTCGGCGACAGAGTCACCTATGTTAGAGTATATTGACTTAGGAGTCAAGTAAATATACTTGATCATAGGTCATACTCATCGTTTAAGCTCAAAATGGGGTTGCCATTTTTCGTTTAAGCATTTTGATGTATTCACATCTTGTTGGGCTACTTTGACCCATGTCTTGGGGTAAAGCTTCTCTAAGATGGAATAACATACCTTGGGTGGTGGTGTTGATCTTGATCATGTAGTTGAACTTGTGTTGGATGCTCAAGGTTGATGTAGTTCATCAAGAGTTGAGAGCACCACTTGTAGTTTGAGTTCACCTTCCTACATGGGTTAGTCTTGCAAGGAAGAGCACTTGTGTGTCCAAAATGACAATAATGAAACTTGATACCAAATGAAATTTGATATATTGTCAAAGGATATATTGAAAGGATTCATGCTTCCTTGTCTCCAACCACCATATTGTAGAGACTTGGTGATGTAGAGATTGCTTAGAATGTGAGTGAGTTGCAATCTCATAGAGTTGGGCTCATCCAAGTACCTACAAGGGTTAGATAACATGCAAGGGTACAAGTATAGATCCAAGACATATGATCATCATCATAAGAGAAATATCAAGGATTAGTCATGTAATGGCTCATGCCTTGCATGCATCCAAATGGAGTTACTACTCTAAGTTTGAGGCATCAATGATGTTCAATTCACATCTCAAACGGCAAAATACTTTCTCATCAAGCGGTTTGGTGAATATATCCGCCAATTGCTTATTGGTACGAACATGCTTAAGATCGATGTCTCCTTTAGCAACATGATCTCGAATGAAATGATGACGAACTTCAATATGCTTAGTTCGAGAATGTTGCACGGGATTGTGAGCAATCTTAATAGCACTCTCATTATCACAAAGCAATGGAACATGTTTCACATAGATCCCATAATCTTTAAGAGTTTGGGTCATCCAAAGTAATTGAGCACAACATGAACCGGTGGCAATGTATTCCACTTCGGCAGTGGATAAGGATACCGAGTTTTGTTTCTTGGAGGACCAAGACACAAGAGATCTACCAAGAAATTAACAAGTACCCGAAGTGGACTTTCTATCAACCTTGTCTCCGGCGTAGTCCGAATCGGAGTAGCCAACAAGATCAAAAGAAGACCTCTTAGGATACCAAATGCCAAAGTTTGGTGTGTGAATTAAGTATCTCACTATCCTTTTCACAGCCTTAAGATGACATTCTTTGGGGGCCGCTTGATATCGTGCACACATGCACACACTTAGCATAATATCGGGATGGGAGGCACATAGATATAACAATGAACCAATCATAGAGCGGTAAACCTTTTGGTCAACCGGTTCGCCATCCTTAGTCAAGTCAAGATGTCCACTAGTAGGCATGGGTGTATTCATACCTTTGCATTCTTGCATGTTGAACTTCTTGAATAAGTCCTTGGTATACATTGTTTGAGAAACAAAGGTACCCTCCTTAGTTTGCTTGATTTGCAAACCAAGAAAGAACTTGAGTTCACTCATCATAGACATCTCAAACTTCTCTGACATTAGTCTTCCAAACTTTTCACTAAAATGAGGGTTAGTCGAGCCAAATATGATATCATCAACATAAATTTGGCACACAAATAATTCACCATTAACCCTTTTAGTAAAAAGTGTTGAATCAATTTTTCCAATCTCAAAGCCTTTTTCAATAAGGAACTTGGTCAAGCATTTATACCACGCTCTAGGAGCTTGTTTAAGACCATAAAGAGCTTTGTGAAGTTTGTAAACATGGTCGGGTTTCTTGGGATTAACAAAGCCGGGAGGTTGTTTTACATAAACTTCCTCCTCAATTTCACCATTTAGAAAAGCACTTTTAATGTCCATTTGATACAATGTGATATCATGATGGTTGGCATAAGCAAGTAAGATGCGTATGGACTCAAGTCTAGCAACGGGGGCATATGTCTCACCATAGTCCATACCTTCGACTTGAGTGTAGCCTTGAGCGACGAGACGGGCCTTGTTGCGTACAACTTGTCCATCTTCATCTTGCTTATTTCGAAACACCCATTTGGTACCAATGACATTGTGCTTCTTATCGGGCTTTTCAACCAATGTCTACACTTGGTTCCTCTCGAAATTGTGTAGCTCTTCATGCATGGCGTTCACCCAATCCGGATCATCAAGAGCATCTTCAACCTTCATAGGTTCAATACTAGAAATGAATGAGTAATGTTCACAAAAGTTAGCCAAACGAGTTTTAGAGCGAGTAATTCTCCCGGTTTGGATATCGTCAAAGATTTGTTTGATGGGATGGTCTCTTGAGACTCTTGCTCTAACTCGTGAGAGCTTTTGTTTAGGTCGGGGGTAGAACATCCTCTTCATCATCTTGTTCTTCCTCTTGTCTTTCTTCATTGTTGTTGGCGTTGATGTTCTCTTGTGGAGGTGGAGAAGGAGGCCGATGAGGTTCATCTTGGTGTACATCCTTGTTTCCTTCATCTTGGCGAGTCCCACTTGTGGATGCCTCCGAGTCAACTCGTGGTTCACCTTGTCGGGAGGTAGAAGCTTCCACTTGGACGGATGAGGTACTCTCCTTCACCTCTGTTGGATGAATCTTGCCAGTAGACGAGTCTTGGATTGCTTCCGAAGGGTCTTTGTCTCCTACATCAATTGGCAATTGCTCTACTTGCGAGCCGTTAGATTCATCAAACTTCACATCTACCGTCTCTTCAACCTTTCGGGTGAAATTGTTGTAGACATGGTAAGTGTGAGAGTTTGAGCCATAACCGAGTAGGAAACCTTCATGAGATTTAGGAGCAAATTTCGAACGACGATGCTTATCAAGAATGTAGCACTTTGAGGCAAATACTCGAAAGTATCCAACTTGGGGTTTGTTACCGGTGAGAAGCTCGTATGCCGTCTTGCCGAGTAGCTTGTGAAGATATAGACGATTTGTTGCATGACAAGCTGTCTCAACCGCTTCTGCCCACAAATGTTTTAGCGTCTTGTACTCATCAAGCATCATTCTCGCCATCTCAATAAGAGTCCGGTTCTTCCTCTCAACAACCCCATTTTGTTGAGGCGTGTACGTAGCCGAGAACTCATGTGTAATTCCTTCTTCGTCAAGAAAGGTGTCCACATTTGCGTTCTTGAACTCCGTTCCATTGTCGCTGTGAACCTTCTTGATCTTCACTTCAAATTGATTTTGGGCCTTCCTAGCGAAGTTCTTGAAGATCTTTTGGACCTGCGATTTATCATCAAGAAAGAACACCCACGTAAATCTTGAAAAATCATCGACTATGACTAAACCAAACGAATTTCCACCGAGACTTTTATAGGCGTTTGGACCAAAAAGATCCATATGAAGCAGCTCGAGCGGTCTTCTCGTGGTCATGATGTTCTTCACGGGGTGGCTTCCTCCAACCTGTTTTCCTCCTTGACAAGCACTGCACAATCTATCCTTGTCAAATATAACGTCTTTTACTCCAAGGATATGATCACCTTTAATCAGCTTATCAAGATTTCGCATGCCCACATGACCTAACCTTCTATGCCACAACCAACCTTTAGAAGATTTAGCAATTAAGCAAGTTCTAGGTTGAGCCTTTTTAGTGAAATCAACAATGTATAGATCACCTCTACGTATACCGGTAAAGACCATTTTATGATTATCTCTTCGAAACACTTGACAATCTACTTCAGTAAATAGGACATTGAAACCGAAATAGGCTAGTCTAGATACAGAAAGTAAATTATACCCAAGAGATTCAACGAGCATAACATTTTGGATGGAGCTGTCATGTGAGATGGCCACCTTACCAAGGCCAACCACCTTACCCTTTGAGTTATCACCAAAAGTGACATATTTTCGAGGGCCGTTGTTTTCAGCAAGCTCACGAAACATATCCTTATCTCCGGTCATGTGATCGGTACATCCACTATCAAGAACCCATTCCTTTCCTCCAGCCATGTAGCCGCGAAGATTAGCCATAAGACCAAAGTGTCTCATAGACTCATCGAGATCAAAGTCACTATCATCATCCTCATCATAGTATCCATGTTCGACATCGTCTTGTGATTGATCATCACCTAGAGAGAGTGATTCATTAGATTTGTGATTATGACAATGTTCATCTTTATGAATTCTAATGGCTTCCGAGATGATATTACTAATGATTCCAACATCTCCTTTGGCACGCATAAGGTCACGAAGCTCAACTAGACAATCACCAAACATAGGATCTTTAGGATTCATCTTATTTAAAGCAATGGACTTTTGAAGAATCACATCTAGATTTTTCAAGGAATAGTCTGGAAAGCATTCCTCAAGGAATCTCCACATGGTGTAAGCACAATCAAGAGTAGGCAAGCATGCTATCAAATTTCTAGGCAAACCTCTAGTAATAAGATTGACACTTCTAAGATTGCGAATCATGTCGAGAGACTCATCGGGGGCAGGATGCAAAGGATCAACAAGGGGCGCACAAGGGCTAGTAATGTACTTGTTCAAGTGATATTCATTGAAGATCTCAAGCATCTCATTTTTCCAAGCATTAAAGAACTCTCCATCAAGTATGGGTACTCTATGTCTAAGACTCCCCATCGTAGACTCATCCATCTTCCTCCAATGGTGATTAAACCAAAGCAATGGAGACCAAAGCTCTAATACCAATTGAAAGGATCGAGAAGAGGTGTCTAGAGGGGGGATTAGACCCTCAACAAAGAAAAGTAGCAATTTTTAATTTCTTCAAGTTAAGGTGGAGTTTTAGCACAAGTTTAAACATTCACAATACATTTCAAGCAAGCATAGTAAGAGTATATGAGCAGCGGAAAGTAAAGCATGCAAGTTGCAAGAAAGTAAAGGGATGGGACTGGAGTGTGCAAACGCAATAGGAGACACGGAGATTTTTGGCGTGGTTTCGATAGGTGGTGCTGTCGTACGTCCATGTTGATGGAGACTTCAACCCACGAAGGGTAACGGTTGCGCGAGTCCATGGAGGGCTCCACCCATGAAGGGTCCACGAAGAAGCAACCTTGTCTATCCCACCATGGCCATCGCCCACGAAGGACTTGCCTCACTTGGGTAGATCTTCACGAAGTAGGCGATCTCCTTGCCCTTACAAACTCCTTGGTTCAACTCCACAATCTTGACGGAGGCTCCCAAGTGACACCTAACCAATCTAGGAGACACCACTCTCCAAAAGGTAATAAATGGTGTGTTGATGATGAACTCCTTGCTCTTGTGCTTCAAATGATAGTCTCCCCAACACTCAACTCTCTCTCACAGATTTGGATATGGTGGAAAGATGATTTGAGTGGAAAGCAACTTGGGGAAGGCTAGAGATCAAGATTCTTGTGGTTGGATTGGAATGTCTTGGTCTCAACACATGAGTAGGTGGTTCTTTGTCAGAAAATGAGTAGTGGAAGTGTAGGCACGTTCTGATGGCTCTCTCACTAATGGAGAAGGGGGTGGAGGGGTATATATAGCCTCCACACAAAATCTAACCGTTACACACAATTTACCAAACTCGGTGGGACCGAATAGTGAAACTCGGTGAGACCGACCTGGTTCAAAATGTGAACGTTAGGCTTTTCGGTGGGACCGACAAGGTCAACTCGGTGGGACCGACGTGCTAGGGTTAGGGCAAACCTTATCTTGGTGAGACCGATTTCAGCAATAAGCAAACAGAGACTTGGTCAAGCAAACTCGATGGTACTGACTGCGTATCTCGGTGAGACCGAAGTAACTGCAGTAGGTAACAAAGAGTTTGCAGGGCCATCTCGGTGAGACCGAGATCGCATCGGTGAGACCGAACTGATTAGGGTTTCTGGCAGTGGCTATGTCAAGTGAACTCAGTGGCGCCGGATAGATCAAATCGGTGGGGCCGAGTTTGACTTTAGGTTTAGGACATATTTGGAAATGAGAAAGTGGTTGAGGGCTTTTGGAGCATATCACTAACCATTTTGAGCAAGCAAGCCATTAAGCAACACCTCATCCCCTTTTAATAGTATTGGCTTTTCCTATGGACTCAATATGATCTTGGATCACTAAAATGAAAATTTAGAGTCTTGAGCATTTGCCAATATGTGTCCTTAGCATTTTGAAGGGGTTCCACATCCTCCTGTCCTGCCACTCCACTGTTGAACTCATCTGAAATATACTAGATGAAAATATTAGTCCAACAAGAGATATGTTGACATTAATTACCAAAATCACCCAAGGAGCACTTGTGCTTTCACCAGCGGAAAACAAGGACCGTCCGGGGCATTGATCGCCACTCACTCCATTACGCCAGAATCTGGCCCAGAACCCTCGAGTTTGGCGACCCTCGCAATGATAAACAAGGCGCTTGACCGAATTCAGAACATGACCATCCAGGAGGATCTGCCCTCCGTCTTCAATCATCAACCCTTCGAGGCGTACCATAGGGAATTTTGCGTCCCACCCACCACCCACTTGGTAGCCACTATCGATGACTTAACCGATATGCTAGACTATAATTCGGAAGATGCTGAATACATGGAGGAGGATGGGGCAGCCACGACCAGTACCGATGTCGCCCCCCACCGGCCGCTGGTCAGCCACGTCCACCTATGATATTTACATGGTGGACACCCCGAAGGACGGCGACGACACTCCTAATCAGGACCGAGGCAAGCCTGCGGACGAGCCGCCCAAACACCGAAGACAACGCCATCGATCAAAGCCATGCCGCAGCCATGCGAGCAACATGGACTCTGCAGAAAATGGCACCGAGAATAATACGGATTAGCCTGCCGGAGCCGCAACCAACGAGCATCATCTGGATGACCCCGTGGCACAGGAGGACCCGCTCAACTTAGAAAACCCCAACGACTCCGAGGATAGCAACTACCTCCCACTCTCTGAAGAAGAGGCCAGTCTTGGGGAGGATGATTTCATCGTCCCCGAAGACCCTCTAGAGCAGGAACGGTTCAAGCGGAGGCTTTTAGCCACCGCCCGCAGCCTAAAGAAACAAAAGTGCAAAATCAAAGCCGAACAGGACACCCTCAACGACCGATGGACTAAAGTCCTAGCTACCGAAGAGGGGTACGGCCGCGAACAACCAACCAAGAGTTATCCCAAGCGAAGGCTATTGCCCCAGTTTGACGACGAGGCCATAGAGCCAACACGCCCGACATATGCAAATGCTGAACAGCCGGACCGCCCCCCTAGAGGGCGGGACAAGGAAGCTGACAAGGCCTGATAACCCACAAGTATAGGGGATCGCAACAGTTTTCGAGGGTAGAGTATTCAACCCAAATTTATTGATTCGACACAAGGGGAGCCAAAGAATATTCTCAAGTATTAGCATCTGAGTTGTCAATTCAACCACACCTAAAAGACTTAATATCTACAGCAAAGTATTTAGTAGCAAAGTAGTATGGAAGTAACGGTAACAGTAGCAGTTTTGTAGCAATTGTAACAGTGGCAACGGCAAAGTAACGTAGCAAAGATCAATATGTGAAAAGCTCGTAGGCAATGGATCAATGATGGATAATTATGTCGGATGGCATTCATCATGCAATAGTTATAACCTAGGGCAACACAGAACTAGCTCCAATTCATCAATGTAATGTAGGCATGTATTCCGAATATAGTCATACGTGCTTATGAAAAAGAACTTGCATGACATCTTTTGTCCTACCCTCCCGTGGCAACGGGGTCCTAATGGAAACTAAGGGATATTAAGGACTCCTTATAGAGTACCGGACCAAAGCATTAGCACTTAGTGAATACATGAACTCCTCAAACTACGGTAATCACCGGAAAGAATCCCAATTATTGTCACCTTGGGGTATGCAGATCATACCACGTAATAGATGTCTACAACTTGCAAGATAGGATCAAGAACACATATATATTCATGAAAACATAATAGGTTCAGATCTGAAATCATGGCACTCGGGTCCTAGTGACAAGCATTAAGCATAGCAAAGTCATAGCAACATCAATCTTAGAACATAGTGGATACTAGGGATCAAACCCTAACAAAACTAACTCGATTACATAATAAATCTCATCCAACCCATCACCGTCCAGCAAGCCTACGATGGAATTACTCACGCACGGCGGTGAGCATCATGAAATTGGTGATGGAGGATGGTTGATGATGATGATGGCGACGATTTCCCCTCTCCGGAGCCCCGAACGGACTCCAGATCTGCCTTCCCGATGAAGAACAGGAGGTGGCGGCGGCTCCGTATCGTAAAACGCGATGAATCCTTCTCTCTAATTTTTTTCTCCCCGAACGTGAATATATAGAGTTGGAGTTGAGGTCGGTGGAGGTCCGGGGACCCACAAGGCAGGGGGCGCGCTCTAGGGGGGGCGCCCTCCACCCTTGTGGACAGTCGGTGGGTCCCCTCCGGTTGATTCTTTCGCCAATATTTTTTATTTATTCCAAAAATATTCTCCGTGAAGTTTCAGGTCATTCCGAGAACTTTTATTTCTGCACAAAAATAATACCAAGGCAATTTTGCTGAAAACAGCGTCAGTCCGGGTTAGTTCCATTCAAATCATGCAAATTAGAGTCCAAAACAAGGGCAAAAGAGTTTGGAAAAGTAGATATGATGGAGACGTATCAACTCCCCCAAGCTTAACCCATTGCTTGTCCTCAAGCAATTCAGTTGACAAACTGAAAGTTATAAAGAAAAACTTTTACAAACTCTGTTTGATCTTGTTGTTGCAAATATGTAAAGCCAGCATTCAGGTTTTCAGCAAAGATTATGAACTAACCATATTCACAATAACATTTAGGTCTCACATTTACTCATATCAATGGCATAATCAACTAGCGAGCAATAATAATAAATCTCGGATGACAACACTTCTTCAAAATAATTGTGATATGATATAACAAAATGGTATCTCGCTAGCCCTTTCTGAGACTGCAAAACATAAATGCAGAGCACCCCTGAAGATCAAGGACTGACTAGACATTGTAATTCATGGTAAAAGAGATCCAGTCACAGTCATACTCAATATCAATTAATAACAGCGCATACAAATGAAAGTGGTGCTCTCTAACTGGTGCTTTTTATAAGAGGATGATGACTCAACATAAAAGTAAATAGATAGGCCCTTCGCAGAGGGAAGCAGGGATTTGCAAAGGTGCCAGAGCTCGAGCTTTTAAAACAGAGATGAATATAATTTTGAGCGGTATGCTTTCATTGTCAACATAACAACTAAGAGATCTTGGTATCTTCCATGCTACATACATTATAGGCGGTTCCCAAACAGAATGGTAAATTTTTTACTCCCCCTCAACCAACAAGCACACTCCACGGCTGGTCCGAAACAACGGGTACCATCCAACTAACAACAATCCTGGAGGAGTTTTGTTTAGAGTTATTTTGATTTGATTTGAGCATGGGACTGGGCATCCTGATTACCAACCATTTTCTCGTGAATGATGAGCGGAGTCCACTCATCATGAGAATAACCCACCTAGCATGGAAGATACTGACAACCCCCAGTCGCTACATGAGCGATTCGGGCATACAAAACAGATTATCATTTGAAGGTTTAGAGTTTGGCACATGCAAATTTACTTGGAACGACAGGTAAATACCGCATATAGGTAGGTATGGTGGACTCATATGGAACAACTTTGGGTTTATGGAAGTGGATGCACAAGCAGTATTCCCGCTTAGTACAAGTGAAGGCTAGCAAAAGATTGAGGAGCGACCAACTAGAGAGTGATAACAGTCATAAACATGCATTAAGATTAACCAACATTGAGTGCAAACATGAGTAGGATATAAATCACCATGAACATAAATATCGTAGAGGCTATGTTGATTTTGTTTCAACTACATGCGTGAACATGTGCCAAGTCAAGCCACTCGAATCATTCAAAGGAGGATACCATCCTATCATACTACATCACAACCATTTTAAAAGCATGTTGGCATGCAAGGTAAACCACTATAAACTCCTAGCTAATTAAGCATGGCATGAGTAACTATAATCTCTAATCGTCATTGCAAACATGTTTCATTCATAATGGGCTGAATCAAGAACGATGAACTAATCATATTTACAAAAACAAGATAGGTCGAGTTCATACCAGCTTTTCCTCATCTCAATCATTTCATCAAACATCGTCATTATTGCCTTTCACTTGCACAACCGAACGGTGTGGATAATAATAATAGTGCACGTGCATTGGACTAAGCTGGAATCTGCAAACATTTATTCAAAAGAGAAGACAAAGTAATATGGGCTCTTTGTTAGATCAACAATAATGCATATGAGAGCCACTCAACATTTTCATCGTGGGCTTCTCCTTACGACCCAAAGAATAGGAAAAAGAATTTCAAAGAAACACACTAAAATGTTTTGGGAGTTTTTGTTTTTCTGAAGAAAGTAGAACAAGAATGAGAAAAACTATTTACACGGGAAAGCTCCCAACAAGCAAAAGAAGAACGAGAAATCTTTTTGGGTTTTCTTTTAATACTACAACTATTTTTTTTGGATTTTCTCAAAGTTTTTGAAACTCACAAGAAGAAAGCGAGAAAAAGAAATAAACTAACAGGGATAATATAATGAAAAAGTATGAACACCGACAACTGGAATGAGTGTGTGAACATGAATGTAATGTTGGTGAGAAATACGTACTCCCCCAAGCTTAGGCTTTTGGCCTAAGTTGGTCTAGGCCCATGGATCAAAGTAGTCCTCTCCTTGGTACTGAGGAGGATCCTGGGGGTTCCACTGGTTAGCGAGCTCTTGTGGCTCCCACTGATAAATAGACTCCTCATACGGATCAGGTGATGGTTCTGGCTCAGGAACTGGGGATCGCGTCCTCTCCTAGTATGCATAAATGTCCTCGGGCAGAATGAGGTACGTGCCTGAATGAATATTAAACAAAGAAGGTGTAGGCAAAGTAATAATCTGACAAGTTTTCTGGCTGAATACCAGGTTATAGATGAGTCTCTTTTCTTTATCAGCGCTAATAAAATCATGTGCTACCATACTATTATAGTCTAAATTTAAAGTGGGTAGTAGCATCTCCTCTTTCTCATCGTGCCTAATGGGTATCTTGAAGCGCTTAGCAAGGCGGGAGGCATAGATCAAGCTTTTAAATCTAGGCCGATACGACCGATATATAGTCCGATATATCATTTTTGAGGCTCTACCGATATAAACATAACATATCATTTGGTAAATATCATTTTCCAACATATCATCCGATATGGACCGAAATATCGACCGATATGGCCGATATCTAGCCCGATATGTCCTTCGATATAGAACGATACGTAGGTGACAACAATTCTTTATAAGAAAGCAGTGAAATAAGATTGTGCATTTAGAACTTCATTATATATTATCAATGTTATGCACAATGTTTCGTACAAATGCATATATATCGTATTGTTTTTAACCATAGAGTAAGGATTTTGGGAATCTTTCCTTAATATTTCTTTATCAACAAGTTAATAAACTAGGAATCTAAAAATGTTATGTTAAAGCATTGACATCATACATTTTATTTTACTAAAAATAAATGTTTTGAACAAGAATAATGAAAAAAAACTAGACTTGTTTTCTCCGATATATCTACATATCATCTGATATATCACCCGATATCCGACATCCGATATGTTGAAGCCAAACCGATACGAACCCGATATCAGATATTTTGAAGCTTGGCATAGATACCTCCAAATATAGGACCCCTCGAACGGTTTAAGCTCAACCGACGAGCAACCATAGCGCCCAAACTAAAAGTTCTATCACAAGTAAAGCATGGCGCAAAATAGCAAGGTCAGGAGCACTAAGGCCTCCACTCTCCCCGCGACCAATTAAACATCTCCCAGCAAATAATGAATAGTAGCGCAAAAGAGGAAAATGTAAACTAGCCACTCTCGCTTCCGACACCTCTCTCCCTTCCCCTATGGTAACTTCATCAATAAAATCTTCCACATCTCTAGGACGTGGTTCATCGACACTGCCCTCAAAAGGTAATTTGCAAACCTCACAAAAATCATAAAGCGTCATCTCCTTATACTCATCATATAAATAAAATTCTACTGTGGGTGGTGATTTCCTAGCATGAAAGTGAAAATTTTGCACGAAAGTATTAGTGAGTAGGAGGTATTGATCACACTTATCGTGGAGGAAGTCGGTGATGCCTGCATTCTCCGCCAAATAATAGAAATCATCATAAATTCCGGCAGCCCTCAAGAATGCATCACATGGCCATTCACATGGCCGAACCTCCGCGGTGCGGGGTAGGTTGTACTTGGGCTTCTTCTTCTCCTCATTCTCATTTTCTTTAGAACCCCGGCTCGAAGAGCCTCTCAACCATCTCTTCATCATTTCTTTCCTGAAAATTTCTGAAATTTTTAGTGACTTAAAATAAAAGTGAATCAAACTCAACAAAACTGATATCAACTACTCCTACAAGTGCCTAGAGGCTCTATCATGCATCAAAACTACTTTGGACCATATAAATTTGACATGCAAGCTTAAGAACAAGGTCACCATAGCAGCAAAAATTTGCAATATATAAAGCACTAGAACAAAAACTAATTGGATCATTGGAGGAGTCACATACCGAAGAACAATCCCCCAAAGCAATTTTGCAAATGGAGCTTTACACAAGGAGATCGAAAATGGCAGCAAAATGAGCTAGAACACGGGTTTGAGCTATGGGATGATTTTTTCTAGAGGAAGACGAAGTGGATGGGTGCTGGAATAAGTGAGGGGGGCCTACGTGGGACCCACAAGGCAGGGGCGCGGGCCCAGGGGGTAGGCCACACCCTCCACCCTTGTGGTCCACTAGTGCAGCCCCCTGGTGCAATCTCAGTGCCAGAAATTCTAAAATATTCTATAAAAAATCATACTAAATTTTCAGGGTATTTGGAGAACTTTTATTTTCGGGACATTTTTTTTATTGCACGGATAATTCAGAAAATAGATAGATAATACTATTTTTGCTTTATTTATTCTAAATAACAGAAAGTAAAAGGTGGGTACAGAGAGTTGCGCTTTCTAAATTCATCCATCTCATGCTCATCAAAAGGAATCCATTAACAAGGTTGATCAAGTCTTATTAACAAACTTCTTTCGAATAACATGAAACCGGAGAATTTTCGAATAACACTAGGTTACCTCAACGGGGATATGCATGTCCCCAACAATAAGAATATCATATTTCTTTTTGATAGTAGGGAGAGGGAATTCAAAACCTCCAATAATAATAGTTGAAATTTTTCCAATAGAATTGATATTATGAACTTGAGGTTGTTTCTTCGGAAAGTGTACCGTATGCTCATTACCATTAATATGAAAAATGACATTGCCCTTGTTGCAATCAATAACAGCCCCTGCAGTATTCAAAAAGGGTCTACCAAGGATGATCGACATACTGTCGTCCTCGAGAATATCAAGAATAACAAAGTCCGTTAAGATAGTAACGTTTGCAACCACAACAAGCACATCCTCACAAATACTGATGGGTATAGCAGTTGATTTATCAGCCATTTGCAAAGAGATTTCAGTAGGTGTCAACCTATTCAAATCAAGTCTACGATATAAAGAGAAAGGCATAACACTAACACCGGCTCCCAGATCACATAAAGCAGTTTTAACATAGTTTCTTTTAATAGAGCATGGTATAGTTGGTACTCCTGGATCTCCTAGTTTCTTTGGTATTCCACCCTTAAAAGTGTAATTAGCAAGCATGGTGGAAATTTCAGCTTCCGGTATCTTTCTTTTATTTGTAACAATATCTTTCATATACTTGGCATAAGGGGACATTTTCAGAATATCAGTCAAACGAATACGCAAAAAGACAGGTCTAAGCATTTCAACAAAGCGCTCAAAATCCTCATCATCCTTTTTCTTGGATGGTTTAGGAGGAAAGGGCATGGGTTTCTGTACCCATGGTTCTCTTTCTTTACCGTGCTTCCTAGCAACAAAGTCTCTCTTATCATAACGTTTATTCTTAGATTGTGGGTTATCAAGATCAACAGCAGGTTCAATCTCCACATCATTATCATCACTAGGTTGAGCATCAACATGAACATCATCATTAGCATTATCACTAGGTTCATGCTCATCACCAGATTGTGTCTCAGCATCAGAAATAGAAATATCATTTGGGTTTTCAGGTGTATCTATAACAGGTTCACTAGAAGCATGCAAAGTCCTATTAGTTTTCTTTTTATTCTTATTACTAGGACTAGGTGCATCAGTATTAATTCTCTGAGAATCTTGCTCAGCTCTCTTAGGATGGCCCTCAGGATACAAAGGTTCCTGAGTCATTTTACCACCTCTAGTCATAACCCTAACAACATTATCATTGTTCTTACTATTCAACTCATTGAGCAAATCATCCTGTGCCTTAAGTACTTGTTTTACTTGAGTCTTAACCATGGAAGCATGTTTACTAATAATTTTTAGATCACTAATAGTTCTACTCATATAATCACCCAAGCAATCAAGCATGTAAGCATTACGTTTTAATTGTCTACTAACATAAGCATTGAAGTTCTCTTGTTTAACAATAAAATTATCAAACTCATCCAAGCACTGGCTAGCAGACTTATTATAAGGGATATCACCTTCATCAAATCTATAGAGAGAATTTACCTCTACTACCTGTGTCGGGTTATCAAGACCATGTATTTCTTCAATAGGTGGTAGATTCTTAACATCTTCAGCTTTAATACCTTTTTCTTTCATAGATTTCTTTGCCTCTTGCATATCTTCAGGACTGAGGAATAGAATACTCTTTTCTTCGGAGTTGGCTTAGGAGTTGGTTCAGGAAGTGTCCAATCATTATCATTACTCAATATATTATTCAATAGTAATTCAGCTTACTCAACAGTTCGTTCCCTGAAAACACAACCAGCACAACTATCTAGGTGGTCCCTAGAAGCATCGGTTAGTCCATATAAAAGATATCAAGTATTTCATTTTTTTAGAGGATGATCAGGCAAAGCATTAAGTAATTGGAGAAGCGTCCCCCAAGCTTGTGGGAGACTCTCTTCTTCAGATTGCACAAAGTTAAATATTTCCTTTAAAGCAGCTTGTTTCTTATGAGCAGGGAAATATTTTTCAGAGAAGTAGTAAATCATATCCTGGGGACTACGCACACAACCAGGAGCAAGAGAATTAAACCATAACTTAGCATCACCCTTTAATGAGAAAGGAAACAACTTAAGAATATAGTAATAGCGAATTTTTTCCTCATGAGCAAATAGGGTGGCTATATCATTCAACTTAGTAAGATGTGCCACAACAGTTTCAGATTCATAACCATGAAAAGGATCAGATTCAACCAAAGTAATTAACTCAGGATCGACAGAGAATTCATAATCCTTATCAGTAACAAAGATAGGTGAAGTAGCAAACTTAGGATTATATTGCATTCTAGCATTCAAAGATTTTTCTTTCCACTTGCATAATAATTTCTTAAGATCATCTCTATCCTTACAAGCAAGAAAGTCCCTAGCTACCTCTCCATCCATAACATAACCCTCAGGTATAACAGGCAATTCATATCTAGGAGAGCTAGGTCTAGCAGGTGTCTCAAAGTGTTCAGTTTCAATAATTTCATCAGTTTCAGAAATAGCATCATCTTCAGCATAATCAATAGTTCTAACTCTAGCAAGATGTTCATCAAGTAATTCACCCAGTGGCACAGTTTTATCAAGCAAAGCAGTAGTATCATCATAAGCATCATTCATAGCAGAAGTAGCATCATCGATAACATGCGACATATCAGAATCAATAGCAGGTGTAGGCGTCGCAAGTTTACTCAAAACAGAAGGTGAATCAAGTGCAGAGCTAGATGGCAGTTCCTTACCTCCCCTCGTAGTAGAGAGATAGATCTTAGTTTTGGTGTCTTTCAAATTCTTCATAGTGATCAACAGATATAAATCCCAAGTGACTCAAAGAATAGAGCTATGCTCCCCAGCAACGGTGCTAGAAAAAGGTCTTGATAACCCACAAGTATAGGGGATCGCAACAGTTTTCGAGGGTAGAGTATTCAACCCAAATTTATTAATTCGACACAAGGGGAGCCAAAGAATATTCTCAAGTATTAGCAGCTGAGTTGTCAATTCAACCACACCTGAAAGACTTAATATCTGCAGCAAAGTATTTAGTAGCAAAGTAGTATGGAAGTAACGGTAACAGTAGCAAAAGTAACAGTAGCAGTTTTGTAGCAATTGTAACAGTGGCAACGGCAAAGTAACATAGCAAAGATCAATATGTGAAAAGCTCATAGGCAATGGATCAATGATGGATAATTATGTCGGATGGCATTCATCATGCAACAGTTATAACCTAGGGTGACACAGAACTAGCTCCAATTCATCAATGTAATGTAGGCATGTATTCCGAATATAGTCATACGTGCTTATGGAAAAGAACTTGCATGACATCTTTTGTCCTACCCTCCCATGGCAGCAGGGTCCTAATGGAAACTAAGGGATATTAAGGCCTCCTTTTAATAGAGTACCGGACCAAAGCATTAGCACTTAGTGAATACATGAACTCCTCAAACTACGGTAATCACCGGAAAGAATCCCAATTATTGTCACCTTGGGGTATGCGGATCATAACACGTAATAGGTGTCTACAACTTGCAAGATAGGATCAAGAACACATATATATTCATGAAAACATAATAGGTTCAGATCTGAAATCATGGCACTCGGGCCCTAGCGACAAGCATTAAGCATAGCAAAGTCATAGCAACATCAATCTTAGAACATAGTGGATACTAGGAATCAAACCCTAACAAAACTAACTCGATTACATAATAAATCTCATCCAACCCATCACCGTCTAGCAAACCTGTGATGGAATTACTCATGCATGGCGGTGAGCATCATGAAATTGGTGATGGAGGATGGTTGATGATGATGATGGCGACGATTTCCCCTCTCCGGAGCCCCGAACGGACTCCAGATCTGCCTTCCCGATGAAGAACAGGAGGTGGCGGCGGCTCCGTATCGTAAAACGCGATGAATCCTTCTCTCTGATTTTTTTTCTCCTCGAACGTGAATATATAGAGTTGGAGTTGAGGTTGGTGGAGGTCCAGGGGACCCACAAGGCAGGGGGCGCGCCCTCCACCCTTGTGGACAGCCGGTGGGTCCCCTCCAGTTGATTCTTTCGCCAATATTTTTTATTTATTCCAAAAATATTCTCCGTGAAGTTTCAGGTCATTCCGAGAACTTTTATTTCTGCACAAAAATAACACCAAGGCAATTCTGCTGAAAACAGCGTCAGTCCGGGTTAGTTCCATTCAAATCATGCAAATTAGAGTCCAAAACATGGGCAAAAGAGTTTGGAAAAGTAGATACGATGGAGACGTATCAAGGCCGAACACCCAGCCGCCCCACCTCGCCGTCACTGCAAGGATCAAGTGCAGCCCACTTACGAGTATGACCTCCGCCTAGACGCTCGAGGAGGCCGTACCAGGTCCATCTACGGAATCAGAGAAGACCCGCCCACTTACTGGGAAGGATACCACGATCGGCTAAACCGAAACGATAGAATCCGGGAGCAGCAGCAGATTCGGAGGGCTGAAGACCTCCGACGCGATGTAGCCCGAGTTCGGGGCGACGCACACCCCTTGTGCTTCACAGAGAAGGTAATGCAACACCAATTCCCGGAAGGCTTCAAGCCTGTGAACATCGAATCATATGACGGAACCACAGATCCAGCCGTATGGATAGAGGATTTCCTCCTCCACATCCACATGGCACGAGGAGATGACCTCCACTCCATTAAATATTTGCCGCTAAAGCTTAAAGGTCCAGCTCGACACTGGTTGAACAGCCTTCCCGAAGACTCAATAGGCTGCTGGGAAGAGCTCGAGGATGATTTTCGAGCAAACTTTCAGGGCACCTATGTCCGGCCTCTGGACGCTGACGACCTTAATCGCATCACACAACAACCCGGAGAGTCTGCCCGACAATTTTGGAATTGATTCCTGAACAAGAAAAACCAGATCGTCGACTGTCCGGATGCCGAAGCCTTGGCTGCCTTCAAGCATAGTGTCAAGGACGAATGGCTCATACGGCAGCTCGGCCAGGACAAACCAAGAACTATGGCAGCCCTTCCTTCCCTCATGACCCGCTTTTGCGTGGAAGAAGACAGTTGACTTGCTTGCAAGAACACCAACCCAGACACACCCGATACCTCCGAGCTTCGGGATGGAAATGGAAAGCCCCGACGCAGCAAGAATAAACATCGCCACAATGACGGCGAGGGCGAGGATACGACAGTAAATGCCGGATTCCGAAACCAGAAGTCCGGACCCCGAAAGAAAGCCCCTACAGGCAACAATGACGGCCCATCCAGACTAGACACAATTCTGGACATGCCTTGTCAGATTCACGGCACATCAGAGAAGCCCGCCAACCACTCCAACCGAAATTGTTGGGTGATCAAACAGGCCAGCAAATTCACAGCCGAAGGCTCGGGCAAAAGCCCACGAAGCGAGGACGATGATGAGCCCCGCAAGTCGAATAGTGGAGGCCAGAAACCCATCCCTTCCGAGGTCAAGATGGTAAACATGATTTACGCAACCCATATACCGAAGAAGGAGAGGAAGCGAGCACTACGAGACATATACTCCGTCGAGCCAGTAGCGCCGAAGTTCAACCCATGGTCAGCTTGCCCGATCATGTTCGATCGCAGGGACCATCCCACCAGCATACGCCATGGAGGGTCCGCAGCCCTAGTGCTAGACCCCATCATCCATGGATTCCACCTCACTAGAGTCCTAATGGACGGAGGTAGCAGCCTCAATCTGATATACGAAGATACAGTGAGGAAAATGGGGATCGATCCATCAAGGATTAAACCCAGTAACACCACCTTTAAGGGGGTCATTCTGGGAATGGAGGCCCGCTGCACGGGCACCGTGACGCTTGAAGTAGTGTTCGGATCTCCGGATAACTTCCGAAGCGAGGACTTGATCTTCGGTATTGCACCTTTTCGCAGTGGCTATCACGCCCTCCTTGGTCGAACAGTGTTCGCCAAATTCAATGCCGTTTCGCATTACGCGTACCTCAAGTTAAAGATGCCTGGCCCCTCGGGCGTCATAACTATCAACGGCAACACAGAACGCTCACTTCGAACCGAAGAGCACACTGCGGCCCTAGCGGCCGAAGACCACACAGGCCCATATAGGCCCAGATGCCGACCCGCCGTAAAGGCCGGCGACAATAGTAAACGGGTTCGAACCCATTCCCCGTCATGGGAACCCGCATGCGTTCGCCACAAATAGGGATACACGCCCCACGGCACGCCCACATTCTTCACGCTCTACATGCCTCATTAGCACAACTTCGCACTCAAAATACCATGGGCAGCCATGAGGCATATATCAATAAATCTGAAGTGCATGTTCGGTTAAACCGAACTTCGGAATTACTTCATCTTCGGATGACCCGGGGACCAATTCCGGATACCCCCAAGCATAAAGCTTCATCGGCAGGGTCCTCGCCCATCAAGGTCTCATCGAAGGTCCCAACCCCCACCTATCAGAAGCAAAGGCGCAGACGTGCAGCAGGGCACAATGAAGGCTTCAACTCACACATCAAGGCCCTGCGTCAACCTTTACTCTGTAAACTTTCTTTTTCTTTCACAAGTATTGCCTTTGCAGTTTGAATTGTACGGATAGACGTCCCGAGCTTACGAGAAATAATAAAAATACCCTTTATGGTGTTCGGATATCCGCATCCTGCGATTTGTCTATTCCCTTTCCGATTCTCCCCTCGCTCTTCGAACAGCCCGGCATGAAAATATATTAACTAGTCAAGAGTTTGATTTATATATCAGCTCAATATCTTCAAGTCCGGCACCGCTTTCTGCTGGGTGCTCGGCGTCTCGGATATTGCACTATATGCATCTGTTCCGAACTATGTCTTGGGTCAATAGTTGGGTTGCCCGACTCCTGTGTTTGCCTCTTATGTTCCGCACGTTCGGCTAAGAGGGCAAAGGGAGAACCCCTGCGATTGTACTTCTAGTTTGCCCAGTCAAGTACCTCAGGAGGAAAAAGCCAAAAACTGACCGTCATAGTAAGCGCGAACTGGTCTGTGATCCGATGACGAGGTTTGACTCTAAAAATTGTTGGCGATTTCGCCGTGTCACATGAAGGGTTCGTCTTAACACAAACCATGTGATCGGAAAGGGCAGGTTTCGATCCCCAAGTACATCACAATACACCGGGGGCTAGTCCCTAGTCCCCACCGTCAAGCTCCTATGGCTAAGTGAAAGCAATAAAACCGAATAGCCCGATTGCCTGGTTTCGCTCCCGCACTACTGCCTCCGGGCACCAAGACGTTAGCTGAGGGTAACAGTGCGGAGATGAAACACCCCTCGTGATATTCACTTGGGGGCTGAAGCCGATGACTGGTAGCTTTCAGAATAAACATACGGCCACACAGAAGTCAAAATTAAATCATGACAATATAAAACAAGTCAGGCAGATGCATAATAAAGCATAAGGTCCACTTGGCACACATGTAATACAATCACTCAAGCACTACATCTTTCGAACACTGGCCCTCTATCGCCCGCGCACCGGTTATCACCTGCGTGAAATACTGCTCGGGGCGGCGATGCTCCTTCCCCTTGGGCGGAGGACCAGTGGCCATCTCCATTGGATTAATCCTCGGCCAATGCACCATGGTCTTTGCGAATGCAAGCCTCGCCCCCTCAGGGCATGCTGACCGCTTGACGGCGTCAACCCGGAGCGGCGCCTCCCGCAGCTTCTGCACAAGGCCGAAGTAGGTGTCCGAAAGGGGCTCGGCAGGCCACAGACTGACACAGAGGTCCTTCATGGCCAGCTCGGACATCCGATGCATCTCCATCAGCTGCTTCATTTAATCGCTTAGAAGGGGAGGGCGCTCGGAGTATGGAAACTGTGACCAGAAGAGCCGTTGCGTGGAGTCCTCCTCGAGGGTGGCATAGTGCCTCGCTGCCGCCGCCACATTCTTCGGAAGTTCGGCGAAGACGTCTGCGGAGCACCAGACCTGTGTCAGCAGGGCAAACCTGTTGCCTCCGAACACACTCTGTAGTAAGTATTTCTTACCATTTGCAATTTGCGCGGCTTGGCGGAGCTCCTCCCGGACACCTCGCGCGTCAGTCCTCGCCTCCTAGAGCTCCTTCTCTGCCTTGGATAGCCGGGAAGATTGCTCCTCCTGCCCCTTCTCAAGGGCCTCCAGCTTCTTAGCGGCATCCTGGAGCTCCACTTGGACTTCGGTAACTCGAGCCTCGTGCTGCTCAGCAGCAAGCTTGGCTTTCTCAAGCTCGGCCACCGCCTTCTCAGCGGCCGTCTTCTTCGCGGCCGCCGCAGCCTCGGCTTTCTTTAGGGCCTCCTTCAAGCCCTCGACCTCGACAGCAGCAGCTGCAGGATCATCAAGATAAAGGATTAGCATACAGTCTGGATCGTCAATATCCGGCGTCAAGCAAAATACACATCTTCTCACAGGGCTTACCTTGCGCCTCGTCAAGCCGTTTGTTGACAAGGTGAAGCTCTTTATCGGAAAGCTTGAGCTTCCGATCCATCTCCTCTAGCGTCGCAGCATTAGCAGCCGTGGCCACGGAAGATGCCTGCATTAGCAAAATAAATGTCGACATCATTAATCGGCCTACCGAATTTGATCCTCTGTAGTTTTTCTTCGAAGTTCTTGCAGAGTCTCGGGGGCTATTATGTATACGGCCTACCCGAACTATAAATTACAACCGCATTATGAGGAAAGAGCATTACTTGACTTACCTCAAAGCCTCTTAGAAGGCCTTGGACAACATCATTCAGTCCGGACTGGACGGACCGAACACCTTGCATGACCGCACTCATAAGAGTGCGGTGCCCATCAACGATGACGGAGTTGTTCACCAACTCCTCCAGCGCATCTGGCCAGCCAGCCGCTGCCCGTGTGGAGGTGTTCGGCGCTAGCGTTAGCTCCCCAACCCCTTCGCTACCGGAAAGGGGGATCCTGTGCCGTCGAGGGACTTGGGGGCTCAAGAGCGAGCGACTGAGGGGGTCCGGATGGTCCGGACTCCCTCCCCGTGTTGGCCGGGGGGAATCATCCCCCTGGTCTTCAATGACCGAGGCGTCGGCCTCGGCCATGGTATCGTCGACCTCCTCCCTCGTGTTCGAGGGAGGAGGGGTCTTTCGTGACACCACCTCCCCAACTTCTTCAGGGATTGGAGGGGGTGCCGATCCGCCAGTTCGGCGGGCAGAGACTTCCCCGAAGAGGTCTCCTCGGTGGGGTGGCCACGCGGAGGGCTGCACCATTAGAAAAACAATCAATTTGTGTTCTATCAAGGACTACTGAAAGCATAAAGCAATTGAAGACGTCGTGGTGCGTACCTGGCCGCTGGGGGCTTGACCCTGGGGTCCTTCTCCGGAACCTTCTCAGATGCTTCGGACTCCTTGTCGGAGTCCAAACTGTCAGACAGAACCAGCTTGGGTCGGCACCGTCTCTTTCGGGCTTGAGGAGGTTGAACCTCCTCGACGTCGCTGGACGCTGCCCTCTTCTTCGAGTGCGAGGAGGCGCTTTCCTCCTCGTCCTCATCCCCCTCCTATACGGATGAGGCTGCAGCGTCTCCGGACCGGTTGCCCGGACGAACCTTGCGATGGAGGCCCTCCCTGGCCTCCGGCACTTCTTTCTTGCCCTCCTTGACGGGCGCCTTATAAGGCACTACGACCAGCAGCTTTTCCGGCTGCTCTGATCGGGGCTCTTCCGGCAGTGGCGTCGGGCCGTTGATCTTCTTGGCCTTGGCGAGCCAGCCCTGCAAAATCCGCATAACAAGGTTAGACCTAATCAAACGTGGTATGAATGTCCGAACACTCCTCGAAGAAAAATGCCACTCACCTCCCTTGGGGGGTTCGCGGCGTCGAGGCCGATGTCCTTCCCCTCGACCGGCCACTCCTTCTGGGGCTGGAATAGTTGGCCCCATATTTTGTCAGGAGTCGTGACATAGAGGTGTCGCACGGTGGCCAGATCCTTGGGTTCATGCTCCCACATAGGCTTGGCCCTCTCCTGGCAAGGGAGGAGCTGGCGATGGAGCATGATCTGGACAACGTCGACCAGCTTCGCGCCGGTCTATAGTATGCTGTTGACGCGTTTCTGCAACGCCTTCGTGTGAGCGACACACCCCCAGTCTGGGCTCTTGGTGGTCCATGAGGCCAATCTGGTAGGGGGTTCGGACCTGAATGTGGGGGCTGCTCCCCATGCGGCCTCCCTCAGCTCGGTGATGTAAAACTACTCCTTTTGCCACATCCGGACGGTGTCGACGAAGTGGCCGTCCGGCCACTGGACCCGCGTCAGTTTACTAATCATGGCCCCTCCACTGTCCGCATGCTCGCCGCCAACCACCTTGGGCTTGACATTGAACACCTTCAGCCATAAACCGAAGTGTGGCTAAACTCGAAGGAGCGCTTCACAGAGGACGATGAAGGTCGAAATGTGGAGGAGGGAATTGGGGGCTAGATCGTGAAAATCTAGCCCGTAGAAGAACATCAGCCCCCGCACGAAGGGGTGCAGGGGAAATCCTAGCCCCCTAAGAAAATGGGGAAGAACCACGACCCTCTCGCCCGGCTGGGTCGTGGGGATGATCTGGCCTTCTTCGGGGGCCCGATGAGCAACATTGGCCAGCAAATAGCCGGCCTCCTTCAGCTTCAGGATGTCCCCCTCGGTGACGCTGGAGGCCTCCCACTTCCCATTGGCTCCGGATCCAGCCATGGTCGAAGGAGGCAAAGAGGGATTCGCTGTGGAAGCAGAGGAAAGGGGCGCTGGAGCTCTAAGGATCTGCGCGAGCGGGAGGTGGAAGAAGGAGTGGGATGCAGACTGTAGCAGCCCCCCTTTATAGGCCAATGACAGGCCTGGGATTTCCTTTTTCCACGCCGTTGGCTTCTCCACTTCCCGATATGCCCGCCACGTTATGAGCGGGGAGGGGAATCGAAATCATTAACCATATCCCCTGAAAAGCGGGAAATGATCTCTACCTCGAGGGGACGTGCCATACGTGGCATCGGCCTCGAGCCGCGCTTCGAGAAATAGTAACTGCTCGGCATTATGGCCGGAAGCGACTCTTCGTGGAAAGAGAAAAAGTTGTCAGATGGAGGCATCATTTACGCTTGAGCGTTATTTTTTATTATCACCTTCGGTGTTAAGCAAAATTGCCGTTTCAGATTTCGGACATCGCTTGGTTCCGAACATGGGAGAGACATACTGAAGAACTCACCCCGCAAGCCGAATACTGGTCGGATGAATGGATACTGGATACAAGTCTTGGCGTTGGAGGCAAGTTCGGGGGCTACTGAGGAAGTCATGGACTAAGGGGTCCTCGGGGCGATGGCCCATTGTGCATGGGCCGGGCTGGTAGAGCCGTACAATGGCAGGAGATCTATGAAGCCGTGGTGTGCCCTCCAAGTCAAGAAGGCGCAGGATCTCTTTAAACCCTTATTGTAATCTATCTTCGGTAACCCTAACCCTACCGGTGTCTATATAAACCGAGGGTTTTTAGTCTTTAGGGCTAGAGCTACATTCATCACCTCATCACCTTAGGGTTTAGCTCATATGGATCTCGAGGTAGATCTACTCTGTAAACCACATCATACATCCAATATAATCAAGCAGGACATAGGGTATTACCTCTTCGAGAGGGCCTGAACCTGGATAAACACTGTGTTCATCGTCCCTTGTTCCCCATCAATCCTAGATCGACAGCTCGGGACCCCCTACCCCGAGGTCTGCCGGTTTTGACACCGACACCTGGCTTGGTGGTGGCAGCAGCACCAACATATTCCTTCTTGACCACTTTCTTCTTGGAAGTCACTTCTTCCTCAATCACAAAGTCCTCATCTTCACTGTGAGAATTTCTCTTCTTCCTCTGTCTGGTAGCAGCCTTTGGCAAGTTGCTAGGGGTGCTTCTGCTACCCTCATCATAGCTGCTATTGGGACTAGTGCCCTCACTGAGGTTGACTTGCTCCTCTGACCTGTTCTGACTATCACTGGCCCCAGACATCTCTGAAACAGACCCTGTGAATAGATGGATGTAGGTAGAGTAGGATGAGCATCACAAAAGACAGCTGGTTTTTGCAAAAAATGATTCAAAATCTTAATTTTAGTTTTCTGCAGAAAGCATTTCGGAGCTACCGATTTGATAATCTCGGTGACACCGAAGCACTTAATAGAGCCTAAACATGCAGTTTTGGTCAGACCGAGTTGCAGTTCGGTGACTCCGAGATGCTAGGGTTTCACTGAGAAATTGCTTTCGGTCTCACCGATCAGTACGTTTCGGTCAGACCGAGTTGTACTTAGTGCAATGGCCTGAGCCCATCGGTGGGACCGAAAACTTCAATTCGGTCGGCCCGAGATGAGTTCGGCGGAAACCTAACCCTAAGATTTTGCATCAAAACTAATCTAGAGGAATTTTTGTGTGGATAGGAAGCTTTCAATTGTGGCAGGAATACATGCATTTACTTTGTGCATTGAATCAGAGAAAGGAAATTGCATAAAGGGGCCAAACCATACCCTAACTTGGTGATGGCTCGCTGCGGCGGCAACGGCGAAGGTGATTCCCATTGACGGCGGCGGAGACCTGCGACGACGGCGCACATGTGGAGACGACGACGATCCGGAGACCAAGAGCGGCAGCAATGGGGGGGCGCGGGCTCGAGTGTTTGAAGGAATTTGCAAACGTCAGGCCGCGGTATATATACCCATTAGCTGTCGGTGGCGCCGAGTGGAACGGTTCGGTGGCACCGAGATGCAAAACTACTTGCAGTTGCTGCAACTCGGTGAGACCGAATTGTTCTAATCGGTGGCACTGAGGTGAAAACCTTGATCAACTTAGTGGTTTCTGTGGGACCGAATATGAATGTGTTGGTCTGACCGAAATTCACTAAGAGGTTTTGGAAGTCAGCCGTTGACGGATTGGTGGCTCCGAGTGCTCCTCACCCGGAGGGTCCGAAAAAGACTTGTTCAATTGTGATGTAGCATGAATAGAATTTGAGAAGAGAAAAACCATAGATAGCTAGAGGGAGTTCTTAGGCATTCTTGTCCATCCATTTGGCCAATAAAAACCAAACAATCAAAACTACAAATGGATGTCCTCGAATGGATAAAATTATGCAACCAACATGCTCACACAATAAGATAGCAAATGAAATATGTGACAAAGCATGAACAAACACTCTATCATCTATCAAGCAATTGGCGATGACTAGGTCATCTATATATGAGTATATTAACTTAGGAGTCAAATGAGAACATTTGATCATAGGTCATACTCATCGTTTAAGCACAAGTGGGGTTACCACTTTTACGTAAAGCATTAATGTGTTCACACCATTAGAGTTGCTTTAGCTAAATTTTTAGAGCAAAGCTCCCCCTAGATGTGATATCCCCCCTAAGAGGGATGAACTAACCTTGGGTTTTGTCGATGATGACTTCATGTAGATAGTGAAGATGTGGATGCTCAATGTTGATGTAGATCTTTTGGAGCAATCCATTGGAGTGTGTTGCACTTTCAATACCTACATGGGTTAGTCCCACAAGGAACATGCAAGGATATCCATAGACATAGAGTGAAACACAAGTATGATGATGTCCATGAAAGCATTAGGTTACCTTGTCCCTTGTCTTGCCAACAAGAGGATTTGTGACTCCATGAACTAGTGCAAGATATGGAAGTTGATTGCACATGTTCTTTCCAAAATGAATATGAGTGAAGTATGTTGGCGGAGTCACCCTCAAGAACTCTTTAGTTCTTCTTCTTTGGGATACACATCAACTTGATGGGAATCCTTGGAGTTGTAGTTGTACTTGACGAATTAGAACTTGACGTAGTCTTGGGAACCCACTTGACCATGGCCTTAGGAGCTTCTTCAAATGAATCAATCTCTTCTTGAAGCTTGTCCTTGCCCTTTAGCTTGTGGTCTTGTGGTGGAAGATCATCTTGAGCTTGTGTTCCTTTGAAAGAAGTGGGATCATACTTGTCTTATTGAGGAACAAACTTCGTCTTGGGGTATTGATCTTCTTCCCACTCAACTCCATTGGCATTGAACTTTCGTTCAAAACCAACACCTTGATTCTTTCGGTGCCTTCCTTGCTTGCGTACAATTTCCTTAAATTGCTTACTCCCGGCAAGGCTCTTGTAAACACCTTTCTCTATAATTCCCTTCAATAAGCTATTTTCTTGCTCAAGTGTAACTTGGCTAAGAGAATCATTAGTGGAATCAAGAGAACTACTAGAAGCAACAATGTTGGATTTAACATTGTTATTGTTGCTACTAGAAGAAGAATGTTTCTTGCTCTTATTGCTAGATTTTACTTGTGGCATATAAGTAGACAAGAGGAGACGTTTGGCAATGTAAGAAGAACTCTTCTTTCAAAGATCATCATTGATAGCTTTTAGGAACTCATGTTCTTGCTCTAAATTTAGCTTCTCGGAGCGTAGCTTCTCATGAGTCCTTTGGAGCTCTCTATGATCCTCTAGAGTTGTTTCATGAGCTAACTTAAGAGTGTTTAGTTCTTTAGTTAGACGCTCAATCTCCTTCTTATCATTGTCATTTATTTCATCTTGATTATCATGATTACTAACAAGTTCATCATAGTTCTCATCACTAGAGTTGTCAACAAGTAAACATCATCACCTAGCAAATCATCTTCATCACTATTGAAATCAACATACTCGGGGTGAGATACCTTAGGGCCTTTAGCCATGAAGCATCTTCCAATTCCTTCATTTGGTGAGTCAAATATGTCGTAGGAGTTGGTTGATACAAGTGCAATACTGGCAACACCTTCATCCTGAGTACCTTCGGAGTCAGAGTGATAGCTTCTCTCGGAGTAGTTGTCGGAGTCGAAACCGGATACCCATTCACCAACGTGAGCTTGATTTCTTCGTCTTGTGTAGCTCTTTGATAACTTGTCCTTCCTTTCCGAATCCTTGCTTCTACGAGAGGATCTTCGTTCATAACAATCATCTCTACCCCTTCTCTCTCTTGGAGGTGATTCATCTCTTCTACTCCTCCTTTTTGGTGAATCTTCTCTTTTCTTGTAGGGAGCCGTACACTCATTGGAGTAGTGTCCGGGTCTTCCACAATTGTAGCAATTACGATCACGACTAGAAGATCTTTTGTCATTGTAGGATCTTGACTTGGAGCTTCTCTCTTTGCTTCTATTCTTGTAGAACTTATTGAAGTTCTTCACCATTAAGCTCAATTCTTCATTGGAGACTTGCTTCTCACTTGATGTTGTAGGAGCATCACTTGAAGCTTTGTAAGCACCACTTGACTTGTTGTGGAGCTCTTCCTTATCCTTGAGTGACATCTCATGAGCAACAATTCTACCAATGACTTCCGTGGGCTTGAGATCTTTGTAATTGGGCATCATTTGGATCAAGGTGCACACGATATCATATTTTCTATCCAAGGCTCTTAGGATCTTATTGATGATGAATTTGTCTGTCATCTCTTCGCTTCCTAAGCCGGCAATCTCATTTGTGATGAGAGCAAGCCTAGAGTACATCTCAGCGACTCCTTCACCATCCTTCATCTTCAACTTGTCAAGTTGACTTTCAAGCACATCCAATTTGGATTCCTTGACGGACTCGGTACCTTCGTGCATATCAACCAAAGTATCCCAAATTTCCTTTGCATTCTCAAGGCGGCTGATTTTGTTGAATTCTTCGGGGCACAATCCATTGAAGAGAATATCGCAAGGTTGAGCATTGTATTGCAACATCTTCATTTCTTCCGCGGACGCTTCACGATCCAGTTCTTTTCCATCCTCGAAGAAGTCACCCTGCAAGCCAATTCGCACAATAGCCCAAATGGCGGGGTTATGACCAAGAATATGCATTTTCATCTTATGCTTCCAACTAGCAAAAATAGTACAATCAAAGTAAGGACCTCTGCGGTGGTAATTTCCCTCGCTAGACGGCATGCTCTTCTAGGTTGTGAAACCAAGGCTATGATCACCAAAGCTATGGAAATCGAGGCAAATGGAGACCAAAGCTCTGATACCACTTGTAGGATCGAAAGTAGGTCTAGAGGGGGGGTGATTAGACTACTTGACCAAATAAAAATCTACCCTTTGTCCCAATTTTAGTTGTGGGCAGATTTTAGCAAGTAGCACAAGTCAAGCAATCAACCTACACAGGCAATTCTAAGAGTGTAGCAGTGGAAAGTAAAACATTGCATATGAAGGTAAAGGGAAGGGTTTGGAGAGTGCAAATGCAATGATCACACGGAGATTTTTGGCGTGGTTCCGATAGGTGGTGCTATCGTACATCCACGTTGATGGAGACTTCAACCCACGAAGGGTAACGGTTGCGCGAGTCCATGGAGGGCTCCACCCACGAAGGGTCCACGAAGAAGCATCCTTGTCTATCCCACCATGGCCATCGCCCATGAAGGACTTGCCTTACTTAGGTAGATCTTCACGAAGTAGGCAATCTACTTGCCCTTACAAACTTCTTGGTTCAACTCCACAATCTTGTCGGAGGCTCCCAAGCGACACCTAACCAATCTAGGAGACACCACTCTCCAAAAGGTAATAGATGGTGTGTTGATGATGAACTCCTTGCTCTTGTGCTTCAAATGATAGTCTCCCCAACACTCAACTCTCTCTCACAGATTTGGATATGGTGGAAAGATGATTTGAGTGGAAAGCAACTTGGGGAAGGCTAGAAATCAAGATTCTTGTGGTAGGATTGGTATATCTTGATCTCAACACATGAGTAGATGGTTCTCTCTCAGAAAATGTATGCTGGAAGTGTACACTTTTTGATGACTCTCTCACATATGGAGAAAGGGGTGGGGTGGTATATATAGCCTCCACACAAAATCCAACCGTTACACACATTTGACCCAACTCGGTCAGACCGAATAGAATAACTCAGTGCGACCAATTCAGTTCAAAATGTGAACGTTAGGAATTTTGGTGGGACCGACTGGAACAACTCGGTGGAACCGATGTGCTAGGGCTTAGGGCAAACATAAACTCGGTGGCACCGATTGCATCAACTCGGTGAGACCGAAGTGAAGCAATAAGGCAACAGAGAAGATGTCAAGCCAACTCGGTGTGACTGATCGCAATTTTGGTGAGACCGAAACAATTGCAACAGGCAACAGAGAGTTTCCAAGGCCATCTCGGTGAGACCGAGATCCGTATCGGTGTGACCGAACTGTTAGGGTTTCTGGCAGTGGCTATGTCATATGAACTCGGTGGCTCTGGATGAAATGGATCGGTGGGGCCGAGTTGGAGTTTAGGGTTTTGACATATTTGGAATGAGAAAGTGGCTGAGGGTTTTGGAGCAATATCACTAAGCATTTGAGCAAGCAAGCCATTAAGCAATACCTCATCCCCTTTTAATAGTATTGGCTTTCCTACGGACTCAATGTGATCTTGGATCACTAAAATATAAATGAAGAGTCTTGAGCTCTTGCCAATATGTGTCCTTAGCATTTTGAGGGGTCCACATCTCTAGTCCATGCCATGCCATTCATTGAACTTTCCGAAATATTAAACTTGAATGATCATTAGTTCAATGAGGTATATGTTGTTATGAATTAGCAAAACCACCCGGGGATTAGTTGCACTTTCATCACTGTCTATAAAGCTCGACTTGTCGCGAAAGGTTTTCGACAAGTTCAAGGGGTTGACTACGATGAGACTTGCTCACCCGTAGCGATGCTTAAGTCTGTCCGAATCATGTTAGCATTTGCCGCATTTTATGACTATGAAATTTGTCAAATGGACGTCAAAACTGCATTCCTTAATGAATTTCTTAAAGAAGAGTTGTATATGATGCAACCAGAAGGTTTTGTCGATCCTAAAGGTGCTAACAAAGTGTGCAAGCTCCAGTGATCCATCTATGGACTGGTGCAAGCATCTCGGAGTTGGAATATACGCTTTGATGATGTGATCAAAGCATATGGTTTTATACAGACTTATGGTGAAGCCTGTATTTACAAGAAAGTGAGTGGGAGCTCTGTAGCATTTCTGATATTATATGTGGATGACATATTGCTGATTGGAAATGATATAGAATTTCTGGATAGCATAAAAGGATACTTGAATAAGAATTTTTCAATGAAAGACCTCGGTGAAGCTACTTACATATTTGGCATGAAGATCTGTAGGGATAGATCGAGACACTTAATAGGACTTTCACAAAGCACATACCTTGACAAAGTTTTGAAGAAGTTCAAAATGGATCAGTCAAAGAAAGGGTTCTTGCCTGTGTTGCAAGGTGTGAAGTTGAGTAAGACTCAAATCCCGACCACGGCAGAAAAATAGAGAGAGAATGAAAGTCATTCCCTATGCCTCAGCCATAGGTTCTATAAAGTATGCCATGCTATGTACCAGACCTTTTGTGTGCCTTACTATGAGTTTGGCAAGGGGGTACAATAGTGATCCAGGAGTGGATCACTGGACAGCGGTCAAAATTATCCTTAGAGGACTAAGGAAATGTTTCTCGGTTATGGAGGTGATAAAGAGTTCATCGTAAAAGGTTACGTCGATGCAAGCTTTGACACCGATCCGGATGACTCTGATTCTCAATCTAGATATGTATTGAACGTGGGAGCAATTAGCTACAGTAGCTCCAAGCAGAGCATTGTAGACATAGAAATTTGCAAAATACATACAGATCAGAATGTGGCAGACCCATTGACTAAACCTCTCTCACAAGCAAAAAATGATCACACCTTAGTACTCTTTGGGTGTTAATCACATGGTGATGTGAACTAGATTATTGACTCTAGTAAACTCTTTGGGTGTTAGTCACATGGCAATGTGAACTATGGGTGTTAATCACATGGCGATGTCAACTAGATTATTGACTCTAGTGCAAGTAGGAGACTGATGGAAATATGCCCTAGAGGCAATAATAAAGTTGTTATTATTATATTTCCTTATTCATGATAAAGGTTTATTATTCATGCTAGAATTGAATTGATCAGAAACTTAAATACATGTGTGGATACATAAACAAATACCGTGTCCCTAGTAAGCCTCTACTAGACTAGCTCGTTGATCAAACATGGTTAAGATTTCCTAACCATAGACACGTGTTGTCACTTGATAACGGGATCACATCATTAGGAGAATGATGTGATGGACAAGACCCATCCGTTAGCTTAGCATATGATCGTTCAGTTTATTGCTATTGCTTTCTTAATGTCAAATACATATTCCTTCTACTATGAGATCATGCAACTCCCGGATACCATAGGAATACCTTGTGTGCTATCAAACGTCACAACGTAACTGGGTGATCATAAAGATGCTCTATAGGTATCTCCGAAGGTGTTTGTTGAGTTGGCATAGATCGAGATTAGGATTTGTCACTCCTGTATCGGAGAGGTATCTCTGGGCCCTCTCGGTAATACTGTAAGTGCATCTAGTGCCCCTTAGTGATTTTGGTGTATTGAAGACTTATAGGTTAAAGGACTAATGTGTTTGTGAGTGTACACAGGTCTATAAGTCTATGAGGAGTTTGTTATTTACGATGAATGTCGACCCCTAAAAATGAATGTCTTCAACTGAAGACTTTGGTTTTCTTGAAGACTTTGAAAGTGAAGAAATTGGTGTGACCCTGAAGACTTGATATTCATGCGAGGATTATGAAGCGTGAAGATTTTTGTTTTCGTAGTTTCATTTTCTTCTTCTTGAGTCATAGGAAACACCGTACTGTTAAAGGGGGTCGAGGTAAAACTAAGGAAAAGTTTCCAAGTGATGCTCAACTCAAAATCCTACACCTACCCAATCCTTTCGAGTGAAGCCATTGGAAATCTCATACAGTTTAGTCAAGTTCTTCAGTGACAGAGACGAAGTTCTTCTGTTCTCTAAGGAATTTGTTCTGACTGAGGAGTTAGGAATTCGCCAGTGCGGATTGCCTACAAGTGAGGAACATGATAGCCCTGAGGAATTTGATACTCAAATTTCCGACCGTTGCTGTGCTACGCGCCAGCTGTCCAAATATCCTACCCACCTAACGGTCATATCATTGAAGGGCATTTATGTCTTATCATGTTGGGCTGCTCCCTAGGCTATAAATAGCCGCCCCCTTCAACCACTAGCTGGTTGGCTACTCCAAGAAATAGATTGACACTTGTCATTTAGAGCATCCCATCCTCCGAGGACTTTGAGCGAAAATCATCAAGTGAGGAAAAACCCAAAAACCCAAACACCTACAAACCCAAAGTGATTGAGCATCACTGAAGAGATTGTTCCTGTGTGGAACCGACGCTTGTTACCTTTGAGGACTGTGCATCCTCCAGACGGTTAGGCGTCATGGTCTAGAGCATCCAAGAGAAAATTGTGGATTGCCGAGTGACCGAGTATGTGAAGGTTTGGAAGTCACCTGAAGACTTACCATGAGTGATTGGGCGAGGTCTGTGTGACCTTAGCTCAAGGAGAATACGGTGAGGACTAGGTGTCCTGGACTGTGTGTTCAGGACTGGGTGTCCGGGACTGTGTGTCCTCAGGTTTAAATACCTAGCCGCTCCAACCAGACGTACAACTGTCACAGCAGTTGGAACTGGTCTACCAAATCATTGTCTTCACCGAGCTACTGGTTCTATTTCCTCAACCCTTTCATTTCCTCGCATACTTGCTATGTATTTGATCATTACTGTTTGAAGACTTTGTCTGAAGACTTTCTCAATTTCCTCAGTTCAATTTCTTCAGTCAATTTGTCTTCAGCCTGCTTATCCTGTGTTTACGCTACTCGTACTCTGTGCTTGTTTTCATTTCATCATGATGAATGTGCTACTGCTCTGTTATGCTTGCATCTGAGTACTTATTCCGCTGCTAAGTAGTTCGTCTCTTAGGAATTTCCTCACCTTGAAATTCCTCAGTGATGAATTTGTAAAAATCGCCTATTCACCCCCCCTCTAGTCGATATAACGCACTTTCAATTGGTATCAGAGCAAGGTACTCCCTTGTTCTGTGTGATTTTGGTTTAACCACCTGGAGTTTTAGTTATGTCGACTGCAGGCATGATCAAGGTCTCAGCTGGGTGTCCTACCTTCGATGGGACGGACTACCCCTACTGGAAGAACAAGATGCGCATGCATCTTGAGGCAATTGACAACGATCTCTGGTATGTTGTGGAAAAGGGTGTTCCCTCTGTCACTCCTTCCGTAAACGCTGCTGATGTGAAGAGATTCAAGCAACTCAACTCTCAAGCGAAGAATATCATATGTGGCCATCTGAGCAAAGGGCAGTATGGCAGAGTGAGTGCTTTGGAGACAGCTAAGCTTATCTGGGATAGGCTGTCCAAGGTCAACGAAGGAGTCTCAACTCAACGTGACTCTCGAGTTGACGTTCTTCGAAATCTCTTCAACCGCTTCAAAAGACTCGACAACGAAAATGTTCAGCAAACCTTTGATCGCCTCACTGACATTTCAAACGAGCTTCAAGCACTGGGTGCCACTGACATCACCGACCATGAGGTGGTGAAGAAATTGCTGAGGTCACTCGATTCTTCATTCGATACACTGGCACTGATGATTCAAGAACGTGGTGACTACAAGTCACTTGATCCTGCTGATATCCTCAAGAGGCTAAATACTCATGAATTCCAACTAGCTGAGAAGAGAGATCTCTACGGACCGAGCTATGGTAGATCTTGTGCACTGAAAGCCAAGGCAGTCTCTGAATCTGAAGATGAAGATTCTGGTAGCAGCCTTGGTGATCCTGAAGAACTGAGTCAGGAGCTAGCAATGCTCGTGAGGAAATTTCAGAAGTTCTCTAGACGTGGCCGATTTGGAAAATCCTCAAGAGGTGATGACATGAAATCTGATTCCTCATCCCGTGATTACAAGAAGAGAACTTGCCATAAATGCAAGAAACCTGGTTACTACATTACTGATTGTCCTCAGTGGGAGAAGGAATCAAAGAAGAAGAAATACAAGGATGATAGTTCAGATGACTCTAAGAAGAAGAAGAAATCTTCAAAGTCCTCATCATCAAGATCTTCAAAGTCTTCATCTCACAAGAAGAGCAGCTCCAAGAAAGCTCGGGCATTCATTGGCAAGGAAATGGACTCTGAAGCTGAATCTGAGGAACATGAGGAAGAGGAGGCATCTGAGGAGTCAGACTCTGGTGTGGCGAGCCTAGCCCTCGCTACTGCTTACATTAGCAAGTCCATCTTCAACACTGAGGAAAATGGCTTCACCAACATTGCTGATGACGGCAACGATGACTATGCTCCCACCTATTGCTTCATGGCAAAAGGTGCCAAGGTACTCAAATATCCCTCCTCTGAATCAAGTGAGGATGAATCTGATGATAACCTCAAACCCAGCTATTCCAAACTTGCTAATATTGCTGTTAAACAACAAAAGGCTTTGGAAAAGGTTCAAAATATGCTAGACAAAAGCGATGATCTGTTAGGTGAGGAAATGGATCGAACTCAAACACTGACTGATAATCTTCAGCAACTACAGTCTAAGTTTGACAACCTTCAAGGTCGTCATGAAACTCTCCTAGCCGATCATGAGAAGCTTTCTTATGAATTTCTTCAAAGAAAGCAAGATCTTGAGAAGCTAAGGGTGAGTCATGAAGATCTTTAGAAGGAAAATGATTCTTTACTTGCTCAACAGATCAGTTCCGCTCAGGAAGAATTTATTCCACCATGCTTGAAATGCATTGAACGTGAAACTGCTAATTCTTCACCTGAATGTTCAAATGCTTCCATTGCTGCAAATTCTTCAACTATCTCTGTGGTCACAAATTCCTCATCTGAGGATACCACTAGTATCACTGACGAAAATGCAGGGTTGAAGGAATTGTATGTGACAGGCATGTACAAAAGCCTCAAAGGGCATCAGACCCTTTGTGATGTGCTCAAAAAGCAGATCTTGAACAGGAACCCTAGGAAAGAGGGTATTGCCTTTGAGAGGAAACTCAATGCTGATGGAACCTACTGGAAACCGGAGCAGTATCCCAAAACCTCATGGGTTGCTGCGAAGGGACCTCCCGTAGATCCATCCACTTTATCTGGCTTTACTTGTGAATCCTCATATTCATCTGATGAGTCATTTGACTCCAACTATAAACTGTTCAAAAATCAGAATGATGAGGTATTTGCTAGATATGTTGGATCTAACTGCAGGAATGGTCCCCCTATGAAGAAAATATGGGTTCCCAAAAAGTGCCTTGAAAGTCTTCAGGTGAATGTCCTCATGACACCACCTGTGAAGAATAAGAACCCCAGATCAAATTCTTCATATGAACCAAAGTCTTCATATGGATCTAACTCCTCTTATGGATCAAATTCCTCACATGGATCCAAGTCCTCACATGAACATCATCGTGCTAACACTTCTGTTTCGCAGGGAAAGCCTAAGGGCTATGAATATATGCATTATTCTTCAAATCATTATGTTCATATGTCCTCGAAGAATTTCTCTGCTTATTCATATGCTTACCCTAACCCCTCTTATGTGAAACGAAGTGGTCTGGCGTCTATGCCACCTTTCTCTTATGGAGCTCGCAGAATGATGAACTCTTTGCCACCCCTCCAGATGTGGGTGGTGAAGAAAAGGAACTAATCTCTTATGAAGGGTCAGGTCTCCAGACGAACTAAATCGTCTGAAGAATTTGCTGGAGACCTGAAATGCTTGAAAGGACGCAAGCTAATCATGAAGAAATGATTTATTCATTTCTCACGTCCTCACATTGCTATATATATACATATGTTGCTTTAATTGATGAAATATGTCTGATGAATTTGATGTCATATTCTTCACTCTGAAGTATATGAGTTCGTAAGATGCACTAATTCATCTGCAGGATGATTTACCCAAAGCTACTGAGTGGGTCCTCGATAGTGGATGTACAAATCACATGACCGGTGACAAGGGCTTACTGATGAACACTCCTTTATCTCCATCACACTTGAAGCATATCACCTACGCTGACAAAGGCAAAAGCAAGGTATTGGGTCTAGGTAGGGTTGCAATCTCAAAGGATCGACACATGGATAAAGTCATGCTTGTCGAGTCCCTCGGATTCAACCTCATGTCTGTCTCAATGCTTTGTGATCTTGATATGGTTGTTGTCTTTGGCAAATATCGTTTCTTAGTGCTCATGGAATCTGACAATTCCAAAGTCTTCGAAGGCTTTAGGAGAGGAGACTTGTATATTGTTGATTTCTCTGCAGGACCACAGCCTGCCACTTGTCTACTTGCTAAAGCTTCAGAAGGCTGGCTATGGCATCGACGACTAGGTCATGCTGGCATGAGGAACTTACACACGCTCGTGAAGAAAAAGCACGTCATTGGCATCGAGGGTGTCAAATTCCTCAAAGATCATCTTTGTGGGGCTTGCGAGGCTGGGAAGATGACCAGAGCCAAGCACCCCTCGAAGACTATCATGACTACTTCTCGTCCTTTTGAATTGCTTCATATGGATCTCTTTGGCCCTACTCATTATGCCACACTAACAAATGCAGCATCTCTATATGGCTTTGTCATTGTTGATGACTATTCTCGTTACACATGGGTGCATGTCATTACTTACAAAACTGAAGTGCAGGAAGTCTTTAGACGATTTTCCTCAAGGGCTTCGACGAATTTCGGCGTGAAGATCAAGCATATACGTAGTGACAATGGGACTGAGTTCAAGAATACTGGTCTTGATGACTATCTCGATGAACTTGGTATTACTCATGAGCTATCTGCCCCATACACTCCTCAGCAGAATGGCGTTGTGGAGCGCAAGAACAGGACTCTTGTTGAGATGGCTCGCACCATGCTTGATGAATACAAGACACCTCGTCACTTCTGGCCTGAGGCAATTGATACTGCATGCCACATCATCAACAGGGTATATCTTCACAAATTCTTCAAGAAGACCTCATATGAACTCCTCACTGACAAGAAACCCAATGTGAGTTATTTCAAAGTCTTCGGTGCTAAATGCTGGATTAGAGATCCACATCACAATTCTAAATTTGCACCGAAAGCACATGAAGGTTTTATGCTTGCTTATGGAAAGGACTCGCACACCTACAGGGTCTTCAATACCTATCACAACAAGGTTGTTGAAACTGTAGATGTGCGGTTCGATGAAACTAACGGCTCGCAAAGAGAGCACCTACCTCCTGTGCTAGATGAAAATACGCCTGAGGAAACCATCAAGTTCAAAGCTACTGAGGATGTCATTCCTACTGAAGAATCTGCTGAAGAAATCATTCCAGAACATGAAGAACAGCATGCTGGCGCATCTGAAGAAAATGGCTCTGAAGAAAATGCTGAGCCAAATAAAAGTCGTCAACCTGCTCATCCCTGCGTTGCAAATGAAGTACAGATTGAGAGAATCATCAACGACATCAACGCACCAGGTCCTCTGACTCGCTCAAAAGCTTCACATTTATCTAATTTTTGTGGGCATTTTGCTTTCGTCTCTATCACAGAGCCCACCAAAGTTGATGAGGCATTTCTGGAGCCTGAATGGATTCAAGCAATGCAAGAGGAATTACATCAATTCAAGCTGAACAATGTGTGGGAGCTTGTCAAGCGACCGGACCCATGCAAGCACAATATCATCGGTACCAAATGGATCTACTGCAACAAGCAAGATGAAAATGGCCTAGTGGTGAGGAACAAGGCTCGTCTTGTAGCTCAAGGCTACACACAGGTTGAAGGAATTGATTTCTATGAGACTTTTGCACCTGTTGCTAGACTTGAGGCTATTCACATATTGCTTGCTTATGCTAACCATCATAATATCATCTTATATCAAATGGATGTGAAAAGTGCATTCCTCAATGGTAAGCTTGAGGAAGAAGTATATGTTGCTCAACCCCCAGGTTTTGAAGATCCTAAGCATCCTGACAAAGTCTTCAGACTCAATAAGGCCCTCTATGGCCTCAAGCAGGCCCCTCGGGCGTGGTATGATACTCTGAAGGAATTCCTCATGAAGAAAGGCTTCAAACCCGGTTCACTCGACCCAACTCTTTTCACCAAAACCTATGATGATGAATTATTCGTGTGCCAAATATATGTTGATGATATTATCTTTGGTTGTACTAACCAACATTACAGTGACGAATTTGCTTACATGATGAGTGAGGAATATCAAATGTCCATGATGGGAGAATTGAAATTCTTCTTAGGTCTTCAAATTCGTCAACAATGTAATGGCATCTTCATTTCTCAAGAGAAATACCTCAAGGACGTTCTGAGGAAATTCGGTATGCAAGAATGCAGAAGCGTCAAAATCCCTATGCCCACAAATGGCCATCTATGCACTGATGAAAATGGAATAGACTTCGATCAAAAGGTATACCGCTCCATGATTGGTTCTTTATTGTACCTATGTGCATCTAGGCCGGATATTATGCTTAGTGTTTGCATGTGTGCCCGTTTTCAAGCTACACCGAAGGAATCACACCATAAGGCTGTGAAACATATTCTTCGATATCTAGCTCACACTCCAACACTTAGATTATGGTATCCCAAGGGCTCGGCTTTTGATCTCATTGGATATTCTGACTCTGACTATGCTGGTGATCGTGTGGATCGCAAGTCAACATCAGGCACATGCCATTTCCTCGGACGATCCTTAGTATGTTGGTCCTCGAAGAAGCAGAACTGCGTATCACTCTCTACTGCTGAAGCTGAGTATATTACTGCTGGTTCTTGCTGTGCTCAATTGCTATGGATGAAGCAAACCCTCAAGGACTACGGCATCAATGTGAAGAATGTGCCACTCTACTGCGACAACGAGAGTGCCATCAAAATTGCTCATAACCCAGTTCAGCACTCGAAGACAAAGCACATCGAGATTCGTCATCATTTTCTTCGAGATCATGTGTTGAAGGGTGACATCTCTATTGATCCCGTGAAGTCTGAAGAACAGCTAGCGGATATCTTCACAAAACCCTTGGATGAGAAGAGATTTAGCAAGTTGCGGTGTGAGCTAAATATCTTAGAATCTTCGAATGACCTTTGAAAAGGACACACATCCTAACACTTATGCAAACTGATGACTTAGATGTGCAACACACGAAGAAATATTTTTCTTCAATCAATGAAGACTAACCCTCTAAGTGTGAAGAAATTAATGAAGAATTTGATTCTCAGAGCCCTACGACAATTGTACGCGGTGTCTGAAATCATCATTCTTACACGGTGGGTCACGCCACCACAAAAAGTTGAAAATCTTCAAAATTTGAGTTTTTCATCATTGTGCAAATTCTTCAAATTTTCAAATTCTTCAACTTTGCAAAATCTTCACTCTTTCCGACTGTGTTCTTCATTGACTATATATATATATTTGAGTTTTCTGTCCTCTACAGCATTCACTTATTGCTAATTCTTCAAGTTGTGTTTCTTCTAAGTGAATGTGATAGGACCTGTTCCCCCTCTATGCTAAACTCAATCCAGTCCGTTCACAAATTCTTCATGTGCGTTCTATTTGAAACCCGTTCAAAGTCTTCACTGTGTCCTTGACAGCTGAAGAATTTGCGAATGAAACATTAAAATATTCTTATCTGAATTTTCGGCTTTTGCCGCTCAAACCGTTCCATATCCCTCGATAAGATTTATCTATTCACCCATGATCTAACACGATCTCCACTTCACAGTACGTGGGTGACACATGTCGCTAGGATGAGAAGGGTCAGGGGCACGTTTGTCCATTTTCTTCGGACAAGCGGTTTTTTCACCTCTGCTATAAATACCCCTCGCCCTCCTCAGAGCTCATTTACCCCGCACGAGCTCTCAGACCTAGCGCCGCCGCTACACTCCATCGTCGCCGGTGAGGAAGAGCTTCACTGCCTCGACCTCGTCGCCGTCGTACTCACGCCGGCCGCAGAAATCTTCACTCCGCCGCCGCCGTAGCTGTTTTCCATCGCCAAGTTAGGGCGTGGAAGATCTGAACGGACGAACATCTCCACTGCCACTCTCAGTTCGTCGCGTTCTTCGTCAAGGGTAAATAAAATTTATTTTTACTGCCCTTGTTGATTCTGATGATTTCCACAAAATCTTCAAAAGGTGTTTATTCTTCAACTTTCATGTTCTTAAACACCAACTTGCTTCTGTCCTTGATCAGTTTCTCTAAGCAACGTTTTTCTTCAAGATTCCTCAATTGTGTGGATTTTCAATCTACACAACTCTGGAACCTAAGTCAAAATGCTTAGTGAAATTCCTCAAGACACCCCTGGTCATCTTCCTCAAACTTGATACTTTTGAAAATCTTCTGAGAACGCATATGACCTCTCCAAAACTCTTCGCACCTATATTCTGTTCACAGGTACACATGTCCGCTGCTGAATCTCTAGGTTCTCATCAACTTAACTCATTTGCAGCGTTCCTTGAAGAAAAATTGCATACCTCATCAGAAAATTCGATTGTTCAAAACCCTCAAGTGAAGAAAATGGCTGATGGTAAAAGACCTCAGAAGGGAGGAAAGAGGCCAGAAACAAATACTGCTTTTGAGATCCCTGATGACATCTATGATGAATATTGTACTCCTGATGAAGCAACTCATGGCAAGGAGAACAAAAATTAGCGCAAAGTGCGCATTCAGAAGATTGAGAGGAGATGGGCAAGAGAATGGAGGGAATATCGCTATGTCACTCCCAAGTACATGAAGAAATTTGCTGTTAACCCTTCATGTCCAAGACCTCCATTGGCTCCTGGCCAAGAAGCTGATCCCACTAGCATCAGAAGAGGTGAGGAATTTCCTCAGGAGTGGGCTAAGCGTCAAGCCAAGCTAGCCAAAGTGGCTAAAGAGGCAGTAAAGAAATTCAATGAAGATTCTGTTGCTGCCGCCGCTGAGGCCTCTGCTATCAAGCCTAAGAAGGCTATGCTGAAGAAATCAGCTGTCAAGACAAGTTCCTCAGCTGCAATGCCCTCACGGCCAAGCTCTTCAAAGCCCTCACGGCCTGTTCCTCAAGCAAATTCCTCAAAAGCAGCTCCAACTCCCTCGGTTGCAAAATCCTCAGCTGCTCCTGCAAAGTCCTCAGCACCTGTGCATCTTGCCACATGCCAAAGGACTACTGGAATCTCAATTGCTTCAGGAGTCTCTGCAAGTTCTTCAGCTCCACCTCAGTCTTCAACAACTCCGACCTTGCTGAAGAAAAAGGCCACTGCTGGACGAGGCACAAGGCCAAGTCCTCACAAGAAGCAAGTCGCCTTTCAGGTTCCGTCAAGCGAAGACGAAGCTGATGATGAAGAATTAGCTGAGATCATCAGAGATCGACAACAAAGGGCCGCTAGAGCCAAAGACAGTGTTGTGCCCCTCATGCTGGATCCAAGGAAGATCCTTGATTTCATCGATCTATGGCACAAGGATCCAAATACACCTTTGCCTGAATTAAACCTCACTCCTAGTCAAAGTCACATGTTGACGGCCTTCATAAATGAAGAGAAATGGAAATTTGAAAAGGCCAGGCAGGTGAAGAAGGCTCAGTACAAGAAGGAGCGTTTTCTGAAGAATAATGTTGTAAACATGTCTCCTGATGAACTTGTGAATCTGCAAAAGGAGATCAAAGCACTCAGTGATGAATTTGACGCTTATCGTGCAGATTGGCTAGGTGCCAAAGTCAGATTCGTCAGAATGGCAAAAGGATTTACTCCAAGTGTTGCAGCTTCATCGCAACCCAAATTTCCTCAGACTGGAACATCTGTTCAGTCTGCTGAAGAAAATGAAAGTGCCAGAGCTGATGAAGAAATTCCAGTCTCTGAAGAAAATGCCAGGGCAACCTCCAATATTGCGCCTGAAGAGCAATCCAGGCCAGTTGAAGCATCTGCTACTGTGCCTGAGGAATCTGAACAAGCCAGGGCAACTGCATCAGTTGTGCCTGAAGAAATTCAACCAATTTCCTCTGCTCCTCCTGCACCGATGACAAGCATCAACCTTCCTTCTGCATCAGAAGCGAAGAAAACCAAGGCTGCGGAGTGAGCAGCTGTGAAGAAAAGGAAAGCATCTGCATCTTCAGAGTCTTCAGCTCCCAAGAAATTGAAGACTTTGACGAGTTCATCTGAAAACCCAATTGATGTTATTCCAATATCAAGCATGCCATCAAAGGAGATCATTCCCTTTGGTGAGGAATATGAAATTCCAAGTAAATCTGATGAAGAAGATCCTTCTGCTGCTTCGACAGAGCAGATGGATGAAGAAATTGAAGTGGATACTTTCTCTTCAACCCCACTGGTATCATCGCCCATGCCTCAGTTCACAGCTGAAGAGGCAGGCGTCGAAGGAACTGAAGAAGATGAGGATGTGGATATTGGGTCTACAACACCTATTCTGAATGATGACTTTTGGGAAAGTCATCACCCCAATTCACCTCTGACAACCCCTCTACATCATGTTCCTCAGTCCCCTGTGCAAACTGAAGAAATTCATACGGGCTCTGATGAACGTCAAGCTTCACTTCATTCTATTCCTGAAGAAGTTCCAGCCACTAGCGCTGATGTACATATGTCTGAAGAAATGGAGGCCAAGGCTGCTGCTGAAATTCCTCAGCCAGTGGCTCCAGTGGCTATACCTCAAGAGGCTGTAAATTCTTCAACTGTTAATCTTCAGCCCAAGCCACAGAACCCTCTCTCCAAGAAGCAGAAGTTTAATGCTGAGGATTTCTTCAACGAGCACATATTCTTCACTGACTACAATCCCTATGACTCTGCTCATCTTCGTCGCAAGCGTTTCTGGACTGCAAGCCAGATGAACTTCTACTCCTCATTGTTGGTTGATAAGGATAAGATCTTTGAACATGAGCAAATTCCTCATGTAGATATGGAATCGCTACCCTGCTTCACCCCAGTCCTCAGTGTTCTTCATGACGCTGGGTTACTCAATTTCTGCACCGACATCTGCGATTGGAATGAAGAACTCATTCTTCAATTCTTCGCCACGCTGCACATTACTGGAAATGTTGATGATGTCAATTCATGGGTATTGGACTGGATGACCGATAATACTCATTTCAAAGCACCGGCCTCTGAATTGCTTCATGCCGTCCCAGTCAGTCCTCCCACTGAAGGTGCAAGGCTTCTCTATGTTGAACCTGAACTGTCTGATCATCTGACGCAAGTGCTGATGAAGCCTTTGAAGCCAGGCCAAGCTCCAAGGACCAAATTCCTCGTCAAGGAATTGCTCTATGTGCCAAGGACAGTCTATCGCATATTGACCAAAACCCTCAGTCCAATCAAGGGCCACAACTCTGATGATGAAGAAGTTGTTGGCATTATGAAGAATCTGCTGTTCAATATCATTCACGGTATTCCTATCAACTACCATGATTTCTTCATGAGGACTTTGGCCAATGCTGCTCTGCCGCCTTTTGAGTTGAAGCCTTATGCTCCCTGGATCATGAGATTCATCAGATCAAGGTCTTCAATTCATTATAAGGCTGACTTTCAAAATCATCTCAGCTATTTGCCCCCTATTGAAGTCCTCAAACGGACTATTTCCTCAGCTGACGAGAAGGGCAAGGCTGCTGTTATTGATGAAGGTACTCGTCCATTGGATGGACAGTTTCGCAAAGCTACTTCCTATTCCACCAATGATGACTCTGCAACTCAAGATTCTGCCGCCAAAGCTTCAGAACATCATCCCCAAGCCACAGCTCCGCGTGTGATGACTGATCGTGAACTTCTCCTTAGTCTTCATCAGAAAGTTGATCGAAATCACAAGTGGGTCAAGCGTCAGTTTGGTGCAATTCTTCAGAACATGACAGTCACTCAAAATACTGTGAAGAAGAATCACTACTACTTGCATGAAGTCTTTGACCGCACTTGGGCGATTCTATCTAATCTTCATAGTGCTGAAGAACTCAAGGAGATGGGCTTCCAACAGGACTTTGACTGGTCTCAGCCACCTTCGAAGAAATTCAAGAAAGTCAAAGTTCCTCAGCTTGTTGCCAGTTCATATTCTTCATCGCGCGAGACTGATGAATCTGAAGACTTGAACGACACTGCGGCAGGCCCTACCTCAATAGACGACCCCAACAATGCTGGCGCTCCTCCATCGACATCATGATGATATTCTTCAGGGGCGTTAGTCCTCATTTTTCGTCCCTTTTGGTCATTCGATGACAAAGGGGGAGAAATTTGAGTTTAGTCTTCAAGCGGGTCTTATATTTCTGTTAAGTTTCAACTCTTGCTTTTCTGAGGTGTTTGCTCTGATGAGTTGTAAACTTAAGTCCTATGGTGGTCTGATACTTTTGCTCTGTTTTTCTGCATGCTATTTCTTCAATACCATAATGCACGCATGCTGAATTTCGTCAGACACCATATTTTATCATGCATTTCAAATTCTTCATATCATATGATAAATGCGTGTATGAATTTCAAGATATAGGAGGAGATCTCCATGATATTATTCAACAATGTGCATTTGCTATTTCAAAGCAAATTCTTCAAATATGCACATTTTCAGGGGGAGTTCTTCTATATCTTGCAGTCAAATTCCTCAATATTAGTATTTACACTTCATATGTTTATCCCCGTTGAAAATTTAACCTATATTGTCATCAATCACCAAAAAGGGGGAGATTGTAAGTGCATCTAGTGCCCCTTAGTGATTTTGGTGTATTGAAGACTTATAGGTTAAGGGACTAATGTGTTTGTGAGTGTACACAGGTCTATAAGTCTATGAGGAGTTTGTTATTTACGATGAATGTCGACCCCTAAAAATGAATGTCTTCAACTGAAGACTTTGGTTTTCTTGAAGACTTTGAAAGTGAAGAAATTGGTGTGACCCTGAAGACTTGATATTCATGCGAGGATTATGAAGCGTGAAGATTTTTGTTTTCGTAGTTTCATTTTCTTCTTCTTGAGTCATAGGAAACACCGTACTGTTAAAGGGGGTCGAGGTAAAACTAAGGAAAAGTTTCCAAGTGATGCTCAACTCAAAATCCTACACCTACCCAATCCTTTCGAGTGAAGCCATTGGAAATCTCATACAGTTTAGTCAAGTTCTTCAGTGACAGAGACGAAGTTCTTCTGTTCTCTAAGGAATTTGTTCTGACTGAGGAGTTAGGAATTCGCCAGTGCGGATTGCCTACAAGTGAGGAACATGATAGCCCTGAGGAATTTGATACTCAAATTTCCGACCGTTGCTGTGCTACGCGCCAGCTGTCCAAACATCCTACCCACCTAACGATCATATCATTGAAGGGCATTTATGTCTTATCATGTCGGGCTGCTCCCTAGGCTATAAATAGCCGCCCCCTTCAACCACTAGCTGGTTGGCTGCTCCAAGAAATAGATTGACACTTGTCATTTAGAGCATCCCATCCTCCGAGGACTTTGAGCGAAAATCATCAAGTGAGGAAAACCCCAAAAACCCAAACACCTACAAACCCAAAGTGATTGAGCATCACTGAAGAGATTGTTCCTGTGTGGAACCGACGCTTGTTACCTTTGAGGACTGTGCATCCTCCAGACGGTTAGGCGTCATGGTCTAGAGCATCCAAGAGAAAATTGTGGATTGCCGAGTGACCGAGTATGTGAAGGTTTGGAAGTCACCTGAAGACTTACCACGAGTGATTGGGCGAGGTCTGTGTGACCTTAGCTCAAGGAGAATACGGTGAGGACTAGGTGTCCTGGACTGTGTGTTCAGGACTGGGTGTCCGGGACTGTGTGTCCTCAGGTTTAAATACCTAGCCGCTCCAACCAGACGTACAACTGTCACAGCAGTTGGAACTGGTCTACCAAATCATTGTCTTCACCGAGCTACTGGTTCTATTTCCTCAACCCTTTCATTTCCTCGCATACTTGCTATGTATTTGATCATTACTGTTTGAAGACTTTGTCTGAAGACTTTCTCAATTTCCTCAGTTCAATTTCTTCAGTCAGTTTGTCTTCAGCCTGCTTATCCTGTGTTTACGCTACTCGTACTCTGTGCTTGTTTTCATTTCATCATGATGAATGTGCTACTGCTCTGTTATGCTTGCATCTGAGTACTTATTCCGCTGCTAAGTAGTTCATCTCTTAGGAATTTCCTCACCTTGAAATTCCTCAGTGACGAATTTGTAAAAATCGCCTATTCACCCCCCCCTCTAGTCGATATAACGCACTTTCAAATACACATCACAAGAAGCTTGCAAGCAAAGTGACTAAGGAGTTAGTTACGAGATGATGTATTGCGGAACGAGTAAAGAGACTTGCCGGTAACGAGATTGAACTAGGTATGAAGATACCGACGATCGAATCTCGGGCAAGTAACATACCGATAGACAAAGGGAATTACGTATGCTGTCATAAGGTTCGACCGATAAAGATCTTCGTAGAATATGTAGGAACCAATATGGGCATCCAGGTTCCGCTATTGGTTATTGACCGAAGAGGTGTCTCGGTCATGTCTACATAGTTCTCGAACCCGTAGGGTCCGCACACTTAACATTCGTTGACGATATAGTGTTATATGAGTTATATGATTTGGTGACCGAATGTTGTTCGGAGTCCCGGATAAGATCACGGACATGACGAGGAGCTCTGGAATGGTCCGGAGGTAAAGATTGATATATAGGATGATGTTATTTGGACACCAGAAGAGTTTCGGGAGGTACCGGGTAGTCATCGGTCACCGGAAAGGGTTCCGGGAACCCCCCGGGAGGTTAATGGGCCATATGGGCCAAAGGGGGGGAACACACCAGCCCACAAAGGGTTGGCGCGCCCCTCCTAAGGCCGCAGCCCTTGGGGAGAGAAGGAAAGGGGGGGTCGGCCTCCCCCTTCCTTCCCTCTCCTCCCCTTTCCTTCCCCCCTTGTGCAAACAAGGTAAGGGGGCGCCACAGGGCAGGAGCCCAAGGGGGCCGGCGACCACCCTTGGGGCGCCTCCTGGCTGCCTCCCCTCCCCCCACCTATATATATGAGGGAGGGGGCGCCACACATAGGCCACGCCAATCTCTTAGCCGTGTGCGGAGCTCCTCTCTACAGTTTCGTCCCTCAGTCATATTTTCGGAGTGCTTAGGCGAAGCCCTGCGGAGATAGCATCACCACCACCGTCACCACGCCGTCGTGCTGCCGGAACTCATCTACTACTTCGCCCGTCTTGCTGGATCAAGAAGGTGAAGACGTCACCGAGTTGAACGTGTGCTGAACGCGGAGGTGTCGTACGTTCGGTACTTGATCGGTTGGATCGGGAAGAAGTTCGACTACATCAACTGCGTTAATAAATGCTTCCACTTACGGTCTATGAGGGTACGTAGACACACTCTCCCCTCTCGTTGCTATGCATCTCCATGCATAGATCTTGCGTGTGCGTAGAAAGAATTTTGTTTTCCATGCAATATTCCCCAACCCGACATCCTTCCTGCAAGCCTCCTGACACTTGGCAAAGGAAGAGTTCTTGCCTCCTGGCACAGGGTTTGAGATAGTATTCACAAATGTGGACCATCTCGGATAGATGCCATCTGCTAGGTAGTATCCCTTGTTGTAGTGGCGCCCATTGACCTCGAAGTTCACCGGAGGAGCATGACCTTCAACAAGCTTGGCAGACATTCGAGCACTGCAGTGCGTTGATGTCATTGTGAGTTCTTGGCATATCAAAGAAGGAGTGCCAAATCCAGAGGTCCTGTGTGGCCACTGCCTCAAGTACGGCACTGCAAGCTCCTTTAGCGCCTTTGTACATCCCCTGCCATGCAAATGGAAAATTTTCCATGCCCAATGCATGCAGTCGATGCTTCCAAGCATCCCAGGGAATCCTCTTGCTGCATTATGTGCTAGGATCCGAGCGGTGTCTTCAGCATTGGGTGATCGCAAATATTGTGGTCCAAAAACTGTCAACACTGCCCTGCAGAACTTGTACAAACACTCAATGGTGGTGGACTCGGCCATGCATCAATAGTCTTCTAGTATATCACCGGGAGCTCCGTATGCAAGCATCCTCATAGCTATCCCGCACTTCTAGAGTGAGGTGAATCCAAGTGTGCCGGTGCAATCCTTCTTGCACTTGAAGTAGATGTCGAACTCCCGGATGGAATTCACAATCCTGAGGAAGAGCTTTCGGCTCATCCGATACCGGCGCTGAAATACTTTCTCGCCGTGCAGTGGAGCGTCGGCGTAGAGCAAGCAATAGCCCTCCAAACGATCCCTCTGCTTGCTCTTCTGGCGGCCCGACGCCGAGCCACCTCGCCGCGGCTTTGCATTGCTCGCGAACAGGCCGACCAGAGCGGCGAGGACCATGAGGTGCTCTTCGTCCTGGGCGTCGGCCTCGGCTTCCTCCTCCAGCAGCGCCGCGAACGCCTCCTCGTCGTCCGAGTCCATCGCCAAGCAGACAAACCGCCGAACACCTGGCGGGCGTGGTAGGCGCGCAGCCGCCGGTATCCCTGCCTGCGTGACCGGAGCGCCGGAAAGCTCGCCCAGGAGCGGGACGGAGGATGCCGCGGTGAACCCTCTCTTTCCGGCGGGGAAATGGCCTTCCTAGCGGCGGTGGGCAGGTGGGCGTCGCCAGGATCGGCACGGCGGCGGAAGGGGTAGTGCGCGCAGGGGGCGAATTTGGACATGGAAAATCGTTTTTCGCCTGACAGTGGTGGCCCATGCGCCGTTTTTCCTTCCGCCGGAGCCCCCAAGCGCCCCCAGTGCACTGGGTTCGGCATGGGATCACCGGGCCAAAAAATGGGCCGAACCGACGGAATTCGGCGTCCTGGGGGCCGACTGGGGGGGTTTTTTCGTCGCTGGCGTAAAAAATCTCGTCCTGGGGGGCTGTTGGGGGCGCGAGTGGATATGCTCTTATTGTCAAACTCCCGCATCCAAAACCAAGAAGGCTTATTGTCAGTAATTTGGTGAGTCAGCTAGCCATCACATAACAATCCATAATATTTTTTGTTGTGTGTACTCCAAAATAATGAATTCCAGAGAGAACATTATTCTACATGTCCAATAAATACATGTTTTACAAGTCATGTGTATACTTGTATAGTCATCCACTGGATGATAGTTATTGGCTAATTTGGGCATACCCAACCCCTCCTATATATGTACATCTTTGATTGCAATTTTTTCTTGGTAGCTTACCAAGCTAGCCGCTTGGTCTATATATGTACATCTGAGAAAGCAATTCTATCTTACACTGCATTAGCTGTGACAATATTTATTTTAAAGACACTCTACAAAGAATATCAACACTGAACGAACATTGGACCAATAAACAACCGTGCATTATGGTGATGTCGAAACTCAAAATCTTAGGTTCGTAGTAGCATTACTTGTATTCTTAAAGACATAATAAAGCTAGCCATCACAACGAATCAGATTGAAGCAATACACATGGAACAGCGCCTCTCGTTTTCAAACCTCGGGAAACAAACATGTGCAATTCAAAATCTCGAAACAGAAGATTGGGCTTTAAAATGCTAGTTATGTTAGCACCCACCAATGCTGAATACAGACAACAATATATAAAGCATGAAAAACTAGCTCCGCAAGCGTACAATGATGAACATCACAAATTCAAACTGTTCTGACGACAAAAATAGTCAGTCCCAACAACAGCAACACGGTATTCTGGGAGGAAGCTCCTCCCAGTTCCCCAATATAATCCCAAACAACATATCACGCACACAGAAAATGAACCCGAAACAAACGGGTGGGAGGAACCCAGGGATCGTGTCTACAAAAATCAGCAACTGAGATTACAACGAATTTCAACTAAAATCGAACAAATGGAATGAAAAATTAAGTTTACAGGACCAGAAACAGCACAAGGATGTCAGAGGCTATGAACAAAGGAACCTAATGAAACTGAGGGCTCGATCAGGGTAGGCGTAGGCCTTGTTAGAATGTACTGCTGCTTTCGCTGGCAGAGATCGAGCTGCTCTCTGACTTCACAACTGGATGCCCTTTGCTGATGTCCAAACCCTGGAGCCGCGCAAGATGGTCTTGTTGCATTATATCTGACAGCGTGTTTGGGTGGGATAGCATCTGATGGTTTGGTACGTTAGGATGAGGCGGGTGGAATGGGGGTGGAAACCGGGCGCCCCCCTGGTGCTGGGCTGTGTTTTGCTGGGACTGTGGGAAGAAGGACGAGTTGTATAGGACATGTTGCAATCCCATGCTATATGCATCACTGGAATTTGACATCTCACCCGTAGCCATCTTGAGCCTCTCCACTTCCTGCTTCAGTGCGTCATTCAGAGCTGCACAATATACCAGGTTTTGTTACAACATACTGCATAGGCATGTATTCTAACAAATGCAAACTGCAGGCACCACTTTCTTCTACATTGGTCCAATATAAATCACTGTGTACCACATATCGTAACTTGTAAATAATTCCAGCACTTCGAATAAGATTCAAAATATGCGGTAATTTGACAAAACCAAGTTCAACCCTGCTCCGCGTGCCATGCCAAGAGAGAAAAGGATAAATCACAGGCATAATATTGCAAAAAGCAAAAGGCATCGAATGACAAAGATAATATCAAATTTAGTGACTGAAGCAATGGAAAAACTAGAAGCCTAGATTGACTTATAGCATGAAACAGAGTGAGCAAGCCAGGAAACAATGATGGCTTGGGATGACATATCACTTCAAAATGATTGCCAGTTCTATAATTAGTTATGTTACTGATAAGTATTAAACTGCAAACTGCACAATCATTATTTTCTAAAATGCTTACCATCACGCAGTTGAGCCTGCTGCTCCATGGCCTGCAACCTTATCTTGAGCTCTGCATTTTCTGAAGAAAGCCCAGTTGTATCTCTCTGCAAGGGAATAAAACACAATGTTTAACGGGCATCAAGTAATTCAACTCAGCAGCACAGCAACCTAGAAACATGATGCGCCTTCAATAGTCAACAGCATAAAATATACCAACCGCTAGAACGATAGTTAACACAATTATTTATTCTCGCATGCAGAGAATCAGGATTAACTCTCCAAATGTACACACAACCATATACAACAATCCAATGGATGTTTAGATTGATCACAACATACGCAATAGCCCTAGTCCATACATCCAAAGAAGCCAGATGCAATTTGCAACGAGCTGTGATCTGGTAGCTGCTGATAAAGCTAGCTTGCTTGAAGGAAATATGTTATATTGCCGTTACAGTGTTCTCACTACAATAAACTAGATGAACTTACTGGGCCTGATACCCATGATACAACAGACAAATGGAAGATGGGAAATGATACCTGAAATAGCGTGAGCTGAGCTGAGAGAGTGGTCGCTTCAGTCTGAAGAGTTTGAACCTTCCGCTCAAGTTCTGTCATATAACGAGCCTTCCTTTCTTTTGATCTAGCCGCAGATTGCCTGTTTGCTAGAACTCTGCATGGTTACAAACTCAGAGAGTTAACACAAGGTTACAAATGTTTTGAATTTTGTAGAAGAAAAACGTCTTGCATGTTAAAGATTTGGGGGCATAGCACAACTCATGCAACATAATTAGACAATGCCTTAAGCTGTATAGTTAGAAATTACTACTAGTAGTTATGTATGTGCAACACCCGATCCAAAATTTAAAATTTTCTGATTTTAATTAGCACTGGTGGTGAGACGCCAGTGGTGGCACAGTTCACGGCTTACAGGGTTGTGGTTTTTGGGATCAATTCGACTGATTTGAGAACATTCCAAATTACGATGTTTGTTGCGGGGATAAGGTGTTTGTTTTGGCATGCTAATTACGGTGATTTGTATTTTTGGAATGCTAATTATGGTAGTTTATTTTTTGGAATGCTAATTACAGTGCTTTGACTGGAGATTTGATTGAGATTTAAGGTGCTTTAATTGGTACAATGTCATTGGAGCAATGTAGGTCATTGGATCTAAGATAACGAAGGGCTGATATTCAATGTTTCTGCCACAACTCGCTTGTTTAATTGTAGTGGAGATAGAGATGGAGATGGAGATGTAGTGGAGATATTAAATGTAAAACCAGCGGAAGTACTGTTAAAGATTATGGGTGCATTTTGATGCTGCCCACGCACGCCTTACCAAATCGCGGGCAGCCAAAATATTGGCGGACCTTTTAGCCGCCGCCAACTCGCCAATGAGTTGGCGTAAAAATGAGCCGGTGAAGTTGCATCTGCCCGGGCGAGCCAAAACATTGGTGCGCAACCAAACAGCTGCCCACTCTGGTCAACGACCAATTTTTTGGTTCGGCTGCCGTTGGCTCCGACCCAAACACACCGTATCACTGATAACGTCTCCACCATATTGAAGAGACTAAATGCTGCATCACATGCTTAGAAGGATGTGTGATTTTTAGAAATGAAGACCCCAACTGTTTACAGCTACCAAATTGGTTTTAATCAATGTGATGTCATTTTCTCAAATTTGATTGACTGTTATTGACTTGAACTATTCCAACAGAGAAATGTAGGTGAGAAAGGGGAAAAATGGCATGCATTAGCTATCATTGGTCTCCTACTTGCTTTCACTATCAACTCACACAAACACATACAATTGGTTACAATAAGTTTGCATGGGTCACTAGTCTTTAATTTTCTTTTGACTAAAGGATTAGCATTTGTCCAATACCTTTCCAAGCATCGCAACTAAGTACTCCCTCCGTCCCTAAGTGTCTTGACCTTGGTACAAATTTGTACTAGAGCTAATACAAAGTTGAGACACTTATTTTGAGACGGAGGGAGTACTCAATAACAATCCAGTCCTCCAAACCAATTCACATATCAGCACACTGCAAGACTTGCAGGTAAAGAATTAAGCGAATTACAGAGCTACCCCTTTATTACTACTGAAGATGTTCATTAACCCGCCAACTGCCCAGCATGCGCCATCACACAGAAACAAGCAGTTATCCAAAATCCTACCAACCAAACGCTAAAGAACCACCACTTTAACTTCCCACCCGCCAACCAACCATCCAACACAATGCGCAAAGAAACAAACAGTACGCTACGCACAAAGAAACAAATTAAGTCGCAAATGCGTATATTTTCCCTAAGCTCGAGGCATTTTCCCCTTAAAAACATGATAATTGTCCTTGAATGCCTGACGCAATCGCCCGCCACCTCGGAGGAACGAAAGAATTGATCTGTAGTATCGAGCAATATCCGTACCAACTAGACAGTAGCGCAAGTATGCAACATTGAGCATCAGAGTGTGGGGGAGATCGGCACCTTTTGGCGCGCTTGGGGTCAATGGCTGCGAGCTCGGCGAGCTGCTCGGGGGACATGGCCTTCTTGGCCTCCAGGACATCGGCCAGCGCTTGGGCGGCAGCGGCGTCCCTCCGAGCAGCGCTGCCGGCAGCGGAGAAGAGGCCGGAGCCGTCGACGGAGCTGCTGTAGCGGTGCTTGGGGCGCGGCGGGGAGGAGGTCTCGGCGGCGCGGTCGCGGTCGCGGTCTGAGCCCGCGGCGGAGCCGGAGGAGATCTTCTCGATGTCCATGAATGTGGAGAAGAGGTCGTCCTCGGAGCCGATCTCGTCGAAGCCCGCGGAGCCGTCTCCGTCGGCGCCGCCGCCGATGTCGAGGTCGTCCGGGAGGCGGAAGGCGACCTCAGATCTGGCGCGGCGGTGGTGCGCCCCGCGCATGGCCGTGGCCGCCGCCGCCATCGACGGGGAAGGCGGCGGGAAGGGCCGGCCCGGCGGATCGGCGGGTTTGGGCTGCTGCATTGGGCACTCGAGTGGCCGGGCAGGGCCAGGGATTGGGGGAGGAGCTGTAGATAGGGCGCGCAGGCGGCGGCGGCTGCTGCTGCTGCGCCTGTGTGTTTTCCTGTAGCTTTCGGGTTTTTAAGAGGTGGGGCTGGAGTGGGATCTGGGACTGTGGAATGAGACTGGGAAGAGGAGGAGGATGGATGGGCATGCATGTGCATGTGAGCGGAGCGGAGCGCTCACGGGGAGGGACGACCGGACGCGCCACCAGCGAGCGCGGAGCGTCACCTCCTTCTCCTTGTTCTCTACTACTAGGGGCGGGTCGGGTTGCAATTGCATGCTAATGGAGCCGGGATCGGCACGTGCGCATGCTTGTGCGTGTCTATCGGCGAAGCCACACAGGGCCGACCGGTGGATCTCGCCCGCGACCTTCGCCGGTCTGCCTATGGACAGCTGTGGACTTCCAACCAAGGGGCTGTTTGGGCATTAAAGACCCTAAATGGTCCGGCCACATTCGTTTGGGGTAAACAAAGAGAAAACACGGCCCAACGCTTAGGTGCAATTGAAAAAAACGTTCGATTTCGTCTGCTTTTAACCCATTCTCAAACCAACTTTAGGCCGCGTTTGCGTCCAAACGAACACGCGTGGCCGGACGGGACGCGCCCTTGGCCCGCCCGTCGGGGACACAACCCACTTTTCTCTTCCATTGTCCTCCCTCCGCCCCCCGCCATCGCCGATGCCACCCCGTCTGTTCCACCATTTTCCCGGCCGCGTCGCCTTCTAGCTACGGGCGCCTGCGCCGCCCATCGGCCCCAACAACTTCCGGCAGGCGCTGCATAGCCGCAGGGTGCCCACCCGCGAACACTAACCTTGCCTACCTGCGAGGGGAGCATGACGTGCTCGTTCCGGCCACGTCTCCACCACGACCGCAAGGTGTTCGACACTTTGCTCACAAGGTACCATGGATAGTAGGGATGAATATTTCTTTCACAACTTCATTTGTTCATCGGATGATTCGTCCTCGGATGACGAAGAGCTTGTGGTGGCTGTATTGGTCGTCCATGACCATGTTGGTAGGCAGCGACCTCGGTTCAGGGGATCAATCCCAGGGCATGCTCCGGCCTTGAACTACAATAGGGAGAGCGGTCACGCCCTACTCTATGCCGATTACTTTGAGAATACCGCACTCTTCAAACCACATCAATTTCACCGCCGCTTCCGAATGAGGAGACATGAGTTCAATCGTATTCGGGAGGGAGTGGTAGGATATGACCCATACTTTGAGTGCAAAGAGGATGCTGTTAGGGCATATGTCTCTCTCAGTGGTTTTGGTGATTGATGACAATGTTTTTACGGATTAATCGTGTGCATTGAGCATTTCAGATATTCTATCATATGGCACAAGACGATTCGAGCCCCTCGGAGTTGTAGAGTGAAGACGGTTATTTTTCCTGCGTTTCTTTTTTGGTGGACTTGAGTCGTAGGAAAACCGTACTATCAAGAGGGGGTCTGCATCAGAAAGGGTTGGGTTAAATAATCACGTACACGTCTTCATTTGCACCCACTTCCATTCCCGCAACTTTAGAGTTCATCCTCTGTTCTTCAGTTGACCTGTCCTGAGGCAGCGGTAGTACCACTCTGGACAACGGTAGTACCGCTTGTGTGGTACTGCCGTCGTTCCAATGCCGCGGCTACACCGTTTAATTGATGCGTTCTGATGCTCCTACGCGCCCAGCGGAAGTAGAGCGGTAGTAACGCTTGCGGTACTTCCGTCCCTACTACGGCCCCACCACCGCTGGTCTCGTTGTAGCTTCGGAACCTAAGCGGAAGTGGCGCGGTAGTAGAGCGGTAGTACCGCTTGTGTGCGGCACTACCTCCCTTTCACTACCACTGCCACTACCGCTTATTCAAAGCATTCTGGACTGGTCTACCTCGGCATGGCTGTAGGACGGCAGTACCACTACGGTTGTACTCCCCTACTACCGCTCGTTCCTATCCAATGCACCCTAAGCGGCAGTGTCGCTAGGGTGAGCGGTAGTACCGCTCCGGCGGCACTACCATCTCGGAGCACCATGCCCATGCATTTGGATTGCGAACTACCGCCCGAGCGGTAGTGCCGCTCGTATGAGCGGTAGTACCGCTTGTGTGCGGGCTGAGTGCAAGAAAACGATTGGATTTCTTCCCACTATAAATAGGGGGTCTTCTTCCCCAAGAAGACCTACGTCTTTCTTCCCCAACTCCATTGTTGCTCAAAGCTCCATTTTCGCCCGATCTCTGTCCCTAGCCAACCAATCTTGTTAATTTTCTAGGGTTTGGTTGAGAGGGCCCCGATCTACACTTTCACCAAGAGATATTCGATTCCCCTCCCCCACTAATCCCTTGCGGATCTTATTACTCTTGGGTGTTTGAGCACCCCACCTCAGAGTCACAATCCATTGTGGTGAAGCTTCGTGGTGGTGCTGGGAGCCTCCAATTAAGTTGTGGAGATTGCCCCAATCTTGTTTGTAAAGGTTCGGTTGCCGCCTTCAAGGGCACTACTAGTGGAATCATGGCACCTTGCATTGTGTGAGGGCGTGAGGAGAATATGGTGGCCCTAATGGCTTCTTGGGGAGCATTGTGCCTCCACACCACTCCAATGGAGACGTACTTCCCCCTCAAGAGAAGGAACTTCGGTAACACATCCTCGTCTTCACCAACTTCACTTGTGGTTATCTCTTACATTTACTTTGTGCAAGCTTGTATTGTGCCATATCATTTGCTTGCTTGCTTGTGTTCTTGTTGTTAATATCTTATAGGTTGTTCACTGCTACGTGTGAGCTGCGTTGGGATTTCCTCGAAGAGGAGAGAATGAAGCAGTACAGTAGAGATAAGTATTTCCCTCAGTTAAGAACCAAGGTTATCAATCCAGTAGGAGAACCACACAGAACCTCGTTAGCAGCACCTGCACACACAAAAGCAAATACTTGCACCCAACGCAAACAAGGGGGTTGCCGATCCCCTCTGCGGTTATTTGTAAGGATCAAATCTCGTACTGGTAGGCAAATAGATAAATTGCAAAATAAAATAACGGTAATAAAATTGCAGCAAGGTATTTTTGGATTTTATATATGATAAAGGTAGACCCAGGGGCTATAGTTTTCACTAGAGGCTTCTCTCTCAAGCATATAACATACGGTGGGTGAACAAATTATTGTTGGGCAATTGATAGAAAAGCGCATAGTTATGACGATATTCAAGGCAATGATCATGTATATAGGCATCACGTCCGAGACAAGTAGACCGACTCCTGCCTGCATCTACTACTATTACTCCACCCATCAACCACTATCCAGCATGCATCTAGGGTATTAAGTTAATAAAAACAGAGTAACGCCTTAAGCAAGATGACATGATGTAGACAAAGTAAACCCAATCAATGTGAATAAACCCCATCTTTTTATCCTTAATGGCAACAATACAAATACGTTTCATGTCCCTTTTGTCAATGAGATTGAGCACCGCAAGATTGAACCCATCACAAAGCACCTCTCCCATTGCAAGAAAAATCAATCGTTGGCCAAACTAAACGGATAGATCGGAGAGAAATACAATGATATAATAATCATGCATAAAAGAATTCAGAGAAGTCTCGGTTAATATTCATGAATAATCTGATCATAAACCCACAATTCATCAGATCCCAACAAACACACCACAAAAGAAGATTACATCGAATAGAATTCCAAGAACATCGAGGAGGACATTGTATTGAGGATCAAAGAGAGAGAAGAAGGCATCTAGCTACTAGCTATGGACCCGTAGGTCTGTGGTAAACTACTCACGCATCATCGGAAGGGCAGCAAGGATGATGTAGAAGCCCTCCGTGATTGATTCCCCCTCCGGCAGAGTGCCGGAAAAGGCCTCCACATGGGATCGCGGAAGAACAGAAACTTGCGGCGGCGGAAAAAGTGTTTCGGGTGGCTCTCTAATGTATAGGGAATATTTGGGAATTTATAGAGGTGGAATTAGGTCAGGAAGTGCCATGAGGGGCCCACAAGCCTGGGGACGCCCCCTGGGGCACGCCCTCTGAGCTTGTCGCTTCCTCGTGACTCCTCAGGTCTTCTCTCGAACCTTCGTGGGTCCCTTCTGGTCCAGAAAAAATTAATGCGAAGTTTTTTCTCTGTTTGGACTCTGTTTGATATTGATTTTCTGAAAAGCCAAAAACAAGCAAAACACAACAAATGGCATTGGTCACTAGGTTAATAGGTTAGTCCCAAAAAATAATATAAAATTGCATATAAAACATCCAAGATTAATACTATAATAGCATGGAACAATCAAAGTTTATAGATATGTTGGAGACGTATTGATACGTCTCCAACGTATCTATAATTTTTTATTGTTCCATGCTGTTATATTATCATTCTTGGATGTTTTATATTCATTTTATAGCAACTTTGTATCGTTTTTTGGGACTAACCTATTGACATAGTTCCCAGTGCCAGCTCCTGTTTTTTGCTTGTTTTTTACTTCGCAGAATATCCATATCAAACGAAGTCCAAACACAGCGAAACTTTTTGAAGATTTTTTCTGCCCAGAAGACAACTTGGGAGCCAAGGAAGTGCACGAGGGGAGGCCCGTGGGGCCCACAAGACACCAGGGCGTGCCAGAGGCCCCTGGCACGCCCAGGTGGGTAGTGGGGCCCACGAGAGTCCTTTCGACCGCCTCTCAGCTCTATAAATACCAAAATATTCCAGAAACCCTAGGGGAGTCGACGAAACACGAGATCCAATCTAGAGCCCTATTCCGGCACGTTGCCGGAGGGGAACACGATCACAGAGGGGTTCATCATCCTCATTGGTGCTCCTTCTCTGTAGGCAGTAGCTAGATGGCTTCTTCTCTCTTTTTGATTCTCAATACAATGTTCTCCTCGATGTTCTTGGAGATCTATTTGATTGTAACACCCCAAAAATCGGGTTATCGATTTTTGTGCTGTTATTCCTTCCTAGCTTTTCACTCCCGAATTTTTGCTCTGGAATCTGGTGAGTGACCAGGTGAATCCAGACAATCCTCAACCTCTCAGTGCCTTTCCCATACTCTTATGCCAGATAAGTTCCCGTCAGTAAACCCCGAACCCCATTTAAACCCTAGTTCCAAAATATCGGAACTAGAAATCCTGCCTTTGCGTTTACAAAGGAGCTATCATTTTTCTTGCTCAGTTGATCCTCCCAAAATTTCCAGAGATCATCCTTCACTCATAAACCCTAGATGTGCAAAAATATTGCCAAGTCATATGCAATATTTCTCATCTAGAATTAATTCCTTTTTCTGCCTTTCCGAGGAATTAAATCCAGAAAAATATCTATCCATCTCCAAAGTTCATGAAAACTTGTGGAGATATTCTTTATGATCATATTGAGCTCCCATAAAAATATTGGCCATAATTAAATAAGAGAAAATGCATTTTCCTATTTTAAGCCAATATTTCAATTTGGAGCCTTTCCAAAGGAACTACCATTTTGATAGTTAGGAAAAACCCCCAAATAATTTATGGAGCTTGTCCTATTCCTATCTTCACCATTTCCATCAAGATCACAAGTTCCACCAATTAAATTTTGAGCACAACATTCATTTGCAAATTCTGTCCAGATTTTCAGGTTGCAAAGGAAGTGCTTGATTCCTTGATCTCCTTGGGCTAAATTTTGCAGGGAGATTCATTATGATATATTACACCTGGATACCAAAAATCAGCTCATTCCATCTAGCCAATATTCCTCAGTAAATTATCTAAGTTTCTGTCCAGATTGCATCTCTGTGAAGGAAGTACCCCCATAGATGATCAATATGAGCTGAAACTTTTCCATCTATCTCCTATGATCATATCATTGTTGTCCACCAAAATTCATCCAAATCCATTCATCCATTTGACCCCAGCATCCTCATCTTCATTTCTGGTCAGTGGCAACGTTACAAAGGAGGTACCATCTAGAGTGGTCCATTTGAGCTGAGATTTTGCCGAGATTATCACCTTAGTTAGTGCTCAACCCCCGAGCCAAAGATCTTGCCAATAGGTGCACTGTGGTGGCCACACCACATGACAAACACCTTGCTGCCATTTCCTATTTGACCATCGTTCGGTCACACCAGAGCTCCCTGTTCCTGATTGAGGGGTCAACTCAGCTCAAGGAAGTTTGGAGAGCACGGCAGACATAGTTTGGTTTCTTGTAGCGCGTGGTACTGCCGTGGCCACGTGGTGACCACGGGCAGAACGCGCCAAGCGTGTGCCCTGTGCACCAAAGCTATCGGGAGCCTTCTCTGGTACGCCGTGGCTCGTCTGGGAGCGTCGGCAAGCTCCCCACCGCGTGCGTGAGTCTTCTAGAGCCCTCTCCCCCTCGTCCCGTAGCCCGTAGACGCCTCTGCCGACCTCGGTTCGCCGTGGAGCGTCGCCACCTCGCCGTGCGTCTTGGTGCTTCGACCACCGTCGCGAGACCTCCTTCCCGAGCCTATTTAAGCAAGCTCCGAGTTCCTCCTTGGTCACCAGTAGCCCCAACCCCTCTCCTCGAGCCCGGAGCTCCTCTCCTCGCCATGGCCGTGGTTCTGCCGCCACTCCCCTCGAGCCAATACGGCGCCTCGTCCCCTCCCCTCCTCCCCATTCCTCGCCCCGGCATCCCCTAGTGCCTGTGAAGCCGCCGCCGTCTTCAGTTACTCTGGGGGAGTGTTGCCGGAGCAGCCCCGAAGACCTGAGCCGCCGCGGCCTCCTTCTCCATTTTGGTGGCCACCTCCTCTCTGAGCTCTCCCGAGCTCCCCTGCGGCCACCCACGGGTGCAGGACGGCGCCACGAGGCCGCCTGGTCCATTGGCGGGAGCAACCGAACAGTAGGGCGCCGGCGGCGAGTGCTGCCCAATCCGCCGCAGTGCTCCTCTGTTTTGGTCGAGACAAAGGACGACCCGAAAGAGAGAAGGGAGAGGAGATAAGGCGGGCCCCGCTAGAAAGTCAACCCGGGCCCGCGCGTCAGTTTAAGTGAAGGCGCATTTCATAAAAGGCATTTTTGCTTTGCCGAAGACGTATTTCCGAAAAGGCGCTTTCACTTTCTCAGCCGCCAGCCGAACCTATTATTTTGTGAACGTTCGCTGGTTAAGAGCTAAAGTGGACAGTTTTTGTCCGTTTCTGCGCTTAACGAATGAACGGCCGTTTCTCTGCGACCGTAACTCCGATTGAGGTAAAACCAACGCCCACGTCTTCAGATCGACGAGCCCGTTCCGATGGCATCATTTTCATAATGTTTTCACACTGTGAAAATGACCATTTTGCCCTTGCCCTTCGATCAGCTCCTCCGAGAGGAAAACTTTCCCGGCAGATCTTCCCGGAGTTTTATCGCATTTTCACCCGGTGTATTCCTTCACCCTCAGGCAAGCCAACCTCTTACTATGAGCTCCGGACTTGCGTGATGACTTTGCTTGCACCCTATGTGTTCATCGTAGTACATCTGAATCCCCTGCTAGTCTGCAATTGCATGCACCTGTGTCATGTCATCTGTTTTAGATGTTAGTAGTACTTTTCATCTAATATCATGACTTGTTTTCATGCCATGTCCTGCCATGCTCGTAACAATATTTTGTATACCGTTATCATGTGAGTGCCAGGATTTGATTTCTTGCCATGTTTGTCAACATTGTAATGATTCTGCTATGCTGACGTTAAGTGGCTGTTCACACTTATAATTGTTGACGCAATGGTGGGATGGTGGAGGTGTGGAATTAATTACATTGATAAATTTAGTGGGTTGATCAAGAGTCACCTGTCCAGGCTTATCCGTGCAACCACATTTGCCGGTATGGGACGACCTTGACTTGGTCTGATCGCGTGCTCTTTCACCGGTACATCCAAAGAGGGAGGGTTATGAGCGCGCTGCCCTTGCCTGGTAGGCGGCGATAACCCTGTGAGCCCAGTTGAGTTGTTTGGGTACCCGTCCCCATTTGGGACAGTTTTGATTGGCCACGACGGTGGCAGGTGTCAGAAGTGACACAGGGGCCACCCAGGGCAGGACTCCGGGGGAGGATGATTGCCGGTGGTACGATGAAAGGGTCACGGGTCAGACAGGTTACGTTGGAGCAATGCTGGTCCACCCGAATGGGATCACGAGGTCAGTGCTCCATAGTGTGGGTAAAGTGCGCAACCTCTGCAGAGTGTAAAATCTATTCAAATAGCCGCGCCCATGGTATTGGACAGCCCGTCCAGACCTCGTTAGGTGATCAACCGTAATAATGATAATGATGGTGAAAGAACCTGTCTTGCATAGACATCAGATGTTGTCAGGAGTATGGTATGATAGCCATGGGATGGCTATGGAAGAGATGGTCAGATGACCGAGAGACTTGGATTTGGATCAGGTTCAGAATGGATCATGAGATTATTCGGAATATGGATTATTTACTTGATACATGCTTTACTTTACTGTACTTTACTTCAGTAGTTATTTTGCTAGATAACCCCGTTATGTCGTGATGATCAATGCTGCTAGATGTTTAATCATGCCAGGTAATCTTACTACAACATGATAACTAGTAATGCTAGAAGGGTATGCTATGCCATGTTGATTCACGCTTTCTTGTTAATTCCATGTCATGTTCAGAATAAATTCTTGCATAGCATAGGGCTTGCTTTGTTATCTGCTCGTTTGGATGCTATGTATTTGGTTGTCTTGCGAGTACATTCAAAGTACTCACCTGGCCTTGCACGTGGCCAGTTGCAGGAGAAGATTCCGTCGTGCTAGATCGTAACCCAGCCAGTCCTGTGAGTTGTGGAGCCCAGCCAGAGACGTTGTTGCCGCTGAACCAAGACCTTCGCTGCCATCTTAGTTAGCCTTGGAGCTATGTAATATTGTTGTAAGCAACAGTATTGTAATACTCCATTTCATATAATAAAGCCATTTTTGTGCCTGGAATTGCTGTATCATGTCTTTGACATGCGTCAGGTCTTATCCTGGGGCTGGCGTGCGTCGACCCTCTATCGGGGTGCCACAAGACTTGGTATCAGAGCCAGGCTGGCTATAGGTTACCCTAGCACCAAACCACCCCTATCTTTTACCCGGTAGTGAGCCCAATAGATTTGACCCATCCCTGGCATCCGACATGGCCACTGTTGATCAACAGGCGGCGCAGTCAGAATGGACGTGTCCCTGCTCAGCTACCCATCCACCCAGCCACCCTGGATTAGACTGCGACCCTACTCAGTTGTCGGTCGTGCCGGCGTATCTTCTACTCGGCATGAGAAGGATCCAAGCCATGCTGGGGTGCTCCAGCTTGACTGCCTATTTAACCCCGTCCACCTACGAGTCGCAACTCTCTCCATTCAGCAAGCCAGATCCCCGCAGGAGAACCCAGGCCAGTATCCGCAAACCAGCAGCCATGGCTAGTTCCTCCAAAATGCACAAGTTCCATAGCCAAACCATGGCCAAAGGTTATGACGGATTTCCGCCTATCCTTTCCAATATGCTCACCCAAGCCCTTAGCTGTAATACTACCCCAGTGTATTTGGTGTTCCAATCGGAACCCGTCCCTCACCTTTGCCGATATGAGGTGAAGGTGCTTCTCCGCCCAAGTCCAGCAAAGGATGGGAAGCCCTTGGTTTTTAAGGGCAAACCCATGCCCACCTCTGCTTTGGCTGTACAGACAGCTGCTGCGGAAGCCATCACCCGTCTTCGCTTCCAGTTTCCGCAAGTAGCGGAGATGAGGGAGTTCCGCTATTTTCCCTCTTCGTCCAATACAGGTTGCGAGTTCTTCAGCGCAGTTGGTGAAGCCGACCCGGCAGTAGCTCGCCTGGTTCAGATCATTGATGCCCAGGGACTACTAATTGCCGGCATTATTCGAGAGTTCCAATCCATTGACCGTGACACCACCCGGGTTGTTACGGAAGCATACCGTGATGCCCGTCAAGCTGCATCCCAGACCACTCTTCCCCTGCTGCCAAACCCAGTGCCACCTTCTCAACTAGTGCCACCCTCATAGCCAGTGCTACCCTCGCAGCCCGTGAATCCATGGCTACCCGGCATCATCCACCCGAATTCCATTCGAGGAGCTAGCCGGCGTCTTTGTCGTCGGGATGTGTTCTGTCAGGTCCCAGCCGCAGCTCCAGCAGCTGTGCCCCAACCTATAGTGGTGTCTGACGATGAAGATAGAAATTGGCTCAGCTTGCGTCCCCCAGGAGAGCCGCAGCAAGAGTAGGCCCATTTGTGGCTCTGGCAGTGAGTGTAGCCAGTTGAGGCCGCGAGTGTGCGAAGACTGTTTCTTCGTCCTCATCTAGGATTAGGATCCTGTAATTCGGAGTGAGTTGTTGCTATTAGTTGTCTAGTAAGGTTGTGCGTTGTTGTGTGCTTGTAATGCTTGTACTGCTTGTGCCTGTGTGCTGTTATAATATTATGTATGTTGCCTCTGTGTGTTTCGTTCATCTGCCTCTCTGTTAAGCAAAAATGTTTAACAGAGCTAGCAGTGGATTTTTTTAACAAGATTTTAGTCAGTAGAGCACTTACACCTAATAATATTGGACTCGCCCAGAGTCCCTAATAAAATGTGAGCTGGTGTAGGTGTATGTATATCAGGAGTACATACACCCACTAGCATTAAAACACCTTAGTGTAATCTCCTCGATATGTTTCTTTCCTCTGTCTGTATTTTGCTACGATGTGCATTCCACATGTGCTTGCATATTAGCCTGAATTGATTGCATGTGTATCATGTGAGCAATGTCTACACGCCAAGTTCTTTCTCCTGAGTACAGCCGCCGCAGTACTCGGGTAGAATGCAAAGCCACCCATCCATACCCATCTATGCATACTCCATTTGCCAGTTTTCCCGAACCCAGCGTTCTGGAAAAACCAGCTCTACTCAGTGATTTCTTTTCCCGGTTCCAAAATCTTTTCCCAAACCCAGCTGCAATCTCGGAGAAATTCTGAGAAATTTTATTACAGCACAAACCGTTACAACTCTTCCAGTCTAAGATCTAAACCCCGATTCTACCTCAACCCCCCTCCCACTCGTTGTGGATGTGATTCAGCGAGGAGCAACCAGCAGTGTGGCTTCCACACTGGTAGAGCTCTGCTAGCCACACCGCACTAACCACAGACCTAGCGGCGCCTCTGGCATCGTCTTGTGTGATGCTGACCGGCCACCCCCTTCGCCCAGCCGCAGCCCACGCTTATTCCGCCGGCCTAAGACGGCGTAGATGATCACCAGCCACTGCTCGGTTAGCGGCATCCCGACGATCATCGAGGATCATCACACACAGCAGCAGCGAGGAGCCAACCAATGCCGCCAGCAGACCCACCAGGAGGATGAAGATCAGCTCCGAACCCACGTCCGCTATTAACGCCTCGCCTCGCGCCCCTGCTACCAGAAGGAATAGGAGAAGAGGAAGAAGAGGTGAGGTAGGATGCGAGGTGGAAGAAAGAAGAAACTGCCATCATTTTTATAGCCCAAGTCCGGTGTACGGTGAGCAAGGTCCAGGAACCGCGCGTCGCTCGATCACCGGCGTCCAGGAGGCGAATCCGCGAGCAGTGCCGACCGGCGCTGGCCCGCGATGGGAGTGCTCTCTGCGTTGGTCCCGTGCACGCCGCGCACTATCGCTGTAGGGAGCTTTATGCCCCAGGAGCTAGGTGTGCGCAGTGCCTAGCCGCACTCAGGACAGCGCGGGAGCGAGAGAGAGACGTTGGCTGGAGAAAGAAGAAGCTGCTAGTGGGCCCTAGGCCCACCTGCCAGCGAGAGAGGCCACTGTTCACTGTGGTGTCCCGAGCATTTTTGGAAGAAGGAAATTTTGCTTTTTCTAAAAATAACAGGGCTACCCAGCGGCCCCTACCGTGGAGTAAATCCCGCGATATCCGTATCTCGATCTGGGGGTACCAATTTTCGGTACTTTTAACTCGGTTGTTTTCAACCATAGGGTTAAAATTCAACTCAGAGGTTTTTCCCGGAGGCGTAATTTTTGTTGTGAGCTAACCCAAGGAATCTCGAGGACGAGATTCTCTTAAGGGGGGAAGGTTTGTAACACCCCAAAAATCGGGTTATCGATTTTTGTGCTGTTATTCCTTCCTAGCTTTTCACTCCCGAATTTTTGCTCTGGAATCTGGTGAGTGACCAGGTGAATCCAGACAATCCTCAACCTCTCAGTGCCTTTCCCATACTCTTATGCCAGACAAGTTCCCGTCAGTAAACCCCGAACCCCATTTAAACCCTAGTTCCAAAATATCGGAACTAGAAATCCTGCCTTTGCGTTTACAAAGGAGCTATCATTTTTCTTGTTCAGTTGATCCTCCCAAAATTTCCAGAGATCGTCCTTCACTCATAAACCCTAGATGTGAAAAAATATTGCCAAGTCATATGCAATATTTCTCATCTAGAATTAATTCCTTTTTCTGCCTTTCCGAGGAATTAAATCCAGAAAAATATCTATCCATCTCCAAAGTTCATGAAAACTTGTGGAGATATTCTTTATGATCATATTGAGCTCCCATAAAAATATTGGCCATAATTAAATAAGGAAAATTGCATTTTTCCTATTTTAAGCCAATATTTCAATTTGGGGCCTTTCCAAAGGAACTACCATTTTGGTAGTTAGGAAAAACCCCAAATAATTTATGGAGCTTGTCCTATTCCTATCTTCACCATTTCCATCAAGATCACAAGTTCCACCAATTAAATTTTGAGCACAATATTCATTTGCAAATTCTGTCCAGATTTTCACGTTGCGAAGGAAGTGCTTGATTCCTTGATCTCCTTGGGCTAAATTTTGCAGGGTGATTCATTATGATATATTACCCCTGGATACCAAAAATCAGCTCATTCCATCTAGCCAATATTCCTCAGTAAATTATCTAAGTTTCTGTCCAGATTGCATCTCTGTGAAGGAAGTACCCCCATAGATGATTAATATGAGCTGAAACTTTTCCATCTATCTCCTATGATCATATCATTGTTGTCCACCAAAATTCATCCAAATCCATTCATCCATTTGACCCCAGCATCCTCATCTTCATTTTTGGTCAGTGGGCAAGGTTACAAAGGAGGTACCATCTAGAGTGGTCCATTTGACCTGAGATTTTGCCGAGATTATCACCTTAGTTAGTGCTCAACCCCAGCCAAAGATCTTGCCAATAGGTGCACTGTGGTGGCCACACCACATGACAAACACCTTGCTGCCATTTCCTATTTGACCATCGTTCGATCACACCAGAGCTCCCTGTTCCTGATTGAGGGGTCAACTCAGCTCAAGGAAGTTTGGAGAGCACGGCAGACATAGTTTGGTTTCTTATAGCGCGTGGTACTGCCGTGGCCACGTGGTGACCACGGGCAGAACGCGCCAAGCGCGTGCCCTGTGCACCAAAGCTCTCGGGAGCCTTCTCTGGTACGCCGCGGCTCGTATGGGAGCGTTGGTGAGCTCCCCACCGCGTGCGTGAGTCTTCTAGAGCCCTCTCCCCCTCGTCCCGTAGCTCGTAGACGCCTCTGCCGACCTCGGTTCGCCGTGGAGCGTCGCCACCTCGCCGTCCGTCTTGGTGCTTCGGCCACCGTCGCGAGACCTCCTTCCCGAGCCTATTTAAGCGAGCTCCGAGTTCCTCCTTGGTCACCAGCAGCCCCAACCCCTCTCCTCGAGCCTGGAGCTCCTCTCCTCGCCATGGCCGTGGTTCTGCCGCCGCTCCCCTCGAGCCAATCCGGCGCCTCGGCCCCTCCCCTCCTCCCCATTCCTCTCCCCGGCATCCCCTAGTGCCTGCCGAAGCCGCCGCCGTCTTCAGTTACTCCGGGGGAGTGCTGCTGGAGCAGCCCCGAAGACCTGAGCCACCGCGGCCTCCTTCTCCGTTTCGGTGGCCACCTCCTCTCTGAGCTCTCCCGAGCTCCCCTGCGGCCACCCACGGGTGCAGGACGGCGCCACGAGGCCGCCTGGTCCATCGGCGGGAGCAGCCGAACAGTAGGGCACCGGCGGCGAGTGCTGCCCGATCCGCCGTGGTGCTCCTCTATTTCGGTCGAGACAGAGGACGACCCGAAAGAGAGAAGGGAGAGGAGATAAGGCGGGCCCCGCTAGAAAGTCAACCCGGGCCCATGCGTCAGTTTAAGTGAAGGCGCATTTCATAAAAGGCGTTTTTGGTTTGCCGAAGACGTATTTCCGAAAAGGCGCTTTCACTTTCTCAGCCGCCGGCCGAACCTGTTATTTTGTGAACGTTCGCTGGTTAAGAGCTAAAGTGGACAGTTTTTGTCCGTTTCTGCGCTTAACGAACGAACGGCCGTTTCTCTGCGACCGTAACTCCGATTGATGTAAAACCAACGCCCACGTCTTCAGATCGACGAGCCCGTTCCGATGGCATCATTTTCATAATGTTTTCACACTATGAAAATGACCATTTTGCCCTTACCCTTCGATCAGCTCCTCCGAGAGGAAAACTTTCCCGGCAGATCTTCCCGGAGTTTTATCGCATTTTCACCCGGTGTATTCCTTCACCCTCAGGCAAGCCAACCTCTTACTATGAGCTCCGAACTTGCGTGATGACTTTGCTTGCACCCTATGTGTTCATCGTAGTACATCTGAATCCCCTGCTAGTCTGCAATTGCATGCACCTGTGTCATGTCATCTGTTTTAGATGTTAGCAGTACTTTTCATCTAATATCATGACTTGTTTTCATGCCATGTCCTGCCATGCTCGTAACAATATTTTGTATACCGTTATCATGTGAGTGCCAGGATTTGATTTCTTGCCATGTTTGTCAACGTTGTAATGATTCTGCTATGCTGATGTTAAGTGGCTGTTCACACTTATAATTGTTGAGGCAATGGTGGGATGGTGGAGGTGTAGAATTAATTACATTGATAAATTTAGTGGGTTGATCAAGAGTCACCTGTCCGGGCTTATCCGTGCAACCACATTTGCCGGTATGGGACGGCCTTGACTTGGTCTGATCGCGTGCTCTTTCACCGGTACCTCCAAAGAGGGAGGGTTATGCGTGTGCGCTGCCCTGGCCCGGTAGGCGGCGATAACCCTGTGAGCCCAGTTGAGTTGTTTGGGTACCCGTCCCCGTTTGGGACAGTTTTGTTTGGCCACGACGGTGGCAGGTGTCAGGAGTGACACAGGGGCCACCCATGGCAGGACTCCGGGGGAGGATGATTGCCGGTGGTACGATGAAAGGGTCACGGGTCAGACAGGTTACGTTGGAGCAATGCTGGTCCACCTGAATGGGATCACGAGGTCAGTGCTCCATAGTGTGGGTAAAGTGCGCAACCTCTGCAGAGTGTAAAATCTATTCGAATAGCCGCGTCCACGGTATTGGACAGCCCGTCCATACCTCGTTAGGTGATCAACCGTAATAATGATAATGATGGTGAAAGAACCTGTCTTGCATAGACATCAGATGTTGTCAGGAGTATGGTATGATAGCCATGGGATGGCTATGGAAGAGATGGTCAGATGACCGAGAGGCTTGGATTTGGATCAGGTTCAGATTGGATCATGAGATTATTCGGAATATGGATTATTTACTTGATACATGCTTTACTTTACTTCAGTAGTTATTTTGCTAGATAACCCCGTTATGTCGTGATGATCAATGCTGCTAGATGTTTAATCATGCCAGGTAATCTTACTACAACATGATAACTAGTAATACTAGAAGGGTATGCTATGCCATGTTGATTCACGCTTTCTTGTTAATTCCATGTCATGTTCAGAATAAATTCTTGCATAGCATAGGGCTTGCTTTGTTATCTGCTCGTTTGGATGCTATGTATTTGGTTGTCTTGCGAGTACATTCAAAGTACTCACCTGGCCTTGCACGTGGCCAGTTGCAGGAGAAGATTCCGTCGTGCTAGATCATAACCCAGCCAGTCCTGTGAGTTGTGGAGCCCAGCCAGAGACGTTGTTGCCGCTGAACCAAGACCTTCGCTGGCATCTTAGTTAGCCTTGGAGCTATATAATATTGTTGTAAGCAATAGTATTGTAATACTCCATTTCATATAATAAAGCCATTTTTGTGCCTGGAATTGCTATATCATGTCTTTGACGTGCGCCAGGTCTTATCATGGGGCTGGCGTGCGTCGGCCCTCTATCGGGGTGCCACATTGATGTAATGACTTTTTGCGGTGTGTTTGTTGGGATTCGATGAATTGCGAGTTTATGATAAGTTCTATCTATGAATATTATTTGAGTCTTCTTTGATCTCTTATATGCATGATTGTTATAGCCTCGTATTTCTTCTCTGAAACTTTGGTTTGGTTTGGCCAACTAGATTGGTTTTTCTTGCAATGGGAAAAGGTGCTTTGTGATGGGTTCGATCTTGCAGTCTCCTCACCCAGCGACAGAAGGGGTAGCGAGGCACGCATGTATCGTTGGTATTAAGGATCAAAAGATGGGGTCTATTCCTACATGAATAGATCTTGTCTACCTCATCTCATCGTTCTTATTGTATTACTCCATTTCTCCATGAACTTAATACACTAGATGCATGCTGGATAGCGGTCAATGTGTGGAGTAATAGTAGTAGATGCAGGCAGGAGTCGGTCTACTAATCTTGGACGTGATGCCTATATACATGATCATTGCCTTGGATATCTTCATAATTATTTGCTCTTCTATCAATTGCCCAACAGTAATTTGTTTACCCACCGTATGCTATTTTCTCGAGAGAAGCCACTAGTGAAATCTACGGCCCCCGGGTCTATTTTCTATCATATTGTTTTCAGATCTATTATTCCAAAAAAACAAAAATACCTTGCTGCACTTTTTCTTTCTTTATTTTATTTTGTGTTTTCGCTAGATCTATTTATCCAATCTCATGCAATTTAATCTATCTCAATACCGAGGAGGGATTGACAACCCCTCTTACGCGTTGGGTTGCAAGTATTTATTATTTGTGTGCAGGTACCGTTTACATAGTGTTGCTTGGTTCTCTTACTGGATTGATAAGCTTGGTTTCATAACTGAGGGAAATACTTACGGTTGCTGTGCTGCATCATCCTCTCCTCTTCGGGGAAATACCAACATAGATACAAGCAATCAGGAAGAATTTCTGGTGCCGTTGCCGGGGAGACATCATCAACATCTATCAGGTTCCTAATCACAAATTTCATCTCCTTGCAATTTACATTATTTGCCATTTGCCTCTCGTTTTCATCTCCCACACTTCTAAAACGTTTTTGCAAAAGCACAAAAACATTTGCCTTTTTATTTGCCTTCTTTTTGTTTGCCTTTTTTCTTGTTTGATCTTTTATTTGCTTGTGTTACCATGTGCCTTCTATTTGCTTGCATCTTCGCTTGCTAAAAATCTATTGATATGGATCCTCATCCTCTTGCTAATCTTTTTAAAAGATCCAATTATGATGAACCAATTACTAGTGATTTGAGTGCACTAGATTATATTTATGAAGTTTTGCTTGAGATTCGTGAATCTGAAAATTGTGATGAAGTGTTAAAAGAAGAAATTTATAAAGTGATTCACGATAGCTCCTTGAATGAAAAGTATGATTGCAATGATTTTCTTATAAATTCTATTAATTTCAATTGTGCTAATAATATGCAAAACCCTAAGCTTGGGGATGCTAATTTTGCTATGTCCACTACTTATTGCAATGATCATGATTGGGGTGATTCTTCTTACGATCTTGAAAATTTATTTAAGCCTTGTGATGAACATGTTTGCAATAATATTGAAAGTGGGTTTGGAAGAGTGTCAGCTCTAGGTAAAAATAATCCCACATATTTGGAGAGTGATCAATCCTATGCAATTTTTGATAAAGGTGGGCTTGGAGAGGTCATGACTTTATTTGATGATAATCCCACTATTTTGGAAGAGTGTCAACTTTGCATGCATGTGGATCATGTAGAGAATATGTTATGTGATAGCTATATTGTTGAATTTGATTATGATCCTACACGTAATTATTATGAGAGAGGAAAGTATTGTTGTAGAAATTTTCATGTTACTAAATTACCTCTCGTTATGTTGAGATTGTCAATGTTTTATTCCTCTCCTTTGCATGTGCTAGATGATTCTTGTCTTGATAATTTGTTTGATTATAAAATTCCTATGCATAGGAAGTATGTTAGACTTAAATGTGTTTGTCACATGTTTTATGATGGTCTCTTTGTGTTTCAATTATTATCTTTCATGTGAGCATCAATAAAATCTTATGCCTAGTTAGGGGCATAAAACAATAGCGCTTGTTGGGAGGCAACCCAATGAATAAAATTTATTTTTGTCCTTTTCTTTCTGTTCTTGAGTGTTTGCACAACTATGCTACTGTTATGATTGTGTTTTAATATTTTAATTAGTGTTTGTGCCAAGTTAAGCTTTAGGATAGCTTTGGGTGATAGTTGATTTGATCATGTTGAAAAACAAAAAAAATTGTGTCCAGTAGCTGAATTGTTAAAAATCACAAAAGCGACAAAAAACTCTGAATTTTTTACGCAAGATTTATATACGAATTGCCTCTGCTGTTTTAATTTTTCAGAATTTTTGGAGTTAAAGAAGTATGAGTAAAATTCGAGTCTTTACTGACTGTTCTGTTTTTGATAGATTCTATTTTCGTTGCATTATGTGCTTATTTTGGTGAATCTATGGATTGTATCGGGGGGTATAAGCCATGGTAAAAGTTAGAATACAATAGGTATAATGCAATAATAAAATACGAATAGGTTTGCAACAGTATTTAAAGCAAAGATTAGTTTTCTTATACTAACGGATCTCACGAAGGTTTTGTTAAGTTTTGTGTGATTGAAGTTTTCAAGTTTTGGATGAGATCATGATGGATGAAGAAATAAGGAGTGAAAAGAGCCTAAGCTTGGGGATGCCCATGGCACCCCAAGGTAATATTCAAGGAGAACCAAGCAACTAAGCTTGGGGATGCCCCGGAAGGCATCCCCTCTTTCTTCTAACAACCATCGGTAATTTCACTTGGAGCTATATTTTTATTCGTCACACGTCATGAGTTTTGCTTGGAGCGTCTTGTATTATATGAGTCTTTGCTTGTTTTGCTTTTTAGTTTGTCACAATAATCCTTGTTAGACACACCTTTTTGAGAAAGCCATAATGATGCTATGATTTGTTAGAATTGCTCTTTGTGCTTCACTTAAATTTTTTGAGCTATGGAACTGCTCTAGTGCTTCACTTATATCTTTTTGAGCACGGTGGTGCTTTAATTTTTGAAGAAATACTCTCATGCCTCACTTAGATTAATTTGAGAGTTAGTATTTTTTTTAAGAAATACTCTCATGCTTCACTTAGATTAATTTGAGAGTTAGTAAATTTTTGAAGAAATTCTCTCATGCTTCACTTATATTATTTTGAGAGAAGAAAAAAATATTTATGCCCATGTTCTTCATTTAGATTTATTTGAGAGCTTGTTAAAAGCAATGGTAATATATTAATCTAGTCCCAAAGTGATAGATATCCAAGAGGGATATAATAAAAACTTTCATGAAAGATCATTGGACAAAATAAACTTGCTTCTTTGTAATAGTTTTGAGATATGATGATAGTAATATGTGAGTCATGTTGGTGAGTAATTATGCTTTAGTAGGAATATTGGTGTTAAGGTTTGTGATTCCCTATGCAAGCACGAAAGTCAATAGTTATGCAATGAAATTACATCCTACTTGTGGTGCATTATTCGGTGTTAGTTATGTTTAATGCTCGTTTATGAGAATTTTTGCTTTTTGGTTGGTTGCTTCTCAATCTATTTGCTAGCCTTTCCTTGTACTAAGTGGTAATACTACTTGTGTATAAAAAATCCTTAAACCAAGTTGTGCCAAATGAGTCGACCATACCTACCTATATACGGTATTTCCTTGTCGTCCCAAGTAAATTTGTATCTGCCAACTCTAATTTTCAAAATAAATTTCCTTTTTATGTGCCTGTACCGCTCATGAAGCGGCAGGGGGTGGCCAATATTTTTCCATGCTAGATGTGTTATTCTCAAGATGAGTGTTTATTCACTTGTCATTGCATGAGAGTGTGGCGGTAATAGGGATGCCCAGTCTTGAAATGAAAAATAAATTTACTTTATGTTGTCAAATAATAAATTCCTTGGAAAGTGTTGGTATGGAAGGCACCCGTGGATACGGCTAGCCATGGATTGTGAAAGAATGGTGGAAAAAGGAATAAACTTTATTTTATGTTTGGGAACCGCCTATGATGTATCTAGCATGGAAAGTATTGGGAATTCTCAGTCATTTTCTTTGACAGGAAAAGCATGCCTCTCAAAATATTTTATCTCTCAATTTAAGCCTTGAGCCCTGGCACCTCTACAAATCTCTGCTTCCCTCTGCGAAGGGCCTATTTATTTACTTTATGTATTTTTATTTTTATTTGTGTCTCCATCTTCTCTTATAAAGCACCAACTAGGGAGCACTATGATCATACTTGTGCATTGGATGTAGCTAATATTCGAGTGTGTTTCATGAATGGATCAATGATTGAGCATGATGGGCTAGGGATAACTTTCTTTAGTGTTGATATTTTGAAAGACATAGTTGCTTTTTGATATCTTGAGTATTGAAATCTTCATGTCAAATATAGACTATTGCTTTGAATCATCTAAAATTCCAAATGTCCATGCTACAAAAGAAAAGAATATGTGATGAACATGTTAGGCAGCATTCCACATCAAAAATTCTGTTTTTATCATTTACCTACTCGAGGACGGGCAGGAATTAAGCTTGGGGATGCTGATACGTCTCCAACGTATCTATAATTTTTTATTGTTCCATGCTGTTATATTATCATTCTTGGACGTTTTATATTCATTTTATAGCAACTTTATATCATTTTTTGGGACTAACCTATTGACATAGTGCCCAGTGCCAATTGCTATTTTTTGCGTTTTTTTACTTCGTAGAATATCCATATCAAACGGAGTCCAAACACAGCGAAACTTTTTGGAGATTTTTTTCTGCCCAGAAGACAACTTGGGAGCCAAGGAAGTGCACGAGGGGAGGCTTGTGGGGCCCACAAGACACCAGGGCACGCCAGAGGCCCCTGGCGCGCCCAGGTGGGTAGTGGGGCCCACGGGAGTCCTTTCCACCGCTTCTCAGCTCTATAAATACCCAAATATTTCAGAAACCCTAGGGGAATCGATGAAACACAATTCAAGCCGCAAGTTCCAGAACCACGAGATCCAATCTAGAGTCCTATTCCGGCACCTTGCCGGAGGGGAACACAATCACGGAGGGGTTCATCATCCTCATTGGTGCTCCTCCGATGATGCGTGAGTAGTTTACCACAGACTTACGGGTCCGTAGGCAGTAGCTAGATGGCTTCTTCTGTCTTTTTGATTCTCAATACAATGTTCTCCTCGATGTTCTTAGAGATCTATTTGACTTTTTGCGGTGTGTTTGTTGGGATCCGATGAATTACGAGTTTATGATCAGTTCTATCTATGAATATTATTTGAGTCTTATTTGCTCTCTTATATGCATGATTGTTATAGCCTCATATTTCTTCTCCGAAACTTTGGTTTGGTTTGGCCAACTAGATTGATTTTTCTTGCAATGAGAAGAGGTGCTTTGTGATGGGTTTGATCTTGCGGTGTCCTCACCCAGTGACAGAAGGGGTAGCGAGGCACGCATGCATCGTTGTTATTAAGGATAAAAAGATGGGGTCTATTCCTACATGAATAAATCTTGTCTACATCATGTCATCGTTCTGATTGCATTGCTCCGTTTCTCCATGAACTTAATACACTAGATGCATGCTGGATAGCGGTCGATGTGTGGAGTAACAGTAGTAGATGCAGGCAGGAGTCGGTCTACTAATCTTGGACGTGATGCATATATACATGATCATTGTGTGCAGGTACCGTTTACATAGTGTTGCTTGGTTCTCCTACTGGATTGATAACCTTGGTTTCGTAACTGAGGGAAATACTTACCGTTGTTGTGCTGCATCATCCTCTCCTCTTCGGGGAAATACCAACGCAGATACAAGCAATCATGTATCAAGCATCCCCAAACTTAATTCCTGCTCATCCTCGAGTAGGTAAATGATAAAAATAGAATTTTTGATGTGGAATGCTACCTAACATGTCTATCATGTAATCTTTCTTTTATGGTATCAATATTTGGATCCGAATGATTCAAATCAGTAGTCTATAATTTGACATAAAGACATTAATACTCAGGCATACCAACAAACAATCATGCCTTTCAAAATAAAAATGCTAAAGAACGCTATCCCTACAAAATCATATAGCCTTGTCATGCTCCATCTTCTTAACACAAAGTATTTATCATGCACAACCCCGATGACAAGCCAAGCAATTGGTTCATACTTCTTAACGCACTTCAACTTTTTCAACCCCCACGCAATACATGAGCACAAGCCATGGATATAGCACTATGGGAGCAATAGAGTACGGTGGTAGGGATTAATATAGAGAAGACAAAAAAAGGAAGAAAGTCTCACATCGACGCGGCTAATCAACGGGCTATGGAGATGCCCATCAATTGATGTCAATGCAAGGAGTAGGGATTGCCATGCAACAGATGCACTAAGAGCTATAAGTGTATGAAAGCTCAAAATGAAAACTAAGTGGGTGTGCATCCAACTTGCTTGCTCTAGAAGACCTCGGGCATTTGAGGAAGCCCATCATCGGAATATACAAGCCAAGTTCTATAATGAAAAATTCCCACTAGTTGTAACGCCTGGATAATTAGCTACAGTAATCCCACGTTAATGACGCCACGTCACCACGGTTACTATTGTTAATCTCGCGTTAGTTCAAAACCGATTCAAATTCAAATTTGAATTTAAGTCAAATGATAAAGGTTTTCAAATATTATGATGGAGAAACCACACTTTTATAAAATGTTTAAATATTCAAATGGTAATAAACAGTAGCAAAAACTATTATTTAAATACTTTAAATATTAAATAATTACAAAACTATTTTAGTTTGGGTAGCAAATTAATGTGTTAGTGACATAATTACATATACTAAATTAGGTGCAACTTTGGTATTTTACTAAAACTAAAGTATGTTGGAAATAAGAGAAAACAGTAAAGGAGAAATAAAAAAAGGAAAAGGGCAAAATAGAAAACACACACACACACCAAAAAAAAAGAGAGAAAGAACCCCCCTGGACAACTGGGCCAAACAGCCCAGCCGGCCAGCCCTCTGGCCCAGCCGGCCCACCCCTTTCCCCATATCCCCCCTCACCAAAACCCTAGCCACTACCGCACCTCCCACTCACCCCCACTCTCCCACGTCTCTCCCCCCACCTCTTGATCCTGTTCTGGATCGGGAAGGGGGAGCGCCCCCGACGCCGCTGGACCTCGCCGCCGCCCGAAGCCGCCTCGCCGGACCGCTTCCTCACCGGATCTCCTCCCCACCGTCGCTCGTCCCCATCCTCCTCCTCGCCGGACGCCATCGAGCCACGCTGCCTCCCTTCCCTACATTGAACGTGAGCACCGCCCCGTGCTCCCTCTCTTCCCCCCCGTACAGAACGCGTCGCGCCCGCCATGGCCCTACTCGGCGTCCTCGCCTCCACCCGCGCCCGCGAGCTCGCTCGCGCTCATCGCGCTCACCGCGGCCCTGCCCCGCCCGCGCCCGCACGACGCGCCTGCACGCGCCGCGCGCTGCACCCACGGCCACCGTGTTGCCCCTCCTCCTACCGCCCACGCACCCACGCGCGCTCGCTCGCGCGGGGCCGCGCCCACAGCTGCTCGCTGCTCCGGCCAACCGCGCCCAGCCGCTTCCGCCGTTGGTCGCCGCGGCTCCCGCTCCGCTGCTGCCGTGCCGCCCCGCCTCCACAGCTGCTCGCCGTTACCTCCCTCTGCCACGGGCTACTACTGCTGCCCTACGCTATAGCCGGCGCCGCCCCGCTGCCGCACCTCCTCCCGCAGCTCCACCTGGCACACGCGTCCTCGTCGGCTGCCGCTAACCACTGCCCGGCTACGCCCGCGTCGGCCGTGCCTGCTCGGCCTCAGTGGCCTCGCCCCTCTGCGCCCAGTCGGGCGCCCGCAACAGCGCCCACACGCCCTGCGCCCGAGGACCCGGCGCCCGTTAAGCCCCCTGTCAATGATGAGGGGGCCCCACCCCAGAACGATTTAAAAAAAAGAATAAAAAGAATTAAAAAAATGTTAAGATAAATAAATTAGTAATTAATTAATTAATGAGTTAATTAAGTTAATTAATCATGTTTAACTAATCTAATTAAAATGAATTAAGCTAATCACTTAGTTAGTCTAATTAACATGTTTAGTTAGTCTTAGACAATGACGAATGGGACCCACATGTCAGATTGACTTGTTGACTGCTGACATCACCCAGACATCATGCTGATGTCATAATTACATTTTCTAATTAAATTAATTCTGTTAATTCTAAAAATGAAATAAATCTTTATAAATTAATATAAAATAAACTGTAACTCGGATGAAAATACTTTGTACATGAAAGTTGCTCAGAACGACGAGACGAATCCAAATACGTAGTCTGTTCATCCGCCACATGTCCCTAGCATAGCGAACCTGCAACCATTCCCCTCCGATCCGTCTGTCCGAAAACGCGAAACACCGGGAATACTTTCCCAGATGTTTCCCCCCTTCACCAGTATCGCTTAATACCGCGTTAGGGCACTCCTAGCACCGCTCATTGTCATGTCATGCATCGTCATGCATCTGTTTGCATTATATTTATTGTTTCTTCCCCCTCTTCTCTTGTTAGACTTCGAGACTGACGCCATTGCTGCCCCGTCGACTACGGTGTTGACGACCCCTCCTTCTCAGCAGAGCTTCCAGGCATGCAAACCCCCTTTGATCAACCAGATATCGCCCACTCTCTTCTCTCTTATTCTTGCATTAGGTTTGCTACTGTTGTTGATTCGATAGCTCCTATTCTGTTGCATAGCCTGTCATTGTTGCTACAATTGTTGATACCTTTACCTGCTATCCTAATGCTTAGAATAGGTTGCTAGTATTACATCAGTGGCCCTACACTCTTGTCCGTCTGCCATGCTATATTACTGGGCCGTGATCACTCGGGAGGTGATCACGGGTATATACTATACTATTACATACTTATGTTGATGATTCGGAGATGGGGGCTGAAGGGGCAGGTGGTTCCACCCAGGTAGTGGTGGGCCTGGGTTCCCGACAGCCCCCTGATGGTTACTTGTGGCGGAGCGACAGGGCAGGTTGCGACCACCTAGGAGACAGGTGGGCCTGGTCCCTGGTCGGTGTCCGCGGTTACTTCAAAATAACATGCTTAACGAGATATTGGTATTTGATCTGAGTCTGGCTACGAGCCTATACGCACTAACCACCACGCGGGAACAGTTATGGGCACTCGACGTCGTGGTATCAGCCGAAGCTCTTTTAGACGTCAGCGACTGAGCGGCGCACGCCGGGTTGGACCGCGTAACGCAACCTCCTTTGTAATGGAGGTTGCTAGGTCTGCTCACCGGCCGCGTACGCAACGTGCAGGTGTGCAATGGGCGATGGGCCCAGACCCCTGCGCGCTTAGGATTTAGACCGGCGTGCTGGCCTCTCTGTTAAGCCTAGGTAGGGCTGTGACGTGTTGATCTTCCGAGGCCGGGCATGACCCAGGAAAGTGTGTCCGGCCAGAGGGATCGAGCGTGTTGGGTAATGTGGTGCACCCCTGCAGGGAAGTTTACCTATTCGAATAGCCGTGTCCCTCGGTAAAAGGACGACCCGGAGTTGTACTTCGACCTTATGACAACTAGAACCGGATACTTAATAAAACACACCTCTTACAAGTTCCAGATACAACCCGGTGATCGCTCTCTCACAGGGCGACGAGGAGAGGATCGCCGGATAGGATTATGCTATACGTTGTTACTTGGTGAACTTACCAGCTACTCTCTTCTACATGCTTCAAGATGGAGGCTGCCAGAAGCGTAGTCTTCGATAGGACTAGCTATTCCCCTCTTATTCTGGCATTCTGCAGTTCAGTCCACAGATACTACCCATTTCATTGATATCGATGCATATGTAGTGTAGATCCTTGCTTGCGAGTACTTTGGATGAGTACTCACGGTTGCTTTGCTTCCTCTTTTCCCCCTTTTCCATTCTTCTCGGACGTCGCAACCAGATGTTGGAGCCCAGGAGCCAGATGCCACCGTTGACGACGACTCCTACTACACCGAGGGTGCCTACTACTATGTGCAGGCCGCCGACGACCAGGAGTAGTTAGGAGGGTCCCAGGCAGGAGGCCTGCGCCTCTTTCGATCTGTATCCCAGTTTGTGCTAGCCATCTTATGGCACCTTGTTTAACCTTATGTCTGTACTCAGATATTGTTGCTTCCGCTGACTCGTTTATGTTCGAGCACTTGTATTCGAGCCCTCGAGGCCCCTGGCTTGTAATATGATGCTTGTATGACTTATTTGTTTTTAGAGTTGTGTTGTGATATCTTCCCGTGAGTCCCTGATCTTGATCGTACACGTTTGCGTGTATGATTAGTGTACATTTGAATCGGGGGCGTCACACTAGTATATGAAAGTGACTACATAGGAGACTCTCTATATGGAAAACATGGTGCTACTTTGAAGCACAATTGTGGAAAAAGATAGTAACATTGTCCCTTCTCTCTCTTTTTCTCTCTTTTTTTGGTGGGCTCTTTTTGGCCTCCTTTTTTTATGGGCTCTTTTTGGCCTCTTCTATTTATTTATTTTTATTTCCTCATAGAGACAATGCTCTAATAATGAATAATGATAATCATCACACTTCTATTTACTTACAACTCAAAAATTACAACTCGATACTAGAACAAAATATGACTATATGAATGCCTCTGGCAGTGTACTAGGATGTGCAATGATCTAGCGTAACATGTATAAAAAATGATGAACGATGGTTGAGCCACAAATACCATGTCAGCTATATGATCATGCAAAGCAATATGACAATGATGATGCGTGTCATAATGAACGGAATGGTGGAAGTTGCATGGCAATATATCTCGGAATGGCTATGGAAATGCCATAATAGGTAGGTATGGTGACTATTTTGAGGAATATATAAGAAGGCTTACGTGTGATAGAGCACATCATATCACGGGGTTTGGATGCACCGACGAAGATTGCACCACATCTCGAGGTGAGAAAGGGCAATGCACGGTACCGAAGAGGCTAGCAAATTGTGGAAAGGTGAGAGTGCGTATAATCCATGGACTCACATTAGTCATAAAGAACTCACATACTTATTGCGAAAGTTTATTAGCCCTCAAAGCAAAGTACTACTATGCATGCCCCTAGGGGGATAAATTGGTAGGAAAAGACCATCGCTCGTCCCCGACCGCCACTCATAAGGAAGACAATCAATACTAAATCATGCTCCAACTTTTAGCATAACGGGAGACTATATGTGCATGCTTCGGGAATCACAAACCTTAACACCAATATTCTTACTAAACCACAATCATTCACTAGCACAACCCACACATTACCATATCTATATCTCAAAACTATTGCAAGGAATCAAACTTATCATATTCAGTAATCTACATGAAAGTTTTTATTATATCCCTCTTGAATACCTATCATATTACGACCAATTTTCATAACCCGTGCATATTGCCATTACTGTTTATTAGACTCTCAAAAATATATAAGTGAAGCATGAGAGTGCAACTATTACTTTAAAATATAACCACCGCCGTGCTATAAAAGATATAAGTGAAGCACTAGAGCAACTGCCTAGCTCAAGAGATATAAGTGAATGATACGTCTCCAACGTATCTATAATTTTTGCTTGTTCCATGCTGTTATATTATCATTCTTGGATGTTTTACAATCATTTTATAGCAACTTTATATCATTTTTTGGGACTAACCTATTGACATAGTGCCCAGTGCCAGTTACTGTTTTCGCTTTTTTTTTCTTCGCAGAATATTAGTACCAAACGGAGTCCAAACGCAGCGAAACTTTTTGGAGATTTTTTTGGACCAGAAGACACCACATGGGCCAAAGAAGTACCAGAGGGGAGGCCCGAGGTGGGCACAACCCACCAGGGTGCGCCAGGAGGCCCAGGCACGCCCAGGGGGGTTCTGCCCCCCTCGGTGACCTCCCGCACCGCCTCTTCACCCTATAAATCCCCAAATATTCCAGAAACCCTAGGGGAGTCGACGAAACACAATTCCAGCCGCCGCAAGTTCCAGAACCACGAGATCCAATCTAGACACCATCACAGAGGGGTTCATCATCCTCATTGGTGCCTCTCCGATGATGCGTGAGTAGTTCAGCATGGACCTACGGGTCCGTAGGCAGTAGCTAGATGACTTCTTCTCTCTTTTTGATTCTCAATACAATGGTCTCTTGGAGATCTATTTGATGTAACTCTTTTTCACGGTGTGTTTGTTGGGATCCGATGAACTTTGAGTTTATGATCAGATCTATATCCATGAATATTATTTGAGTCTTCTTTTGATCTCTTATATGCATGATTATTTATAGCCTTGTATTTCTTCTTCGAATCTTTTGTTTAGTTAGGCCAACTAGATCGATTTTTCTTGCCATGGGAAGAAGTGCTTTGTGATGGGTTCGATCTTGCGGTGTTCTTTCCCAGTGACAGAAGGGGCAGCAAGACACGCATGTATCATTGCTATTAAGGATAACAAGATGGGGGCTATTCCTACATGAATAGATCTCGTCTACATCATGTCATCATTCTTATTGCATTACTCCGTTTCTCCATGAACTTAATATGCTAGATGCATGCTGGATAGCGGTCGATGTGTGGAGTAGTAGTAGTAGATGCAGGCAGGAGTCGGTCTACTAATCTTGGACGTGATGCCTATATATTGATCATTGCCTTGGATATCGTCATAATTATTCAATCTTCTATCAATTGCCCAACAGTAATTTGTTTACCTACCGTGTGCTATTTTCTTGAGAGAACCACTAGTGAAATCTACGCCCCCCGGGTCTATTCTTTATCATATTTGCTTTGAGATCTATTTTTATTCGCTTTTATTTTTAGATCTATTATTCCAAAAACCCAAAAATACCTTGTTGCACTTTTCTGTTACTTATTTTATTTCGTGTTTTATCGAGATCTATTTATCCAATCTACACAAATTTTCTCCCGTCAACTTGACAATTTCTGGCGCCGTTACCCGAAGAGGGATTGACAACCCCTCATAAGCGTCGGGTTGCAAGTATTTGTTCTTTGTGTGTAGGTACCATTTACATAGTGTTGCTTGGTTCTCCTACTATATTGACACCTTGGTTTCATAACTGAGGGAAATACCTACCATAGCTGTACTGCATCATCCCTTCCTCTTTGGGGAAATACCGACGTAGTTCAAGCGACATGCATCAAAAAGAATTTCTGGCGCCGTTGCCGGGGAGACATCATCAACATCTATCAGGTTCCTAATCACAAATGTCATGTCCTTGTAATTACATTATTTGCCATTTGCCTCTCGTTTTCATCTCCCCCACTTCACAATTTTTTTTTGCCTTTTTATTTGCCTTCTTTTTCGTTCATTTTTTTTCGTTTGATCTTTTGTCTGCTTGTGTTGCCATGTGCCTTCTATATGTTTGCATCTTCGCTTGCTAAAAATCTATTGATATGGATCCCCATCCACTTGCTAATCTTTTTTAAAGATCCAATCACGATGAACCAATTGCTAGTGAGTTGAGTGCACTAGATTATCTTTATGAAGTTTTGCTTGAGATTTGTGAATCTGAAAATTGTGATGAAGAAATTTATGAAGTGATTCATGATAGCTCCTTGAATGAAAAGCATGATTGCAATGATTTTACTATAAATTCTATTAATGTCAATTGTGCTAATAATATGCAAAACCCCAAGCTTGGGGATGCTAACTTTGCTATGTCCACTACTTATTGCAATGATCATGATTGGGGTGATTCTTCTTATGATCTTGAAAATTTATTTAAGCCTCATGATGAATCTGATATTGATAATAATGTTTGCAATAATATTGAAAGTGGGTTTGGAAGACCGTCAACTTTAAGTAAAAATAATTCCACATATTTGGAGAGTGTTCAATCTTACGAATTTTTTGATGAAAGTGGGTTTGGAGAGGTCATGACTTCAGTTGATGTTAATCACACTATCTTGGAATATTATAAAACTTTTATGCATGTGGATCATGAAGAGAAAAAATTATATGATAGCTATATTGTTGAATTTGATTATGATCCTACATGTAATTATTATGAGCGAGGAAAATATGGTTTTAGAAATTTTCTTGTTACTAATTTATCTCTCGTTATGTTGAGATTGCTATTGTTTCTTTCTTCTTCCTTACATATGTTAGATATTTCTTGTCTTGATAATTTGATTGCTTATAAAATCCCTATGCATCGGAAGTATGTTAGACTTAAATGTGTTTGTCACATGTATTATGATGCTCTCTTTGTGTTTCAATTCTTGTCTTTCATGCGAGCATCATCAAAATTATCAATGCCTAGCTAGGGGCGTGAAACAATAGCGCTTGTTGGGAGGCAACCCAATGAATAAAATTTATTTTTGCCTTTTTATTTCTGTTCCTGAGTGTTTAAAAAATTATGCCTCTGTTATGATTATGTTTTTTATGTTTTAATTAGTATTTGTGCCAAGTAAAGCCTTTGGGATAGCTTTGGTGATAGTTGATTTGATCCTGTTGAAAAATATAAACTTTTGCATCCAGTAACAGAATTGTTTAAATTCACAGAAGCGATGAAAATTCTGAATGTTTTACATAAGATTGATATACAAATTGGCTCTGTTGTCCTAATTTTTCAGCGTTTTTGGAGCTACAGAAGTATGAGAATAATTCGCATCTTTACAGACTGTTCTGTTTTTGAGAGATTCTGTTTTCTTTGCATTGTATGCTTATTTTGATGAATCTATGGATTGTATCGGGGGGTATAAGCCATGGTAAAGTTAGAATACAATAGATATAATGCAATAACAAAATTTGAATGGGTTTGCTACAGTACTTAAAGCAAAGATTGGTTTTCTTATACTAACGGATCTCACGAAGGTTTTGTTAAGTTTTGTGTGACTGAAGTTTTCAAGTTTTGGGTGAGATCGCGATGGATGAAGGAATAAGGAGTGAAAAGAGCCTAAGTTTGGGGATGCCCCATGGCACCCCAAGTTAATATTCAAGGAGAACCAAGCAGCTAAGCTTGGGGATGCACCGGAAGGCATCCCCTCTTTCTTCTAGCGACCATCGGTATTTTACTTGGAGCTATATTTTTATTCGTCACATATCATGAGTTTTGCTTGGAGCGTCTTGTATTATATGAGTCTTTGCTTGTTTTGCCTTTTAGTTTGTCACAAGTATCCTTGCTGGACACACCTATTTGAGAGAGCCAAAATTATGCTATGATTTGTTAGAATTGCTCTTTATGCTTCACTTAAATTTTTTGAGCTATGGAATTGCTCTAGTGCTTCACTTATATCTTTTTGAGCACGGCGTGCTTTAATATTTTTGAAGAAATTCTTTCATGCTTCACTTAGATTAATTTGAGAGTTAGTAAATTTTTGAAGAAATTCTCTCATGCTTCACTTATATTATTTTGAGAGACGAAAATTTTTATGCTCATGTTCTTCACTTAAATTTGTTTGAGCTTGTCAAAAGCAATTGCAATATATGAAACTAGTTCCAAAGTGATAGATATTCAAGAGGGATATAATAAAAACTTTCATGAAGATCATTGGACAAAATAAACTTGATTCTTTGTAATAGTTTTGAGATATGATGATAGTGATATGTGAGTCATGTTGGTGAGTAATTATGCTTTAGTAAGAATATTGGTGTTAAGGTTTGTGATTCCCTATGCAAGCACGAAAGTCAATAGTTATGCTATGAAATTACATCCTACTTGTGGTGCATTATTCGGTGTTAGTTATGCTTAATGCTCGCTTATGAGATTTTTCATTTCTTGGTTGGTTGCTTCTCAATATTTTTGCTAGCCTCCACTTGTACTAAGTAGAAATACTACTTGTGCATCCAATATCTTTAAACCCAGTTTTGCCATGAGTCCACCATACCTACCTATATGCGGTATTTTCGTGTCATTCTAAGCAAATTTGTATGTGCCATCTCTAATTTTCAAAATAAATTTCCTTTTTGTGTGCCCGTACCGCTCATGAAGCGGCAGGGGTGGCCAATATTTTCCATGCTAGATGTGTTATTCTCAAGATGAGTGTTTATTCACTTGTCATTGCACGAGAGTACGGCGGTAATAGGGATGCCTAGTCCCAAAATGAAAAAGAAATTATCTTTATGTTGTCAAATAATAAATTCCTTGGAAAGTGTTGGTATGGACGGTACCCGTGGATACGGCTAGCCGTGGAATGTGAAAGTATGGTGGAAAAAGGAATAAACTTTATTTTCTGTTTGGGAACCGCCTATGATATATATAGCATGGAAAGTGTTGGGAATTACTCGGTCGTTTTCGTTGACGGGAAAAGTATGCCTCTCAAAAAAATTTATCTCTCAATTTAAGCTTTGAGCTCTGGCACCTCTACAAATCCCTACTTCCCTCTGTGAAGGGCCTATCTATTTACTTTATGCAATTTTTATTTTTATTTGAGTCTCCATCTTCTCTTATAAAGCACTAACTAAGGGGCACTATGATTGTACTTTAGCATTGGATGTAGCTAATATGCGAGTGTGTTTCATGAATGGATCAATGATTGAGCATGATGGGCTAGGGATAACTTTCTTTAGTTTTGATATTTTGAAAGACATGGTTGCTTGTTGATATGCTTGAGTATTGAAATCTTCATGATAAAACTAGACTATTGCTTTGAACCATATAAAAGTCCAAATTTCCATGCTACAAAAGAAAAGAATATGTGATGAACATGTTAGGAAACATTCCACATCAAAAATTCTATTTTTATCATTTACCTACTCAAGGACGAGTAGGAATTAAGCTTGGGGATGCTGATACGTATCCAACGTATCTATAATTTTTGCTTGTTCCATGCTGTTATATTATCATTCTTGGATGTTTACAATCATTTTATAGCAACTTTATATCATGTTTTGGGACTAACCTATTGACATAGTGCCCAGTGCCAATTGCTGTTTTTGCTTTTTTTTTACTTCACAGAATATCAGTACCAAACGGAATCCAAACGCAGTGAAACTTTTTGGAGATTTTTTTGGACCAGAAGACACCACATGGGCCAAAGAAGTACCAGAGGGGAGGCCCGAGGTGGGCACAACCCACCAGGGCGTGCTAGGAGGCCCAGGCACGCCCAGGGGGTTGTGCCCCCTCGGTGACCTCCCATACCGCCTCTTCGCCCTATAAATCCCCAAATATTCCAGAAACCCTAGGGGAGTCGACGAAACACAATTCCAGCCGCCGCAAGTTACAGAACCACGAGATCCAATCTTGACACCATCACAGAGGGGTTCATCATCCTCATTGGTGCCTCTCCGATGATGCGTGAGTAGTTCATCATAGACCTACGGGTCCATAGGCAGTAGCTAGATGGCTTCTTCTCTCTTTTTGATTCTTAATACAATGGTCTCTTGGAGATCTATTTGATGTAACTCTTTTTTGCGGTGTGTTTGTTGGGATCCGATGAACTGTGAGTTTATGATCAGATCTATATCCATGAATATTATTTGAGTCTTCTTTTGATCTCTTATATGCATGATTATTTATAGCCTCGTATTTCTTCTTCGAATCTTTGGTTTAGTTAGGCCAACTAGATCGATTTTTCTTGCCATGGGAAGAGGTGCTGTGATGGGTTCGATCTTGCGGTGTTCTTTCCCAATGACAGAAGGGGCAGCAAGACACGCATGTATCGTTGCTATTAAGGATAACAAGATGGGGGCTATTCCTACATGAATAGATCTCGTCTACATCATGTCATCGTTCTTATTGCATTACTCCATTTCTCCATGAACTTAATACACTAGATGCATGCTCGATAGAGGTCGATGTGTGGAGTAATAGTAGTAGATGCAGGCAGGAGTCGGTCTACTAATCTTGGACGTGATGCCTATATATTGATCATTGCCTTGGATATCGTCATAATTATTCGATCTTCTATCAATTGCCCAACAGTAATTTGTTTACCCACCGTGTGCTATTTTCTTGAGAGAAGCCACTAGTGAAATCTACGACCCTCAGGTCTATTCTTTATCATATTTGCTTGAAGATATATTTTTATTCGCTTTTATTTTCAGATCTATTATTCCAAAAACCCAAAAATACCTTGCTGCACCTTTTTGATACTCATTTTATTTTGCGTTTATCGAGATCTATTTATCCAATCTACACAAAATTTATCCCGTCAACTTGACAATTTCTGGCGCTGTTACCCGAAGAGGGATTGACAACCCCTCATAAGCGTCGGGTTGCAAGTATTTGTTCTTTGTGTGCAGGTACCATTTACATAGTGTTGTTTGGTTCTCTTACTGGATTGATACCTTGGTTTCATAACTGAGGGAAATACCTACCGTAGCTGTACTGCATCATCCCTTCCTCTTTGGGAAAATATCGACGTAGTTCAAGCGACATCAGTGAAGCACATAGAGTATTCTAACAAATCACGAATAAATGTGTGCCCCTCTCAAAAGATGTGTGCAACAAAGATGATTGTGGCAAACTAAAAAGCAAACAAAGCAAAGACTCAAATTATACATGACGCTCCAAGAAATACTCATATCATGTGATGAATAAAAGTATAGCTCCAAGTAATTTACCGATGGTTGGTAGACGAAAGAGGGGATGCGATGGTTGGTAGACGAAAGAGGGGATGCCATCCGGGGCATCCCCAAGCTTAGACGCTTGGGTCTCCTTGAATATTACCTTGGGGTGCCTTGGGCATCCTCAAGCTTAGGATATTGCCACTCCTTATTCCTTCATCCATGGCGATCTCACTTAAAACTTGAAAATTTTAGCACACAAAACTCAACAGGAAACTTGTGAGATCCGTTAGTATAACAAGCAAATCATAAAGTTTAGGTACTACTATAAACCCATTCATATTTTATTATTGCATAATACCCACTATATTCTAACTTCTCCATGACTTATACCCCCCGATACAATCCATAGATTCATTAAAACAAGCAAACTATGCAATGAAAACAGAATATGTCAAAACAGAACAATTTGTAATGATCTGAACAAACGAAATACTTCTGTAACTCCAAAAATTCTGAAAAATTAGGACAACATGGGAAATTTGTATATCAATCGTGTGTAAGGAAAATCAGAATTTTATCACATTCCAGTGAATTTAAACAATTCTGCTACTAGGCGTAAAAGTTTCTGTGTTTTCACAGAATCAAATCAATTATCAACCAAATCATCCCGAAGGCTTACTTGGCACAAACACTAATTTAAACATAAAAACACAATCATAACAGTAGCATAATTGTGTGGACACAAAAAAAAACAGAAAAGAAAAAGGAAAAACAAAGATAACTAGCGCTATTGTTTTACGCCCCTAGTTAGGCGTAAGGCATAGTTTCAAGTGTTGTCATCTTTCAAATTAATTCCATAGGTGGCCCTCATAATTGATTCATATGGTGGCTTAATTCTATTTATAGGGAAGTGTTCCATTCCTTTCTTTAATGGAAATTGGAATCTTATATTACCTTCTTTCATATCAATAATAGCACCTATGGTACGTAGGGAAGGCCTACCAAGTATTATAGGACAAGACGGATTACAATCAACATCAAGCATAATGAAATAAAATGGGCACATAATTTCTATTTGCAAGAATAAACATGTCATTTATTCTACCCAATGGTTTCTTAATAGTTGGATCCGCTAAGTGCAAATTAAGGGGACATTCATCCAAATCATGAAGGCCTAGCACATCACATAAATATTTTGGTATAGTGGAAACGCTAGCACCCAAATCACATAAAGCATTGCACTCATAATTTTTAATCCTTATTTTAATAGTATGATCCCATTCATCATATTATTTCCTAGGTATTGAAAGCTCCAACTCAAGCTTTTCTTCTAAAGCTTTCATCATAGCTTCTACAATATGTTTAATAAAAGCTTTATTTTGTTCATAAGTATTGGGTGAATTTATCATGGATTGCAACAAGGAAATACATTCAGTTAAAGAACAACTATCATAATTAAAGTCCTTGAAATCCAAAGTAGTGGGCACATCACTAGCTAAAGTTTTAACCTCTTCAAACCCACTTTTCTCATTTTTATCATTGAGATTGTCACCCTCCGAACAATTGGGACGCCTTGTAGCTAAAGTTGACTCATCTTCAGTCCCTTTGTCATCAAGTTTTATGTTACTAAATAAGGATTCTATGGGTGAGATACAAATCATGTTAATATCTTCATCATGATTACGGTAAAAATTGGGCGGAATAGCCTTTTCTAGGAATTCTCGCTTAGCTCTCAACCTAGCGGTTCTTTCTTTACTTTAATTAATGGAGACATAAATAGATTTAATGGACTCACTAATATCAAGATTATGTGGCAAAATTATAGATTTGAGATTTTTCACATCATGAGCAATTCTATCCATGTTCCTAGCCATATCATCAACTTTATTCAATTTTTCCTCCACCATAGCATTAAAAATCTTTTGAGAATTAATGATTTCTTTAATATTACTTTCAATATTAGTAGGTAATCTATTATTATTATTATAAGAATTTCCATAGGAATTACCATAATTACCGGAGGAATTTCTGGGATACGACCTAGGGTTAAAATTGCCTCTATAAGAATTGTTATTGAAATTATTTAGAGAGAAAAAATTCACATCAACGGAATCATTATTTTCCTCAATCAAAGTAGACAATGGCACATCATTAGGATCAACATGAGCATTCTTACTAGCAAACCATTTTCATAAGAGCATCCATTTTATCACTCAACGTAGTAATTTCTTCGACAGAATTTACCTTCTTACCAGTTGGAGCTCTTTCGGTATGCCATTGAGAGTAATTGGACATAATATTATCAAGGAGTTTTGTAGCTTCTCCTAATGTCATTTCCATAAAGGTTCCACCAGCGGCGGAGTCTAGAAGATTTCTAGAAACAAAGTTTAGTCCCGCATAGAAATTTTGTATAATCATCCATAAACTTAAACCATGAGTGGGACAATTTCTTATCATTAATTTCATTCTCTCCCAAGGTTGTGCAACATGTTCATGCTCAAGTTGCTTAAAATTAATAATTTGATTTCTTAGAGAAATAATTTTTGTGGGAGGAAAATACCTGGCAATAAAAGCATTCTTACACTTATCCCAAGAATAAATACTATTTCAAGGCAAGGATGAAAACCAAGTTTTAGCACGGTCTCGTAGTGAGAACGGAAATAATTTCAGTTTGACATTATCATTATCCACATCTTTTTTCTTTTGCATATCGCATAATTCAATGAAAGTATTAAGATGGGATGCAACATCTTCATTAGGACTACCAGAAAATTGTTCTTTCATAACAAAATTTAGCAAAGCGTCATTAATATCACACGACTCCGCACTAGTGGCAGGAGGAGCAATCGAAGTACTAATAAAATCATTATTATTAGTATTGGAAAAGTCACACAACTTGGTGTTTTCTTGAGACATAGCGACAAAGCAATCAAATAAGCAAGCAAACAAACAAAAATATTTTTGTGTTTTTGTAAAATTGTATTCGAAGTGGGGGAGATCAAAACAAGAGGAAAAGGCAAATAAAAAGGAAAAATAAAAATAAGAGAAAGTATATGATAGTTTATGCGAAGGTACTTGATAGGTTTTGGTGATGTGTCCCCAACAACGGCGCCAAAAATTCTTCCTGGTACTTGTGAGCTGCGTTGGGATTTCCTCGAAGAGGAGAGGATGAAGCAGTACAGTAGAGATAAGTATTTCCCTCTGTTAAGAATCAAGGTTATTAATCTAGTAGGAGAATCACACAGAAACTCGTTAGCAGCACCTGGACACACAAAAGCAAATACTTGCACCCAACGCAAACAAAGGGGTTGTCAATCCCCTCGGCGGTTATTTGCAAGGATAAAATCTCGTACTGTAGGCAAATAGATAAATTGCAAAATAAAATAACGGTAATAAAATTGCAGCAAGGTATTTTTGGATTTTATATATGATAAAGGTAGACCCGGGGCCATAGTTTTCACTGGAGGCTTCTCTCTTAAGCAGATAACATACGGTGGGTTAACAAATTACTGTTGGGCAATTGATAGAAAAGCGCATAGTTATGACGATATTCAAGGCAATGATCATGTATATAGGCATCATGTCCGAGAAAAGTAGACCAACTCCTGCCTACATCTACTACTATTACTCCACCCATCGACTGCTATCCAGCATGCATCTAGGGTATTAAGTTAATAAAAACAGAGTAACGCCTTAAGCAAGATGACATGGTGTAGACAAAGTAAACCCAATCAATATGAATAAACCCCATCTTTTTATCCTTAATGGCAACAATGCAAATACATGTCATGTCCCTTTCTGTCACTAGGATTGAGCACCGCAAGATTGAACCCATCACAAAGCACCTCTCCCATTGCAAGAAAAATCAATCTAGTTGGCCAAACTAAATGGATAGATCGGAGAGAAATACAATGCTATAATAATCATGCATAAAAGAATTTAGAGAAGACTCAATTAATATTCCTGAATAATCTGATCATAAACCCACAATTTATCGGATCCCAACAAACACACCGCAAAAGAAGATTACATCGAATAGAACTCCAAGAACATCAAGGAGAACATTGTATTGAAGATCGAAGAGAGACAAGAAGGCATCTAGCTACTAGCTATGGACCCGAATGTCTGTGCTAAACTACTCACGCATCATTGGAAGGGCAGTAAGGATGATGTAGAAGCCCTCCATGATCGATTCCCCCTCCGGCGGAGTGCCGGAAAAGGCCTCCTGATGGGATCGCGGAAGAACAGAAACTTGCGGTGGCAGAAAAAGTGTTTCAGGTGGCTCTCTGATGTATTGAGAATATTTGGGAATTTATAGAGGTGGAATTAGGTCAACCTGGGGGGCGCCCCTCTTGGGGCGCTCCCCATGATCTTGTCGCTTCCTCGTGACTCCTCAGGTTTTCTCCCGAACCTTCGTGGGTCCCTTCTGGTCCAGAAAAAATAATCTAAAGTTTTTTCTTCGTTTGGACTATGTTTGATATTGATTTTCTGAAAAGCCAAAAACAAGCAAAAAACAGCAACTGGCACTGGGCACTGGGTTAATAGGTTAGTCCCAGAAAATGATATAAAATTGCATATAATTGCATATAAAACATCCAATATTGATACTATAATAACATGGAACAATAAAAAATTATAGATACGTTCGAGGCATATCATTCACCTAGTTGCATATCTAGATAATCTATTTGTTGCGAAACCTAGTTTGTTAAGAAAAGCTAAAAGTTGGTAGTTGCCTATTCACCCCCCTCCTCTAGTCAACCTTATCGATCCTTTCAGATGCCCTTGACAAGCTTGGCTTCTCCTCTTATCAGAAATGCACTGCGGCTATTTGCATGCTAGCACATGGAATTCTTGGTAATCTTGTGGATGAGTATGTGCGTATGAGCGAGTCCACATGTCTCTTTTCCATGTATAGTTTATGCAAGGCTGTGGTGGCAGTGTTCGGCCCTGAGTACCTGAGAGAGCTAATTGCCGCTGATACGGGAATGTTGTTGGCGATTAATGGTGAGAGTGGCTTTCCAGGCATGCTTGGTAGTATAGATTGTATGCACTGGAAGTGGAAGAACTGTCCATTTGCTTGGGAGGGGCAGTACAAGGACATGTGAAAGGTTCCACTGTCATACTTGAAGCGGTGGCTTCACAAGATATGTGGATATGGCATTCTTTCTTCAGCATGGCTGGTTCTCACAATAATATCAACGTGCTTCAGCATTCTCCAGTGTTTGCAAGGCTTGTAGAAGGCCACTCCCCAGATGTCAACTTTGAGATCAATGGCCACCATTACAACAAGGAATATTACCTAGCTGATGGTATATATCCTCAATGGTCAAATCTTGTGAAGACCATACCCAATCGGCAAGGAGAGAAGAGACAAATATTTGCCCATACACAGGAGAGTACTAGGAAGGATGTGGAGCATGCTTTTGGTGTGCTTCAATCTCGATGGGGTATCGTTTGAAACCCTACATTGACACGGAGCACCACTACAAAAAAAACACTTTTGTGATGATACGTGTTTGTCACAGTAGGTCACATTTTCTGTCATGCATGTACATCCATGATGATTTTATGACAGAATCAAGATAGTACCTGTGCTGTCGTAGAAGTGTTCCATGACAATACTCAAATTTTCATCACGGAAGTGTCCACTTCCATGATGATAAATTGCACGTCATGGAAGTGTTTTCGTCAAGGGTAACCGACACGTGGCATCCACCGTAACAGGTCGCCGTTAAGCTATCGGGTCCGGTTTTGGATGGGATAATCCGTTAACAGCAATGACCAATGGCTATTTTCCACGTGTAAAATTCTCATTGGTCGAAAGAACCATGTGTCAACTCCGTGTTGGGACAGATGTCATCCAGCGAATGAACGGGACACGCCTATGATATGTCGACACGTGGATCAGCCCAACAGTGGCCCATTCAGGTCAAAAGGCCAACCCGTTTGACTTGGTCAAAAGGTAGCGGGCCGGCCCACGAAAAGTCTGTTAGCGGCCTGTTCGCATATAGCCCATTTACAGCCCGCTAACCCATAACCCGTTATGGCCTATCCGAATTAAGCCCAGTAGCCTCATCTGAGCCGTCCAATATGATTTTAGCCCGTTGTAACTTCCGACCCATGTATTGACAATGACGTCTTTCGGGTCATATGAGGCCCTTTGTAACTCTGGCCCATTAAAGGCCCATGGTGAAACTGGCCCATAATGAACAATATATCGCTTTATACCCATTAACAGCCCATTATTCCATTGGGTCGTTTCCAGCCCGTGTTATCTTTCGGCCTTCTAACATCCCATTTATTCTTGGGCTCATTTCCAGCATTCGATTACTTATGGTCCATTACTAGCCTGTTCCGCTTGTGGGCCAAAATCAGCCCATGGTTACAGTCAGCCCGTTTGTGGCCCGTTAATCCTTTGGGCCGTTTTCATAGCGTCATCAAATACGGCCCATTAACGGCCCGTTATGCCTGTCGATAGAATTAAGCCCGTTATACATATCGGCCTATTAAGGGCCCATTATGGTCGGCCCATAAATAGACGATTCCCACTCTAGCCCATTTACGGCCCATATTGCGCTCCGTTATTGCGGTCAGTTATTGGTCCACAAATAGTACGACCCATGTTTGGCCAATCGATCATACGACCCATAGTAGGCCCATTGATTCTACGGCCCGTAGAAGGCCCATGGATCCTAAGGCCCGTAGGAGGCCCATGGTAACTACATCAGGTAGCAGGACCATGGTTACAATGGTCCGTATGTTGCCCATGGTTATTGTGGCCTAGTTTTAAAAAATAGGTTATTGTGGCCACTAACAAACCGTGGAAAAAGAACTGCAGTGACTACAAGCAAAGAAATAAACAAGACAATAAGGAAATAAATAAGCAAGCAACTTACGCTAGGCTATTACGGCTATTACACATATTAATCCACTGAGCATGAAAGTTCGCCACCAGTGCAAATATAGTGAACAAAGTAGCATATTACATACACTGGGCATCTAAATTGGCCACCAGTGCAAATAAACGCGGCAGCAAAATAAGTCCAGAACTGAAACCACTTCAGAAGAGCTCAAGAGATGATATCTTGGGTACCCACCATGCTATCAAGAAGCTTAGCAAGCTTATTAGCTTTCTCTTGTTTGGCGCTAAAATCCTCCAACACTTGCTATTGCACCGGAAAGTATGCATCTGAATTCTGCAGGGACTTCCTTAGTCCTTCGGCTTCTTGTCATAGCACAACTGACTGATGCCTTTCAGCTTGTAGCTGAGACTCAAGAAGCCGAAGTGATTCAGACAGCAAGTTTGAACAGCTTGTGCCAGCTGTAGTGGCTAGTAACTCGAACACTACATCAAGGCAGGACTTTGGGGTTGTCTCACTGTCTACAAGATATTTTTATCACCTTTCCTGGAGAACTACATGGTTGTCTCACTATCTTGAACCTTATCTGCATTACTTTCTCTACCATTGCATAATGGGGTGCTCTTCTCCTATATTCTGTCGGCATTCTACAAGAGAAATAAGCAGACACATCATAGGTTTAGCATGTAGTATATGAAACTCATTTTGGTAAACAGGTTCAGTAGTAAGGTGGACAGGATAACAACATGAAACAAACATATATCTATGTACTATGGTCACTGTATTGTCTATATCATTCTAGTTTATGTTGCCAAATCAAGTTAGAGACACATTTCAAATCATATCTGTTTAAGACAAAGCAACATAGACAAAATATAAGTGTGGGAAACTACACAACACTAACAACAATTGTAGTGTGCACGACATGAGAAAATAACTGTTTATACAATTGAAACTGAAATCAACATAGACCAAGAAGTTAAAACAGTAATCCAGTTAAATAAATAGGTTTAAAACATACCTGTTGCGCCATTGGAGTTTCAATTGCATCCTTCAAATTTGAAATTAGTTGGTATGAGTAAATACAGTTATGCGGGAGCAAAGGAGTATGAACCATAGCTACGGAACCTGACCTGAGAACAATTCTCCTTCTGCTTTAAGCGTTGAGTTGGGGTTCGGAGTGGTGGTCCTCGTGCTTTGGTCACTGTAGTTGCCTTACTAACTGCTCGTGTTTGGGTGCTCTGTGGTGGAGACACTGCTGTGTCAACTGGAACTGGGTTACTATCTGCTGGGGTTGGGGTTAGAGGGGGTGTAGCTCGTGAAGGAAAAATGCCCTAGAGGCAATAATAAAGTTGTTATTTTATATTTCCTTATTCATGATAAAGGTTTATTATTCATGCTAGAATTGTATTGATCGGAAACCATAATACATGTGTGAATACATAGACAAAACACCGTGTCCCTAGTAAGCCTCTACTAGACTAGCTCGTTGGTCAAAGATGGTTAAGGTTTCCTGACCATGGACATGAGTTGTCATTTGATAACGGGATCACATCATTAGGAGAATGATGTGATGGACAATACCCATCCGTTAGCTTAGCATAATGATCGTTCCGTTTTATTGCTATTGCTTTCTTCATGTCAAATACATATTCCTTCGACTATGAGATTATGCAACTCCTGGATACCGGAGGAGTGCCTTGTGTGCTATCAAACGTCACAAACGTAACTGGGTGATTATAAAGATGCTCTACAGGTATCTCCGAAGGTATTTGTTGAGTTGGCATAGATCGAGATTAGGATTTGTCACTCCGAGTTTCGGAGAGGTATCTCTGGGCCCTCTCGGTAATACACGTAATAAGCTTGCAAGCAAACGACCAAGGAGTTGGTCACGAGGTGATGTATTACAGAACGAGTAAAGAGACTTGCCGGTAACGAGATTGAACTAGGTCTGAAGATACCGACGATCGAATCTCGGGCAAGTAATATACCGATGGACAAAGGGAATTATGTATGTTGTCATAACGGTTCGACCGATAAAGATCTTCATAGAATATTTAGGAGCCAATATGGGCATCCAGGTTCCGCTATTGGTTATTGACCAGAGAGGTGTCTCAGTCATGTCTACATAGTTCTCGAACCCGTAGGGTCCGCACGCTTAACGTTCGATGACGATATTGTATTATATGAGTTATGTGATTTGGTGACCGAATGTTGTTCGAAGTCCCGGATGAGATCACGGACATGACGAGGAGTCTTGAAATGGTCGAGAGGTAAAGATTGATATATAGGACGATGGTATTCGGACATCGGAAGTGTTCCGGAGGGTACCGGGTACATATCGGGTCACCGGAAGGGGTTCCGGGCACCCCCGGCAAAAGATATGGGCCTTATGGGCCAAGAGGGGAAACACACCAGCCACAAGGGGCTGGTGCGCCCCCCATATGGGCCGGCCAAGGTGGAGAAGGAAAGGGGAAGGAGGAAAGGAAATAAGGGAATAGGATTCCCCCTTCCTTCCACCTCCCCCCTTTTCCTTCCCCCTTCGACAAATAAGGCGTGGGGCATGCCACTTGGGAGGACCCCAAGTAGGATTCGGCCTACTTGGGGCGCCCTCCTGGCTGCTCCCTCCTCCCCTCCACCTATATATATGTGGGAGGGGGGGTGCCTAGCACAACCAGACAATGGTTTAGCCGTGTGCGGCGCCCCCCTCCACCGTTTACACCCCCGGTCATATTTTCGTAGTGCTTAGGCGAAGCCCTGCGGAGATCACTTCACCATCACCGTCACCACGCCGTCGTGCTGACGGAACTCATCTACTACCTTGACGTCTTGCTGGATCAAGAAGGCGAGGGACGTCACCGAGCTGAACGTGTGCAGAACGCGGAGGTGCTGTGCGTTCGGTACTTGATTGGTTGAAGCGCGAAGAAGTTTGACTACATCAACCGTGTTGTGAAACGCTTTCGCTTATGGTCTACGAGGGTACGTAGACACACTCTTCCCCTTGTTGCTATGCATCTACATGGATAGATCATTGCGTGTGCGTAGATTTTTTTTTGTTTTCCATGCAACGATTCCCAACAGTGGCATCAGAGACAGGTCTATGCGTAGATGATATGCACGAGTAGAACACAAAGGGTTGTGGGTGGTGATAGTCATACTGCTTACCACCAACATCTTATTTTGATTCGGCGGTATGGTGGGATGAAGCGGCCTGGACCAACCTTACATGTCCTCATACATGAGACCGGTTCCACCGACAGACATGCAACTAGTTTTGCATAAAGGTGGCTGGCGGGTGTCTGTTTCTCCTACTTTAGTTGAATCGAATTTGACTGCGGCCGGTCCTTGAAGAAGGTTAAAACAGCAAACTTGATGAATCACTGTTGTGGTTTTTGCCGTAGGTAAGAACTGTTCTTGCTAGAAGCCCGTAGCAGCCACGTAAAACTTGCAACAACAAAGTAGAGGACATCTAACTTGTTTTTGCAGGGCATGTTGTGATGTGATATGGTCAAGACATGATGTGATATACATTGTTGTATGAGATGATCATGTTTTGTAAGTTATCGGCAACTGGTAGGAGCCTTATGGTTGTCGCTTTATTGTATGAAATGCAAACGCCATGTAATTGCTTTACTTTATCACTATGCATTAGCGATAGTCGTAGAAGCAATAATTGGCGAGACGACCACGACGCAACGATGGAGATCAAGGTGTCGAGCCGGTGACAATGGAGATCACGATGATACTTTGGAGATGGAGATCAAAAGCACAAGATGATGGCCATATCATGTCACATATTTTGATTGCATGTGATGTTTATCCTTTATGCATCTTATATTTCTTAGAACGACGGTAGCATTATAAGATGATCCCTTCACTTAATTTCAAGATAAAAGTGTTCTCCCTGAGTATGCACTATTGCTACAGTTCATCATGTTGAGACATCACGTGATGATCGGGTGTGATAGACTCTACGTTCACATACAACGGGTGCAAGACAGTTTTGCACATGCGGAATACTTGGGTTAAACTTGACGAGCCTAGCATGTACAGACATGGCCTCGGAACACTGGAGACCGAAAGGTCGAACGTGAATCATATAGTAGATATGATCAACATAGAGATGTTCACCATTGATGACTACCCCATCTCACGTGATGATCGGACATGAGTTAGTTGATTTGGATCACGTATCACTTAGATGACTTGAGGGATGTCTATTTAAGTGGGAGTTCTTAAGTAATTTGATTAATTGAACTTAATTTATCATGAACTTAGTCCTGATGGTATTTGCATATCTATGTTGTAGATCAATGGCCCGTGCTACCGTTCCCCTGAATTTTAATGCGTTCCTAGAGAAAGCTAAGTTGAAAGATGATGGTAGCAACTACACGGACTGGGTCCGTAACTTGAGGATTATCCTCATTGCTGCACTATTTTTTTTATATGTTCCTAGAGAAAAATAAGCTGACAGATGATAGTAGCAATGATGCGGACTGGGTCCGTGATCTGAGGATTATCCTCATTGCTGCACAGAAGAATTATGTCCTTGATGCACCGCTAGGTGACAAGCCCCCTCCCGCTAATGTAGACGCTTTGAACGTCTGGCAGACGCGGTCTGATGACTACTCTATAGTTCAGCGTGCCATGCTTTACGGCTTAGAACCGGGACTTCAAAGACGTTTTGAACGTCATGGAGCATATGAGATGTTCCAAGAGTTGAAGTTAATATTTCAAGCAAATGCCCGGTAAGTGTAGATCCTTGCTTGCGAGTACTTTGGATGAGTACTCACGGTTGCATTGCTCCCTCTTTTCCTCCTTTTCCATTCTTCTCGGTTATCGCAACCAGATGCTGGAGTCCCGGAGCCAGACGCCACCTTCGACGACCCCTACTACACCGTGGGTGCCTACTTCTACGTGCAGGCCGACGACGACCAGGAGTAGTTTAGGAGGATCCCAGGCAGGAGGCCTGCGCCTCTTTCAATCTGTTTCAGTTCGTGCTAGCCATCTTATGGCACCTTTTTTAACTTATGTCTGTACTCAGATATTGTTGCTTCCGCTAACTCGTTTATGATCGAGCTTGTGTATTTGAGCCCTCGAGGCCCCTGGCTTGTAATATAAAGCTTATATTATTTTATTTGTGTCTAGAGTTGTGTTGTGATATCTTCCCATGAGTCCTTGATCTTGATCGTACACATTTGCATGTATGATTAGTGTACGATTAAATCGAGGGCGTCACAAGCTGATATCAGAGCCGACTGCTTGTAGGAATCCTCCTTCCAAACTCCTTGGCCGAAGTTGAGTCTAGTCATTGCAAAACTTTTCACTCACATGGATGTGTGGCTTACGGGCCCACGTCGCCATTGTGTGGTATTATGATCTTTTATTCCTCGTCTATACTCTGGGACTCTGATCTCTCTTCTATTCGGGTTAAATGATTTTACTAACTCTGACTCTAGGTTCTCGTAACTACTTTCCCCCAGAGAGCCCCTTATTACAGATGATCGCGTGCTGCACCAGAAGAATCCGAAGATACTTTACGATGTTCTCTCGAGAACTTGTGCTCATCGCTTTTGCGATTCCCTTCCACCGACAACCCCTATGGATAACGACATACAACTGTCGTTCATACAATCATTCCCCGTTGATCTTGTTATTACAAGATACCCCGAATTTCTCTCTATTGTTCCGAGAATACTTTGTGCCTACTGCCTTGCAGTTCTTTACCGCATGAAAACCCCTACGAATAATTACTCACGCTTACCGAGTATCTGCCTTTCCCCCGTTGTTCATATGATTCACAAGATACATTGAAATTCAATATGATCTTCCGGTAATCCTTTGCCCGCTATTGCTCTGTAAATACTTGTCTGCTTGTAATATGGCTGTGTTCCATATGACTAGCAATATTCATTAGTATCCTTTGTCTTTATCATTTTGAGTCCCTTGATTCAATATGTTGCGAATGCTCGCAATCCTCAATCAGATCTTAGAATTCATCCTTCTGGCTCAGACGCCATATTAAACATAAGCCGGATCTCGACCAATCAAATTGCTGTTGATTGTACCCCTAAGTCTATTCAACGTATCCATCCTTTATTAGAGTGTTTTCTTCTGATCCCTCGATTTGGAAAATCATAATTCCTTTGCATTTGAGCTTTGAATTAGTCAGTTGTTTCTATAGTTCAATGCCTTTGCATTGTTTCTTCCTCTGATTGTGTGCCGATGCTCACATCAGCTCCGTTATGGACCATCAAATCCTTTGATGAATTATCATTCGACAATGTCCTTCATATACAAAAACCTCGAGAAGTTCTTTCCCTGATACATAATGCCATTGGTGAATCCTATTCTCTGATTGGGCCAACCATGCTCTGCTTTCGAGCTGGTGATATTTACTCTTGAAGCTTGTGGTATATGTTCCCAAGATACCCCGATGGGTTGGACCTATGCCTTCTTTAATCTTTGTGAACCCGAAAAGTTTTCACGGGTCATACTCCTCTGGTAATTCACCAGGTAGGTTTTCACACTCAAATCATTTTTTTATAAGAGCGGTGAATGAATGGTCATGCATTGGAGAAGTGGGAGTTGACCTTGAACTTTGTGTTCATGCCCATGGACATGATGTAGATCTTATCATGGAAGCTTCTTTTAAAATTAATTATCCCCTTGGTGTAAGTTCATCTTATATCTGGGAATTGGTCCTTTGCAATCATGGTTCAGACCATATTGTTCTTCTTTGATCCCATTTCCCGGACAAGTTGAAGTACTTGTCTTCTACAGATCAATACACCTACCCAACCTCTATTTTGATCTACCTTCGAGTATACCCTCTGGTATCTCGAGAATATCACGGAACTACATAACTTCTTATGAGTTCTTCATCAACTATTATTCTCGCCGATTCACTCCAATTTCCCCTCCAGGAATCGATCCCGCACTCCGATTCAATAACTCTAAGAAATTTTCGTTGCTTATGAGTTTAATAATCCTTCAAGTCATTCCTAGCCTGATCGGCTATATCATTATCGTGCTAAATTTTAACTGTGCCACCTGGTCCTTCTTCCCAGAGCACAATTTTTGACGATGAGCTAAGCTTACATCAATCTTCCTCGTCATATCATTTAGCCTTGAACAGCAACGTACCCGTGGATCCAATAACCTTTCGCTTCATCATTCCTTTGACTTGATGTCATCGCCGATCGATTACATCTTCTTGAAATCTCTCGACAAATGTGTCGTGATCATCATCAACATTCTGAGCTCTTCCAAGATATCTATCAAATTCTTGATGAGAAATACCATCCTTGCCCCTCGATGGTTTGCGTTATCATCGACAACGTTATTGCCCTCCCTCCAACACAACTTGTTCATGATTGGTGTAGTACTTTGAGTTCCTTACTATCCAGCTGGTGTTATGTTCTACCTTGGAGTATTACCATCTTTTATGTCAAGGATGTCAGGGGAATTTCACCACCTCTTGAGAATTCTTGATACAAGTGATACTTATCACGATCACCATTCTTTTCTTGGTCCCCATGTTGTTTCTAACCGGAATACCGACAATTGGACTATGATGTGTAATTTCAAAACTTCTAGCAACCCTATTGCTTTGAAGTTACTGGTTGACAGTTCATTCTTAAACTATTGGTTATTGAATCACCATTCTAACATTGATCATGCTACCTAGCCCATATTTCGGGTACACCTTTCAACCAATGTTATTTGTGTATGTTTTCCTCGAGCATACATCATTATATCATTTGATCTGACAAATGTTATCTCCTTGTTCACATAATTGTGGAAAACCATCTTGTTGCAAATCTCGATGAATTTTCGTTGAATCCATCAGCCACCTCCTCATCATCCCCTCGGTTTAATGCTAAACTCTTGTTTCGGAACTCACTTCCATAGTTCATTGCCCGAGAATCTTATAATGTCATCTCGTCAATTGCGTTGCACCTTTTCTTCCCAGGCATCCTGAGTCTGAGGTATCCTGACACCAATCAGATCTGAATCTCGGTCAGATATGATGGTTGCAACATTTTCCAAGAGTAATAACATTGGTCTTTATATCACCCGGTAAGGTGATGTCATGCCTAGCACACCTGGCCGGAGGACCTATTGTTACCGTTTCCTTTTTAGCAAGGTTATCCATTCTTCCATGAGGAAATTGTAAGACTTATTCTATGAGTTTTCCTGATGGACCATTTGTGTATCCTAAGTCTGACCTTTACCTGATGACCATGTCAATGCTATCCTGAAGCATGTCAGTGGTACTCCGATTTTCAATAAAAACATTGGAAGCACAAATGATAAATTTTCCTTATCAATTATCCAAACACCGTTGTATGGGTAATGTCATGAAGTTTCTCTCCCCTTACCTAAAGGGTTTTCTACTTTATATCCTGTCATGGATATCATGCTCTACTTGCCCTTGGGAAGGATATACCCCTGAAATATGTGTTTAAACACAATTTCCTTTCCATTGTTTTTGTTTAACCTTTCATGTAATCTGACTTAACTGCACCTCGTTGTACCACTCTGTCAGTAAGACCCTGTTACTTTTGTTGATGACATTTCGGAAACCACCGATGGACGAGAACTTTGCCTATTGGTCCGCCTCGTTCAACGAGCAGGAAAATGGTTCTCTTCGTCCCTCGCCCTTGGTACCAACATGTTGCCAACATAATTGACGGACTATCCTCTAACATGCCTTGTTATCATGACTGTGCAAAGTATCATCGCCCTTTCTACTTTTAACCCACATGGTGGGCCCATAACCCACAGTTCCACAGGATCGAAACCTGACTCTCCTGTACACCCCCTGTTTCCATAGTTATTCCTCACGCATGGCCTCGTATGTAATTCACGAGCCACCTTCCGAGAGATCATCAATTCTGGTATCAGACACAATACTTATTCCTGTTGCTTTGAGCCCCTTTCACACCCTGTTTCATGCATCGAATGATTGACTGTCCGCTCAAAACTTCCCATGATACCTCCTTACTTTGCTCACGATATTTTCTTAAGTTTCAATTTGAGAGTTACGTTCCTCCACCTTCCCCGATGTTATCGACCAGATAGTCAACCTTGCAGAGGTCCGTACTCTCGGAATACCCCCCCTTTTTATTCTTTCGTAAGTACGATGGAGTTCCCGAAGAAAGGATGCCGACTTCATCATGATGACTTGAAGCAGAGAAATGAAGACATCAACGTAATGGATTGACCTCTTCGAGAAGAGCAACCAAGACCGAGAACACTCGCTAGAATTTCATAACCAGAACTTTCCCCCTTTATTCTACCTCCTAAATCTCGGGACGAGATTTCTTGTAGTGGAGGAGAATTGTAACGCCCGGATAATTAAGCTACAGTGAACCTCTGCTAATGGTGCCACGTCACCTCGGTTACTGTTGATAAACTCGTGTTAGTTCAAAACGATTCAAATTAAATTTTTAATTAAAGGCAAACAACAAAAGTTTTCAAACAATAAAACTAAAATGTTCGGGTTGTGCCAAATAATGCATAGGTAATTATGGTGGAGAAACCACACTTTTATAAGATGTTTAAATACTCAAAAGTGAATGAAACAGCAGTATAACCAGTTTAATGAATGCCTTTCATTATTTATAAAATGTTAAACTATTTTATTTAATTACCCAAATTAATGTGGCAGTAGTAAATATAGTAATACTAATTTAGGAACCATTTGTGTATTTTATAAAACTGTAACCATTAAAGAAATAAAAGAAAACATGAAAGGAAAAATAAATAAGAAGAAAAGAGAGAAGCAAAAGAAAATAAAAAGGAGAAGAACCCCCCCTACTGGGCCGTGGCCCAGCTGGCCACTGGGCTAGCCAGGCCGGCCCAGCCGGCGCCCCCATAACCCCCACTCCCCCGTGACCTAGATCGGTCCACCCCACTTCCCCCCACGCCTCGTTCTCCTCCTTCCTCCCCCGTCTGGATCGAGATCGGGGCAACCGCGCCCTCGACCCCGCCAACGCCGATGCCGCGAGCCACCCCTCCACACCTCGCCGGCGCCCCGGTGCCCACTACCGTCGCCGGACCTCCTCACGCCTCTTCCTCACGGGATCGACCTGCCGCCGCCGCCGGAACCACGTCGACCCCATTACCCCGAGGCCGTGCCCCGTCGCCCTACGCCGTCGCCTCGCCTCCTCATCTCCTCCTTGTCGGCCGACCCCGAGCCACGCCGACCCCCTCCCTTTCAAAGCTCGTGAGCACGCTCCCCTTCCTCCTCTGCTCGCTCGTCACCGAACGCGCCCGCGCTGGAGCTCGCGCTCCGGGCCGAACTCACCCCGCACGGCGCGCCATCACGCGCGCACGCGCCCGCTTCCCCTGCGTCGGTCGCTCTCACCGTGACCCGGGGCCGTCCCTCCCGCGCGCCCCGGCCTCTCGCCTACTACCGTTGTGCCCCTGCCTAGTTGCGGTGACTGCCCCGCGGCCATGCTCCTGCATCCACCCCCCGCTCGCGCCCCCACCGCGCTGCTCGGGCCTCCCCGCGCGGCTGCCCCTGCTCCGGCGCCGTGCTCGCCCAGCCGCGCCACCGCGCCCACCCCGGGCTGCCGTCGCCTCGGGCCCTTGCTCGCCGGCGCGCCCGTTCGGGCGATGCCGCGCCCTGTCGAGCGCCCACGGCCACGCCCGCTAGTGCCCCACCCGGTTGGCCCCTGGGCCAATGACACGTGGGGCCTAGCCCCCTGTAAAAAAATGAATTTAAAAGAAAGAATTAAAAATAAATGGATTAATTAATCAATTAATTTAATTAAGTTGCTTAATTAACTTAACCTAATTAACCTGCTAATTAAACTGATTAACTGTTAGTTAGTTAACAACCTATGATAGACCGGACCCACTCGTCAGTTGACTGGTCAACGGTCAGCTTTGACCGCTGACATCCCGCTGATGTCATGATGATGCAATAATTCTTTTTTTGAATTAATTAAATCATAATAATCCCAGAAAATAATTAAATCTTATAAATTAATATAAAATAATCCGTAACTCGGATGAAAATACGTTGTACATGAAGGTTGCTAAGAACGACGAGACGAATCCGGATACGCAGTCCGTTCGTCCGTCACGCGTCCCTAGCATAGCGAACATGCAACCATCCCCCTCTGGTTCGTTTGTCCGAAAATGCCAAACTTCGGGAAAACATTCCTGGATGTTATCCCTCTTCGTCTGTATCACCGAGCACTGCGATAGGTCACCCCTAGCACCGCGTATTGTCATGATTATGTTTTGTGATGCTTTGTTTGCTCTGTATTTACTGTTTCTTCCCCCTCTTCTCTCCGGTAGACTACGAGACCGACGCCACTGCTGCCCCGATCGACTACGGTGTTGACGACCCCTCCTTCTCGACCGAGCTTCCAGGCAAGCCAACCCCCCTTGTTCATCCTGATATCGCCTACTCTTTCCCTCTACTGCTTGCATTAGAGTAGTGTTACTGTTTCATCAGTTTGATCCTATACTGCTGCATAGCCTGTCCTTGTTGCTACTATTGTTGATACCTTACCTGCTATCCTAAATGCTTAGTATAGGTTGCTAGTATTACATCAGTGGCCCTACACTCTTGTCCGTCTGCCATGCTATACTACTGGGCCGTGATCACTTCGGGAGGTGATCACGGGTATATACATACATACATACATACATACATACATACATACATACATACATACATACATACATACATACATACATACATACATACATACATACATACATACTATACAGGTTACATGATGTGACTAAAGTCGGGTCGGCTCATAGAGTACCCGCAAGTGATTTCGATGTGGGGGGCTGAAGGGGCAGGTGGTTCCATCCAGGTAGTGATGGGCCTGGGTTCCCGAAGGCCCCCGACTGTTACTTTGTGGCAGAGCGACAGGGCAAGTTGAGACCACCTAGGAGACAGGTGCCTGGTCCCTGGTCGGCGTCCATGGTTACTTCAAAATAACACGCTTAACGAGATCTTTGTATTTGATTTGAGTCTGGCTATGAGCCTATATGCACTAACCAACTACGCGGGAACAGTTATGGGCTCTCGACGTCGTGGTATCAGCCGAAGCCTTCTTGACATCAGCGGTTGAGCGGCGCGCGTCGGATTGGACTGGAACGCCTGCTCTTGTATTAGGGAGGCTAGGTCTGCTTCCGGCCGCCCACGCAACGTGCAGGAGTGCAATGGGCGATGGGCCCAGACCCTTGCGCGCTTAGGATTTAGACCGGCGTGCTGACCTCTCTGTTGAGCCTAGGTAGGGTTGCGACGTGTTGATCTTCCGAGGCCGGGTATGACCCAGGAAAGTGTGCCCGACCAGAGGGATCGAGCATGTTGGGTAATGTGGTGCACCCCTGCAGGGAAGTTTATCTATTCGAATAGCCGTGTCCCTCAGTAAAAGGACGACCCGGAGTTGTACTTCGACCTTATGACAACTAGAACCAGATACTTAATAAAACACACCCTTTCAAGTGCCAGATACAACCCGGTGATCGCTCTCTCACCGAGAGACAAGGAGAGGATCGCCGGGTAGGATTATGCTATGCGTTGACACTTGTTACTACTTGCTACTCTCTTCTACATGCTTCAAGATGGAGGCTGCCAGAAGCGTAGTCTTTGATAGGACTAGCTATCCCCCTCTTATTCTGGCATTCTGCAGTTCAGTCCACATATACTATCCATTTCATTAATACCAATGCATATGTAGTGTAGATCCTTGCTTGCGAGTACTTTGGATGAGTACTCACGGTTGCTTTGCTCCCTCTTTTCCCCCTTTTCCATTCTTCTTGGTTGTCGAACCCAGATGCTGGAGCCCCGAAGCCAGACGCCACCTTCGACGACCCCTACTACACCGTGGGTGCCTACTTCTATGTGCATGCCGACGACGACCAGGAGTAGTTTAGGAGGATCCCAGGCAGGAGGCCTGCGCCTCTTTCGATCTGTTTCCTAGTTCGTGCTAGCCATCTTATGGCACCTTGTTTAACTTATGTCTGTACTCAGATATTGTTGCTTCCGCTGACTCGTTTATGATCGAGCTTGTGTATTCGAGCCCTCGAGGCCCCTGGCTTGTAATATAAAGCTTGTATTATTTTATTTGTGTCTAGAGTTGTGTTGTGATATCTTCCCATGAGTCCTTGATCTTGATCGTACACATTTGCTTGTATGATTAGTACGATTAAATCGAGGGCGTCACAGTCCGTAACTTGAGGATTATCCTCATTGCTGCACAGAAGAATTATGTCCTTGATGCACCACTAGGTGACAAGCCCCCTCCCGCTAATGTAGACACTTTGAACGTCTGGCAGACGTGGTCTGATGACTACTCTATAGTTCAGCGTGCCATGCTTTACGGCTTAGAACCGGGACTTCAAAGACGTTTTGAACGTCATGGAGCATATGAGATGTTCCAAGAGTTGAAGTTAATATTTCAAGCAAATGCCCGGGTTGAGAGATATGAAGTCTCCAACAAGTTCTATAGCTGCAAGATGGAGGAAAACAGTTCTGTCAGCGAACACATACTCAAAATGTCTGGGTATTATAATCACTTGACTCAGCTGGGAGTTGATCTTCCAGTTGATTGTGTCATTGACAGAGTTCTTCAATCACTGCCACCAAGCTACAAAGGCTTCGTGATGAACTATAATATGCAAGGGATGAACAAAACAATTCTCGAGCTCTTCGCAATGCTTAAGGCTGCGGAGGTAGAAATCAAGAAGGAGCATCAAGTGTTGATGGTTAACAAGACCACTAGTTTCAAGAAAAAGGGCAAGGGAAAGAAAGGGAACTTCAACAAGAATGGCAAGCAAGTTGCCACTCCCGGGAAGAAACCCAAAGCTGGACCCAAGCCTGAAACTGAGTGCTTCTACTGCAAAGGGACTGGTCACTGGAAGCGGAATTGCCCCAAGTATTTGGCGGATAAGAAGGATGGCAAAGTGAACAAAGGTATATTTGATATACATGTTATTGAGGTGTACCTTACTAATGCTCGTAGTAGCGCCTGGGTATTTGATACTGGTTCGGTTGCTCATATTTGTAACTCGAAACAGGAGCTACGGATTAAACAAAGATTGGCTAAGGACGTGGTGACGATGCGCGTCGGGAATGGTTCCAAGGTCGATGTGATCGCCGTCGACACGCTACCTCTACATCTACCTTCAGGATTAGTTTTAGACCTGAATAATTGTTATTTGGTGCCAGCGTTGAGCATGAACATTATATCTGGATCTTGTTTAGTGCGAGACGGTTATTCATTTAAATCAGAGAATAATGGTTGTTCTATTTATACGAGTAATATCTTTTATGGTCATGCACCCTTGAAGAGTGGTCTATTTTTGTTGAATCTCGATTGTAGTGATACACATATTCATAATATTGATGCCAAAAAGTTGATAATGATAGTGCAACATATTTGTGGCACTACCGTTTAGGTCATATTGGTGTAAACTGCATGAAGAAACTCCATGCAGATGGGCTTTTGGAATCACTTGATTATGAATCATTTGATACTTGCGAACCATGCCTCATGGGCAAGATGACTAAAACTCCGTTCTCCGGAACAATGGAGCGAGCTAATGACTTATTGGAAATAATACATACCGATGTATGCGGTCCGATGAGTGTTGAGGCACACGGCGGGTATCGTTATTTTCTGACCTTCACAGATGATTTGAGCAGATATGGGTATATCTACTTAATGAAACACAAGTCTGAAACATTTGAAAAGTTCAAAGAATTTCAGAGTGAAGTGGAGAATCATCGTAACAAGAAAATAAAGTTTCTGCGATCTTATCGCCGAGGCGAATATTTGAGTTACGAGTTTGGCCTTCATTTAAAACAACGTGGAATAGTTTCACAACTCACACCACCTGGAACACCACAGCGTAATGGTGTGTCCGAACGTCGTAACCGTACTTTATTAGATATGGTGCTATCTATAATGTCTCTTACCGATTTACCACTATCATTTTGGGGTTATGCATTAGAGACAGCTGCATTCACGTTAAATAGGGCACCGTCTAAATCCGTTGAGACGACACCGTATGAACTATGGTTTGGCAAGAAACCTAAGCTGTCGTTTCTTAAAGTTTGGGGTTGTGACACTTATGTCAAAAGGCTTCAGCCTGATAAGCTCGAACCCAAATCGGAGAAGTGCGTCTTCATAGGATACCCTAAGGAAACAATTGGGTACACCTTCTACCACAGATCCGAAGGCAAGATCTTTGTTGCCAAGAATGGAACCTTTCTAGAGAAGGAGTTTCTCTCGAAAGAAGTGAGTGGGAGGAAAGTAGAACTTAATGAGGTAATTGTACCTTCTCTTGAATTGGAAAGTAGTTCATTAGAGAAAACCGTTCCCATGATGCCTACACCAACTAGAGAAGAAGCTAATGATGATGATCATGAAACTTCGGATCAAGTTACTATAGAACTTCGTAGGTCAACCAGAACACGATCCGCACCAGAGTGGTACGGGAATCCTGTACTGGAAGTCATGTAACTAGACCAAGGCGAACCTACGAACTATGAAGAAGCTATGATGAGCCCAGATTCTGACAGATGGCTTGAGGCCATGAAATCTAAGATAGGATCCAGGTATGAGAACAAAGTGTGGACTTTGGTGGATTTGCCCGATGATCGGCAAGCCATAGAAAATAAATGGATCTTCAAGAAGAAGACTGACGCTGATGGTAATGTTACGATCTATAAAGCTCGACTTGTCGCAAAAGGTTTTCGACAAGTTCAAGGGGTTGACTACGATGAGACTTCTCACCCGTAGCGATGCTTAATTCCGTCCGAATCATGTTAGCAATTGCCGCATTTTATGATTATGAAATCTGGCAAATGGACGTCAAAACTGCATTCCTTAATGGATTTCTTAAGGAAGAATTGTATATGATACAACCAGAAGGTTTTGTCGATCCTAAAGGTGCTAACAAAGTGTGCAAGCTCTAGCGATCCATCTATGGACTGGTGCAAGCATCTCGGAGTTGGAATATACGCTTTGATGAAGTGATCAAAGCATATGGATTTATACAGACTTTCGGTGAAGCCTGTATTTACAAGAAAGTGAGTGGAAGCTCTATAGCATTTCTGATATTATATGTGGATGACATATTGTTGATTGGAAATGGTATAGAATTTCTGGATAGCATAAAAGGATACTTGAATAAGAATTTTTCAATGAAATACCTCGGTGAAGCTGCTTATATATTGGGCATCAAGATCTATTGGGATAGATCGAGACGCTTAATAGGACTTTCACAAAGCACATACCTTGATAAAGTTTTGAAGACGTTCAAAATGGATCAGTCAAAGAAAGGGTTCTTGCCTGTGTTGCAAGGTGTGAAGTTGAGTAAGACTCAATGCCCGACCACTACAGAAGATAAAGAGAAAATGAAAGTCATTCCCTATGCTTCAGCCATAGGTTCTATCATGTATGCTATGCTGTGTACCAGACCTGATGTGTGCCTTGCCATAAGTCTGGCAGGGAGGTACCAAAGTAATCCAGGAGTGGATCACTGGATAGTGGTCAAGAACATCCCGAAGTACCTGAAAAGGACGAAGGATATGTTTCTCATTTTTGGAGGTGATAAAGAGCTCGTCGTAAATGGTTACATCGATGCTAGCTTTGACACTGATTCGGATGACTCCAAGTCACAAACCGGATACGTATTTATATTGAATGGTGGAGCTGTCAGTTGGTGCAGTTCCAAGCAGAGCGTCGTGGCGGGATCTACGTGTGAAGTGGAGTACATAGCTGCTTCAGAAGCAGCAAATGAAGGAGTCTGGATGAAGGAGTTCATATCCGATCTAGGTGTAATACCTAGTGCATCGGATCCAATGAAAATCTTTTGTGACAACACTGGAGCAATTGCCTTGGTGAAGGAATCCAGGTTTCACAAGAGAACCAAACACATCAAGAGACGCTTCAACTCCATTCGTGAACAAGTCAAGGATGGAGACATAGAAATTTGCAAGATACATACAGATCTGAATGTAGTAGACCCGTTGACTAAGCCTCTTCCACGAGCAAAACATGATCATCACCAAGACTCCATGGGTGTTAGAATCATTACAATGTAATCTAGATTATTGACTCTAGTGCAAGTGGGAGACTGAAGGAAATATGCCCTAGAGGTAATAATAAAGTTGTTATTTTATATTTCCTTATTCATGGTAAAGGTTTATTATTCATGCTAGAATTGTATTGATCGGAAACCATAATACATGTGTGAATACATAGACAAAACACCGTGTCCCTAGTAAGCCTCTACTAGACTAGCTCATTGATCAAAGATGGTTAAGGTTTCCTAACCATGGACATGAGTTTTCATTTGATAACGGGATCACGTCATTAGGATAATGATGTGATGGACAAGACCCATCCGTTAGCTTAGCATAATGATTATTCAGTTTTATTGCTATTGCTTTCTTCATGTCAAATAGATATTCCTTTGACTATGAGATTATGCAACTCCCGGATACCGGAGGAGTGCCTTGTGTGCTATCAAACATCACAACATAACTGGGTGATTATAAAGATGCTCTACAGGTATCTCCGAAGGTATTTGTTGAGTTGGCATAGATCGAGATTAGGATTTGTCACTCCGAGTTTCGGAGAGATATCTCTGGGTCCTCTCTGTAATACACATCATAAGCTTGCACACAAATGACTAAGGAGTTGGTCACGAGGTGATGTATTACGTAACAAGTAAAGAGACTTGCCGGTAACGAGATTGAACTAGGTATGAAGATACCGACGATCGAATCTCGGGCAAGTAACATACCGATGGACAAAGGGAATTACGTATGTTGTCATAACGTTTCGACCGATAAAGATCTTCATAGAATATGTAGGAGCCAATATGGTCATCCAGGTTCCACTATTGGTTATTGACCGGAGAGGTGTCTTGGTCATGTCAACATAGTTCTCGAACCCGTAGGGTCCACATGCTTAACGTTCGATGACGATATTGTATTATATGAGTTATGTGATTTGGTGACCGAATGTTGTTCGGAGTCCCGGATGAGATCATGGACATGACGAGGAGTCTCAAAATGGTCGAGAGGTAAAGATTGATATATAGGACGATGGTATTCGAACACCGGAAGTGTTCCGGAGGGTACCGGGTACATATCGGGTCACCGGAAGGGGTTCCGGGCACCCCTGGCAAAAGATATGGGCCTTATGGGCCAAGAGGGGAAACACACCAGCCACAAGTGGCTGGTGCGCCCCCCATATGGGCCGGCCAAGGTGGAGAAGGAAAGGGGAAGGAGGAAAGGAAAGAAAGGGAATAGGATTCCCCCTTCCTTCCACCTCCCCCCCTTTCCTTCCCCCTCCGACAAATAAGGCAGGAGGGCGCGCCACTTGGGAGGACCCCAAGTAGGATTCGGCCTACTTGTGGTGCCCTCCTGGCTGCTCCCTCCTCCCCTCCACCTATATATATGTGGGAGGGGGGGGGGCGCCTAGCACAACCAGACAATGGTTTAGCCGTGTGCGGCGCCCCCCTCGACCGTTTACACCCCCGGTCATATTTTCGTAGTGCTTAGGCGAAGCCCTGCGGAGATCACTTCACCATCACCATCACCATGCCGTCGTGCTGACGGAACTCATCTACTACCTTGACGTCTTGCTGGATCAAGAAGGCGAGGGATGTCACCGAGCTGAACGTGTGCAGGACACGGAGGTGCCGTGCGTTCGGTACTTGATCGGTTGAAGCGCGAAGAAGTTCGACTACATCAAACGCGTTGTGAAACGCTTCCGCTTATGGTCTACGAGGGTACGTAGACACACTCTCCCCCTCGTTGCTATGCATCTCCATGGATAGATCATTGCGTGTGCGTAGATTTTTTGTTTTGTTTTCCATGCAACGATTCCCAACAGCTGGTTCTCTGTCCAACTGGGTAGGGGTACAATCTGCGAGAGTCTGGGTTATGTGTGGTGGGGCTGGTTCTTCGGCAAGTACAACCGTGGTTCTATCTGCATCGACGGGTAGCACTATCTTTTTTGAAGACTGTGTTTTTACTCCCATAGATACTGCCATCACCCCTTCCAATTCAAATGACTGATAAACAAGAAAAGTAATTGAATGTACAGACAGGTGAAATGGATAGTAGGGAATAAAAGAGGGCATGAAATAATTCACATTTATGTTGTCTAGGCAAACATGATAGCATGGCACAATTTCACATATATGATGGCTAACTAAACAGGATAGCATGCCACAATTTCACATATATGATGGCTAACTAAACATGATAGAATGACATAATTCAAAATATGATGACTATGTAAACAGGATGACATGATATAACTATATGATGTGTCTATTAAAGTGGTTGGCATGCCATAATTCACATACATGCCGTCGATGGAAACATGATGGCATGATATAATCCACAGATAGAATGACATAATTCAAAATATGATGACTATGTAAATAGGATGAGATGATATAACTATATTATGTCTTTAGAAAATGGGTTGGCATGCCATAATTCAGATACATGCTGTCTATGTAAACATCATGGCATGATATAATTCAAATATATGATTTATATACTAAGCAAGTAAGCAGATGCCAATCGCATATATGATGTCTAAACTAAGCAGATGGCATTCAATATTGTGTATACGATGTAAAAACAAAGCATTGCAAGACAACATATGCATGATATGAGTAATATAACCCTGCCAAGTTTGGGCATACACCTCATGGGGGAAATAGGACTGGTCATCTGCCTCTGAATCCTCCTCTGAGGAGCTATCTGTAACCAGCAAGATATCTGCTTCAGCAGGTAGCATTGTCTTCTCTGAAGACCTTGTTTCACTCCAGATTTTTTCATCACCGATTCAAATGGCTGATGCACAGGAAGAGTAGTTGAATATACAAACATTGTCGACAAATGAATACCTAATACAAAAAAGGATGGCATGATATAATTCACATATATGATGCTTGGCTAAACAGCATGGCGTTGCATAATTCACATATATAATGCCTTGCAACAAGATAGCATTGCATAATTCACATATATAATGTCTTGCAACAGGATGGCATTGCATAATTCACATATATGGTAATTAGACACTAGACAAGTGGCATTCACACAAAGCATGTCTAAACTAAGCAATAGACATAGCAATGCAAGACACCATATGCACGACATGAGCAATATAACCCTGTCAAGTTAGAGCATGCACCTCGATGGGGAAATAGGACTGGTCATCTGTCTATGAATCCTCCTATGAGGAGCTATCCGTAACCAGCAAGATATGCGCTTCGTCAGATAGCATTGTCTGCTTTGAAGACCTTGTTTTCACTCCAGATTTTCCATGACCGTGTCAAATGGCTGATGCACAGGAAGAGTAGTTGAATGTACGAACATTGTTGGCAAATGTAATACGTAATGAAAAAAGGATGGCATGATATATTTCACATATAAGATGACTGGCTAAGCAGGATGGCATTGCAAAATTCACATATATGATGCCTAGCTAAACAAGATGGCATTGCATAATTCACATATATGATATAGAAACTAAACAGATGGCATTCACACAAAGCATGTCTAAACTAAGCAGATGACATGTTTGATGTATAAAGTAAGCAATGCAAGGCGCCATATGCATGGTATGACCAACATCAGCATGCCAAGTTAGAGCAAAGACCTCAGGGGATAAATAGGAGTGGTCGGCTCCCTCTGAATCCCCCTCCGAACAGTTATCTTCCTCTTGATTATAGTCTGGAATGGGGGGGGGGGTGCTTTTTGATACGTCCATTTTGCATCATGCTTTTATGTTGATATTTATTGCATTATGGGCTGTTATTTCACTTTATGGTACAATACTTATGCCTTTTATCTCTTATTTTACAAGGTTTACACAAAGAGGGAGAATGCCGGCAACTGGAATTTTGGACTGGAAAGGAGCAAATCTGAGATACCTGCACAACTCCAAAATTCATGAAACTTTATGGAGAACTATTTTGGAATATATAAAAATTATTGGGCGAAGAAAATACCGAAGGGGGCCCACCAGGTGGCCACAAGCCTGGGGGGCGCGCCCTAACCCCCAGGGCTTGTGGGCCCCCTGGCCATCGTCGGGTGCCCTCTTCTGCTATATGAAAGATTTTGACCTAGAAAAAATAAGAAGGAAGCTTTCGGGATGAAGCGCCGCTGTCTTGAGGCGGAACCTGGGCAGGAGCAATCTAGGGATCCGGCAGAGCGATTCTGCCGGGGAAACTTCCCTCCCGGAGGGGGAAATCGAAGCCATCGTCATCACCAGCAATCCTCTCATTGAGGGAGGGTCAATCTTCATCAACATCTTCACCCGCACCATCTCCTCTCAAACCCTAGTTCATCTCTTGTATTCAATCTTTGTCTCAAAACCTCAGAATGGTACCTGTGGGTTGCTAGTAGTGTTGATTACTCCTTGTAGTTGATGCTAGTTGGTTTATTTGGTGGAAGATCATATGTTCAGATCCTTAATAATATTCAATACCCCTCTGATCTTGAACATGAACATGCTTTGTGAGTAGTTACGTTTTTTCCTGAGGACATGGGAGAAGTCTTGTTATAAGTAATCATGTGAATTTGGTATTCGTTCGATATTTTGATGAGATGTATGTTGTCTTTCCTCTAGTGGTGTTATGTGAACGTCGACTACATGACACTTCACCATGATTTGGGCCTAGGGGAAGGCATTGGGAAGTAATAAGTAGATGATGGGTTGCTAGAGTGACAGAAGCTTAAACCCTAGTTTATGTGTTGCTTCATAAGGGGCTGATTTGGATCCACATGTTTCATGCTATGGTTAGATTTATCTTAATTCTTCTTTCATAGTTGCGGATGCTTGCGAGAGGGGTTAATCATAAGTGGGAGGCTTGTCCAAGTAAGGACAGCACCCAAGCACCGGTTCACCCACATATCAAATTATCAAAGTAACGAACGTGAATCATATGAGAATGGTGAAAACTAACTTGACAATAATTCCCATGTGTCCTCGGGAGCGCTTTGCTTTATATAAGAGTTCGTCCAGGCTTATCCTTTGCTACAAAAAGGATTGGGCCACCTTGCTGCACCTTTTTTACAGTTGTTACTTGTTACCCGTTACGAATTATCTTATCACCAAACTATCTGTTACCGATAATTTCAGTGCCTGCAAAAAATACCTTGCTGAAAACCGCTTGTCATTTCCTTCCGCTCCTCATTGGGTTCGATATTCTTACTTATCAAAAGGACTATGATTGATCCCCTATACTTGTGGGTTATCAAGACTCTTTTCTGGCGCCGTTGCCAGGGAGTGAAGCGCCTTTGGTAACTGGAGTTTGGTAAGGAAACATTTATATTACGTGCTGAAATTTATTGTCACTTGTCACTATGGAAAGTCATCCTTTGAGGGGCTTGCTCGGGGTATGTTCACCTCGACCGGAAGAGCAAAGAGTTTCTCCTCAACCTACTGCACCTACTAAAAATATTTATTATGAAATTCTTTCGGGTATGATAGAGAAACTGCCAGCTAATCCTTATGCAGGAGATGGAACACTACATCCTGATATGTATCTAATCTATGTGGATGAAGTTTGTGGATTATTTAAGCTTGCAGGTTTGCCCGAAGATGAAGGCAAGAAGAAGGTCTTCCCTTTATCTTTGAAGGGAAAGGCATTGACATGGTATAGGCTATGTGACGATACTGGAGCTTGGAATTACAACCTATTGAAATTGGAATTTCATCAGAAGTTTTATCCTATGCATCTGGTTCATCGTGATCGGAATTATATATATAATTTTTGGCCTCATGAAGGAGAAAGTATCGCTTAAGCCTGGGGGAGGCTTAAGTCAATGTTATATTCATGCCCCAATCATGAGCTCTCAAGAAAAATTATTTTTCAGAATTTTTATGCTCGGCTTTCTCGTAATGATCAATCCATGCTCGATACTTGTTGTACTGGTTCTTTTATGAAGAAGACTATTGAATTCAAATGGGATCTCTTGGAAAGAATTAAACACAACTCTGAAGATTGGGCGCTCGACGAAGGTAAGGAGTCAGGTATAAACCTTGAGTTTGATTGTGTTAAATCTTTTATGGATACCGATGCTTTTCGTGAATTTAGCACTAAATATGGGCTTGACTCTGAGATAGTAGCTTCTTTCTGTGAATCATTTGCTACTCACGTTGATCTCCCTAATGAGAAGTGGTTTAAGTATCATCCTCCCATTGAAGTAAAAATATTAAAACCCATTAAAGCTGAAGAAGAAACCATTACTTATAATGTTGATCCAATTATTCCTACTGCTTATATTGAGAAACCACCTTTTCCTGTTAGGATAAAAGAACATACTAAAGCTTTAGTTGTAGTCCGTAAGAGTTATACTAGAACACCTACACCCCCTGAACAAATTAAAGTTGAACCTAGTATTGCTATGGTTAAAGATCTCTTGGTCGATAATATTGATGGGCATGTTATTTATTTCTGTGATGAAGCTGCTAGAATTGCTAAACCCGATGAAAAGGATAAACATAGACCTGTTGTTGGCATGCCTGTTGTCTCTGTTAAAATAGGAGATCATTGTTATCAGGGCTTATTAGATTTGGGTGCCAGTGTGATGTGGCACCCCGGCTCAGAGGAACCGGAACACCCTGCATTCCAGCCCACAGATCAAGTCTTCTGGAATACGACACTTCTTGACATAGAACAAATCAGCTCTTATTACAAAGGATAATGGTACAAGGGTCTGATGTTACAAAAGATCACATCAGCACGGCGACACTATGCCTGCTAAGGTAGCTCTATGCTAGCAGTGGAACGACTCGTAGCAGCGGAATAACATCTAGCAGCGGAACAACGACGAGCGTGGTGAACTCCACTCCACAGGGACTCTGGCTGGGACACGATCTAGCTCGCACGCGTGGTAACCTCGACAAGCAATCAATCACGGCATCACCTGCAATCTGGCATGACACGCCAGGTCAGTACATTGAATGTACTTGCAAGCTCACAACAACCATAAGCATCAAGGCAAGACAATAACATAGCATTAACAGGTTAAGTTATCAACAACTACTATGGTGTGGAAGCAACTATATAGCATGATATGAAACTACTAGAGTACTGATGAACCAATATCTCGGATCTCATGAACCATCTCACTCTTGGCTATCCGGCCAAGCAATATATCACCCCGATCACCTCGTGATCAATACCTCCACGTGATCACCGCGTGACCACATCACAAACTGAATGATCATCCTCAAGATCATCCCAACATCCTCATCGGCATCCTGCCAAACTGTTACTGTTCACATTACCAACATATAGGTCATCTATAAGTCATTTCGTCATGTGGGCGTTCATCGAACGGTGTGACCTAGTACGAACTGTGCCCATGACCGAGGACGCGGCTATCGATAGATTAAATACACTATGCAGAGGTTAGCACACTGTACCCACATCACAGAACCCATGGCCTCGTGCTCCCATTCAAGTGGACCAACGGTGTTCCGACAAAACTAGTCTACTGCAATGACACTCTCCCGACCACTCCAACCAACTCCCCTTTGGGCTCAGTCTTGGGTGGCCCCGATGTCACCTCGTGACACCCAACGGCCACCGTCGTCGTAAAAGAAAAATGGTCCCAAACAGGGACAAAAGGGCCCTACAACTACGGGCACACAAGGTTATCGCCGCCTACCAGGCCAGGATAGCGCGCGCGCATAACCTTCCCTAGTTGGAGGCACCGGCGAGAGGCATAACAATAGACTGCATTAGGTCCTTCCCATAAAGGCAAATGTGGTTGCACTGGAAAAGCCCAGTTCGGTGGCACCTGACCAACGAAATGATGGAATTTGTCTCCAAGATAGTTCTGCGATAACTGATACTCCGATATCATATATCCACCTATAATCCAAGTTATAGCGATATCCAACAAATGATCCAAAGCATAATATAGTCATAACATAATACTCGGAGGGTAACATCTTAACTAAGATCAGGATGAATCCAAGAATCATGATGCTACTAATCCAATAGCAAGATCAAGATATTAACCTAAGATCCACATGATAACATCATATCCAAAGTAATACTCCAAAGCATAATATCAAATATTATCAAGATGAGAATAATAACAGCCACTAATAATCTAATGGCCACATGTCATCCACCATCTCCAAGCATTAGTCCTAGTAATCCAAACATCGTCATGGCAATATCAAGATCAAAACAACTCCAAGAAATGCCATGAATAATTCATACATAGCTAATGCAATATTTTAAGCAAGTTTAATTAATTAAACCATGGCATTGCATCACAATCATGCAAGTGGAGGGTGTGGCTTGCCTGAGAGGGATGGAACCACCGGGTGGAAGTGCGAGAAGCTCGCGGAAAGAATCGCCAGAAAACTCTCTCTCGAAGGGGACTGATTAAGGGCAAGGGAAAAATGGTCATTTTCAGAATGTGACAACATCATGAAAATGATACCAATAGAACAAGCTCAACGAGACAAAAACATGGGCTTTGGAATCACCTGAATCGGAGTTGTGAGTGAAAAGTTATGACCAGAGGAGTGCCAGGGACGAATCTATAAAAATATATCCACAAATAGGCCCCTGAGTGGTTAAACTGAAAACGCACTTTCTGAAAATACGCTTTCCAGGAAAACGCCTTCTGGCCCAAAGAAGAAGTAGAGTACGCTTTCGGAAGATGAAAGCGTATTCCAGCAAAACCCGTATCCACTTATCCACGTCAGCGACCTGGGGTCAACGCGTGGAGTGGCTGACGAGTGGGGTCCGCAGGAGGTGTGGCCCGCCTGGCCTGGTCTTCTTCTTCATCTCCTTGTTCGCCCGCGGAGCAGAGAACTGGGCTTGGCGCCGGCGACTCCGGCCATCCCCGGTGGAGCTCGGACCACCGGTGGGATCGGAAGAAGGAGGCGCATCTGTCCAGGGGTAGTACTCACGCCGGGGAGAGCTGCAGCAAGAGCACCACCAGCCAAGGCGGACGGCGGCGTCGGGCAGCGGTGGACTCACGGCCAGAGGCCACCGGAGGAGGAGGAGAGGTGCTGGGGTGGCTCCGGGGTGGTGGTGGAGGTCTCTGGTGGTGGAAGAAGCAGGGGAAAATCTCGGACTCGCCGAAATTTAGGACGAGGGCGTGGCGGCCAAGGCAGCGATGGAGGAGCAGGAGGAGTGCTCGAGCTCGGGGAAGAGATCAGGGGGGCTAGAGGAGTGAAGTGATGAGCCTGGTGCGGTCGGGAGGCCTCGTGGCTGCTTAAATAGGCGCGGAGGGGAGGAGGCCGAGCTCGGGTGCCGCCAAGGGCGCGCAAGCCAGCTCCGGCAATGGCTGGGAGCATCACGGGGTGAGGGAGGGGATGGGAGAGAGCAGGGGAGGGTCACGAAGCAGAGCAAGGCCAAAGGCACGAGGAGGAAGAGGACGGGACGACGAATAGGGGCTATCGGCCACAGTGCGCCCGTGGGCGCGCAACCACTAGCGCCGGTGAGGAACCTGTCGAAGGGGGAACAGGGTCAGAGAGCGACAAGAGAGGGCAGGGCATCAGGTCGGCACCACTGGACGCGCGGACACCGCAGGAAGGGAGCTGCCCGACGCGTTCCGTCGCCCAGAGCGCGTCCAACGCTGCCAGAGCGCGCCCACAGGCAAAAATCTACGCGGTCACCGCCTGGCATGGCAAAGATGGGACACTAGGGGCTGTCAAATGATGTCTAATGTGTTGTCCTTCCATCCAGGAGACTGTGGGAAGTGAAAGATCAAGAGAAGGAGCCAAGGAGAGATGTGAGGCTTCGATGCAAGTTTGCTGTAGCAAACTTGATCATGTCACTGCGATCAACAGGGAAGTGCTAGGGGCCAAAATTGATGTCTGAGGTGTTTAGGTTAGGAAGGACTATGATCCTATGCACTTAGAGAATAAATGGACCACAAATTAATATAATTGCTTTGCAACTGAAATTTTGGTCCAGAAACTTGATTTGGATGATGCACTCGCATAGTGTATCCACTTGAGCTGAAATTTGGTAGATCATTGTCATATGGACATAAGAATATGCTGTAAAAATTTCATAACATTTGGACTTGCCAAAATGGTACTTCCTTCACAGACATCCTCTCTGTCCAGAATATTGGGATAATATTGGAGAGAAATTGGCTTGCTGAAATTATCCCAAATTTTGTGGAGATAAGTTATATAGATAGGAGCATGATCTGGTAATTTCTCAGAATTAATGAAGCAATATAAAATATACTTGCTTCACAACCTGAAAATATTGCCAGAATCAAAGATTTGAAGGTGTGATCACATAGATGATTGGATGAGGCTGAAATTTGGTAGAGATTTATAATATGAGCGCATTAAGGAGCTTGCAAAATTTCAACTCATTTGGATACTCCTAGCTAGTACTTCCTTTAATAAGGCTTCCATCTGACAAAAACTTTGAAAAATTACTGAGGAAGTTTCACTAGGCAAATGGAACTGAATTTTGGCATGATTCAATGATTTGGATGAGATAGCATGCCTAAAAAGTTTGGGAGTAATCAAGAAAGGATAGGTGGCACTTCCTTCACGATAGACCACTCTTGACAGAAATGAAGAATAAATATTGATGAATTATTTTTGGGCTAGGAAAGGAAAGTTTGGACATATTTGGGTCATATATGATCCAAAAAAATTATGAGAATTATTTGGTAATTTTGGGAGTGACAGAAATATAGGTTGCTTCACAACCTAGGCCAAACAGGACTATTCCTTTAATTGAAAAAGGAATATTCCCTGGAAAAGAATTTTGAGGTTGAGCTAGAATGGAAATGACATGATCTTGGGAAATATTTGAGAATGACCACTTGAGAGAAGAAGAAATGAAGGTCTCCCAGGTTTCAAGTCCACAGAACCACTCCAAAAAGAAAATCAGAGCAAAAACCAAATAAATCAAAAAGAAAAAGGAAGGGGCAAAAACCAGGGTGTTACAAACCTTCCCCCCTTAAAGAAATCTCGTCCTCGAGATTTGGTTGCTCAGGAAACAAGTATGAATATACCTTAAGGAAACCGTTTCCAACTCGGGTATCCTTTTCCTTTGATTATTGTTCCCTCAGGAATTTCATATGATCTGCTTACCTTGCGTTGGGGTGGTTTGCTTCACCTTTCCCAAATTCTGACGGGTCTTTCCTCATATCCCAAATCCTTTTGCTGACGTTGAATCTTTCATGTCTGCGGTGATATCCAAGGGACCTAAGCATAAATTCCCTTTTTTCTATGAAAACTTTTTACTTCTGCCATGGGGTTGCTCAAACAAATGCATGTCTTCCGGATTTAATCAATGCTGAGAATCATGGCCATTCTCCTGATGAGAGATGACTGCTTGTAGGTGGTGCTGACTTATCTTGGGTTGTTTCTTTTTGTCGCGGGAAACCATGGCCACCTATGGGACCAGGAGGCCCCTTGCTGGTTCGGCAGGGGGGCGTCGCGTTGCACAAAGAGCAGACAAGCGTGTGGCAACACGGCAGAGATCACACATGCATTTTTATCCAGGTTCGGGCCGCCGTGAGGCGTAAAACCCTACTCCTGCTTTGGTGGATTGATGGTGGAAAGGTGGTGGTGGAGCGTAGTAGACTTGCCCGGCAAGGGTTGCCTCAGGGCGGCAGTGGCTACGCGCGTTTGGGGGTCTGAGTTATCCAACCTTCTAACCCTCTCTACGGTCGCCATGGGCCTCCTTTTATAGATTAAGGGGTCACCACAATGGCAAAACAGTCATTATGCACTGATAAGATAGCAAACAACGCTATCATACCTAACTCTGCGGGCTGACAGGGCGCATTAAATGCACCGCTTAACGTCACATCGTTGGTTGCCCGGCAAGGCTTGCCGGGCTATCTCGCCAGCTCCACGCATGATCACTTGACACGTCGCAGGACAGGTGTCATCAGCAGGTGTTTCCTGTAGGGAGAGGCTGCCATATGGTGAATGGCTGCCACTTAGTCACTCCGCGGTTTGACACCGCACTGATTGACAACGTGGGTCGTGGTGAAGTAGTTGGTGAGGAGGTTTTGCCTCCGTGTGCCCCGGCAGGCCCTGCCGGGACATCTTGGACGTCGTCTTCCAGGGGTGGCCTCGTCCCTTGCCGAGCTCGCCTGCCCGACAAAGGAGGCCCTTCTCTTAATGGTGCCTTGCTTCTTTGGCTTGATCTTGGTCCCTCTTGATCTACATGTTTGGCTCTTTGATGATCTTGGTCTCTTGTATTCTGACTTGGGTTGGTGCTTCAATCTTGTCCCTATGCCTATGCACAGTCTGGGCAACAGACCCAGGGTTTGTTGCACCAACAGAAGCCCCCGGGCCTACCCCGAACGCGCTGCCGAGCGTCGTCGGGGTAGGGCCTAATAAGTGCACAGGCGGGGTCGCTGAAGAGGCTGGTCTCTTGAGGTCTTCTTTGCTTCTTCATTAATCTTGACTCTGGGCTAGTTTCCGATTTCTCCGCGCGTCGTGTAAGGCCAATGGTGGTGGGGCCGCTCTAGTGATGGCCCGTGAATGACTTTAACGCACGGGGGAGAAACTGCCAATTCACTCTTCCCACCACGCCCTTATCCTTAGCCACGTATGCTGCATGCATTGCACGGGGTAGGTAACGGAGGCGCGTGGTGTGGGAGAGCGTCAAGGCGAGGGCCCGGTCGTCTTGAGTTGGTGGAGGAGGACGGTGGTCGCCCGTTGAGGGAGCGGCTCTCCTCCCCGATCCGCCTATAAAGGGAGGGGTGGAGGAGGGCGGAGTCATCCACCCTCGCATTCTTCTTCCCCTCCGCTGTCTGCCTCTGCTGGTTATGCTGAAGAGGAGAGCCTGGGGCCAGCCCCCGGGCTCTTGGTTGGGGCTAGTGTTGCCAAATGCCGGTGCTGGCGCTCGGGGAGTGAGCTTGGTCCTTGCTGTTGCGAACCTCTTTGTTCCTTCGAGGCTCGGCCGGGAGGCGGGGCTGGAGACCATTGGTAATCCTAGCACCGCCCCTCCCGGAGGTCTTGGGGCTGATATTGATGAGAGGCGCGCCTTCCTGCCCGCCAAGGCGAGGAGCGGTGCGCCTCAAGCCCCCTGGCTGCTCGCCGTCTCCCCGGGGAAGGCGCCGGGCTAGAGTCCCGGCGTCCTCCCCTGTCGGTGCCTGTGCTGGAGCCCCCCGCTCGGCCCTGGAAGCGGTGATCCTGGGGCCGCCAGGGCGCTCCGCACGTCTTCCTCCTTCGCAGCCTCGCCACTCCCGATCTTGTCAGGCTGTGTCCGACAGCTCCTGACGGGGATCGGGGTGGCGTTGTGCCGGCGCATCGCCCACCCTCTTCTCTTCCCACCGCATTACCTGGGATAAGAGGGACGGGGAGAGGAGTTTACGAAGCACCTATCTTTTTTCAATCTTAAACTTGTAGGCAATTGCCAAATTTTAATTCAAACAATGTAATGTCTCGAGTCCATGTTTGTGTTCTGTAATGCCTGTACTTGTATCAGCATATTAATGAAAAAGATGAACCTTGCCGGGAACCCGTGCATGTGTATGTCCATGCAGAGGCGAGATGCCTCTTTAGTGGAAATAAACGAGTTTTCCCCGGCAGGCTATCCTGCCGATACCTTTTCCGTCTGCCGGAGAGCTGTGTCTACCGGGCAACAGGCAAAGGGGCCAGCCCCCCGCCAACTTCTTTTTACCAAAGGCCACTACGACTATCCTGTCCGAAGCAACGTTCGAGTCAGGGATGGGAGCACCTAAGTCTCAAAAGAGTGGCGGGGTTTTCTTATGCACAAGTTATAACTTACAGAACACTAATGGACAGGAGGTAGAATTTATCTGTTTGGCTTGCCGGGGATCGCAGTGCCGGGCAATCTTCTCAACTCCTCATCAAAGCCAAGTTCACGGCAGGAACCTGCAGCTTCATGCGGATGAGAATGAATGCAGGATGCGATCCTATCTATATGCAAATGCAAATGCTCATGAAATGCTTATGCAGTGATCTTGGAATGCTCATGCATGCATGCAATCTTGGTCGGGGGCCCCCCACAGCGCTTCTTTATTTTCTCTTGCACAGGGTCATCACCCTGGCTTTGTACAAGGGGTTACATGCAGCTGAGGCAAGGCCTGTACAAAAGGGTGGCTGCCGGGCAGGGCCCGACAGCCACGCCTTACGGGTAGAACTTGCGGAGATGCTCAATATTCCATGAGTTTTGCAACTGAATGCCATCTCCGGTCTCCAGACGGACTGCGCCAGGTCTGGTGACTCGTACTACCCAGTAAGGGCCTTCCCACTTCGGTGACAACTTGTTTGTACCCTTGGCGGACTGAACGCGCCTAAGGACAAGGTCACCTTCCTCAAAACACCAGGCGTGAACCCTGCGGCTATGATAGCGACGTAGGGCTTGCTGATAGCGTGCAACACGCGTAGCAGCCCAAAGACGGTTCTCCTCGAGTAGCACAGCGTCGTCACGCCGGTGTTGATCTTGCGCTACTTCATCGTAGGCAACCACTCGAGGCGACCCGTAAATGAGTTCCGTGGGGATAACTGCTTCTGCCCCGTAGACCAGGGAGAAGGGAGTCTGCCCGGTAGCTCTGTTTGGTGTCATTCTGAGGGACCAGAGAACTACCGGCAGCTCCTCGATCCACCGCATGCCGTGCTTCTGCAGTGTATCAAAGGTTCTCGTCTTGAGTCCACGCAGCACTTCAGCGTTCGCCCTCTCAGCTTGCCCATTGCTCCGGGGGTGTGCCACAGAGGCAAATGAGATTTTGCATCTGAGGTCATGAACATATTGCATGAAGGCGCGGCTCGTGAACTGGGTGCCGTTGTCGGTAATGATCCTTGCCGGAACTCCAAAACGACACACCAATTCTTTCAAGAACTTGATAGCTGACTGAGCAGTCACCTTTCTCACGGCAGTCACTTCCGGCCACTTTGTAAACTTGTCGATAGCAACGAACAAGAATTCAAAGCCCCCGATTGCTCGGGGGAAGGGGCCGAGGATATCGAGCCCCCAGACCGAAAATGGCCAAGATAGAGGGATTGTTTGAAGAGCTTGGGCAGGCAGGTGGGTTTTCTTGGAATGGAACTGGCAGGCTTCACATTTGGTGACTAGCTCGACCGCATCTTGGATGGCTGTGGGCCAATAGAATCCTTGCCAGAATGCTTTCCCAACTAATGCCCTTGATCCAATGTGGGAGCCGCACATGCCTTTGTGTATCTCAGCCAGCAGTTCCTTTCCTTCTTCCAGGCAGACACACTTTAATTTCACACCGTTGGGCCTCCTTCTGTACAGAGTGTCATCGACAAACTGATACATACTGGCCCTCCTGGCTACTTTTTCAGCTTCGTCTTGGTTGCCGGGAAGCTCTCCGGTTTGGAGGAAGTGGACAATGTGCCTTGCCCAAGTTGGAGCCTGGGGCTCGGCAACGAGGACTAGCGGCACCTCCTCTGCTGCGGGAGCACATGCCTCATTCGCGGGGTCCATGGGCCTGGCTGGAGGGTGTGGTCCGGCAGACTGCGAGGAGTTGTTTCCGGCAGGGTCTCTGCCAGGAGCGGACGGCTCTACCGGGAGAGGCTTACCGGAGTCCAACTTTCTCCTTTTCCGGGCCATTGTTGCTGGGGATACGGAGGGCTGAGTGAGATGGAGAACAAAAGTCCCTGGTTCCACAGGGAGCTTCTGCGCAGCACACTTTGACAGATGATCAGCTATGCTGTTTTTCGCACGGGGTACGTGCTCTGTTTGCAATCCGTCAAAGCGCTCCTCCAATCTCCTCACTTCCTCGACATATGCCTCCATCCATGGACTTTGGTAATCCTTGTTAACTTGTCTCACCACAAGCTGTGAATCTCCTTGAATGATCAGCTTCTTAATTCCCAATTCAGCCGCAATCCTGAGCCCGGCAAGGAGCCCTTCATATTCTGCTGTATTGTTGGTTGCTTCTTCCCGGGCAAAATGCATTTGGACGACGTACCTCAAGTGCTCCCCGGAGGGGGCAACAAGAAGCACGCCAGCTCCTGCACCTTGTAGGGAAAAAGCACCATCAAAATACATAATCCATTCTTGGGGCGATTCCTTGCCGGGGATAGCTGTCTCCGTCACTTCCTCATCAGGGGTTGGCGTCCATTCTGCAATAAACTCTGCCAATGCCCTGCTCTGAATAGTTGATGTGCTTTCAAACTTCAAACCAAAACTGGATAACTCCAAAGCCCACTCCACTATTCTACTGGTAGCCTCAGGGTTTCGGAGTATCCGTTGCAACGGGAAACAAGTGACAACCGTGATCTCATGGGCTTGGAAGTAGTGGCGCAGTTTCCTTGAGGCCATAATGAGACCAAAAATCAACTTTTGCACGCCAGAGTACCTCAATCTAGCCCCCTGTAATAAGGAGCTGACAAAGTACACTGGGCGCTGCACCACTTTCTTCCTTGCCGCATCCTTGGGGTTGCTCTCGTTGCCGTGCTCATTGCTGTCCTGATCATTCTCTGACTCTGCCGGTCTCTGCTCACTCTCTGCTTCATCCACTTCTCATTGCACTACCAAAGCTGCACTGACTACTTGGTTGGTTGCCGCTAAGTACAGCAGCAACGGCTCCTGGGGTTTGGGAGCGACCAAGGTAGGCATGGAGGACAAGTAGGCCTTCAACTCTTGTAAAGCTGCATCTGCTTCCGGGGTCCACTTCATGGGTCCTGCCTTCTTCAAAATTTTCAAGAACGGCAGGGTGCGCTCGACAGACTTGGAGATGAATTTGCTTAGCGCGGCAACGCATCCTGTCAGGCGCCTCACATCCTTAACTGTCCTTGGTGCTTGGATCTGCTCGATAGCCTTGATCTTGTTGGGGTTGGCTTCGATCCCGCGATGGGATACAAAGAACCCAAGCAACTTGCCGGAGGGAACACCAAATACACACTTCTCCGGGTTGAGCTTCAAATTGATTTTGCGCAGATTAGCAAATGTCTCCTCCAAATCTTGAATAAGGGTGGCCCTATCCTTGGTCTTGATTTTGCGCAGATTAGCAAACTTCTCCGGGTTAAACTATGATATTGCAATGCAATGATGCAGATGAGAGTTGTGGCTTGCCTGGGGATGAAGGGATCATCGGAAAAGAAGTGCGGAGAGTCCGCGGAAGGAGTTGCCGGAGACAGTTCTCTCTCGGAGGGGCTGTTCACGGGCAAGGACAAAATGGTCATTTCCACTGTGGGACCACATAGTGAAAATGATACCAACATGATGGGCTCGTCGAGACGAAGAAGTGGGCTTTGGATTCACCTCGATCGGAGTCACGGTTAAAAAAATGCAAAGGCTTTTCTGTCAGGGACCTATCTGCAAAATGAATAATTGCATCCGGGTCCCTGAGCAGAGCGGCTGGTCGCGCACTTTTAGGAAATATGTTTCCTCAGTGGGGAAAACGCATTCAGCGCCGGGCGCCTCCACTTAAACTGGCGGGCCCGGGCGTTGACTTTGTCCTACGGCTGACGGGTGGGGTCGGGGCGATGTGGGGCCCGCTTGGCCCCGGTCGTCCTCTTCCTCGCTGCCCCCCCGACAGGAACAGGGGAGAGGCAGGGGAGGGCGTAGCGCCGGCGACGGCCTGGCCAGCTCCGGCCACCTCCGGCCGAACGGGAGGCACCGGCGGGTGCAGGGAGGGGCGACGCATCCACCTGGAGGGGCTGCGGGCGCCGGGGAGAGGCCGAGCGGCGGCACCACGCGCGGACAGAGAGCGCGGGCGGCGGCAGCCGGTCGAGGGGAGCGGCGGCCTCAGGGGCTCCGACGGCGAGCGGAGATGATGGGGAGGGTCGCCGGAGTGGAGGGGTTCTCCTAGTGGTGGAACGAGAAGGAGAGGGACTCGGTGTTGAGTGAATTTAGGAGGAGGAGGCCGGCGGCCATGGCGGCGATGGGTGGCGAGGAGTGCTCCTGGAGCTTGTTGGAGAGGTCGGGGAGGACCCTGGGAGAGTGGGGAGGGCGCTGCGGGGTGGTAGTGAGCTCGGGGAGGCTCGGGCGGCCTATTTATAGCCGGGGCGGCCGAGGAGATCAGGACGGCCGCCGTGGCGGCCTTATCACCTTACTGGCACTCCGGCGAGGTGGCGAGCAACGGTTGGTGCCGACCTAACGAGGAGCAGGGCGAGGGCTGCGCTGGCGTGCTCGAGGAGCTTCGGCTTGGCCGTATACGGCGGCGCATGTGCGGGTACAGTAGCGGAGCAGAGCGCTCGTCGCGGCGCAGCGAGGAAGAATCCGGAGGGGGAGATGGGTCTAGAGCGAGGGCGATGATGAGGCAAAGCCCCTAGACATGGCTAGGTGGCGGGGAAGAGAAGGAACGCGACGAGGCCGAGGGTCTCATCACTGGAGCGCACTGGCTGGCATGCTAGCCACGTGATCACCATGTGGCCATGGTGTTGCCACACCCTACTCGATGCCAAATGATGTCCAGTGGGTAGTCCCTCCAAACTACATTGCAAATGAGGTGATAGATCGACGATAGGAGCTGTGTCTGGATGGGAGTGGTCACTGGAAGTTTGCTGCAGCAAACTTGACCATGCCACTGCGATGAACAGGAAAGTGATAAGGTCAACATGAGATGTCTGGGAGGTCTAGTGTAGGAAGGACTACAATCCTGTGAAATTTGGAGGGAAATGGACCAAGATTTGATATGGTTGCTTTGCAACTAACCAATCTGGTCCAGAAACTCAATCTTGATGTGCCACTCACTTGGAGTAGCAACTTGGGCTGAAATTTGGTATAGCATGATGATTTGGTCATATGAGAGTGCCATAAAAATTTCATGCCATTTGGACAAGCTAAAATGGTACTTCCTTCACAACTGTCCTCTCTGACCAGAATCTTAGAAAAATTCTAGGGAATTATTGGAAAGATGAAATGAGACCAAATTTTATGGAGATATGTTATATGGATAGGAGAATGCTCTGGTAATTTTTCAGAAATTATGGAGCAACATAAAATATAGTTGCTTCACAATGTGAAAATCTGACCAGAAACCAAGATTTGAAGCTGTGCTCACATAGAGGATTGGATAGGGTTGAAACTTGGTGGAGAGTCATGATTTGAGCATATAAAGATGTTTGCAAAATTTCAACTCATTTGGATACTCCTAGCTAGCACTTGCTTCACAAATATTCCAGTTGCCCAGAAACTTTAGAAATTAGCCAAGAGAGATTTAATATCCAAATAAAGTTGAATTTTGGCATGTGTCAATGATATGGATAGGAAAGAGTGCACAAAAAGTTTGAGAGCAAGCAAGCAAATATAAATGGTACTTGCTTCTCAACTTGGCGGCTAGGGCAGAATCAGAAAAAGAATATTTGTGAAATATTTTTGAACATGTCAAGGAAGGGTTTGACATATTTGTGGAATATCTGACCCAAACAATTTATGATAATTATTTGGGAATTTTGGGAATGATGGAAATGTGGGTTACTTCACAACCCAGGACAAACAGGGTTATTCCTTAAATAGAAAAAGGAATATTCCCAAGAAAAAGAATATTGGGATTGGTCCAAGATGGAAATGGCAAGGTCTAGGGATGGTTTTGAGGTTGGCAAGCCACTTGGGAAGAGGAATCAAGGGTGATCCCTCCAGGTTGCAAGACTACTAAGCCACAAAAAGCGAATCCGGACCAAAATCAAAAGAAAATGGGCCAAAATCCAGGGTGTTACAATAGCAAATAGCGCTATCATACCTAACTCTGTGGGCTGACAGGGCGCATTAAATGCACCACTTAACGTCACATCGTTGGTTGCCCGGCAAGGCTTGCCGGGCTATCTCGCCAGCTGCGCGCCTGCTCACTTGACACGTCGCAGGACGGGTGTCATCAGCAGGTGTTTCCTGTAGGGAGAGGCTGCCATATGGTGAATGGCTGGCACTTAGTCACTCCGCGGTTTGACACCGCACTGATTGATGACGTGGGTCGTGGTGAAGTAGTTGGTGAGGTGGTTTTGCCTCCGTGTGCCCCGGCAGGCCCTGCCGGGACGTCTTGGACGTCGTCTTCCAGGGGTGGCCTCGCCCCTTGCCGAGCTCGCCTGCCCGGCAAAGGAGGCCCTTCTCCTAATGGTGCCTTGCTTCTTTGGCTTGATCTTGGTCCCTCTTGATCTGCATGTTTGGCTCTTTGATGATCTTGGTCTCTTGTATTCTGACTTGGGTTGGTGCTTCCATCTCGTCCCTATGCCTGTGCACAGTCTGGGCAACAGACCCAGGGTTTGTTGCACCGACACCTTGTCTCAAACAGAAGATACATACCAAAGATTCGACTGCCTTCTGTCGTGAGCAATATAAAGGGGTCTGGACTTATATTTGTAGTATACCTCAAACCTTAACATCTTGAGACTGGCTTGACAGGGGTGCTGGCGGGAAGATACTTTTCATGACAGGTTGTCCATGTACTTGGTTCTGCCAGTGAGTATACCTGGTCTGAGCTGGTTGTTCGGCTTTTGTATTACCCATGCGGTTGGTATATCCATCCATGGTAATAGGCTGTGAGATGCTTTAACACCGCCGCTGAAGTCAAACTGCTGAGGTTGCAAAGGAATCTTGGATTTGACAGAACAGACTTGGATATTCCACACTAACCATTCTGGGCAGGTGCCTTGGGGCAAACGGGTCAGCGGGATATGAAGTCCTTGTAGAACATAGTAGGCCTCTGAGGGTATGTCTTTGTGGATCCATATGGAATCATGGCCTCCAACTGACTTGGGCATCTGGACCCTGATGGTCGCGCAAAAATCATCATACCTTTGCTGCCAGTCTCACCCTTTGACGGTCTTGATTTTCTTTGTCGGGATACCTTACTGACATAGCTTGGCCACATATGTCCTTGATTCTTCGTACGACCATAGAGGTGTTTGGTGCAATATTTTGGCATCATTCCTTGTGCTTGTTTTCTGATCTGGATCCGCACATATATGACATATACTCGGGGGCTTGTAGCTGTACAGAGCTCATTGTTGAGGCCAATCATACAAGATGATGACAAGGGTTCGGGATATCACCTTGTCGGGTGCGGGAATAGTGGGCTTGGTGACCATTGTCAAGACTGTTGATTCTGCATTGTCAGCTCCAGAACTTGTCGATTCTTGCATTACATGAGAGGTATCTCTGCTTATCTTCATTTGCATGACTCATGAGGTTGTGGGATTCTTACCTTTCTTAGGTATATCTGCTTGATTATTGTTGTATCTTGTATGAGTGTCTGGTATGATCAGGGATGGATGCTCACCATATATATAAGAAGAATATGCAACCGAACACTCAATCCTTGCGATAGGCATATGTCTTAACTAAATTGTTCTTCTGACACAAATGTTGCGTATCTGATTCTTGAGCTACACTGTCATATACTGCCAACTCATAGTGTAATATCTGACGACAGTGCGTAGTGTTGTACTGACGCAGGCTGGGTGTCTTATGTGGGAAGCCATCCAAGTAGCTTGCCGAAGAAGACTCGATACTTTATGCTCAAAGCTTTTGCCACAGTGACGTGCTGGAGAAGTCTGGGTTCCGTACCTGAGAAGATTCTCCTCTGGTTGCTTGTTGAGAAATATTCAATTTCTTACGTCAGAAGCTTTTACCGAGGTATCTTGCTGTGGAAGACTGGATATCTTGGACCGGAATCTGTCCATATATTGTACTAAGGAAAATTGAGGAGCCTTGCATCATACGCTTCTTCCGATAGCGTGTGGAGGAAGACTAAGTTTCTCATATCCTGTGATATGCAGACTGAAAGCCATACACACACCCATAATATTTTGTGGCTGGTTACTTGCATGAGGAAAATTGTTTGACTGTCTTCCTTGATCATAGCACATTCTGGCTTTCTTTTAGAGTATAACATATTTCAAGCATCATTCATTGCTGAGCCAAAACTTTGTATATGAGCCATATCTTTGACTGAAAATATACCATTGCTCGTGTACCTGACTTGTCTTCCTGCTGGCTTGACCATTACTGTGTGAGGCTTAAGTAATGATGTAGACTTGATGTGTTTAGCTGAGCTTCTTCCAAATATTTGAAATCCTTATTGCTTCTTCGAGTCTGGTGTTGGTTGATGAGCAACTTCCATAAGGCGAAATAAGGTAACACCGAGGGCCCAAAAGAAAGAAGCAAAAGAAACAACTCAACTAAACAAAAGCACACAAAAACAATCAACTCACACACAAACAATGTCACATATTACTGCTAGTCACACAATATGCATGCCTACTTAAGCACACAAATCTCGCGGGATCTCCGGTACTACGATCTAACATGCTGTGACAGTGTGCACGAAAATGGATCAGCGTGTGGAGGGGTTGGTGTAAACATAGCTACACCAAATGCTGGCTTAGCCAGGTAGCACCCTGGACTAGCTCAGAGGTGAGGACGTACTTGGTAACCATGTAGTGGGACACGAATGTCACCACCACATCATCATCAAGCGGACGGAAGGAAACCGTACTTGTCCAAGGAATAGGATAGCGGGGAAAGCCGAGTCTGGTGACATTACCCTTTTTTGATGACTAAGATCATTAAGGGTTGCCAACGCGACAAGATAAAAGGCATGATCCAGGGCAGAAGCATGTCTACCGCCGAAACGATAGATGGGATGGAAAGAAAGACATCAGCGTGATACCTAGGCACCATTTCTGCAAACAGTGTCGGGAACACTTGGCATCATTCCGCTCGGACAGAGATGACACCAAACACCGAAGAACAAGCTGAAAGGAAACTGGAGGGATGCAGGGGCTGAGCCGTAGTGGATCCGTACCGATGCCAGCTACACTCACAAGATAAACCGTTAGCAACAAATAATAGGGCTATATGCATGCTATGCAACAAACAAATGCTGCAAACAAATGCAGCAAACAAGCCAGACTCTATACTACCGATTTCTACAGCTCGCGCTGACTAGGGTGTCCTACAACCAGACCTGCTCTAATACCAAGCTATGTGGCCCCCCGGCTCAGAGGAACCGGAACACCCCGCATTCTAGCCCAGAGATCAAGTCTTCTGGAATACGGCACTGCTTGACATAGAACAAATCAGCTCTTATTACAAAGGATAATGGTACAAGGGTCTGATGTTACAAAAGATCACATCAGCATGGCGACACTACGCCTGCTAAGGTAGCTCTATGCTAGTAGCAGAACGACTCGTTGCAGCGGAACAACGACGATCGTGGTGAACTCCACTCCGCAGGGACTCTGGCTGGGACACGATCTAGCTTGCACATGCGGTAACCTCGACAAGCAATCAATCACGACATCACCGGCAATCTGGCATGACACGCCAGGTCAGTACCTTGAATGTACTTGCAAGCTCACAACAACCATAAGCATCAAGGCAAGACAATAACATAGCATTAACAGGTTAAGTTATCAACAACTACTATGGTGTGGAAGCAACTATATAGCATGATATGAAACTACTAGAGTACTGATGAACCAATATCTTGGATCTCATGAAGCATCTCACTCTTGGCTATCTGACCAAGCAATATATCACCTCGATCACCTCGTGATCAATACCTCCACATGATCACCACATGACCACATCACAAACAGAATGATCATCCCAACATCCTCATCGGCATCCTGCCAAACTGTTACTGTTCACATTATCAACATATAAGTCATCTATAAGTCATTCTGTCATGTGGGTATTGATCGAACGGTGTGACCTAGTACGAACTGTGCCCATGATCGAGGACGCGGCTATCGATAGATTAAATACACTCTGCAGAGGTTAGCACACTATACCCACATCACAGAACCCATGGCCTCGTGCTCCCATTAGGGTGGACCAACGGCGTTCCGACAAAACCAGTCTACTGCAATGACACTCTTCCGGCCACTCCGACCAACTCCCCTTTGGGCTCAGTCCTGGGTCGCCCCGATGTCACCTCGTGACACCCAACGGCCACCATCGTGGCAAAACAAAAACGGTCCCAAACAGGGACAAAAGGGCCCTACAACTACGAGCACACAAGGTTATCGCCACCTACCGGGCCAGGATAGCGTGCGCATAACCTTCCCTAGTTGGAGGCACCGGCGAGAGGCATAACAGTAGACTGCATTAGGGCCTTCCCATAAAGGCAAATGTGGTTGCACTGGAAAAGCCCGGTTCGGTGGCACCTGACCAACAAAATGACGGAATTTGTCCCCAAGATAGATCTGCGATAACTGATACTCCGATATCATATATCCACCTATAATCCGAGTTATAGCGATATCCAACAAATGATCCAGAGCATAATATAGTCATAACATAATACTCGGAGGGTAACATCTTAACTAAGATAAGGATGAATCCAAGAATCATGATGCTACTAATCCAATAGCAAGATCAAGATATTAACCTAAGATCCACATGATAACATCATATCCAAAGTAATACTCCAAAGCATAATATCAAATATTATCAAGATTAGAATAATAACAGCCACTAATAATCCAATGGCCACATGTCATCCACCATCTGCAAGCATTAGTCCTAGTAATCCAAACATCGTCATGGCAAAAGCAAGATCAAAACAACTCCAAGAAATGCCATGAACAATTCATACATAGCTAATGCAATATTTTAAGCAAGTTTAATTAATTAAACCATGGCATTGCATCGCAACCATGCAAGTGGAGGGTGTGGATTGCGTGGGAGGGATGGAACCACCGGGTGGAAGTCCGAGAAGCTCGCGAAAATAATCGCCGTAAAACTTTCTCTCTCGAAGGGGGCTGATTAAGGGCAAGGGAAAAATGGTCATTTTCAGAATGCGACAACATCATGAAAATGATACCAACAGAACGGGCTCAACGAGACAGAAACATGGGCTTTGGAATCACCTAAATCGGAGTTGTGAGTGAAAAGTTATGACCAGAGGAGTGTTAGGGACCAATCTGTAAAAAATATATCCACAAATAGGCCCCTGAGTGGTTAAACTGAAAACGCACTTTTCTGAAAATACGCTTTCCAGAAAGGAAAACCCCTTCTGGCCCGAAGAAGAAGTAGAGTATGCTTTCGGAAGATGAAAGCGTATTCCAGCAAAACCCGTATCCACTTATGCACGTCAGCGACCTGGGGTCAACGCGTGGAGTGGCTGATGAGTGGGGTCCGCGGGAGGTGGGGCCCGCCTGGCCAGGTCTTCTTCTTCATCTCCTCGTTCGCCCGCAGAGCAGAGGACTGGGCTCGGCGCCGGCGAGGCTTGCCGACCACCCCGGCCATCCCAGGTGGAGCTCGGACCACCGGTTGGATCGGGAGAACGAGGCGCATCCGTCCAGGGGTAGTACTCGCGCCGGGGAGAGCTGCAGCGAGAGCACCACCTGCCAAGACAACGGCAGCATCGGGCGCCGGTGGGCTCGCGGCCAGAGGCCACCAGAGGAGGAGGAGAGGTGCTAGGGTGGCTCCGGGGTGGTGGTGGAGGTCTCTGGTGGTGGAAGAAGGAGGGGAAAAGCTCGGACTCGCCGGAATTTAGGAGGAGGGCCGCGGCGGCCATGACGGCGATGGAGGAGCAGGAGGAGCACTCGAGCTCGGGGAAGAGATCAGGGGGGCTAGAGGAGTGAGGCGATGAGCCCGATACGGTTGGGAGGCCTCGGGGCTGCTTAAATAGGCGCGGAGGGGAGGAGGCCGAGCTCGGGTGCCGCCAAGGGCGCGCAAGCCAGCTCCGGTGATGGCTGGGAGCGTCACGAGGCGAGGGAGGGGACGGGAGAGAGCAGGGGAGGTTCACGGAGCAGAGCATGGCCAAAGGCCCGAGGAGGAAGAGGACGGGGCGACGAACAGGGGCTGTCGGCCACAGTGCGCCCGTGGGCGCGCGACCACTAGCTTGGGCGAGGAAGCTGCCGGAGGGGGAACAGGGTCAGAGAGCGACGGGAGAGGGCAGGGCGTCAGGTCGGCACCACCGGACACATGGACACCGTCGGAAGGGAGCTGCCTAACGCGTTTCGTCGCCCAGAGCGCGTCCAACGCTGCCAGAGCGCGCGCACATGCAAAAATCCACGCGGTCACCGCGTGGCATGGCAAAAATGGGACACTAGGGGCTGTCAAATGATGTCTAGTGTGTTCTCCTTCCATCCAGGAGACTGTGGGAAGTGAAAGATCAAGAGAAGGAGCCAAGGAGAGATGTGAGACTTTGATGCAAGCTTGCTGTAGCAAACTTGATCCTGTCACTGTGATCAACAAGGAAGTGCTAGGGGACAAAATTGTTGTGTGAGGTGTTTAGGTTAGGAAGGACTATGATCCTGTGCACTTAGAGAAGAAATGGACCACAAATTAATATAGTTGCTTTGCAACTGAAATTTTGGTCCAGAAACTTGATTTGGATGATGCACTCACATAGAGTAGCCACTTGAGCTGAAATTTGGTAGATCATGGTCATATGGACATAAGAATATGTTGTAAAAATTTCATACCATTTGGACTTGCCAAAATGGTACTTCCTTCATAGACATCCTCTTTGTCCAGAATATTGGGATAATATTGGAGAGAAATTGGCTGGCGAAATGATCCCAAATTTGGTGGAGATAAGTTATATAGGTAGGAGCATGATCTGGCAATTTCTCAGAATTAATGAAGCAATATAAAATATACTTGCTTCACAACCTGAAAATATTGCCAGAATAAAAGATTTGAAGGTGTGCTCACATAGATGATTGGATGAGGCTGAAAATTGGTGGAGAGTCATAATATGAACACATTAAGGAGCTTGCAAAATTTCAACTCATTTGGGTACTCCTAGCTAGTACTTCCTTCAATAAGGCTTCCATCTGACAGAAACTTTGAAAAATTGATGAGGAAGTTTCACTAGGCAAATGGAGCTGAATTTTGGCATGATGAAACGATTTGGATGAGATAGCATGCCCAAAAAGTTTGGGAGCAATCAAGAAAGGATAGATGGCACTTCCTTCACAGAAGACCACTCTGGACAGAAATGAAGAAGAAATATTGATGAATTATTTTTTGGGCTAGGAAAGGAAAGTTTGGACATATTTGGGTCATATATGATCCAAAAAAATTATGAGAATTATTTGGGATTTTTGGGTGTGACAGAAATATCGGTTGCTTCACAACCTAGGCCAAACAGGACCATTCCTTTAATAGAAAAAGGAATATTCCCTAGAAAAGAAATTTGAGGTTGAGCTAGAATGGAAATGACATGATCTTGGGAAAGATTTGAGAATGATGAACCACTTGAGAGAAGAAGAAATGAAGGTCTCCCAGGTTTCAAGTCCACAGAACCACTCCAAAAAGAAAATCAGGGCAAAAACCAAATAAATCAAAAAGAAAAAGGAAGGGCCAAAAACCAGGGAGTTACAAACCTTCCACCCTTAAAGAAATCTCGTCCTCGAGATTTGGTTGCTCAGGGAACAAGTATGAATATACCTTAAGGAAACCGTTTCCAACTTGGGTATCCTTTTCCTTTGATTATTGTTCCCTCAGGAATTTCATATGATCTGCTTACCTTGCGCTGGGGTGGTTTGCTTCACCTTTCCCAAATTCTGACGGGTCTTTCCTCATATCGCAAATCCTTTTGCTGGCGTTGATTCTTTCATGTTTACGGTTCCCCACAAGATGATTTTTGTCCCATTATATTTGGTAGACCTTTCTTGAACACTGTTAATGCTAAGATAGATTGTGAGAAAGAAGCTGTTAGTGTAAGTTTCGGGGATGTGTCTCATGAGTTTAATTTCTCCAAATTTCGTAGGCAGCCCCGTGATAAATAATTGCCTAGTAAAGATGAAATTATTGGTCTTCTTCCATTGTCGTGCCTCCTACTAATCCTTTAGAACAATATTTGCTAGACCATGAAAATGACATGTTCATGAATGAAAGAAATGAAATAGATGAGATATTCTTTAAACAAATGCCTGTTTTGAAACACAATTTTCATGTTGAGACTCTTGTAGATCCTCTACCACCCAAGAGTGATCATGTGTTCGATCTTAAACAATTACCTGATACTTTGAAATATGCTTATACTTTGAAATATATTTTGAAATATTACTAGTGCTAACCTTTCAGAACATGAAGAAAAGAAATTATTGAAAACTCTGAGGAAGCACCGTGCCGCTATTTGATATACTCTTGACGATCTTAAGGGCATTAGTCCCACTCTATGTCAGCATAAAATTAATATGGAACCTGATGCTAAACCAGTTGTTGATCACTAGCGACGGTTAAATCCTAAGATGAAAGAAGTGGCAAGGAATGAAATATTAAATCTTCTGGAAGCAGGTATAATTTATCATGTAGCTGATAGTAGATGGGTAAGTCTTGTTCATTGTGTCCCTAAGAAGGGAGGTGTTACTGTTGTCCCTAATGATAAAAATGAATTGATTCCGTAAAGAATTATCACAGGTTATAGAATGGTAATTAATTTTAGAAAATTAAATAAAGCTACTAGGAAAGATCATTACCCCTTACCTTTCATTGATCAAATGCTAGAAAGACTATCAAAACATACACATTTTTGCTTTCTAGATGGATACTCTGGTTTTTCCCAAATACCTGTGTCACAAGAGGATCAAGAAAAAACTACTTTTACATGCCCTTTTGGTACTTTTGCTTATAGACGTATGCCTTTTGGTTTATGCAATGCACATGCTAACTTTTAAAGATGTATGACTGCTATATTCTCTGACTTTTGTGAAAAGATTGTTGAGGTTTTCATCGATGATTTCTCCATTTATGGAACTTCTTTTGATGATTTCTTAAGCAACCTTGATCGAGTTTTGCAGAGATGTGAAGAAACTAATCTTGTCTTGAATTGGGAGAAGTGCCACTTTATGGTTAATGAAGGTATTGTCTTGGGGCATAAAATCTCCGAAAGAGGTATTGAAGTTGATAAAGCCAAAGTTGATGCTATTGAAAAAATGCCGTGTCCTAAAGATATCAAAGGTATAAGAAGTTTCCTTGGTCATGTTGGTTTCTATAGGAGATTTATCAAAGACTTCTCTAAAATTTCTAGGCCTCTTATTAATCTCTTGCAAAAAGATGTTCCATTTGTTTTTGATGATGACTGTGTAGAAGCATTTGAAATCCTTAAGAAAGCCTTAATCTCTGCACCTATTGTTCAACCACCTGATTGGAACCTACCCTTTGAAATTATGTGTGATGCTAGTGATTATGCTGTTGGTGCTGTTGTTGCTACTTCTACTACTCTGGACCCAGGCCACTGCCCTACTAGCTCAACTCTCAGGCCCATCTACACATGCATAGCTCAAACGCACAAATATAAATAATGATGGCTTTCGAGAGAGTCCATCATGGATAGCTAAGTTGCCTAGTACCTCACTGCTTGTCATATAGGAGAAACTAATCGTATTTCACATTACTACGCGTGCTAAGTGGACAATATATATATAACATGTAGAGTAAAAAAGCGATGCAACAAGTGTACAACCTCTTTGGCGAAGCCATGTCGATCTCAGCATCATTGGGTTGGTCGCTGAGGATGCTGCAGCTGATGTAACTATCGGAGGAGGGGAAGAATATCTTAGGCATCTAGAGATGGAGCCGAGGGTACTGCTCCGTTGTGATGGAGGGTTTTGTCGTTGGAGCAGCTCCGGTGAGGTGTACGACTGCGAGGCTGAAGCAGGACAAGAGAGACAACGTTAACCTGAAGTGGTATTCTAATAGCATCTCCAATAGATGATGTAAAATACATCACCAAAAAGTGCAAGATGTAAAATACATCAGCCGCTCATCTCTGAACTAAACTGTCGAAACTGAATTTAACTGTCGAAACTGAATTTAACCGTCGAAACTGAATTTTACCGCCAAAACTGAATTTAATTGTCCAAATTGAATTTAACCGTCGAAACTGAATTTTGCTGTCGAAACTGAATTTACTGTCGAAACTGAACACACTAGTAGCAGAAAAGCAATGCACTAATAGTTGTTGGCCGCTCGAGCACTAGTGGCAGAGTAGCAGTGATCTAAATCGGTAGCTGCTCCAACAGGGAACGTAGTACCAGAGAGCAGCCGGGGCAGCTGGTCGTGCAGCAGCAGCAGCACCCGGAGCAGCAGTGCGTGCGAGAGCCGGGGCAGCTGGTCGTGTAGCGGCATCTCGGGTAGCAGCGACAGGGGCTCGAGTGAGAGCCGGAGCTGATGCTCGTGCAGCAGCAGCACGAGCAAGAGTAGAGTGATGTCTACTATGCAACTTTATTCTTGTAGACTCGTGTTGGGCCTCCAAGCGCAGAATTTTGTAGGACAGTAGCAATTTTCCCTCAAGTGGACAACCTAAGGTTTATCAATCCGTGGGAGGTGTAGGATGAAGATGGTATCTCTCAAACAACGTTGAAATCTAATAACAAAGAGTCTCTTGTGTTCCCAACACACCAAAACAATGGTAAATTGTATAGGTGCACTAGTTCGGCGAAGAGATGGTGATACAAGGGTAGTAATGATAGTAGATATCGATTTTTGTAATTGGAACAATAAACAAAGCAATGTAGCAAGTAACAAAAGTGAGCACAAACAGTATTGCAATGCTTGAAAATGAGGCATAGGGTTCATACTTTCACTAGTGCAATCTCTCAACAATGCTAATATAATTGGATCATATAACCATCCCTCAACGTGCGATGAAGAATCACTCCAAAGTTCTTATCTAGCGGAGAACATAAGAAGAAGTTGTTTATAGGGTACGAAACCACCTCAAATTTATCCTTTTCGATCGATCTATCTAAGAGTTCGTACTAAAATAACACCAAGTTATCCTTTCCGATCGATCTATCCAAGAGTTTGTACTAAAATAACGCCATATGATACACATCAACCAACTCTAATGTCACCTAGATACTCCAATGTCACCGCGAGTATCCGTGAGTTGATTATACGATATGCATCAAACAATTTCAGATTCATAATACTCAATCCAACACAAAGAACCTCAAAGAGTGCCCTAAGATTTCTACTGGAGAAACAAAGACGAGAACGTGCATCAACCCCTATGCATAGATTACCCCAATGTCACCTCAGGAATCCGCGAGTTGAGTGCCAAAACATATATCAAGTGAATCAATATGATACCCCATTTTCACCACGGGTATTCATAGCAAGACATACATCAAGTGATGTCAAATCCATAAAAGTATTCAATCCGATAAAAACGAAATCTCAAAGGGAAAACTCAATTCATCACAACAAGATAGAGAGGGGAAAACACCATATGATCCAACTACATTAACAAAGCTCGCGATACATCAAGATCGTGCCAAATCAAGAACACGAGAGAGAGATTAAACACATAGCTACTTGTACAAACCCTCAGCCCCGAGGGTGGACTACTCCCTCCTCATCATGGTGGCCGACGGGATGATGTAGATGGCCACCGGTGATGATTTCCCCCTCCGGCAGGGTGCCAGAACAAGGTCTAGATTGGTTTTTCATGGCTACAGAGGCTTGCAAAGGCGGAACTTCTGATCTAGGATTATTTCTGGGGGTTTCTGTATTTATAGGATTTTTTGGCGTTGGTTTCACGCGAAGATGGGCTTCGAAGGGCCCACAAGACACCAGCACACGAGCAAGGCACCTGGCGCGCCCTAGTGGGTTGTGCTCACCTCCTTCACCTTCTAGTCCTCCCACAAAGCTTCTAGTGCCTCTTTTGTTCCAAAAAAGTCGTCAAAAAGTTTCGTTGCATTTGGAGAACTTTTATTTCTGCACAAAAAACAACACCACTGTAGTTCTGCTGAAAACAGCGTCAGTCCATGTTAGCTCCATTCAAACCATACCAAAACCATATAAAATTGTTGTAAACATGGCATGGATACTTCATAAATTATAGATACGTTGGAGACGTATCAGCATCCCCAAGCTTAATTCCTACTCGTCCTCGAGTAGGTAAATGATAAAAGAAATAATTTATGAAGTGTGAGTGCTAGCATAGTGCATAACTTTGATCAATGATAATTTCAGTCACTTTTCCTAGCATCATAACAACAACTCTTTCTCATAAAACTCATCACGATAAAGTAGCAATCAATTCACATGTTACGGTTCAAACAATGCCTTCTCTTGAAACTTAACAACCTATATTCTTAGTCACCAAACAATTGCGATTCAACTTATTCGACAAAGTCTAAGTAAGAGCTCCACATACTCAATCATCATATAGTCTTCTATGATTGCTAGTACTCAAAGCATATTTTTAGAACAAATGGCATCCATCAAACACAGAGAAAGATAGGGGCTTAATGTTTCGCCTCCCAACTCATTTATCATAGAGATAATTGTCAACAATAATAAATCATGATCAAATATATTTGACTGGCCATATGTGCCTAGATCGTTCCCCACCACATGATGCTTGCCAAGTAGAGAATAATCAAGGTTGAAATGGGAAGTGATACTATTGACTCTTGCATAAAAGTAAATACTGAAAAGTAAAAGATAGGCCCTTCGCAGAGGGAAGCATAGGTTGTCATGCCCTTTTAATTTTTTGATGCCCAAGCTCTTAATGCAAAAGAACGTCACGTTATATTGCCCCTTATGATAGCAACCTTTATTATGCAGTCCGTCGCTTTTATTACTTGGACATCACAAGTTTGTACAACGCTTATTTTCCCTTACAATAAAAGATCAAACATATTTAGGAGCAATTTTTATTGCTTTACGCACCAATGACAACTTACTTGAAGGATCTTATTCAATCCATAGGTAGGTATGGTGGACACTCATGGCAAGAAACTAGGTTTAAGGTTTTTTGGATGCACAAGTAGTATCTCTACTTAGTACGAATTTTTGGCTAGCAAAAGATCCTAAGCAAACACCACATGTTGGAGGATCGATAACAATATAACTTCTATGCAAATATACACAACCATAACTCATTACGTTGTATTCCTTGTCCAACTTCAACTAATTTGCTCAAGTTTGAAAATAATTAATGGGTATTTACTATCATCGAAGATTTCCAAGATAATATATTTGCATGTGAAAGTTCTCTTCCTTATACTAATCATTCATGAATTGCTTGTATGACCAATATTGTGATTGTCAAGCTTCAAAAGATTTCACTTTCTAAACCCGATGTGAAGCTACTACTAGGTATGATACAAGCATATGAAGCACATATAATTTTAACTTTATGATATTCAATTAATTAAAAAAATTACTCATAGGATATAAGTGAAGCACAAGAGTAAATGACAAACTACTCCAAAAAGATGTAAGTGAAGATCAAATGAGTAGTTAAGTAAATAGGTAGCTATGTGAGGAATTTCTCTCATTTATTTATTTTAGATCTAAGTATTTTATTAAAACAGCAAGCAAAACAAAATAAAATGACATTCTAAGAATAGCACACATCATGTGAAGAAGCAAAAACTTAGGCTCAACCGAGGCTAACCGACAATTCTTGATGAAGAAAGGTGGGATGCCTACCAGGGCATCCCCAAGCTTAGATGCTTGAGAATTCTTGGAATATTATCTTGGGATGCCTTGGGAATCCCCAAGTTTGAGCTTTTGTGTCTCTTAATCCCTTTTATATCACGGTTTTCCTAAATCTTAAAAACTTCATCCACACAAAACTCAACAAGAACTCGTGAGATAAGTAAGTGTAAATCAATGCAACAACCTTATCATTATCTACTGTAGCAAATCACTAAAATTATTTTTTAACATTGCATACTAAATATATCTGCATATTAAATACTCCTATCCTCAAATAGAATCATTAAACAAGCAAACATATGCAAACATAATAGCAATCTGTCTAAACAGGACAGTCTGTAAAGAGTGCAATTTTACTCACACTTCCCTAACTCCAAAAATTCTGAAAATTTACCAAACTGTAGAAAATTTATCATAGCTTATTATTAAAAAAGTTTCAACATTTTATCACATTCTTAATTTTCTCAAGAATTCACGCACTAGCGTGCAACTTTCTGTTTTCAAACAGCCACATATAGACTTGCAAAATAAGCATGGTAAAGGCTATGCTTGACATTTTTATTGAAATAAAAGATGAAAAATATTAATCTAAATAACAGAAAGTAAATAATAATAAAATAAAATGATGCTCCAAGCAAAACACATATCATGTGATGAATAAAAATATAGCCCCAAGTAAGGTTACCGATAATGTTGGAGACGAAAGAGGGGATGCCTTCCGGGGCATCCCCAAGCTTAGTTGCTTGGATCTTCCTTTAATATTACCTTGGGGTGCCTTGGGAATCCCCAAGCTTAGGGTCTTGTCACTCCTTATTCTCCTCATATCGATATCTCACCCAAAACTTGTAAACTTCAATCACACAAAACTTAATGGAACTTCGTGAGATGGGTTAGTATGATAAAGACAAATCATTCACTTTGGTACTGTCAAGATAAAATTTATAATTGTTCTCACACAATGACTACTGTAATCTACAATTTATATTAAGCAATATAAGCCATAGAAACCATAAAACAAGTAAACTATGCATTGAAAACAAAATCTATCAAAACCAGAACACTACGAAAGATCTGAATTATGGTCATACTTCTGTATCTCCAAAAATTATGAAAATTTAGGATAACGTAGGAAATTTGTAGATAAATCATCTGTAAATTTTTTAGAGTTTTTTAACGCTCCAGTGATATTTAATAATTCTGTTACTGCGTGCAAAAGTTTCTGTTTTTGCACAGAATCAAGTCTAACTATCATCGACACTATCCCAAAGGCTTTACTTGGTACTTTATTGAAACAAAAGCTATAAAACATGATTAATACAGTAGCTTAATCATGTTAACACACAAAAACAGTAGGAGTAAATGTTGGGTTGTCTCCCAACAAGCGCTTTTCCTTAATGCCTTTTTAGCTAGGCATGATGATTTCAATGATGCTCACATAAAAGATAAGAATTGAAACACAAAGAGAGAATCATGAAGCATATGACTAGCACATTTAAGTCTAAACCACTTCCTATGCATAGGGATTTTCTGAGCAAACAACTTATGGGAACAAGAATCAACTAGCAGAGGAAGGCAAAACAAGTGCAACTTCAAAACTTTCAACACATAGAGAGGAAACTTGATATTATTGATATATGTAAAAGCATATGTTACTCTCTCATAATAATTTTTAGTAGCATCATGAATGAATTCAACAATATAGCTATCACATAAAGCATTCTTTTCATGATCCACAAGCATAGAAATTTTATTACTCTCCACATAAGCAAATTTATTCTCATCAATAGTAGTGGGAGCAAACTCAACAAAATAACTATCATGTGATTGAAAATTAAAATCATGATGACAAGTTTCATGGTTATAATTATTCTTTATAGCATACATGTCATCACCATAATCATCATAAATAGGAGGCATGCTTTCATCATAATAAAATTTCTCATCAAAACTTGGGGGACTAAAAATATCATCTTCATCAAATATAGCATCCCCAAACTTATGGCTTTGCATATCATTAGCATCATGGATATTCAAATAATTCATACTAACAACATTGAAATCATGATCATCATTCAAAGATTCTATGCCAAACATTTTATTGAATTCCTCTTCTATCAATTGAGCACAATTTTCCTTTCCATCATTTTCAAGAAAGACATGATAAAGACGAATAATATGAGGCCACCTCAATTCCATTTTTTTGTAGTTTTCTTTTATAAACCAAACTAGCGATAAAACAAGAAACTAAAAGATTCAATTGCAAGATCTAAAGATATACCTTCAAGCACTCACCTCCCTGACAACGGCGCCAGAGAAGAGCTTGATGTCTACTATGCAACTTTATTCTTGTAGACTCGTGTTGGGCCTCCAAGCGCAGAGTTTTGTAGGACAATAGCAATTTTCCCTCAAGTGGATGATCTAAAGTTTATCAATCCTTGGGAGGTGTAGGATGAATATGGGCTCTCTCAAACAACCCTGCAATCAAATAACAAAGAGTCTCTTGTGTCCCCAACACACCAAATACAATGGTAAATTGTATAGGTAGACTAGTTCGGCGAAGAGATGGTGATACAAGTGTAGTAATGATAGTAGATACTGATTTTTGTAATAGGAACAATAAAAAATAGCAAGGTAGCAAGTAACAAAAGTGAGCACAAACGATATTGCAATGCTTGAAAATGAGGCATAGGGTTCATACTTTCACTAGTGCAATCTCTCAACAATGCTAATATAATTGGATCATATAACCATCCCTCAACGTGCGATGAAGAACCACTCCAAAGTTCTTATCTAGCGGAGAACATAAGAAGAAATTGTTTGTAGGGTACGAAACCACCTCAAAGTTATCATTTCTGATCGATCTATCTAAGAGTTCGTACTAAAATAACACCAAGTTATCCTTTTCGATCGATCTATCCAAGAGTTCGTACTAAAATAACACCATATGATACACATCAATCAACTCTAATGTCACCTAGATACTCCAATGTCACCGCGAGTATCCATGAGTTGATTATACGATATGCATCAAACAATTTCAGATTCATAATACTCAATCCAACACAAAGAACCTCAAAGAGTTCCCTAAGATTTATACCGAAGAAACAAAGACGAGAATGTGCATCAACCCGATGCATAGATTACCCCAATGTCACCTCGGGAATCCGCGAGTTGAGTGCCAAAACATATATCAAGTGAATCAATATGATACCCCATTGTCACCACGGGTATTCATAGCAAGACATACATCAAGTGCTCTCAAATCCATAAAAGTATTCAATCCGATAAAAACGAAATCTCAAAAGGAAAACTCAATTCATCACAACAAGATAGAGAGGGGAAAACACCATATGATCCAACTACATTAACAAAGCTCGTGATACATCAAGATCGTGCCAAATCAAGAACACGAGAGAGAGAGAGAGAGAGATTAAACACATAGCTACTGGTACAAACCCTCAGCCCCGAGTGTGGACTACTCCCTCCTCATCATGGTGGCCGCCGGGACGATGAAGATGGCCACCGGTGATGATTTCCCCCTCCGGCAGGGTGCCGGAATAGGGTCTAGATTTGTTTTTTGTGGCTACAAAGGCTTGCAGCGGCGGAACTTCTGATCAGGGATATTCTGGGGGTTTCTGTATTTATAGGATTTTTTGACGTTGGTTTCACACGAAGATGGGCTTCGAGGGGCCCACAAGACACCAGCACACAGGCAAGGCACCTGGCGCGCCCTGGTGGGTTGTGCTCACCTCCTTCACCTTTTGGTCCTCCCACGAAGCTTCTAGTGCCTCTTTTGTTCCAAAAAAATTGTCAAAATGTTTTGTTGCATTTGGAGAACTTTTATTTCTGCACAAAAAACAACACCACGGTAGTTCTGCTGAAAACATCGTCAATTCGGGTTAGTTCCATTCAAATCATACCAAAACCATATAAAATTATTGTAAACATGGAATGAATACTTCATAAATTATAGATACGTTGGAGACGTATCATAGAACAGCAGCGCAAGCAAGAGCAAGAACAAGAGCAAGAGCAACAGCGCGAGCAAGAGCAGACCAGGTAGGGGACCGAGAGCAAGAGCAGAGCAGCAGCGCGAGCGAGAGACGAAGTAGCAGGAGCAGGGCCAGCGAAAGCCAGAGCAGCAGCAATAACTCCTACTGATGTGGACGTTGCCACCGAGGGAGTTACGCCATGGAGGAAGTGGCCAGCGAAGCTGCCGTAGATGGAGCCGCGCCATGGTGGCTCGGGACCGAGCGCCGGCAGCACCGTGAGATCGAATCAAGAAGAAAATGCAGCGATTAGTGTAGAACCTCTTTGGTGGCACCGATTAGGCCTCAGCTTCATCTGAGGAATCGGTGATGGCGCTGCTCTTCCGGTGGTGCAGGTGAAGACGACGCTGTGGGAATGGAGGTGGCGCGATAGACGAGGCGAACATCGGGGCAGCTCCTTGGAGGTGGAGGACGGGGTGGCTGAACCGGCGGGACGACGAGATCGACGACAGATCCTCATCCGGTGTGGTGGATGAGGGACATCGAGCTGTTGCGATGGACGATGTTGTCGGGGAAGAGGCTCCGGCTGGGCGGCGGACGAAGGAGGGTGTGGGGCTTCGCGGGTTTTCGCGGCCTCGATGTACGAAATGGGGGGGGGGGGGGGGGGGGATGGGAGAGGGGAACCATGGCTTAGGGACGCGCTTGTCTGAAATGTGGGGTTAGTTATGAAAGTACCCCCCACGTATTTGAACTAGGCGGTTCTTTCGGTTCAGGGGTATAACAAGAATTTCGCGTGTCGGGATTTCGCAGGACGTGGGAGTTTTCGCGCGCGTTGTAATTTTGGGATAGCAAGGCATGGGTTGAGATGGAGGGAGTTTTCGGACCACAACAAGACAAAGAGATATTTTAAAATTTCGGGCTAAAAAGGCGTGGGTTGAAATTTCGGGACAAGCCTAACGTGTACTGTACCAAATCAATTCGCACTTCCCTCAACAAAAAAACAAAAAGAAATCAATTCGCACCACACAAGTGGGTCTAGTCCCGTTTTACTGTATGAGTTACTGCTAATGGCATTCAAAACTTTGAATCCATGTTATGTTCAATTAAAATATTTCGCTAGGTGTATAATGCATGTAACCTGCTACTCAAATGAACTTTTTAGTGCATTCCAAACGTATATACTACCGCTTCAATATGAAATAAATTTGAATTCATTTCTCTATTTGAATATGATCTACAATCATGATTGTTGTCAAGTTAAACTATTTGAATTCGTTTCTCTATTTGAATATGATCTACAATCATGATTGTTGTCAAGTTAAACCATCGTTTGTATATTATCTTCACAACACACCACATGATTATTGTCGAGTTAGATATGAACTATGTGTACTATATGAACTTTAACTCGAATTTTTTAATCCACTTTATGTTGATTTCAAATCATAGTACATTTCAAGCTCCAACTAGATCTTCATAATCTAAACCATGTCTCATATGTATAATGTGTTTATCACATAATGTATGGTGCCCCGCCCCCTACGCCTACAAGTATTTAGCTGTGAGCTACAAACGCCACACATTATCACAAATTCAAATAAAAATGTGAGATTGTTCGATATATAGTATGGTTTAGATTGTTTGATATTTAGCTGTGTGTTGCAAACGCCATGCATTATCACATTATAGTATAACATGTCCAAAACCACACCACGCGTATCACCACTATATTAATGCATGCATAGGTTTAAAACACTATGATCTCTTATTCAAATATATGAATCCACTTTTATAATGAATTATGATATCTGTTAGTCTTTTACACCCACACAATCCTCTTATCTTTGTAGCTAGCACTAACTTTCTCTCGTGCATGCACACGTCCTCCTTGCCCTCCCCTCCCTCAGCATTCTATCCATCACACACATTCGTTTATTTTCTTTAGGTCGTTCTCCCGCGGTCTCCACAACTCCTTCTTTCCAACACACACTGATCGATAAACCTCTCCAGCGAGGTCTGCCTACCACATACACACACACTTTCCATCTCCTCCTTTCCCCGTCCATGCCCCATGTCTCTCATACGGTCCCACACACGTGTAAACTCTCGCCCCTCTTTTCATCGATCTCACAATCGCACACTCATCCCCCTATCTAGTAGGCCTCTCGCACCACCTCCTAGCTCCATCCCTCTCTCTCTCTCTATCCGTCTCTCTGGGCCTTATTTGCCTCTAACAAATGGATGTACACCGATCGATCTCCCACTATACATATAGCTAGCTAGGTCATCTATAACTCGTTTTCCCCACGCGTCGATCGATCTACCTCATTAGTTATGTCTCTCCCTTCCTCCGTCGACACACAACAATTGATCTACCAATCTAGTTAGGTCTGCTTACCAAACACATATGGTCCCCCTTCATCATCCATGCATGCCTCCCGACACGTCTATCACTCACACGCACACACAGAAACACATCCCCTCTCTTCTTGATATTGCAGTTGTACCCTCCGTTTGTCAAGCAGGCCTCTCCCACCATCTCCGAGAAGCAACTCCACCACCACCCCTGCAGCACTCTACCTATGTCTCTCTCTCTCTCGCAACCTATTTCCCGTCCTACATTTATGTATGGATGTCGATCGATCTCCCTCAAGACATAGTTAGGTCTCTCCATCACCACACATATACGAGTTGATCTACCTCTCTAGTTAGGTCTCCCCCCACACACACCGATACATCGAGCGCTCTACTCATGTCTCCCTGCCACACATAAACTTGGCCTCTCCCCTCTGATATTCCGGTAGGTCAATCCCCCTATATCTTTGACGTGCGCACACACAATTTCGATGGCTCTCTTCATCGATCTCGCACCCACACACTTGATCCTCTCTTCGATTCTATTGATATCTCACGCCTATGATCCCTCCCTCTCTTCTCGTGGATCGCCCCCTCTTTATATGATATAGCTAGGCCTCTATTTCACACACATTGCATGTGTCACTTTTTTTAGATATCATCGACACATATTCCCACAAATACACTCATGAAATCACCCCCCAAAAAAACACCCACGAACACACACGCCATCTCTCTCTAGGTTTGTATCTCTCTCTCTCACACCCACGTAGGTGGGGTACATGCACGAAGAGAAGAGGTGCACGCACGACGCACGTACTCCCGTCTCTTTCCCAACCACACCCGCGCGGGTACACGATGGAGCTCATTTCCGTACTAAAAGGCAGCCCACGTGGTAATTTGACACATGTACTGGTTGTCCACTTGATGGAGAATCGTGTACCACGCGTGAACAAACAAAGTGCGACTTGACGCATTATTTAAAAAAGGTTTTATTCCTTAGTGGCGCACGTACAGAATATAAACCGATTGTTATCGAGAGAAAAAAATAAAATTGCTCCACTATACTATACTATATAATATAGGCAGGATCCTCAATGCTTGCTTGCTGGGGTCGGTCTCTTCTACTCTCTCACACAAGATGGCGGTGGCCACTCTCTCTCTCACCGCTGGTCCCTGATTCGACCGGGTCCTGTCTGTCGGCAGAAAGGGACGATGTGCAACGTTGCTCTGGTCGCCGGCGTCGACGCATGAAACCCACTGCCGGCACGTCCTGATATCACTACAAAAAAAAAGACATCCGTGACATTTTGGCCCGAACGAAATTTTTTCTGTCATGCTTATGACACTTCTATGACGATAATTGTGACAAAACCACGTATCATCATAGATATGGTGGGCTCCTACTTCTATGACAAAAAATCATGACAGAAAATGGGCTTTTCATCCTGGGCGGGCCGAGGACGCACCTGCATGACATTCTTTGGGCTGTCCATGACGGAAAAAATCATGGTAGAAGCGAGGGCGAGGAAAATTTTGGGGAGTTCCTGGTTACGGTGGGTGGTATGGCCGAGCGATGCACGGAGGTTTTCGTGTTCCTCTCGTACACATACGCGCGTGTGTGCGGGGCGTTGGGCTCTAACTGAACCCGAGCGAGGCATTCACTTATTGAACCCCGAGCGATTGCACTAGCTACGTTACTGAACCCGAGCGATCAATCCCTTGGCTGCAGTTAATTGAACCCGAGCGATTCGCTACTGCTGCTAACTGAAGCCGATTGAACCAGTTGCCTCTTGATGAATAGTGACCATTGTTGGGGGTTGCATGAACAGTCCCTGGTGGGGGTTGGATGAACAGGACCCCGTGGTAGTAGAGGCCGTTGCCGCTGGATGAACAGGACCCCGATCTAGGAGGCCGCCACACACATCCGAGCCGGTTGGGGGTGGATGAACAGGACCCCGTGGAGGGCTGGTTGAACAGTAGCGGTGGAGGCTGGATGAATTTTAGCCCGTGGATGAACAGTAGCTGGTGGAGGCAGGAGGAAGTCGACGGTGGATGAACAGTAGCAGGTGGAGGATGGAGGAAGTCGATGGTGGATGAACAGTAGCCCGTGGAGGCTGGAGCGACGCAGTAGACGGTGGATGAACAGTAGCCCGTGGAGTCCCGTTTTACGGTACCCCACACCCCTCCCGATGAACATGATCCAGTTTCGACCGTAGGCGCTACAACACAAGTTCGTTTCCTCCATTTTGCGGTACGCCACACCCCTCCCGATCAACAGGACCCCATTTCGACCGTAGGCACTCGAACAGAAGGCCGTTTCCTCCATTCTGCGGTACGTCAGACCCCGTTTCGGCTGTTCTGTCCAAGCCGGTTGGCTCCCGATGAACACGACGCATTCCGTTGCCTCCCGATGAACACGACGTAGTTTCTCCATTCCGACCCAGCCGGTTGGCTTCCGATGAACATGATGCCATTGCTGCCGTCCGTTGCCTCTCCATGTACATAAGCCCTGGCCGTACGTATGCGCGAGTACGCATTCGAGACCCCACCCGTATGTATGTACTTAGCCGTATTTACTTTCATGCAGCGTGGCTATACGTACATGTACAAGAGATATATAGACGGGACTGCGTGACATGCTACGTCCGCGCCTCTACTACGACACATGCATCTCCTTACTCGGCCACGGTTCATCGCTGCAGAGAGACCGATCGACCAGTATATACGTACACGTTCGCTACCAGGCAGATAACTGATGTCTACTACGCAACCTTCTTCTTGTAGACTCGTGTTGGGCCTCCAAGCGCAGAGTTTTGTAGGACAGTAGCAATTTTCCCTCAAGTGGATGACTTAAGGTTTATTAATCTGTGGGAGGCGTAGGATGAAGATGGTCTCTCTCAAACAACCCTGCAATCAAATAACAAAGAGTCTCTTGTGTCTCCAACACACCCAATACAATGATAAATTGTATAGGTGCACTAGTTCGGCGAAGAGATGGTGATACAAGTGTAATATGGATAGTAGATATAGGTTTTTGTAATCTGAAAATATAAAAACAGCAAGGTAACTAGTAACAAAAGTGAGCAAAAACGGTATTGCAATGCTTGAAAACAAGGCCTATGGTTCATACTTTCACTAGTGCAAATTCTCTCAACAATGATAACATAATTGGATCATATAACAATCCCTCAACATGCAACAAAGAATCACTCCAAAGTTTCTACCGGAGAACGTAGGATGAAAACATGCATCAACCCCTACGCATAGATTACCCAATGTCACCACAGGAATCCGCGAGTTGAGTGCCAAAACATACATCAAGTGAATCAATAGAGCATCCCATTGTCACCACAGATATTCCATCGCAAGACATACATCAAGTGTTCTCAAATCCAATACTCAATCCAACATAACGAAACCTCAAAGAGCAAGACTCAATTCATCACAAGAAGGTAGAGGGGGAAGAACACCATATGATCCAACTATAATAACAAAGCTCGCGATACATCAAGATCGTGCCAAATCAAGAACACGAGAGAGAGAGATCAAACACATAGCTACTGGTACATACCCTCAGCCCCGAGGGTGAACTACTCCCTCCTCGTCATGCAGACCTCCGGGATGATGAAGATGGACTCCGGTGATAGTTTCCCCCTCCGGCAGGGTGCCGGAACGGGCTCCCGATTGGTTTTTCGTGGCTACAGAGGCTTGCGGTGGCGGAACTTCTGATCTAGGGTTCTTTTCGGAGGTTTATATATTTATAAGAATTTTTGGCGTCGGAACTTCTGATCTAGGGGGTAGGGCGCGCCCCCTAGGCTTGTGGTCGCCTCAGGACTCTTCTGGCCCAACTCCGATGCTCCGTTTGATATTCCTTTTCTGTAAAACTCAAAAAAACAAGGAAAAAACAGAAACTGGCACTGGGCTCTAGGTTAATAGGTTAGTCCCAAAAATAATATAAAATAGCATATTAATGCACATAAAACATCCAAAACAGATAATATAATAGCATGGAACAATAAAAAATTATAGATACGTTGGAGACGTATCAAGCATCCCCAAGCTTAATTCCTGCTCGTCCTCGAGTAGGTAAATGATAAAAATAGAATTTTTGATGTGGAATGCTACCTAACATATTTATCCATGTAATCTTCTTTATTGGGGCAAGAATATTCAGATCCATAAGATTCAAAACAAAAGTTTAATATTGACATAAAAACAATAATACTTCAAGCATACTAATAAAGCAATCATGTCTTCTCAAAATAACATGGCCAAAGAAAGTTATCCCTACAAAATCATATAGTCTGGCTATGCTCCATCTTCATCACACAAAGTATTTCATCATGCACAACCCCGATGACAAGCCAAGCAATTGTTTCATACTTTTAATGTTCTCAAGCTTTTTCAACTTTCACGCAATACATGAGCGTGAGCCATGAATATAGCACTATAAGTGGAATGGAGTATGGTGGAGGTTGTGAGGAAAAGACAAAAAGGAGAAAGTCTCGCATCAACTAGGCAAATTAATGGGCTATGGAGATGCCCATCAATTGATATTGATGCAAGTGAGTAGGGATTGCCATGCAACGGATGCACTAGAGCTATAAGTGTATGAAAGCTCAAAATGAAAACTAAGTGGGTGTGCATCCAACTTGCTTGCTCGTGAAGACCTAGGGCAATTTGAGGAAGCCCATCATTGGAATATACAAGCCAAGTTCTATAATGAAAAATTCCCACTAGTATATGAATGTGATAAAATAGGAGACTCTCTATCATGAAGAACATGGTGCTACTTTGAAGCACAAGTGTGGAAAAAAGATAGTAACATTGTCCCTTCTCTCTTTTTCTCTCATTTTTTTGTTTGGGCTCTTTGGCCTATTTTTTTTATTTTGGGCTCTTTGGCCTCTTTTTTTTAAGTCCGGAGTCTCATCCCAACTTGTGAGGGAATCATAGCTTCCATCATCCTTTCCTCACATGGGACAATGCTCTAATAATGATGATCATCACACTTTTATTTACTTACAACTCAAGAATTACAACTCGATACTAGAACAAAATATGACTCTATACGGATGCCTCCGGCGGTGTACCGGGATGTGCAATGATCAAAAGTGACATGTATAAAAAATATGAACAGTGGCCTTGCCACGAATACTATGCCAACTACATGATCATGCAAAGCAATATGACAATGATGGTATGTGTCATAATAAACGGAACGGTGGAAGTTGCATGGCAATATATCTCGGAATGGCTATGGAAATGCCATAATAGGTAGGTATGGTGGCTGTTTTGAGGAAGGGTATATGGTGGGTTTAATGCACCGGCGAAAGTTGCGCAGTACTAGAGAGGCTAGCAATGGTGGAAGGGTGAGAGTGCGTATAATCCATGGACTCAACATTAGTCATAAAGAACTCACATACTTATTGCAAAATTTTATTAGCTATCAAAACAAAGTACTACACGCATGCTCCTAGGGGGATAGATTGGTAGGAAAAGACCATCGCTTGTCCTTGACCGCCACTCATAAGGAAGACAATCAAAAAATAAATCATGCTCCGACTTCATCACATAACGGTTCACCATATGTGCATACTACGAGAATCACAAACTTTAACACAAGTATTTCTATCAATCCACAATTACTCACTAGCATGACTTTAATATCACCATCTTCATATCTCAAAACAAATCAAACTTCTCTTCTTATTCAATGCTCTTTATATGAAAGTTTTTATTATATCCCTCTTGGATGCCCATCATATCAGGACTGAATTCATAACCTAAGCAAATTACCACGCTGTTTAAGACTCTCAAAATAATATAAGTGAAGCATGAGAGTTCAACAATTTCTATAAAATAAAGCCACCGCCGTGCTCTAAAAAGATATAAGTGAAGCGCTAGAGCAACTGACAAACTACTCCAAAAAGATATAAGTGAAGATCAATAAGTAGTCAAATAATTAAGTAGCTATGTAAAGATTCTCTCTCATCTAAAAATTTCAGATCTAAGTATTTTATTAAAACAGCAAGCAAAACAAAATAAAATGACATTCTAAAAATAGCACACATCATGTGAGGAAGCAAAAACTTAGGCTCAACCGATACTAACCGATCATTGTTGAAGAAGAAAGGTGGGATGCCAACCGGGGCATCCCTAAGCTTAGATGCTTGAGACTCCTTGAAATATTAACTAGGGATGCCTTGGGAATCCCCAAGCTTGACCTTTTGTGTCTCCTTAATTCCTTTTATATCACGGTTTCCCTAAATCTTAAAAACTTCATCCACACAAAACTCAACAAGAACTCGTGAGAAAAGTTAGTATGAATCAACGCAACACCTTATCATTCTCTACTGTAGCAAATCACTAAAATTATTATTTGACATTGCATACTAAATGCCTCTGCATATTTAATTCTTAAATGAAACTTAGCACTTGTTTTTTTTTTATTCCTGGTGCAGCTAGGGAAAGAAAGCAAGCTGAGCAGTTCTCACTCTGTCCGGTGACCAAGAAAGCTTAAAGAATACCGTAAAGCGATCACTGAAACCTCATACCGATTCGCCACGTGAAAGCAAGGTTAAGGTCAGGCAGGAAATACTAGCGCCGGACAACTCTCTCTATGGAACTCGGCAAAATAGCCCCGTAACTTTGGGAGAAGGGGTGCCCCCTCACAAAAGGGGGCCGCGGTGACCAGGCCCGGACTACTATTTACCAAAAACACAGGTCTCCGCAAAGTCGTAAGACCATGTATGGGGGCTGACGCCTGCCCAATGACGGAAGGTCAAGGAAGTTGGTGAACTGATGACAGGGAAGCCGGCGACCGATGCCCCGGTGAACGGCAGCTAACAACCCTTCAGGGGAGAGGATTATAGGACACCATAGCTTATCTGCCTTGATTTCCGAAACCAGAACTACTTCGGCCTTCCCTCAACTGATTGACCCGTAAGTTATTGACCAGTACCAAATGTGACAACCTTCAATTCAAGTTACAAAACCTTGAATTTTAAACAGTCTCAAATAGAATCATTAAACAAGCAAACATATGCAAACAATGCAAACATAACAATAATCTGTCAAAACAGGACAGACTGTAAAGAGTGCAATTGTACTAATACTTCCCTAACTCCAAAAATTCTGAAAAATAATCACACTGTATAAAATTTGTTGTAGCTTATTTTGAAAAAAATTCAAGATTTTATCATGTTCTGACTATTCACAAATATTCAAAACATAACAACAAACTTTCTGTTTTCAAACAGCAACATATAGACTTGCAAAATAAGCATGGTAAAGGCTATACTTGACATTTTTATTGAAATTACAGATACAAAACATTACTCTAAATAACAGAAAGCAAATCCTAATAAAATAAAATGACACTCCAAGCAAAACTCATATCATGTGAAGAATAAAAATATAGCTCCAAGTAAGGTTACCGATAATGTTGGAGACGAAAGAGGGGATGCCTTCCGGGGCATCCCCAAGCTTAGTTGCTTGTATATTCCTTGTATATTATCTTGGGGTGCCTTGGGCATCCCCAAGCTTAGGGTCTTGTTACTCTTTATTCTCCTTATATCGATATCTCACCGAAAACTTGAAAACTTCAATCACACAAAACTTAACGGAACTTCGTGAGATGGGTTAGTATGATAAAACAAACCATTCACTTTGGTACTGTCAAGAAAAGATTCAATTTTTTTATCATATTATGCCTACTGTAACATATCATTTCTACAATTTATATTGAGCAATATAAGCCATAGAAACTAGAAAATAAGCAAACTATGCATCGAAAGTAGAATCTGTCAAAAACAGAACAGTCTGTAAATATCTGAGTTAAGCTCATAGTTCTGTTACTCCAAAAATTCTTAAAATTTAGGAAAACATAGAAAATTTGTATATCAATCATATGTAAAAAATTCAGAGTTTTTACACGTTCCAGTGAATTTTAACAATTCTATTACTAGACACAAAAGTTTCTGTTTTTGCACAGAATCAAATCAACTATCAACCACACTATCCCAAAGGCTTTACTTGGCACTTTATTAAAAAAAAGCTATAAAACATGATTAATATAGTATCTTAATCATGTGATCACACAAAAACAGTAGGGGTAAATATTGGGTTGTCTCCCAACAAGCGCTTTTCTTCAATGCCTTTTTAGCTAGGCATGATGAGTTCAATGGTGCTCACATAAAAGATAAGAATTGAAACATAATGGGAGCATCATGAAGAATATGACTATCACGTTTAAGCCTAACCCACTTCCTATGCATAGGGATTTTGTGAGCAAATAAATTATGGGAGCAAGAATCAACTAGCATAGGAAGGCAAAACAAGCAAAACTTCAAGATTTTCAACACATAGAGAGGAAACTTGATATTATTGCAATACCTACAAGCATATGTTCCCCCCTCATAGTAATTTTCAGTAGCATAATGAATGAATTTAACAATATAACTATCACATAAAGCATTCTTTTCATGATCCACAAGCATATAAATTTTATTACTCTCCACATAAGCAAATTTATTCTCATGAATAGTAGTGGGAGCAAACTCAACAAAATAACTATCATGTGAGGCATAATCCAATTGAAAATTAAAATCATGATGAAAGTTCCATGGTTATCATTATTCTTTATAGCATACATGTCATGACCTCTCCAAATCCACTTTTATCAATATTATGAAAAGATTCAACACCCTCCAGAATAGTGGGATCAATACTACCTAGAGTTGACACTCTTCCAAACCCACTTTCATCAACATAATCATCATAAATAGGAGGCATGCTAACATCATAATAAATTTGCTCATCAAAACTTGGGGGACTAAAAATATCATCTTCATCAAACATAGCATCCCCAAGCTTGTGGCTTGGCATATCATTAGCATCATGGATATTCAAAGAATTCATACTAACAACATTGCAATCATGCTCATCATTCAAACATATTATGCCAAACATTTTATTAAATTCTTCTTCTATCAACTGAGCACAATTTTCCCTTCCATCATTTTCATGAAAGACATTAAAAAGATGAAGCATATGTGGCAACCTCAATTCCATTTTTTGTAGTTTTCTTTTATAAACCAAACTAGTGATAAACAAGAAACTAGAAGATTCAGTTGCAAGATCTAAAGATATACCTTCAAGCACTCACCTCCCCGGCAACGGCGCCAGAAAAGAGCTTGATGTCTACTACGCAACCTTCTTCTTGTAGACTCGTGTTGGGCCTCCAAGCACAGAGTTTTGTAGGACAGTAGCAATTTTTGAAGGAAATATGCCCTAGAGGCAATAATAAAGTTGTTATTTTATATTTCCTTATTCATGATAAATGTTTATTATTCTTGCTAGAATTGTATTGATCGGAAACCTAAATACATGTGTGAATACATAGACAAACACTGTGTCCCTAGTGAGCCTCGACTTGACTAGCTCGTTGATCAAAGATGGTTAAGGTTTCCTAACCATGGACAAGAGTTGTCATTTGATAACGAAATCACATCATTAGGAGAATGATGTGATGGACAAGACCCATCTGTTAGCTTAGCATAATGGTCATTAAGTTTTATTGCTACTGCTTTCTTCATGTCAAATACATATTCCTTCGACTATGAGATTATGCAACTCCCGGAGGAGGAATGCCTTGTGTGCTATCAAACGTCACAACGTAACTGGGTGATTATAAAGATGCTCTACAGGTATCTCCGAAGATGTCTGTTGGGTTGGCATAAATCGAGATTAGAATTTGTCATTCTGAGTATCGGAGAGGTATATCTGGGCCCTCTCGGTAATGCACATCATAAGAAGCCTTGCAAGCAAAGTGACTTAGTCACAGGATGATGTATTACGGAACGAGTAAAGAGACTTGCCGGTAACGAGATTGAACTAGGTATAAAGATACTGACGATCGAATCTCGGGCAAGTAACATACCGATGGACAAAGGGAATAACGTATGTTGTCATAATGGTTCGACCGATAAAGATCTTCGTAGAATATGTGGGAGCCAATATGAGCATCCAGGTTCCGCTATTGGTTATTGACCAGAGAAGTGTCTCGGTCATGTTTACATAGTTCTCGAACCCATAGGGTCCGCACGCTTAACGTTCGATGATGATTTAGTATTATTTGAGTTATATGATTTGGTGACCGAATGTTGTTCGGAGTCCAGGATGAGATCACGGACATGACGAGGAGTCTCGAAATGGTCGAGAGGTAAAGATTGATATATAGGACGATAGTATTCGGACACCGGAAGTGTTCCGGAGGGTACCGGGTACATATCGGGTCACCGGAAGGGGTTCCGGGCACCCCGGCAAAAGATATGGGCCTAATGGGCAAAGAGGGGAAACGCAGAAGCCAGCAGGGGCTGCTGCGCCCCCCATATGGGCCGCACCAGAGGAGAAGGAAAGAGGGGAAGAGAGAAGGAAGGGGAGGGATTCGGCCTCCCCCTTCCTTCCCTCCTCCCTCCTCTTTCCTTCACACTCCGGTAAATAAGGAAGGCGGGGGGGGGGGGGGCGCACCACTTGGGAAACCCCAAGTAGGATTCGGATCCTACTTGGGGCGCCCCATGCCTGCCTCTCCTCCCCTCCCACCTATATATATGTGGGGAGGGGGGCGCCTAGAAGATACAACATCAACTGTTAGCCGTGTGCGGCGCCCCCCTCCACAGATTACACCCTCGGTCATATTCTCGCGGTGCTTAGGTGAAGCCCTGCGCCGATCACTTCACCATCATCGTCACCACGCCGTTGTGCTGATAGAACTCATCTACTTCCTTGACACTTTTGCTGGATCAAGAGTTCGAGGGACGTCATCGAGCTGAACGTGTGCAGAACTCGGAGGTGCCGTACATTCGGTGCTTGATCGGTCGAAACGAGAAGAAGTTCGACTACATCAACCGCGTTGTCAAACACTTCCGCTTTTGGTCTATGAGGGTACGTAGACAAACTCTCCCCCTCTCGTTGCTATGCTTCTTCTAGATAGATATTGCGTGAGCATAGGAAATTTATTGAAATTGCATGCTACGTTTCCCAACAGTGGCATCCGAGCCAGGTTTATGCGTAGATGATATGCACGAGTAGAACACAAAGAGTTGTGGGTGGTGATAGTCATACTGCTTACCACCAACATCTTATTTTGATTCGGTGGTATTGTTGGATGAAGCGGCCCGGACCAACCTTACATGACCACGTTCATGAGACCGGTTCCACCGACAGACATGCAACTGGTTTTGCATAAAGGTGGCTGGCGGGTGTCTGTTTCTCCTACTTTAGTTGAATCGAATTTGACTGCGGCCGGTCCTTGTTGAAGGTTAAAACAGCAAACTTGATAAATGATTGTTGTGGTTTTGATGCGTAGGTAAGAACGGTTCTTGCTAGAAGCCTGTAGCAGCCATGTAAAACTTGCAACAACAAAGTAGAGGATGTCTAACTTGTTTTTGCAGGGCATGTTGTGATGTGATGTGGTCAAGACATGATGTGATATACGTTGTTGTATGAGATGATCATGTTTTGTAAAAGTTATCGGCAACTGGCAGGAGCCTTATGGTTGTCGCTTTATTGTATGAAATGCAAACGCCATGTAATTGCTTTACTTTATCACTATGCATTAGCGATAGTTGTAGAAGCAATAGTTGGCGAGACGACCACGGCGCAACGATGGAGATCAAGGTGTCGAGCCGGTGACGATGGAGATCATGATGATGCTTTGGAGATGGAGATCAAAAGCACAAGATGATGATGGCCATATCATGTCACATATTTTGATTGCATGTGATGTTTATCCTTTATGCATCTTATTTTTCTTAGAACGACGGTAGCATTATAAGATGATCCCTTCACTAAATTTCAAGGTATAAGTGTTCTCCCTGAGTATGCACCGTTGCGACAGTTCGTCGTGTTGAGACACCACGTGATGATCGGGTGTGATAGACTCTACGTTCAAATACAACGGGTGCAAGACAGTTTTGCACATGCGGAATACTCGGGTTAAACTTGACGAGCCTAGCATGTACAGACATGGCCTCGGAACACTGGAGACCGAAAGGTCGAACGTGAATCATATAATAGATATGATCAACATAGAGATGTTCACCATTGATGACTACTCCACCTCACATGATGATCGGACATGGTTTAGTTGATTTGGATCACGTATCACTTAGATGACTTGAGGGATGTCTATTTAAGTGGGAGTTCATTAGTAATTTGATTAATTGAACTTAATTTATCATGAACTTAGTCCTGATAGTATTTGCATATCTATGTTGTAGATCAATGGCCCGTGCTACCGTTCCCTTGAATTTTAATGCGTTCCTAGAGAAAGCTAAGTTGAAAGATGATGGTAGCAACTACACGGACTGGGTCCGTAACTTGAGGATTATCCTCATTGCTACACAAAAGAATTATGTCCTTGATGCACCGCTAGGTGAAAGGCCTGCTGCAGGAGCAGATGCTGATGTTATGAACGTCTGGCAAGCTCGATCTGATGACTATTCGATAGTTCAGTGTGCCATGCTTTACGGCTTAGAATCGGGACTTCAAAGACGTTTTGAACGTCATGGAGCATATGAGATGTTCCAAGAGTTAAAGTTAATATTTCAAGCAAATGCCCGAGTTGAGAGATATGAAGTCTCCAACAAGTTCTATAGCTGCAAGATGGAGGAGAACAGTTCTGTCAGTGAACACATACTCAGAATGTCTGGATATCATAATCACTTGACTCAGCTGGGAGTTAATCTTCCAGATGATAGTGTTATTGACAGAGTTCTTCAATCACTGCCACCAAGCTACAAAGGCTTCGTGATGAACTATAATATGCAAGGGATGGAGAAAACAATTCCCGAGCTCTTCGCAATGCTCAAAGCTGCGGAGGTAGAAATCAAGAAGGAGCATCAAGTGTTGATGGTTAACAAGACCACTAGTTTCAAGAAAAAGGGCAAGGGAAAGAAGGGGAACTTCAAGAAGAATGGCAAGCAAGTTGCCACTCCCGGGAAGAAGCCCAAAGCTGGACCCAAGCCTGAAACTGAGTGCTTCTACTGCAAAGGGACTGGTCACTGGAAGCGGAACTGCCCCAAGTATTTAGCGGATAAGAAGGATGGCAAAGTGAACAAAGGTATATTTGATATACATGTTATTGATGTGTACCTTACTAATGCTTGTAGTAGCACCTGGGTATTTGATACTGGTTTGGTTGCTCATATTTGTAACTCGAAACAGGAGCTACGGATTAAACGAAGATTGGCTAAGGACGAGGTGACGATGCGCGTCGGGAATGGTTCCAAGGTCGATGTGATCGCCGTCGGCACGCTACCTCTACATCTACCTTTGGGATTAGTTTTAGACCTCAATAATTGTTATTTGGTGCTAGCGTTGAGCATGAACATTATATCTGGATCTTGTTTAGTGCGAGAAGGTTATTCATTTAAATCAGAGAATAATGGTTGTTCTATTTATATGAGTAATATCTTTTATGGTCATGCACCCTTGAAGAGTGGTCTATTTTTGTTGAATCTCGATCGTGGTGATACACATATTCATAATATTGATGCCAAAAGATGCAAAGTTGATAATGATAGTGCAACATATTTGTGGCACTGCCGTTTAGGTCATATTGGTGTAAAGCGCATGAAGAAACTCCATGCATATGGGCTTTTGGAATCACTTAATTATGAATCATTTGATACTTGCGAACCATGCCTCATGGGAAAGATGACTAAAACTCCATTCTCCGGAACAATGGAGCGAGCTAATAACTTATTGGAAATAATACATACCGATGTATGCGGTCCAATGAGTGTTGAGCCACACGGCGGGTATCGTTATTTTCTGACCTTCACAGATGATTTGAGCAGATATGGGTATATCTACTTGATGAAACACAAGTCTGAAACATTTGAAAAGTTCAAAGAATTTCAGTGTGAAGTAGAGAATCATCGTAACAATAAAATAAAGTTTCTACGATCTGATCGCGGAGGCGAATATTTGAGTTACGAGTTTGGACTTCATTTAAAACAATGTGGAATAGTTTCACAACTCACGCCACCTAGAACACCATAGCGTAATGGTCTGTCCGAACGTCGTAACCGTACTTTATTAGATATGGTGCGATCTATGATGTCTCTTACCGATTTACCACTATCATTTTGGGGTTATGCATTAGAGACAGCTGCATTCACGTTAAATAGGGCACCGTCTAAATCTGTTGAGACGACACCGTATGAACTATGGTTTGGCAAGAAACCTAAGCTGTCGTTTCTTAAAGTTTGGGGTTGCGACACTTATGTCAAAAGGCTTCAGCCTGATAAGCTCGAACCCAAATCGGAGAAGTGCGTCTTCATAGGATACCCTAAGGAAACAATTAGGTACACCTTCTACCACAGATCCGAAGGCAAGATCTTTGTTGCCAAGAATGGAACCTTTCTAGAGAAGGAGTTTCTCTCGAAAGAAGTGAGTGGGAGGAAAGTAGAACTTGATGAGGTAATCGTACCTTCTCTCGAATTGGAAAGTAGTTCATCAGAGAAAACCGTTCCCGTGATGCCTACACCAACTAGAGAGGAAGCTAATGATGATGATCATGAAACTTCGGATCAAGTTACTACAGAACCTCGTAGGTCAACCAGAACACGATCCGCACTAGAGTGGTACGGGAATCCTGTACTGGAAGTCATGTTACTAGACCAAGGCGAACCTACGAATTATGAAGAAGCTATGATGAGCCCAGATCCCGATAGATGGCTTGAGGCCATGAAATCTAAGATAGGATCCATGTATGAGAACAAAGTGTGGACTTTGGTGGACTTGCCCGATGATCGGAGAGCCATAGAGAATAAATGGATCTTCAATAAGAAGACTGACGCCGATGGTAATGTTACTATCTACAAAGCTCGACTTGTCGCACAAGGTTTTCGACAAGTTCAAGGAGTTGACTACGTTGAGACTTTCTCACCCGTAGTGGTGCTTAAGTCCGTCCGAATCATGTTAGCAATTGCCGCATTTGTGATTATGAAATCTGGCAAATGGATGTCAAAACTGCATTCCTTAATGGATTTCTTAAAGAAGAGTTGTATATGATGCAACCAGAAGGTTTTGTTGATCCTAAAGGTGCTAACAAAGTGTGCAAGCTCCAGTGATCCATCTATGGACTGGTGCAAGCATCTCGGAGTTGGAATATACGCTTTGATGAGGTGATTAAAGCATATGGTTTTATACAGACTTTCGGAGAAGCCTGTATTTACAAGAAAGTGAATGGGAGCTCTGTAGCATTTCTAATATTATATGTGGATGACATATTGTTGATTGGAAATGATGTAGAATTTCTGGATAGCATAAAAGGATACTTGAATAAGAGTTTTTCAATGAAAGACCTCAGTGAAGCTACTTATATATTGGGCATCAAGATCTATAGGGATAGATCGAGACGCTTAATAGGACTTTCACAAAGCACATACCTTGATAAAGTTTTGAAGAAGTTCAAAATGGATCAGTCAAAGAAAGGGTTCTTGCCTGTGTTGCAAGGTGTGAAGTTGAGTAAGACTCAAAGCCCGACCACTGCAGAAGATAGAGAGAAAATGAAAGTCATTGCCTATGCTTCAGCCATAGGTTCTATCATGTATGCTATGCTGTGTACCAGACCTGATGTGTGCCTTGCCATAAGTTTGCGAGGGAGGTACCAAAGTAATCCAGGAGTGGATCACTGGACAGCGGTCAAGAACATCCTGAAGTACCTGAAAAGGACTAAGGATATGTTTCTTGTTTATGGAGGTGACAAAGAGCTCGTAGTAAATGGTGACATCGATGCTAGTTTTGACACTGATCCGGATGACTCTAAGTCACAAACCGGATACGTATTTATATTGAATGGTGGAGCTGTCAGTTGGTGCAGTTCCAAGCAGAGCGTCATGGCGGGATCTACGTGTGAAGCGGAGTACATAGCTGCTTCGGAAGCAGCAAATGAAGGAGTCTGGATGAAGGAGTTCATATCCGATCTAGATGTAATACCTAGTGCATCGGGTCCAATGAAAATCTTTTGTGACAATACTGGAGCAATTGCCTTAGCGAAGGAATCCAGATTTCACAAAACAACCAAACACATCAAGAGACGCTTCAACTCCATCCGTGATCAAGTCAAGGAGGGAGACATAGAGATTTGCAAAATACATACGGATCTGAATGTAGCAGACCCGTTAACTAAGCCTCTTCCACGAGCAAAACATGATCAGCACCAAGACTCCATGGGTGTTACAATCATTACAATGTAATCTAGATTATTGACTCTAGTGCAAGTGGGAGACTGAAGGAAATATGCCCTAGAGGCAATAATAAAGTTGTTATTTTATATTTCCTTATTCATGATAAATGTTTATTATTCATGCTAGAATTGTATTGATCGGAAACCTAAATACATGTGTGAATACATAGACAAACACTGTATCCCTAGTGAGCCTCTACTTGACTAGCTTGTTGATCAAAGATGGTTAAGGTTTCCTAACCATGGACAAGAGTTTTCATTTGATAACAGGATCACATCATTAGGAGAATGATGTGATGGACAAGACCCATCCGTTAGCTTAGCATAATGATCGTTCAGTTTTATTGCTACTGCTTTCTTCATGTCAAATACATATTCCTTCGACTATGAGATTATGCAACTACCGGATACCGGAGGAATGCCTTGTGTGCTATCAAATGTCACAAAATAACTGGGTGAATATAAAGATGCTCTACAGGTATCTCCGAAGGTGTCTGTTGGGTTGGCATAAATCGAGATTAGAATTTGTCAATCCGAGTATCGGAGAGGTATCTCTTGGCCCTCTCGGTAATGCACATCATAAGAAGCCTTGCAAGCAAAGTGACTTAGTCACAGGATGATGTATTACGGAACAAGTAAAGAGACTTGCCGGTAACGAGATTGAACTAAGTATAAAGATACCGATGATCGAATCTCGGGCAAGTAACATACCGATGGACAAAGGGAATAACGTATGTTGTCATAACGGTTCGACCGATAAAGATCTTCATAGAATATATGGGATCCAATATGAGCATCCAGGTTCCACTATTGGTTATTGACCGGAGAAGTGTCTCGGTCATGTCTACATAGTTCTCGAACCCGTAGGGTCCGCACGCTTAACGTTCGATGACGATTTAGTATTATATGAGTTATATGATTTGGTGACCGAATGTTGTTCGGAGTCCCGGATGAGACCACGGACATGACGAGGAGTCTCGAAATGGTCAATAGGTAAAGATTGATATATAGGACGATAGTATTCGGACACCGGAAGTGTTCCGGACGGTACCGGGTACATATCGGGTCACCGGAAGGGGTTCCGGGCACCCCGGCAAAAGATATGGGCCTAATGGGCCAAGAGGGGAAATGCAGCAGCCAGCAGGGGCTGCTGCGCCCCCCATATGGGCCACACCAGAGGAGAAGGAAAGAGGGGAATAGAGAAGGAAAGGGAGGGATTCGGCCTCCCCTCCTCCCTCCTCTTTCCTTCCCACTCCGGTAAATAATGAAGGGGGGGGGGGGGGCGCACCACTTGGGAAACCCCAAGTAGGATTCGGATCCTACTTGGGGCGCCCCATGCCTGCCTCTCCTCCCCTCCCACCTATATATATGTGGGGAGGGGGGCGCCTAGAAGATACAACATCAACTGTTAGCCGTGTGCGGCGCCCCCCTCCACAGATTACACCCTCGGTCATATTCTCGCGGTGCTTAGGCGAAGCCCTCCACGGATCACTTCACCATCATCGTCACCACGCTGTTATGCTGATGGAACTCATCTACTTCCTCGACACTTTGCTGGATCAAGAGTTCAAGGGACGTCATCTAGCTGAACGTGTGCAGAACTCGGAGGTGCCGTACGTTCGGTGCTTGATCTGTCGGAACGAGAAGAAGTTTGACTACATCAACCGCGTTGTCAAACGCTTCCACTTTCGGTTTACGAGGGTACGTAGACACACTCTCCCCCTCTCGTTGCTATGCTTCTCCTAGATAGATCTTGCATGAGCGTAGGATTTTTTTTGAAATGGCATGCTACGTTTCCCAACAATTTTCCCTTAAGTGGATGACCTAAGGTTTATCAGTCAGTGGGAGGCGTAGGATGAAGATGGTCTCTCTCAAACAACCCTGCAATCAAATAACAAAGAGTCTCTTGTGTCCCCAACACACCCAATACAATGGTAAATTGTATAGGTGCACTAGTTCAGCGAAGAGATGGTGATACAAGTGTAATATGGATAGTAGATATAGGTTTTTGTAATCTGAAAATATAAAAACAGCAAGGTAACTAGTAACAAAAGTGAACAAAAACGGTATTGCAATGCTTGAAAACAAGGCCTAGGGTTCATACTTTCACTAGTGTAAATTCTCTCAACAATGATAACATAATTGGATCATATAACAATCCCTCAACGTGCAACAAAGAATCACTCCAAAGTTTCTATCAGAGAACGTAGGACGAAAACGTGCATCAACCCCTATGCATAGATTACCCCAATGTCACCACGGGAATCCGCGAGTTGAGTGCCAAAACATACATCACATGAATCAATAGAACATCCCATTGTCACCACAGATATCCCATCGCAAGACATACATCAAGTGTTCTCAAATCCAATACTCAATCCAACATAACGAAACCTCAAAGAGCAAGACTCAATTCATCACAAGAAGGTAGAGGGGGAAGAACACCATATGATCCAACTATAATAACAAAGCTCGCGATACATGAAGATCGTGCCAAATCAAGAACACGAGAGAGAGAGAGATCAAACACATAGCTACTGGTACATACCCTCAGCCCCGAGGGTGAACTACTCCCTCCTTGTCATGGAGACCGCCGGGATGATGAAGATGGCCTCCGGTGATGGTTTCCCCCTCCGGCAGGGTGCCGGAATGGGCTCCCGATTGGTTTTTCGTGGCTACAGAGGCTTGCGGCGGTGGAACTTCTGATCTAAGGTTCTTTTCGGAGGTTGCTATATTTATAAGAATTTTGGGCGTCGGAAACAAGTCAGGGGGGGTGCCCGAGGGGCCCACAAGCCGTAGGGGCATGTACCGGGGGGGGGGGGGGGGGTAGGGCGCGCCCCCTAGGCTTGTGGTCGCCTCGGGACTTCTCGCCCAACTCCAATGCTCCGTGTGTCTCTTCTGGTCCATAAAAAATCACCGTAAATTTTCAGCTCGTTTGGACTCCGTTTGATATTCCTTTTCTGTAAAACTCAAAAACAAGGAAAAAACAGAAACTGGCACTGGGCTCTAGGTTAATAGGTTAGTCCCAAAAATAATATAAAATAGCATATTAATGCACATAAAACATCCAAAACAGATAATATAATAGCATGGAACAATAAAAAATTATAGATACGTTGGAGACGTATCAATAACCCTATGTACGGTTTGACCCGGTGGGTCCCAGCTGTCAGGGAGGATAAGGAGGCACTTCCTTGCGTGCGAAGATATAGCTGGTGGGTCCCAGTTGTCAGGGGAAAGAATCATTTTTTGCCCGTAATATGGACGCACTTCCTTGCGTGCGAAGATGTAGCTGGTGGGTCCCAACTGTCAGGGGGAAATGTTTTTTTGCAAAATACAGTGGCCCTTCCGGTGGGTCCCTACTGTCAGATGGAGGAATCATTATTTTGCGCGTAATAAGGAGGCACTTCCTTGCTGTGGCCGTGGACCCAACTGTCAGCCTCTCCACGTACAGTCCTCTTCCGATGGAAGTCGTTCCTTGACCACGTTGACCACGCCGCGCCGAGAGCACCTGGGCGGTGGACGACGACGAGGCCTAGGAAGGGAATGATCCGGAGCCGGGGAAGACTCGGCAGTTGTTTCCCACGTGGAGAGGAGTACGAGGGTTTACTGGTTCGGCTGCAGTGTGAGGCTGGCATCGCCGGAAAATAATAGGAGGTCTGGGTGAGTACAGGGATGGCCAGGCAGCGATGGAAGTAGGGTGGGGCGGTGAGGCCTGCACAGCAGCACAGCCGGCCTCGGGACACAGGAGCAGGCGGCACGGCCAACGATGGTTTGGGCGACACTTAAACATATTTTCTCGCTTATTGACTACGTTGACAGTGGCGTGCGACCCAGATGTCAGGAAACCATCAGGAGGAACCATTTTTTTTTCTTGTAATAAAGAAGGCACTTGCTTGCCTACTGCCATGATCCTGGTGGGTCCCTACTGTCATCCTCACCATGTACAGTCATCTCCTTATTCCTCTCGGTTGTTGACCATGTTGACAACACCGGAGGGCGGCGCCGCGGCGAGCGAACCAAGGCGGAGGATGATGGTGAGGCCTCGGACGGGAACGAACAAGAGCCAAGGAAGATGCGTAGAGTTTTAGGGTGCGATGTGGCCGCGATGCGTGCGCGGCAACACAACCAGCCATGGGAGGCAGAGCAGGCAGATAGCGCCGCGCTGGTTTGGCTTTGGCGGCTGGAGGAAGAAGAGACTGAAGAAACACGATAGACATTGAATGTCAATCCAACGGTCAAGGTTGGCACAATCGTTTGTTGACTAAGCCGACACCACGTAGCATACTTTTTTATAGGAAGAAAAGAAAAACTGGGCTCGTTCGCCATATAAAATTCCCGAAACTGCCACCGTTTGATCTTGCGTCGCAACTAAAACTGCCAGGAAAATGCGTTCGTTTGCCGTCCTCCTCCCAGGGAACGTTCGCCACATTACATTCCTGAAAATCAAAGACTTGAGAAGGCGTACAGAACAAGCTAGTGTACCAGTAAAGAGACATTGCTGAGTTTTAGAAAAAAGAGAGACGTGCTCCTGTAGCTGGTTCGAATCCAGACCTAGACTATGACTATATATAGTGCTATGCTACTCTGCAAGTAATGAAACTGACATATACAACATTCGCTTCTCCTCTTCTCTAGTTACTCTGCCTAGCATCAGAAGCTCCGGCCGCAGCAACCATGTTCGCTGGCGGCTCGTCCACCTGCTCTTCAGTAGGCAACAACCAGATATGTGCCAAGTCGCCACCCATACCATCCCCTGTGGGCCTCATCACACCCCCACCGGCACACTCACCGTAGCCGGTTGCTCATCGCAACCCGCTGCCGTTGGTGTGGTGTCACTACTGCAAATCACACTGAGTCATCCGTCGCGTCTCAACTACAATCCTCAACCCTGGCCGAGTCTTCTACAAATGCTTGAATCATGGGGTAATAATATGTTTAAGTTTTGTTCGCCTGCTTTCAGTTGCTGATTTTTTAATAGTTTGGTTGATGATCTTCCAATTTGATTCGTGCAGAAAAGGGAAGATTCGTGTGATTTGTATTTCTGGGAAGTTGCTTATGTGGGAGAATGGAACTATGCTGATTATTTGGTTAGCCGAGGAATCCCAATACCAGCAGGTTGGGGTGTTGGACAAGTAACTGAAGGAACGGCAGAAGAGGAAGATGCAGAGCAGAAGGTTAAAGATGCAGTTCATATGATCATGGCCAAGCAACAGCTGCTGAACGGCCTTGCCAACAATGAGGAGATGAAAGAGCTTGTGAAGATAATGGGCAAGATCGTTGTGCTCTGTAGGATGATTGTCTCTTTATTTGCAGTGTATGTAGCACTCGTGATGTATTCAGTGGCTATGACATGAGCACTTTGCTGAAACTAGTAATGAATGAAACCTGTTTAGTAGGCTGGGTGTAGTGTTATGAACATCTAATGTTTTCTATAAACGAAAATTGGGGGGGGTATCCCCTTTTGCTCATAAATAAATAAATAGCAGAGGCCCTTTTGCTAATAAATAAATAAATAAATTTGCAGAGGCCCTGTCGGGTCAGCTTTGTTCCCATTCGAAGACGTAGAGCAAATTGCAGTCCAACAGCAAACTATGTCATCAAATACAAGTTTCACAGCCAAATATGAGTACAACTAAACAACAATGTCATCATGTTTTAGTCGTCATACAATCACCAAACACAAATCAACATACATAATAAGTGATGTTCTCACAGCAAAATACTAAACAACAACTTCATAAGGTTTCAGTTGTCATAGCAAACACAATTTCACATAGTAGAAAGAAAGTCGTCTTCTCATAGGCAAATACGACAAAAGCAATCTAATCATCATCCACAGCAGCGTCAAGATCTTCGCTATGTGTATTAGTCTGAATCGTATTTCCCCCCAGTGTCATCTTCGTCTTCATCCTCAATGTCCTTGAACGTTGGCGTCTTATTGATCAACTCTCGTATGTCCACAGCCCAACATGCAATCTTTTCGCCAGCGTCATTGGGTGATGGTTCTCAAAGATACTAGGAACATCTGTGGAATCTTCTACATCAGGAGCAGTGTAAGCATCATCTTGTTGTGCAACTTCATTAAACGAATTCCTCTGCTCAAACCTTTGCAATACTCTCTAGTCATCGCTACATGCATATGTGTCTTCCAAGAAAAATATCTGTGTTGCTTGATTTGCCAAAATAAAAGGCTCGTCGGTGTGGTACGCTGCCTTGACATTGATGGATTTGAAATAATCATCAGCTCTGTGTTTTGCGATCCTGGAAAACAGGTTATACCAACGACAACACAACAGAACCACACACTGATGAACCTCGAAACTGGAGATATACTGCAACTGAACAATGTCTGTTATGTTAGCATACATTTCAGTTGGCTCTTTGCCGTACGTATCCGTGCTCATGATGGCACTATTTTGTGTCTTCCTGCCTTTGTCGCGTGCAAGGGTGTTGTAGCGCACATCTCCAGCAACGCAAGATTCATAATGTCCTACCCGAGTATCAGGACCCATTGCTAGTGTGTAAAGGGCATCATTAACTACCTGCCCATCCTCCCGCATCTTCTTAACCTATGGTTAGAAAATAGACAAGCTGATCATCTTATGTACTCAATATATTAAAAAAACTGATAGTGCAATTCAAAAGCTTACACGACTTTTGAACCATTTCACAAATCCTGCCATAACTAGTTTGTCAATGTTTCTTGGATTTTGCGCCAGTAACTCCTTTTTGTAGATGTTGCACAACATAGTGATCGCATCAAACATCTAAATATATAAGAATGTGCTGCAAGTTTAGTAGATTACGATGTATAAGCTGCAGCACTTAGCACTTACTCGATATAAGGTAGAATCTCAGGACAGTTATTCAACACATACCAAACCATTTTGTCCAAATCTTTAGGTTTGTCATCTTGTCGACTCTTCCCTGTAACTCGAACAGAACAACCGAAAACTTTTAGCTCGGGATTGTCTTCACCCACCTTTTTGCTAAGCTGATCAACTGTTTCAATGTATTTTGAGCAGAATGTCAACGCTTCTGTAGCAATGTAGGCCTCTACAATGGAACCCTCAGGTCTAGCTCTGTTCCTAACCTAGCCCTTGAAAGTGCCTAGCCGCCTTTCAATAGGGTACATCCAGCCATACTGTACTAAACCTCTAAGTAGTGCCTCATCAGGTAGATGAACAGCCAAATGCACCATCACATCAAAGAAGGCTGGAGGATATATCTTCTCAAGGTCGCATAGGATAGTTGGTATCTTGTCTCTAAGATGCTCCAAAGCATCTATCCTGATATTTCTACTGCAGAGTTCCCTGAAGAATTGTCCCAACTTTGCAACTGCTCTGTATAAGTCAGGGCGGCCCAATCCTCTAAGGATAACATGTAAACCCCTTTGAAGTAGGACGTGGCAGTCATGAGTTTTCAACCCTTGTACCTTGTTTCCATCTACACTGACTCTCCTTTCAGGGTTGGAAGCAAATCCATGTGGGAATCTCACACGTGACAGGACCTTGTAGAATTCTTTTCTTTTTACCTTGTCCAAGACGTACACAGCTGGTGCCATATCCCGTGATGCACCATCATCTTTCACCTGCAAATCGGATCTGATACCTAGGTGTGTCAAATCAATCCTAGATTTTAAGGTATCTTTCGTCTTGCCTTCAATATTAAGAAGTGTGCCGATAATGCTGTCACATATATTTTTCTCGATGTGCATCACATCAAGATTATGCCGCAGATCCAAATCTTTCCAATACTCCAAGTCCCACAAAGTGGACCTGTGGGTACACAATAATCTCTCTTCTGCCCTGCCACACTTCCTTTTCCCACTACCATTATCAGGATGGTTCCCTGGTGTAATATGCCTGACCTTCTCTAATTCCTCTTGCAACTCATCACCTGTGAGCCTCTTTGGCGCATCACGGTGTTCATGCTTTGCATTGAACACATGTCTTAGGTATTTTGTAGGACACGGCTTGTCCTTGGCAAGGAAACGGCGGTGTCCAATGTAACAGATCTTGCTAAGTATTGCGTATGACAGCGGATTCTTGTCACAGCGAACACATGCATATTGTAACCATGTGTCGTTCGCCCTGACATAGTGCCCAAAGCCGGATAGTCATGGATGCACCAAATTATAACAGCACACAAAAAGAAATGAGCTGGTGGGCTGCTATATAGGTCTCGAGTGAGAACACCCCTCCATAGCTGTTGAAGTTCCTCCACAAGAGGCTGCATGAATAAATGAAAATCCTTTCCAGGACTTTTTGGACCTAGGATGAGCAAGGCCATCATGTAGTTTGATTCTTTGGTGCAGAAATTTGGTGGCATGTTGTAAGGGATAACAAGCACTGGCCACATGCTATATGTGGCACTCTGGTGGCCAAATGGGTTGAATCCATCTGTAGCTAAGCCAAGTCTAATGTTTCTCGGCTCAGCAGCAAACTTTTTGTGTTTCTGATTGAAGCTTTTCCAGTCACTACCATGAGATGGATGGCCCATTACATTCTGATCTCTGTACTCCTAGTTCCTAGAATGCCATAGTACATCCTCTCTTGTTTCAACATCATGAAACAACCTCTGCAATCTTGGTATAATTGGAAAATGTCTTAGAACATTATGAGGATTCCTCTTCACAGCATCACCATCTTTCCATCTTGATGATTTGCATTTTGGGCATTCACTTAAGTTGGCATAATCCTTCCAGAACAGAACACAATTATTCTTACAAACATGGATCATATCATATCCAATTCCAACTGCACGAAGGAAAATCTTCATTTTACTGTAGGTGTGTGGTAGCTCAGACGCATCTGGGAAAGATTTGTGGAAAGCAGCCAACATCGCATCGAATGATTTGTTGGTCATCTGCTTAGATGTCTTCACCTGAAGAAAGGTGACCATAGCTGAGAATACTGACAGCTTATTTCCTAGGGTGACTGCCACATTGCATTGTTCCAACATGCGGGCCCATCGTTTTTCTTCTGCAGGTGAAAGTCCATGAAATGCGCAAGCATTTCGTAGCATTGTTTCAATGTTGGTCAAACTCACTGGCTCCGCCGCCACCACCACCTCCTCCTCCTCTTCCACCTGAGCATCAGGCAGATCAAGATGGTGATCTGCTACTTCCACATAGTCAGTAACATTGATGTTCACAGCTTCACCATGATGAACCCACCTAATATATGTGTCCGACATCCCATACAAGTGTAGATGATTTTGCATAGTTGACTGGGGTCTTGTAACTGAATTCATACAACTACTACAGGGCAGAGCACATCTGATTTCGGACCACCGTACTCAGCTCTGATAAAGTTCATGAAGTTTTCAACCCCCTCGACATATGCAGTGGGGAATCTTCGAGCAGAAGTTATCCAAGTCCTGTCCATCTGTTAGACATACAAATTAGTTCTTCTACTACATATTACAGGAAAAAACATATATGCTTTTTTATAAAGTCCAGAAAAAATACCTAGGTCGTTGTCTAAAGCTATGGCAAGATATTTGGACAAGAAGATCTAAGTAACGAAATATATGTAAAGCTAATTCAGCAAACATATTTGAGTGCTAAACTATGGCAGGCTATTTCAGCAGTCAATGAGGGCGAGCACACAGCCATCAAAGGCCATCTCAGCAACAAAGATCGAGTATAAAATGGTGTCGAGCTATTTCACCTAACAGATTGGCTACTAGACCATGGCAATCTACTTCACAATAAATGTATGGCAGGATATTTTAGCAACTAATCGGGCGTGGCATGCCATCTCAGCAATGCAGATTGAGTGCAGAACTGGGCAAGGAGGCTTCTTAAGCAGAGCATATTGACTGTAAACTATTTCGGCAAACAGTGAGATTAACAATGTCTATCAGCTAACATTCAGCGCTACTCCGACATGCACGGGGCCTTAGTCTAGAATGCGCGTACCGTGGGAGAAGCTAACCGCCGTGCATCTCCACAAGAACGTCGCCAGCGGTGGCGGCGCGGCTGGAGGACGGCAGTCTATGAGAGCGTACTGTGGGAGCAAGAGGATCGCCGTGCGTCCCCTCGATGAACCGCGGCACCGACGTATCGGCGCGGCAGGGAGGGTGGCTTTGGTAGAGCGAATGGAGTGGAGGGGGCCGGGGGGAGGGGGGTTTGGGGAATATTATTGGCTAGTTGGCCGAAGGGCAGTTGAATTTGAGATTTGGGGGGAATTTTTACGCGGTGGGCAGGAGAGTTTGGCGCATGGTCGGTTTCTCCAAATGCGGTCCCACGTGTCAGTGAAGAGGCAAGCTGAAGCGCGTTCTGTTTGGGTGTGCCATGTGCAGGACCGACCGTGTGAGGGGTGCAATGCGACCGCGACAGGCGTGCTGTGAGTGTACCGCCTTTTTCCTTTTAAACTTGGTGCTTCACGCGATCCATCGATACTACTAGTAATCCGGTAATCTCGACTAAAATGGCACGGCCGGTTCTTGTCCCGCGTGATATGCTGGGAGGTTGGCTTAGTTGGTTTTTTAGGACTTTATTTTTTAGGACAAGGCTTAGTTGGTTTGACAGACAGAGCGAGAGAAAGATGTGAAATGCGTGAATGTGTAGTGGACGTACTATTGGAGTGCCTAAGATAAATTGTGTATGTAGACCTATGTGTTTATTTACTTCGCATGTTAGCTTTGTCTCGGGTCAAACCTTCTAAACTTAGACCAAGTTTATACACACAAAAATGAATCATCATTCAATATATTTTCATACAATATATCTTACTATTATTGTGAAAGTTCATATACACCGGACGAGATTCATGCAAACACGGCAGCTTTTCATTACATTTCAAACTTCTATAGGACAGAAAAAGAAAAGAAACCCGACCCTAAATCTATTCTACGGTGGCGACCGATGTCCACTGTCCTTTGTACTTCCGCATCAGCGACGACATCCTCCATCTGCCGTCTCCATGAACGGCGGTGGGGTTCAAGACCCGTGAAGTGAAGGTGCGGTTTTCGGCGAGGAAGAGTAGAACACGGGAGACGAACCGGCCAGTTGGCACACCATGCCCTGCCGCCTCCCATGCCCTACTCATCCTCTGATGAGTCCCCGACCTCGGTGGTGCCAGTGGATGTGAGGTCGATGATAATGGACGTGGACGGTCAGTCGATTCACCTGCCACATGCGCCATAAAATGTTGGATTGCAGCAAGTAGGATGCGTGGCTGGTGATGCTCACGTCATCGGTCGCCAGCGTGGCCACCGCTTGTGCGGTCGTGTCCGTGTCCGGCTACACTGATATTGCGTTGCGAGCGGCGAGTTGAGCAAGGGCGGCGATCTCGAGCTTCATCCCCAAAGACAAGCTTTCCCGCAGAGCGTTCCTGCTCGCGGTCATGGTGGATGTGGTGCCAGGTAGGAGGATGCGCTATGGTTTGGAGTTTAGCTGGGCGTTGCCGCTTTAAGTAGCGCATTCCGATGAGACCAAGCATCCGGGTGCATCAATAAGTCACCGGAGTTGGTTCCTCGGGCAGCGAGCCTGCTTAATGACGGCATACGGACGGACGACATGAATGCGGGCAGCTGGCGCCTGCTAGGAATGCACGCGCACGACGGCGCGAGGGACGAGGGTTTTTTTGTGTGCCAAGGTAGTCAGCTGCGGGCGTGGCAACGTTGGAGATGCCCTTTGCTCACATGCGATCCCACATGTCATTGAAAGATGACCCGACATGGTCTCAGGTTCTGGGGATGCAGTTGTCCGCACTAGAACACTCCGCGGACACGGCGTGCACGCACTTCGGCACCCCTATGCATCCTCGACGAGCCGGGTGTTGATCTGCTGGTCGTGCCACAGCGGTAGCGCCACCCTGAAGCCGAGCATGTCCAGTGACGATGAGCGTGTCGCTCACCGCGGTCGTCGTGTCCAGAGGCGGTGCGGGAGCTGCGCCATGTTGTTGGCCCCCACGAGCCACATGAGCGATTGCCGGTGGCGAGGAGGTCGTGGGCCAGCTCCTCTATTGGACTAGTCTGCGCCATGTCATCCCGACAGGTGTGCCTTCCATGCTTTCCCGACCAAATTCGAGCGTCAGTGCTCCGTGTTACGCATTAGGCGCAAAATAGGTAGTTTTTGTGCCCTGGTTCAAATGTGGTACAGTACCAAGTTGTTACCCTAGCCTCAAGTGTGGTGGTTTTGGGTACAGTACCAACCTTTTCCTTTTCACCTCGTGAAGCATAACACTTGATTAAGTAGCCGGATGGTGTGCTAATTTAGGTGTCCGAGTGTTTGAAGGAATAATTGAGGTGTGCCTGGTCTGTGCCTACATTTAGGGGTCCAACTTACCTTGTTCCGGCAGTAGTAACTATACTAGTCCCTGCGTATCTTACTCCGTGACCAAGACGGAAGGGAAAACGAGACAACTTAATGTTTATTTGAGCCGTCCAAGTATAATCATGTGGCGTTGCTTATTTCTCATTCATCTCCAACCCTCTTCTCCATCGATCATGCTGCCCTCCGGTTGAGTTCATCCTCCTGCATGCCTCATTTGAACATTCCGCCGAGTGTCATTCGCATGTGGGCCTAGACCATTCTTGTATTTCCAATGTTGTAATTTGTCCGACATGCATACAAACAAACGGTTCATTTAAAGTTTCACGTTGCCTCCACTACGTGCCGCTTCCCATCTTAGTTTTGACATCCCATTTGGTTCATGGCCCGACACATCTTGATGAGATCGATAGATGTTGAGAGATCAAGTGCGTGTCATGCAAGGAGATAAAGGTTTGGTGTGTTTCTATGATAGAAATGACCGTGTGGGGTGGAGAGAAGGGGGGGGGGGGGGTTCTGTGTGTGCGCGTTGGTCGTGTACCATCTAGCTAGATCAATTGAAAGGGGACTAGGGTGGGTCCGGAGATCGGCCGATCTAGAGAGGGGCAGAGAGAAAGATGAATGCATGCTTAAAAAAGATAGATGAAAGGCTTGGTTACAATTAATGCATGGTAGAGTGACCTAGGCGTGTGTCGAAGAGCGACCTGACGATGAGCGAGATACAATCCCGATACCTCGGGAGATCAATTAGGTTTGACATGCACAAAGAGGAAGAGAGGTGGTATGTGTGTGTGTGCGAGAGAGAGAGAGAGAGATAGAGGGGGGGGGGGGAGAGAGACCCCAAGATGAAACCGAGAGAGAACGAGTGGGTGCATGTGTGATACCTAAGGCGGATTCAAAATTTTGAACCGGTCATCATAGCATCAGCAAATCATATATAAAGGGTATTTAATGTTCGTTTCGCTTTAGAACGTACAATATACACCCTCCGATCCTTTTTAGTTTACATATAAGTTTTGTGTGTAGTCAAAGTATCTCTACTTTTATCAAACTTACAGAAAAAGTATCAACATTCAACAACACCCAATCAATATTGTTAGATTCATATGTACTCCTAGATTTGTATTCAAACAGAAATGGTTTCCAATTTGTATTCAAACACGTGAATGCTTGTTCTCGCACATGCTCTTCCTACTAGGATTTCGCCACGTATAGCCAGTCCAATAGTAACTTTTTTTAAGCTCCCTGTCCAATAGTAGTACAAGTAGTAGTACTAGTGGAGTACTGACAACATCTGCAGTAGAGTATGCCGTGCTCCTAGTGCTAGTAGTATACTTAGTACTAGTAGTATACTACTAGTAACACTCGGCCGGCCTCTCTCTCTTCTAGTAGTAAATGACACGGGTGGGGGAGGGGGAGAGACATCGGTTTTCTCTCAACTGCAGTCCCACAAGCGAGCGAAAATGCAAGACGAAGCGTGTTCCATTCGGTGAGCGACGTGCAGGGTCCACCGTGCCGGGGTGCAACATGAACGTGACAAGAGTGATGTACACCGTCCGTTCCTTATGAACTTGCATACTTCGAGTACTCCTTTTTTTAACACAGTACAGACGCAAACGCTCATACACTCACCCCTATGAACTCACACACGCACACCCTACCCCTATGAGCACCTTCCAGAGACTGAGCCATCATATCTCTATCTCTACTCTTATAAAAATCCAAGTTGGTGATGATGGTGTGCCTGCCATCTTGCAATATAGACCGTCCGATCTATATCTGACAGATAGAAAGCAAACTATGGCAATTTTGCAAAATGATACCCGCACCTCTCTCGTTCATCCTTATCTCCCACAACTTAATTGTTGAGTAATTAAAAAAGGAAGCCTCTGGAACAAACTGGCATGGTGGCCGCTGCCGGCGTCGTCCATCCCCATGCCTCCGCTAAGTCCGGTCACCAATCACCACCGTGCCCCACTCCTCCTCACCTTATCTCTCATCTTTATCGAGATATCATTTTTTCGATGAAATTCTTGAGATACCATTTTTTCGATGAAATTCTCGAGATATCATTAGTTTTTACACATGGGATTACTCCTGCATGGGTCAATCACAACAGGTGTTTTGTAAAAAAATGCATCTTGATGTTCTGTGCAATGCATAGGCATCTTGCTAGTCATCTTGAGATTTACGAAGTCACCGCCTCGTCGTCGACATGAACGGTGGGGAGGTCCGGACATCTGCCACGTGAAACACCGAAACTTTGGTCCCATCCCACCCCACAACTCTCCAGGCTCCAGCCGTCCGGCTTTGCAAACTCCACACAGTCAAAATCGATTGACCGGTCATCACCAAAACCACTATTCACACCAGAACCTTCGCTGCTCGGCCTACGCTAGCTACTTGCTGGCCAGTCACCACTGCCCCAAAACCACACCTCCTCTCCAGCCCATTCCCCCACCTTTCGATCCCCTAGCCCGCATCAGCCGTCCCCTAGTTTGCCGGAAAGGCATGGTGCACCGCAAGATCACGTACTACAAGATGCTGACGCCAGAGCGCCGCGTAGAAATCACGGCGGTGGTCCATGCCACAGACCTCTGTTCCCAATCTTGCTTTGCGGCTGGCCAATCCCCGAGTTCTCCGAAGCCAAGCTCCGAGGAGGAGGAAGCTGATCCAGTGTTCATGGCGGAGGTCGCGGTGTAGAAGGCCCCCGATGCGTATGAGACGATGGACATCGACTTCGTGCCGGTGTCCGGGTCCCCCATGGTGCAGGCGGACCAGTGGTTCAACCTGGCGATCCTAAAGGAGCACCGGGAGGCGGAGGCTCAACTCGACGTGGAGCGCGCGGATGCCGCTGCCACCCAGGCCCTCCTGCAGGCGGAACCAGATGTCATGGACGTGAACCGGGCAGCGGAGGCTCAACTTGACGCGGAGCGGACGGATGGCGCTGCCATCGATGCCCTCTTGTAGGCGGAACCGGATGTCCTGGACTTGAGCCGGGCGGGGAGGCTCAACTCGATGCAGAGCGCGCAGATGCCGCTGCCATCGAGGCCCTCCTGCAGGCGGAACCGAACGTCATGGATGTGAACCAGGCGGTGCTCGCGTCCGTGCAGAGCTCCCGCATGCTCTGCGTGAACAAGTAGCTGGAGGCCGAGGACAACCACGGTGCAGAGACACACGTCGGCAGCTACGGCTGGTTCGCGCCGGCAGCCAAAGACGACGAGGTCGGCTCATTCCACGAGCAATGATAGTTTTTCTTTATGTTATTGTTTTTAGGGATCTTTTGCTATGTAAAAACATATATTTATGCAAGTCGCCTGACTTTCATCATCTGGGTCAGTCGACCATTTCAGGCGGTTGGATGAATATCCTACATCTCCTAACCCTTCTTCTTCCTCACCTCTTCTTCTTCCCCAACAGACCACCGCATGGGCCGCACAGATTTTCCCCAACATGCGGTTGGATAAACATATTGTATGAACGAAAATTAGGTGTCAGCGTTGGATGGCTGAGTTTGGTTTGATCAAATGCGGTAGCACGTGTCAGTGAGGGTGCGTTCCCTTGGCTGGGTTTGCGGCGTGCAGGAGCCATTGTTAGTGTTAGTGTCCTTGGTTGCTAGTACAAGGCAAACCCCATCAATTTTGCCATGATTAGTGTTAGTGGCCTTCTGCAAATTGTAATTTGATACTGGCCTTGTATAAAAAAATGGAGGTAGTAACTATTTGACTTCCTTCCCCATTGCGGTGACGTCGACGATATCTCGATCGCTATGGCTTTGGCGAAGTGCGTTCGACGGAGCACACCATTGAGGCAGACCATGGTAAGTCGTTCGCAAGTGCCGCCTGCAAGCCAAGACAACCGCCTTCTTTGCATCCAGGAGGTCCGTTGAACCAAAGGAGGCCTAAATGTACTACTAGTAGCACAATAGTGCGGTAAAGGTGGTTTCTGGAAGAAGACGATGGAGAAGCATTGTCAGCGAAGAGTGAAATGATGGTTGCTTCATCCGTGCTTTGTGATTTGACGCCTCACTGCTTTGTGATTTGTGATAGAAGGGACAAGGGAGTAGACTCTATGCTCTATACATGCGTCCAAACACGGGAGAAAGAGGAGAGAGGTTGCATTTTTCTATTCTTTTAATCAATCAATTAGGGAGCTTTGGTTCCCTCTTTTTTGGCTTTGGCAGCACCCTCCACAATGGTTCCCATCGATGCCAAAAGCTATTTTCACATTTGGCTACACATTGTGGATGCCCTTAAGCGTACCACTTGGTTTTGCTCCTTGGTGCTATCTATACAAATCTCGATTATATTGATCTAAAATATATCAAGATTAGTAAAAAGGAGGTGATTTTGCCGCGCGGAAGGCGGGGGATGTTTCTTATTTTTAGAGGAGGTTGGCCTAGCGGTTTGCTAACATAAGGTCCCACGTGTCAGTGATGTACCAAGCCGATCCGCTTCCCACATGAGGCAGATCAACGGCAGAAGCAACACGTGGTTAACTTGAAGAAGATGAGGGAGAAGCGGATTCAGCGAAGAGTGAAATGATGGTTGCTTTGTCCCTCCAACTTAACTACGGGAAAGGTGCAGCTTTGTGATTTGACGCCTCATTGCTCATTACTACGACGGCGCCAAGACCGTGGTGCATCCCCCCTGCTGCTCTGCACTATTATTTCGGTATGGCACATGGACCCGGTTGCTTGATGTCCCACATGTCGGCGAAAGGGACTAGAACATTTATGAAAGCGAGCGCTCCACTCTTACGACGGAGGAGTACACGACACGGCGGCCCAGTGAACTGTTACTTGTACTGTAGTACTACTATAGTTTTGCTGTTTCGCACGATCCATCAATACAAACCCGATTAAACAGGTGAGGGCGGGATTTTCCCCGCGCGGTAGGCAGGGTAGTTTGGCATAGTCGGTTTGACACAGAGAGCGAGAGAAAGATGTGAAATGCTTGAATGTGTAATGGGCCCTTTGGTGTGTGTGTGTGTGTGTAGTTTGACCTTTCATATCACTAGATGATACTAGCCATACATTTCAAAGGCAATTTTAATGTATGCAAATTGAATAATTTAGTAACAATATGAGATCTAGTAAAAATAAAAACACATATGATTTATTGTGTTAGAGTATAGTAGTGCTGCATTGCATAGTTGTTAGATGTAACATGCGAGAATGTGTAGAGATGTACTTTTGGAGGGCCTACAGAGAGAAATTGGGCATAAGGTGGATTCAAATATTTGTATTCGTCTTTATAGCATTTGTAACTCATATCTACAGTTTGTACGGTAGACGTGAATGCTTGTTCGCTCTTACGAAACCAGTACAACAATAATGGGGTGGCATGCGTCAATTTAGGCACTGGGACATTGGCCTACTCGGCTCCATAGAGAGAGCGATAGAAGAGATAAATACACTGGCGGTCAGTGTATTTCAAGCGAAAAGCGTAATACGATCACCGGACTTCAGAATACGCTCATTACGGTCACTATATACGTTTTGCGGTGATTATACGGTCACTTGCTCACCGTTCATCATCGGATAGCACTATGTTGACCAACCAAATAGTCTGCGTGGCACTATGTTGACTGGTTAAATTGACCACGTTCCTTGTGGGTCCCACCTATCAGTTCGCAGAGGAAAAAAGTGAGATAAACACAAATTTACGCAGGCGCGACAAGACTCCAACCCGTGCGCGGGAACCACCTAGTTGCGTATGTGTCCGTCAGGGTCTGTTGTGTGCGCATGCACGTGTAGGTTGAGCACTTGAGCGCGAGCGTGTGTATTGGTCGTGTGGTGTGTGCATGCATGCGTGCATGTGTGCGTGTGAGTGCTGCATGCATGTGTGCGTGTGAGTGTTGCGTGCGTGCGTGTGTGCGTGTGAGTGTTGCGTGGCTGCGTGTGTATGTGTGAGTGTTGCATGCATGCAGTTCGTGTGCATGTGTGCGTGTGTGTATAATCACCACACTAGCTCCTGTGTATTAAAACAGACGACCCAGCATACCAATACAAGGCCACCTTGTCCGCTGTGTCCGCGGTCATGACTTCGAATACCCACCGTCTAATATTTTTTTATCGTTTGTTTTCATTCTTATACACGCCGACAGGTGGGCCCTATGGTAGTGAGATAATGTGATGCAACACTAGATGTGCCACGTGGAGCGTTTAACTAGTCAACTAGTCGTGTCTTCAACAAATACAGAGATGTACGGTGAGCCCGTGACTGTATAATAACCCCAAGACGTAAATGGTGACCGTAATGAGTCGATTCTGAAGTCCAATGAATGTATCGTGCTTTCGCTTCAAATACAGTGATCGTCGCTATATATATCGCGAGAGAAAGATGAAACATGCATGAATGTGCTGGGTGCGTACTTTTAGAGGACATAGAGATAGTTTGTGTGCGTACGTGAAAGGGGCGTAGAGGGGGTGTGTGCGATGGAGAGAAAGATGCTCTTCGTTTCTCTTTATTATGACTAACTTTATATATAGTATAAAAATATAAAAATTCACAGTGCAGAATAAATATCATTGGGTGTACCATGCAATGCAAATTAACTTTCATACTCCATATAATTTTGTAATGTTGTATATATGTAGAATTTCTAAAATAAATTTTTGGCCACACTTTGTGTGGTTTTATTCAAAAGGAATGTTGTATGCGAAGTAAAAGTGAAGAGAGGGCTTTTTAGATCAATGGGGTACATGATAAGATGTAACATGTGTGAATGTGTAGTTGACGTATTTGGCAGGGCCTACAAAGGATATGTGTACGTATTCGAGAGGGGCATGGATAGAGGGGCCGGAGGGGGGGGGGGGGGCGACGAGGGGCGGCCGCCGAGGGAAGAGGATGATAGCACGAGAAATGAGAGAGGTCTAGTTAGAGAGAGAGAGATAAATAGGATGTCTCGGCGAGAGATGCCCTTGAGTGTGTCCATGCAAGGGGGGAGGGGATAGAGGCATGAGGAGAAATAGTTTGTGCGGTGTCTGTGTTGGTATGTGTGGGTGTGAGAAGATAACGAGACCTAGGTGTAGAGGATGTGTCACCACATGAGGTCTAGTGGGCCGAGGTGAGGCCCTTGGGTCGGTTCCGTCATGTGCCACATTGGTCGGCCTGTGACGCATTTCAGGGAGACCCATGGAGGACTAGTCGTACAAGACAAAGTTACCAGAGCCGTAAAGGACTCTGTGTCGATTGACAAAGCCGACTAGGATTTGTAACCCTAGGTCCCCGAACTAAGGTAACCCCTTGTCTCTGATATTACCATTCATCCAACCTAACTTTAAGGTGCATCCTACAGAATGCTCTACTGGAATCATATTCGTCAATTAGGAAGAGAGGTGGAGACAATGCGTGCGAGATAGGCCTAAAGATAATATGCGTGTGGGAGACACGTAGGCAGGTATATGTATAGAGAAAGGGTCGATGGGGATCGTGCGTGCGTATGCGTGTGAGAGGAAGAGTGCTTATGAAAAAGGTTAGTGAAAGCAGTCGTAAATGGTTGCGAGAGAGAGGGAGGGTGATACCGAGAGCATGTGTGCGAGAAAGACACCTCGGGAGAGAGTGTGTGAGCATGTGTGAGAGACCCCCGATGGATATACACCATGTGCGCGTATGTGTGAGAGAGAAAGTTAGCGTGTGTGTGAGGAGGGGCCTATGGAGAGTGAATCTACACGTAAAAGATTGATGTACACATTGATTAAAATAATAATTTGTATCCAAATATTAGGATGGGATCATGATATTTGCAATTTGCCTAAGGAACGGCCATTGATCCATCAGACATCCATATTCTATCGAATTTGAGAATGTCTATGTTATTATTTGACATAATTGATCCATAGAGTTAGTATTTTGAAGTTCAGACAATGCATCACTTTAGCAAGTCGAATTTAAACGTGAGTATAGTTCATGTTGTGTGTGTAAAGCACATTATACATACAAAATTTACACAATGAACATTCTAAATGGCTAGCTAGGAACTAGCATACATTTGAATTCAACTTAAGGTGGTTTAAAAAATTCGAATTCAACATGAAGTCCATTCAATTATTTGAATTCGCGATCATGGCATTTGTAAATCATACCTAAATTAAGGGGGCACCAATCTTTGTTATGCTTTTGTGCATAATAGCATGTATAGTTGTGTACAAAATAGATTCAAATTTACCTCCTCCATTCCAAAATAATCGTGGTTATAGGATTTTCAAGAGTCCAAATTTCAAAAAGAAGCACATAATTTAATGAGGTTTTCAAACATACAAGGTCAAATTTAATGTTGTCTATTTAGGTTAATCCTGAAAGTTCAAGAGTACTCTAAACGTGAATGCTTCTGTTTCAAAATTTCGAACGAAGCGCCAAAAGAGCCTCTACTCGCCTGAAACCGCGTGAGACCAATGTTTGGTACAAGGAAATTACTTTTACAACTCTGACCCATGAAACCTACCCACCCGACGTCCACATGTCTAAACCGGGGTAGGTTTGTAACTTCATCTTAATGCCACGCAACCGCCTCCGAAAAACATTCATACACCCTGGCCGCCTAAACACACACGCGCTCGGCCGAAATCGCTCCCGCCCACTATTTGGGACACCTGGGATTACCGTCCTACCCCCGACCCGCAGTAGGTCTGAAATTTAAGAGGGGGGCAAAGTTTGTACTTTCCCCAAATTTCAAACAAGCGCTTCCCAGACCGAAACATAGCTCCCCCCGCCCCCCGTCCGATTCCCCATTCATACTCCGTGGGCGCCAAAACTAACTCTCCACCAGCCGCGAAACCCCACCGTCCTCCGTCCGCCACCCGATCCCATCCATCAACCGCCGCCCTGCTCCATCACATCGGAGCCGATACCCCGACGTCGTCGCCCACCACAACCGCAACGCCCTCCACGGCTAGTAGTTGAAGCCGAGGCCGAGCTGCCTCCAGGACACCGACGTGCACCGTACCCAAGCCAGTTCAACCACGCCGTCCTGTGCCTCACCGCTGCCGCTCCAACATCGCCACCGTCCACCGCACCGGAGCGGTTCCCGCTTCCCCGTCCATCGCCGCCTCGGATCTGCTTCCCCTCCACCGACAGACGGCCACCGCAACACAGTCAACAATTTGGCCATGGGTCCGTCCAAGGCTCCACCGTCCTCCACAACAATGGTTCCCTCGGCAAAACTAAGAAGATCAGCGAAATCAGGAGGACAGAGCACTGGCAACCGGAACTGGTACTCCTCTTCCCTTATTCATGCAAATCTTACGTGTCTGCTTGCATGGTATTCATCCCACAGAAGACACTAGTTGACCGCTTCTTATTGCACCTTCTTGCTGATACTAGATGTTCCTAGTAACTCGCGAGGCACAAGGTTTCTCCTCATATACTATTTCACCTTAGCTAGAGGTCCGTCGCCCCCTGGATTTCAATTCCTGGTCAGTTGATTCCCAATTGCGGATGCGCTAGTCCGTCTGTTACGCAGGGGAAGCAGTGCCTCATTGTCTATCTTATGGGTGTGTGGGGCCTAGGAGCTGCTGGCGCCCTATCTGGAGGTCGTCTGGGTTTAAAGGGATGGCTAGGGGGCACTGCCAAGCACGGCGGTGGTGTGAGGTCGAGGGGAGGGCGGGGCGGCGGAGGCAGGGGTCTGGGCCGATGGTCGCTGGCAGTTCGAGAAAGATCGTCAATGTTTAGGTCCCATGCAAGAAATGGGAATGAATTTCAAACATCTGGGCATCGTGGCTCTGCCAGAAACATTGAGAAACTTGGTTTTTAAATTCCTGTAAATCCAAAACTCACCTGAAAATCATGAAACTTGGCATGGTCTGATGACATGGCACCAACATGCTATGGTAAAAATTTCGTCCAATTTGGGACAAGTTTTGGTATAAGCTGCTTGCAAGCCGGAGCTTCTCTCAAGAAGGCTCGTCGTTCTGAGAGGGAACCTATCACCTCTGTGTGTGAAACGACATACGCTGCCTCTTCCCACATTGATTTTTTTACAGAGGCAACATAAACCAATAGGAGTTCCGTGCTAAATTTTGGAATTATTCAGGGTTCGTTTTGCCTTTTTTATACACTTTTGAGTTTTCTAGGCATTTAATGTGCATAATTCAAATTTGAGCTACATGCACATGCTCCAGTGTGCCAAGATGGGTTGAAAAATCAAATATGTGTCCTTGCGTGAATGTTTAGGTCCCATGCAAGAAATGGGAATGAATTTCAAACATCCAGGCGTCGTGGCTCAGCCGAAAACAATGAGAAACTTTGTTTTTAAATTCCTGTAAATCCAAAACTTGTCTGAAAATCATGAAACTCAGCATGTTGCCTTCATATGGCACCAACATGTTGTGGTAAATTTTTTGTCCGATTTGCGACGGCGCACACATTAACAACCAGCAAAGTCATTTTGGAACAAGAGCTGCCACGTTACAATCGAAAACACAAGTATTATTGAAACCATGGGCATGCTACTCACCATTTACGTGCCGCCACACATCCCCTTTTTTACTGGCTAGGAGGCGCCATGCGGGGTAGCTATTTGAGCACGGGAGGCGTGCGAGCAGATCCCTGCGCGTGCTTATCAGGAGGCGAGCCCTTTGATGTCCATCCGCCGCCCACCTCTCTCCCAACTTCTCCATTAATGGCGCCCGGGCCCCTGTCTTATGGTGTGGCTATGTCTCACCCGACTGAGATTTAAGGGAGAAAAAGGAAATCTGAAAAGAAAAATTTGCCCGGATCTTGATGTAAGATCTGACGGACATATATAGCATCGTCTGAGACTTATAGCAAGATTGATATAAATATAATGACGATGGCAGTGGATACTAATTGTCTTAATATTTAGGAAGATAATGAAAAATGGCACATGTGGCAACGCCCGAAATACACAAGGACAAAAAAAGAAGGAAGACGCAGACAATGATCTGGGTCGCTGCTCTCTACTTTCTTGATGCGTTGCTGCAGTGCACAGAGACAAGTTCTCATGGCGAGTGGTGATGATCTCTTTCATGTCCTCAATACGCTGCTTGGCAGCATCCACGGATTCCTCCACCAGCCTTTCGTGCTCGATGCAGAACATGGCATTCTCGTCCATAAGTTTCTTGATGATGACGCCCGTCCTCTTCAACAAGGCAGTGGTCTCCTCGTGGTTCTTCACCCTTCCGGCAATCTTCGCCCTCAGCAGGTCGCGCTTGGTGTGGAGCTTCACCTTGTCCTCCCTTAGTCCCCAGATGATGCCGGTAGCATTATCAAATGAGGCATTCATCTCATCCTGCAGCTTAGCCCAGCCAGAAATCCGATCCATCAGGTTATCGAGCATAGCGCGCATGCACCTGTGAGAGTCCTTGCCTGCCCGCAAGACATTTTCCCAGGCCACCGCGGTGCGGGAGGACCTCTCTGCTGCTTCCGCAGCACGGTGGGACATCTTTGCTGCTTCCGTGACGCGTCGGGACATCTTTGCTGCTTCAGCGGCGCGGCCGGACAAGTCTGCTGCTTCGACAATGGCGGGACCTCTGTGCTGCTACGGCGGTGCGACGGGACATGTCGGCTGCTTTCGCGGCGAGGTGGGACATCTCTCGTGCTTCCGCTTCCATGCTCGCCTCTCCCTGGTAGTAATTTCTCGACCCAGAACTCATGCGGGCCATGGCAGACACAAGGGAACGATAATGAAAGACTTGTTTGTTTTTATTGATGAGGAATTGAGGAGGAATGTGTAGTCATCTTGGAGTAGGTAGTATTTATAACCGAGTAATACGCTGCTAAGTGGGAAACCGTTTAGGTTTTGATCGGTGTGAACAGGTTTGCAATTAAATATAGTGGTAATTTGGAATGTGACGGGAAGCAACCTCAAAATTTATTGACGGTTCTAGTTTCAAAGTGCTGCACGATTCCCGGATGGTGTAATGTGGGCACGCGTTCTCGGATGCGTACGTGGCGTTTGCACCATAGGATGCACCGCAATCGGTGATATCAGCACATGACTTGTTCCATCAACTGTGCACGCTTGTTATTACCATCGTGCATGCTTCTGTTAATTAGAATGTGTGCCCGTCTAGCGCACACACCTTGATATGTCTAACCATTTCTGTTTGCTATGGCTAATCACAGACAGTTCATCTGTGTGAAGTGTATGCCGTCAATCGCACACACCTTGATCTGGCTGACCGTTTCTGTTGTGTTGCCTAATCGAATAGTTCATCTGAGTGACCTGTATGCCGTATACCACACACACCTTGATCTGGCTGACCGTTTCTGTTGTGTTGCCTAATCACAAACAGTTCAACAGAGTGAACTGTATGCTGTATATCGCACACACCTTCATCTGTCTGACCGTTTCTGCTGTGATTCTCATCGCAAACAGTTCCTTCCACTAAACTGTATGCCACGCATCGCACACGTAACTATAATCTAAATCATGTTTGATGTCTCCGCCATAAAAAATATATTTTTATTTTTTTGACGGTTTCATTACATCACCATTTGCGATTAAAGCATCGCACACAGTTTTCATTGAAGGGTCTCTGATTGTAGTGTCGCGTTAGCAGCATCCTGCAGTAGTGATGTAACCCTAGATACCCTACCTGGCGTGTATATAAGCCAAGGGGTTTAGCCCGTAGAGGGGACCGAATCACAATCATATTCACCTACCCCTAGAGGTAGTACGCAACTCACGATCTCAAGGTAGATCAACTCTGTACTTGATACATCTTCATCAATATAAACAAGAGCAGGACATAGGGTTTTACCTCCATCAAGAGGGCCTGAACCTGGGTAAATATTATCTCCTCTGTTCCCGTTACCATCGATCTGAGATCCACAGCTCGGGACCCCCTACCCCGAGGTCTGCCGGATTTCACACCGACACTATCTTAATAACTATAAAGGAAGACCTTGTTGGGAGACAACCCAATAGTTTTCTTTTCTGTTTTTTTGGTGTGCACACAATTATGCTACTGTTATGGTTGTGTTTTTGTGTTTAAATTAGTGTTTGTGTGAAGTAAAGCCTTTGGGATGATTTGGTTGATAGTTGATTTGATTCTGTGAGAAAACATAAACTTTTGTGCCCAGTAGCAGAATTGTTTAGATTCACTGGAACGTGATAAATTTCTGAATTTTTTACACATGGTTGATATGAGTTTTGCTTGGAGCATTGTGTATTATATGAGTCTTTGCTTGGTTTTCTTTTAGTTTGCCATAATCATCTTTGCTGGACACACCTTTTTTAGAGGGACACACATTATTCGTGATTTGTTAGAATACTCTATGTGCTTCACTTATATCTTTTGAGCTAGGCAGTTGCTCTAGTACTTCACTTATATCTTTTAGTGCACGATGGTGGTTATATTTTATAGAAATAGTTGCACTCTCATGCTTCACTTATATCATTTTTAGAGTTTGATAAGTAGTAATGGCAATTTGCATGGGTTATGAAATTGGTCTTAATATGATATAGGTATTCAAGAGGGATATAATAAAAACTTTCATGTAGATCACTGAATATGTTAAGTTTGATTCCTTGCAATAGTTTTGCGATATAAAGCTAGTAATATGTGGGAGGTACTAGTGAATGATTGTGGTTTAGTAAGAATATTGGTGTTAAGGTTTGTGATTCCTGAAGCATGCACGTATGGTCTCTCGTTATGCTAAGACGTCCGAGCACGATTTATTTTTGAATTTCTTCCTTTGCGTGAAGGTTGGGGGCGCGCGATGGTTAACTCCTACCAACCTCCCCCCTAGGAGCATGCGTAGTAGTACTTTGCTTTGAGGGCTAATAAACTTTAGCAATAAGTATGTGAGTTCATTATGACTAATGTGAGTCCATGGATTATACGCACTCTCACATGTCCGCCATTTGCAAGCCTCTCTTGTACCGTGCATTGCCCTTTATCACCTGGAGATATGGTGCAAACTTTGCCGGTGCATCCAAACCCCGTGATATGATACACTCTAGCACACATAAGCCTCCTTATATCTCCCTCAAAACAGCCACCATACCTACCTATTATGGCATTTCCATAGCCATTCCGAGATACATTGCCATGCAACTTCCACCATTCCGTTATTATGACACACATCATCATTATCATATTGCTTTGCATGATCATACAGCTGACATAGTATTTGTGGATCAGCACCGTTTATCATTTTTTATACATGTTACGCTAGATCATTGCACATCCTAGTTCACCTCCAGAGGCATTCATATAGAGTCCTATTTTGTTCTAGTATCGAGTTGTAATTTTTCATTGTAAGTAAATAGAAGTGTGATGATCATCATTATTCATTATTACATCATTGTCCCAAGTGAGGAAATAAAAAAGAGAGGCCAAAAAGAGCCCATAAAAAAGAGGCCAAAAAGAGCCCAACCAAAAAAGGGAAAAAAGAAAAAGAAAAAAAGGGAAATGAGAGAAAAAGAGAGAAGGGGCAATGTCTATCCTTTTCCACACTTGTGCTTCAAAGTAGCACCATGTTTTTCATAGAGAGTCTCCTATGCTGTCATTTTCATATAACTAGTGGGAATTTTTCTTTATAGAATTTGGCATGTATATTCCGATGATGGGCTTCCTCAAATGCCCGAGGTCTTCATGAGCAAGCAAGTTGGATGCACACCCACTTAGTTTTTATTTTGAGCTTTCATACACTTATAGCTCTTAGTGCATCCATTGCATGGCAATCCCTACTCCTTGCATTGACATCAATTAATGGTCATCTCCATAGCCCGTTGATTAGCCTCGTCGATGTGAGACTTTCTCCTTTTTTTGTCTTCTCCATATATTCTCTACCACCATACTCTATTCCACCCATAGTGATATATTCATGGCTTGCGCTCATATATTGTGTGGTGGTTGAAAAGTTGAAGCGCGTTAAAAAGTTCGAACCAATTGCTTGGCTGACACCGAGGTAGTGCATGATTTATATTTTGTGTTAAGAAGATGGAGCATGACAAGGCTATATGATTTTGTAGGGATAGCGTTCTTTAGCACTGATATTTTGAAAGGCATGATTGTTTGTTGGTATGCCTGAGTATTGATGTCTTTATGTCAAATTATACACTATTGCTTTGAATCATTCGGATCTAAATATTCATGCCACAAAAGAGATTACATGATGAATACGATAGGTAGCATTCCACATCAAAAATTCTGTTTTTATCATTTACCTACTCGAGGACGAGCAGGAATTAAGCTTGGGGGTGCTGATACATCTCGAGTGTATCTATAATTTTTGATTGTTCCATGGTATTATACTATCAATCTTGGATGTTTATTATGCAATTATATATAATTTTTTGGACTAACCTATTAACCTAGTGCCTAGTGCCAGTTGCTATTTTTTGCTTGTTTTTGGCTTTTCAGAAAATCAGTACCAAACAGAATCCAAGTGCTACGAAACTTTTTGACGATTTTTTCTGGACTAGAAGGGACCCTAGAAGCTTCGGGAGAAGACCTAAAGAGTCACGGGGGAGCGAGGAGCCTGACAGGCGCGCCCTAGGGGGGACGCCCCTAGGCTTGTGGGCCCCTTGTGGCACCTCTTGACCTAATTCTAGCTCTATAAATTCCCAAATATTCCCAATACATCACAGAGCCACCAAATATACTTTTTCTGCCGCCACAAGTTTCTGTTCTTTGGAGATCCCATCTAGAAACTTTTTTTGGTACTCTGCCGAAGGGGGAATCAATCACGGAGGGCCTCTTCATCAACCTTGCTGCCCTTCCGATGATGTGTGAATAGTTTACCACAGACCTACGGGTCCATAGCTAGTAGCTAGATGGCTTCTTCTCTCTTTTTGATCTTCAATACAATGTTCTCATCGATGTTCTTGGAGATCTATTTGATGTAATCCTTTTTTGTGGTGTGTTTGTTGGAATTCGATGAATTGTGGGTATGATAAGATTATTCATGAATGTTATTTGAGTCTTCTTTGAACTCTTTTATGCATGATTGTTATAGCTCTGTATTTCTCTCCGATCTATCCATTTGGTTTGGCCAACCAGATTGATTTATCTTGCAATGGTAGAGGTGCTTTGTGATGGGTTCGATCTTGCGTTGCTCAATCCCAGTGACAGAAAGGGATATGTCACGTGTTCGTATCATTGCCATTAAGGATAAAAAGATGGTGTTTATTCATATTAATTGGCTTTACTTTGTCTACATCATGTCATCTTGCTTAAGGCGTTACTCCGTTTTTTATGAACTTAATACTCTAGATGCATGCTGGATAGCGGTCGATGTGTGGAGTAATAGTAGTAGAATCATGCTGGAGTCGGTCTACTTGTCTCAAACATGATGCCTATATACATGATCATTGCCTTGAATATCATCATAACTATGCGCTTTTCTATCAATTAGCCAACAGTAATTTGTTTACCCACCGTATGCTATGTTCAAGAGAGAAACCTCTAGTGAAAACTATGGCCCCCGGGTCTATCATTATCATATATTAAAATCAAAAAATACTTTGCTACAATTTATTTACCATTATTTTATTTTGTGTTTTTGTTTATCTATCTATCACTACGAGATTTGATTCCTGCAACTAACCGCCAAGGGATTGACAACCCCTTGTTTGCGTTGGGTGAAAGTATTTGTTATTTTGTGTGTAGGGGTTGTTCGCAAGGTCTTGCGTGGTTCTCCTACTGGATTGATAACCTTGGTTCTTAACTGAGGAAAATACTTTTTCCCTACTGTACTACATCATCCTCTCCTATTCGAGGAAATCCCAACACAGCTCACAAGTAGCAGGAAGAATTTCTGGTGTCATTGCTGGGGAGACATCACCAAAACCTATCAAGTACCATCGCATAAACTTTCATCTCCTTGCATTTACTTTCATTTGCCATTTGCCTCTCATTTTCATCTCCCCCACTTCTAAAATGCTTTTACAAAAAACGCAAAAATTGGTTTGCTATTTGCTTGCTTTTATTGCCTTCATGTCAACACTCAAAAGAATAGAAAAGAAATAAGAAAAATAAGATGGATCTTCATCCTCTTGCTAATCTTTTTAAAAGATCCAATTATGATGAACCAATTGCTAGTGAGTTGAGTGCACTAGGTTATCTTTATGAAGTTTTGCTTGAAATTCGTGAATTTGAAAATTGTGATGAAACATTAGAAGAAGAAATTTTCCGATGAGCCTGTAAGTTGTCGTTACGATCCTGTGTTATAGGTGACGTTTGGGCAACCCCAAAGCCCATTGATTGCTTGTATCTGCGTTGGTATTTCCCCGAAGAGGAGAGGATGACGCAGCACATCAACGGTAAGTATTTCCCTCAGTTATGAAACCAAGGTTATCAATCTAGTAGGAGGATCCACCCACACTATGTAAACAACACCTGCACACAAATAACAAATACTTGCAACCCAACGCGTAAGAGGAGTTGTCAATCCCTCCTCGGTATTGAGATAGATTAAATTGTATGAGATTTGATAAATAGATCTAACAAAAACATAAAATAAAATAAATAAATAAAAATTGCAGCAAGGTATTTTTGGTTTAATATGATAGAAAAATAGACCCACGGGCCGTAGATTTCACTAGAGGCTTCTCTCGAGAAAATAGCATACGGTGGGTAAACAAATTACTGTTGGGCAATTGACAGAAGAGCAAATAATTATGATGATATCCAAGGCAATGATCATGTATATAGGCATCACGTCCAAGATTAGTGGACCGGCTCCTACCTGCATCTACTACTATTACTCCACACATCGACCGATATCCAGCATGCATCTAGTGTATTAAGTTCATGAAGAAACAGAGTAATGCAATAAGAACGATGACATGATGTAGACAAGATCTATTCATGTAGGAATAGACCCCATATTTTTATCCTTAATGGCAATGATACATGCGTGTCATGTCTTCTTCTATCACTGAGATTGAGCACTGCAAGATCGAACCCATCACAAAGCACCTCTTCCCATGGCAAGAAAAATCAATCTAGTTGGCCAAACCAAACCAAAGTTTCGGAGCAGAAATATGGGGCTATAACAATCATGCATAAAAGTGTTCAGAGAAGACTCAAATAATATTCATGGATAGATCTGATCATAAACTCACAATTCATCAGATCCCAACAAACACACCACAAAAAGTCATTACATCAAATAGATCTCCAAGAGCATCGAGGAGAACATTGTATTGAAGATCAAAAAGAGAGAAGAAGCCATCTAGCTACTTCCTACGGACCCGTAGGTCTATAGTAAACTACTCACACATCATCGGAGGGGCAAGGGTGTTGATGAAGAACCCCTCCGTGATTGTTGACCCCTCCGACAGAGTGCCGGAAAAGGCCTCTAGATTGGATCTCGTGGTTCTGGAACTTGCGGCAGCGGAAACTTTTTCTCTCGACTCCCCTAGGGTTTTTGGGATATTAGAGTATTTATAGAGCTGATAGGCGGTGGAGAATCTTCCCGTGGTGCCCACTACCCACCAGGGCACACCTGGGCCTTCTGGCGTGCCCTGGTGCCTAGTGGGCCCCACGGGCCTCCTCCCGTGCACTTCTTTGGCTCCCTGGGTGTCTTCTGGGCAGAAAAAATTCTCCAAAAAGTTTCGTGGCATTTGGACTCTGTTTGGTATTGATATTCTGCGAAGTAAAAAACAAGCAAAAAACAACAACTGGCACTGGGCAGTATGTCAATAGGTTAGTCCCAAAATATGATATAAAGTTGCTAGTAAATGAATATAAAACATCCAAGATTGATAATATAACAACATGGAAAAATAAAAAAAATTAGATACGGTGGAGACGTATCAGCATCCCCAAGCTTAACTCCTGCTTGTCCTCGAGCAGGTAAATGATAAAAACAGAATTTTTGATGTGGAATGCTGCCTAACATGTTGATCACATATTCTTTTCTTTTGTAGCATGGACATTTGGACTTTTAGATGATTCAAAGCAGTAGTCTATATTTGACATGAGGAAATCAATACTCAAGCATATCAACAAGCAACCATGTATTTCAAAATATGAACACTAAAGAAAGCTATCCCTATCCCATTATGCTCAATCATTGATCCATTCATGAAACACACTCAAATATTAACTATTCCCAATGCACAAGTATGATAATAGTGTTCCCTAGTTGGTGCTTTATAAGAGAAGATGGAGACTCAATAAAAAAAAATTCATAAAAGTAAATAGATAGGCCCTTCACAGAGGGAAGCAGAGATTTGTAGAGGTGCCAGAGCTCAAAGCTTAAATTGAGAGATAAAATTGTTTTGAGAGGCATGCTTTTCCTGTCAACGAGAACGACTGAGAATTCCCAATACTTTCCATGCTAGATAGATCATAGGCGGTTCCCAAACATAAAATAAAGTTTATTCCTTCCACCATTCTTTCACAATCCATGGCTGATGTAGGGTGGAAACCCTAGGGCCGATCTTTCACGATTGGAGCGGATCCTACGAAGAACACGAGGAGAAACACAAGGGAAAACAAGAGAAATCACTCAAACCAACAAGATTCGATTACACATGTGCTAGATCCTCGAAACACAAAGAGATACATGATCCGAATCCAACAAAGGACGATACATAGGGTAACCGGTTCTTCTCCGTGAGGAGGTCTTGAGTTCATCCCGTTAGGGGTCTTGAATCCAGTGGATCTTCTCCGTAGAGGCACGGTCTCTCTCGGAGGAGTAGATCCGGATGGATGAGCAAAGCTCTATCTCTCAAATGAGCTATCACTTCGCTAACCCTAGAAAGAGGGAGGAGGAGGAGTATATATAGTCTAAGGGGCAAAGGGGTACACGGGCCACGGCCCTTTTCACTGTGCGCAGACAGGGGAAGCCGGATGTCCGGGCGTCGGGCCGGATGTCCGGGCTGAGGGGGCTGATTCCTGATGCTCTCTGGATAGGCAGGGCCGGATTTCCGGGCCAGGGGCCGGATGTCCCGCCGCTCGCGTTAGGCCGGATGTCCGGGCCTCTGGCCGAATGTCCGGGCTGGCGAGGGTAGCTCCTGCCGGTTCTGTGACGGGGCGCCGGATGTCCGGAGGGGGCGCCGGATTTCCGGGCTTGTCGGGTCGGATGTCCGGGACCTGGCCGGATGTCCGGGCCCTGTAGCTGTTCGGTTGGACTGTTGCTGCGGCAGACGCTCCAGGGGCCGGATGTCCGGGGCTTGGGGCGGGATGTCCGGGTCCTGGAGACCTCTTCGGATCCTTTCGTCGTTTCTCTTCTTCCGTGAACTTGGGGACTTGTCCGTCTTCACGTCCATCTTGAGGAGGGCCTTCTCGGTACCTGATCATGCATAACATTCCGGACTTAGGTAGTAGCCATGTCTCGAGTGGATCAAATGTAATATCACTAAGGAAAGAAGTCACCTCGGTCTCAAGAGCTCTAGCTCGTGCTCGTGTCATAGGTCCTCTTGGCACTTGGTGAGACGGTGGTAGGTCCATGGGGATGACCGTAGGATGCTCCGCATCATCTACCCCCCCTTGGGAAAGATCCGACCTCGGATCGAAATCCTCATCACCATGGTACGGGGAGAGATCTTTGATGTTGAATATGTCGCTCATGGAGTACTTGTCGCGAGGAATGTCAATCTTGTAGGCGTTGTTGTTGTAGCGTTCAAGCACCTTGAAGGGTCCATCTGCTCGTGGTAGAAGTTTGGACTTGCATTCGTTGGGGAAGCGGTCCTTGCAAAGGTGTAGCCACACAAGATCTCCAATGTTGAATACCATGGGTTGTTTGTTGATGTTGAGCTTGGTCGCGAGTCGTTGTACTTGGCACTCGATAGTGTGCCTTGTATCTTCATGCATCCTCTTGAGGTAGTTCACTCGGGCACTCGCGTCCATGTTGGTGCGCTCTTGTAGTGGAAGAGGAAGAATGTCCAAAGGGGACAACGGGTTGAAACCGTAGACGACCTCGAAAGGGGACTTGCCGGTAGTCGAATGTCTTGCGCGGTTGTAGGCGTACTCGGCGATGGGTAGGCACTCCTCCCACTCCTTGATGTTCTTCTTGATCAACACGCGTAGTAGAGTGGAGAGTGTGCGGTTCGTCACCTCCGTTTGGCCGTCGGTTTGAGGATGGTATGCCGAAGAGAACAAGAGCTTGATTCCGATCTTGGCGCATAGAGTCTTCCAGAAATAGCTCAAGAACTTGACATCGTGGTCCGAGACAATCGTCTTTGGTACTCCATGTAGGCACAAGATTTCCCTACAAAAAAGATTTGCAACATGTGAAGCATCGTCTATCTTGTTGCATGGTATAAAATGTGCCATTTTAGAGAATCAGTCCACAACAACAAACACAGAATCCTTTCCATTTTTTGTTCTAGGCAAACCAAGTACAAAATCCATTCTAATATCTTCCCATGGGTGGTATGGAATTGGAAGTGGCATATATAGATCATGGGATTGAGCTTTAGACTTAGCTTTGCGGCATGTAGAGCACCGGTTGTCGGTGTACTAAGTATTGGGCCATTAGTACCCCATACTTGTGCACGGGCAGTTGTAGCCATACTCGCGGCAAGGCTTGTCGAGGAACAGTTCGAGGTTGACTCAGGCTATCAAAGAAATACTCAAGTCAAAGATCTGAGGATCAGCAAATAGGAAGAGCTGGAATCCGAAAGCCAGCCTCCCCGGCAAGATCTTGCCGGGGTGGCCTGTGAAGCCTGGCAAGATTTCACGCCCGGCAAGATTCGGCGCCCGGCAAGATTTGGCGCCCGGCAAGATTTCACGCCCGGCAAGATTCGGCGCCCGACAAGATTTGGCGCCCGGCAAGATTCTGCTGTTGTGCCACCACTTCGATACAGCAACAAGCCCGACATTCTGGGTCCATCTCTGGATGCGTGGCAACGCGCCAGTGGAGGAGAGCTTAAGCGGTGCTGATGGGATGGCCCCTTTTTCCATCCCCAAGAAAGTGAGGACACCTAAACGGACACCTCACGGTGCATTAAATGCGTTCGTCCTAATCCGTCAGTGGTTAGGTATGATAACCCTGTAGCTACTTTACACCTCAATGTATGTACGTTTTGCCACTGTGGTGACCCATTTGTACGTATAAAAGGAGGCCCAAGGCAACTGCTACAGGGGAAGAGGATCTTCTGGCCCATTCTGCATGCGTAGCTGCTCTTTGGACGTACTGTTCATTACAAGCGCTCCTGGAGCCTGGGCTCAAGAACACTCATAATAAAACAAGGCAGGAGTAGGGTTTTACGCTGATCAGCGGCCCGAACCTGGGTAAAATCGCCCCGCGTCGATCGTTGGTTCTGCTCTTTGTGCATACCTCTCTCCCTGCCGAATCGTAAAGGGGTCCCTTGGGGTCCCATAGGTGTCGCACGCCGACATCTTTGGTGCGCCAGGTAGGGGGAAGAAGGTTGTGCGAACCTGATCTAGTGATCGGCGCCTTAGTTTCTTCATCATCTTCATCATCATGCCACCTAAAAAGAAGAGTGCCGCAACGGCGCAACCATCTACATCCATTTTGCCCGTGCCCTCGCGTACGGGCGACGGTGTAGATGCAGAAGGAAGAGGATTAGAGCCTCCACGGCGTTCCGGTGATCCAAGCCAGGCGAGCGGCGTCGTTCGCAGCGGCAGCGGCAACCCACACGCCGCTGGATCTAGAGATGGAGCTGTGCTGCCCACGGGTGGTGCAACGAACTCCAGAGATCGGAGGACGCCTCCTAGGACTCTCGCACCGGCGCAAGCGTCACGACCTACCCAAGTCGTGCGCGATGAGCAGCTCCATGGCACTGGTGGTTCAGGGCGTCCCCATGAAAGGACTTCTGTGGATCGATCCCAAGGTGCGCAGGCCTAGCATGCACATCAAACTGCTGGCGGAAGTGGTGCGCTGTCGCGTGATCGTGATGGTGCTCCTTCTCACATGGTTAGGAGTCAGAGCACCTCGCGTACTTCGCACCTGTCGCCGCCACCTACGCCAGCGGAAGCTTTGGCGCGTGCGCAGCTGCTCCTCGATTTCCCTCCTGCTCCGAAGAAGATGGAGGAGTGGCGAGCTACTATCCAGAGTCTCATTGGCTTTGCCAACAAGGATGGGCCGCAGGAGGTAGGGCCCTCACAACGGCGGTCCATCGATACGGCGCGAGCCGATATGGAGAAAACCGGAGGTGGTGCGACCACGGTACACTCCCCTCCACGACACCAGCGGCGGTTGACAACCCGGCGGACTGATGGCCGTGATGATGACTCCACGGCGTCATCCGATCCGCGGATGCGCCGTGATCAGCGGCAAGTTCTCCAGGAACGAAGCAAAGAGGACGCTCGAACTACCATCGAGCGGCGACGGGAAGCGCGCTATCAATCTGATAAGCGCGCAGGGCCCGCTGTTGACGAGCCTGCGCCCGGGGACGCAGGCGACTTACCTTATGAGGTAGGTACTCCAGCGTTTACCCGTGAGCTGCGGCAAGTCCAGTGGCCCAATTCCCGAACCTTCAAGCCAGAGGTCCCGGAGAAATATGACGGCAAGACTCACCCCTCGGAATTTCTGAGCATCTACACCATTGCGGTGCAGGCTGCCGGGGGCCGATACGACAAGATACTTGCCAACTACTTCCCGTTGGTGCTCAAACCCAACGTTAGGTCGTGGTTGATGCATCTGCCGGAGAAATCTATTTCTTCTTGGTCAGATCTGTGCCATCAGTTTGTTGGCGCCTTTGTTGGAGGCCACCAAGCTCCTGGCCAAGAGAGTGATTTGCATATCATCCCTCAGAAGGAGGGCGAATCCCTGCGCAAGTTTATCCAGAGGTTTAGCCGGGTGCAGTACAATATTCCTGACGTTCACCCTGCTGCTGTTGTTAGCGCGTTTCATCAGAACGTGCGCAACCGCCAAATGCATGAAGAGCTGGCGATGAACAAGGTCAGGAGTATTGCCAAACTTTACGCTTTGGCCGACAAGTGCGCTCGAGCTGAAGAAGGGAGGAAACTCCCTGGCGAAACTGTTGGTGTAGGGGGCGAATCAGAAGATGAAGACGCTGCAACCCCGTCAAGGAAAGGCCGGCGGCGGAACAAGAAGCGCAGAGGCAAGGCTGTGCTTGCTGTCGAGGAATCCGGCAACCCTGGTGCCGCCAAGAAGGCCAAGGTTGACGACCCCGGCAAGGAACTTGCCGGGTGCGCCTCCTGCCAGGCCTTGGCAGCTGCCGACAAGTCTGAAAGCTCCGGCAAGCAGTATTGCAAGATCCATTGCACCAAAGGCCACGATCTCCAAAACTGCCGGCAAGTTGAGCAGCTTGTCGAGAAGCAGAGAGCTGAGTATGAAAAGTGAGACAAGGAGAAGGCCCATGACGGTGCTGAGGGGTCCGGCAAGAAGCGCGGTGGCTGAGGGGGTCGCCGTGGTAAGGCCAAGCAACAAAGGGAGAGGCCTGCCCGAGGCCGTAAGTAAGAAGGGGTTGGTGATGATGATGAGGAAGATGATGAGTCCAGTGAGCAAGAATTTCAGAAGGCTACAGAGGCCATGTGTATCGACGGGGGCGCCTCGTTGCATTCTTCTCACCGTCGACTTAAACAGTGGGTGCGAGAGGTTAATGCAACAGAGCCATCACTAGAAGCAGGTAAGCCCCTGAAGTGGTCCAACACGCCTATCATTTTCGACGCCGAGGATCACCCTGATCGCACAACCGCGGTCGGGTGCTTGCCATTGTTGGTTTCACCGACAATCCGCAACCTCAAGGTGACAAAAATGCTAGTTGACGGTGGGGCCGGCCTGAACCTAATTTCGCCAGATGTGCTCAAGAGGCTCCAAATTCCTGATGAAGATCTCGAGGAAACGGGTACGTTTCAAGGGGTCAATCCAGGAAGAACCCAGCCAAAGGGCAAGATTACGCTACCGGTGACATTTGGTAGCGAGCTCAACTATAGGACAGAGAAAGTAGTGTTTGATGTCGCCAAGATCCCTATGTCATACAATGGGATCCTTGGTCGCCCAGCGCTGGCTAAGTTTATGGCGGCATCACACTACGCGTATAATGTGCTGAGGATGCCCGGGCCGTTGAGTGTCATCACTATCCACTCTGATAAAAAGGATGCGCTCATTTGTGCCGACCAACTCTACCGGGAAGTAGTTGCAGCACCTGCTGTCAAGGCATCTGCTCCTGCCGCTGGAATTCCCGGGAAGAAGAAGACCGGCAAGAATCCTGGCGCGAACTCCGGCAAGCGCACCTCCTCGGAGTGCTGCGCCTTCGTTGAGGACGCACCAGAGAGTTCCACTAGCAAGAACAAGAAATCCAAGGCTGCTCCACCAGAGACCAAGAAGGTGCCCGTCAGGGAGGATGGAACGGGAGGAACTTTCACCATAAGTTCCACCCTAGATGACAAATAGGAAAGCGCGCTCATTGCCTTCCTGCGGGCGAATGTCGACGTGTTTGCATGGCAACCGTCTGACATCCCCGGTGTTCCCAGGGAGGTAATTGAGCACCACCTTGCTGTCTGTCCTCACGCGCGGGCCATCAAGCAGAGGGTCAGGAAGCAAGCCTTGGAGCGGCAACAATTTATTGCCGAAGAAATGAGGAAGCTGGAAGCGGCAGGATTGGTCAGAGGAGTGCTTCACCCAACGTGGTTGGCTAATCCGGTTGTAGTGCGCAAGGCGAATGGGAAATGGAGGCTGTGTATTGATTATACAGACATCAATAAAGCCTATCCAAAAGATCCCTTTCCCTTGCCGCGCATCGACCAGATTGTGGACTCCACTGCTGGTTGTGACCTACTGTCGTTCCTTGATGCTTACTCGGGATATCATCAGATCTTCATGGCAAAAGAAGATGAAGAAAAGACCGCATTTATCACCCCATGTGGTACGTATTGTTTTATACGAATGCCTTTCGGGTTGAAAAGTGCTGGTTCTACATTTGCGAGAGCGGTACAAATTGGTTTTGAGCCTCAGCTCTATGGAGGCATATATGGATGATATAGTGGTCAAAACCAAGGACAAGGCGACGCTCATACAAGATTTAGAAGAGACATTTGCAAATCTGCGCAAGATCAATTTAAAGCTCAATCCTGAGAAGTGCGTGTTTGGTGTTCCTTCCGGCAAGCTTCTCGGATTCTTTGTATCTCAACGAGGGATCGAGGCGAACCCCGACAAGATCAAAGCTATTGAGTAGATTGAAGTGCCAAGACGCGTCAAAGATGTGCGTCGTCTTGCCGGTTGTGTTGCTGCCCTAAGCAGGTTTATTTCCAAATCTACTGAGCACGCCCTGCCCTTTTTCAAAATCTTGAAGAAGGCAGGTCCAATGAAATGGACTCCGGAGGCGGAGGCTGCGCTGCAAGATTTGAAGAAATACCTTTCTTCTCCGCCAACACTAGTCGCACCTAAGCCACAAGAGCCGTTGCTGCTATATTTGGCAGCGACAAATCAAGTGGTTAGTGCTGCATTTGTGGCGCAGAGAGAAGCTGATGAGGAAGCAATACCAGTGGCGAGACCGCCAAGTGACGCGGCAGGATCTTCCCCGGCAAGGGTTGATCCCGGCAAGATAGGATCTGCGTAGTCAGAAGGACCAGTGCAAAAGAAAAAGGTGGTGCAGCGCCCAGTTTATTTTGTTAGCTCTCTCTTGCAGGGAGCTAGGTCAAGATACTCTGGTGTGCAGAAGTTGCTCTTCGGCCTCCTTATGGCCTCGAGGAAGCTGCGCCATTATTTTCAAGCACATGAAATCACAGTCGTCACTCGCTTCCCGTTGGAGCGGATTTTGCAAAATCCAGAGGCAACCGGTAGGATTGTAGAGTGGGCTTTGGAGTTGTCAAGCTTTGGTCTCAAGTTTGAAAGTACTTCAACAATTCAGAGCAGGGCTTTGGCAGAGTTCATTGCGGAATGGACCCCAACGCCAGACGAAGAAGTCCAAGAAATGACTCTCCCCGGCAAGGAAATTGATCACGAATGGGTTATGTACTTTGACGGGGCTTTCTCGCTGCAAGGCGCCGGTGCTGGCATGCTGCTTGTCGCACCCACCGGAGAGCACCTCAAGTATGTAATCCAGATGCATTTTCCCCGGGAGAGTTCGACAAACAACACTGCGGAGTACGAGGGGCTACTTGCCGGTCTCAGGATCGCGGCGGACCTTGGTATCAAGAAGCTCGTCATCAGAGGCAATTCACAGCTTGTTGGCAGGCAAGTTAACAAGAATTATCAGAGCCCATTGATGCAAGCTTACGTGGATGAAGTGAGAAAAATGGAAGAGCGCTTTGACGGTCTGCAAATGAAGCACATTTATCGTGCCGAAAACAGTATTGCTGACGACCTGTCAAAGCGCGCTGCCCTCAAGTTGCCTGTGGAACCAGGAACTTTTATGCTCCGTTTGACTCAACCATCTGTGGCGCCATCAATGCGGCAAGAAAAGAGAAGAAAGTTGAATTCTAGATAGTACTTTCTGGCAGAGCTCCCTGGAGCCGCCGGCAAGGAACTTGCCGGGATCAGCAACAAACCTGCCGGGGAACGACAGGCTCCGGCGGAACCTCACGCTTTCGCTGTCGAGACAAATGTTCCCCTGGTGGAAGAGATGCCTTTAGTCCTAGCTGTCGAGCCCCAGGCTCCAGCATGGGCGCAGCACATTGTCCATTTCCTTCAGACAGGAGAACTCCCTGAAGAACAGGAAGAGGCCGAAAAAGTAGCCCGTCGGTCTGTTATGTACAAGTTCGTCGATGACGTCTTGTACAGAAAGAGACCGAACGGTGTGAAATTGAAGTGTATTCCTCGGGAGGATGTACTAGAGCTGTTGGCAGAGATACATGGAGGCATGTGTGGCTCCCACATAGGATCAAGAGCACTTGTCGGGAAAGCATTCCGGCAAGGTTTCTTTTGGCCCACCGCTCTCCAGGATGCAACTGCACTAGTAACCAAGTGTGAAGCGTGCCAGTTTCATTCGAAGAAATCACATCAGCCAGCTCAAGCTCTTCAGACGATCCCTCTCTCCTGGCCATTTTCGGTCTGGGGGCTCGATATATTGGGCCCCTTCCCCCGTGCTACCGGGGGCTTTGAGTACTTGTACGTTGCAATCGACAAGTTCACAAAGTGGCCGAAGGTGGAAGCGGTGAGGAAGGTGACAGCACAATCAGCCATCAGGTTTTTTAAAGGAATAGTTTGCCATTTCGGTGTGCCCAACAGGATCATCACCAACAACGGTACGCAATTCACAAGTCGCACCTTCATGCAGTACGTCCAAGACCTTGGCGGCAAAATTTGTTTTGCCTCTGTTGCTCACCCGAGAAGTAACGGCCAAGCGGAGAGGGCTAATGCTGAAGTGCTGCACGGTCTCAGGACCAGAACCTTTGACAGGCTGAGAAAGTGCGGAAGGCGCTGGATTGATGAGTTGCTGACGGTTCTTTGGTCAATCAGAACGACACTAAATCGAGCCACCGGCCAGACACCCTTCGCTTTGGTCTACGGAGCGGAAGCAGTTCTCCCCACGGAACTCATATACGGATCACCTCGAGTGCTCGCTTATGATGAGCTTGAGCAAGAGCAACTGCGGTAAGATGACGCTGTGCTCCTTGAGGAGAATCGTCTTCAGGCTGCTGTGCGAGCTGCATGCTACCAGCAAGCTTTGCGTCGCTACCATAGCCGCAAAGTTCATGCCCGAAGCCTTGAGGAAGGCGACCTTGTTCTTCGACGGATTCAGTCCGCCAAGAATTCAAACAAGTTGACGCCGAAGTGGGAAGGCCCTTATCGGGTAGTACGAGTCACCAGGCCCGGCGCTGTCCGCCTGGAGACCGAAGATGGCGTTCCAGTGAGCAACTCCTGGAATATTGAACATCTTCGCAAGTTCTACCCATAAGGTGCGGTTGCCAGGGGCTCCCGGCAACCACCTTTTTGTACAAGTCTTGCCGGCGAGGCATGTAATCCTTTGTACAAAGCCAGGCGCAGACCCTGAGCCCAGATGAATAAGTTTAAGTGTTGTGCATTTCCTTATCGATTTCCATGTTCATATATATATATGCATGCTTATCTAAGATGTTGTATGACACTTGTTCCCGGTAAGCTCTAACGAACCGCCAAGGTTCCATATCTTCATCTTCTCTTCTTTCTTTTTCTCAAAAGACAGAAGGATTCCTCGCGTGCACGTTTGCCGAGGGGGGGGGAGGAGGATATGAGTACCAGTTGGCGACGTTCAGAATTGACGCCTTACCGGAGGAAGAACAAGGACAGAAAGCTAAGTTCTAAAACTTAAAGCAAGTTTCCTTTATTACAAAGTTATTTTCCTTAGACGATTTCGACTTTTGTATGGAAAACCTGCACGCGAAGGAACCCTTGTCGTAATCGGTTGCGCCCTTATTTTGTTTCGAGTCCGCTCAACAATTTAAGTGGCTGCATTGAGAACGCCAAGGTGCCTTGCCGGCCGCTGCACCTCCAGCAGGCTGCTGAAGTCCTGCACCCAGCGCTCGCGGCAGGTTGCGCGCCGGCAAGTTTTCAGTAAGCGTAGGGTATATTCCGTACATAAAGGAATCAGACAAGGGAAATAGCATGCATATACCCGAACATACACAAGTTATATTACATCAATAAGTTGCCGCAGATCTAATATAAGACTTGGTTGTCTTTTGGCATGGAATGGCGGCGACAAGGGAAAATGGGGCAGCTAGTCCCTGCGTCGGCCCTCAATCCTCTTGATTGAATCTACTTTCTCAAGGATGGGCGCGACAAGCTCCTTATGTGACCTGAGATCTACATCCTTCGGCAAGTGGTCGAGCATGTTGGTAAGATCAATGCCAGGGTTATTATATACCACCTTGACGAGTACCTTGCGGAGGACGGACCAACAAAGTTTGCGGGATTCATTGGCCAGTTGGGTTGCTCGGTTGGACTGTAGCAGCTTCAAAGCGTCAATGATGCTTTCGAAGAACATGGTCAACCTGGCGCTCGAAGATATCCTTTCTTCGGTGGAATACCTGAAGTTTTGCAGGCCATCCTGCCCCATGGTTGTCAACTGTGCAGTGAGCCTCTCCGCGGCGTCGACAAGGCGATCAGTCCAGATTTTCACTCCCTTTTCATAGTCAATTTGGGTGGCGGCGGCGCTCTTAAGCAAGTTCCTTTCTTCCTGAAGATCTCTGCTTAGGGCCTTCTCGCGGGCCCTGCCGTCCTTGAGGGACTTCTCCAGCGTGGTCAGCTTTAGCTTCAGATCGGCAATGGCATCGTTAGCTGAAGTGAGCTGTTTGGTCTTGTCGGACATGGCAACTTGCATCTCCGCCAGGTTGTGGAGAGTTTTCTCCCTGTCCCCTTTAAGCGTCGAGAGCTCCTTGCCGTGCTCTTCAAGATCCACCTCCAGCTTCTTCACCTTGTCGCTCAGCTCATTCTTGGCAGCCTCTGTAGCCTCGGCAGCATCGACGGCCTCCTTGAGCTTGCCGGCGTGATCTACAGTTAGAGCTTCGAGCGCCTCCTTGTGCTTTTGCTCCAGCTCCTGGATTCGCTGCACGACGAGCTTATCGACCTCCTCATCTTTGCCGCGAAGCTTGGCGGCGAGTGCCTGCTCACGTGCGACAAGATCTTCCTCATGGGCGTCAAGTGCAATGCGACGCTCCGTCAGGAGAGCATCCTCAGCGGCAGTTCTTTGTGCAGCTTCTTCCTGCGCTTTCTCCAGGTCAGATTGTTTCAAGAGGATCTCTGTCCAGTTTTGGCTCACTTGTTCCCGGCTGGCAGTCAACTCTTGAAGGGCCTCGGCGTACCAGACGCGCCTCTGAAAATCTGCTTCGGCTGCCTCGACAACTGCCATTCTGGAATCTGCTTTCTCTTTCCGAGCATGGTGGAGTGCTTGGAGCTTGCGGAAATTTTTGCCCATGGCCTGGAGGAGCTGATCCTCTTCAGATTTGCCACTGCTGGCGCTTGGATCATCAACAATCTCGAGCCCGGCAGCGGCGATGATTTCTTCATCAAAGACTTACCCTCTGGTCGACGTTTCAATGTTTCCCTTGCCCGGCAAGTTGATGAATAAGTTGTCGCCGACCTTGAGATATTTGCTTGATGAGGGGGCTTCGGACGTCGATGGTTGGTCCTCAACGTTCGTCTCGCCGGTGGCTGGGGGCTCTGTGGCTGATGTAGCGCCTGGCGCTCCTGCGGCAGGAATACCGTTAGTACGGTCATCAGTTTCCTCGCCGGCCCTCTCGGCAGATTCCTTGGCGGCTTCCTCGGCAACAGTTCCGCCAACCTTGGCGGTGGCGTCTTTGGCGGCCTCGCTAGCGGCGATCTTGTCAGCTTTGGCGGTGGCGTCTCTGGCGGTCTCTTCGATGACAACGTCGACATCCATGTGTTCCATCACAGGGAATTCTGGAGGACGAAGGAAGGAAATCAAATAAGATTAAGATTGAAGTCCAAGGAGACAAAAAGAAAGAAAGATAAAGAAAAGGATAGCAAGTGCTCTAAGGCAAACAGTTACCGGTGTCGAGTTGTTGAGAGGTGGCCTCGCTCCTCCCGGCAGTGTTTGTTGCCGGGGAAATGTTGCTGGTATCCATGTATACCGGCCCTTCCTCAACCAAGATAGCCTCGTCAGTGGTAACTCTTGTCGGAGATGCGCTTGTGGGCGACGCGGTAGACGAAGGTGGCACGACGGGGGCGGTTTCCACCTCTCCCTGTTGCTGTTCTTCTCCTACAAGCCCAAAGATATCAGCGGCAAGGGTAAAAACCTCAGTGCCCATCAGCAGAAAACGAGTGGAGAACTCACGCTGGGGGCTGCATTGAGGGCTGAGCTCCGGGCTGACGATGACAATTTCTGGCGCGCTCGTAGAGCCAGCCGGGGGCTCGTCGCCCGTGGAAGTTCTCAACGTCTTCGCCGATCTTTCCGCCAAGGTTTCTGCATCGCTGCGGAGACAAGGCAAAACAAGGCTATGAGATTACTCCAAGATTTGGAAGATAAAGGCTATGACAGGACACTTACTCTTCCTCTTCTCGTTCCGGGCTAAAGCCGGAGATGTTGAAATCGACCTCCGATGCCGTGTCCGTGTGAGGGGGCGGAGGAGGGGTCCTGGGTCGCTTGGCTGTAGCAGGCGCAGGAGGTTGGCGTGATTCCGCCACCTCAACCTCTGGTGTGGCTGTGTGAGACGCTCCTGCCACCTCAGCAGTTGCTGCAGGTGCGGGTCTCGCGCGCCACGCAGGTTGCTGACGGACTCCTTGCCGCGGTGCAGTCTTGCCGGTCGCCTTCTTGCCGGGAGCCTCGCTGCTCGACGAAGGTTGGCTTGCCGGGATGCCAGAAGCGGCCTTTCGAAGAACACGCTTGGTCTTCTTCAGAGCTGGGGGCTCCTCCTGCGGCTCTCCTTCGGCTGTGTCCTCGTCGGACGAGCCCTCAGTGGCCGCGCTGCTCTGTTCCCCGGCAGCCTCAGCCTTCCCGGCAGGTTCTTCTTCCATCACAACCTCTGCTTCACTGGTTTCCCATTCTGTGAAACCAAAGCTGCCGGCCTCCGCGGCAAGATTCGTTTCCTCCACCCTAGAGGCAATATATGCCACTTCTTCGTCAGTGGTGGCGCGAATGAGGTCCGTTTCTTCCTGGACGGCCCTCTCCGACAAGTTGTTGAAGAACTTTTGTGCTTCCTCTTCGGTTGGCTCGGCCCAAGTCGCATCAAGACCATGGGCGTTGAACATTGGCATGAAGGCAATGATCAACCCCAGCGCGGAGTTGTTGCACAAAGGAACAATTCTTGCCGGCAACCGATGTTTGTCATCACGCTGGAATAGCTTGTGGTGAAGAGCGCCGAGCTGCATGGTCGTCAGATTGTTGTTCAATCCCGGGCGCAGCCTCATGATATCCGCTGCGTTCCGATACTCCCAAGCTGGTCTTCCCCTGCTCTGTAGGGGGGCGATGCGGCGGCGGAGGAAATCAAAGCCGATCATCTCCATTGTAAGCCCGGCAGCTTTCAGGCGAAGGATCCTGGTAGTGGCGATTGTGAGCCTCTCGTCATCCGCGGCGAGATCGCTTCAGTCACTGCCGCGGACCGCCTTTTGCCGACGAGGCGAACAGAATAGATGGGGATCTGATTCCTTGATCCAGCACCATTCAGACCACCATTCGTCCCACTTCTCGCGTTGAACTCCATCCGGGTATATCTCCTTATTCCAAGCTCGTGGGATCCAGGCGATAGAACCGGAAAGGGCCTCCCCTTTTTGGACGCGAGGGATAAAATACTGGCGGAAAAGGGCGGTGTTGGGAACTACTCCGACAAAGTTTTCGCAAAGATGAGCGAAGATGGACATGCACATTACGGCGTTCGGCGTGAAATCAAGAAGGTGGAAGCCGTATGTGTACATAATATCGTTGAAGAAATCAGAAAATGGGGGACAGAGTCAGCAATAGAAGTAAGCGGTGAAGAAAAGATATCTGTCAGGGCCGCCCTTGGAACAAGAACCTGGAATTACGCGCGTTGCGGGATGAGCTTGTGTCCCCTTCGCCCACATGCACTGGTATCGATTCTTCAAAGCCCTCGCATCGAGCGTCGGAGCGAAGACGACGAACTTCTTTCGCATCTTCACCAGTTCGCTCTCCGGGACATCGGCCTTCGTCTCCTTGCTCTTGCCTTTGGCCTTGCTAGCCTTAGGCGGCATGGCGACTGCGAGAGCAGAGGCTGACGATCGAGTGGGTACGGAAGCAAAGAGCGGATGGGGAGAAGTCTGGCTCTGAGCTCGGGAAGGGAAGATAATGGCGGAGGCCAGATTGAGAAGAAGAGGGGGGTAAATAGGCTGTGCCTCTGCAGTTTCCCTTTTTATGGGGAAGGTGCGAGGCCGCCTCTTTTACTCCCCAATGTGAATACGCCTCTACAGGCAAGTTGCAGTTGCAGCCTTTCGACGCACGCTTCCCACGTCGCGCATTCAGCGCGCGTAGTGGGGGGCATAGTAAGCGGGATATTCACGAGCAGTTAAATCCCTACCACGTGTGCCCGTGCACTGTTTGGGCCTAGCCCAACAACGCCTCGCACTCGTGTGTGGCCTAGGCCCGGGGGCTCTTGTCGGTGTACTAAGTATTGGGCCATTAGTACCCCGTACTTGTGCACGGGCAGTTGTAGCCATACTCGCGGCAAGGCTTGTCGGGGAACAGTTCGAGGTTGACTCAGGCTATCAAAGAAATACTCAAGTCAAAGATCTGAGGATCAGCAAATAGGAAGAGATGGAATCTGAAAGCCAGCCTCCCCGGCAAGATATTGCCGGGGTGGCCTGCGAAGCCCGGCAAGATTCGGCGCCCGGCAAGATTCGGCGCCCGGCAAGATTCTGCTGCTGTGCCACCGCTTCGATACAGCAACAAGCCCAACATTCTGGGTCCTTCTCTGGATGCATGGCAACGTGCCAGTGGAGGAGAGCTTAAGCGGTGCTGATGGGATGGCCCCTTTTTCCATCCCCAAGAAAGTGAGGACACCTAAACGGACACCTCACGGTGCATTAAATGCGTTCGTCCTAATCCGTCAGTGGTTAGGTATGATAACCCTGTAGCTACTTTACACCTCAATGTATGTATGTTTTGCCACTATGGTGACCCCTTTGAACGTATAAAAGGAGGCCCAAGGCAACTGCTACAGGGGAAGAGGATCTTTTGGCCCATTCTGCATGCGTAGCTGCTCTTTGGACATACTGTTCATTACAAGCTCTCCTGGAGCCTGGGCTCAAGAACACTCATAATAAAACAAGGCAGGAGTAGGGTTTTACGCTGATCAGCAGCCCAAACCTGGGTAAAATCGCCCCGCGTCGATCGTTGGTTCTGCTCTTTGTGCATACCTCTCTCCCTGCCGAATCGTAAAGGGGTCCCTTGGGGTCCCATAGGTGTCGCACGCCGACACCGGTTGGTGAAGCGTGAAACGTCGCGGAACATCTTGGGCCAAAAATAGTTCTTGGAGAGCGTAGTGAATGTCTTGTCCTGTCCAAAGTGTCCCATTAGCCCTCCTCCATGAGATTCTTGCAAAAGGAGCAAACGAAGAGAAGACTCGGGGATACACAATTTGTTAGATCTCATAAGATAATCATCTTTTATGTAATAGCATTCCCAAGACGTATGCGTCAAACATTTGGCATAAGGGGTAGCAAAAGTAGGATCATGCGCATACAAGTCTTTTATGTGCTCAAAACCAATGACATTCAATTCAAGTTGGGTAACAAGCATGCATCTACGGGAAAGAGCATCCGCGACAACATTTTCCTTACCTTTAATATACTTGATGACATAAGGAAATGACTCGATGAATTCACTCCACTTAGCATGACGCTTGTTCAACTTAGTTTGACCCTTAAGATACTTAAGTGTTTCATGATCGGTGTGAAGAATGAACTCATGAGGGCGGAGATAATGTTCCCAAACATGCAAGACTCTAACTAAAGCATATAGCTCTTTGTCATAGATGGGGTAATTGAGTTGCGCTCCGGAGAGTTTTTCACTAAAGAAAGCGATGGGGCGCTTCTCTTGCATTAACACACCTCCTATGCCATAACCACTAGCATCGCAATGAATCTCAAAGGGTTTATCAAAGTTTGGTAAAGCAAGCAAAGGAGCATGTGTAAGCAAATTCTTTAGCTCATTGAATGCGGTATCTTGGGATGGTCCCCAAACAAAGGGTGCATTCTTCTTACTCAAAGCATGTAAAGGAGATGCAATGGTGCTAAAATCCTTAACAAATCTACGGTATAAACCGGCTAAACCAAGAAAACTACGCACTTGTTGCAAGTTGGTTGGTTGAGGCCAAGTTTTGATAGCATTGATCTTAGATTCATCAACATGTACACCCTTAGAAGACACAACGAAACCCAAGAAAAAAAGCTTATCAACACCAAAAAGGCATTTGTCCATATTAGCATAAAGGCGCTCTTTCCTAAGGGTTTGCAACACGGTTCTAAGATGGGTGACATGATCTTTGAGTGATTTGCTAAATACAAGAATATCGTCAAAGTAGACCACAACAAATATGCCAATATAGGGTCGAAGAACAAAATGCATGACGCACATGAAAGTACCGGGTGCTTCGGATAAACCCATTGGCATAACAAGCCATTCATATAAGCCAAATTTGGTCTTAAATGCGGTTTTCCATTCATCACCTTCTTGTATTCGTATTTGATAGTAGCCACTTTTAAGATCAATTTTAGAGAAAATAGTGGCTCCAGTAAGCTCATCTAGCATATCATCTAGGCGTGGGATAGGGTAACGATAACGCACGGTAATAGCATTGATAGGACGACAATCGGAACACATGCGAAATGTACCATCTTTCTTGGGAACAAGGATTACCGGAAAGGCACAAGGGCTCAAGCTTTCGCGTACATGGCCGTTGTCGATGAGTTGTTGTACTTGCCGTTGGATCTCCTTGGTTTCCTCGGGGTTGACGTGGTAGGGAGCCTTGTTAGGAAGGGGTGCTCCGCGGATGAGGTCGATTCGGTGTTCGATGCCTCGTAGAGGGGGTAGGCCCGGAGGTAGCTCGTCGGGGAAAACATCTTGGAATTCCTGCAATAGAGAAGATAATACTAAAGGTAGATTGTGAGAGTTGTTAGTTTTGGGTGCCTCATCCTTGCACAAAAGGATATATTGCATAACACTGGATGGGTTCTCACACACTTCTCTCATCTCACGTTTGGTGGCAAAGAGGAGTAGATTTTTCTTGTCGCTCATCATGGGGGCGGTCGATTTGGGCTTGTGGCGCTCACTCACTTTATGGTGGTTCGCTCTCTCACTATTCTCTCCACGATGGGTGGCGTGCTTGTCGGCGATCACTTGACTTGGAGACAAAGGTCGTAGCACGTACTCCTTTCCTTTCATCTTGAAGCTATAGTGATTTGTACGCCCGTTGTGGATGACACCTCGCTCAAATTGCCATGGTCGTCCAAGGATGAGGTGGCAAACGGACATCGGAACGACATCACACTCCAAAGTGTCTTCGTATGCTCCGATCTTGAAGGAAACTTGCACCATATGCTCGTCTTGGATAGTGCCGGAGTCACTTAGCCATTGAACCTTGTAAGGATGCGGGTGCTTCATCTTGACTAGTTGGAGCTTGGAGCATAGTTCTTCACTTGCCAAGTTATGACAACTTCCTCCATCGATGATGACCTTCACGGACCTTCCATTGATGCCGGCCTTGGTGTGGAAGATATGGCATCTTTGGTCATCTTCTTGTTGATGTTGAAGAGTCAAGACCTTGGAGACAACAAGAGCGGGGCTCGGATCTTTGTCACAAAAGACTTGATCATCTTCATCGTCATTTACTTGCCGGTGCATGGCCACTTGCTCAAGGGCTTCCATTTTGCCTTCACTCATTGAGTCGTATGTACCATCGTCGTTGAAGATCATGGTGCGTTTGTTGGTACATTCGAAAGACTTGTGGCCTCGGCCACCGCATGTGAAGCACTTGATGGAACTTGTCTTGATGGTCTCATCGGTTGGAGTAGATGATGAAGAAGCTCTTGGCTTGATGTTGCTTAAGGTAGGAGGACGACTTGAGGTTGTCAAAGTTTTCTTGTAACTTGACTTTTTGCCGTTGCTTGTAGAAGGCTTTGTTGAGGTAGAAGTTGTTGGAGTTGTTGAAGCTTGGGTGTTGGAGAAGCCATAGGACTTGGATGAGAACTTGGCATACTTGAAGTCATCTTGCACTTGACGTTCCGCCTTGGTAGCTTGATGCACTAGCTCAATGAGGTTTGAGTAAGGTTGGAAGTCGGCGATCTTCTTGATAGGATGATTGAGTCTATTCAAGAAATGTGCCATAGTTTGCTCATCATCTTCCGTGACATTGGCTCGTATCATGGCAATCTCCATTTCCTTGTAGTACTCTTCAACGCTCTTGGTTCCTTGCTTGAGGAGTTGGAGTTTCTTGAAGAGGTCGCAGTTGTAGTAGGCGGGCACAAAACGTGCTCTCATGACATCCTTCATTTGCGCCCAAGTGGTGATTGCTGGTTCACCTCTTGCCTCACGACGCGCAATGACTTGTTCCCACAAAATGAGGACGTAATCTTGGAACTCAAGGGATGCCATAGCGATCTTCTTCTCTTCTTCATAGTTGTGCAAGCGGAAGATTTTGTCAACCTTCAATGCCCATGAGAGGTACTCTTCGGGATCGTTGCTTCCGTTGAACTTGGGCATGGTGAACTTGAGCTTGCCGTAGCATTACTCTTCATTGTGTTGAGGTTGAGGGTGATGACGTCCTTGACGTGGAGGATTATCTCCCTCAACTTGCTCTTATCGTGGAGGATTTCCATTGTCTTGTTGCTCTTGTTGAGCTTGAGGTTCTTGTCGAGCTTGTGGAGGAGCTTGTCGAGCTTGAGGAGGAACTTGAGGAACTTGTCTATGCAACCGTGCTTGATAAATCCTCTCTTGAACTTCTTCGTGAAGTGCTTCTTCTTGTTCGCGCCTATGGCGGTTGCGTGTGGCAACGGCGCGACTTGTGTCGTGGAGGGCACGTTGTGCCTCAAGTGCTTGAGCTTCTCGCCGTAGTTGTTCTTGACGTTGTGCCTCGGCATCTTGCTCGTCTTGGTGTAGGCGTGCTCGTTCTTCCTCTTGTTGGCGTCGACATTGCCGTTCTTGTGCTTGCGCAAAGGTAGCTTGGTTTTGGCGATGTCGATGTTCTTGCACAAGAAGTTGCGCTTGAGGATCTGTTCCGTGTAGAGGATTGCGGTTTGCTTGACGGTCTTGGCGCGCGGCTTGGCGAAGAGTGTTCGACATTGATGTACTTGAGTTGTCGGAGGAGTGTCGACTTGAATGGCTCCGTCTTGAGGAGGACGGAGTGGTAGAAGAGCGTTTGACCAACAAGGCACGAATCTCGTCCATTCTTGCATCGTTCTCTTGTTTGTGTTCGTCGAGCTTGTGGTCGAAGTAGTCTCTTGTACGTTGCTCGGAGAGGCGTAAGTCGGTGGCGAGATTGTCGATGCGGTCGCTCATTGCTTGTTGTTCTTGATGCAAAGCTCGTTGTGCACCGAAGAGGTGGTTCTTGGTGACGTAGGTGTTTGGGTCATCGTCTTGCTCAATGAAGAGTGGGTTGGTAGAAGAACTTGGCGTATCCATCCTTCCAAGAAAATATGTGAGTTTAAGAAAGAGAAGAACTTATACCAAATGTACCTTGACCGATGTTGAAGATGGATCAATGATCACTCAAATGTGGAACAAGGAAATAGCACAATTGGTACCGATTCTTGTCGGTTTCTCACACCTACACAAATAAAAGCTTATGGTGGAGCTCGGTTAGGATGGTGGCACAAAATTCGATGTAATTGTTAGTGAGCCTCAATAATGTTGGAAAAGATTCACAAATTTGCAAATGCAACAAGTAGACCAAGCAAGTAGTGGCACACGGAAACACACACGCAAATAGATAAGTGGGGTCGTGCAACCAAAAATGAGCGGAAAATGTGGAATCCACGGAAAATGCTCTTGTTGCACAACACTAGAGAGACGCTAGCATGATTACACAATAGGCGGATACGAAACTTGTGCACAACCTACTAAGCAAAAATGCAACGACTTCTATCCCAAGTATGCTATATGTATTGTGTTCCGATGATATGATCCAAGATGATCAAGTATGACAATCTTAATGTAGTATGATGCTATGGTTCTTGCTTGTAAGCTCTTTGCTTATCTTTTTCTTTTGCTTAAAAGCTTGTTTGGCTCTTTCTCTTTTGAGCTCTTTTCTCATGCAAAGCTTCACGAACCAAGATAGCAATTGTGTATGCTATGACAACCTTGTGACACAAGAGATGACACTAAGATATGCACCACGATGATATATGCTATGGGGAGTATGATCACTAATGTGCACAAGTGACGTTGCCGGCAATACTCAAAGGCTAGTCTCGATAGGCAAGATACGCAAAATTGGGCTATGGTGGTTATCAAAGTAATGGCAAGGAGTAGACCAAGATGTCGTCGAGATTACCGTCCTTGCTTACGGTTGAGGGTGTCAAAATTGTTGAGCGGTTGTTGTCGATGACGAGTCCGTGGCAAAGATGAGTGGCGGTGATGTTGATGTCGAACCGTCCCTAAGTTGCCGAAACGCGTTAGGAAACGGAAACCGCAACTCAAATTCTCAAAACAAAATGTGTCAAAATTGTCGGAGTTGGTGGCGGGTATGTGGTGGAGTTTGCGGAAAGCGGTGGTGGTATGCGGGATTGTAAGTGGGTATGCGGAAGTGTACATGGGCACCGGAGCAAAATTTGGCGAAAGTTAGGCGGGAAACGGAGCGGCGGATGGAAGTGATGCTGACAGGGGCCGGATGTCCGGGGTGGCCGGATGTCCGGGGGGACGGGCCGGATGTCCGGGCTCAGGATCCATGGATGAACTTGATGAACTCCGCGTGGAAAAGGCAAAAATCGGGGCAAAATTCGGAAGATTTTGTGGATGGAAATTGGGGAAAAGATGGGTGAAAGCTAGATCTACTTGCAACACATGAAATCCGCGGATCAAATCCAACAAAACTTCATCGCACCAACAAATCACAAAAAAAGAATTGGGGGCTATTTTTGTGGGGGTTTTCGAAATTGGGGAAGAACACAACAAAATTAGGCTAGAAAAAGAGGGGTAGGGGCTCCAAATTTGTGATCAACCTTGCTCTGATCCAAGATGATGTAGGGTGGAAACCCTAGGGCCTATCTTTCACGATTGGAGCGGATCCTACGAAGAACACGAGGAGAAACACGAGGGAAAACGAGAGAAATCACTCAAACCAACAAGATTCGATTACACATGTGCTAGATCCTCGAAACACAAAGAGATACACTATCCGAATCCAACAAAGGACGATACATAGGGTAACCGGTTCTTCTCCGTGAGGAGGTCTTGAGTTCTTCCCGTTAGGGGTTTTGAATCCAAGTGGATCTTCTCCGTAGAGGCACGGTCTCTCTCGGAGGAGTAGATCCGGATGGATGAGCAAAGCTCTATCTCTCAAATGAGCTATCACTTAGCTAACCCTAGAAAGAGGGAGGAGGAGGAGTATATATAGTCTAAGGGGCGAAGGGGTACACGGGCCACGGCCCTTTTCATTGTGCGCAGACAGGGGAAGCCGGATGTCCGGGCGTCGGGCCGGATGTCCGGCGCTTCGCGACGGGCCGGATGTCCGGGCTGAGGGGGCTGATTCCTGATGCTCTCTGGATAGGCAGGGCCAGATTTCCGGGCCAGGGGACCGGATGTCCGGCCGCTCGCGTCAGGCCGGATGTCCGGGCCTCTGGCCGGATGTCCGGGCTGGCGAGGGTAGCTCCTGCCGATTCTGTGATGGGGCGCCGGATGTCTGGAGGGGGCGCCGGATTTCCGGGCTTGTCGGGCCGGATGTCCGGGACCTGGCCGGATGTCCGGGTGTGACGACCCCGGCTTAATCGTGCACTAATCATACACGCAAATGCGCACGATCAAGCCTAAGGACTCACTTGAAGATATCACAACACAACTCTAAAACATAAATAAAGTCATACAAGCTTTATATTACAAGCCAGGGCCTCGAGGGCTCGAATACATAGCTCGATGGCATACAAGCGTCAGCGGAAGCATTAGATATCTGGGTACAGATATATTACAGAGAGAGAAATAGGCCTTCACAGAGGCGGGGTAAAATAAAATACTACGATCGAAAGGCGTAGGCCTCCTGCCCTGGACCCTCCGATCCTACTCCTGGTCGTAACGGCTCCTCATAGTAGTAGTACTCGCCAGGCAGGTAGTAGTACTGGTCGTCGGCTGGGGCGTCTGACTCAGGGGCTTTGTCGTCTGGTGGCATCAAATGGAATATGGGGGAAAAAGAAAATAAAGCAAACGTGAGTACTCATCCGAAGTACTCAGCAAGCAAGGATCTACACTACATATGCATCATTGTCAAAGGAATGCCTGTATATGTGGACTGGGCTGCAGAAATGCCAGAATAGAGGGGGAAAGCCTAGTCCCATCGAAGACTAGCATCTTCATCAATCTTCGACAGTCTTGCAGCAATAGAAGAGAGCAGATCAACATAATGTAAAGTAGTAGTAGTAGTAGTATCATCAACCTCGACCTGAGAGCCTTTCTCGACTCCCTGCGAGAAAGCAATCCCAGAGCCGTATTATCCAGTTCTCATCACATGTTCTAGTTGTACCGATCGGGATACAACTCCGAGTGTACGTTACCGTAGGACAGGCTATCGATAGAAGTTTCTTCCCTGCAGGGGTGCACCAACTTACCCACCACGCTCGCTTAACTTCGGCCGGACACACTTTTCTGGGTCATGCCCGGCCTCGGCCAAACAACACGCCGCAACCCGACCTAGGCTCTAAAGAGAGGTCAGCACGCCGGACTAATCTATGCCCCCGGGGGTCTTGGGCCTTCGCCCCGGGAACCCTGCACGTTGCGAGGACGTTTTGGAAGCAGACCTAGCAACCCCTTAATACAAGCGCAGTTGCGTTCCCAGTCCAATCCAAAACGGGCCGCTCCTCGCTGACGTCAATAGAGCTTCGGCTGATGTATACGACGCAGAACGCCCATACTATGCCCACGTGATGGTTAGTGCTATCGGGCCAGAGGCCCCTCGGATCAAATATCCAAACCGTAGTGGATTAGGAGCGCGCGGAAACGAGCAGAGACTCACGATCGATGTGACCCCATCGCCCCGTCTCGAGGACTTGCGGCAAGGGCTAAGAATGCCCGGCCACGCCTCGTGTTATCTCGCGGGCACCATCCAGGTTAACCCGACTCCACATCACTTCGCATTAAGCTCGCGCGGGTACCCCTCAGGGCCGACCCGTCTTTAGTATCATGGTTTAGTGCAAGTCCACTCATCAATAGTAACTTTGTGTCTGACACCGAAGGGAACCCTGAGGAATCACCCTCGATAGAATTCCCGCTCGATGTTATCATCAAGGTGAACGAAGGAGGAATCACCCTCGAGGTCCACACTTGAGAGGTTGCTCGACGATGTCGTTATCGGGGGTGGTGTAGGAGGAATCACCCTCGCTGACCACGACCGAGTAACTAACCTACAAGGTTAACATCAGAAGTGCTGACGAGGTATCACCCTCGGCACTCGACGGTAACCCAGCAGTGTCAGCAACTAAGGGGGAAGTGATGTGCGGTGCCAGGGTCTAGTCTTCAATCCCGATGATCGGGTCTTCTGATATCCAGCAGGGCAGTCGGGATCAAGTGGGGGTCTCTGTCGTGTCTCTACCCAGCCTATACTAAGCAGTCTCGGATAACCAGCAAGGTAACAAAGTAGGGTACAATAATCAGGCTATGCAGCAGATATAGGAAAACAGTAGCAGTAGCAGTTCTAATGCAAGCATAAGAGAGAAGAGAATAGGCGATATAGGCATGCTCAAAATGGGGGTGCTTGCCTGTTTGCTCGGGGGCAAGGGCAAGGTCTTCAGTGGTATCGTCGAGGACGTAGTCGTACTCCTGAGCTGCGTCTGCCTCGGGAGCTACGTCAACGTCGGGGTCTACCGAGAGAGAAGAGGGGGAAGAAACAGGTAAACATAATGCAAACAAATGCAATACGGTGCGTGTGATGCTATGATGCAGTGCAGGGTTGCCTAATTATGCATCTAAGTCATTTTAGTTATTTTTAGAACTAATCTAGGATTTAATATCCGATGTGTGTGCACTATTCATCTGCCGGATACGGGTCCGGAGTTACGAGTTCTTCTACGTAGGGGGTTCCGATGGAGAAACAGACAACACGATCATACTCGGCTCGTCGTTCTGAGCAACTTTCATGTTTTAACTTTTTCGATCCGAGCTACGGTTTAAAAGTTATTAATTTTTAAAGTTTATTCGATTTTCTTGAATTATTTTAAATCACAGAAATGGATTATGACATCATCACTGCGTCACAGTGACGTCAGCAGGTCAACTGTGGTTGACGAGGGTCAAACCTGACATGTGGGTCCAGTGGGACCCACATGTCAGCCTCTGTTTCTTTAACCAGTGAATTAATTTAATTACCAGGGTTAATTAGGGGGTGGACCCCACCTGTCAGTGAGACATTAGGTTAATTATCTAGTTTTATTTAATTAAAACGTTTAATTAGTCTAATTATCGAACGGGGCCCACATGTCATACACTGTGGTGAACAGTAATGACGTTGACCCGGTCAACAAAGTCAACCCAGGGCCTGGGGGCCCACTGGCAGCGACCCAGTGGCGGGGCCCGCCTGTGCCACGTAAGCGGCGGCCGGCGTCTCGCCGCCGGCGACCAGAAACACGGCGGATGGCCTCGGCCATCATCGGAAAACGCCTACGGGCGTCCGTTCGGCGCGCAGTTGGGCGCGTTGGATCGGTCACTCGGCCGCGCGTCCGATCGTGGCGGTGGCGTCACCGGAATATCACCGGAGCAGCGACGGCGAGTGGCGGGGCGGACGACGGCGTTCGGGTCCTGCTGGGAAAGCTGCTTCGGCGAGCTAAAGGCCCCACGGAGGGAATGGGGAGGCGCTGCGCGATGCGGCGAGCTCAACGGCCGCGGTCCCGTGACCATTTGGTCACCGGAGACTCGCCGGAGTCGGGTGCGGGCGGCGGCGACTTCGGGCACGCATCGAGCTAGACGATAGAGGGCACGGGGAAGCCCGAGCGCGGCCGCATTCGACTCCTGGGGTTGCCAGGAGCACGATGCCGTGCTCAGCCGGGCATGCCAGTGGCCATGTCCACGAGCACGAGCTCGTCGGCGGCGGGCAGAGTGCGGCTACGGCAGTGGCTAGCTACGGTGGTTCCTACGGCGTAGCGAGAGAGAGAGGAGGGGAGGAGCTCACCGTGCAGGCTCACACGTAGGCCCGGCGAGTGGTTTAGTAGCTGTAGTGGTTCGGCGTCGCCGGAATCACGCCGGAGCCAGAGAAGAAGGGGGCGGCGATGCACGGCGCCTCTGGGGCTCCCCTGCTCCTCCAACTGGCTCCGGACGGTGAAGCCGAGAGCGGCGGAGCTCGCAGACGTGCTGGCCGGGCTCGGGCATGACGGTGGCCACGCGAACGACGGCGGGTGGCTGCGGTGGCGCAATACCGGTGGATCTGGGGGGGGGGAGAGGAGCGCCGCAGAGCGAGGAAGAGAGGGGGTGAGTGGATAGGAGTGGACGGAGGGGTCGAGGGGCTCCTCCTTATCCTCTCCCCGCCTCCTTGTAGTGTCGGTGGGGGCGGCGTGTCGACGCCGCGCCGGCGCGCGCGCGCGCAGCCAGAAGCGCGTCGACACGGCGACAGAGAGAGAGAGAGCTAGATGGGCCAGTGGGCCGGGTCTAAGTGCACTGTGCACTTAGGCCCAGTCCACAGTAGCTTTTCACTTTTCTTTTCTGTTCTTTATTTCTTTTCTCTTTTTGGAAATGATTAGGCCACTATTGCACTTTTGTAAAATATGGGAGTTGACCCAAATAATACACTGCAATATTGTCCCTTACCAAAAAGTGATTTGGACAGGTTTGGATTCCATTTGAATTTGAAAAAGAATTTAAATGGGTTTAATTATTCTGTCTTGGGGATGTTTCATGTTGTTTGACTCACCAATCAAACTCCAAAAATATTGATTATGATTTTGTCATTGCTGCTGGATTATTTGCTAATTAAAGAACATCTTTCCAGCAGATTTTGATCAGCTTTAATTTGCACTTTTGGATTTAAATTGATTTTCAGATTTGAATTTGAATTGGATCATTAACCCATATGACTTGGCACTGCAAATGATCATGACTTGGCAGTTTTAGCAGAGTGTCACAGAGCTTATTACAAGGGGGTGTTACAAATTCTCCTCCACTAAAAGAAATTCTCGTCCCGAGAATTTAGGAGGTAGAAGGAAAGAGTCCGGGATATTCTTCCCGAAGATGATCCTCACGTTCCCAAGTGGCTTCATTTTCAGTGTGATTCGACCACTGCACTTTTAGGAACTTGGTCGTCTTCTGACGAGTATGGCGCTCAGCTTCGTCGAGGATGCGGATCGGATGCTCCTTATAGGAAAGATCATCTTGTAACTCGAGCATCTCATGATCCACTGCACGGTGCGAGGATTCCTTGAAGCACTTCCGGAGTTGCGATACGTGGAAGACATCATGAATATGAGAGAATTGAGGTGGCAACTGCAATTTATATGCCACCTGTCCATGTTTAGCCACGACGCGGAAGGGACTAATATAGCGAGGAGCTAGCTTGCCCTTGATTCCGAAACGACGGGTGCCCTTCATTGGAGTGACACGAAGATAGGCTTGATCACCAGGTTGATAGATCACACCCCATCGCTTGCGATCATAATTGCTCTTCTGGCGGTCTTGAGCTGCTTTGAGATTTTCCCGGATAATTCGGACTTGTTCTTCGGCATGCTGAATAATGTCCGGTCCAACAAGAGGTCGTTCCCAAGTTTCTGACAAATTTAGAGGGGTTCAACATTTACGACCATAAAGAACCTCAAAGGGGGCCATTTTCAAGCTGGCTTGGTAGCTGTTGTTATAAGAGAACTCGGCATACGGGAGAGATTCCTCCCATTTCTTACCGAAGGATATAACACATGCTCGAAGCATATCTTCGAGTACTTGATTAACGCGCTCAACTTGACCTTGGTATTGTGGATGATAAGCTGAACTCCAGGTAATATGAGTTCCCATTGCTTTCTGGAAACTTTCCCAGAAATGGCCAGTGAAAATGCTGCCACGGTCTGAACTGATTTCTTTGGGAATACCATGGAGTGAAACAATTCTAGAGATATATAGGTCTGCTAGCTGACTAGCAGTAATAGTTTCCTTAACTGGCAGAAAGTGTGCAACCTTGGAGAGTTGATCGACGACGACAAGAATAGCATCGTGACCCTTCTGAGACTTGGGAAGACCAGTAATGAAGTCCATTTGCACTTTATCGCACTTCCATAGAGGAATAGGGAGCGGTTGCAGAATTCCAGCAGGTTTCTGATGTTCTGCCTTCACGCGACGACAAACATCACACTCGGCAACATAACGAGCAATATCTTGTTTCATTCTAGACCACCAATACCTTTGACGAAGATCTCGATACATCTTGGTACTGCCCGGATGGATAGATAGCGGTGTATCATGGGCCTCCTTCATGACTTTGTCAGTCATCAGCTCGAAGCGAGGTACTACAATGCGGTCTCGGAAGTACAAGGTTCCATCTTCAGCAATTGAGAAATCCATGTACTTTTCAAGGTGAAGCTCTTTCTTCATTAGACCAATTTCAGCATCTTTGGCTTGCGCAATCTTGACAGCTTTCTCAAGATCTGGCTGTATCACAAGATTATTAAGAGAACCTCGCGGAATGATGTAGAGATTCAGCTTGCGCAATTCTTCATATAGCTGGGGTTGAGCTTGATTTACGATAAGGTTACTGCAATACGACTTGCGGCTCAAAGCATCAGCCATTACATTAGCTTTGCCGGGAGTGTATGAAATTCCACAGTCATAATCGGTGATTGTTTCCAACCAACGCTGCTGATTAAGATTAAGTTCCGGTTGAGTGAATAAGTACTTCAAGCTCTGATGATCGGTGTAAATCTCACACCGATTACCAAGGAGGTAATGACGCCACTGCTTCAAAGCATAAATGACAGCAGCAAGTTCGAGGTCATGCACTGGGTAATTCTCTTCATGTGGACGCAGTTGTCGCGAAGCATAAGCAATTACTCTTCGCTCTTGCATTAGGACACAACCTAGTCCTTGGCGAGATGCGTAACAGAAGATCACGAAATCTTTGCGAGAGTCTGGAGGAGCAAGGACTGGAGCAGAAGTCAGCTTATCCTTGAGGGTCTGGAAGCTTTCCTGACATTTGTCTGTCCACTCAAACTTAACGCCTTTGTGAAGCAGATTAGTCAGGGGCTTGGCAATCTTAGAGAAATTTTCGATGAAACAGCGGCAATAACTTGCAAGCCCGAGGAAACTTCTGACTTGCTTGACATTCTTCGGAGGGGTCCAGTCAAGAATAGCCTGAACTCGCTCCGGGTTAACTGCGATACCAATCCTTGGAGATGACATGTCCAAGGTAGGTTACCTCAGAAAGCCAGAATTCGCACTTAGAGTACTTGGCATATAATTGGTGCTCTCGAAGTCTCTCCAGAACAAGACGAAGGTGCTCAGCATGTTCTTCTTTGTTCTTCGAATAAACCAGAATATCATCCAGATATACCACGACGAATTTGTCGAGGTAATCCATGAATATGTAATTCATTAAGCGGGAGAAGGTAGCTGGAGCGTTTGTTAAGCCAAACGACATGACGGTGTACTCGTAAGAGCCATAACGGGTAACGAATGCAGTCTTCGGAATATCCTCTTCGCGGACACGGATCTGGTGATAACCCAACCTCAAGTCGAGTTTAGAAAACACCGAAGATCCTGCAAGTTGGTCATATAAATCGTTGATCCGAGGAAGTGGATATTTATTCTGGATAGTTGCCTGGTTGATTGGACGATAATCTTGGACCAACCTATTCGTTCCATCTTTCTTCTTGACAAAAAGAGACGGTGCTCCCCATGCAGAGGAACTGGGGCGAATGAAACCCTTCCTCAAGGATTTATCAATTTCCTCCTTAAGCTCGATGAGGTGGTGCGGAGGCATCTTGTAGGGACGCTTCGCAATAGGAGTGGTGCCAGGCTTCAAGTCGATGACGAACTCGACAGCTCTAGCAGGGGGTATTCCTGGAAGTTCTTCTGGAAAAACATCCGGGAAGTCACAGACAACTGGGATATTCTCGATCCCATCAAGCGGAGAAGCATTCAACGCGTTCAAGGCATATATTTGAGCCTCAGTGTTCTGGGTAATGTGAGCTTGATAATTCACTATCTCGTTCGATGGGTGCAAGAGGTGTACAACTTTAGTGGCACAGTTGATTGAGGCGTAATGAGCCTTCAACCAATCCATTCCCAAGATAAGATCAATCTTGGAAGATTTCAGAATAATGGGGAAAACTTGAAAATTTCTCTCTTCAATCATAATATTGACTTCGGGGCTGAATATGGTGGCTTGACACCGACCCGCGGGAGTGTTCACTACTAAAGGGTGGTGTAGTGTTTCACATTTAACGTCATGCAATAGTGCAGAATGCTCTGACATGAATGAATGCGATGCTCCTGAATCAAATAAAACAGATGCTGGTACTGAATTAACGAGAAGTGTACCCATCACAGTATCTGGTTGAACTGGGGCTTCAGACATGTTGACGTGGTAACTCTGCCCACGACCATAAGAAGGTCTGGCATTATAGTTGCACTGTTGAGGAATACCACGGCCAGCAGAAGGGAGAGCCAGTTGATTCTGATTCTGAGAGCAATCTCTAGCACGGTGACCTGGCTTGCCACACTTGAAGCATAGTCCGCTGTCAAGACGAGGTGCTGGAGCTGGCAGAGGCTGTCTCGGTGGTGGAGGTGGCAGGCGTGGTGCAGCATAAGAGGGCCTGTTTGCAGGAGCTGCTGAACGAAACATGCCTTGAGGAAACCAGATGCGTCGCTTCTGGGAAGACGAGCCCGAAGATGAACCTATTTCTCGGGTGCGTCTGGACGCTTCTTTATGCTTCTTCAGTCCAGTTTCAACCATAATAGCCTTATTCACCAAGGTGGCGAAATCAAGAAAGTCTTGGACAAGCAGAGCCAACTGTATATCATGATGTAGTCCTTCACGGAACTTCTCCTGCCTTCGTTCATCAGTAGAAATGTCCTCTTCAGCATAGCGAGATAAGTCTAGAAACTCGCGCTGATAGACTTCCACAGTCTTGTTTCTTTGAACAAGGCTACGGAACTCGCCCTTCTTCCTAGCTATGACAGCTAGAGGAATGTAGCGGGCTCGGAAAGCAATCTTGAACTCTACCCAAGTGATGACAGTACCAGGCGGCAGAGTCTGTCGGTGAGTGGCCCACCATTGGGCTGCGGGACCCTTCAGAAGATAAGTCGCAAAAGTGACATAGTTGACTTGGGCGACACCAACAGACTCCATCTCATGAGAGATGTCACGCAGCGAGTCATCTGCATCCAGTGGGTTGACTGTGTTGCGGAAAAACGATGGACTGAGCCTCATAAATTCTGGCAGGGTGATGGAAGGTGGCTGCTGATTAGCATCAGGACGAGGGGATTGCTGCATAATCCCCGTCATAAACTGGCGGTTGAGTTCAAACTGTTGCATCATCGCTGCCATGTAATCAGGTGGTGGCGGCGGTGGCGGGTTGTTGTCAGCCATCCTGCTATTTCAACAGGGGTATTTCAGCAATAGCTTATGCAAGTGTTTAACAATAAACATGATGTAACTCGACATTATTGAAAGAGTGCAATAGATGCTAAAAGTAGTCATTAAGACATACAGATCCATACACAGTCGGTTACAATCGGGCAGCATAACGGCGCAAATTGAAAAGCTAGACACACTAGGCGGCACGCAGGCACGCGGTAAGGAAGTACACAACGTGACATAGCAAAGGCTACATCAGCGTCGGAGAAAACCACTGAAATAGGGTAACTGCAAGTGCGGACGACGAATGTTCGTCGCGGCAGGATCCTGTGCTCCATGTGCACTCTGATGCAGAACCCGGTCTCGAACTGTAAGAAGAGGTCCACGTGCAGGCGTGTGACCTCCCACTGCAGGCCAATCAATACCTGGCGGCATATCGGTCCTGCATGGGTAAAGAATATCCTCTGGATGTATCCCTGCACGAACAGCTGGTAGCAACTGTGTCATTGCCTCGTAGTAGCGTGCTCGAGTGGCGAACAACTCGATGGCCAGAGCCCGAACAGTGCGATCCAGAGCCTGAGTGCACTGAATCATAATCTGCGGGTCGTAGCGTCGAGACTCGTACGGGGCACAGATAGCTGTGTAAAATCCAGTAGCATCTCCAATAGGTGCATACGGAATGTACCGAAACACAGTATCATCCAAGTTAGCATTGTGCTCTCCTCGGAGACGTGCGACAGCAGAGTAGGCGGCATCATGTACTGCCATCTCAATCGTCACGCCTAATCCGTGAAAAAGGTGTAGCTCGGTGTCTGAGTTGTTCTGCTGATCATAGATCCGAACTTCAGCATAGTACTGTTCCTGGTTGAACTCGCGGTAAACCTCATAGACCATGTACTCGGGATACCAACGGTAACCCAGTCTACTCAGGAGGGCGATCAGAACAGCTGGAAATCCAGGGGCATCACGAGCCCAAGTGCGAAGCACAAGCTGGGTCATAGGCCGCGGTGGAAACAGTCAATCCATCTGAAACAGAGAGGTTCAGGGTTATCATAAGACAATGAGAAATATAACCGATCTCGGAAGGAAAGGTTAAACAAAACAATGGAAAGGAAAATGATTATCAGACTAATCAGATCAACGTCAGGGAAATCGCACTGAATCCAGCTCTTCGGGTGGATAGAATTAACGAGAACTTAAATGTCGGTGTTAGTAAATTTTATTAAACCCGATTAGATGAGAGATTAGAGTCCCAGAGTAAAGATGAGGAATAAAAGATCCTAATACCACCCAGTTGGCGACGTGGGCCCGTAAGCCACACAGCCAAGTTAGTAAAACAGTTTTTGACCACTAGAGTCAACTTTGGCCAAGGAATTGGGAAGGGGGATACCTAGAGGCAGTCGGCTCTGATACCAACCTGTGACGACCCCGGCTTAATCGTGCACTAATCATACACGCAAATGCGCACGATCAAGCCTAAGGACTCACTTGAAGATATCACAACACAACTCTAAAACATAAATAAAGTCATACAAGCTTTATATTACAAGCCAGGGCCTCGAGGGCTCGAATACATAGCTCGATGGCATACAAGCGTCAGTGGAAGCATTAGATATCTGGGTATAGATATATTACAGAGAGAGAAATAGGCCTTCACAGAGGCGGGGTAAAATAAAATACTACGATCGAAAGGCGTAGGCCTCCTGCCCTGGACCCTCCGATCCTACTCCTGGTCGTCGAACGGCTCCTCGTAGTAGTAGTACTCGCCAGGCGGGTAGTAGTACTGGTCGTCGGCTGGGGCGTCTGACTCAGGGGCTCCGTCGTCTGGTGGCATCAAATGGAATATGGGGGAAAAAGAAAATAAAGCAAACGTGAGTACTCATCCGAAGTACTCAGCAAGCAAGGATCTACACTACATATGCATCATTGTCAAAGGAATGGCTGTATATGTGGACTGGGCTGCAGAAATGCCAGAATAGAAGGGGAAAGCCTAGTCCTATCGAAGACTAGCATCTTCATCAATCTTCGACAGTCTTGCAGCAATAGAAGAGAGCAGATCAACATAATGTAAAGTAGTAGTAGTAGTATCATCAACCTCGACCTGAGATCCTTTCTCGACTCCCTGCGAGAAAGCAATCCCAGAGTCGTACTATCCAGTTCTCATCACATGTTCTAGTTGTACCGATCGGGATACAACTCCGAGTGTCCGTTACTGTAGGACAGGCTATCGATAGAAGTTTCTTCCCTGCAGGGGTGCACCAACTTACCCACCACGCTCGCTTAACTCCGGCCGGACACACTTTTCTGGGTCATGCCCGGCCTCGGCCAAACAACACGCCGCAACCCGACCTAGGCTCTAAAGAGAGGTCAGCACGCCGGACTAACCTATGCCCCCGGGGGTCTTGGGCCTTCGCCCCGGGAACCCTGCACGTTGCGTGGACATTTTGGAAGCAGACCTAGCAACCCCTTAATACAAGCGCAGTTGCGTTCCCAGTCCAATCCAAAACGGGCCGCTCCTCGCTGACGTCAATAGAGCTTCGGCTGATGTATACGACACAGAATGCCCATACTATGCCCACGTGATGGTTAGTGCTATCGGGCCAGAGGCCCCTCGGATCAAATATCCAAACCGTAGTGGATTAGGAGCGCGCGGAAACGAGCAAAGACTCACGATCGATGTGACCCCATCGCCCCGTCTCGAGGACTTGCGGCAAGGGCTAAGAATGCCCGGCCACGCCTCGTGTTATCTCGCGGGCACCATCCAGGTCAACCCGACTCCACATCACTTCGCATTAAGCTCGCGCGGGTACCCCTCAGGGCCGACCCGTCTTTAGTATCATGGTTTAGTGCAAGTCCACTCATCAACAGTAACTGTGTGTCTGACACCGAAGGGAACCCTGAGGAAGCACCCTCGATGGAATTCCTGCTCGATGTTATCATCAAGGTGAACGAAGGAGGAATCACCCTCGAGGTCCACACTTGAGAGGTTGCTCGACGATGTCATTATCGGGGGTGGTGTAGGAGGAATCACCCTCGCTTACCACGACCGAGTAACTAACCTACAAGGTTAACATCAGAAGTGCTGACGAGGTATCACCCTCGGCACTCGACGGTAACCCAGCAGTGTCGGCAACTAAGGGGGAAGTGATGTGCGGTGCTAGGGTCTAGTCTTCAATCCCGATGATCGGGTCTTCTGATATCCAGCAGGGCAGTCGGGATCAAGTGGGGGTCTCTGTCGTGTCTCTACCCAGCCTATACTAAGCAGTCTCGGATAACCAGCAAGGTAACAAAGTAGGGTACAATAATCAGGCTATGCAGCAGATATAGGAAAACAGTAGCAGTAGTAGTTCTAATGCAAGCATAAGAGAGAAGAGAATAGGCGATATAGGCATGCTCAAAATGGGGGTGCTTGCCTGTTTGCTCGGGGGCAAGGGCAAGGTCTTCAGTGGTATCGCCGGGGACGTAGTCGTACTCCTGAGCTGCGTCTGCCTCGGGAGCTACGTCAACATCGGGGTCTATCGAGAGAGAAGAGGGGGAAGAAACAGGTAAACATAATGCAAACAAATGCAATACGGTGCGTGTGATGCTATGATGCAGTGCAAGGTTGCCTAATTATGCATCTAAGTCATTTTAGTTATTTTTAGAACTAATCTAGGATTTAATATCCGACGTGTGTGCACTATTCATCTGCCGGATACGGGTCCGGAGTTACGAGTTCTTCTATGTAGGGGGTTCCGATGGAGAAACAGACGGCACGATCAGACTCGGCTCGTCGTTCTGAGCAACTTTCATGTTTTAACTTTTTCGATCCGAGCTACGGTTTAAAAGTTATTAATTTTTAAAGTTTATTTGATTTTCTGGAATTATTTTAAATCACAGAAATGGATTATGACGTCATCACTGCGTCACAGTGACGTCAGCAGGTCAACTGTGGTTGACGAGGGTCAAACCTGACATGTGGGTCCAGTGGGACCCACATGTCAGCCTCTGTTTCTTTAACCAGTGAATTAATTTAATTACCAGGGTTAATTAGGGAGTGGACCCCACCTGTCAGTGAGACATTAGGTTAATTATCTAGTTTTATTTAATTAAAACGTTTAATTAGTCTAATTATTGAACGGGGCCCACATGTCATACACTGTGGTGAACAGTAATGACGTTGACCCGGTCAACGAAGTCAACCTAGGGCCTGGGAGCCCACTGGCAGCGACCCAGTGGCGGGGCCCGCCTGTGCCACGTAAGCGGCGGCCGGCGTCTCTCCGCCGGCGACCAGAAATGCGGCGGATGGCCTCGGCCATCGTCGGAAAACGCCTACGGGCGTCCGTTCGGCGCGCGGTTGGGCGCGTTGGATCGGTCACTCGGCCGCGCCTCCGATCGTGGCGGTGGCGTCACCGGAATCTCACCGGAGCAGCGACGGCGAGTGGCGGGGCGGACGCCGGCATTCGGGTCCTGCTGGGAAAGCGGCTTCGGCGAGCTAAAGGCCCCACGGAGGGAATGGGGAGGCGCTGCGCGATGCGGCGAGCTCAACGGCCGCGGTCCCGTGACCATTTGGTCACCGGAGACTCGCCGGAGTCGGGTGCGGGCGGCGGCGACTTCGGGCACGCATCGAGCTAGATGATAGAGGGCACGGGGAAGCCCGGGCGCGGCCGCATTCGACTCCTGGGGTTGCCAGGAGCACGATGTCGTGCTCAGCCGGGCATGGCGGTGGCCACGTCCACGAGCATGAGCTCATCGGTGGCGGGCAGAGTGCGGCTATGGCAGTGGCTAGCTACGGCGGTTCCTACGGCGTAGCAAGAGAGAGGAGGGGAGGAGCTCACCGTGCAGGCTCACACGTAGGCCCGACGAGTGGTTTAGTAGCTGTAGTGGTTCTGCGTCGCCGGAATCGCGCCGGAGACAGAGAAGAAGGGGGCGGCGATGCACGGCGCCTCTGGGGCTCCCCTGCTCCTCCAACTGGCTCCGGACGGTGAAGCCGAGAGCGGCGGAGCTCGCAGACGTGCTGGCCGGGCTCGGGGACGACGGTGGCCACGCGAACAACGGCGGGTGGCTGCGGTGGCGCAATACCGGTGGATCTGGGGGGGAGAGGAGCGCCGCAGAGCGAGGAAGAGAGGGGGTGAGTGGATAGGAGTGGACGGAGGGGTCGAGGGGCTCCTCCTTATCCTCTCCCCGCCTCCCTGTAGCGTCGGTGGGGGCAGCGTGTCGACGCCGCGCCGGCGCGCGCGCGCGCGGTTAGAGGCACGTCGACACCGCGACAGAGAGAGAGAGAGAGAGAGAGAGAGCTAGATGGGCCAGTGGGCCGGGTCTAAGTGCACTGTGCACTTAGGCCCAGTCCACAGTAGCTTTTCACTTTTCTTTTCTGTTCTTTATTTCTTTTCTCTTTTTGGAAATGATTAGGCCACTATTGCACTTTTGTAAAATATGGGAGTTGACCCAAATAATACACTGCAATATTGTCCCTTACCAAAAAGTGATTTGGACAGGTTTGGATTCCATTTGAATTTGAAAAGGAATTTAAATGGGTTTAATTATTCTATCTTGGGGATGTTTCATGTTGTTTGACTCACCAATCAAACTCCAAAAATATTGATTATGATTTTGTCATTGCTGTTGGATTATTTGCTAATTAAAGAACATCTTTCCAGCAGATTTTGATCAACTCTAATTTGCACTTTTGGATTTAAATTGATTTTCAGATTTGAATTTGAATTGGATCATTAACCCATATGACTTGGCACTGCAAATGATCATGACTTGGCAGTTTTAGCAGAGTGTCACAGAGCTTATTACAAGGGGGTGTTACAAATTCTCCTCCACTAAAAGAAATTCTCGTCCCGATAATTTAGGAGGTAGAAGGAAAGAGTCCGGGATATTCTTCCCGAAGATGATCCTCGCGTTCCCAAGTGGCTTCATTTTCAGTGTGATTCGACCACTACACTTTTAGGAACTTGGTCGTCTTCTGACGAGTACGGCGCTCAGCTTCGTCGAGGATGCGGATCGGATGCTCCTTATAGGAAAGATCATCTTGTAACTCGAGCATCTCATGATCCACTGCACGGTGCGGGGATTCCTTGAAGCACTTCCAGAGTTGCGATACGTGGAAGACATCATGAATATGAGAGAATTGAGGTGGCAACTGCAATTTATATGCCACCTGTCCACGTTTAGCCACGACGCGGAGGGGACCAATATAGCGAGGAGCTAGCTTGCCCTTGATTCCGAAACGACGGGTGCCCTTCATTGGAGTGACACGAAGATAGGCTTGATCACCAGGTTGATAGATCACACCCCATCGCTTGCGATCATAATTGCTCTTCTGGCAGTCTTGAGCTGCTTTGAGATTTTCCCGGACAATTCAGACTTGTTCTTCGGCATGCTGAATAATGTCCGGTCCAACAAGAGGTCGTTCCCCAGTTTCTGACCAATTCAGAGGGGTTCGACATTTACGACCATAAAGAACCTCAAAGGGGGCCATTTTCAAGCTGGCTTGGTAGCTGTTGTTATAAGAGAACTCGGCATACGGGAGAGATTCCTCCCATTTCTTACCGAAGGATATAACACATGCTCGAAGCATATCTTCGAGTACTTGATTAACGCGCTCAACTTGACCTTGGGATTGTGGATGATAAGCTGAACTCCAGGTAATATGAGTTCCCATTGCTTTCTGGAAACTTTCCCAGAAATGGCCAGTGAAAATGCTGCCACGGTCTGAACTGATTTCTTTGGGAATACCATGGAGTGAAACAATTCTGGAGATATATAGGTCTGCTAGCTGACTAGCAGTAATAGTTTCCTTAACTGGCAGAAAGTGTGCAACCTTCGAGAGTTGATCGACGACGACAAGAATAGCATCGTGACCCTTCTGAGACTTGGGAAGACCAGTAATGAAGTCCATTTGCACTTTATCCCACTTCCATAGAGGAATAGGGAGCGGTTGCAGAATTCCAGCAGGTTTCTGATGTTCTGCCTTCACGCGACGACAAACATCACACTCGGCAACATAACGGGCAATATCTTGTTTCATTCTAGACCACCAGTACCTTTGACGAAGATCTCGATACATCTTGGTACTGCTCGGATGGATAGATAGCGGTGTATCATGGGCCTCCTTCATGACTTTGTCAGTCATCAGCTCGAAGCGAGGTACTACAATGCGGTCTCGGAAGTACAAGGTTCCATCTTCAGCAATTGAGAAATCTCTGTACTTTTCAAGGTGAAGCTCTTTCTTCATTAGACCAATTTCAGCATCTTTGGCTTGCGCAATCTTGACAGCTTTCTCAAGATCTGGCTGTATCACAAGATTATTAAGAGAACCTCGAGGAATGATGCAGAGATTCAGCTTGCACAATTCTTCATATAGCTGGGGTTGAGCTTGCTTTACCATAAGGTTACTACAATACGACTTGTGGCTCAAAGCATCAGCCATTACATTAGCTTTGCCAGGAGTGTATGAAATTCCACAGTCATAATCGGTGATTGTTTCCAACCAACGCTGGTGATGAAGATTAAGTTCCGGTTGAGTGAATAAGTACTTCAAGCTCTGATGATCGGTGTAAATCTCACACCGATTACCAAGGAGGTAATGACGCCACTGCTTCAAAGCATAAATGACAGCAGCAAGTTCGAGGTCATGCACTGGGTAATTCTCTTCATGTGGACGCAGTTGTCGCGAAGCATAAGCAATTACTCTCCGCTCTTGCATTAGGACACAACCTAGTCCTTGGCGAGATGCGTCGCAGAAGATCACGAAATCTTTGCGAGAGTCTGGAGGAGCAAGGACTGGAGCAGAAGTCAGCTTGTCCTTGAGGGTCTGGAAGCTTTCCTGACATTTGTCTGTCCACTCAAACTTAACGCCTTTGTGAAGCAGATTAGTCAGGGGCTTGGCAATCTTAGAGAAATTTTCGATGAAACGGCGGCAATAACTTGCAAGCCCGAGGAAACTTCTGACTTGCTTGACATTCTTCGGAGGGGTCCAGTCAAGAATAGCCTGAACTCGCTCCGGGTTAACTGCGATACCATCCTTGGAGATGACATGTCCAAGGTAGGTTACCTCAGAAAGCCAGAATTCGCACTTAGAGTACTTGGCATATAATTGGTGCTCTCGAAGTCTCTCCAGAACAAGACGAAGGTGCTCAGCATGTTCTTCTTTGTTCTTCGAATAAACCAGAATATCATCCAGATATACCACGACGAATTTGTCTAGGTAATCCATGAATATGTAATTCATTAAGCGGGAGAAGGTAGCTGGAGCGTTTGTTAAGCCAAACGACATGACTGTGTACTCATAATAGCCATAACGGGTAACGAATGCAGTCTTCGGAATATCCTCTTCGTGGACACGAATCTGGTGATAACCCAACCTCAAGTCGAGTTTAGAAAACACCGAATATCCTGCAAGTTGGTCATATAAATCGTTGATCCGGGGAAGTGGATATTTATTCTGGATAGTTGCCTGGTTGATTGGACGATAATCTTGGACCAACCTATTCGTTCCATCTTTCTTCTTGACGAAAAGAGACGGTGCTCCCCATGCAGAGGAACTGGGGCGAATGAAACCCTTCCTCAAGGATTTATCAATTTCCTCCTTAAGCTCGATGAGGTGGTGCGGAGGCATCTTGTAGGGACGCTTCACAATAGGAGTGGTGCCAGGCTTCAAGTCGATGACGAACTCGACAGCTCTAGCAGGGGGTATTCCTGGAAGTTCTTCCGGAAAAACATCCGGGAAGTCACAGACAACTGGGATATTCTCGATCCCATCAAGCGGAGAAGCATTCAACGCGTTCAAGGCATATATTTGAGCCTCAGCGTTCTGGGTAATGTGAGCTTGATAATTCACTATCTCGTTCGATGGGTGCAAGAGGTGTACAACTTTAGTGGCACAGTTGATTGAGGCGTAATGAGCCTTCAACCAATCCATTCCCAAGATAAGATCAATCTTGGAAGATTTCAGAATAATGGGGAAAACTTGAAAATTTCTCTCTTCAATCATAATATTGACTTCGGGGCTGAATATGGTGGCTTGACACCGACCCGCGGGAGTGTTCACTACTAAAGGGTGGTGTAGTGTTTCACATTTAACGTCATGCAATAGTGCAGAATGCTCTGACATGAATGAATGCGATGCTCCTGAATCAAATAAAACAGATGCTGGTACTGAATTAACGAGAAGTGTACCCATCACAATATCTGGTTGAACTGGGGCTTCAGACATGTTGACGTGGTAACTCTGCCCACGACCATAAGAAGGTCTGGCATTATAGTTGCACTGTTGAGGAATACCACGGCCAATTCCACGACCAGCAGAAGGGAGAGCCAGTTGATTCTGATTCTAAGAGCAATCTCTAGCACGGTGACCTGGCTTGCCACACTTGAAGCATAGTCCGCTGTCAGGACGAGGTGCTGGAGCTCGAGGTGCTGGAGCTGGCAGAGGCTGTCTCGGTGGTGGAGGTGGCAGGCATGGTGCAGCATAAGAGGGCCTGTTTGCAGGAGCTGCTGAACGGAACATGCCTTGAGGAAACCAGATGTGTCGCTTCTGGGAAGACGAGCCTATTTCTCGGGTGCGTCTGGACGCTTCTTTATGCTTCTTCAGTCCAGTTTCAACCATAATAGCCTTATTCACCAAGGTGGCGAAATCAGGAAAGTCTTGGACAAGCAGAGCCAACTGTATATCATGATGTAGTCCTTCACGGAACTTCTCCTGCCTTCGTTCATCAGTAGGAATGTCCTCTTCAGCATAGCGAGATAAGTCTAGAAACTCGCGCTGATAGACTTCCACAGTCTTGTTTCCTTGAACAAGGCTACGGAACTCGGCCTTCTTCCTAGCTATGACAGCTAGAGGAATGTAGCGGGCTCGGAAAGCAATCTTGAACTCTGCCCAAGTGACGACAGTACCAGGCGGCAGAGTCTGTCGGTGAGTGGCCCACCATTGGGCTGCGGGACCCTTCAGAAGATAAGTCGCAAAAGTGACATAGTTGACTTGGGCGACACCAACAGACTCCATCTCATGAGAGATGTCACGCAGCCAGTCATCTGCATCCAGTGGGTTGACTGTGTTGCGGAAAAATGATGGACTGAGCCTCATAAATTCTGGGAGGGTGATGGAAGGTGGCTGCTGATTAGCATCAGGACGAGGGAATTGCTGCATAATCCCCGTCATAAACTGGCGGTTGAGTTCAAACTGTTGCATCATCGCTGCCATGTAATCAGGTGGTGGCGGCGGTGGCGGGTTGTTGTCAGCCATCCTGCTATTTCAACAGGGGTATTTCAGCAATAGCTTATGCAAGTGTTTAACAATAAACATGATGTAACTCGACATTATTGAAAGAGTGCAATAGATGCTAAAAGTAGTCATTAAGACATACAGATCCATACACAGTCGGTTACAATCGGGCAGCATAACGGTGCAAATTGAAAAGCTAGACACACTAGGCGGCACACAGGCACGCGGTAAGGAAGTACACAACGTGACATAGCAAAGGCTACATCAGCGTCGGAGAAAACCACTGAAACAGGGTAACTGCAAGTGCGGACGACGAATGTTCATCGCGGCAGGATCCTGTGCTCCATGTGCACTCTGATGCAGAACCCGGTCTCGAACTGTAAGAAGTGGTCCACGTGCAGGCGTGTGACCTCCCACTGCAGGCCAATCAATACCTGGCGGCATATCGGTCCTGCGTGGGTAAAGAATATCCTCCGGATGTATCCCTGCACGAACAGCTAGTAGCAACTGTGTCATTGCCTCGTAGTAGTGTGCTCGAGTGGCGAACAACTCGACGGCCAGAGCCCGAACAGTGCGATCCAGAGCCTGAGTGCACTGAATCATAATCTGCGGGTCGTAGCGTCGAGACTCGTACGGGGCACAGATAGCTATGTAAAATCCAGTAGCATCTCCAACAGGTGCATACGGAATGTACCGAAACACAGTATCATCCAAGTTAGCATTGTGCTCTCCTCGGAGACGTGCGACAGCAGAGTAGGCGGCATCATGTACTGCCATCTCAATCGTCATGCCTAATCCGTGAAAAAGGTGTAGCTCGGTGTCTGAGTTGTTCTGCTGATCATAGATCCGAACTTCAGCATAGTACTGTTCCTGGTTGAACTCGCGGTAAACCTCATAGACCATGTACTCGGGATACCAACGGTAACCCAGTCTACTCAGGAGGGCGATCAGAACAGCTGGAAATCCAGGGGCATCATGAGCCCAAGTGCGAAGCACAAGCTGGGTCGTAGGCCGCAGTGGAAACAGTTGATCCATCTGAAACAGAGAGGTTCAAGGTTGTCATAAGACAATGAGAAATATAACCGATCTCGGAAGGAAAGGTTAAACAAAACAATGGAAAGGAAAATGATTATCAGACTAATCAGATCAACGTCAGGGAAATCGCACTGAATCCAGCTCTCCGGGTGGATAGAATTAACGAGAACCTAAATGTCGGTGTTAGTAAATTTTATTAAACCCGATTAGATGAGAGATTAGAGTCCCAGAGTAAAGACGAAGAATAAAAGATCCTAATACCACCCAGTTGGCGACGTGGGCCCGTAAGCCACACAGCCAAGTTAGTAAAATAGTTTTTGACCACTAGAGTCAACTTCGGCCAAGGAATTGGGAAGGGGGATACCTAGAGGCAGTCGGCTCTGATACCAACCTGTGACGACCCCGGCTTAATCGTGCACTAATCATACACGCAAATGCGCACGATCAAGCCTAAGGACTCACTTGAAGATATCACAACACAACTCTAAAACATAAATAAAGTCATACAAGCTTTATATTACAAGCCAGGGCCTCGAGGGCTCGAATACATAGCTCGATGGCATACAAGCGTCAGCGGAAGCATTAGATATCTGGGTACAGATATATTACAGAGAGAGAAATAGGCCTTCACAGAGGCGGGGTAAAATAAAATACTACGATCGAAAGGCGTAGGCCTCCTGCCCTGGACCCTCCGATCCTACTCCTGGTCGTCGAACGGCTCCTCGTAGTAGTAGTACTCGCCAGGCGGGTAGTAGTACTGGTCGTCGGCTGGGGCGTCTAACTCAGGGGCTCCGTCGTCTGGTGGCATCAAATGGAATATGGGGGAAAAAGAAAATAAAGCAAACGTGAGTACTCATCCGAAGTACTCAGCAAGCAAGGATCTACACTACATATGCATCATTGTCAAAGGAATGGCTGTATATGTGGACTGGGCTGCAGAAATGCCAGAATAGAGGGGGAAAGCCTAGTCCTATCGAAGACTAGCATCTTCATCAATCTTCGACAGTCTTGCAGCAATAGAAGAGAGCAGATCAACATAATGTAAAGTAGTAGTAGTAGTATCATCAACCTCGACCTGAGATCCTTTCTCGACTCCCTGCGAGAAAGCAATCCCAGAGCCGTACTATCCAGTTCTCATCACATGTTCTAGTTGTACCGATCGGGATACAACTCCGAGTGTCCGCTACCGTAGGACAGGCTATCGATAGAAGTTTCTTCCCTGCAGGGGTGCACCAACTTACCCACCACGCTCGCTTAACTCCGGCCGGACACACTTTTCTGGGTCATGCCCGACCTCGGCCAAACAACACGCCGCAACCCGACGTAGGCTCTAAAGAGAGGTCAGCACGCCGGACTAACCTATGCCCCCGGGGGTCTTGGGCCTTCGCCCCGGGAACCCTGCACGTTGCGAGGACGTTTTGGAAGCAGACCTAGCAACCCCTTAATACAAGCACAGTTGCGTTCCCAGTCCAATCCAAAACGGGCCGCTCCTCGCTGACGTCAATAGAGCTTCGGCTGATGTATACGACGCAGAACGCCCATACTATGCCCACGTGATGGTTAGTGCTATCGGGCCAGAGGCCCCTCGGATCAAATATCCAAACCGTAGTGGATTAGGAGCGCGCGGAAACGAGCAGAGACTCACGATCGATGTGACCCCGTCGCCCCGTCTCGAGGACTTGCGGCAAGGGCTAAGAATGCCCGGCCACGCCTCGTGTTATCTCGCGGGCACCATCCAGGTCAACCCGACTCCATATCACTTCGCATTAAGCTCGCGCGGGTACCCCTCAGGGCCGACCCATCTTTAGTATCATGGTTTAGTGCAAGTCCACTCATCAACAGTAACTGTGTGTCTGACACCGAAGGGAACCCTGAGGAAGCACCCTCGATGGAATTCCCGCTCGATGTTATCATCAAGGTGAACGAAGGAGGAATCACCCTCGAGGTCCACACTTGAGAGGTTGCTCGACGATGTCATTATCGGGGGTGGTGTAGGAGGAATCACCCTCGCTTACCACGACCGAGTAACTAACCTACAAGGTTAACATCAGAAGTGCTGACGAGGTATCACCCTCGGCACTCGACGTAACCCAGCAGTGTCGGCAACTAAGGGGGAAGTGATGTGCGGTGCCAGGGTCTAGTCTTCAATCCCGATGATCGGGTCTTCTGATATCCAGCAGGGCAGTCGGGATCAAGTGGGGGTCTCTGTCGTGTCTCTACCCAGCCTATACTAAGCAGTCTCGGACAACCAGCAAGGTAACAAAGTAGGGTACAATAATCAGGCTATGCAGCAGATATAGGAAAACAGTAGCAGTAGCAGTTCTAATGCAAGCATAAGAGAGAAGAGAATAGGCGATATAGGCATGCTCAAAATGGGGGTGCTTGCCTGTTTGCTCGGGGGCAAGCGCAAGGTCTTCAATGGTATCGTCGGGGACGTAGTCGTACTCCTGAGCTGCGTCTGCCTCGGGAGCTACGTCAACGTCTGGGTCTACCGAGAGAGAAGAGGGGGAAGAAACAGGTAAACATAATGCAAACAAATGCAATATGGTGCGTGTGATGCTATGATGCAGTGCAGGGTTGCCTAATTATGCATCTAAGTCATTTTAGTTATTTTTAGAACTAATCTAGGATTTAATATCCGACGTGTGTGCACTATTCATCTGCCGGATACGGGTCCGGAGTTACGAGTTCTTCTATGTAGGGTGTTCCGATGGAGAAACAGACGGCACGATTAGACTCGGCTCGTCGTTCTGAGCAACTTTCATGTTTTAACTTTTTCGATCCGAGCTACGGTTTAAAAGTTATTAATTTTTAAAGTTTATTTGATTTTCTGGAATTATTTTAAATCACAGAAATGGATTATGACATCATCACTGCGTCACAGTGACGTCAGCAGGTCAACTGTGGTTGACCAGGGTCAAACCTGACATGTGGGTCCAGTGGGACCCACATGTCAGCCTCTGTTTCTTTAACCAGTGTATTAATTTAATTACCAGGGTTAATTAGGGGGTGGACCCCACCTGTCAGTGAGACATTAGGTTAATTATCTAGTTTTATTTAATTAAAATGTTTAATTAGTCTAATTATCGAACGGGGCCCACATGTCATACACTGTGGTGAACAGTAATGACGTTGACCCGGTCAACGAAGTCAACCCAGGGCCTGGGGGCCCACTGGCGGGGCCCGCCTGTGCCACGTAAGCGACGGCCGGCGTCTCGCCGCCGGTGACCAGAAACACGGCGGATGGCCTCGGCCATCGTCGGAAAACGCCTACGGGCGTCCGTTCGGCGCGCGGTTGGGCGCGTTGGATCGGTCACTCGGCCGCGCGTCCGATCGTGGCGGTGGCGTCACCGGAATCTCACCGGAGCAGCGACGGCGAGTGGCGGGGCGGACGCCGGTGTTCGGGTCCTGCTGGGAAAGCGGCTTCGGTGAGCTAAAGGCGCCACAGAGGGAATTGGGAGACGCTGCATGATGCGGCGAGCTCAACGGCCGCGGTCCCGTGACCATTTGGTCACCGGAGACTCGCCGGAGTCGGGTGCGGGCGGCGGCGACTTCGGGCACGCATCGAGCTAGACGATAGAGGGCACGGGGAAGCCCGGGCGCGGCCGCATTCGACTCCTGGGGTTGCCAGGAGCACGATGCCGTGCTCAGCCGGGCATGGCAGTGGCCATGTCCACGAGCACGAGCTCGTCGGCGGCGGGCAGAGTGCGGCTACGGCAGTGGCTAGCTACGGCGGTTCCTACGGCGTAGCGAGAGAGAGGAGGGGAGGAGCTCATCGTGCAGGCTCACACGTAGGCCCGGCGAGTGGTTTAGTAGCTGTAGTGGTTCGGCGTCGCCAGAATCGCACCGGAGACAGAGAAGAAGGGGGCGGCGATGCACGGCGCCTCTGGGGCTCCCCTGCTCCTCCAACTGGCTCCGGACGGTGAAGCCGAGAGCGGCGGAGCTCGCAGACATGCTGGCCGGGCTCGGGGACGACGGTGGCCACGCGAACGACGGCGGGTGGCTGCGGTGGCGCAATACCGGTGGATCTGGGGGGGGAGAGGAGTGCCGCAGAGCGAGGAAGAGAGGGGGTGAGTGGATAGGAGTGGACGGAGGGGTCGAGGGGCTCCTCCTTATCCTCTCCCCGCCTCCCTGTAGCGTCGATGGGGGCGGCGTGTCGACACCGCGCCGGCGCGCGCGCGCGCGGTTAGAGGCGCGTCGACACGGCGACAGAGAGAGAGAGAGAGAGAGAGAGAGAGAGAGAGCTAGATGGGCCAGTGGGCCGGGTCTAAGTGCACTGTGCACTTAGGCCCAGTCCACAGTAGCTTTTCACTTTTCTTTTCTGTTCTTTATTTCTTTTCTCTTTTTGGAAATGATTAGGCCACTATTGCACTTTTGTAAAATATGGGAGTTGACCCAAATAATACACTGCAATATTGTCCCTTACCAAAAAGTGATTTGGACAGGTTTGGATTCCATTTGAATTTGAAAAGGAATTTAAATGGGTTTAATTATTCTGTCTTGGGGATGTTTCATGTTGTTTGACTCACCAATCAAACTCCAAAAATATTGATTATGATTTTGTCATTGCTGCTGGATTATTTGCTAATTAAAGAACATCTTTCCAGCAGATTTTGATCAACTTTAATTTGCACTTTTGGATTTAAATTGATTTTCAGATTTGAATTTGAATTGGATCATTAACCCATATGACTTGGCACTGCAAATGATCATGACTTGGCAGTTTTAGCAGAGTGTCACAGAGCTTATTACAAGGGGGTGTTACACCGGGCCCTGTAGCTGTTCGGCTGGACTGTTGCTGCGGCAGACACTCCAGGGGCCGGATGTCCGGGTCCTGGAGACCTCTTCGGATCCTTTCGTCGTTTCTCTTCTTCCGTGAACTTGGGGACTTATCCGTCTTCACGTCCATCTTGAGGAGGGCCTTCTCGGTACCTGATCATGCATAACATTCCGGACTTAGGTAGTAGCCATGTCTCGAGTGGATCAAATGTAATATCACTAAGGAAAGAAGTCACCTCGGTCTCGAGAGCTCTAGCTCGTGCTCGTGTCATAGGTCCTCTTGGCACTTTGGTGAGACGGTGGTAGGTCCATGGGGATGACCGTAGGATGCTCCGCATCAATGGCTAGCCGTATCCACGGGTGCCTTCCATACCAACATAGGCGGTTCCCAAGGAATTTATTATTTGACAACATAAAGTAAATTTCTTTTTCATTTTAGGACTGGGCATCCTTATTACCTTGCCACAGTCTCGTGCGATGACAAGTGAATAAACACTTATCTTGAGAATAAAATATCTAGCATGGAAAATATTGGCCACCCCCTGCCACTTCATGAGCGGTACGGGCACACAAAAAGGAAATTCATTTTGAAAATTAGAGTTGGCACATACAAATTTACTTGGAACGGCATGGAAATACCGCATATAGGTTGGTATGGTGGACTCATTTGGCACAACTTTGGGTTTAAGGAGTTGGATGCACAAGCAGTATTCCCGCTTAGTACAAATGGAGGGTAGCAATTAGATTGAGAAGCGAACACCAAAAAACAAAAACGATCATAAACGAGCATTAAACATAACTAACACCGAATAATGCACCACAAGCAGGATGTAACTTCATTGCATAACTATTGAATTTCTGCTTGTATAGGGAATCACAAACCTTAACACCAATATTCTTACTAAAGCATAATTACTCACCAACATGACTCACATATTACTATCTCCATATCTCAAAACTATTACAAGGAATCAAGTTTATAACATCCAATGATCTTCATGAAAGTTTTTATTATATCCCTCTTGAATATCTATCACTTTGGGACTAATTTCATATTTTACCATTGCTACTAACAAAGCTCTCAAATAAATTTAAGTGAACCATGAGAGCACATATTTCTTCAAAACAATTTTCATCTCTCAATATAATATAAGTGAGGCATTGAGAGGATATTTCTTTAAAATTTTACTAACTCTCAAAATAATCTAAATGAAGCATGAGAGTATTTCTTAAAAAAATAAAACTACCATCGTGCTCAAAAAGATATAAGTGAAGTACTAGAGCAATTCCATAGCTGATTTTTTTAAAGTGAAGCACATAGAGCAATTCTAACAAATCATAGCATAATTATGGATCTCTCAAATATGTGTGTCCAGCAAGGATGATTGTGACAAACTAAAAAGCAAAACAAGCAAAGAATCATATAATAGAAGACGCTCGAAGCAAAACTCATGATATGTGACGAATAAAAATATATCTCCAAGTAAAATTACCGATGGTCGTTAGAAGAAAGAGGGGATGCCTTCCGGGGCATCCCCAAGCTTAGTTGCTTGGTTCTCCTTGAATATTAACTTGGATTTCCATGGGCATCCCAAATCTTAGGCTCTTTTCACTCCTTATTCCTTCATCCGTCGTGATCTCACCAAAACTTGAAAACTTCAATCACACAAAACTTAACAACAAAAACCTTTGTGAGATCCGTTAGTATAAGAAAACCAATATTTACTTTAAGTACTGTTACAAACCCATTCATATTTTGTTATTATATTATACCTACTGTATTATAACTTTACTATGGCTAATACCCCCGATATAGTCCATAGATTCATCTAAATAAGCACACAATGCAACGAAAACAGAATCTGGCAAAAACAGAACAATCTGTAAAGGCTCGAATTTTGCTCTTACTTCTATAACTCAAAAAATTCTGAAAAATTAGGACAACATAGGCAATTTGTACATTAATCTTGTGTAAAGATTTTAGAGTTTTTCATTGCTTCAGTGATTTTTAATAATTCTACTACTGGACATAAAAGTTTCTATTTTCCAACAAGATCAAATCAACTATCACCCAAGCCATCCTAAAGGCATTACTTGGCACAAACACTAATTAAAACATAAAAAACACAATCATAACAGAGGCATAATTATGTAAACACACAAGAACAGAACCAAAAAAATATATATTTTATTCATTGGGTTGCCTCCCAACAAGCGCTATTGTTTTATGCCCCTAGCTAGGCAGAATGCATAGATTCAAGTATTGTCATCTTTCATTTTTGCTCCATAGGTTGCCCTCATGATTGATTGATATGGTGGTTTAATTCTTGTTCTAGGGAAGTGTTCCATACCCTTTCTCAAAGGAAACTAAAATTTTATATTTCCTTCTTTCATATCATTCACAACTAGGTCGTAAAAATGGTCTACCAAGTATTATGGGACAAGATAGATTGCAATCAATATCAAGCACAATAAAATCTATGGGCACGTAATTCCTATTTGCAAGAATAAGAACATCATTTATTCTTCCCAAAGGCTTTTTAATAGTAGAATCCGCCAAGTGCAAATTAAGAGAACATTCTTCAATATTGGTAAAACCAAGCACATCACATAAAACATTGCACTCATAATTTTTGATCTTGACTTTAATGGTGGGTTCCCATTTGTCATATAATTTTCTAGGAATTTAAATCTCTAGTTCTAGCTTTTCTTCTAAAGCTTTCATCATCGCTTCTACAATATGTTTAGTAAAAGCTTTGTTTTCTTCATAGGCATTTGGTGAATTTATCATGGTTTGCAACAAAGAAATACACTCAATCAAAGAACAACTATCATAATTGAAGTCTTTGTAATCCAAAAGAGTGGGCACATCACAAGTTAAAGTTTTGACCTCTCCAAACCCACTTTTATCAATTTTTTCAACAAGATTTTCACTCTCCGAATTATGGGGACGCCTTCTAGCTAAAGTGGACTCTTCATCAAGCCCCTTGTAATCAAGTTTATTATTACTAAACAAGAAATAAATAGAAGAAACACCAATCATCTTAACATATTCATCATTATGGTGAAAGCAATCAAATGCTCTTTCTAAAAATTCTCTTTTAGCTCTAAGCATAGCGTTTCTTTTCTTACTTTCATCCATAGAAACATATAAAGCTTTAATTGATTCATTAATATCAACCTTAGGTGGAAATTTTTTAATCTTGAGATTTTCTACATCATGTGTAATTCTATAAATGCTTCTAGACATATCATCAATCTTATTCAAATTTTCTTTTATAGTAGTATTGAAAACTTTTTGCGCATTGATAAATTCTTTAATATTACTCTCAATATCAGAGGGCATCCTATTATTATTATAAGAAGAGTTACCATATGAATTGCCATAATTATTGGAGCAATTTCCAGGGAAAGGCCTAGGATTAAAATTACCTCTATAAGCATTGTTATTAAAATTGTTTCGCGAGACAAAATTCACATCTACGGGATCACTATTTTGCTCAATCAAAGTAGACAAAGGTACATCATTAAGATCAATAGGAGCATTTTTTCTGGCAACCAATTTCATAAGTGCATCAACCTTTTCACTCAAAGTACTAATTTCTTCAACCGAATTAACTTTTTTACTAGTAGGTGCTCTTTCGGTATGCCATTTGTGAATAACTTGCCATAATATTATGAAAGTGCAACTAATCCCCGGGTGGTTTTGGTAATTCATAATAACATATAGCTCATTGAACTAATATCCATTCAAGCTAAATATTTCAGGAAGTTCAATGAATGGCATGGCATGGACTAGAAATGTGGACCCCTCAAAATGCTAAGGACACATATTGGCAAAAGCTAAAGACTCTTCATTTTTCTTTTAGTGATCCAAGATCACATTGAGTCCATAGGAAAGCCAATACAATTAAAACGGGATGAGGTGTTGCTTAATGGCTTGCTTGCTCAAATGCTTAGTGATATTGCTCCTAAACCCTCAACCACTTTCTCCATCCAAATATGTCAAAACCCTAAACTCCAACTCGGCCCCACCGATTCATTCTATCCGGCGCCGCCGAGTTCATATGACATAGCCACAGCCAGAAACCCTAACAGTTCGGTCACACCGATACGGATCTCGGTCTCACTGAGATGGCCTTGCCAACTCCCTGTTATCTGTTGTAATTATTTTGGTCTCACCGAAATTGCAATCGGTCTCACCGAGATGGCTTGACCAATTCTCTGTTGCCCTATTGCTTCACTTCCGTCTCGCCGAGTTGATGCAATCGACGCCACCGAGATGAGGTTTGCCCTAAGCCCTAGCACATTGGTCCCACCGAGTTGTTCCAGTCAGTCCCACTGAGATTCCTAACGTTCACATTTTGAACTAATCGGTCCCACCGAGTTTAGCTATTCGGTCTCACCGAGATGGGTCAAATGTGTGTAACAGTTGGATTTTGTGTGGAGACTATATATACCCCACCACCCCCTTCTCCATATGTGAGAGAGCCATCAGAACATGCCTACACTTCCACCATACATTTTCTGAGAGAGAACCACCTACTCATGTGTTGAGATCAAGATATTCCAATCCTACCACAAGAATCTTGATTTCTAGCCTTCCCCAAGTTGCTTTCCACTCAAATCATCATTCCACCATATCCAAATCTGTGAGAGAGAGTTGAGTGTTGGGGAGACTATCATTTGAAGCACAAGAGCAAGGAGTTCATCATCAACACACCATTTATTACCTTTTGGAGAGTGGTGTCTCCTAGATTGGTTAGGTGTCACTTGGGAGCCTCCGTCAAGTTGTGGAGTTGAACCAAGAAGTTTGTAAGGGCAAGGAGATCGCCTACTTCGTGAAGATCTACCCAAGTGAGGCAAGTCCTTCGTGGGCGATGGCCATGGTGGGATAGACAAGGTTGCTTCTTCATGGACCCTTCATGGGTGGAGCCCTCCGTGGACTCGCGCAACCGTTACCCTTCGTGGGTTGAAGTCTCCATCAACGTGGATGTACGATAGCACCACCTATCAGAACCATGCTAAAAATCTTCGTGTCTTCAGTGCGTTTGCACTCTCCAAACCCTTCCCTTTACCTTCATATGCAATGTTTTACTTTCCGCTGCTACACTCTTAGAATTGCATGTGTAGGTTGATTGCTTGCCTTGTGTTAATTGCTAAAATCTGCCTACAACTAAAATTGGGAAAATGTTAGATTTTTATTTGGTCAAGTAGTCTAATCACCCCCTTCTAGACATACTTTCGATCCTACAAGTGGTATCAGAGCTTTGGTCTCCTTTTTCCTTGATTTTCATAGCTTTGGTGATCATAGCCTTGGTTTCACAACCTAGGAGAGTATGGCATCTAGCGAGGAAAATTACCACCGTAGAGGTCCTTACTTTGATGGTACTAATTTTGCTAGTTGGAAGCATAAAATGAAGATGCATATTCTTGGTCATAACCCCGCCGTTTAGGCTGTTATGCCTATTGGCTTGCAAGGTGATTTCTTCGAGGATGGAAAAGAACCGGATCATGAAGCGACAACGAAAGAAATGAAGATGTTGCAATACAATGCTCAAGCTTGCGATATTCTCTTCAATGGATTGTGCCCCGAAGAATTTAAAAAAATCAGCCGTCTTGAGAGTGCAAAGGAAATTTGGGATACTGTGGTTGATATGCACGAAGGTACCGAGTCTGTCAAGGAATCCAAGTTGGATGTGCTTCAAAGTCAACTTGACAAGTTCAAGATGAAGGATGGTGAAGGAGTCGCCGAAATGTACTCTAGGCTTGCTCTCATGACAAATGAGATTGCCGGCTTAGGAAGTGAAGAGATGATCGACAAATTCATCATCAAGAAGATCCTAAGAGCCTTGGTTGGAAAATATGATACCGTGTGCACCTTGATTCAAATGATGCCCAATTACAAAGATCTCAAGCCCACGGAAGTCATTGGTAGAATTGTTGCTCATGAGATGTCACTCAAGGATATGGAAGAGCTCCACAACAAGTCAAGTGGTGCTTACAAAGCTTCAAGTGATGCTCCTACAACATCAAGCGAGAAGCAAGTCTCCAATGAAGAATTGAGCTTAATGGTGTAGAACTTCAACAAGTTCCACAAGAATAGAAGCAAAGAGAGAAGCTCCAAGTCAAGTCCTACAATGACAAAAGATCTTCTAGTCATGATCGTAATTGCTACAATTGTGGAAGACCCGAACACTACTCCAATGAGTGTACGGCTCCCTACAAGAAAAGAGAAGATTCACCAAAAAGGAGGAGTAGAAAAGATGAATCACCTCCAAGAGAGAGAAGGAGTAGAGATGATCATCATGAATGAAGACCCTCTCGTAGAAGCAAGGATTCAGAAAGGAAGGACAAGTCATCAAAGAGCTACACAGGATGAAGACAGCAAGCTCACGTTGGTGAATGGGTATCCGGTTCCGACTCCGACAACTACTCTAAGAGAAGCTATCACTCCGACTGTCGGTGTTCTGGGAACCAGGGTACCCATACTTGCCTGCCTGCGGCCCCCGGCGTGGCACCTTCGATGGTCTGGTATGGCCCACCTCCAAGACCACCAAGACAAGACCCTCGCGAGGGGCCAAGCCTCGCGAGGCAGACGACGCCAAGACCTCCCGAGGGAGCGGCCTCCCCAGGATGCCTCCTGAGGAGTGGAGATTCCTATGCAGGTGCCCAAACCTCATGAGGTTGCGGTGACGCAAGCCATGACGACCAAGGCCAGGCGGGCGCCAGCGGGCGCAGAGGAGACAGTTTCCTCTTTGGTGCTAAGGAGGCAAGCGCAGGCGTGGGTTCCCGAGGACTCAGGCAAAGGTTTCCATTCCTGTGCAATGAGACCAAGACCACCAGGACGGCAGGACGGATGTCACCACCGAGCCCACCACAGCGTCATGCTAGAAGCTTTGCAGGCAAAGACCACCTTTCGCCAGGATAAGATGTACTACTTGTCCCTTTCAAATTGGCCGTTGTGGAATCCCTTCCCGCCTACATTTTGGGAAGAGGACCAAGGCCACTATAGATATAGGTTAGCCACCACCATAGAAGGGGACGGAGACCGGACCGGGACCGAAATCGGAGGACAAACCCCCCGGGATCGGATCCTTTCCACCCTCACCAGAGCAGACCTCGCGAGGTTGTTCATCCCTTGTACTTGTTCATCCTCAGCCCCTCGTGAGGCAAATCCACCACAAAGCAGGAGTAGGGTCTTACACCGCAAGGTGGCCCGAACCTGCGTAAACTGTCGTGCTCATCTTCTTCCTTGTTCCTCGAGCTAGGCCATAGGGCGACGAGCTGGTTGGCTAGATAGGTTGAGTTATTTGCACATGCCCCAGAGTTCGAACCTTTCTTGGGTCTGCGGAGCCCTGAATCCGACATTTGGCACGCCAGGTAGGGGCGTGTCGAAGCCTCTCTTCCACCGTTCACTCCACTGCCGTTCCGTCATTCCTATGGCCGACGCTCGCCGTGTCCGTGCCGAGCGCCGGGCCGCTGCGTCACCCAGACGGCTCCTGCGGGCAACGGCACTCCTCGCCGCTCTGCCTCCCTGGTGGCTAACGCCTCCACCGACCCTACTGCTCGTGAACAGCAGGACTCATCGCTGCCACCGTCCGTGCGGTGCGATGGCCGCACTGCGACCCCATCACCAACTCCGGCCGCGGCATCGTCTTCTCACGTTCGTCGTGGGCCGGCGAATGCACAGGCTGCGCTGCTCATGGCGTGTGAGGTTCTGCGCTATTGTCCGGCCAATGACCTCTACGATGACTGGCTCGCCCGCATCGCCGAGCTGGTCAACACCGCAGGTGAGGCCCCTGCATCGTCCCGGTCGCCTCGTCCTCCGCCGTCCCTGGCGGGCGACGTGGCTCACGGTGCGCTTACTGAACCCGAGCGATTGCACTAGCTACGCGTTACTGAACCCGAGCGATCGATCCCTTGCTATTAACTAAACCCGATCGAGCGATTCCTTCGCTACTGCTGCTAGCTGAAGCCGATCGAACCTGCTGCCTCTTGATGAACAGTGACCGTTGTTGGGGGTTGGATGAATACTTCCTGGTGGGGGTTGGATGAACATGACCCCGTGGTAGTAGAGGCTGTTGCCGCTGGATGAACAGGACCCCGATCGAGGAGGCCGGTGGAGGGTGGATGAACAGGACCCCGTGGAGGCTCCATGAACAGTAGCCGGTGGAGGGTGGATGAACAGGACCCCGTGGAGGGCTGGTTGAACAGTAGCCGCTGGAGGCTGGATGAACAGGACCCCCGTGGTGAACAGTAGCTGGTGGAGGCCGGAGGAAGTCGACGGTGGATGAACAGTAGCAGGTGGAGGGTGGAGGAAGTCGATGGTGGATGAACAGTAGCCCGTGCAGGCTGGAGCGAGGCAGTAGATGATGGATGAACAGTAGCCCGTGGAGTCCCGTTTTGCGGTACGCCACACCCCTCCCGATGAACAGGACACCGTTTCGACCGTAGGCGCTCCAACACAAGTCTGTTTCCTCCGTTTTGCGGTACGCCACACCCCTCTCGATCAACAGCACCCCGTTTTGACCGTAGGAGCTCGAACACAAGTCCGTTTCCTCTGTTTTGCGGTACGCCAGACCCCTCTCGATGAACAGGATCCCGTTTTGACCATAGCCGGTCGAACAGAAGGCCGTTTCCTCCGTACTGCGGTACGCCAGACCCCGTTTCGGCTGTTCCGTCCAAGCTGGTTTGCTCCCGATGAACACGACGCATTCCGTTACCTCCCGATGAACAGGACGCAGTTTCTTCGTTCCGACCCAGCCGGTTGGCTTCCGATGAACATGACGCCGTTGCTGCTGTCCGTTGCATCTCCATGTACACGAGACCTGGCCATACGTATGCGTGAGTAGGTGTTCGAGACCCCGCCCGTATGTATGTACGTGGCCGTATTTTTTGGCATGTGGCTGTACGTACGTGTACACGGTTTAGAAGGGACTGCCTGAACAACTACGTCGGGGGCTCTACTACTACACGTGCCGCTGCTTGCTCGGCCACGGTTCATCATTGCAGAGAGACCGATCGACCAGTATGTACGTACACGTTCGCGACAATGCTACGTACGCTTCAACCGGGTGGGTCCCAGCTGTCAGTGAGGATAAGGATGCACTTCCTTGTGTGCGAAGATATAGCTGGTGGGTTCCGGCTGTCAGGGGGAGGAATCATTTTTATTTTGCGAGTAATAAGGAGGCACTTCCTTATGTTCGAAGATGTAGCTGGTGGGTCCAGCTGTCAGCCTCACAGCCTAAAAGTCCACTTCCGATGGCTGTCGTTGATGTCTACTACGCAACCTTCTTCTTGTAGACGTTGTTGGGCCTCCAAGTGCAGAGTTTTGTAGGACAGTAGCAAATTTCCCTCAAGTGGATGACCTAAGGTTTATCAATCCGTGGGAGGCGTAGGATGAAGATGGTCTCTCTCAAACAACCCTGCAACCAAATAACAAAGAGTCTCTTGTGTCCCCAACACACCCAATACAATGATAAATTGTATAGGTGCATTAGTTCGGCGAAGAGATGGTGATACAAGTGCAATATGGATGGTAGATATATGTTTTTGTAATCTGAAAATATAAAAACAGCAAGGTAACTAGTAACAAAAGTGAGCGAAAACGGTATTGCAATGCTTCGAAACAAGGCCTAGGGTTCATACTTTCACTAGTGCAAGTTCTCTCAACAATGATAACATAATTAGATCATATAACAATCCCTCAATGTGCAACAAAGAGTCACTCCAAAGTCACTAATAGCGGAGAATAAACGAAGAGATTATTGTAGGGTACGAAACCACCTCAAAGTTATTCTTTCTGATCGATCTATTGGGCTATTCCTATAAGTGTCACAAACAACCCTAGACTTCGTACTAAAATAACACCTTAAGACACACATCAACCAAAACCCTAATGTCACCTAGATACTCCAATGTCACCACAAGTATCCGTGGGTTTGATTATACGATATGCATCACACAATCTCAGATTCATCTGTCAAACTAACACAAAGAACTTCAAAGAGTGCCTCAAAGTTTCTACCGAAAAGTCAAGACGAAAATGTGTGCCAACCCCTATGCATAAGTTCACAAGGTCACAGAACCCATAAGTTGATCACCAAAACATACATCAAGTGGATCACGTGAATATCCCATTGTCACCACAGATAAACACATGCAAGACATACATCAAGTGTTCTCAAATCCTTAAAGACTCAATCCGATAAGATATCTTCAAAGGGAAAACTCAACTCATTACAAGAAGGTAGAGGGGGAGAAACATCATAAGATCCAACTATAATAGCAAAGCTCGCGGTACATCAAGATCGTGCCAAATCAAGAACGCGAGAGAGAGAGAGAGAGAGATCAAACACATAGCTACTGGTACATACCCTCAGCCCCAAGGGTGAACTACTCCCTCCTTGTCATAGAGAGCACCGGGATGATGAAGATGGCCACTGGTGATGATTTCCCCCTCCGGCAGGGTGCCGGAACAGAGTCCCGATTGGTTTTTGGTGGCTACAGAGGCTTGCGGCGGCGGAACTCCCGATCTAGGTTTTGTTCTGGAGGTTTGGGGATATATAAGAGGTGTTGGCGTCGGGAACAATTCAGGGGGACCACGAGGCAGCCACAAGGTAGGGGGGCGCAACCTAGGGGGGGGGCCTCCACCCTTGTTGTGGCCTCGGGACTCCTCTCCGATAAATTTTTGTTCCAGTATTTTTTATATTTTCCAAAAATATTCTCCGTGGATTTTCAGGTCAATTGGACTCCGTTTGATATTCCTTTTTTTGCGAAGCTCAAAAACAAGGAAAAAATAGAAACTGTCACTGGGCTCTAGGTTAATAGGTTAGTCCCAAAAATCATATAAAATAGCATATAAATGCATATAAAACATCCAAGATAGATAATATAATAGCATGGAACAATAAAAAATTATAGATACGTTGGAGACGTATTAAGCATCCCCAAGCTTAATTCCTGCTCGTCCTTGAGTAGGTAAATGATAAAAACAGAATTTTTGATGTGGAATGCTACCTAACATATTTATCCATGTACTTTTCTTTATTGTGGCATGAATGTTCAGATCCATAAGATTCAAAACAAAAGTTTAATATTGACATAAAAACAATAATACTTCAAGCATACTAACAAGGCAATTATGTATTCTCAAAATAACATGGCCAAAGAAAGCTATCCCTACAAAATCATATAGTCTGGCTATGATCCATCTTCATCACACAAAATACTCAAATCATGCACAACCCCGGTTTTAGCCAAGCAATTGTTTCATACTTTAGTATTCTCAAACTTTTTAAACTTTCACGCAATACATGAGCGTGAGCAATGGACATAGCACTATAGGTGAAATAGAAGTTGGTTGTGGAGAAGACAAAAAGAGGGAGATAGTCTCACATAAACTAGGCGTATCAACGAGCTATGGAGATGCCCATCAATAGATATCAATGTGAGTGAGTAGGGATTGCCATGCAACGGATGCACTAGAGCTATAAGTTTATGAAAGCTCAAAAGAAAACTAAGTGGGTGTGCATCCAACTTGCTTGCTCATGAAGACCTAGGGCAATTTGAGGAAGCCCATCGTTGGAATATACAAGCCAAGTTCTATAATGAAAAATTCCCACTAGTATATGAAAGTGACAACATAGGAGACTCTCTATCATGAAGATCATGGTGCTACTTTGAAGCACAAGTATGGAAAAAGGATAGTAACATTGCCCCTTCTCTCTTTTTCTCTCATTCTTTTTTTTCCTTCTTTTTCTTTTTTCTTTCTTTCTTTTTTCTTTTCTTTTCTTTTTTTCTTTCCTTTTTCTTTCTTCTCCCTTTTTTTTCCTCACATGGGACAATGCTCTAACAATGAAAATCATCATACTTCTATTTACTTACAACTCAAAAATTACAACTCGATACTAGAACAAAATATGAGTCTATATGAATGCCTCCGGCGGTGTACCGGAATGTGCAATGAATCAAGAGTGACATGTATGAAAGAATTATGAACGGTGGCTTTGCCACAAATACGATGTCAACTACATGATCATGCAAAGCAATATGACAATGATGATGCGTGTCATAATAAACGGAACGGTGGAAAGTTGCATGGCAATATATCTCGGAATGGCTATGGAAATGCCATAATAGGTAGGTATGGTGGCTGTTTTGAGGAAGGTATATGGTGGGTTTATGGTACCGGCGAAAATTGCGCGGCACTAGAGAGGCTAGCAAAGGTGGAAGGGTGAGAGTGCGTATAATCCATGGACTCAACATTAGTCATAAAGAACTCACGTACTTATTGCAAAAATCTATTAGTCATCGAAACAAAGTACTAGACGCATGCTCCTAGGGGAAGGGTTGGTAGGAGTTAACCATCGCGCGATCCCGACCTCCACACAAAGGATGACAATCAAAAAAAAATATCTCATGCTCCGACTTCGTTACATAACGGTTCACCATACGTGCATGCTACGGGACTCACAAACCTTAACACAAGTATTTCTCAAATTCACAACTACTCACTAGCATGACTCTAATATCACCATCTTCATATCTCAAAACAATCATAAGGAATCAAACTTCTCATAGTATTCAATGCACTTTATATGAAAGTTTTTATTATATCCCTCTTGGATGCTTATCATATTAGGACTAAATTTATAACCTAAGCAAATTACCATGCTGTTTAAGACTCTCAAAATGATATAAGTGAAGCATGAGAGTTCATCAATTTCTTCAAAATAAAACCACCGTCGTGCTCTAAAAAGATATAAGTGAAGATCAATGAGTAGTCGAATAATTATGTAACTTTGTGAAGACTCTCTAACATTTAAGAATTTCAGATCCTGGGATACTATTCAAAAAGCAAGAAAAACAAAATAAAATGACATTCTAAAAATAGCACACATCATGTGAAGAAGTAAAAACTTAGGCTCAACCGATACTAACCGATGATTGTTGATGAAGAAAGGTGGGATGCCATCCGGGGCATCCCCAAGCTTAGATGCTTGAGACTTCTTGAAATTTAACTAGGGATGCCTTGGGCATCCCCAAGCTTGAGCTTTTGTGTCTCCTTAATTCCTTTTATATCACGGTTTCCCTAAATCTTAAAAACTTCATCCACACAAAACTCAACAAGAACTTGTGAGAAAAGTTAGTATAAATCAAATGCAAAACCTTATCGTTCTATACTGTAGCAAATCACTAAAATTATTATTTAACATTGCATACTAAATGCCTCTGCATATTTAATACTCCTATCCTCAAATAAAATCATTAAACAAGCAAACATATGCAAACAATGCAAACATAACAGCAATCTGTCAAAACAGGACAGTCTGTAAGGAGTGCAATTGTATTCATACTTCCCTAACTCCAAAACCTCTGAAAAATTACCATACTATAGAAAATTTGTTGTTACTCATTGTGTAAAAATTTCAAGATCTTACCACGTTCTGACTTTCCAGATGAATTCAGAAAATGATAGAAAACTTTCTGTTTTCAAAACAGCAACATATAGACTTGCAAAATAAGCATGGTAAAGGCTACACTTGACCTTTTTATTGAACTAAAAGATGCAAAACATTACTATAAATAACAGAAAGCAAATACTAATAAAATAAAATGACGCTCCAAGCAAAATTCATATCATGTGACGAATAAAAATATAGCTCCAAGTAAGGTTACCGATAAAGTTGGAGACGAATGAGGGGATGCCATCCGGGGCATCCCCAAACTTAGTTGCTTGGATCTTCCTTGAATATTACCTTGGGGTGCCTTGGGCATCCCCAAGCTTAGGGTCTTGTCACTCCTTATTCTCCTCATATCGATATCTCACCCAAACCTTGAAAACTTCAATCACACAAAACTTAACAAAACCTTCGTGAGATCCGTTAGTATGATAAAACAAATCATTCACGTTGGTACTGTCAAGACAAGATTCAAAAAATTTAACACATGATACCTACTGTACCCTATCATTTCTACAATTTATATTGAGCAATATAAGCCATATAAACTAGGAAACAAGCAAACTATGCATCGAAAACAGAATCTGTCAAAAACAGAACAGTACGTAAAGATCTGAATAAGGTCATACTTCTGTTACTCCAAAAATTCTGAAAAATAAGGACAACATATATAATTTGTATACCAATCAACTGTAAAAATTTCAGAAGTTTTCCACGTTCCAGTAAAATATAGGAATTTCTGCACTGGACGCAAAAGTTTTTGTTTTTGCACAGAATCAAGTCAACCATCAACCACACTATCCCAAAGGCTTTACTTGGCACTTTATTGAAACAAAAGCTATAAAACATGATTACCACAGTAGCTTAATCATGTGAACACAAAAAAACAGTAGGGGTAAATATTGGGTCGTCTCCCAACAAGCGCTTTTCTTTAATGCCTTTTAAGCTAGGCATGATGATTTCAATGATGCTCACATAAAAGATAAGAATTGAAACACAAAGAGAGCATCATGAAGAATAAGACTAGCACATTTAAGTCTAACCCACTTCCTATGCCTAGGGATTTTGTGAGCAAACAACTTATGGGAACAAGAATCAACTAGCATAGGAAGGTAAAAGGTAAAACAAGCAAAACTTCAAGATTTTAAGCACATAGAGAGGAAACTTGATATTATTGCAATACCTGCAAGCATATGTTTCCCCCTCATAATAATTTTCAGTAGCATCATGAATGAATTCAACAATATAACTATCACATAAAGCATTCTTTTCATGATCTACATGCATAGAAATTTTACTACTCTCGACATAAGCAAATTTATTCTCATGAATAGTAGTGGGAGCAAACTCAACAAAATAACTATCATGTGAGGCATAATCCAATTGAAAATTAAAATCATGATGAGAAATTTCATGGTTATAATTATTCTTTATAGCATACATGTCATCACAATAATCATCATAGATAGCAACTTTGTTGTCATAATCAATTGGAACCTCTTCTGAAATAGTGGATTCATCACTAAATAAAGTCATGACCTCTCCAAATCCACTTTCATAATTATAATAAGATTCAACACCCTCCAAAATAGTGGGATCATTACTTCCTAAAGTTGACACTCTTCCAAACCCACTTTCATCAATATAATCATCATAAATATGAGGCATGCTTTCATCATAATAAATATTCTCATCAAAACTTGGGGGACTAAAAATATCATATTCATCAAACATAGCATCCCCAAGCTTGTAGTTTTGTATATCATTAGCATCATGGATATTCAAAGAATTCATACTAACAACATTGCAATCATGCTCATCATTCAATAATTTAGTGCCAAACATTTTATAGACTTCTTCTTCTAACACTTGAGCACAATTATCAAAATCCTTATTTTCACGAAAGACATTAAAAAGATGAAGCATATGAGGCAACCTCAATTCCATTTTTTTGTAGTTTTATTTTATAGACTAAACTAGTGATAAAACAAGAAACTAAAAGATTCGATTGCAAGATCTAAAGATATACCTTCAAGCACTAACCTCCCCGGCAACGGCGCCAGAAAAGAGCTTGATGTCTACTACGCAATCTTCTTCTTGTAGACGTTGTTGGGCCTCCAAGTGCAGAGTTTTGTAGGACAGTAGCAAATTTCCCTCAAGTGGATGACCTAAGGTTTATCAATCCGTGGGAGGCATAGGATGAAGATGGTCTCTCTCAAACAACCCTGCAACCAAATAACAAAGATTCTCTTGTGTCCCCAACACACCCAATACAATGATAAATTGTATAGGTGCACTAGTTCGGCGAAGAGATGGTGATACAAGTGCAATATGGATGGTACATATAGGTTTTTGTAATCTGAAAATATAAAAACAGCAAGGTAACTAGTAACAAAAGTGAGCGAAAATGGTATTGCAATGCTTCGAAACAAGGCCTAGGGTTCATACGTTCACTAGTGCAAGTTCTCTCAACAATGATAACATAATTAGATCATATAACAATCCCTCAATGTGCAACAAAGAGTCCCTGCAAAGTCACTAATAGCGGAGAATAAACAAAGAGATCATTGTAGGGTACGAAACCACCTCAAAATTATTCTTTCTGATCGATCTATTGGGCTATTCCTATAAGTGTCACAAACAGCCCTAGAGTTCGTACTAAAATAACACCTTAAGACACACATCAACCAAAACCCTAATGTCACCTAGATACTCCAATGTCACCACAAGTATCCGTGGGTTTGATTATACGATATGCATCACACAATCACAGATTCATCAATTCAAACCAACACAAAGAACTTCAAAGAGTGCCTCAAAGTTTCTACCGGAGAGTCAGGACGAAAACGTGTGCCAACCCCTATGCATGAGTTCACAAGGTCACAGAACCCGCAAGTTGATCACCAAAACATACATCAAGTGGATCACGTGAATATCCCATTGTCACCACAGATAAACACATGCAAGACATACATCAAATGTTCTCAAATCCTTAAAGACTCAATCCGATAAGATAACTTCAAAGGGAAAACTCAATTCATTACAAGAAGGTAGAGGGGGAGAAACATCATAAGATCCAACTATAATAGCAAAGCTCGCGGTACATCAAGATCGTGCCAAATCAAGAACGCGAGAGAGAGAGAGAGAGAGAGATCAAACACATAGCTACTGGTACATACACTCAGCCCCAAGGGTGAACTACTCCCTCCTTGTCATAGAGAGCGCCGGGATGATGAAGATGGCCACTGGTGATGATTTCCCCCTCCGGCAGGGTGCCGGAACAGAGTCCCGATTGGTTTTTGGTGGCTACAGAGGCTTGCGGCGGCGGAACTCCCGATCTAGGTTTTGTTCTGGAGGTTTGGGGATATATAAGAGGTGTTGGCGTCGGGAACAAGTCAGGGGGACCCATGAGGCAGCCACAAGGTAGGGGGGCGCGCCCTAGGGGAGGAGGCGCCCTCCACCCTTGTGGTGGCCTCGGGACTCCTCTCCGATAACTTTTCGTTCCAGTATTTTTTATATTTTCCAAAAATATTCTCCGTGGATTTTCAGGTCAATCGGACTCTGTTTGATATTCCTTTTCAGCGAAGCTCAAAAACAAGGAAAAAACAGAAACTGGCACTGGGCTCTAGGTTAATAGGTTAGTCCCAAAAATCATATAAAATAGCATATAAATGCATATAAAACATCCAAGATAGATAATATAATAGCATGGAACAATAAAAAATTATAGATACGTTGGAGACGTATCAGTCATTCGTTGATCTCGTTAACCACGAGGCGCCGAGAGCATCAAGGCGGTGGACGACGGTGAGGCCTAGGAAGGGAATGTTGAGGAGCCAGAGAAGACGAGGCGGGTGGATGCCCACGCGGAGGGGAGTACGAGGGTTCACTTGTTCGGCTGCGGCGTAAGGCTGCCATCGCCGAAGAATAACAGGGGATGTGGGTGAGTAGAGGGAAGGCCTGGCCAGTCGTAGTATGGTCGGTCCGTGAGGCCTGCGCAGCAGCACAACTGGCCATGGGAGGCTGGAGCAGGCGGTACGGCGGGCCTGGTTTGGGCGGCTGGAGTAAGAAGTCCAGAGGTTGAAGATGCAGCACGGCCGTTGATTTAACATCCAACGGTCAGTGCAGCTAGAATCGTTTTGACTAAGTTGACAAAGCCCGTACGCGTCAACTTAGTTGGCCTACAAGTCAGCCTCGAAATCTGGTGGGTCCCAGCTAGCAGGGGGAATCATTTTTTTGCTCGTAATAAGGTGGCACTTCCTTGCGTGCGAAGATGTTTTTTGATTTTTTTTTAATTTCTTCTTTTTCGAGTTAGAATAAAAAGAAAACAATTTAGCATCTTTGGCACAATCTATATTTTTGCGAAATGGATCATAATAAAGCTGGTGGGTCCAAGCTGTCAGGGAGAGGTAACTTTTTTTTCCGCGTAATAAAGGAAACACTTCCCTGCATGCGAAGATGTAGCTGGTGGCTCAAACCTGTCAGGGGGAGAAATCATTTGTTTTGGCATAATAAGGAGGGACTTGCTCACGTGCGGCCATGGGCCATGCGGGTCCCTACTGTCAGCCACTCCACGTACATGCCTCTTCCTATGGCCATCATTTGTTGACAAAGTTGACCACGCCGCGCCGAGAGAACCAATGCGGTGGACGATGGCGAGGCCTAGGAAGGGAACGACCCGGAGCCGGCGAAGACACAGCAGTGGATGCCCACGCGGAGGGGAGTATGAGGGTTCACTGGTTCAGCTGTCGTGTGAGGCTGCCGTCGCCGGAGAATAATAGGAGGTGTTGGTGAGTAGAGGAATGGCCTGGATGGCGATGGGAGTAGGGTGGACCGGTGAGGCCTGCGCGGCAGCATAGCGGGCCACGGGAGGCAGTAGCAGGCGGTATCGCCGGTGGTGGTTTGGGCGGCTGAAGCATGAATATCCGAGATTGAAGAAGCACCACAACCGTTAGATGGACATCCAACGACCACTGCTACTAGAATCGTGTGTTGACTATAAGTTGACAAAGCCTTGCGTACGCGTCAACTTAGTAGGCCCACAAGTGACCATCACATCTGTGGCAGAGAACATATAGCCCATTTGTGATTTGTTATAATGTACAACCCATTTTTAATTCTAATGGAATTTACTCAGCCCATTTACTGTTTGTTAAAATTACAGCCCATTTTCTAGCCAGGACAACGGTTAATAGTTTCAACCAACCGCTCAAAAAAATTCAACTAAATTTCCCATATTTTGATGGGACCCGAAATATTTTTTAACCTGAAATTTTGAGTCAGATTAAATATAATTTCAAAATAAATTGGTATTTGGTAAAAATCCAACGAAATTTTGCGCGCGCAACAAGTAATGAAATTAAAAATTTTACCTGTTCGGTGCATTTTTTATATTTACAACCAATTTTTTTTAATTATATCCCATTTATTATTTCTTAAAGCCCATTTTCTTGGCAAGTCTATTGCGGGGCGGAGAATAACAAGTTGACCTGGGTTGGGTATTCCGCAAAAAAAGTATAGCTAGGCTAGCCATTTTCACATTGAAAAATTAATATCTGGGCTGGATATTTGGTCGACATAAAATAATAGCCTGGGCCAGACGGGCCACAGCACGCCCAGTTGATACCCTACTCCTCTGAACAACAACAAAAATATCGCTCAAGAAAAACTCCGCTCACACCTCAAAAAACAAATACTGCTCGAGCTGCTGGGTCCCAGCTCTCGGCCGCTCCTTGTGCAATTCTCTCGTTTATTGACTATATAGGTTGACAATGGTGTGGGACCGTGATGTCAGGAAACCAGGAGGAAGCAAAAAAAATAGTTGTATATAATAAGGAGGCACTTGCATACATGCGGCTATGGCCCTGGTGGGTCCCCACTGTCATCCTCTCCAAGTTAAGTCATCTCCTGATTCCTCATGTTCGTTGACCATGTTGACAACACGAGACGGCGGTGCCACGGCGAGCGCAACAACTCGAAGGACGACGGAGAGGGCCTCGCGGCCCTACAGATGGTCTGATACAGCGCCCACTGGTCGTTCAGGAAGCCAGGATCATCGGACCCCTATGAGCACCTTCGAGAGACTGAGCCGGCATGAAACGGTAAAGCCGTGCTTGGGAGCTCTGGATTGTTTCACACCTGTATTAAGGATACATGTGTAATTTACTCGTCACCGGAAACAACGCGTAAAATACAGGCGTAATGAAACCGATGGCCTGAGGTCTGTAACGAAAACCGATGAGTTATGCGTGTAATCTGAGAAACTAGTGTATATTTTATCAGTCGAAAATGACCAACCAAGCGCTTCGCCCAAGACCATCTGCTTTTATTTACAAGCGCCAGTTTTACAAGCGGTTTTGGTTGGAAAACGACGATCCAATCACGGCCTAATACGATGAGTTGGTCGGAAGATCATATCGTTTCACCTCTAACCTACCCGAGTTATCGTATAGGCTATGAATGAAAGTATGAAACATAAGACGATGAATATCTTAAGCACAGAAACAATAGAAGAGGATGATCTTCTTAACATGCAAATCACTGGCATTAGATCAACGTGCAAAACAATACGAAGAATTATTCTCAGGAGGCACGGTGAACAGCTCATGATGCCGCATGCCACAGCATTCCAAGCTCAATTTTGCAATCAAACTCACAAGGCCTGGCATTTCATAGACAACATTCAGAACAAACTCTTAAAATACCTTACATAAGTCAACATTCATGACTATGCGTCTCATCAGAGTAAATATTTACTTCTGAACTGAACACATGAATAGGAAAAAACGATCGAGGCTACTCATAGCAAAGGGCGTTCCATTCCAAAATATCAAGGGTTTTCTACATCTGTGCCCCTGGTTCCTTAGCTCTACTCATTCATCCCCGCGCTCTTAACTTTTGCTCAGTTTTCCCCACTCCCTTGCTCGAAACCCTCAGAACAGGCCACAACGGACATTGTCGTCGGGTCAATGGCTTGACCGTTAACTCTGACGAGTGGGGCCGCGTTGGGCGGTGTCGCTGTTCGACCGTTGGGCCATGGTTTCGTTGGGCCGTCCCTTGAATTAAATGCCTGCGCGCGCCGCCACGACAGAAGCCTACTATGCATGCACCCAGCAAGCCTGCCTGCTTGTGTCGATGCGCGCCGCCACGATGCGCCGACCGAGCCTGCATGCGCCGACCGAGACTGCATGCGCTGATGCGTGTCGCCAAAATGCACTGACCGAGCCGCTTTCGTGCACGCCAGCCGCCACGGATGCAGCGACGGTCGCTGCCGTTGGTTCCTCTCTTCTCGCACGCTTCTCTCCTTGATTTAGAGCATCGCTTTTTTACGATCAGTTTCAGCCTTTTCGATCCACTCGCATCTGCACCCATTTTGCTACGACAAATAAATTGAACAATATGTTTTATATTTTTGTGGCTGCATGCACTAGCTAGGTGGCTACATATTTGTGGCTTGTGTAAAAAAAAGAGAAGGGTTCGTTGTGGTTGCATGCACTAGGTGGTTACTAACAAAGCGAGCTCTCTAAGAAAACAATCAACAAATATGTAGATAGGGCCAACAAGCCCATAGCACGATCACATAGTTCAAACTAGGAAGAACTTAATAATAGAATAGATAGAAAACTTAATAATATAACTTAATAAAAGGGCCAACAAGCCCATAGCATCTCCAACATAGTTCAATTACAACTTAACATAACATAGACTAAAAAAAAGAAAAATAGATAGAGGGGTTTAGAACCCTAGCCGCCGCCTTCTCCACCTCACTCCTCCTCCGGGCGCCCTTCACTGCTCCTCCGGGGCATTGTTGATGGGGTACGGAAGAGTGTGCATGCACGACGCGGTGGGGAAGAAGTTGGTGTACTCCGTGAACATGTTGTGGGTGGTGAAAGCGATGAACTCGCAGCCACACCAAAACACCCGGCCGAGGAGCTAGAAGGCGTCGAATGTGTTGGTGAAGTGGGCAAGGAGAGCAACCACCACCCTGTTTTGGATGACCTCCTCGACGCGAAACATCGTTGAAGATCCCCGCGGGAGGTGGCGGTAGCCGGCCGCGAGGAAGAACTCGGTGAAGTTCCTTGCGGTCCTCCACCTTGATATCGCCCACACACATAGTGTGCGCTCAACGTACACACCGGTAGGGTAGAGCCTCTCCGGCACGGTGGGTGGGAAGCGGTAGGTTGGTCCGGTGTACTGCATGGCTGAGGGATGTGCAGAAGAAGGAGAAGGGGTCGAAGAGCAAGAAGGGCAGATGGCAGAGGATGGGAGATGGATGAGGGATGGCAAAGGCAGAGGGTGGCTTAAATGGCTGTAGTGCTACGTGTTATTTCGCCGTGGCAATAACGGGGTCAAATGTGAAGTAGCCCGTTTTCACACCCACCCCGGCATCGGGAGTGTACACGTGTGGGAAACCGTGGTTTGAAAAGAAGAAGAAAAAGAAGCTAATTACACGCGTGGGAATCCGTGGTCATATATATTATATGAACAAAAAGAGACAATTTTTGAATAGTTTGTGGCCATTTTGCATGATAAAAATAAATTTGGCCCTTATAAATTTGGTCATTTTGCGTTTGTATTGAACAAAAAGAACTAAATTTTCTAGGCAATGTCAATTGTTGTGTAATTTCAAATGATGCAAAAAAACAGAGCCAGCACGTTCACAAAAAACAGAGCAAACGATGCAAAAAATGACGCAATTCGACGACCCAACCAGAGCTTGGTTTCCTTTTGGGCCGAATAACTACATTTTTTTTCATGGAGTCAGTGGTGGGCGAGCAGCCGAGCACAACCAACAGGATCGCCTCTCGTGGATCGCCCCACGATCCAACGATGCGGAGCCGTCCATGTGATCCAACGGCGCGGAGCTTGCACGCAGCCTGCCCACCGAATTCCTTCTAGAAGACCACATCTGAGGGCTGTCGCTTGGCGCCAGGGTATGATCGGACGGCTGACATTCGGAGCTAGGGTTAGGTGAAACCCCGTGGGGTTTAGAGGGGTTTTAAGCTGGTCAACGGGGTTTCCAAGGCTTTGACTGAGCATAACTAATTTAAAAAAATCGAAAAAATATGAAACCTTCGTCGTTCATCATTTTATAAGACACACTAACGAGGAAAAATACTAAACTTAGTATACGGACATTTAAAAAAAACCTAGCTGGCACGATCGAGGTCAAATGAGCACCATTAATTTAAAAAAATCAAAAAAATATAAAACCTGCGCACAATGTTGTCTTATGTGACATGTTACCAACCAAATATCATAAACTTGGTCTATGGTCATTTTCATGAAAAAACCTTCACACATATGAGCTATCACGTACAACATTTCATAGAGTTCAAGGAGAGGAGGTAGGGTTACCTTCTGTTTTTGAAATTTAAAAAAAAATCAAAAAAAGCACCAAAGCTTTATTTCAAAGTGAATAAGAAGGATCTGAACTTAGTTTTCCATTTTCATATTTTAAACGTGTTTTTAATAGTTTTTATATTAAAGCATATTTTTTCAAAAGAAAATGTAAAAATATGAAGATTAATTCAAAAAATAGTGAGACTTCGAATCTACACTATATAGATTGAATAGGTGTTAATAAAAAACATTTGGCTCATTTAGAGTAGGTCCAAAAAAACTTGATCACAAATGGGGCTGTTTACCCTAGCCTGGGAGCTCATTTGGAGTACACTTCTCAATTTCAAATTTCTTTGACCTCCTCTAAATCACCTCAAATTTTGCACACATGATCTCCTACACAAACATAGATAGGTTGCCAAGGTTTTTTTTGCATTGTTTTGAATTTATACTGTCCTGTCGAATGTCAGTTCAAAACATCGGATAATGAGACATGCTGGTGGGAAAAAGCATGCATTTGATTAATAAACATGAGATAAATAATTAGGATAATACTCCTTTATTACAAAAATCATTACATCTTCATTCAAATGTTGTTTTTTGCTCTGTTATTGAAATATTTGATAAAATGATGGACTATTTGCTCTTTTTTCTTATTCTTTGCAGCATGTCTGATCAGTGAAGCAACACTGAAACAACATGTGTGATCATTGCAGCACCTAAACTTTGAAAATAAACACTGAAACAAATCATAGCAGACAAATTTAAAAACACACAAATACCCAATATAGATAGCCACATTCATATATAGAACACATCATAGTACCATACCATCCATAGAACACATCCAGTTCACACACAAAGTTCACCAAACAACCAAAAGTAATTAAAACACATCATCACATCAGTTGGGAAGGGGAGTCAGGACTTTCGCGAGGGCAGCATGCTGCCCCCTGATCTTGTAGTCCTCGCCGTGGATGGCTACATCTTTCGCATGAGCTAGAAGGTGAACAAAGCGGCCGGACTTTGGCTTTGGCTTGGTGGTGCAGTAGGGGCAGCGCCAAATTTTGGTCTTGCTCTTGTAGTAGTAATCATCTCCCTTGGCCCTGATCTTCTCCTCTTCCTTCGCTTTGAAGGACGCAAAGTTGCCGTCATCCACATCCACATCTTCTCTAGAGACATACTGCACACACGAATGAATTACATTAATACATTATAGATTCATATACACCATGTCAAAGGAACTAAATGAACAATCTAAATTTCAAGTAGGCTTACCTCATACTCTTCGTCGTCACTATACCCTGGATCGTACGGGTCCTTGAACCCAGTAAGGTCCAGCTTCCTCTTTTTCCCCCAACAATCATCCTCATGAATATACAATTACATCCATCACTAGTAAATACAGAAGCCAATTGAAAATTTAGATATGCACACATGACACATTGATCATAGGGCTAATATACTATGATCCTATTTGCATTTTCCATTGTCATGCACACACATTGAACAACAGAGCTAATATAACTACATATTGTGGACAAATTTATATACTAATGAATCAAATAGCTTCTTAATCAATGGATTCCATTTGGGCATATGACATTCAAACCCCCAATCTGCGTAGCATTCAAAAACAAATCTAATAGGGACCCAATCTAATAAGCATACATGTCTGTAGCATTAAAACCCCCAATCTGTGTAGCATTAAAAACAAATCTAATAAGCATACATCTGTGTAGCATTGAAGCACAGAGATCCCTATCTCTCATACAGATCTATCTAGCATTTTTGCAACGAATGTAATCCAAAAAACCCTAGTACAAAAACCCCCATCCCCCCATACAGAAAACCCCAGCCCATCCGTCAAACCAACTACTATAACCATCTGTACTACCGTATGAATCACAATCTAACCAATGCAACTAACTCTACAAGCTAATATCCTAAGGGACCCATATCCTAAATATTGAAACTAACAAGCAAGTGCAAATACCTCCTGCTCCTCGCCAGGCTGCGCATCGGGATAGACTGCGCCGCTCGACGCCGTCACCTTCTGCTCCGGCAGCGCTGAGGCGGAGCCCGCCACCTCCTTCTCCACATCTGCAGCGGTTGTGAGTTTCCCCGCACCGCCATGGACACCGCCAACGTCCTTCACTTCATCCGCGGTCACCGCGCCCTGCAGCTCCACTACATCTCAGGCCGCTACGCCGGCGTCGCCACGAGCGTCCGCCATCGGACAGATGGAGGCGATGAAGGTGAGGAAGAGTATGCGGTGGGGGAGAGCGAGACGGTGCGATGGAGGCAGTGGAGGAGAGCGAGACGACGCGATGGGGGAGAGGAAGACGATGCGGCAGGGAGGGGATTTGGGGGAAATGGTAGGGGCGATGCGCCGGGAGGTGGTTCCCCCTCTTTATACGATGGGACATTTCGGGCATGTCCCATGGACACGTGCTACCCCACGACCATGGTCAGTTGCATGCGCCCACGTATACGAATACCACTGTACGGTCAGCATACGAAACCACTATACGGGTTCGTCCAGGGCGGCGCGGGAGCGGCCCCACTCGTCAGAGTTAACGGTCAAAGGTGGACTCGGCCCTACGCGACCCCACTTGTCAAAGTTAACGGTCAAAGGCATTGACCCGACGGCAACGTCTGTTGTAACCTGTTCTGAGGGTTTCGGGCAAGGGAGTGGGGAAAAGTGAACAAAAGTTAAGAGCGTGGGGATGAATGAGTACAACTAACAAACCAGGGGCACAGAAATAAAAATCCCAAATATCAAATGCATGTCTTCTGGCTATCATCAATGAGCACAATTTGACATGGTTTTCCAATTCCAAAATATTAAATGAATGTCTTCTTGCTAACATCAATGATTAAACTTTGACAAGCTTTTCCCATTCAAAATATGTAATGCCTATGTTTGTCATCAGTTTGCACATTGAAATAGCACATGGAGCCGGATTAACCAGCATATCTTTTTGTGCAGTTCCACTAAAATCAAACAATGTCTTGCGTAGCATGGTGGATTTTGTATTTATATGTTGCAAGGCGTTGAACACGTTGGCAGCTCCATTCAAGTAGATAGTCCGGTGGCTCAAGGTGACGACGAATGATTAGAGAACCATTCAATGCATTGTGCATGATGAAGTATTATGGAGGACACGAACCATTTGAACATTTTGTGCAGTTCCACTGAAATCAAGTTGAGCATCCCTGTCTGCATAAACACAGAAAAAGTGTGATGAATATAATAGTGGTACTAGTTGATTAAACATACGCTCACAACTATAATCATCTTCATTATCTTAACAGGAAAAGAGAGCAATACAATAGCTTCAATTAAACATTTATTCAAAACAATACAACAATATAAGTAGCACAACATAACAAAGCACAATCATGTGGATGAAGGACGATACTGACCTCGTTTGTCATAGCTGCATCGGCCACTGACTTGGTCATACCTTTCCTTGTGGAGTGAATTTTGCACTCCACATGCTGTTGAGTTTCCCATGCTCTCTACAGACTAGTCATGTCACCAGCATCTACTAATACTCTGTAAAGCTTCTCGATCATTCCTTGTATAATGTAGCGCAAACAGTGACTATTTCTTTCTGCAAAGTGGAAAGACCAACTGGCCCCAATAATGCAACAATTTGCCTTAAACACATTGTGCAGTTCGACTAAAATCAAAGTCAAAATAGAACCGAGCAGAAGTTTTGATATCCCTGTATGCAACAATAGGTATAAAGGAAACAATTACTGAGAAATAACGTTTGATGACTTATACTCCCAGAAGAAAAAACATCTACCTTATCTTAATGGGAAACAAAGAAGGACAGTAGCAATTCTCAAACAGTGTGATTCATTCATATGAACTGAGACATTATCTTAACAATACCTTGTTTCAACATGTATACATAACAACAAAGAAGAAAAGTACCATTCCTAAAACAATGCAACTGATTCATATTAACAGAGACATTATCTTAACAATACCTTGGTTAAACATGTAGAAAGAACTACAAAGCAGGATAGTACCATTTGTAAAACACTGTAACTGATATATAATAACAGAGACATTATCTCAACAATAAATTTCTTAAACATGTACTCCCGCCGATCCCTAACAGAAATGTTACTCCCGCCGATCCCTAACAAGTGTTGCAGTTTTGAAATAAGATTCAGTAGTTAATTCTGAGAGTGGCATTGCTTAATTTTACCAGTGGCATTAGATTAACAAAAAGCATAAACAGTTCCAGGGGAGAGTGGGCGTAACAGCACCATGTGCTTCCATCTACATATAAAGGGGGTGATGCAGAGTTTGTTGTAACAAAGCAACAAGCATCATGTCTGGGTTGGTCCCATTTTTGTTCACTTAATGGGAAAAGACAGCAATACAATAGCTTCAATTCAACATTTATTTAAAACAGTACCACTACAAGTAGCACAACATCTCAAAGCACACTACACAATCATGTGGATGAAGGCCGGTACTGACCTTTCATGAGGCAGACAAGATCAAATATGAATCTGCCAACATGAATAGGAAATCCAATCTTGTTTTGTGTAGTTCAACTAAATCAAAAAAAGTTGCCAGTGTGACATTTAAGTTGAACTGCACAAAACACTCTTACAACAGAAGTGTTTTGAGTAGTGAAGCAAAAGGTCACAATAGCAACGAGTTGAATAGATATCCCTATTTTTGGAGGTACAAAAAGAAACAATTACTGGCCAATAAAGGAGGATGAATCATATGGCTACAAAAAGAAGCATCTACCTTATCTTGATGGAAAACAAAGTAGGACAGTAGCATTTCTAAAATGGTTGCATTGATTCATATTAACAGAGACATTCTCTTAAAATAACAGTCGTTAAAAATGTAATTTACTTTTAACAGTGGCATTGCTTCAATTTTCCAGCGGCATTCTTAGATTAACAACAGCAAAATAGTTGTATGGGACATGGGACATGCCAGCACCATGTGCGTCCACACGTATAAATGGGTGATGTAGAGTATGTTGCCAAGCAGCATATCTACGTTGGTCCCATATTTGTTCTCTTTGAACCTTTTTTCCTATGTGAGGGCAACAAATCTAGTCCTGCACAAACTACGCGACTCCCAGTTTCTTTCCTTTTTCAACAAAGAGATCGGTTCCTTACAGATGTGTGTACTGGGTTACCCCCTTTTTCCCTTGTCGACCAACAAACTGGCTGGATAGCCAGTCTATACTACTTTCCCTCCCTCCTTTCCTCATTGAACCACGTCCTAGATTCATGCTCCACCCCACTCCCACCCTTCTTTCCTCTTTGAACCAAGACCTAGATTTGACTACAGAATCGAAAAAGATCCGCAGGCAGCTAGAGCAATGACGGTTTCAAAGAAAGTTATACCTTAGGGTCGTCCGGATGTGGCTAGGCGTGTGGCGGGAGGCCGGATCTACCCACACTATGTACGGCAGTGAGGAAGAAGGGGTCGGAGGCCCTCCCGCATAGACGCTGGGTGAAAGAGAACAGCGCAGCCGGCAGTGGATTGCGTCCCTCGCCTAAGGCGACAGAGTGAACACTGCACCTCCTCCCCTTCCCGGTGCGACGGGATCCGGTCAGCTCCTTCACCAGCTGTGAGGGGGGAGAGAGAGACAGAAGCCAACGCAGTCTTGTTTAGATCTAGTGAAGAGGGTGAGAGACTGTGAATATAGGAAATCCTAGCAAAGGAACGCTGAGCCTCCAACGTGTGTGTGTGTATATATATATATATAGTGCAACGAGAGTGTGGAGAGTGCAAACCCTAGCAAACAAGCGCTGAGGCTCCAGCTTATATAGTACTCATGTATACTACTAATATAGTGGAGTGGTTTTCTTTTTCTCTCCATAACAATCATTTTAAATTGTGTAAGTACGAAACAAAACTCTTTATTTAACGTACCGGTGAAGAAAACTACTTACGATCAACTAATGATCCACGTGTCCTGGTCGCACTTCCTGTCCTTCACGTGCGGTACACTACCCTCCGTTAAGTGAACAACCACACACGCGCCAAATTATCGGAAAGGTGTGAGAGTGTGTACAAATAAAGAATTTTAATTTCAATTATCGGAAAGGTGTGAGAGTATGTACAGTTTGCCCTCTCTCAATAATTATGGTTTGTTTTGTTCGACCTAAACTTGGTCAAACTTTACAAAGTTTGACTTCAGTCAAATCTAATATGCAGAGTAAATAAAAACGGAGGGGTACTACCTCCATCCGGGTTTTTAGTCCACACCATGTTTTTAAACAAAGTTTGACCACATACTTAGTTAAAAGCTAGACAAATAAAATTACAGGGTAGCTGAAGACAAAGCTGTGAGAAGGCTTAGAAATCAATACAAAACTTTTGCTCTTAGTACCAATGTCGATGCTTCTTCGAGGAAACATTTGGTTCATATCCAATTGTGTGATAAAATTGCACCAACGTAAATGACTGCTCCAAGATGAACTAATGAAGGATATCGTCTTTGTGGTAACAAGCAAAGTGCACTAATGGAAGACAACCCGTTCTTCATTGAACATCGACCAGCTTCACCAGCCGGTGCAACCATGAGATGCAACCATGAGCATCGACAGCTCATCATGGTGTGATGCATCATCAATTTTGGCATCATGTTTGGGTCAGGCACCAATGAAGTTTGACAATCCTCACTGTGGTTTGTCTCTTCTCGGTAATGAAGATCGAGAAAGGAAGAACTGAGCAATAGTGGCCATCCAATTTTGTGCGGTTCCACTAAAATTGAGGAAGACATGCCCAGGTATGGAAATACGCATCCCTGTTTGCAAAAATATAAAAAAATGATATTTAAGTAGTGTTGTTTCTTTGTTTTAGCAGTGGAACAAGATTAACAGTGGCATCTTAATTGTCAATAAGAATTAATGAAACGTACAAAAAAATAGAAGCATCATGATTATCTTGATGGGAACTAAAGCAGGATACCCGAAAAAAAACTAAAGCAGGACAGAAGCATTTATCGACGCCTCTACATGGGCATTGCTTCATTTTACCAGTGATAGTTTTAGATTCGCAGCAGCAATAGGAGAATATGGACAATGACCGCACAACCACCATGTACTTTTTGTCGAAAAAAACATGTAGACCTCCACCGATGCATAAATGATAAACCAGGACAACTTTTGGAGTGGCCTTTCCTCTATAATAGTAAAAAATAGGTGATGTTGGACCAGCCAATGAACCCTGGCTACTGTACATGGGGAGCTGGGGAGTAGTGGTAGAAGAAAACCCGCATGAAGAGTACAATGAAGCATGAAATCCAAAACAAGTTATACCTCATGTGGGCGAGATGTGGCTTAGGCGGGCGGGCGAGATCTTCCCACACGACGACAGCAAACAAGGGCGCGGAGGACCTTGGTCCACGCCAACGCCGGCTCAGAGAGGACTGTGTGCATCGGCTGCCTCCATCGCCGACAGCGACAACGTCAACGCTGGACCTCCTCACCTCCCGCAGCGGACGGGATCCAGCCAGATCTGTGACCAACGGTGAGGAGAGAGATAGAGTGGACACTGTCATCTTGTTCAGACTAGCAAGAGGCCCATGCGTTGCACGGAACATCAAGATGCATTCATACGAGTTGTTTATCTTGTGGGAGACAAAGAAGAACGAGGGAAGGCCTTATTTGCAATTGTGCAGAGGGGTGCGGGTATCTTTTTGCAAAATTGCCATAGTTTGCTTTCTATTCCTCAGATATAGATCGGACGGTCTATATTGCAGGATGGCAGGCACACCATCATCACCAACTCGGTTTTTTGTAAGAGTAGAAGTAGAGAGTAGAGATACGCGCGTTCCCGGAAAAAAGAAATGAAAACTGGCAGAGAAATCTTTTTTTAATGTACCAAGAAAGAAAACTCGATCAATAACACGCCCCCGCTTCCAGGTCGTAGTTTGTATCGCTCACGTGTGGTCCCCGACCCTCCATTATTAAGTGAACAAATTAAAGAGTCGAAGTATTACGTACGTAAGCTGCCTCTTGGTGTACAAATGTGCTCCATCGTGTACTCGCGGGTATGTCGGAGGCAGAGTGAGTGCGTGTACTTTTCTTCTTGTACGTACTACTCCATTTATCTCACTTCATATTGTTTCCCACTCCTATGATATTCCTATCCTAGGAACAAAATGAGGCGGTACAAAGTTTGTGTGTGTGTAGGGAGAACGAGACATCGATGTTGTGTACGAGTAGTCGCGAGAGTCGTCACTATGTGTGTGAGCGCGCACACACACATAGACATGCATATCCATGTTTATGTAAAATTCTTACTTTCACCTCCATCTCCATCTCCATCTCCATCTCCAATCATATTTGTCCAACTGGCACATTATTTACATTATTAATTACGCAGCAATATTTACGTACGTCCAGCCTGACCGCCCTGGCCAACCCGAACCCTCTTCATCACCCGCACGTGGTTCCCGCCCGAAACGGTGAGTGCCGCATTCATGCCCGGCCAGAGCGGACGCGACCTCTCACTGGCACCGGCATTGAAGCGGTGTGCCGGTCAAGGGAGCGCCGCCCGCGCCACTTCCCGGTGCATGCGACTTCTCCGCATTCAAATGTCACCACGGTCGGCCACAACATGCATGTAAAAAAGTTCTTGGGAGTCCATGCTACAGCTAGCTGTCCTCCCCCTCCTCGTCTATCTCTTCCAGTAGTGCTAGTACTCCATGGCGCGATGCATCGAGAAGCAGGCGGGAAAGTTTGCGTATACTTGGTTTGTAGTGAGTGGCATGCCGAGCGACCGTGTGGGGTGGAGGAGGGTGAGACACGAACGCGACATACGTGATTTAAACGTTGGTTTTGCTCGATGGCGCGATCCAACGAAACGAAACATTGGTTTCCAAAAGAATACTGTACTGCATGAGAGAGATAGAGTGATGGTTTGCTTCTTCCGTCCAACTAACTATGCCGGGTCTATGTGATTTGACGGCTCATTGGTCACTATTATTGCGGCGGTAGAGCGTCTACACTTTTATTTATTTATTCTGTGATAAAACTAACTTTCTCCACTCTTACACCGGAGGAGTATGAAACACGGCAGCCCAGTGACTACATGGCCCACCTCCCACTGTCACCATATTCCTTGGTCATCGTGCGACACCTCCGGTCCTTTTTATTTGCGTAGTACTCCCTCTTTTCCGGTTTATATAGGGCATAAATTTGAAATCTCATCAACCAAGACAGATGATGAGTGGAGAAATGTATCTCGTAGTTTACAAAATTACTCAAACTTTAATCTGCTTTAATTAGAATATATGCATGGATGACCACTAAATGAGTAGGAATGGTTACATGCATTGGTTGGTTTCTTTTAATCCTTGCAAGCATCAATTTAATGCACCTTGGAATGTGAACACGTGGTGGAAAGAAGTGAAAATAAGACTTATAATATGGTATAAGACTAAGAAAATGAGATCAGCCCAATAAACCAGAAAGGAGGGAGTACATTTTACCACATGACCCACCATACACTCTCACATACTACCTCCGTCCTGGTTTATTAGTCCCCTATGTAATTTATGCATGATACTAGTATATGATACTCCCCACTATGAGTAGCCTTATACGCATACAAAAAAGGACCAGAGGGAGTATGAAGCTTTATGATTTTGTTTCATGTATGTATCCTGACTCCAAGGTTGCCCCGTTACAACATTCAATCAAATACAAAGGAAAACTAACATGCATGCTGATGCATCTCGATGATTCACAGATCATAGCCAATATTTACTTCACAACTAAAGACAAAAGTTGTGAGAGTGTGTACAAAAAAAACTACTGATGGGGTCTCTACGACTTGAACCCTAAACCCTAAACAGGATTTAATTTCCTGGCTAGGTAGAACCTGTCGAAGGAAAGAAGCCTGGCCCCCTCGGATCATACGATGCTTTTGTGCAGTTCCACTAAAATCGAGCTAAGCATCCCTGTTGGCAAATATATTGAAGAAGTGTGATTAGAATAATAGTAGTGGCACTAGTTCATGAGACATAAACTCATCACAAATAGAAGTCGGTAGAAGTAGAGAAAGATCCACATGGAGATGGAGCTACGTGGGGAGCTGCGGCAGTGGAGCAAGCCGGCTCCAAAAGGAAGTTGTACCTGGGACGTCGGGGTGTAGCTAGAAGGGTGGTGGGAGGCGGCATCAGCCCATACCGCGGGGACCCCCGATCGGGACGCACCGACAGTGGGTTTTCTTCCTCGCCGCTGTCGACCGCATCTACGCAGAACATCATCCGTTTCCCCCGGCAGCGGGATCAGGCCGGATTTGTGACCAGCGGTGTGGCTACCATCGTTCTATGCTTTTGAAGAGAGCAACCCAAGCAAGTAGGCTTGTAGCTTAGTCTCCTGCTAGTGTATATATAGTGGAGCAGTTTTCTTTTTCTCTCCATATCAACCTTTTAATGGTTGCTTCGTCCGACTAACTTACTGTGTGATTTGACTGCTCCTGAGTGGCCCCTGCATGTACTCCCTCTACGTGTATGACCGTTCCTGAGTCTCACTTGTACTTATCTCTATTTTCTTGCATGACACGTAGACTGGATGTGCATAGAGGAATTTTTTTACTGCATGTTGTTTACGTAGTGCCTACTCCCTCCTTCCGGTTCACTACTAGTACTCCCTCCGTCCTGGTTTATTGGTCCCCTTTGTACTCAATTCATGGGCTCGTTTTCCTCAAGAAATTGTCTTTACCAATGTATTAATATCGGGAATGCATGCGTGAACAACGAATGATTAAACCTTGCATGCAACATTTTGACAAAGCATTGACATATGAACATGTGAATGTGAGGGACTACAACCTCGTGCAACAGTCACATGTACACATGCACGCAAAAATGCGTGCGACGCCCTAATGCATGCATGTCCGAGCACACGATGGAACACACACGGTCACGCTCAAGTGCTCAACCTACACGTGCATGCACCCACATACTCAGCCAGGGTGAGCTAGTGACCGTATAAACACCGAAAAATGTATATATTGACCGCAATGAGCGTATTATGAAGTCTACTGACCGTATTTTTACAAATATACAGTGACATCCAGTGTATTTATCTCATTTCAAATCAAGCCATATTAACCGGAATGGAGGCAGTATGGACTAGCATTACTTTGTTGTGTCCCGTCAACTTGCAGAACGAGGAGAAGCTTGCAGGACGGGAGAAGCTTGCGTGCGGTGGCTCGCAGGACAAGGAGAAACTTTTGACTATGCAAGCTCTCCCTCGCTCAGGCGGTGGACGTGCAACAGTTAATTCGGTGTCAGATTGCCAGAAGCATGCATACACTATACTAGTACAATCATTGTTCGACTTCCCGAAGAGGCGAACAACCAAGCGCAAAGTTTACTATGGTAGTAGAGTACTCCGAGTAGTATTACGTACTACTAGTACTATACAGGTAGTACTACTAGGAACCGCATGGTGGAGCGTGTGCACTCTTATTTTATTTTAATCTGTGATAAAGCAATCTTCAACACATTTGTTTCTCTTCGAGGGTTCTCGCAGGTGATAATGGAAGTTGATTGCATGGAACACTCGCCACAATTCTCGCTTAATTCTGGCTCCTATCTTGTTAGAAATAGGAGCGCTCAGTATTATTTTCTCTTTTTTTTATTCAGCATGTAAACAGGTCAGCAAACCTTGCGGCGCATCTTTGTGCGAACCGTGCTTGCTGCACTTTGAATGTGGCCGAGAGCTGGCTTGATGAAACACCTCACTTCCTCTTTTTTTCACGGGGTACCTCGCTTCCTATTGACTAGTCTCTTGGCTGATTGTCCTAAGAATGCTTATATATGAATAAAGCTCACTTATTTACCCGCAGAAAAGATTAAGCCATATTAACCGGAAAGGAGGGAGTATGGACTAGCACTACTTTGGTGTGTCCTGTCAACTCGCAGAACGAGGAGAAGCTTGCTTACGCCCTCTCCGTCTACCTCAAGCGCGGTGGCTCACAGGACAAGGAGAAGCTTTTGACTAATGCAACCTACCCTCGCCCAGGTGGTGGACGTGCAGTAGTTCATTCGGTATCAGATTGCCAGAGGCATACACTGTAGTACCATCATTGTTTGACTTCCCGAAGAAGTGAAGTGCCAAGCGCAAGGTTTAGTAGTACTACTAGTATACAGGTACTAGGAACCGCATGGTGGAGCGTTTGTATTCTTGTTTTATTTTAATCTCTGATGAAGTACACATTTATTCAGGAGAAGTGCGGAAAACGGCAGCCCAATAGTACAATTAAAAAAACATCGAACATGTAATGATAATATCGATCAACCATGCTCGAATATATCTTGGCCTCTGTGCGAGCCCGTCTGTGTGTTCTCGCTCCTCGTCTCTCTCAAGGAGCGGCGGGGTTGGCCATTTTGCCGTCCTCCTCAATTGAGATCGGTTTGCTCACACTCCGGTCCCACATGTCAGTGATATGCCAAGAGGAAGCGCGTTGATCAACAGGCCATACGCGGACTTGGCTTTGCACCTTCATACTAGTATGAGCAGATTCAAAGAAGAGCGTATTGATGGTTGCTTCTTCTCAGCAACTTATAGTGGGAAAGGTGGGGCTTATGATTTGACTGCTATTACTCACTATTAGTGCGGCGCAACGACCGGGCTGAGTCTCCCATGCGGTTGTGCACTATAATTTCGTGCATGGCACATGGACTCGGATGCTGAATGGCTTCTGGCAATGCTATCAAGCTTCCAGCATTTGTTTACATAATTAATGTATACAAATAATTTCCAGTGACATGAAATTGTACAATGCTCTAAAGCTTTCAGCTTTTGCTTCATGTGTCTTGCCAGCTGGAAGGTTGTCTCATTACAACATCAATCAAAATACTAGAAAGGAAACTAACTTCCTTGCTAATGCATCTCAATGATTAGCAGATCAGAGCTAATATTTACATCACAACTGAAGACAAAGTTGTGAGAAGGTGTTAAATTAAAATTGATCCATGCTTTCATTGGCAGCAACTTCCCCCTAGCTCTGTCTAAATCAACAAGGCATGTTGGGAAAAAAGTAGCTGTCAGGAGCATGCAACATTCCGATCATTTTGTGCAGTTCCACTAAAATAGAGCTGAGCGTCCCTGTTCCAAAGATATTAAGTGTGATTACAATAATAGAGGACTGTTGATGAAACAATAAACACACAAATAGAAGCCGGTCACCTTTGCAGTCCCTCTTAAGACTAACTAGTTGGAGAAGATTAAGCAAATAGTTGGAGAAGATTAGGCTCGGAGTTGGATGAGGAGGATTGAGCAAAACCAATCTCCCTTTGTGCAGTTGCACTGAAATGTAGAGATGTTGCCCGTGTGACATTTTAGTATAACTGCACAAAACACTCTTAAGAAAAAAGTGATTTGTGCAGTTCACCAAAAGGTCGCAATAGCAACGAGGTGAAATAGATAGCCATGTTTGCAAAAAAGAGGTAGAAAGGAAACAATTACTAGCCAATAACAGTTAATGACACAAACAACGACAAAAAAGAAGCATATTCCTTGTCCTAAGGAAAGATAACAGCACGGTTGTTTATCTAAAACAGTGTGAGGACGAGATTGCAATATGGAAAGTACGTCGGACGAGCTACATTCTGGGTAAAGAACTAGGGAAGATCCACATGCAAGATTTTCCACATGCAGCAACGTGGAAAGATGGGCAGTGGAGCAAGGCCAGAGGGGAGGAAGCTGTACCTGGGGGTCGTCGGGATGTAACTAGGAGGGCGGCGGCGGGCGGGGTCTGCCCATACTGCGGCATCGAGCAAGTGGCGAAGGCCCTACCGCGCCAGAGCTTGGTCAGAGAGAACAGCGGGTACCGCAGATCGGGACGTGCTGCCTCGACGCCGTCGAACGGAGAAACGAAGCACATCCTCCCTTTCCGCCAGCGGACGGGATGTAGCCGGATCAGTAACCAACGAAGAGAGAGAGAGGCCACCGCCGCCTTGTGTGAGATAGTGTGACAAGAGACAAACCCCGACAGGCAGGATCCATTGTATATAGTGGAGGGATCATCGGCATGAGATATCGATAGAATCGAAAACAGGGATGAAGTGTGTGGGTGCGCGATCGATAAAGAGTGCCATCGAATTTGTGTTTTCCCACGTCAAAGATACAGGGCGGCTGGCAGGATCCATTGTATATAGTGGAGGGATCATCGGCATGAGATATCGATAGAATCGAAAACAGGGATGAAGTGTGTGGGTGCGCGATCGATAAAGAGTGCCATCGAATTTGTGTTTTCCCACGTCAAAGATACAGGGCGGCTGGCCTACTGGAAGGTGAGAGGGCAGAGGTGCAGTTTGTCTCTGTGGCATGGATACCTACCTACAACGTTCGACTATCAGTGTGTGTGGGGGGGGGGGAGGGGGCAGAGACCTAACTATAGAGAGGTAGATCAACTGGTATATGTCTGGAGGAGGATAGAGACCTAGCTATGTATTGAGGGAGATCGATCGGCATCCATGCATATGTGTAGCAGAGGAATAAGGTTGGGAGATAGACAAAGGTAGAGTGTCGGAGGGTTGGTGGTGGAGTCGCTTCTCACAAATGGTGGGAGAGGCCTGCTAGACAAATGGAGGGTACGAGTGCAATATCAATAAGAGAGGGGACGTCTACACGTCTATGCATGTGCGTGTGAGAGACGGGTCAGGAGGTATGCAAGGATGATGAGGGGGGACGATATGGTTGTGGTAAGCAGACGTAACTACATAGGAAGATCAATCGTTGTGTGTCAGAGAAAGGGAGAGACATAACTAGTGAGGTACGTCGATCGGTGCGTGGGAAAAAAGACTTATAGTCGACCTAGCTATATGTAGGGAGATCAGTAGGTATACCTGCATGCATGTGTTAGAAGCAAATAAGGTCCAGAGAGACGGACAGGGGGAGAGGGATGCAGCTAGGAGGTGGTGCGAGAGGCCTACTATATCGAGGGGGGAGGAGTGTGCGAGTATGAGATTGATGAAAAGAGGGGCGGGAGTGTGCACGTGCGTGGAACCGTATTGGACATAGGGGGGCATGGACGGTAGGCACACTTGGCTAGAGAGGTATATCGACCGGTGTGTGCCTGAAAGGAGCCGGGGGGCCTACACACACCGTGGGTGAACGACCTAAAGAGAAATAACGAATGTGCGCGATAGAGGAGACGCTGAGGGAGGGTGAGAGGGGGGCGGGCGTGTGCATGCACGAGAGAAAGTTAGCGCTAGCTACAAAGAGAAGAGGATTGTGTGGGTGTAAAAGATGAACAGAGATCATAATTCATTATAAAAAAAAGTGGATTCGGATATTTGAAGAAGATATCATAGTGTTTTAGACCGACGCATGCATGAACGTATATAATGGTGATACGCATGGTGTGGTTATGAACATGTTATACTACATATAATATATAGAACATTTATTTGAATTTGTGATAATGTGTGGCTTTTGCAGCTCAGGGCTAAATACTTGTCATAATGTAGGGGGCGGGGCACTATACTTTGTGTGATAAACACAGTGTACGTATGAAACATGGTTTAGATTATGAAGATCTAGTTAGTACATCAAATGTACTATTATTTGGAATCAACATCAAGTGTATTCAAAGTTTTGAATTCGAGTTCATATAGTACACATAGTACATATCTATCTCTATAGCAATCATGTGGTGTGTTGTTAAGATAATATATGAATGATGGTTTAAGTTGGCAACAATCATGATTGTAGATTCTTATTCAAATAGAGAAACAAATTCAAATTTAGTTCGAATTGCAGCGGTAGTATAGACATTTGGAATGCACTAAAATGTTCGTATGAGTAGGTTACATGCATTATACAGCCAGCGAAAAAATTTAATTGGACATAACATGGATTCATAGCTTTGAATAGCATTTGTACAGTAAAACGGGACAAGACTCTCTCTTTGTGTGGTGCGAATAGTTTTATTTTTTTCATTTTTTTTCATTGAGGGAAGTGCGAATTGATTTGGTACGTACATAAGGCTTGTCCCTAAAATTGAACCCGCGCCTTGTTATCCCGAAAATTCAGATATCGTGCTCCCAAAACTCGCGCCTTCACAACCCGCGCCTTGCGATCCCGAAATTACAATGCGCGCGAAAACTCCCTCCAGCTGCCAAATACCGACACGCGAAATCCCCCTTCTAACCCTGAGCCGAAAGTGCCGCTAGTTCAAATCGGTGGGGGTACTTTTGTAACACACCCTACATTTTGGACAAGCGTGTCCCTAAGTCATGGTTCCCCCTCCCATCACCTCCTTTTCGCCATTCGAAATCCCATGCCGCCATAACATCTCTGCTCCAGCCGCGAAACCCCACCCTCCTTTGTCCGCCACCCCACCGTTGCCCAGCCGGAGCCTCTTCCCCGACGACGTCGTCCACGGCAACAGCTCAACATCCCTCATCCACCTCCCCGGATGAGGATCCATCGTCGATCTCGTTGTCCCGCCGGTTCAGCCGCCCCGTCCTCCACCTCCAAGGAGCTGCTCCAACAATCGCCTCGTCTATCGTGGCTGATCCATCCCCACAGCACCGCCTTAACCAGCTCCACCGGAACCGCAGCATCCTCACCGACTCCTCGGACGAAGATGAGGCCTACTCGACGCCACCAAAGAGGTTGTACACTCATCGCATCGCACCTTCTCCTTAACTCGATCTCCCGGCTATGACCGTGCTCGATCCCGCAACCCCATGGCGTGGCTACCTCGAAGCCGGCGCCGTGGGCGACATCTCCATGGTGGCTCTCCCCCAGTGCGAGGCTCCTTCGGCGGCGGCATCCAAACCAGTCGGATATGCTGCTGCTGCTCCGGCTCTCGCTCGCTCGCTCGCGCTGCTGCTGCTGCTCCGGCTCTTGCTCGCTCGCGCTGCTGCTGCTGCTGCTCCGGCTCTCGCTCGGTCGCGTTGCTGCTGCTCCAGCTCTTGCTCGGTCGCGCTGCTACTCTGCTCTTCCCCTCGCTCGTGCTGCTGCTCTGGTCTTGCTCTCGCTCGCACTGCTGATGCTGGTACAATGGCTGCTGCAGCTACACAAGTTGCTGCACTGTGTTCCCCGTCGATCGCCTGCTAATTTAGATCACTATTTCTCTACTACTAGTGCTCGAGCGGCCTAAACTACATGTGAAGTACCTCTCTGCTACCAGTATGTTCAGTTTTGACAGTAACATTCAGATTCCACAGTAAATTTCAGTTTCAACAGCTAAGTTCAGAGTCAACAGTTTTTACCTCATCTGTTGTAGTTAGGTGTTTTTTGGTGATGTAAATTTTACATCTATCACTTTTTGGTAATGTATTTTACATCATCTATTGGAGATGCTATTAGAATCCCACTTGTGATTAACGATGTTTGTCTTGTACTGCTTCAGCCTCGACGTCTTACCGCTTGCCGGAGTTGCTCCAACGACGGAACCATCCATCACAACAGAGCAGTGCCCTGGACGCCGTCTATAGATGCCTCAGATCTTCCTCCACACCTCCGACAGCCACCTCTGCCGCAACTTCTTCAGCGACCAACCCAATGATGCCGAGGTCGACACGGCTATGGCAAAGAGGTTGTACACTTGTCGCATCACTTATTACTCTACATTCATGTCGATCCATTAGGGCTATTTTGGTTCAAAGGAAAAAGTGAAGGAAAAACATAGCAATAGGAAATTTTCCTATGGCACTCTACTATTCAATTATTCATGCATTTGTTGAAAGGAATGGAGCAAACCATCCACCTGGACCTACTTTTCAAAATCCTATGCATGAAAACAAGACCAAGTGCATTAGTGGCAGAATAACATTCTAGCTGTACATGCTTTCATATGGTTTCACTTTAATTTGGCCATGTTTCTTTGCATTCCTCTGCTCTTCCAATTCGTGTGAACCAAACACCCAAGTTGACAGAAATCCTGTGTTTACAAATGCTCTATTTCCCACGTGCATTCCTATCCTATTCCGGTGTTTTTCCTATCCCTGCGTTTCTAGAATCCTGCAAGCCAAAGGAGCCCTTATAGAATTACTTCAGTTACAGATAGTTGTCGAAGAAAACTTTGTGTGGTTTGTCCTGCTCCTGCCGCGACGTCGTCCACCTCACCTGAGCTGCTCCATCGACAGAAGCATCCACCAAACCAGACATCATGACTCCTGACCATCTTTCGCCGCCTCAGATCTCCTTCCCTGCCACCGGCACCCACCGCAATTGCATCACCATCATCGACTCAACAGATGAACCTGAGGAGTACACGGGTCCACAAGAGAGGTCGCACTCTTTTGTTTCTGCTTATGTTATGCATTGCTTAATATTACCTGCTACTTTATCATCCTGTTCACCTCTTAGACTCCAAGTCAGGTCCAAATTAATGTTCAAACTTGAGTTTTAAAATTATTTGTGGGGCACATATCGAGGCATCAATGAATAGTATCTCTGTCTATCTTGGGTGGGAAACAAATAGTAAAGCAATCATCATCTGTCTTTTTATTAAATTAAAGCTATCATCAGCCTGCTATCATTATTTTTGGATCCATCCACTGGTTGTTACCATCACTCTAGATTTCTGCATGCTCTCCTTACATAATCTCACTATATTTTTTTCGTATGCATGTCAGATATTGTACACAGTCATGCTGAACATGTAGAGAAAAAGAGAAGAGTTTTGCGCGGCAATACAATGTCATGCAGACATCGCTCCATGGTGGGTTCAATGGCAAACCCTCCCCCTCTCCAGATTATAATCCAGAGGAAGATATATGTTCTGAGGTGGATTCATACGCGGTTGACCACTCCTATTTACCCCCCAAGGTGTTTGCTCTAACTTGGCATGATGATGTTGGTCACATCATGCATATGTTGCCTTGCAGTGCCTACTTTCGACATCATATATGTCATCTGCTTTGTTTAGACACATTCTGTAATGCCACCTGTTTAGTTTCTATATCATATATGAGAATTATGCAGTCTCATCTCTTTTAGCCAGCCATAATATATGTGAAATATGCAATGCCATCCTGTTTAACCAGGCATCATATATTTGAATGATATCTTGCCAATCCTTTTCTTCATTACATTTCCATTTGTCGACAATGTTTGTACATTAAACTATCCTGTGAATCAGCCATTTGAGTGGATGATGGAAAAATCTGGAGTGAAAACAAGGTCTTCAGAGCAACAGTGCTATCTGTCGAAGCAGATCTCTTGCTGGGTCTCGATAGCTCCTTAGAGATGGATTCAGAGACAGATGACCAGTCCTATTCCCCCACCGAGGTGTATGCTCTAACTTGGCACAGTTATACTGCTCATATCATGCATATGGTGTCTTGCATTGCATAGTTTAGACATCATATACACAATATTCAACACCATGTTCTTAGTTCAGACATCACATATGCGAATGCCCTCTGCTTAGTATATAAATCACATATGTGAATTAAATCATGTGATCCTGATTACTAAGATAACATGTATGTGAATTATGTCATGCGAACCTGTTTACTAAAGACATCATATAATTATCTCATGCCATCCTGTTTAGTTAGTCATCATATCTTTGAATTATGTCATGCTATGCTATCCAGTTTAGATAGACATCATATATGTGAAATTATGTCATGCTATCCTTTTTAGTTAAATAATATACATGTCAACTATTTCATGCCCTCTTTTTTCCACACTATCTATTGCATCTGTCTCTCATACAAGGTCTGTACATTCAACTATGTTTCTTGTTTATCAGCCATTTGAATTGGAGTGGGTGATGGCAGTATCTAGCGGAGTAAAAACATGATCTTCAAATAAAATAGTGCTACCTCTTGGTGGAGATAGCACCCCGGTTGTACATGCACGAGAACCAGCCCTACCACACATAACCCAGACTCTTGCAGATTGTACCCCTATTGCGATGGACAGATAAACAACTTCACCCAATCTAACCCCAACCCCAGCAGATAGTAACCCAGTTCCTATTGACACATCACCATCTCCACCACAGAGCTCCCAAACAAGAGCAGTTAGTAAGGCAGCTCCAGTGCCCAAAGCGGCAGTACTACCACGGCAAACCCCAACTCCACCAGTTAGTACACCTATTCCTGTAGAGGAAGCACAACCAGCCATTCGTAGTTTAGCATCTATCACATTTGATGTTGTTAAATCCTATGTGCGTATCTTCCCATCATGGAAATATTATACTGAAGATGAAGGAAAATGCCAGTTGCAGGTGTTTGTCCAGGAGTTTTGTGAAAGCAATGTTATTCATGGCAATTACTTTGCTTTGTCCCATACATTCTACCTACATGATGGTTATAATACAGCAAATTTTCCCATTTTTATCTATAGAGAAGGACCGATTTGGAAACTCAGGATGAGGTAACCTGTGCTAATACCTCTGCTATCTTAAAGAATGCTTGGTGGCAGTATCGGAATTACCTGAAGAAAACGTACTTCACTGGCAAAGAAACTCATCAAATTCCCTTACATTCTCCTGAGACACATTTACGGGACGATGACTGGGAACGCCTTGTTCTGTACTGGTCTCGAACCAAGAATGTGGTAATGTCTATGAGCTCATTTTTTATTTTTAAGTACTATATGCCTGCGTCTTACTGTACTCTGTTCGTGTAGAACAAGTGCTTAAACCTGAAGAACAACTGTTCTCATTTAAGATTCCATTGCTATCGTGCATACTGCTTTGCTCTTGTATCACTGTATTTACTCATACAAACTTATTTTTAAATTGAAGGATCCAATCAAAACTCCAATGGCACAACAGGTATGTTTAAGCATGTTTCTTTAACATGTTTGCTCTTATAAATAGCTCTGTTGATTTCAATTTCAATTGTGTATACAGTTGACTTCTCATATCATGCACATTACTAGCATCACAATAGAGCCAATAGTGTTGTTGTACATGTAGACCCGTGGTACCCATCTGAAATCTTGTTGTGCTGTGTAGTTTCCCACGCTTTGTATTCTTTCAATGCTACTTTGTCTTGAACTGATATGATTTGAACCGTGTCTCTATTTTGATTTGGCAAGACAATGCAGTGACTATAGGACAAATATATGTTTGTTTGATGCTTTTATTATGTACTACTTGGCAATAGAAGACTTGGTAGTTTAATCCGGTCCACCTTACTACTGAACTGGTTCACCGAAATGAGTTTCATATACTACATGCTAAACCTATTATGTGTTTAGTTGTTTCTTCTTTTAGAATGCTGACAGAATATTGGGGAAGAGTGCCTTATTAAGCAATGGTAAAGGAAGTAATGTAGATAAGGTTCAGGATAGTGAGACATCCTTGTTGGTCTCCAACAAAGCTGATAAAATAGCTAAGGAAAACTATCTTGAAGACAGTGAGACAACGCCAAAGTCCTGTCGTGGTGTAGTGTTCGAGTTACTAGGCACTACCGTTGGCACAAGCTATTCGAACTCACTGTCTGAATCAGTTCGGTGTCTTGAGTCTCAACTACAAGCTGAAAGACATCGATCAGCTATGCTGTGACAAGAAGCCAAAGGATTGCGGAAGTCCCTGGAGAATTCAGATGCATACTTTCTGGTGCAACAGCAAGTGTTGGAGGATTTTAGCGCCAAACAGGAGAAAGCTAATAAGCTTGCTAAGCTTATTGCCAGCATGGTGGATACCCAGGATAACGTTTCTTGAGCTCTTGTGAAGTTGTTTCAGTTATGGACTTGTTTTGCTGCCACTCGTTTATTTGCACTGGTGGCCAATTTAGATGCCCAATGTATGTAATATGCTGCTTTGTTCCCTATATTTGCACTGGTGGCGAACTTTGATGCCCAATGGATGTAATATGTGTAATAGCCATAATAGCCTAGCGTAAGTTGCTTGCTTATTTATTTCCTTATTGTCTTGTTTATTTGTTTGGTTGTAGTCACTGCAGTTCTTTTTTTGCGGTTTGCTAGTGGCAACAATAAAATATTTTTTTAAACTAGGTCGTAATAACCACGGACAGTTATGTAGTGACCATGGGCCTCCTACGGGCCGTAGGATCTATGGGCCTCCTACAGCCGTAGGATCAATGGGCCTTGTGCGGGCGTTAGAATCAATGGACCTTCTACGGGCCATACTATTCATGGACCAATAAAGGACCGCAATATGGGTCGTAAACGGGCTAGAGTGGAAATTGTCTGTTTATGGCCCGATCATAACGGGCCGTTAATAGCCGATATGTATAACGGGCTTAAACGGGCCGTATTTGATGACGCTAAGAAAATAGCCCAATGGATTAACGGGCCACAAACGGTCCGACTTTAACCACGGGCTGAATTTGGCCCGCAAGTGGAACAGGCCAGTAACGGACTGGAAGTAATCGAATGCTGGAAATGAGGCCAAGAATAAATGGGCCCTTAGAAGGCCGAAAGATCATACGGGCTGGAAAGGGCCCAATGGAATAATGGGCCGTTAATGGGTATAAAGCGATACACTGTTCATTATGGGCCAGTGTCACCACAGGCCGTTAATGGGCCAACAGTTACATAGGGCCTCATATGGGCCGAAAGACGTCATGGGCCATACATGGGTCGAAAGTCACAACGGGCTGGAATCATATTGGACGGCCAGATGCCGGTACTGGTCCTAATTCGGATAGGCCATAAAGGGCCGTGAGTTAGCGGGCTGTAAATGGGCTATATGCGAACAGGCCGTTAACAAGCTTTCTGTGGGCCGGCCCGCTACCTTTTGAGCAAGTCAAACAGGCAGGCCTTTTCACCTGAATGGGCCACTAGTGGGCCATGCCACGTGTCTACGTATCATAGGCGCCTGCCGTCCAATGAGTGGACGACATCTGTCCCAACCCTGAGCAGACACGTGGAAACTCTGACGAATCAGAATTTAACACGTGGAAAATCCCCATTGGTTCGGGCTGTTAATGGGTTATCGGATCCAAACCGGAACCCGATAGCTTAACGGCGACCCGTTACGGTGGATGGCACATGTTGGTTACCCTTGACGAAAACACTTCCATGACGCGCCATTTATCGTCATGGAAGTGGACACTTCCGTGATGATAATTTTGGTATTGTCATGGAACACTTCTACGACAGCACAGTTATGACTATCTTGTTTCTGTCATAAAATCGTCATGGATGTACATGCATGACAGAAAACGTGACCTACTGTGACAAACACATATCATCACGGAAGTGTATTTTTTTGTAGTGATGTCTATCTCTATGATTGTTTGTGTATGATCAATCACTTGTATCTTTGGTGATACGTGCATGTTATTTTACTCTTATCATTTTGTGCGCTCCACCAAGATGTATGTGACATGGAAGAGTGACCCATGATCCTAATCGATTGTGCATTTGCATTCAAACACAAATTTTAAATAATGCAAAAATTTAGGGGGAGCTCTTGCTTATCACATACTTCTCAAAGCGATGATGTATTTCATTCATCTTATCATTTGTCGAAGCTTTGATCTATATGTTGTCATCAATTACCAAAAAGGGGGAGATTGAAAGTGCAACTAATCCCCGGGTGGTTTTGGTAATTCATAACAACATATAGCTCATTGAACTAATATCCATTCAAGATGAATATTTCAGGAAGTTCAATGAATGGCATGGCATGGACTAGAAATGTGGACCCCTCAAAATGCTAAGGACACATATTGGCAAAAGCTCAAGACTCTTCATTTTTCTTTTAGTGATCCAAGATCACATTGAGTCCATAGGAAAGCCAATACTATTAAAAGGGGATGAGGTGTTGCTTAATGGCTTGCTTGCTCAAATGCTTGGTGATATTGCTCCTAAACCCTCAACCACTTTCTCCATCCAAATATGTCAAAACCCTAAACCCCAACTCGGCCCCGCCGATTCATTCTATCCGGCGCCACCGAGTTCATATGACATAGCCACAGCCAGAAACCCTAGCAGTTTGGTCACACCGATACGGATCTCGGTCTCACCGAGATGGCCTTGCCAACTCCCTGTTATCTGTTGCAATTATTTTGGTCTCACCGAAATTGCAATCGGTCTCACCGAGATGGCTTGACCAATTCTTTGTTGCCCTATTACTTTACTTCGGTCTCACCGAGTTGATGCAATTGGCACCACTGAGATGACGTTTGCCCTAAGCCCTAGCACATTGGTCCCTCCGAGTTGTTCCAATCGGTCCCACCGAGATTCCTAACGTTCACATTTTGAACTAATCGGTCCCACCGAGTTTAGCTATTCGGTCTCACTGAGATGGGTCAAATGTGTGTAACGGTTGGATTTTGTGTGGAGGCTATATATACCCCTCCACCCCTTCTCCATATGTGAGAGAGCCGTCAGAACGTGCCTACGCTTCCACCATACATTTTCTGAGAGAGAACCACCTACTCATGTGTTGAGATCAAGATATTCCAATCCTACCACAAGAATATTGATTTCTAGCCTTCCCCAAGTTGCTTTCCACTCAAATCATCTTTCCACCATATCCAAATCTGTGAGAGAGAGTTGAGTGTTGGGGAGACTATCATTTGAAGCACAAGAGCAAGGAGTTCATCAGCAACACACCATTTATTACCTTTTGGAGAGTGGTGTCTCCTAGATTGGTTAGGTGTCACTTGGGAGCCTCTGTCAAGTTGTGGAGTTGAACCGCGAAGTTTGTAAGGGAAAGGAGATCGTCTACTTCATGAAGATCTACCCGAGTGAGGCAAGTCCTTCGTGGGCGATGGCCATGGTGGGATAGACAAGGTTGCTTCTTTGTGGACCCTTCATGGGTGGAGCCCTCTCTGGACTCGCGCAACCGTTACCCTTTGTGGGTTGAAGTCTCCATCAACGTGGATGTACGATAGCACCACCTATCAGAACCACGCCAAAAATCTTCGTGTCTTCATTGCGTTTGCACTCTCCAAACCCTTCCCTTTACCTTCATATGCAATGTTTTACTTTCCGCTGCTACACTCTTAGAATTGCATGTGTAGGTTGATTGCTTGACTTGTGTTAATTGCTAAAATCTGCCCACAACTAAAATTGGGAAAAGGTTAGATTTTTATTTGGTCAAGTAGTCTAATCACCCCCCCCCCTCTAGACATACTTTCGATCCTACATATTATCAAGCAATTTAGTAGCTTCACCCAAAGTAATTTCCATAAAAGTGCCACCCACGGCGGAATCTAAAAGAGTTTTAGAAACAAAATTCAATCCCGCATAAATTTTTTGTATAACCGTCCATAGATTTAAACCACGAGTAGGACAATTTCTTAGCATTAATTTCATTCTTTACCAAGATTTTGCAACATGTTCATGCTTACGTTGCTTGAAATTCATGATTTGATTTCTAAGGGAAATAATTTTCACGGGAGGGAAATACTTAGTAATAAAAGCATCTTTGCACTTATCCCACGAATCAATACTATTGCGAGGCAAAGATGAAAACCAAATTTTTGCACGATCACGCAAAGAGAAAGGAAATAATTTCAACTTCACAATATCATTGTCCAAATCTTTTTTCTTTTGCATATCAGGCAATTCTACGAAAGTGTTTAGATGGGACGCGACATCCTCATTAGGACTACTGAAAAATTGCTCTTTCATAACAAGATTCAACAAAGAGGTATTAATGTCATAAGACTCTGCACTAGCGGCGGGAGGATCAACCGGAGTACTAATAAAATCATTATTATTAGTATTGGAAAAATCACACAATTTGTTATTTTCTTGAGACATCGTGACTATACAAACAAGATTGCAAGCAAACAAAAGATCGAACGAGAAAAAGGCAAATAAAAAGGCAAATATTTTTGTATTTTTCTGAAAACATTTTAAAGGTGGGGGAGATGAAAACGAGAGGCAAATGGCAAATAAAGTAAATTGCAAGCAGATGAGATTTGTGATTGGGTACTTGATAGATGTTGATGGCATCTCCCCGGTGCTAGAGATTCACACATGAACGGAAGACTAGATCCTCCCCGGCAACGGTGCCAGAAATTCTTCCTGATTGGTTGTATCTGCGTTGGTATTTCCCCGAAGAGGAGAGGATGATGCCGCATAGCAACGGTAAGTATTTCCCTTAGTTCTGAAATGAAGGTTATCAATACAGTAGGAGTATCCACCCACACTATGTAAACAAGACCTGCACACAAATAACAAATACTTGCAACCCAACGCGTAAGAGGGGTTGTCAATCCCTCCTCGGTATTGAGATAGATTAAATTGTATGAGATTTGATAAATAGATCTAACAAAAACACAAAATAAAATAAATAAAGAAAAATTGCAGCAAGGTATTTTTGGTTTAATATGATAGGAAAATAGACCCGGGGGCAGTAGATTTCACTAGAGGCTCTCTCGAGAAAATAGCATACGGTGGGTAAACAAATTACCATTGGGCAATGATACGTCCATTTTGCATCATGTTTTCCTACTGTTATTTATGATGTTTTTATGCATAATAATGCTTTTTGGAGTAATTCTAATGCATTTTCTCTCATAATATGCAAGGTTCACACAAAGAGGGAGAATTCCGGCAGCTGGAAATCTGGACCTGAAAAAGCTACGTCAGGCTACCTATTCTGCACAACTCCAAATGAGCTGAAACTTCACGAGGAATTTTTATGGAATAAATAAGAATTATTGGAGCAAATAGCTACCAGAGGGGGCCCACCAGGTGGGCACAACCCACCTGGGCGCGCCAGGGAGCGCAGGCGCGCCCTGGTGGGTTGTGCCCTCCTCGGCCCACATCCGGTGCCCCTCTTCTGGTATATAAGTCATTTTGACCTAGAAAAAAGAAGGGGAGGACTATTGGGATGAAGCGCTGCCGTCTCGGGGCGGAACTTGGGCAGGAGCACTTTTGCCCTCTGGCGGAGCGATTCCGCCGGGGGAACTTCCCTCCCGGAGGGGGAAATCATCGTCATCATCATCACCAACAACTCTCCCATCTTGGGGAGGGCAATCTCCATCAACATCTTCAATAGCACCATCTCCACTCAAACCCTAGTTCATCTCTTATGTTCAATCTTTGTACCGGAACTATAGATTGGTACTTGTGGGTGACTAGTAGTGTTGATTACATCTTATAGTTGATTACTATATGGTTTAATTGGTGGAAGATTATATGTTCAGATCCATTATGATATTTAATACCCCTCTGATCTTGAGCATGATTATCATTTGTGAGTAGTTACTTTTGTTCTTGAGGTCACGGGAGAAATCTAGTTGCAAGTAATCATGTGAACTTGATATGTGTTTGATATTTTGATGTTATGTATGTTGTGATTCCCTTAGTGGTGTCATGTGAACGTCAACTACATGACACTTCACCATATTTGGGCTAAGGGAATGCATTGTGGAGTAGTTATTAGATGATGGGTTGCGAGAGTGATAGAAGCTTAAACCCTAGTTTATGCGCTATTCCGTAAGGGACTGATTTGGATCCAAAAGTTTAATGCTATGGTTAGATTTATTATTAATACTTTTCTCGTAGTTGCGGATGCTTGCGAGGGGGTTAATCATAAGTAGGAGGTTTGTTCAAGTAAGAACAGCACCTAAGCACCGGTCCACCCACATATCAAATTATCAAAGTAGCGAACACAAATCAAACCAACATGATGAAAGTGACTAGATGAAATTCCTGTGTACCCTCAAGGACGCTTTGCTTATCATAAGAGACCGTTTTAGCCTGTCCTTTGCCTCAAAAGGATTGGGCTACCTTGCTGCACTTTTGTTACCATTACCGTTACTTGCTCGTTACAAATTATCTTGCTACCAAACTACTCGTTACTTATAATTTCAGTGCTTGCAGACATTACCTTGATGAAAACCGCTTGTCATTTCCTTTTCTCCTTGTTGGGTTAGACACTCTTACTTATCGAAAGGACTACGATTGATCCCCTATACTTGTGGGTCATCAAGGCTCTTTTCTGGCGCCGTTGCCGGGGAGTGAAGCGCTCTTGGTAAGTGGAAATCGGTAAGGAAAAATTATTACTACGTGCTGAAATTTATTGTCACTTGTTACTATGGAAAACAATCCTTTGAGGGGTTTGTTCGGGGTATCTTCACCTCGACCGGAACCACAATTAGTTACCCCTCAACCTACTGCACCTACTGAAAATATTGGTTATGAAATTCCTTCGGGTATGATAGAACAACTACTAGCTAATCCTTATGCAGGAGATGGAACTGAACATCCTGATATGCACTTGATATATGTGGATGAAATTTGTGGATTATTTAAGCTTGCAGGTTTACCCAGAGATGAAGCTAAGAAGAAGATATTCCCTTTATCTTTGAAGGGAAAAGCATTAGCATGGTATAGGCTATGCGATGATATTGGATCTTGGAATTGGAATCGATTGAAATTGGAATTTCACCAAAAAAATTATCCTATGCATCTAGTTCATCGTGATCGGAATTATATATATAATTTTTGGCCTCGTGAAGGAGAAAGTATCGCTCTAGCTTGGGGGAGGCTTAAGTCAATGTTATATTCATGCCCCAATCATGAGCTCTCAAGAGAAATTATTATTCAGAATTTTTATGCTCGGCTTTCTCATGATGATCGATCCATGCTTGATACTTCTTGTACTGGTTCCTTTATGAAGAAGACTATTGACTTCCGGTGGGATCTTTTAGAAAGAATTAAACGCAACTCTGAGGATTGGGAACTCGAAGAAGGTAAAGAGTCTGGTATTAACTCAAGTATTATTGTGTTAAATCTTTTATGAATACCGATGCTTTTCAAAAGTTTAGCACTAATTATGGACTTGACTCTGAGATAGTAGCCTCCTTTTGTGAATCATTTGCTACTCATGTTGACCTCCCTAAGGAGAAGTGGTTTAAATATCACCCACCTATCAAAGAAGAAATTAAAGAACCAGTAATAGCTAAAGATGAAACTATTATTTACAATGTTGATCCAGTTGTGCCTAGTGCTTATATTGAAAAACCACCTTTCCCTGTTAGGATAAAGGAACATGCTAAAGTCTCAACTGTGATCAAGAAAAGTTTTATTAGAACTTCCAAACCTGCGGAACAAATCAAAGTAGAACCTAGTGTTGCTATGGTTAAAGATCTCTTGGTTGAAAATATAGATGGGCATGTTATTTACTTATGTGATGAAGCTGCTAGAATTGCAAACCCGATGAAAAAGATAAACATAGACCCGTTGTTTGCATGCCTGTTGTCTCAGTTAAAATAGGAGATCACTGTTATCATGATTTATGCGACATAGGTGCTAGCGTGAGTGCCATTCCTTTTACCTTATATCAAGAAATTATGAATGATATAGCACCCGCTGAAATAGAAGACATAGATGTTACTATTAAACTTGCTAATAGGGACACCATCACACCACTTGGGATTGTTAGAGATGTTGAAGTATTGTGTGGGAAAATAAAATACCCTACTGATTTTCTTGTTCTTGGTTCCCCACAAGATGACTTTTGTCCCATTATCTTTGGTAGACCTTTCTTGAACACCGTTAATGCTAAAATAGATTGCGAGAAGCAAACTGTCGGTGTTAGTTTTGGTGATGAGTCTCATGAGTTTAATTTTTCCAAGTTCAGTAGAAAATATCATAATAAAGAGTTGTCTAGTAAGGATGAAATAATTGGTCTTGCTTCTATTGATGTGCCTCCTACCGATCCACTAGAACAGTATTTGCTAGACCATGAAAATGATATGCATCTGCATGAAAGAAATGAAATAGATAAGATTTTCTTTGAACAACATCCTCTGCTTAAACATAATTTGCCTATTGAAACCCTAGGAGGTCCTCCTCCACCTAAAGGTGATCCTGTGTTTGAATTAAAACAATTGCCACACACTTTGAAATATGCTTATCTTGATGAGAAAAAGATTTATCCTGTTATTATTAGTGCTAACCTTTCAAAACATGAAGAAGAAAGATTATTGAAGGTTCTGAAGAAGCACCGAGCTGCCATTGGATATACTCTTTATGATTTAAAGGGCATTAGTCCCACTCTCTGTCAGCATAAAATTAATATGGAGCCTGATGCTAAACCCGTTGTTGATCACCAACGACGTTTAAATCCTAAAATGAAAGAAGTGGTAAGAACAGAAATACTGAAGCTTCTGGAAGCAGGTATAATCTATCTCATAGCTGATAGTAGATGGGTAAGTCCCGTTCATTGTGTCCCTAAAAAGGGAGGTATTACCGTTGTTCCTAATGATAAGAATGAACTTATTCCACAAAGAATTGTCACTGGCTACAGAATGGTAATTGATTTTAGAAAACTAAATAAAGCTACTAGAAAAGATCATTACCCTCTGCCTTTTATTGATCAAATGTTAGAAAGACTATCAAAGCACACACATTTGTGCTTTCTTGATGGATATTCCGGTTTTTCTCAAATACCTGTCTCACAACCTGATCAAGAGAAAACCACCTTTACTTGCCCTTTTGGAACTTATGCTTATAGACGTATGACTTTTGGTTTATGCAATGCACTTGCTACCTTTCAAAGATGTATGACTACCATATTCTCTGACTTTTGTGAAAACATTGTTGAGGTTTTCATGGATGATTTTTCCGTTTACGGAACTTCTTTTGATGATTGCTTGAGCAACCTTGATCGAGTTTTGCAGAGATGTGAGCAAACTAATCTCGTCTTGAATTGGGAGAAGTGCCACTTTATGGTTAATGAAGGTATTGTCTTGGGACATAAAATTTCTGAACGAGGTATTGAGGTAGATAAAGCTAAAGTTGATGCAATTGAGAAAATGCCATGCCCTAAAGATATCAAAGGTATTCGTAGTTTCCTAGGTCATGCTGCATTCTATAGGAGGTTTATTAAAGACTTCTCTAAAATTTCTAGGCCTCTTACAAATGTTTTACAAAATGATGTTCCATTTGTTTTTTATGATGATTGTGCAGAAGCCTTTGAAACACTTAAGAAAGCCTTGATTTCTGCACCTATTGTTCAACCACCTGATTGGAACTTGCCTTTTGAAATTATGTGTGATGCTAGTGATTATGCTGTTGTGCTATTCTAGGACAAAGAGTCGATTAGAAATTAAATGTTATTCATTATGCTAGTAAAACTCTGGACAGTGGTCAACGAAATTATGCTACTACTGAAAAGGAATTCTTAGCAGTGGTGTTTACTTATGATAAATTTAGATCTTACATTGTTGATTCTAAAGTGACAGTTCACACCGATCATGCTGCTATAAAATATCTTATGGAAAAGAAGGATGCTAAACCTAGACTCATTAGGTGGGTTCTTTTGCTACAAGAATTTGATTTACAAATCACTGATAGAAAGGGAGCTGAGAACCCCGTGGCTGATAACTTGTCTAGGTTAGAAAATATTCTTGATGACCCACAACCTATTAATGATAGTTTTCCTGATGAACAATTAGCTGCAATAAATGTTTCTCATAAGACTCCTTGGTATGCTGATTATGCCAATTATATTGTTGCTAAATATATACCACCTAGCTTCACATACCAACAAAAGAAAAAATTCTTCTATGATTTAAGACATTGCTTTTGGGATGACCCACATCTTTATAAAGAAGGAGTAGATGGTATTATTAGATGTTGTGTACCTGAGCATGAACAGGGACAAATCCTATGGAAATGTCACTCCGAAGCTTATGGAGGACATCATGCGGGAGATAGAACTGCTCACAAGGTATTGCAATCTGGTTTTTATTGGCCTACTCTCTTCAAGGATGCCCGTAAGTTTGTTTTATCTTGTGATGAATGTCAAAGAATTGGTAATATTGGTATGCATCAGGAAATGCCTATGAATTATTCTCTTGCTGTTGAACCATTTGATGTTTGGGGATTTGATTACATGGGACCTTTTCCTTCCTCTAATGGGTATACACATATTTTGGTTGCTGTTGATTATGTTACTAAGTGGGTAGAAGCTATTCCAACTAATAGTGCTGATCACAACACCTCTATTAAAATGCTTAAGGAAGTCATTTTCCCAAGGTTTGGAGTCCTTAGATATTTAAGGACCGATGGTGGTTCACATTTTATTCATGGTGCTTTCCTTAAAATGCTTGCTAAATATGATGTTAACCATAGAATTGCATCACCTTATCATCCTCAGTCTAGTGGTCAAGTTGAACTTAGCAATAGAGAAATAAAATTAATATTACAAAAAACTGTCAATAGGTCCCGAAAGAATTGGTCTAAGAAGTTAGATGATGCACTTTGGGCTTATAGAACAGCATATAAAAATCCTATGGGTATGTCTCCGTATAAAATGGTTTATGGAAAAGCTTATCATTTGCCTCTTGAGTTAGAACATAAAGCATATTGGGCAATTAAAGAACTCAACTATGATTTCAAACTTGCCGGTGAAAAGAGGTTATTTGATATTAGCTCACTAGATGAATGGAGAACCCAAGCCTATGAAAATGCCAAGTTATTTAAAGAAAAAGTTAAAAGATGGCATGACAAAAGAATCCAAAAGCGTGAGTTCAAAGTTGGAGAATATGTTCTTTTGTACAACTCTCGTTTCAGATTCTTTGCAGGAAAACTCCTCTCCAAATGGGAAGGACCTTATGTTATCGAGGAGGTTTATCGATCCGCAGCCATAAAGATAAATAATGCCAAAGGTACTAACCCGAAGGTTGTCAATGGGCAAATAATAAAACATTATATCTCAGGTATGCCCATTAATGTTGAAAGCAATATTATCCAAACCATGACACCGGAAGAACACATAAAGGAAACCTTCCGGAACACTCCAGAATCATGAAAAAAGGAGGTACGTGATACGGTAAGTAAACGGACTCCGAAAAATCCGGAAAAATATTTTCTGCCCGTTTTTGAATATAACAAAAATTAGGAAAATAAGAAACAACCAGGAAGGCACCCCTGGTGGGCACAAGACACCAGGGCACGCCCAGGTGGGTTGTGCCCACCTCGGGTACCTTCCGGACTCCGTTTTTCTTCTGTTTGCTTGTTTCCCAAGATAAAAAATCTTTATATACCCCCCGAACCTATTGACCACCGTATCACAGAGAAATCTTCTATTTTCTTTTCTCACTGATTTCCTGACAGATCTGAAAATATGTCATCCCAAGACTCGGAGGGTGAGAGCTCTGTTGCTGATTATATCGCAAACCCCAAGTTTTATGGGGATGTGGAACACTATAGCTAGACTTCAGAGGAAGAAGAATACTATGACCCTACAAGGGAGGAGGAGACAAGCTCAGACGAAGCTGAAGTTCCATTGCCTCAACCTGGGGACATGCACGTGGAATTCAAGAAATCAAGTCTCCCCAGCAAAGCAAAGAAACCTAAGGTCTAGTTTATCCCTTTTTGTCTCTTGTAGGAAAACAAGCAAGAATTATGCAAAAGGATAGTAGAGCTCGAGCAGGAGATCAGTGATTTAAAGGAGGAAAATTCCGTCCTCAAGCGTAAGCTAGGGAAGAAAGACAAATCCACTGCTTCATCACCACCACCCCCTTCTTCATCACCAAAAGAAAATTGATTAATCGGGTATGGGCACTCCCCTTGGCTTGTGCCAAGCTTGGGGCAGGTGCCCTGGTATCGTATCACCTCCGCTATCTTTTTCCTTTACTTATCTTAGTTCGATCCATAGTTATCTTTTGCTTTAGATGAATAAAAGTTTAGTTCGATCCTTTCTTTTCAAGTGTTTGCTTAGTGATCTATCTTTGTAATCGTGTGCGAGATATATAATAAAGTTTAGTTTGAGTTTTGTTTTCTTTACTTTCATGTTCAATAAAAAGAAAGGAAATAAATGAAAAAGATCATATGCTAATTTTATGGTAAGTAATGACATCACATAAGGAAGAGTATAAGTAGAAAATTTTATTGGAGATTGACAAACATAGCATTGGTCAATGATGGAATTCATGAAAGAATTAATAAGGGAAGAGAAGATTCACATGCAAATATACTATCTTGGACATCTTTTGTGATTGTGAGCCCCCATCAAAATATTATATACCAAAATTGTTGACGTTGGACAAGGAAGACAGCGTAATGATTCATGTTTGTTCATATTCACATAGAAGTTATATTGTCATAGATCCTTTAACATGTGGTGCTTGCCCCCATCTTTGCTAGCCAAAAATTCCGCACTAAGTAGAGATACTACTTGTGCATCCAAAAACTTTTAAACCCAAATCTTATTTTGAGAGTCCACCATACCTACCTATGGATTGAGTGAGATCCTTCAAGTAAGTTGTCACCGATGCAAAAAGGCAATAAAAATTGCTTCTAAAAGTGTTGGATCATTTAGTGTAAGAGAAAATTGAGCGTTGTATGAACTTGTGATGGCAAAGAATAAAAGCGACAGACTGCATAATAAAGGTTGCTATCATAAGGGACAATATAATGTGACGTTCTTTTGCATTAAGGGATTGAGCATACAAACGAAAAGCGCATGGCAACCTCTGCTTCCCTCTGCGAAGGGCCTATCTTTTACTTTTATGTATTTACTTTTATGCAAGAGTCAAAGTTCTTCTCTCTATTCCTTTTTAATTTCTCTTTTGGCAAGCATCATGTGGTGAGGAAAGATCTAGGCACATATATCCAGTTGGATATGAGTAGCATGAGTTATTGTTGTTGACATCACCCTCGAGGTGAGTATGTTGGGAGGCGAAACTATAAGCTCCTATCTTTCTATGTGTCCGGTTGAAACATTTTGCTCATGTGTATGCGGTGAGTGTTAGCAATCATAGAAGACTATATGATGGTTGAGTATGTGGACTTGCCAAAAAAGGCTCTAATACGTGACCCTTCCTGAAAAGATGATGAATTGTAGTTGCAAAGTTGACTGAGAACAGAGTTTGTTGGTTTTCAATAGAGTTTATGCTTTATACTTCGATGTTGTGATGAATTGTTACTTGTTCATGAGAAGTTATATGATAAAAGTTCTATGATAAAGTTTTATATTGAAGTTTGTTGCTGTTATAATAATATACATGATGCTTCTATGTTCGTATTTTGTTTTTATCGACACCTCTCTCTCTAAGCAGGCAATTGACAAAAGAGCAAATAATTATGACGATATCCAAGGCAATGATCATGTATATAGGCATCACGTCCAAGATTAGTAGACCGACTCCTGCCTGCATCTACTACTATTACTCCACATATCGACCGCTATCCATCATGCATCTAGTGTATTAAGCTCATGAAGAAACAGAGTAATGCAATAAGAATGATGACACGATGTAGACAAGATCTATTCATGTAGGAATAGACCCCATCTTTTATCCTTAATGGCAATGATATATGCATGTCATGTCTCCTTCTGTCACTGAGATTGAGCACCGCCAGATCGAACCCATCACAAAGCACCTCTTCCCATGGCAAGAAAAATCAATCTAGTTGGCCAAACCAAACCAAAGTTTCAGAGAAGAAATACGAGGCTATAAAAATTATGCATAAAGGAGTTCAGAGAAGACTCAAATAATATTCATGGATAGATCCGATCATAAACTCACAATTCATAGGATCCCAACAAACACACTGCAAAAAGTCATTACATCAAATAGATCTCCAAGAACATCGAGGAGAACATTGTATTGAAGATTAAAAAGAGAGAAGAAGTCATCTAGCTACTACCTACGGACCCGCAGGTCTATAGTAAACTACTCACGCATCATCGGAGGGGCAAGGGTGTTGATGAAGAACCCCTCCATGATCGTTGACCCCTCCGGCAGAGTGTCGGAAAAGGCCTCTAGATTGGATCTCGTGGTTCTGGAACTTGCGGCGGCATAAACTATTTTCACTCGATTCGCCTACGGTTTTTGGGATTTTAGAGTATTTATAGAGCTCATAGGCGGTGGAGAAGCTTCCCGTGGTGCCCACTACCCACCAAGGCGCGCCTAGGCCTTCTGGCGCGCCCTGGTGTCTAGTGGGCCCCACGGGACTCCTCCCGTGCACTTCTTTGGCTCCCTGGGTGTCTTCTGGACAAAAAAAAATCTCCAAAAAGTTTCGTGGCATTTGGACTCCGTTTGGTATTGATATTCTGTGAAGTAAAAACAAGCAAAAAACGACAACTGGCACTGGGCACTATATCAATAGGTTAGTCCCAAAAAATGATATAAAGTTGCTAGTAAATGAATATCAAACATCCAAGATTGATAATATAACAGCATGGAACATTCAAAAATTATAGATATGTTGGAGACGTATCACCCATCGTACGGTAAGAAGTGATTACGATACTCTCATGGTCTAAGGAGAAAATTCACATGTTAACTCTCCGTGTTATTACGAATGATTACAAACGATATTAACTCAATTAATAACAGACTAGATTGGGTCGATTCAATATGATCGTTTTTCCAACGTCATAATCTCAATGTTGTTTTAGGACTATCGTTACACTTAACGATATCCTAATATCCGGAAAACGTGATCACCAACAACACTTGATCTAGTCCTAGAGGCAAGACTAGGAACCTTTTATTTAACTGTTTATCATTCCACACGTGCATATGAGTTTTCCACCGAATCGCATATTCCAGGATCATAGCAGTTATATCATAGAATATAAACTCTATAATTATGAATATGGAAATATAATAATACAAATATTATTACCTCTAGGGCATATTTCCAACAGGCCGCCCAAAGTGGCATATGATGGAGCCGACAAGGGGGTACTTAGCCCGGCCCACACTATTGGAAAAAGGCTTATAGGTGGCCTCACATTAGTGGCGGGCATAGGCATGCACCCGCCACTATTGTTAGAGCAGCTGTGGCGGGTAGTAACAAGTGCCCACCACAAGTGAACATGATAGCTCCTTGAAGGAAAACCATGATTGCAATGATGTCAATATAAATTCTATTAATGACAATTGTGTTAATGATATGCAAAGCTACAAGCTTGTGGATGATAACTTTGTTATTTCTACTACTTATTGCTATGGTCTTGATTGGGGTGATGCTTCTTATGATCATGAAATTTTATTTAAGCTTCATGATGATTATGACATTGATAATAATGTTTGCAATAATTTTGAAAGTGGGTTTGGAAGAGTGTCAACTTCAGGAAAAAAGAATCCCACATATTTGGAGAGTGTTCAATCTTACGGAATTTTTCAAAAAAGTGGGTTTGGATAGGTCATGATTTTAGTTGATGTTAATCCCACTATTTTGGAAGAGTATAAAAACATTATGTATGTGGATCATAGAAAGAATATTTTATTTGATAGCTATACTGTTGAGTTTGATTATGATCCTACGTGCAATTATTATGAGAGAGGAAAATATGGTTGTAGGAATCTTCATGTTACCGAATTACCTCTCTTCATGTTGAGATTGCTATTGTTTCTTTCTTCTTCCTTGCATATGCTAGATATTGTCTGCCTTGATAATTTGTTTTCCTATAGAGTGCCTATGCATAGGAAGTATGTTAGACTTAAATGTGTTTGTCACATGTATTATGATGCTCCCTTTGTGCTTTAATTCTTGTCTTTGATGTGAGCATCATTGAAATGACAAGCCTATCTTAATGGCTATAAAGGAAGAGCTTGTTGGGAGACAACCCAATAGTTTTCTTTTCTGTTTTTTTGGTGTGCACACAATTATGCTACTATGATGGTTGTGTTTTTGTGTTTAAATTAGTGTTTGTGCCAAGTAAAGCTTTTGGGATGATTTGGTTGATAGTTGATTTGCTTCTATGAGAAAACAAAAACTTTTACAGCCAGTAGCAGAATTGTTTACATACACTAGAACATGATAAATTTCTGAATTTTTTACAAATGGTTGATATACAAATTTCTGGATTGCCTGTTTCTATTCACATAGAAAACCGTTATTTCAAGAATGCTCTTTTGCTTCACTTATATTTATTAGAGCATGGTATTTTGTAGAAAGAATTTAACTCTCATGCTTCACTTATATCTACTTAGAGAGTCAACAGGAATTAGTCATTTGCATGGTTAGTCATAAAATCCCACATAAAACTTCTGGATCACTGAATATGATATGTTTGATTCCTTGCAATAGTTTTGCGATATAGAGATGATAATATGTGGGAGGCACTAGTAAACGGTTGTGGTTAGTAAGAATATTGGTGTTAAGGTTTGTGATTCCCGAAACATGCACGTATAGTCTCTTGTTATGCTATGAAGTTGGAGCATGATTTATTATTGATTGTCTTCCTTATGAGTGGCGGTCGGGGACGAGCGATGGGTCTTTTCCTACCAATCTACCCCCCCTAGGGCCATGCATAGTAGTACTTTGCTTCGAGGGCTAACAAACTTTTGCAATAAGTATATGACTTCCTTATGACTACTGTGAGTCCATGGATTATACGCACTCTTACCTTTCCGTAATTTGCTAGCCTCTACGGTACCGTGCATTGCCCTTTCTCACCTCGAGAGTCGGTGCAAACTTCTCCGGTGCATCCAAACCCCGTGATATGATACGCTCTATCACACATAAGCCTTATTATATCTTCCTCAAAACAGCCACCTTACCTACCTATTATGGCCTTTCCATAGCCATTCCGAGATATATTGCCATGCAACTTCCATCGCTTCCATTTTGATGACTTGAGCATTCATTGTCATATGCTTTGCATGATCATATAGCCAACATAGTAGTTGTGGCTCAGCCACCATTCATCATTTTTTATACATGTTATGCTAGATCATTGCACATCCTGGTACATTGCCAGAGGTATTCTTATAGACTCATACTTTGTTCTAGGTATCGAGTTGTAATTTTTATTTCTTTTGAGTTGTAAGTAAATAGAAGTGTGATGATCATCATTATTCATTATTAGAGCATGTCCCAGTGAGGAATGCATGATGGAGACTATGATTCCCCCATAAGTCGGGATGAGACTCCGGACAAAAAGAGAGAGAAAACAAGAAAAAGAAAGAGAAAGAAAAAAAGAAAAGGAAAGGAAAAAAAGAAAAGAAAAGAAAAGAAAAGAAAAAAAAAAGACAAAGAGAGAAGGGGTATGCTAATTCCACACTTGTGCTTCAAAGTAGCACCATGTTTTTCATATAGAGAGTCTCCTATGTTGTCACTTTCATATACAAGTGCGAATTTTTCATTATAGAGTTAGATGCACACCCACTTAGTTTTCATATTGAGCTTTCATACACTTATAGCTCTTAGTGCATTCGTTGCATGAAAATCCCTACTCCTCGCATTGATATCAATTGATGGGCATCTCCATAGCCCGTTGGTCAGCCACGTCGATGTCAGACTTTCTTACTTTTTGTCTTCTCTATATTTGCCCCTATCATCATACTCTTTTCCACCCATAGTGCTATATCCATGGCTTGCGCTCATGTATTGCGTGAGGGTTTGAAAAGCTGAAGCACGTTAAAAAGTATGAACCAATTGCTCGGCTTTTCATCGGGGTTGTGCATGATAAATACTTTGTGTCAAGAAGACAGAGCATGACAAGACTATATGATTTTGTAGGGATAGCTTTCTTTAGCGTTGATATTTTGAAAGACATGATTGTTTGTTGGGATGCCTGTGTATTAATGTCTTTATGTTAAATTATAGACTATTGCTTTGAATCACTCGTGTCTTAATATTCATGCCATGATTAGATATATGATCAAGATTATGCTAGGTAGCATTCCACATAAAAATTACCTTTTTTATCATTTACCGACTCGAGGACGAGCAGGAATTAAGCTTGGGGCTGCTAATACGTCTCCATCGTATCTATAATTTTTTATTGTTTCATGCCAATATTATACAACTTTCACATATTTTTGGCAACATTTTATATGATTTATTGGACTAACATATTGATCCAGTGCCCAGTGCCAGTTCCTGTTTGTTGCATGTTTTTTGTTTCACAGAATATCCATATCAAACGAAGCCCAAACGTGATAAAAATTTACGGAGAATTACTTTGGAATATATGTGATTTTTGGGAGGTGGAATCAACGCAAACGGAGGCCCACGGCCTCCACAACCCACCAGGGCGCGCCGGGCACCCCCTGGCGCGCCCAGGTGTCTTGTGCCCTCCCCATAAGTCGGTTGGGGCCCTTCTTCAGGCGCAAGAAAGATAATTAATGGGAAAAATCATGTAAAAATTTCAGAGCAATCAGAGTTACAGATCTCCGGGAATTTAAGAAACGGCGAAGGGCCAGAAAACAGGAACGCGAAACAGAAGAGAACAGAGAGATAGATCCAATCTAGGAGGGGCTCCTGCCCCTCCGCCACCATGGAGGCCATGGACCAGAGGGGGAACTCTCCTCCCATCTAGGGGGAGGCCAAGGAAGAATAAGACGGAGGGGAGCTCTCTCCCCCTCTCTCTCGGTGGCGCCGGAGCGCCGCCGGGGCAATCATCATGACGGCGATCTACACCAACAACTTCGCCGCCGTCAACACCAACTCTCTCCCCCTCTATGCAGTGGTCTAACACCTCTTCTCCCCGCTGTAATCTCTACTTAAACATGGTGCTCAACGCTATATATTATTTCCCAATGATCTATGGCTATCTTATGATGTTTAAGCAGATCCGTTTTGTCCTATGGGTTGATAGATGATCATGATTGGTTTGAGTTGTATATTTTATTTTGGTGTTGTCTTATGGTGCCCTCCGTGTCGTGCAAATGGAGGGATCCCCACTGTAGGGTGTTGCAATATGTTCATGGTTCTCTTATGGTGGGTGGCATGAGTGACAGAAGCACAGACCCGAGTTTGGGGGTCATTGCGTATGGGATAAAGAGGACTTGATACTTAATGCTATGGTTGGGTTTTACGACCTTAATGATCTTTAGTAGTTGCGGATGCTTGCTAGAGTTCCAATCATAAGTGCATATGATCCAAGTAGAGAAAGTATGTTAGCTCATGCCTCTCCCTCATATAAAATTGCAACAATGATCACCGGTTTAGTTATCGATCACCTAGGGACAAATGACTTTCTTGTTGACAAAAGCTATCTAGTTTTATTGTCTTGCATTTTACTCGTAGTTTTATTCTTGCAAAGTACATCTAGTTTTATTCTTGCAAACTTATCCTTTCACCTACCAAATAGTTTTATACTTGTTCTAGGTAAAGCAAACACCAAGTGTGCGTAGAGTTGTATCGGTGGTCTTTAGAACTTGAGGGAATATTTGTTCTACCTTTAGCTCCTCATTGGGTTCTACACTCTTATTTATCAAAAAAGGCTACAAATGATCCCCTATACTTGTGGGTTATCAAGACCTTTTTCTGGCGCCATTGCCGGGGAGCAATAGCGTGGGGTGAATATTCTCGTGTGTGCTTGTTTGCTTTATCACTAAGTAGTTTTTATTTCCTGTTCTAAGTTGTTCTATATCTTTAGTTATGGATATGGAACATGAAACACCAAAAAAATTAGTTGTACTTGATACTCATGGAGATGGGGAACCTCCTAAAACCCTCGATGATCGTTATGTGAAAAATATTAAACACTACTTTGATAATCCTGAGAAAACCCCATTCAACATGATAATGGGAGACACGTTGGTTCAACATGAATACTTTAGGGATTATCGTTTGACACAAAAAGGGAAACTATTATGGGATCAAATTGATATGTTGCATTGGTATGCTTGGAATTTTTGCCAGAGATATGATTATACTTGTTGCTCTAGGATGAAGACTCCACACCTTCCCTTTTCATGCAAATTTAATGAAGATGAAACCTTAGATTCTTATGCAAATGGTATATATGATTATTATGGTGTGGAACGAATAGAAGAATTTGTTGCTTTTAAGGGTGCTTATGAAATTGAATCTTTGTTTGAAAAGTATGAAGGTTTTGATGATGATGTTTACAGACCTGAAAATTTTGCTATACTTAAATATTGCTATGAGAATTATAAATACAATTCTGATATTGATGTATTTATTGAGAAAGTCTCCGCTGTCCAAGAAGAGACTAATATTTTGCAGGAGTCTATGGAAGAAGGAATTGATGAAACTGTGAGCTCATTGGATGAAAAAGATGACGAGAAGAGCGAAGAACAAAAGGAGGAAGGTCAGATTAGCTACCCGTGCCCACCTTCTAATGAGAGTAACTCTTCAACTCATACATTGTTTAATGTCCCTTTGTTCTTACCGAAGGATGAATGCTATGATAATTGCTATGATCCCATTGATTCATTTGAAATATCCCTTTTTGATGAACTTGATGCTTGCTATGCTTGTGGCCAAGATGCCAATTTGAATTATTATTATGGAGATGAACTTGCTATAGTTCCTTATGTTAAGAATGAAATTGTTGCTATTGCACCCACACATGATAGTCCTATTATCTTTTTGAATTCTCCAAACTACACTATATCGGAGAAGTTTGCACTTATTAAGGATTATATTGATGGGTTGCATTTTGTTACTACACATGATGATTTTGATGAATATAATATGCATGTGCTCGCTGCTCCTACTTGAAATTATTATGAGAGAGGAACTACATCTCCGCCTCTCTATGTTTCCAACATGATAAAATTGCAAGAAACTTCTTATGCTATGTATTGGCCTTTACTTGATGTGCATGAATTGTTCTTGTATGGCATGCTCATGCATAGGAAGAGAGTTAGACTTCGTCATTGCATGATATATGTTGCTTTGTACTCACTACTAAATGCCAAATCATTGTTAATTAAAATTGGCTTTGATATACCTTGGGATACAGGTGGATCAATTACTTGAGCACTTTATGCCTAGCTTAATGGCTTTAAAGAAAGCGCTGCCAGGGAGACAACCCAAAAGTTTTAGGAACTCATTTTATTCTGTTGAGCACTTTTATAAAGTTCAAAAACAAAAAAATATTGAGGGGAACTTAAAACTTCACAAAAAGAAAAGTGAAAGTGAGAAAGACGAGCACCGTGGAAGTGGGGGATATCCTTGAACTTTGTTCATGCCCATGGAAACTTTGTGAATCTTGATTACAGAAAATTTTCAACAAAAATAATTATCCCCTTGTACAAATCCATTGTATCACAAAAATAATGTGCCAAGATTTTCCTTTAGGATGATTAGATTGCTTGTTGGTACGTGCGGTGTAAAAACAGAAACTTTGGCTGTAGTGCGTGATTTTACATTTTTTACTCGAAGGTCAAAAGTTTCTGAAATTTTTATACATTATTTCTATGCAAATTTTTTATTTTTTCCTAATTTGTCAGAATTGTTGGAGTATCAAAAGTATGGTTAAAGTTCAGATTACTACAGACTGTCCTGTTTAAGACAGATTCTATTTTTGATGCATTGTTTTGCTTGTTTTGATGAAACTATCAATTTTATCAGTGGTATGAGCCATGGAGAAGTTATAATACAATAGCTAAAATGAAAAAACAAAATATTAACTGGTTTGCAACAGTAATTAAAGTAGTAATTTGCTTTATTATGCTAACTGATCTCACCAGTTTTCTGTTAAGTCTTGTGTGGATGAAGTGTTCAAAGATCGAGGAGGTCTCGATATAAGGAGAAGGAGGAGAGGAAAGAGTTCAAGCTTGGGAATGCCCATGGTACCCCAAGTAAATATTCAAGGAGACTCAAGCGTCTAAGCTTGGGGATGCCCCGGAAGGCATCCCATCTTTCTTCAACCAGTATCGGTATGTTTTCGTTTTCATTTCGTTCATGTGATATGTGTAAATCTTGGAGCGTCTTTTGTGTTTAGTTTTCACTTTTCTTTTATGCACCATGCTGGTATGACATAGTCCATGGTTGATTTATAGAATACTCATTGCACTTCACTTATATCTTTTGAGTATGGCTTTATAGAATGCTTCATGTGCTTCACTTATATCATTTGAAGTTTGGATTGCCTGTTTCTCTTCACATAGAAAACCGTTATTTGAAGAATGCTCTTTTGCTTCACTTATATTTATAAGAGCATGGTCTTTTGTAGAAAGAATTTAACTCTCATGCTTCACTTATATCTATTTAGAGAGTCAACAGGAATTGGTCATTTGCATGGTTAGTCACAAAATCCCACATAAACTTGTGGATCACTGAATATGATATGTTTGATTCCTTGCAATAGTTTTGCGATATAGATATGATAATATGTGGGAGGTACTAGTAAACGGTCGTGGTAAGTAAGAATATTGGTGTTAAGGTTTGTGATTCCCGAAGCATGCACGTATGTCTCTCGTTATGCTATGAAGTTGGAGCATGATTTATTATTGATTGTCTTCCTTATGAGTGGCGGTCGGGGACGAGCGATGGGCCTTTTCCTACCAATCTACCCCCTAGGGGCATGTGTAGTATTACTTTGCTTCAAGGGCTAATAAACTTTTGCAATAAGTATATGACTTCTTTATGACTAATGTGAGTCCATGGCTTATACGCACTCTTACCTTTCCGCAATTTGCTAGCCTCTACGGTACCGTGCATTGCCCTTTCTCACCTCGAGAGTCGGTGCAAACTTCGCCGGTGCATCCAAACCCCGTGATATGATATGCTCTATCACACATAAGCCTTATTATATCTTTTTCAAAACAGCTACCTTACCTACCTATTATGGCCTTTCCATAGCCATTCCAAGATATATTGCCATGCAACTTCCATTGCTTCCGTTTTAATGACTTGAGCATTCATTGTCATATTGCTTTGCATGATCATATAGTTGACATAGTAGTTGTGGCTCAGCCACCGTTCATCATTTTTTATACTTGTTACGCTAGATCATTGCACATCCTGGTACATTGCCAGAGGCATTCATATAGAGTCATACTTTGTTCTAGGTATCGACTTGTAATTTTTATTTTTTTTTGAGTTGTAAGTAAATAGAAGTGTGATGATCATCATTATTCATTATTAGAGCATGTCCCAGTGAGGAATGCATGATGGAGACTATGATTCCCCCACAAGTCGGGATGAGACTCCGGACAAAAAGAGAGAGAAAACAAGAAAAAGAAAAGAAAAAGAAAAAAAAGACAAAGAGAGAAGGGGCAGGCTAATTCCAAACTTGTGCTTCAAAGTAGCACCATGTTTTTCATATAGAGAGTCTCCTATGTTGTCACTTTCATATACTAGTGGGAATTTTTCGTTATAGAGTTAGATGCACACCCACTTAGTTTTCATATTGAGCTTTCATACACTTATATCTCTTAGTGCATTCGTTGCATGGCAATCCCTACTCCTCACATTGATATCAATTGATGGGCATCTCCATAGCCCGTTGGTCAGCAGCGCCGATGTCAGACTTTCTTACTTTTTGTCTTCTCTATATTTACCCCTATCATCATACTCTATTCCACCCATAGTGTTATATCCATGGCTTGCGCTCATGTATTGCGTGAGGGTTGAAAAAGCTAAAGCGCATTAAAAAGTATGAACCAATTGCTCGGCTTGTCATCGGGGTTGTGCATGATAAATACTTTGTGTCGAGAAGACAGCATGACAAGACTATATGATTTTGTGTGGATAACTTTGTTTAGCGTTGATATTTTGAAAGACATGATTGTTTGTTGGGATGCCTGAGTATTAATGTCTTTATGTCAAATTATAGACTATTGATTTGAATCACTCGTGTCTTAATATTCATGCCATGATTAGATATATGATGAAGATTATGCTAGGTAGCATTCCACATCAAAAATTATCTTTTTTATCATTTACCTACTCGAGGACGAGCAGGAATTAAGCTTAGGGATGCTGATACGTCTCCGTTGTATATATAATTTTTTATTATTTCATGCAAATATTATACAACTCTCACATATTTTTGGCAACATTTTATATGATATATTGGACTAACATATTGATCCAGTGCCCAGTGCCAGTTCCTGTTTGTTGCATGTTTTTTGTTTCGCAGAATATCCATATCAAACGAAGTTCAGACGTGATAAAAATTTACGGAGAATTATTTTGGAATATATGTGATTTTTGGGAGGCGGAATCAACGCAAACGGAGGCCCACGGCCTCCACAACCCACCAGGGCACGTCGGGCACCCGCTGGCGCGCCCAGGTGTCTTGTGCCCTCCCCGTAAGTCGGTTGGGTCCTTCTTCGGGTGCAATAAAGAAAATTTATGAGAAAAAATCATGTAAAAATTTCAGTGCAATCGGAGTTACGGATCTCCGGGAATTCAAGAAACGGTGAAGGGCCAGAAAATAGGAACACAAAACAGAAGAGAACAGAGAGATAGATCTAATCTAGGAGGGGCTCCTGCCCCTCTGCTGCCATGGAGGCCATGGACTAGAGGGGGAACTCTCCTCCCATCTAGGTGAGGCCAAGGAAGAATAAGAAGGAGGGGTCTCTCTCCCCCTCTCTCCCGGTGGCGCCGGAGCACCGCCGGGGCAATCATCGTGACGGCGATCTACACCAACAACTTCGCCGCTGTCAACACCAACTCTCTCCCCCTCTATGCAGCGGTCTAACACCACTTCTCCCCACTGTAATCTCTACTTAAACATGGTTCTCAATGCTATATAATATTTCCCAATGATCTATGGCTATCTTATGATGTTTTGGTAGATCTGTTTTGTCCTATGGGTTGATAGATGATCATGATTGGTTTGAATCGTATATTTTATTTTGGTGCTGTCCTACGGTGCCCTCCGTGTCATGCAAACGGAGGGATCCCCACTGTAGGGTTTTGCAATATGTTCATAGTTCTCTTATGGTGGGTGGCGTGAGTGACAGAAAACGCAGACCCGAGTTTGGGGGTCATTGCGTATGGGATAAAGAGGACTTGATACTTAATGCTATGGTTGGGTTTTACAACCTTAATGATCTTTAGTAGTTGCGGGTGCTTGCTAGAGTTCCAATCATAAGTGCATATGATCCAAGTAGAGAAAGTATGTTAGCTCATGCCTCTCCCTCATATAAAATTGCAACAATGATCACCGGTTTAGTTATCGATCACCTAGGGACAAATGACTTTCTTGTTGACAAAAGTTATCTACTTTTATTGTCTTGCATTTTACTCGTAGTTTTATTCTTGCAAAATACTTCTAGTTTTATTCTTGCAAACTTATCCTTTCGCCTACCAAATAGTTTTATACTTGTTCTAGTTAAAGCAAACGTCAAGTGTGCGTAGAGTTGTATCGGTGGTCGATAGAACTTGAGGGAATATTTCTTCTACCTTTAGCTCCTTGTTGGGTTCGACACTCTTATTTATCGAAAAAGGCTACAAACGATCCCCTATACTTGTGGGTTATCAGGTATTATGCAATAATAAAATATGAATGGGGTTACAACAATACCTAAAGTTTATGATTTGCTTGTTATACTAACGGATCTCACGAGTTTTCTTTTGAGTTTTGCGTGCTGAAGTTTTCAAGTTTTGAGTGAGATCACGATGGATGAAGGAATAAGGAGTGGCAAGACCCTAAGCTTGGGGATTCCCAAGGCACCCCAAGGTAATATTCAAGGACGCCCAAAACTCTAAGCTTGGGGATGACCCGGATGGCATCCCCTCTTTCTTCTACCAACCATCGGTAAATTACTTGGAGCTATATTTTTATTCATCACATGATATGAGTTTTTCTTGGAGCGTTGTGTATTATATGAGTCTTTGTTTTGTTTGCTTTTAGTTTTCCACAATCATCTTTGCTGGACACACCTTTTTGAGAGGGACACACATTATCCGTGATTTGTTAGAATACTCTATGTGCTTCACTTATATCTTTTGAGCAAGGCAGTTGCTCTAGTACTTGACTTATATCTTTTACAACACGATGGTGGTTATATTTTAAAGAAATAGTTGCACTCTCATGCTTTACTTATATCATTTTGAGAGTTTGATAAATAGTAATGGCAATTTGCACAGGTTATGAAATTAGTCCTAATATATGATAGGTATTCAAGAGGGATATAATACAAACTTTCTTGTAGATCACTGAATATGATAAGTTTGATTCCTTGGAATAGTTTTGTGATATAAAGATGGTAATATGTGGGAGGTAGTAGTGAAGGATTGTAGTTTAGTAATAATATTGGTGTTAAGGTTTGTGATTCCTGAAGCATGCACGTATGGTCTCTCGTTATGCTAAGAAGTTGGAGCATGATTTATTATTGTCTTCCTTTGCGTGAAGGTCAGGAGCGCGCGATGGGTAACTCTTGCCAACATTGGTACAACAAGGTGCTATACAAACGGTTTTTAACCCCTTTCCGCGACGGCATTTTGAACCGTCGCCAAGTGAGTGTGTGCGATAGGGGGGGGGGGGTCCTTCCCACACGACCCAGAAACCGTCGGGGGTAGGGAGCCATGATGCAGAGGCCTTGCCAAATGTAATTGTATGCGATGCAGCACACACTAAATTCTTTCACACGTGTGGGATCGGTGATTAAACGTTTCTAATGACGCAGTGAAACCAAACGGTGTATCGTAATGAACCATTTGGGAAAGAGTATGTAAGACACACGGGCCAACATATGAACTGTGTGCGATATATGCCCCATCGCACACGAGTTTTCTGTGGAACTCATCTGCCATGCAAGATCCATTGCACACGTTTCCGAAAAATTACCGTGTGCGATAATGTTCTATCACAAACGGTTCAGGAGCCCCTTCACACAGATACAAGTGCTGCAGACCGTTTGTGATTTGTTGTGTATCACCGACGGTTGCGGAAAGAGTGACGTATGCTTTTCGTTTGGGATCCCACACGTTTCCTAAAAAATTTGCGACTGGGATTGTATTTTACATTGGGCGCAGTTTACTCTGAGCTCTCGTGTGAGATAATATGGTATCACAAACGGTTCCGGAGCCCCTACACACATGTAGTAGTGCTGCAAATCATCTGCGATCTGCTGTGTATCACCGACAGTTCCGCTATGATTGACGTATGCTTTTCGATGTGGATCGCACACACTCATTTAGTTGAACTGTGTGCGGAGCAATTGCCAGGTTAAAACAAAAATATCCCATTTGAATCGACATGCAAAAAGCAAATTCGCCACAATATGCAATTGAACAAATAATGTCCACAGGAAGAACATTCATCAGATTTCGCAACAATTGCAATTGAACAAACGGTAGCTAAATTCCAATGATTTGTCGACATATATATGCATTACATAATTAATCATAGTGTACAAAATACGAAGACCTCATCAGATGGAAAACAATGGATCCATGCGTATATGTTTAGCGGCTAACTCTTACTCAATGTTTCAGGAGAAGGCATGCTGAAATCTTCATTATCACCAGTGGGATTGATATAGTGATTCAGGAAGAAGTCGCTGATAAATCTCTAAACCATCAACAATTCACCAGCGGGGAGCGGTTCAAGGGTCCTCGGTTCTAAGATGAGCTGCAGTATTTTTAAGATTAGAATGTGCCATATGAGTGGAGTAGAAGATATTATTTAAGATAGACTTACTGGTACTAATTCGCGAGCATCTTCACAACTATCAGCAGATTTGTCGATGGAGAGCATGTGTCTGCAAACATAGTATCCACAAAGGTTGGTCCCTGCTTATTGCTAAGGACACTGAAATATTTTATACAGAATTAGTCATGTATTTGTCCTGTTAGGAACAACCTAACGGGTGTTAGATGTATTTTTTTTCTTTGGACAGAAACAGAAAGAGGTTTATTTAGAAGCTTGAACATTTTACTAGCGTAAGAAAAGGTATTTGCAGACTATTGGATACATTTTCCAAAAATAACGGATTTTGGTGTGTTACCGGAGAAACGATCTCGTGTTGCAGAGGTAGTTCCCTCTTGAACAGGTTCCCTGGTTTAGTTTTCCACAATGCAAGCACACTACAAATGAAGATGAATTTTGACAACATCAATTATTGAACCAGATATGAATGCAAATTAATTTCAACATCATAGAATTCAATACCTATCCATGAATTGCTGAAGATGCGTTAGATCCTGAGCGTTTGTTGACTCTCTGAGAGAATCCATGTAGTAAATTGTGTTCTTGTTTGGAACAATGAATACCATGATCCAGTGATTGCTACATATTAAGAAAGCCATGAACTTATGAATTATATCAAAATCTGAAAGACAATCAGTGTATGCGTGGTTGTTTATTTGACTTACCGTTCATGATATGGCCAGAGAAATGATTCTGCATGGGACGTATTTTCGAAGATACGGGCGACTGTGTTAATGGCCCGCTCCCGTTGATCCTTTCCATGTAATGTTGTGCCATTTGCTAATGCAAGATCTATGAAATACACACTCTCCCTTTTTCTTCTCTGCGCATTCAATCCCCTGAGAGGAATAAAATGCAGTTAGCTATTTATCATTTACAGCCTTGTATGGAGAAGTTGATCAGAGTTAGTACTTACAAAATCAGGCATCTAACAAGAGTGGCATCGAGCTCATTGAAGTTGAAGAAGAGATATAAGTCGTCAAAATTCACACTGATGGAACCAGCATCGTGTCGGAAATTATCTCTGTTGTAGCAGACTAGCAGAACATGATGACCTGCTAACATTTGATCCATGCAATATTTATGTAACTCGCGGAAACTGGAGCTGCACTCATCAAAGTATTCGCCAACAAGAAATGGCTAGCCATGGACGTAATTGCATGCTTCAAGTACGTCTGCTTTATTTTTAGCAAGCAGCAAAGCTATTTCTGCATCATCCATGCCGTCAGAAATAATATTACTCTCTAATTCGAACAACTTGCTGTTAATTTGGTTCTGGGCGATGAGTGCTTTAAGTAAGAGGAAATTGTTCTCTTTCCTCTTTGCTCTCCGGGCGCGCTTCCTCATGGGTGCAGCCTTTTGCCTGCTTCCTTCTTGGTGCTTGAAGCACTTCTGGTGCAAGGTCTGGATGGCTGAAAGGCAGACTGCCGAGCAGACGGTAAAGCTTCGATGGACTGCTTAGGAGATGGTTTAGCTATGCCGGACTGCTGAGCTGGTGGTGGTGCTGTGACAGACTGCTGGGCTATAGGAGCAGAGGCATCGAACTGCTGACCATGCATTGAAGCTATGTCGGGTTTCTGCGCAGGTGGTGCCAACTTGTCGGTATGCTGAGGAGGCCGTGCCAACATGTTGGTTTGCTGAGCAGGCAGTGCTGACGCATTGGTATGCTGATCACGCGGCTGCGGACCGATAGACTGATGAGCAGTCGGTTCTGGACCTATAGACTACTTAGCAGGCGGTTCCGAAGCATCAGACTACTTAGAAGTCCATTCCACCAGGTTGGTCTGCTGAGCATGTGGTGCAGCTGGGTCTCCTCCCACTGCTTCAGTGACCGGCATCTAAACTGGTGGTGCGTCTTCAGCAGTTGTAGGCCTTGCCACTGGATTCTCTGGGGCGGACGATGACATGGCCTGTACGACACAAAGTCAGGCAGGCTGATCACAGGTTGATGCATCAGCCGTCGGATTACGAGTATTAGGTTCCTTGGGGGAAGTATGCGAGAGCTGCTGTGGCAAGGAGAGTGTCACTGGTTGAGGGGCGACATTGGATGCTCTTGGCGGGGCTTCAGGGATCTCATCCATGAAGTCTATTTCCTTTCGTGGCCACTGGATGTGATGTAACAGTGTTTCTCCCAAGGTCCTATGCTCATCAAAGTCCCCTAGGACATTCTTCAGGGCAAATTCATTGAATCCAGGCTTTACTTCAATCACATAGCACTTCACACAGCCCGGCTTCAATGGCACATTGTCCAACAAGAGGCCCTCTTCCAAGAAGGGTGGGCAAACCCAGACTGTTGCACATTTTAATGTACCTTCATAATGTGTAAGCACGCCCTTTAGTCTGTCTTTCATTCCAGATAGATCAGATATAGCATCATCATGAGCAGCTGCAGTCTCAGTGTCGCTGGGGTCAGCTGATGCACAACTACTCTTGTGTTGTGTTGTCGCACAATAACCAGCATCCTCCATGCCTGCCTCCCCTCCCATCTGCTGGCTATCTGTCAGTGTTAGAGTCTTCTGCATCATCATTGACTCCTCAATTTCCTTTCGAACAGTCGGATACATGTCCTTCCTCAACCTTTCATACAATTCATTCTGCTTCATTTCACTCCTCGCTTTTTTCATGGCGAGCCTCTCTTCTTTGCTGAATGTGAAAGCCCTCTTGTGCGAGACATTAACACCTATACCCCTTGCACGGACAGGGGGCTCTCTTGTTTCCAGAGCATCGGACAGAATGTCACATGGCCCTGAGTTCCTGTAGAACCTTCCAGGGATCTCGGAAGCCTTTAACATCACGCGATACAGTTTTTCGTCATGTGAGTTTTCAAAGTAATAAGTTCCGTCATCACGCCTCCTTGCACGTGCCCGCAAGGAGTCTCTAGCGTGTTCGCCCCTGATTTAACTAAAGGCCGGTTTCCCACCCGCAGCTACTGCTTCTTTGTCCTCCTGGTCCCATATCGGTTTCATGCCGTAGTATCCTGCCACACCCATATGGTGGGGGTGTGTGTGTTTCCTCTTCTGAAGTTCCGACTGCTTGGCACTCTTGTAGCAAACTCTGTAGTTGCCCTGACCCTTTTGAATTCTGCCTAGTTTGCCTTTGTAATTTGGGGGTATGCGGGGATTGGGTCCTTGCCTTCACTCAAGTACTTCTTGTACAGCACGTGCTTCCAGTTTCTCCAAGCATCCCTAGCATTCTTCAGTGCAGCGTATTCCACCTGCATTCACCACTGCACTAGAACATTGAAGTGATCCATGATCTCCTGGACTATCCTTTGCCGTGTTTCTGTGTCAGCCTTCCAAAACCCCGGCAGATTAATGTTGAGCCTTCCCTGCTAACAAATCCACACACACTCCTGAACCTCGTGCGTGCTTTATCTGGTTTAGTTGGAGCCCAAGACTTTAAATTGATGTCGGTTACTTCATATACACCTTTAGGCTAGTGTGTGGGCTTCCTTGGAGCGTTCCTCCATGTCCTGATCAGAAGAGTAATTGCTGCAGCTCTATCCCGCTCCAGATTACTTGATCCCTCACCATCTGCTGAAGACCTAGGGTTGTGGGAATTAGATGAATATACATCACCTGAAGCATGAGTGTTGTCACTGCTACTCGACATCTACAGAGAACACATGCGAAACTCAGGAAAGGAGGATAAGCATAAAGCTAACAACTTGGTATCAAGCTGTCTAAACATGTCATGCAATAATTTAGAAAATGTACGGCTAATTTGTTAAGTTTGTGTGACTCAGGCGCCCATGATCTGTAAATCAACAGTAACTTATTGGAACAAATACAGCTTATATGTACTAGTTAGGAAGGTAGATAATGAACATATATACGCTCTTTGTTATTTTATAGCCAATTTGGGAACATACGGAATGAAATAGGAAGAGGGATTGCGAGTAAATATGCCTCACCGCGATGAAGAGCAGTAACTAACAGGTTTCTTAATGCAAACCCAGCAGGACCACAGGAGAGGTGAGGGTTACAGGATCAATATGCTCGAGGGTGGCTGGCGAGCAAACGAAGACGCGAGGCACGAGCAGCCGCGTGTTGGGAACGGCAGTGGAGGTAGGGTCAACGCCGAAGAGCGGGCACACGGCCGGGTTGAGCACGCTGGCGCCGAAGAGGGTTCTGCTGTGGATCTGGGGGATGGGGGAGCTGGCGATGGAGATTGGGTGGACTAATTGAGTGAAACATGGCCGGCCGGTGGGGGGGTGTTGGCGGCCTAGGTGAAAAGGGTGAAAAAACATCCCCGTTCACCGCGCAGAAAGGCCTATGCAAACGGTTGCCTCTAAGTGCTCTTGTGCACAAACAGCATAATTTCCTTTGAAATGAAGACGTGCTAATTTTGAAATGAAGACGTGAGTTCATCGTTTCACCTCTAATTTTTTCCCATGGTAAGCAATCACCATTATACCACAGGTTTGATTTGCTGGCGCATTTCAGGTCTCGTGTGCTATATTAAGCCATATTTGGCATTTACCGTGCATTTTGGCATATAAATCAAATCCTAGCCGGAACTTTATGTGCTGATGAAAGGGACGAGGATTGTCGTTCGATCTGGGAGCATCCAACGGTGCAGACGTACGATCCGTGGGGTTTGGGTTCAGGCCAATTAGAACGCACGACTCAGATCGCGCGCGCAGCAGGGGGGCATCGGCCATAGTTTGGTAGGCACACGGCTTTTGTCAGTGCACCGTGTGCAATTTGAAAACATTTACATGAACTAACAACATATTTTCTTTTGAATGAAAACATGAGTTCATCGTTTCGCCTCGAATTTTTTTCCCACGGTAAGAAATCACCATTGTACCCTTGGTTCAATTTTCCGGTGCATTTGAGATTTCGTTTGCTATATTTGAGTCATTTTTTACATTTACCACATATATATATATATATATATATATATAAACACTATTCTGATCACGGAATCAGAATATTATTCTGATCGCAACCTGAACTTCCTGAGTTACACAACCTGAACTTCTCTCTGTACGAACCCGACCTTCGGGCTATGTTCGCCACTGTGCCTCCCCGTGCAAATTTTTCTGGTCAGTCGTGTTCTTTGTGATGTAAGTCTAATCCAAATACACTTGCTAGCATCTAAATGGTCATTTTGATTCGGAATCTCGCTCGTTGGCGGATTTGCTCTCTGGACGGGATGAACTTGTGTCTGTTACAAGTTTAATGCATGCACTGGATGTTCTCGAACCTCTATCATGATGGGAATTGGGTTTAGGTATGAATTTCGTGGATAATTTGTTGTTATTTTTCAACAGAATTGGTTTCGGGTTGTGTTCTTCGTCCGTGGGAGTGGTTTCCACCGCTTCTGTCGACTTGTCGTTTTCCTGTGAAGATAGGCGGCGGATTTGCTTACATTAGTGAGATTGAATCCTTCCTACATTGTTAATTTGGTCGGGCAGGCCCATACACTCTGAAATTGGGCGATTGGATCTCGTTCCGCTTGCCGTTTCCGCCGTGGTTGGTTCTTCGATTAGACAACAATGGTGGCGCATCATTTTGATGTTAGGGGGGAGTAGGATATCAATCCTGATGGCAGACTTACAAGTTGCAGTCACCGAAATGATTAAATCTGGAAACCAAATTCGTTCGTGGGTATTTTTTCAATCATTTATGGTCAGTTTTACAAGTTGGACTTCTATACCTTTAGTGTTAGAACTTCTGTCGTTTTATGCATGTTTTTAGGTTATGCTGCAATACGATCTGTTCGGCTTGCTGTTGTTATAAAAAAATTGTGTATGTTTTTTTGTTTTTCATAGTACTCATGTGTGTAAATGTGGAGCTGGTCCATAGACACACGCATCCTCTTTATCTTTAATCTTTCTTCGGGGATAATTTTTTGGATCATGCACGGTCTGTAGTAGAAGATGGACTTCTTTGGTACTCATGGTTGAACTTCTGGGATTCCACATTGCAAGGCGATGCAGCATTGTGCTCTATATTTCTTTGTTTGGTTTTTTTTTGTAATTTTCATTTTTGAATTGGTTTTGATTTTGTCCCATGGGCAACCATGGGACTGTCCCAAGTATGCACGCATACTTTTTATATTTTGGTAACATGTTTTCATACTTTGAACAGTGGTAGCACTTCAGTACATATTTAACCTGAACTTACTAGATTTTGCTCCTGTATAATTTGCTTTTTTTGACATGTTCATCTGATGCTTTTTCAAAACCCTGAACTTCTGTGTCTTTACAATTTGAACTTCTTCAATAAATTTTGATAAATTTTTTTGGATTTTAAAAATTTAATCATTGAAAACCGCATTGCGCCTGTCAACCTAGCACGCACCAATGCGGTAGCGTGAGGCCGAGCCGCATATGTACTTTGTGTGTAGGTGAATTTTGAACTTCTATATTGTTTCTAAGTTGTGTATTTTAGTTAGATATGGACTTCATATGTTTTTGTATTTGAACTTCTTCTTTTTGTTTCTTAGTGTTTATTTATTCATATGCCTTACTTCGCTTGATAGTGTACTTGAACTTCTGTTCTTTATTTTTTGAACTTCTTCTTTGTTTGTAATTGCTTATTTTGTGTATGTATTTACTTCCCTTGGTAGTGTACTTGACCTTCTGTTTGCCATCAATTTTTGGTTTTAAGGGATACCAGCAGATTGTTATTTTGATCTTATCTTTTTAAAACAGATGCATTCAAATGGTGCATTCATTTTTGAGCAGATGGATTTACTTTTTAGTGGCTAGGGGGTAAAACTGTAATTAAGCCCGGCGCTCCAACACCTGCTAGAGAGAGGCATTTACTGCCCGTCTCGCTCGCGCACCACCTGTCAGAAAGCACTTCCCCTTGTCGCTCGCTCTCTTCTCCCTCTCTGTCGCTCCGCTCGCTTCCTCCAAATCCCCCTGACTTCTCCGCTGCTGGTGAGTGGAGTAACCGGCGCACGCCCCGCTCCTATTTCTGCCCCACACCCCGCTCTCCCTCCCTTATCCCCTCTCTTCTCCTCTGAAGCGAAGCCGGCAACTGTCTGCGCGGTTCCAAGGTGCGCGTGGCGTCATGGGGGTGGTAGAACTGCCGCGGATTCGTGCATCGGGGTCGTTTGGAGAGGTACAAATGCTGCCTCCCCCCAAAGCTTGCTCTTAGTTTTCGCCAGATCTGTCGAGCTTTCTCTATTTCGTCTGTGTGCTCTCGCATCCGCCTCCTCCGTTTTCTTCTGATGGTTGGATGCGAGATTAGGTAGGGTTCTTGTGCGTGTGGTGGTGTGATTCCTTTTCCCCGTGGTTATTTTCATCTGTGAGATGCTTGTGTGTGCTATTTTACCCTTCAGACTTGTGTGGATTTCATTTCCCCTTTGGTAATTTCACGAGTGAGATGCATGTAAGAAGGGTGTGGTGTGGTGGTTGCTTCTGGATCTGATGTATTTACATCCATTAATGTTATTGATTTCGTAGTGTAGATTGTGTCTGTCACATGCTAGTTAGTTTATGAGTACTGTTTTTGCTGTGCTTGCCTAGATGTGCTATTGTTAATCTTTCATAATTGTTGATGTGTTTTAGTTGTTTCATCCTAGGGTTTGATCTAGTTGCTTATTTGCATTGTTGTATGATTTTCTACTTGCTAATTAGATGTAATTTCTCCTCTGTTTTTTGTAGGTTGATCTAGGGTTTGGAGTACCATTCATCAAGGGGTTGTGTTGTCATGGCTTCAAAACCTTCTTTAGGTATTTTAATGTATATGCATCTTGTATTTTAAATAGGAGTTTTCTTTTATATGTCTACCCATATCTTCACTTGGTTGTCTTGTTAGACTGCCCATTTTTAAAAGTGTGAACTTCTAACTTATGTGATGTGTATGCATTTTTCCCTTAGTTTAAGTTAGTAGAGTGTTGCTTAATTTTTTTTTGATGAATTGCTGGTGAACTATGTCACCAAGTGTGTTTGGACTTCCCAAATGTTTCATATTTATAGTGTATATCTTTGTATTTTTGTGATCATTTTCATGGTATTGATAAGTAGTTTGGCTGTGAAATAGTATTTCTGCTCATGCTTCTTCTTTTTTATGTACTACTTCCTTGGGTCACATAGTTGAACTTCTGGTTTTAATTATTTTTGTTTATAATGAAATTTGGTTGAACATCTGTTTGCGCATTGTTTTAGTGCTTTGTTATGTATTGTTGAACTTCTGGACATTCATCTATATGTAGTAACCCCTATGGTGTAGATTGTTTTATCTTTAGTATGTAGATTGTAGATTGTGCATTGTTTTACTGCTTTGTTAGGTATTGTTGAACTTCTGGAGATTGGACATTCATGTATAAGTAGTACTTCCTTTGGTGTAGGTTTGTGGATTAGAACTCAGCTGTCTTTTTACTTCCATTTTTTGTAGTTGGTGATGAATTTAATAGTTCTGGAAAAAATGCCTGTGATCAAGATGGAGCTTCAGAAGTTAATACTGATGCTCCAAGATCTGATGCGGCTAAACCACCTATTATTCCTTTGACTGTAATTGTTGAGGTTGCTTCAAGCCTTGAGAAAATTTCAAGCCTTGAGGATCTTGCTTCTACAGCTCTTGCTTCACCTAGTATGCGCAACTCCTTTTCTTTTTTTTTAAATTCTCGAGCCATGTTTTTGAACTTGTTCTTGTCGTGTGTTTTTGTATTTGTTCCTGACTATTTTCCTTTTTGTTATGTTTTTTGTGTTCTTGCAGATGTATCCACAGAGGAGGAAGCTGTGAACACCATCAATGATGTACTATCTGACTTGGGTGTGCCAGAAAACACTGCTGCGGCCGAGCCGGGGGCTCCATCAGTTGAAGGTTGTGATTCTGTTCCGGAGCCTTTGTGCTCTCTTTAGATGTCAGAGACGCAGTCCCAGCCTATTGATGGCACTGAACCTGTCACGCAAGATGAGGATGTGCCCCTTCAACTTCTTCTAAAGGATCAATGCAAGAGGAAGAAGCAAGAAGATTTTGACAAGAAGATGGCGGCCCGCCTTCAGAAAGGTTCTGATGTTGCTGAAACTGGTGATGTTGCTGAGCTCACAGTTGGGCATGTCTCTGTTGCTGAAGAAGACGTGACGTGTGCCACTGATGGCATGGTTGCCCCTGTGAAGAAGAAATTCAAGAAGATCGCGGCGAGGAAGCATTTAGTTGGTGAAGTTACTTCTCAGAGGAGCCCATGTGTTTCAAAGGCTACAGGACCAAGTGTGGGTGAACTTCCTGAAGTGGAAGGCCAAGCCCGCAATGGTACGCCATGTCGTAGTCCTCGTGTGCTTGCCACTGCGGCGCCTACACCTTCTCCGCTTGGTTCTGGTGCATCTGGTAAGGGCAAGAAATGCGGCGTTAAGCGCAAGGTTGCACCGGCAAAGGTTAACAAGGGTTGCAAGAAGCGTTCTCGTGTCAATCCAGACGACCAGGGTGATGCTGATTTCAACGCTGATGTGGAGGATGACGACGATGATGCTGCTGCTGATCAGGTATGAATCTCTCATGTTTACTATTTTTGAGAACATTTTGTAGATTTGTTGTTATATTTGTGTATGTAGTACTGCCTTGGTGAACATAGCTGACCTTCTGCTATATATAGACATGAAGAAATTAGCTGAACTGCTTGGTTTATATGGTATTACTGCCTTTGTGTACATAGCTGATCTTCTGGATATATGTATGAAGAAATTAGCTGAACTTCTTGGTATACATGGTTTTAATGCCTTGGTGTACATAGTTGAACTTTTGCTCTGTAAATTTCTAACATTTAGAAAGCATCTTAACTTCTGGTCATACATGGTTGTACTGCCTATGTAGACATGGTAGAACTTCTGAAATGTACATTGCTAACATTTAGAAAGCAGTTGTTCTTCTTGTTTTTAATGGTTGAACTTCTGCTATATACATTTTTTGGGTCCATGCTCTATTTGCTTATGTTGTTTTTACAATTCAGGATTAGTGAACTTTTGGTTTAGTTTGTTTATCTCATTGTTCTGCCTTTTTTCCCTGTCATTGCATTTTTTGCAGTATCAAATTGTGGCGCGGCCTGAAGAGATGAGGAAGAGAGGAGGCAAAGCAGTCGAAGAAGGTGATGAAGGACGAGATGATGCTAAACGTTTTAACAAGACGGTTCGCTGCTCACTGAAAGAGGTCAAGTCGTGCGCAAAATTGCTACAAGTTAGGCACAAGGAGAGGGTTATCAAGGCTGGTTTTGGTTGTGTGTTTGACTTGAAGGTTGATTCCAACATTTCTTGTCCTTTGATGGGCCACATCTACACCAGGATTGACCCTTCAACTATGATTCTGGACATGGGTGAGGCGAACAAGGTTTTGCGTATTACAAGTGATGTTGTTCACCATCTTTTTGGATTCCGTCAAGGTGATCGTACCCCTCCTAGGCCCTCGGAGGGTGGGTTAGATGATGCTGTTATGAGGCTAAAGGCCAAACTTGGCTACAAGAGGAGTGATGACATCAAGACAAAGGATCTGAGGAAGATCCTCGGGGAACTTGTGAAGGATGAGACGAAGGATGATCTGGCTCTGCAGGTGTTTTACCTTATTCTTTTCATGAAGGTTATTATTCCTGGTACGTCTACACGAGTGTCCAGGGAGGCAGCAATGGCTGAGAATCTTGTCTTTGAAGATATGGAAAATATGGACTATTGCCAGTTGGTTGTTGATGATATTCGAAGGGCTGTTACTAGGTATCAGCAAGGGACTAGCAGAGGAAAAGCTGTCACAGGCTGTAGCATCACACCGCTTCTTATGTATCTGGGCTGCCTTATCATTGGCAAGACGCCTAATCCTGACTTGAGGACTCCTCGCATAAATTTCATGGATCAGGCCAAGCTTTTTGAGCTTGCTGCTGCTGACTTGGATAAGAAAGGTGATGATGACCCAGCCAACTGGGTGTTTGGGAAACTGCCTGTGAGTGTTTCTATGCATCATTCTTTCCTGTGTAGTTTAACTTGAACTTCTGATACTGTCTTCAATATTTGTTCCATGTTCCTTCATTTGTTTTTTGATGTGTTGACTTTTGTTTTGTATGCAGTGGAAGACACAGGCTGAGGTTGTGTTCTTTAGGCGTATCGAACGTCATGTTCTTACTATGCCTCGTGCCACCGGCCTAGGGAGTGGAACTTCCCCAAGATTTGAATTCTCCCGGGATGTCAATACTGGTGCCCCCCTGTAGATCCAGGAGGTTCTTCTGCCCGTGTGAGTGCTGCAGGTGGCGTGTCTTCTGAGGGTTTGTTTGATGCTGCCAATCTTTCCCTTGTTAGGATTGATGGTCTTCTAGAAACTGTTTGTGGGGAGATGGCCCGTGTTCCGACAACTGTTGAGCATCTTAGTCACGTCGATGGGATTCTTCCTCCCGGCCATGGTTTTGATGCTGAGTCTTCGAAGGAGGTTTTGTCAATTGAAGCTAGATTTCTTGCTGAGCTTCATCAGAGCACTTCCCACCTCCGGACTAGCTTTGGGCTGCTCAAGGAAATGCAAGATGCTCGTTGCAAGCCTTTTGAAGATGAGGCTAGTGTTATTGTTAGACAGATTCAGAGGCAAGATTATGTTCGTTTGGGTCGTGAAGGAGGCCACGAGGAGCATACTGAAGAGGTTTGTTTATGTTGGCTTTGATAGTTCTTTGCATTAATGTTCATTGTTAGCTTTCAGTTATTACTGTTTTTTGTCATAGGTGACCCTTCTTGATTTCATGTGTTATGAACTTCTTCTTTAGAGTATTATCGTTTCGTTGGTGACCTTCTCTGTTTACAGTATCTGAACTTCAAGGTCTATAGTATCTGAACTTCTAAGCTTTCCATAACTGGCCCTTTTGGTCCCTTTGTATGATAGTAGTTTGATATCTGACCTTCTACGTTTACTGTCTTTGGACTTCCTCCATGTGTCAGTGGTCATAGCTGACCTTCTTTAATTATGTAATGTGAACTTCTCCTCATTAGACATTGTGTTCTATATGATTTTTTGTAGGCTGTTGATGATGGTGCTAGGGTTGATGAGGATGTTTTACCTGAAAGTGCATCTGTCCCTGTGCATGAATCTGCTCCCGCAAGTGATTTATTTGTTGATGAGGTTCATGGCAGTGATCATAAAGTACCATTTTTCTTGTCCATTTGTTTCATTTTTATTCTACTTCTTGTACATTTTATCACTATGTGCCCATTTTTAATGACTTTTTGTTCTTGCTGCAGAATGACGATGCTAGTGTTCCTTCAGAGAAGGTTGCAGACAAGGCTGTATCAGGCAGTGGCTGCTCTGATGGGCTGGACCCAACTGATCCTCGGTCGTCCATCGGTGCTGGGGTTTCTGATGCTGGGCAGGGCAAGACAGCTGGAGATATCATTTCAGAGAAAGATCCAATCGAGGCTGCTGTTGAGACTGGTAGTGCTGCTGCAGGCCCGGAGAAGTCTCCTGCAGCAGAGCCATCAGTTCCTGTTGATGCTGGTATTCCACCTCTTCCTACTGCAGCACAACCAATAGTTTTTGTTGTTTCAGATTCTCCAGCTGCTCCAGCTGCTACTGGTGTCCTTGCCGACGACACTGCAATATCTACTGGAGATGACGATGAAGACACTGAAAGCGATAGCTTGGGAAAGGAGAATGATCATTCTAGTGCTGCAACTGGTCTAGGCAAGAATCCGTAAAGAGAGGAGCATGCTTCTCTCTTCTTTCCCCATCCCCATCCCCATCCCTTTTGTTGTTGGTTTTAGTCCATGATATCCCTATGTACTATTTGTGTGGTGCAAGTTGAACTTCTGGTTTGTGCTTTGTCGTGTGGTTTGTAAATAAAGTGAAGTGAAGCTGTTTTTATGTGGGGGAAGGTTTGTAATGCATGGGTTGTGATGTTTATAATCCTGTGGTTTTATCTTTTGGTGTAGCAGCTGAGATTTGCTTGTGTTTGTTTGTTGCTCCTATCGTGATCTATGTGTTTGTATGTTGCTCTTAATTTCTATTCTTTTGCTGACCAGATAGTGAACTTGCTGTCGTCCGAAAGAAGGTTGATGACTTTTATTTCAGTGTAACTAGGCTTAAGAATGATCGTTCTAAGAGGTGAGTGCAGCTGGTCAGAATTTATATCCATCTAACTTATGAACTGCCTGTGGTTTTATACCTGAACTTCTTTACTTTCTGGTGCTGAACTTCTTTACTTTCTGTACTGCCTGTTTGTGATGTAGCTGAACTTCTGTGCTTTTCTATGTGATGAACTTCTTGAGTTCCTGATGCTGAACTTCTTTTACTTTCTATTGCTTGTTTTTGATCAAAGATTATGTTGCAAAACAATGAGTGTGAAGCTATTGTTGAAGATGTCGCAATATCTTTTTCTCCTCGCGGAATGCTTCGATCTAATGTAGCTGAGGCTCCACTGTAGTGTCTACGTGCCAAATACCAGGGATCAGATTAACTCATCCTGCCGTATTGGGTTTGTGTAAGTCAACCCTATAGTAATTTCTTTTCTGTTTTGTTCTTTATCGTATTGGTTAAAACTTGTTGGTCTCATTGTATTTCATATGTTGCTGTTATCTGCATTATATTAGGACAAGATTTTCAGAGGGCAGTTTGATTCCCGTGTGAGGAAGTACTTCTTAGCGACTGGTCCAGATAGCATGGATGCGCATGATTCTGTAAGCAATATTTTGTTCTTTGTCTTTGTATTTGTTTCCACTGTGATCCACTCTGTTTATATTGTTTTATTTTTCTTGTACAGTTGATATTAATTTTCAGTTTTAATGATTTGTGTGTTTATCTTGTGTCAGGCTGTTTTCCCCACTTTTGACCCACCTGAAATTCCTGCTCACTTGGGTGGTGTTGGTCATTGGGTTTCCATATTTCTTGACCTGAAGAATTCAAGGTTCCAGCTTCTCGACTCCTACTATGGACCAAATGATGAATGTGCGGTACGCCTGTTTCGGCGGATGACTGATAACATCAAGAAGCTTTGGAACGATGCCAGCAATGACAGGGAGACACCCTTCAGTACTCTTTCTATTGACCATTTCCCTTTGGATTGGATTGATGTCCCCTAGCAGACTAACAAGTATGAGTTCCACTTTCTTTCTATCACTTTCTGTTTAGTTGTAGTTGTACGTAAGCTGCAACGTCTTTTATTCTTTGGCTTTCTTTTGTTTTAACACTATTCTCTTTGTTTGATGACAACATCGACTGCGGATTCTTCATGCTTACGAATGTTAATTCGTTTCATGAAGGGGTTCTTGCAAACTATTCCCATGATAATATCTTAGATATCAGGAAGACATGGTTGTACTCAATTGCTTCTTCTAACTTCTTTGAAACAGACTTCCATGGTTTGTTTGGCTACTATTCATGTAAGTCTTGAAACTTGGACTGCTTACTTGGACTGCAGCTTTTATTTCTACATGAACTTCATTGTCTTTTATTTGCTTGTGTATTTTGTTTCAGTATTTTTTTCCTAACATTGCTTACTTGGACAGCAGCATTTATTCTACTTGAACTTCAGAGATGATACCTTTTTATGCTTTTGTTAGCTGTAGTTGAATGTTTTCCATTTCATCAGTTTATCTTGAACTGTGCCTTGGGTTGTGCCTGAACTTCATTAGTTTTTAAATGCAACACATTTTTAGGTCAACTTGAGTAGTAATCATGTCATCTATATTTGTTGGACTGTACATTGTGTTGTACGTGAACTTCAGTTATATTTAATTGTCTTTTTTTTCTTTTTTTGACAGTGGAGCCGTTGGACTTGACCTATTACCACTACTCATTCCTCGGGTCACAGGAATACCAGCCTAGGGAGGAATCGATGAGTACAACTCTGAGAGAAGATGATAGCTCTCGAATCCTTATTCCTTCGAAGTTGGGGAAGCAGCCTGTCGGTATTGGTGCTGCTCCGATTACCCCTTGCTCCAGGAAGGTTGGTGCAGTCGAAGCAGAGGTGATTTCGTCGGATGATGATTTTGAGAAGATTGCTTACCCGAAGAAGGGTAAATCTGCTACTGCTACTGATGTTGGGAGAGGTGGAAAGAATGTTGTCATCACTAGGAGGAATCTGGCAGTTGAGTCTGGCACATAACTTCCTCGAAGAGAGCAGCAAGATTGCCTATAAAGTGGCGTTCTGCTGTCGCTGCCCTAAAGAAATACAGTTACCCTCATCTATCTGAGGCCCGGAGGTTGAAACAGTTTGTGCTTAGTGAAGATGGCCTGGAGAAGTATTCTGAGTGAGTATTCTTCTTATGTTTTTGCTACCAGACATGCTTTTTTTGTGAACTTCTGATGTTATAGTATCTGAACTTCTATTCATTCTTCTTGTATTGGAGTTGCGCTTCTAATATTTTTCCCATCCTTTAAATCTGCAGGACAAGCTACTGCATGTTTACCATCCCTGGGAATGTGATTGACCTCACAGGACGTGTCCTTTATACTCTTTTCGGTGAAGGGCAATAGATGGAAGGAGACGTAATGGACTTTCTCATAAACTTGTGAAAGGATAAGCCGGAGACGTCGGAGATCTTCTCTTCTGCTGACAGGGTTGTTCTGAGTCCCTACTTCATACAGGTTTTTGTTCTTATAACCCTATCTCCCTTTTTTGCGCTAGTTTTGGTGAAGTGGCACTGGGAGGTGTTTTATTTTGTCATGATTATTTTCTGTTCTTAATCTTTTTGTTTATGGTCAGTTTGTGAATGCAGTACTCCCTGGAGTATGATTTTTTCGGTGCATCAGTTCCAAAATTCGATGCAAAAAAATTGGCTGCACTCCTCCCAATGTTTGTTTGTAAGGAAGAAGACCTTCTTAACGCAAAGCTGGTTAGGTTTTCATAACTCTTGCTTTTTTTTATTTTATGTACATCCTTTTGCTGAGTTTGTCAAGAAGTTTTTGTTCATCTTGGCTGTTCATTGCTTATGGTATATAGTTTGTGTTCACCCTTTTTTCAATCTTGGCAGGTTTTTTTGATACTTTTCAAGCCAATTGACAAAATGGCGCACTACAGTGTGTATGTGCTGAATAGATATCGTGGGAGCATTGACATCCTTGATTCACTTCCTTACTCTAATAAGGGACTTTCACGAACAAGTTTCCACGGAGACTGCCAAAATATCGTGAATGTCTCTTAGCCTGAACCTCATGTCATATTCGAATGTTTGGTAATACTGCTTCAGAAGTTGTGTGCTTGAACTGACTATCATTTGACAGTTGAACTTCTGGTATTTTTTTAGTTGGATTTTATGCAAGTGTTGCTTTTTGTACCTGAACTTAGCTATTTTGGTTAAGATGTTTTTGATTTTATCGTATTTGTCATTTCTGGCAGATCAAGAGATTCGTTGGGTTGCTGGAGGAGATGTACGGCAAGGCTGCATACAAAGCGAGCAAGCAGCCAAACTGGGTGAATATTGCAAAGAGGCCGACTTTTATTGATGTCCCAAAGCAAGTGAATAGTGATTGTGGTTTCTTTGCCGTGAAGCTCTGCTCTACATATGATGGCGATGAGCTTGTTGAAGATTTTGGTGATGTGGAAGTATGTTTTGTCCTTGTTCTTGTCTCATCATCCTTTCATTTATTTTGTGTGTTTTTGCCGACACGCTCCTGCTGTGGTTTTAGTTATCTTTTGCTGTTTTTTTATTCTTCATTCTTTTTGTTTGCAGGCTGCTGTAGATGACTGGAAGGCCGAGTTCATGCACACTCTAGTCTTCAGCGAGAAGAATGAAATTGTGCGTGGAGAGCTTCCTGCCGAGAGCCAGTCCTTGGGCCTGTGAATTCTGCTTGTAGAAACATTGGTTTTAGTGTAGATTTGATTTCGTAAAGAATTGGTTTGATAATGATTGGAACGATTTCGTAAAGATTTGGTTGTAAGAATGGTTTAGTAATTTGTATATCTATAGTTGCAGCACTGTTATTAATGTTATTGAGGACAAATGTATCTGGAATGAAGAATGATTGGCTTGTGAATTTCAATGTATTGCATCATTTTCAGTATTCCAGTGTTGTTTGTTTTTCTGAAACATATGTACTTGAACTTCTGCCTGGGTTCTAGCTGAACTGCTGGTTTTTTTGTGGACAGTGTTTTTTGTCCACAGATCCAGTGTTGTTTAATTTTTGGCCCCAACATATGAACTTGAACTTCTGCTTGAGATGTGGCTGGGCTGCTGGTTTCAGATGGAGAAATTTTTGTGTTGTATAATGTATTATTGTTTTTCAACTCAATCAAGATGTAGCCTTTTACATAGAATCTATATGTGCTTTTTTGTGATTTTTTAACTGCGAATAGTTTTCAACTAGAACTTCGTGTAAAAATAGTCTCATAGACTCCTTTACGTTTCTTTATCTTTGTCGGCATTCTACGTGAACTTCTCCAGGTATCCAAACAGAACTTCATATCTGTACGCGTCATCTTAGGCTTAATAGCTTAGTTTATACGGCAACACTTATTTGTCAAGCATATTTTTCCTACATCTCATAATATACAAGAACTTCTTCTGTAAGCATACGTGAACTTCATAGTTTACATTCATTTTTATTCCTGCTTGCTCTTTTATGTAATACATCACTAGCACCTCCTCTCATAATATATCAGAACTTCTACAGTAAGCATACATGAACTTCATAGTTTACATTCATTTTTATTCCTGCTTGCTCTTTTATGTAATACATCACCAGCACTGTCGGGGCATGACACCTATGGGATCCCAAGAGACCCCTTTATGATTCGGCGGGGGGAGAGGTATACGCAAAGAGCAGAACCAGTGATCGACGCATGAGGTTTTTACCCAGGTTCGGGCCGCTGATCAGTGTAAAACCCTACTCCTGCTTTGTGTTCTTATTGATGTTCTTGAGACCAGCCTTCAGGAGCGCTCGCAATGAACAGTACGTTCAAAGAGCAGCTACACATGCAGAGTGGGCCAGAAGTTCTCCTCCTCTGTAGCAGTTGCCTTGGGCCTCCTTTTATATGCTCAAAGGGGTCTCCACAGTGGCAAAATGTACATACATTGAGGTGTAAAGTAGCTATAGGGTATCATACCTAACCCCTGCCGGATTAGGACAAGCGCATTTAATGCACCGTGAGGTGTCCGTTTAGGTGTCCTCACTTTCTTGGGGATGGAAAAAGGAGCCATCCCATCAGCACCGCTTAAGCTCTCCTCCACTGGCGCGTTGCCACGCATCCAGAGAAGGACCCAGAATGTCAGATTTGTTACTGTGCCGAAGCGGTGGCACAGTGGCAGAACCTCGCCAGGCGCCGAATCTTGTCGGGCGCCAAACCTTGCCGGGCGCCAAGCCTTGCCGGACGCCAAGGCTTGCCGGGCGCCAAGTCTTGTCGGGCTCCAAGGCTTGCCGGGCGCCAAGTCTTGCCGGGCTCCAAAGGCCACCCCGGCAAGGATCTTGCCCGGGAAGCTGGCCTTCGGATTCCAGCTTTGCTTATCTGCTGATCCTCAGATCTCTGACTTGATGATTTCCTTGATGGCTTGAATCGACCTCGAGTTGTTCCCGGCAAGCCTTGCCGCGAGGATGGCTACAACTGCCCGTGCACAAGTACGGGGTACTAGTGGCCCAATACTTAGTACACCGACAGGAGCCCCCGGGCCTAGGCCATACACGAGTGCGAGGCGTTGTTGGGCTAGGCCCAAACAGTGCACGGGCACGCGTGGCAGGGAATTAACTGCTCGTAAATATGCCATTTTACTGTGCCCCCCACTACGCGCACGGAGCGCGCGATGTGGGAAGCGTGCCAAAAAGGCTGCAACTGTCTCGCGCCTATAGAGGCGCATTCACATTGGGGAATAAAAAAGGCGGCCCCGCTCCTTCCCCATAAAAAGGAGAAGTCGCAGAGGCACAAACCTATTTACCCCCCTCTTCTTCTCAATCTGGCCATCGCCATCGCCTTCCTCCTCTCGAGCTCAGAGCGAAACCTTTTCCTCTTCCGCCCGCTGCTCCCACGCTCACTCCGCCCCCAGCTTCCGTCCTCACAGTCGCCATGCCGCCCAAGGCCAGCAAAGGCAAGGGCAAGGAGGCAAAAGCCGAAGTTCCGGAGAGCGAACTGGCGAAGATGCGGAAGAGGCTCGTTGTCTTCCCCCCGACGCTCGATGCTGGAGCTCTGAAGGGGCGATACCAATGCATGTGGGCGAAGGGAACGCAAGCTCACCCCGCCACACGCGTAATCCTAGGTGCTTGCTCCAAAGGTGGATCGGACAAATACCCTTTCTTCACTGCATATTTCTATTGCGGGCTCTGTCCCCCCTTTTCCGACTTCTTCAATGACATCATGTACACATACGGCTTCCGTCTTCTTGGTTTCACGCCGAATGCAGTACTTTGCATGTCTATCTTTGCTCATCTCTGTGAGAATTTCGTTGGTGTGATCCCCAATTCTGCTCTTTTCCGCCATTATTTCTTCCGTCGTATCCAAAAAGGAGAGGCTCTCTCTGGTTCTATTGCCTGGATTCCAAGGGCTTGGAATAAAGAAATATACCCAGAGGGAGTTTACCGCGAAAAGTGGGACGAGTGGCGGGCCGAATGGTGCTGGATCCAGGAAGCAGATCCCCATCCTTTTTGTCATCCCCGGCAACAGAAGGTGGTCCGCGGCAAGGATTGGAGCGATCTCGCTACGGAAGACGAGAGGCTCACAACCGCCACCACCAGGATCCTTCGCTTGAAGGCTGCCGGGCTGACGATGGAGATGATCGGCTTCGACTTTCTCCGCCGCCGCATCGCCCCTCTGCAGAACAGGGGAAGGCCAGCCTGGGAGTACAAGAACGCGGCAGATATCATGAGATTGCGCCCTGGGCTGAACAACAATCTGACCGCTATGCAGCTTGGCGCTCTCCGTCAGAAGTTATTCCAGCGTGAAGACAAGCACCGGCTGCCGGCAAGGATTGTCCCCTTGTGCAACAATTCTGCCTTGGGGTCAATCATTGCCTTCATGCCGATGTTCAATGCCCATGGCCTTGACCCGACCTGGGCCGAGCCAAGCGAGGAGGAAGCGCAGAAGTTTTTCGACAACTTGACGGAGAAGCCTGTCCGGCAAGAGTCAGATTTCATCCGAGCCACCACTGATCAAGAAGTAGCTTATATTGCTACTAGAGTGGAGGAGGCGAATCTTGCCGCGGAGGCCGGCAACGTCGGCTTCAAAGAGTGGGAAGCCAGCGATGCAGAGGTGGTAGTGGAGGCAAAGCCTACCGAGGAGGACAAGGTTGCCGGGGAAGAAGGCAGCGCAGCCGCTGAGAGCTCGTCCGGCGAGGACACGGCCGAAGAAGAGACGCGAGAAGAGCCCCCACCTCCGAAGAAGATGAAGCGCGTTCTTCGGAAGGCTGCATCTAGCATCCCGGCAAGCCAGCCTTCTTCGAGCGGCGAAGCCCCCGGCAAGAAAGTGGCCGGCAAGACTGGACCACGAAAGGGGGCTCGTCAACAGCCTGCGCGGCGCGCGAGACCCACACCAGCGGCCACTGCTGGGGCGGCAGGAGGGTCTCGCGCTGCCGCACGGAAGCTGCCCCGACGCCTGCCACAGCCAAGTGGCCTAGGACTCCTCCTCCGCCTCCCTACTCAGACATCGCAACGGAGGTCGACTTCGACATCTCCGGCTTTAGTCCGGAGCGAGAAGAAGAAGAGTGAGTACTTTGCCACAACTTTTACCTTCCAATCCTGCATCAATCTTACTAACTTGCTTGTATTGTTTCTGCAGTGACACAGAAACCTTGCTGGAGAGAATGGCGAAGAGGTCAAGGACTTCTACGGGTGACGAGCCCCCGGCAGGCTCCATGAGCGTGCCAGAAACTGTCATTGTCAGCCCGGAGTCCAGTCCTCAACACAGCCTCCAGCGCAGCCCCCAGCACAGCCCCCAACGTAAGTTCATTGTTCCTTTTTCGTTGATTGGTGCCGAGGCTTTCATTCTTGCCGCTGATATCTCTGGGTTTGCAGGAGAAGAACGGCAACAAGGAGAAGACATCCCCATTGTGCCTCCTACATCTACCGCTCCGCCCACAAGCACACCCCCGGCAAGAGATCCTGCCGACGAGCCCATTCTAACTGAGGAGGAGCCGGCAGGCGCGGACTCTGGCAACCCACCCCCGGCAACCGGAGTTGCCGGGAGGGGCGAAGCCACCTCCCAACAGCTCGACGCAGGTACTCGATTGCCTCAGAGCGCTTGTTACTCTTTTTCTTTTATCTTTCTGTCTTTAGTCACTTCAAACTTCAACCTCGATCTTATTTTGTCTTCCTCCTTCGCCCTTCAGAGTTCCGTGTGATGGAACACATGGACGTTGACATCGTCATCGAGGAGACCGCCAGGGATGCCGCCGCCGAAGCAGACAGGATCGCTGCCAGCGAGGCCACCAAGGATGACGTTGCCGAGGCTGGTGGTGCTCTTGACGGGGAGGCCGCCAAGACAGCACAAGAGGAAACCGTCGAAGAACCTGCTGAAGGGGGCGACAGGGAGGCTGAGGACCGCACTGACAGCATTCTTGCCGCAGGAGCGCCAGGCGCTGCATCGGCCATAGAGCCCCCTGTCACTGGTGAGGCGGCCACTGAAGACCAGCCGTCAACATCTGAAGGCCCCTCATCTAGCAAGTACCTCAAGGTCGGCGAGAACCTGTTCGTCAACTTGCCGGGGACGGCAAGCGCTGGGGCACCAGCCGAAGGAGAAGTTTTCGAAGAAATCATCGCTGCTGCCGGGCTCGAAGTTGTCGACAATCCCAGCACTAGCAGCGGCAAATCTGAAGAGGATCAGCTCCTTCAGGCCATGGGCGAGAACTTCCGCAAACTCCAGGCTCTCCATCGCGCCCGAAAAGAGAAGGCGGACTCCAGGATGGTAGTTGTCGAGGCGGCCGAAGCGGATTTCCAAAGGCGCGTCGCACAAATGCAGATCTGGCACGCCGAGGCCCTCCAAGAGTTGGTTGTCGGCCGGGAACAAGTGAGCCAGCAGTGGAATGAGATCCTCCTGAAGCAATCAGATATGGAGAAGGCGCATGATGAAGCTGTTCAAAGGATTGCTACCGAAGATGCCCTCCTGATGGGGCGCCGCATTGCTCTTGATGCTCATGAGGAAGATCTCACCGCACGTGAGCAGGCGCTCGCCGCCAAGCTTCGTAGCAAGGATGAGGATATTGAAAATCTTGTCGCGCGGCGGACCCAGGAGCTGGAGCAAAAACATAAGGAGGCGCTCGAAGCTCTGACTGCAAGTCACGCCGGCAAGCTCAAGGAGGCCGTCGATGCTACCGAGGCTGCAGAGGCCGCCAAGAACGAGTTGTGCGACAAAGTGAAGAGGCTGGAAACAGATCTCGAAGAGCACGGCAAGGAGCTCTCAACGCTCAAGGGGGACAGGGAAAAAACCCTCCACTCCTTGGCGGAGATGCAAGTTGCCCTGTCCGACAAGACCAAGCAGCTCTCCTCTGCGGCTGATAATATTGCGGTTCTGGAGCTGAAGCTGACCACGCTGCAGAAGTCTCTCGAGGCCGGCAAGGCCCGTGAGAAGGCTCTACTCAAGGATCTCCAAGGAGAGAGGAACCTGCTCAAGAGCGCCGCAGCTGCCCAAAACGAGTACGAGAAGGGAGTGGAGATCTGGACTGGACGCCTCATCGCCACCGCCGAGAAGCTTACCGCAGAACTGTCAACCATGGGCCTGTCGAACTTCAAATATTCTTCCAAGGAAAGAATATCTCCAAGTGCCAGGTTGACGATGTTCTTTGAAAGCATCATCAATGCGTTGAGGGCGCTCCAGTCTAGCCGGGCGACCCAACTGGCCAACGAGACTCGCCGGCTTTGCCGGGCGGTCCTCCGCAAGGTGCTCATCAAGGTGGTGCACAGCAATCCCGGCATCGACCTCTCCAACACGCTCGGCCATCTGCCAAGGGATGCAAATGTTGAGGCGCTTGAAGAGTGTATTGCGCCTATCCTTCAGAAGGTGGACTCCATCAAAAGGATCGAAGGCCAGCACAGGGATTGAGTGCTTCCCTTTTATTCTTGCCGCCATCATCTCATGTAAAAGACAATTAAGTCTCAAGTTAGAACTGCGGCAACTCATGGATGTAATACAATTTGACTATGTTTAGGCTCATGCTTGCTATTTTCCTTGTCTGATTCCTTTATGTATGGAGTTCATCCTACGCTTATTGAAAAACTTGCCGGCGCGCAACCTACCGCGAGCGCTGGGTGCGGGACTTCAGCAGCCTGCTGGAGGCGCAGCGGCCGGCAAGATTCCTTGGTGTTCTCAGTGCAGCCACTTAAATCGTTGAGCGGACTCGAAACAGAATAAGGGCGCAACCGATTACAGCAAGGGTTCCTTCGCGTGCAGATTTTCCATACAAAGGTCGGAATCATCCAAGAAAATAACTTTGTAATAAAAAGAAAAAACTTGCTCTGAGTTTTTAGGACTTAGCTTCCTGTCTTTGTTCTTCCTCCGGCAAGCGTCGATTCCGAACATCACCAACTGGTACTTCCTGTCTTTGTTCTTCCTCCGGCAAGCGTCGATTCCGAACATCACCAACTGATATTCATATCTCCCTTCCCCCCCGGCAAATGTGCACGCGAGGAATCCTTCTGTCTTTTGAGAAAAAGAAAGAAGAGAAAATAAAGGCATGAAACCTTGGCGGTTCGTTAGAACTTACCGGGATCAGGTGTCATACAACATCTTAGATAAACATGCATATATATAAATATGAACATGGGAATCAATAAGGGAATGTACAACACTTAAATTTATTCATCTGTGCTCAGGGTCTACGCCTGGCTTTGTACAAAGGATCACATGCCTTGCCGGCAAGACTTGTACAAAAGGGTGGTTGCCGGGAGCCCCCGGCAACCGCGCCTTATGGATAGAACTTGCGAAGATGTTCGATATTCCAGGAATTGCTCACTGGAACGCCATCTTCGGTCTCCAGGCGGACAGCGCCGGGCCTGGTGACTCGTACTACCCGATAAGGGCCTTCCCACTTTGGCGTCAACATGTTTGAATTCTTGACGGACTGAATCCGTCGAAGAACAAGGTCGCCTTCCTCAAGGCTTCGGGCATGAACTTTGCGGCTATGGTAGCGGCGCAAAGCTTGCTGGTAGCGTGCAGCTCGCACAACAGCTTGAAGACGATTCTCCTCAAGGAGCACAGCGTCATCTTGCCGCAGTTGCTCTTGCTCGAGCTCATCATAAGCAAGCACTCGAGGAGACCCGTATATGAGTTCCGTGGGGAGAACTGCTTCCGCTCCGTAGACCAGAGCGAAGGGCGTCTGGCCGGTGGCTCGATTTGGTGTCGTTCTGATTGACCAAAGAACCGCCGGCAACTCATCAATCCAGCGTCTTCCGCACTTTTTCAGCCTGTCAAAAGTTCTGGTCCTGAGACCGCACAGCACTTCAGCATTAGCCCTCTCCGCTTGGCCGTTGCTTCTCGGGTGAGCAACAGAGGCAAAACAAATCTTGCCGCCAAGGTCTTGGACGTACTGCATGAAGGTGCGACTTGTGAACTGCGTGCCGTTGTCGGTGATGATCCTGTTAGGCACACCAAAACGGTAAACAATTCCCTTGAAGAACTTGACGGTTGATTGTGCTGTCACCTTACTCACTGCTTCCACCTCCGACCACTTTGTGAACTTGTCGATAGCAACGTACAAGTACTCAAAGCCCCCGGTAGCACGGGGGAAAGGGCCCAATATGTCGAGCCCCCAGACCGAAAATGGCCAGGAGAGAGGTATTGTCTGAAGAGCTTGAGCTGGCTGATGTAATTTCTTCGAATGAAACTGGCACGCTTCACACTTGGTTACTAGTGCAGTCGCATCCTGGAGGGCGGTAGGCCAAAAGAAACCTTGCCGGAATGCTTTCCCGGCAAGCGCTCTTGACCCTATGTGAGAACCACATATGCCCCCATGTATCTCCGCCAACAGCTTTAGCCCATCCTCCCGAGGAATGCACTTCAATTTCACACCGTTTAGTCTCTTTCTGTACAGGACGTCATCGACGAACTTGTACATGACAGACCGACGGGCTACTCTCTCTGCTTCTTCCTGTTCCTCAGGGAGTTCACCTGTCTGAAGGAAATGGACAATGTGCTGCGCCCATGCTGGAGCCTGAGGCTCGACAGCTAGGACTAAAGGCATCTCCTCCGCCGGGGGAACGTTTGTCTCGACAGCAAGGGCCTGAGGCCCTGCCGGAGCCTGTTGTTCCCCGGCAGGCATGTCGATTCCGGCAACTTCCTTGCCGGCGGCTCCGGGGAGCTCTGCCGGGAAGTACTGGCCAGAGTTCAACTTTCTTCTTTTTTCTTGCCGCATCGATGTCGCCATGGATGGTTGAGTCAATTGGAGCACAAAAGTTCCTGGTTCCATAGGCAACTCGAGGGCAGCGCGCTTTGACAGGTCGTCAGCAATATTGTTCTCGGCCCGAGGAACGTGCTCCATTTGGAGGCCGTCAAAGCGCTCTTCCAATTTCCTCACTTCATCTATGTAGGCCTGCATCAATGGACTTTGATAACTCTTGTTAACTTGCCTGACGACAAGTTGCGAATCGCCTTTGATGATGAGCTTTCTGATACCAAGGTCTGCCGCGATCCTGAGACCGGCAAGCAAACCCTCGTATTCTGCAGTGTTGTTGGTTGAACTCTCCCGAGGAAAGTGCATTTGGACTACGTACTTGAGGTGCTCTCCGGTGGGTGCGACAAGTAGCACGCTAGCACCGGTGCCTTGCAGCGAAAAAGCCCCGTCAAAGTACATAACCCATTGCTGATCGATTTCCTTGCCGGGGAGAGTTGTTTCTTGAACTTCTTCGTCTGGCGTTGGGGTCCATTCCGCAATGAATTCCGCCAAGGCCCTGCTCTGGATCGTCGAAGTGCTTTCAAACTTAAGGCCAAAGCTAGACAACTCCAACACCCACTCCACGATCCTGCCGGTTGCCTCCGGATTTTGCAAAATCCGTTGCAACGGAAAGCGAGTGACGACGGTAATCTCATGTGCTTGAAAATAATGGCGCAGCTTCCTCGAGGCCATAAGGAGGCCGAAAAGCAACTTCTGCACACTAGAATATCTTGACCTAGCTCCTTGTAAAAGAGAGCTGACAAAATAAACTGGGCGCTGCACCACCTTCTTCTTCTGCACGGGTTCTTCTGTTTCCGCAGATCCTGTCTTACCGGGATCAACCCTTGCCAGGGAAGATCTTGCCGCGTCATTTGGCGGTCCTGCCGCTGGTGTTGCTTCCTCATCAGCTTCTCTCTGTGCCACTAGCGCAGCGCTAACCACTTGATTTGTTGCCGCCAGATACAGCAGCAACGGCTCTTGTGGTTTAGGCGTGACTAGCGTCGGCGGAGAGGAAAGGTATTTCTTCAATCTTGCAGCGTAGCCTCTGCTTCCGGAGTCCATTTCATCGGACCTGCTTTCTTCAAAATTTTGAAGAAGGGCAGGGCGCGCTCAGCAGATTTGGAAATAAACCTGCTTAGGGCAGCAACACAGCCGGCAAGACGACGCACATCCTTGACGCGTCTTGGCGCTTCAATTTGCTCAATAGCTTTGATCTTGTCGGGGTTCGCTTCGATTCCCTGGCAAGATACAAAGAATCCGAGGAGCTTGCCGGAAGGAACACCGAACACACACTTCTCAGGATTGAGCTTCAAGTTGATCTTGCGCAAGTTTGCAAATGTTTCTTCTAAGTCTTGAATGAGCGTTGCTTTATCTTTGGTTTTGACCACTATATCATCCATATACGCCTCCATATTTCTATGGAGTTGTGGCTCAAAACCAATCTGGATTGCTCTGGCAAATGTTGAACCAGCACTTTTCAACCCGAAAGGCATTCGTATAAAACAATACGTACCACATGGGGTGATAAAGGCGGTCTTCTCTTCATCTTCTTTTGCCATAAAAATCTGATGATACCCTGAATAGGCATCAAGGAAGGACAGGAGATCACAACCAGCGGTGGCATCCACAATCTGGTCGATGCGCGGCAAGGGAAAAGGATCTTTTGGACAAGCTTTATTGATATCTGTATAATCGATACAAAGCCTCCATTTCCCATTCGCTTTCCGCACTACAACTGGATTGGCCAACCAGGTTGGATGAAGCACTCCTTTGACCAGTCCTGCCGCCTCCAGCTTCTTAATTTCTTCGGCAATGAATTCTTGCCGCTCCAAGGCCTAATTTCTGACCCTTTGCTTGACGGGCCGTGCATGAGGACAGACAGCAAGGTGGTGCTCAATTACCTTCCTGGGAACACCGGGGATGTCAGACGGTTGGCATGCAAACACGTCGACATTCGCCCGCAGGAAAGCAATGAGCGCGCTTTCCTATTTGTCATCTAGGGTGGAACTTATGGTGAAAGTTCCCCCTGTTTCGTCCTCCCTGGCAGGCACCTTCTTGGTTTCTGGTGGAGCAGCCTTGGACTTCTTGTTCTTGCCGGTGGAACTCTCTGGTACGTCCTCGACGGAAGTGCAGCACTCTGAGGAGGTGCGCTTGCCGGAGTTCGCGGCAAGGTTCCTGCCGGTCTTCTTCTTCCCCCCGGGAGTTCCAGCGGCAGGAGCAGATGCCTTGACGGCAGGTGCTGCAACTGCTTCTCGGTAGAGTTGATCGGCACAGATGAGCGCATCCTTCTTATCAGAATGGATAGTGATGACGCTCAACGGCCCAGGCATCTTCAAGACGTTGTACGCGTAGTGTGATGCCGCCATAAACTTAGCCAGCGCTGGCCGACCAAGGATCCCATTGTATGACATGGGGATCTTGGCAACATCAAACACCACCTTCTCGGTCCTGAAGTTAAACTCGCTGCCAAATGTTACCGGCAGCGTGATCTTGCCCTTGGGCTGGGTTCTTCCCGGGTTGACCCCTTGAAACGTACCCGTTTCCTCGAGGTCCTCGTCGGGAATCTGAAGCTTTCTGAGCACATCTGGTGAGATTAAGTTTAGGCCGGCCCTGCCGTCAACTAACATCTTCGTCACCTTGAGGTTGCGAATTGTTGGCGAGACCAACAATGGCAAACACCCAACCGCAGTTGTGCGATCAGGGTGATCCTCGGCGTCAAAGATGATAGGCGTGCTGGACCACTTCAGGGGCCTACACGCATCGGGGGATGGCTCTGTCGCATTGACCTCCAGCACCCACTGTTTGAGTTGGCGGTGGGAGGAATGCAGCGAGGAACCCCCATCAATGCACATGGCCTCCGTAGCCTTCTGAAATTCTTGCTCACTGGATTCATCATCTTCCTCATCATCATCTCCTTCTTTGTCTAGGCCCCGAGCGGGCCGATCCTTTTGCTGCTTGGCCTTGCCGCGGCGACCCCCTCCGCCACCGCGTTTCTTGCCGGACCCCTCAGCACCATCTTGGGCCTTCTCCTTGTCTCGCCTCTCGTATTCGGCCCTCTGCTTCTCGGCAAGCTGCTCGACTTGCCGGCAGTTCTGGAGATCGTGGCCCTTGGTGCGATGGATCTTGCAATACTGCTTGCCGGAGTTCTCCGACTTGTCGGCAGCCGCCAAGGCCTGACAGGAAGGGCACCCGGCAAGATCCTTGCCGGGGTCACCAACCTTGGCCTTCTTGGCGGCGCCGGGGTTGTCGGATTCCTCGACAGCAAGCACGGCCTTGCCTCCGCGCTTCCTGTTCCGCCGCCGGCCTTTCCTTGACGGGGTCGCGGCGTCTTCGTCTTCGGACTCGCCTGCCGCGCCAACAGCCTCACCAGGGAGCTTCCTCCCCTCTTCAGCTCGAGCGCACTTGTCGGCCAGAGCGTAAAGCTCGGCGATACTCCTGACTTTGTTCATTGCCAGCTCTTCCCGCATTTTGCGGTTACGCACGTTCTGATGGAACGCGCTAACAACAGCGGCAGGATGAACATCAGGAATATTGTACTGCACCCGGCTAAATCTCTGGATAAACTTGCGCAGGGACTCGCCCTCCTTCTGAGGGACGATGTGCAAATCGCTCTCTTGGCTAGGAGCTTGGTGGCCTCCAACGAAGGCGCCAACAAACTGATGGCACAAATCTGACCAGGAAGAAATAGAATTATCTGGCAGATGCATCAACCATGACCTGACGTTGGGCTTGAGCACCAACGGGAAGTAGTTGGCAAGTATCTTGTCATCTCGGCCCCCGGCAGCCTGCACCGCAATGGTGTAGATGCTCAGGAACTCCGAGGGATGGGTCTTTCCGTCATACTTCTCCGGGACCTCTGGCTTAAAGGTTCGGGAATTGGGCCACCGGACTTGCCGCAGCTCACGGGTAAACGCTGGAGTCCCTACCTCATAAGGCAGGTCTCCTACGTCCCCTGGCGCAGGCTCGTCAACAGACGGCCCCGCGCGCTTATCAGACTGATAGCGCGCTTCCCGTCGCCGCTCGATGGTTGTTCGAGCGTCCTCCTTGCCTCGTTCTTGGAGAACTAGACGCTGATCACGGTGCATCCATGGATCGGACGACGCCGTGGAAACTTCTTCATGGCGGTCGACTTGCTGAATTGTCGGCCGCCGCTGGTGCCGCGGAGGGGAGTGCACTGTGGTTGCACCACCTCCGGTTTTCTCTACATCGGCTCGCGCCGGATCGATGGGCCTCCGCTGCGAGGGCCCTGCCTCTAGCGGTCCATCTTTGTTGGCGAAGCCGATAAGGCTCTGGATAGCAGCTTGCCACTCCTCCATCTTCTCCGGAGCGGGAGGAAAATCGAGGAGCAGCTGCGCACGTGCCAAGGCTTCCGCTGGCGTAGGTGGCGGCGACAAGTCCGAGGTACGTGAGGTGCTCTGACTCCTAACCATGTTAGAAGGAGCACCACCACGGTCACGCGACCGTGCGCCACCTCCGCCAGCAGCTTGGTGTGCATGCTGGCCCCGCGCATCTTGGGATCAATGCGCAGAAACCTTTTCATGGGGACGCCCTGAACCACCAGCGCCATGACGTCGCTCATCTTGCACGACCTGAGTAGGTCGCGAGGCTTGCGCCGGTGCGGGTGCTCCAGCAGGCGCCCTTCGATCTCTCGAGTTCGTTGTGCCACCCGTAGGCAACACAGCACCATCTCTAGATCCAGCGGCGTGCAGGTTACCACTGCCACTGCGAACGATACCGCTCGCTTGGCTCGGATCACCAGAACGCTGCGGGGGTTCTAGTCCTCTTCCTTCTGCATCCACGCCGTCGCCAGTACGCGAAGGTGTAGGCAAAACGGACATGGATGGTTGCGCCGTCACAGCGCTCTTCTTCTTGGGCGGCATGATGATGAAGATGATGAAGAAACTAAGGCGCCGATCACCAGATCAGGTTCATGCAACCTTCAATCCCCCTACCTGGCGCGCCAAAGATGTCGGGGCACGACACCTATGGGATCCCAAGAGACCCCTTTACGATTCGGCGGGGGGAGAGGTATACGCAAAGAGCAGAACCAGTGATCGACGCGTGAGGTTTTTACCCAGGTTCGGGCTGCTGATCAGCGTAAAACCCTACTGCTGCTTTGTGTTCTTATTGATGTTCTTGAGCCCAGCCTTCAGGAGCGCTCGCAATGAACAGTACGTTCAAAGAGCAGCTACGCATGCAGAGTGGGCCAGAAGTTCTCCTCCTCTTTAGCAGTTGCCTTGGGCCTCCTTTTATATGCTCAAAGGGGTCTCCACAGTGGCAAAATGTACATACATTGAGGTGTAAAGTAGCTACAGGGTATCATACCTAACCCCTGCCGGATTAGGACAAGCGCATTTAATGCGCCGTGAGGTGTCCGTTTAGGTGTCCTCACTTTCTTGGGGATGGAAAAAAGAGCCATCCCATCAGCACCGCTTAAGCACTCCTCCACTGGCGCGTTGCCACGCATCCAGAGAAGGACCCAGAATGTCAGATTTGTTACTGTGCCGAAACGGTGGCACAGTGGCAGAACCTCGCCAGGCGCCGAATCTTGTCGGGCGCCAAACCTTGCCGGGCGCCAAGCCTTGCCGGACGCCAAGTCTTGCCGGGCTCCAAAGGCCACCCCGGCAAGGATCTTGCCGGGGAAGCTGGCCTTCGGATTCCAGCTTTGCTTATCTGCTGATCCTCAGATCTCTAACTTGATGATTTCCTTGATGGCTTGAATCGACCTCGAGCTGTTCCCGGCAAGCCATGCCGCGAGGATGGCTACAACTGCCCATGCACAAGTACGGGGTACTAGTGGCCCAATACTTAGTACACCGACAAGCACCTCCTCCCATAATATACCAGAACTTCTACAGTAAGCTTACCTGAACTTCATAGTGTATGTTCATTTATTCCTGCTTGCTCTTTTATGGAATACATCACCAGCACCTCCTCCCATAATATACCAGAACTTCTACAGTAAGCTTACCTGAACTTCTACTGTATAATTTCTTTGAAACTTCTACAATAGAAGTTCAAGTAAGTTTCTCCTAAAATACTGTTCAATAGTGGAATAACATTCTGTACATTGACATGACATAAGTTTGCTTTTGTTTAATCGACCTAGTCTAATTGTTCTTCAGCCTTATGCTCCTCCTAGGCTTTGCTTGTAGTGGTTTTTGTTTGACATGTACCTCTTCCTCTCCATCTTCCTCTTCGCCTTCCTCTTCGTCTTGCTCTTCATCTTCCTCTTCTTCGATGATGTCTTCGTCTTCCTCATCCACCTCTTCATCTTCCACCGCTTTCTTTGTGCCGGCTCTAGGTTTTGTTTTCCCTTTTTTTCTGGCTTTTGACTCCTCTTTTCAGCTACTTCTATGTGCTTCGGGCATGTTCTTGCATTGTCTGATTCATACTCCTTGCATATGCTGCAAAGCCTACTGCTAGCTTTGTTTGGGTGTGGTCCCTTGTTTTGTTTTAGAACTTTGGGTTGCTGTTTTTGAACTTTGGGTTGCTTGACCTCCTCGGCATCGTTTCTTTCTAAGAGTGTTGGACAGGTGAGTTTGTTGTGTCCTGCAACCTTTTTGCACACACTACATTGCCTGTGTCCAAGTGGCATTCCATTCTCATCCAGCACGACCACTCTATCTGCAGATGGTGCCTTTATTTGAGCTCTCTGGTCTCTTTTCTTTGCTGCAGAAAGTTTCTTCCTACCCTTTGTTTCAGAGTACAGCGGCAGTTTTATTGTCTCTTTCTGCTGCTGCTGCTGCTGCATTAATTGGTCAACATCCTGCTTGCATCGGTCGGCTGCAGCAGCGGTCTGGAGCATTTCAGCTTCATAATAATGAAGGTCATCTTCAATTTCAGCATCCTCTTCAGCCATCCTTTCGCCAGTATCCGCTTGATTTGCTGAATGTATTGCATCAAGCTCTTCCACGAGCCTCTTGAGAACATAGAAGGCTCTGTCATATTGCTGCTCACATCTCATCGCTTTCTTGTTAACCGTCAAATTTAGCTGCAGCAGGATGTCTTGCTTGGATAGTCTTGAGCTGCCATCCGATGCAATTGTGTTGTAGTCCCTTGTATCAAATGTTGGTTGTGATTTTGCAGTCTTTGTGTACCGCTTGAGGATATACTTGTCTGGGAATTTGTCAGGCTTCAGGTAGTCGAGTATGTTCATTATGTGAAGGCAGAACAGACCTGCATTTTGTGATGAATGCATAATACATAGTTTGTGAGCCAGCAATGAGTTTCATATATTGATACGATACTACTAGTTTAGCTATTTAATGAGTTTGTTTTTCCGCTCACCTGTGTGTGTCCAAAGCTCGCATTTGCACTCATATATTTCATTCTCTGGGTCAGCTACAACCTGGAATTCATGCTTTGACCAGGCAAATCTTTCTTCATCATCATGGCCAGCCTTGTTGTGGTAGTACACAAGGTACTTAGTGGGCTCTGCTGTAGGCTTTGCGCGAAATAGTGTAGCTTTTCTCATCCTAGTTCTCATCTCACTGTACACGGCTCTCATGTACTTGATAGCCATGTCTTCCTCGTAGCCGTAAGTTGTTTTTGTCACAGGATTGCTCTGCACATGTCAAAAATTAAGATATTAGTCGAGCAGAGTCATGGGTTTCATTTTTTAAATACCAAGTGCACATGTTCAAGGAAGTCACAATATGGGGGTGTTTTTTTTGTCTTAATACCATGCTGGTCATTGTTTGCTCATTCTCCTTCTGCATCCGAGTTTGTATGCAAGCATTTACCCGCCTAGCAAACTTGTGTAGGTTCTGGGTCCCCTTGACAAACCCTCTCTTGAGCACGTGATTCATGCTCTCGCTTCATTGTGTAGAAGTCATTCTAGCACAGAAAATGTTCTTGTAGTATGCTGATATCCACAGTTTCCTATCACTCCACAGCTGCATCATCATCTAGTCGTTCTGCAGGTTGTACTTCTGCACGAGTGCAGCCCAGGCAGCTTCAAACTCCGTTGGCATTAGCAGCCAGTTTAAGATAGCTGTGAACTCCTCTTTGAATGTTTTATACTTTTTGTACAGCAACGCGAGGTATTCCTTGAACTTCTTCAGGATGTGCCAACGGCATAGCTTGTGGACGGTATTTGGGAATGATTGTGGTATAGGTTTCGCCATTGACGGGCACTGGTCTGCATGAATTAAAAAAATGAAACTTGCTTCTTGCACTGATGGTGAACTTATGTGGTACAAGTACTTGAACTTCACAGGCAGCAGTAGGACTACCTAGTAATGTCACATAAATTTTTCTTACAGCAGTGTTGTTGAACTTCTGTGGTACCAGTGATTGAACTTCACATACATAACTATATTTTTCTGAACATGTTACATATATTTTTTCTTACAACAGTGTTCTTGAACTTCTATGATTCCTATATTTGAACTTCACATCCAGAACTATACTTTTCTAAACATGTGACATATAATTTTGCTTCTTGTACTGTTTGTTGGACTTCTGTGCTAACAGCGGTTGAACTGCTTGGTTTACATTATTTTCAGTTAAAACCAGTATACCCAATATAGACCGAGAGACTCAAAAGATGATGAAACTTGTAGAGTTTTTTTTAACTTACCTGTTAGAATGCAAGTTGGGTGTTTGTTGTTCATGCACCGTACAAATGTATCGAACAACCACTTGAATGACTTTTCATCTTCGTCTCTGATCAGGGCAACAGCAAATATCGTTGACTGCAAATGGTGGTTTGTTCCAACAAACACTCCCAGAGGCATATGAAATCTGTTAGTCTTGTAAGTTGTGTCGAATGTTACGCAATCACCAAAGTCTTGATATGCTCCTCGGCAGCTTGCATTGGACCAGAAAATGTTTTTAATTGATTTGTCGCTGTCTACTTGTATGTCATAGAAAAACTCATCATTGATTGCCTTCATGTCTTTAAAGAAAGATACAAGTTTCAATACATCATCCAAATCATCTTTCCTTGCATTCATGGCTTTCCTGCAAATTATATGCAAACATGCGTTTGTTATTTTTGCTAGCAAAGGGTGGTGACTTAGGATGCTATGTACATTGCAGTATGTGCATTTTTCAATACTTACTAGTTTAGTAGGTCTCGTCCGCTCATGCTTAGGAAGTAGCTTCCATCTTCATTTTCGGATAGCATGGACATGATTGTTGTATGTTTGACATCATGGTACTGCAAGAGCTTTACGTACTCCAAAATAGTGGGGTCATAATTCTTGTGTGAGTGCAAGAATACTAGCATGTCATCAGTTTGCATGAGGTGGTGATTATGATTGTACTCAATGTCCACTACCACACATATGTTATTCTCCTGCACCTTCACCCTCATTTTTGCATTGCAGCCTGTCCTCTGCGATGTTTTGTTTCGCTTCCTGTCAGCCTCTGAAACAGAAGATGTGTGTTTCCCTTGGAACGCGCAAACAAAATACTTGTGATTGTCATTCCCTCCCGTCTTCCTGATTCCAAAACCAGCGTGTCTGGCGTATCTGTTGTAAAATTCCCTGGCTTTCTCTACATTCTAGAATGGCATCTTTAGTCTTGGTATTAGATAATCCGGGAGATCCGGCATCTGCAGAAAAAGAAAAAATAATCCAAACGGTACGTTAAAATGCAGTTTATAAACTTGTTATCCTGGAGGGAGCAGAAAAATTGCAGATAATACAGGATGCATATATAAATACTTAAATTTTGTTCACTTATGTGCGTGTATGATCGCAACTCCGCCGGAGTCTGCTGCTGGCCCTTTGGGATGGGGAACGGCGGAGTTATCATAGCAGGATGCAGGAGTGGATCACGAGGAGGAAGGAGGGCTGAAGATGGCCTCTCTTTTGTTTGCGTCCTTTTTGCTTGTGGTAGTTGTGGAGGTATGGCGATCCTGGTTTTAGTTTGCTCTTTTGTTTTGTGAAGCAATCCATCTACCTCATGTCCCGTACGATCCTGAGTTGTAGCAGTAGCAGCAGCATCCAACGACGGTAGTGTGCAAAGCACTCTCCTCCGTGTGTGTGTTCCTGTTGGATTTGTCCTGGGATCCGGTTTAGTTGCTGCCTTTTCACATTGACGAGCCACACCAGGATAACCTCCAGAGTTCCACGCAGGATAACCTCCAGAGTTACATGCAGGACTTGAGCTAACACCCTCCTCCATCGGTGTGCTTGGAAGTCTGCTGGTGGATACAAAGAATCTGCGGGGGATTTCCGGCGTCACCCAATTAGGTGGAGGCGCAAAGTGGTGCGGATAGGGCTGTGACCCAGCATCTTGGAAGTCTGCATGTGTTTCGGGTGTCACCCAATTTTGGTGTGGAGCAGATTGGGAATGATGTTGATGCGTTTGAGGTGTGACCCATTGAGGGGGCGGCACAATGCTTACAGGCTTAGGGTTGTGTACTTGCTGCTGGGAACTTCTAAGCTTCTTTCTGTGTCTCTCATCCTGCTGGCATAAAAAAAAAGAATTTGTTAGCACACAATTCACATCTGCCTATACTAGTGTAACTGAACTGAGCATTATTCACATCCTGAACTTCTCATATAAAAGTGTTGTTCATGTACATATTTTTCCCTATGACAGGTATCATACTCTGAACTGGGCTGAGCATCTGCCTATTCTTGTGTACCTGAACTGAGCACTCTTCACAGAATGAACCTCACATTCTGAATTCTACACTATTTGATTTTTTTTCTTTACCTGAACTGAGCACTCTCCACAGACTGAACTTCTGGTTTGCAAAGGGGAAATATTGTCCACAGTTAAAAACCTGACCTTCATGAGTTTGAATGATTGAACTTACTATTACATACCAACCTGACCTTCATGTGATCACATGTTTGTTTTATTTCTCTTTTTTTTGCACACAACCAGATACTGACCAACCTGAAGTCTAGCCCACTTACTAGTTGAACTTCACATGGTTTTTTACATATGAATGCAGGCAGATTTTTTAATTTTTGTAGCCTGGACTGAGGCTCACACACTACCAGAACTTTCACATGGCTGAAAGAAAATAACAGACAGCAGGAAGTTCAACCATACCTTGGATAGAAGTTCGGCCAACCTTTTTCCAGCAGTAGATAGGCCACCTTGAGAGCAATTTGTCGGAGAGTTGGGAGAGGGATCCCATGGCAATCCATGTCTTGCAGAGGGCGCAAAGTTCATCTGCATGAAGCAAGAAGATCAGGTAAGGCAAGATTGAAGCAGGAGGCAAGAAAAGGGAGGAAGTTCATCTACCTGTGGTGCCGTGTCCGTTGCTAGATTTGAAGGCGCCACCCCTGAGATGCTCCCTTGGCCGCGTCATTCGCCGTACCTTGTGCCTTGGCCGTCATAAGCTCTGCCAAGCCATCGGGAGGTGAGGATGGAAGGAGGAGGAGGCTTCCGGAAGTCCATGGCGGTTCGTCGCAGAAAATCCGGCAGCTTCGCCGCCTCCAGGCGACGCGGGTGCCCTCGTGCCGGAAACCGCCGTCGCTCGCTCGCCCGCGCCGGCGGTCGTACAGGAGGTTGCAACGGAGGGGGCGGAGCTGGATCCGGTCGGCGACGGTGGTAGAGGCGAAGGAGGTCGGCGACGGCGACGGAGGATCTAGATCCGGTAGTCGGCGGCGAGTCACGGCAGAGCCGGGGGGTTCGGCCGGTGCTCGAGGGGAGGCGAGGCGGGGGTCGGGATCCCAATGGGGGGGCCGTGGGGGTTCGGGCAGTGGGAGATTGGAAGTTCAGGAAGGTTCTGTCGGGCCCATAGGGCTGGCTGTGATCCAAATAACTATTCTAATCCTGGGATTAGAATAGTGCTGTCCTATATATATATATATATATATATTTATATAGTCTCAACTACACGTGGGTGTTAGCAACATCATTTGTGTGTCGCTTTGCGAGTTTTCATTGATTGTCCGAGAAACGGGAAAAAATTCAATCAGTTCGGCCGCAGGGTGCGGCCAGAGGTGTAGGCCTTGTTGGTATTTTAATAACAGGAAATGCATATAGAGTCCGGAAATAACGAAAATGGGTGTGTCACCATGGCATGCTCTCAGGATCTCATGGAAAATATTTGGTAAAGTTTAGCACAAGTTTTGATGCTCACACCTTCCAAATCGGAGGATCTCACAAGAAGGATCATAGTTTCCAAAAGGAGACGCGGCACTTCGGACTCCAATCGTCGGTGACTACATCGATCCGCCTAGGTTTGATTTTCACGGTAAACAATCACGGATATACCCTAGGTTTGATTTTCTGGCCCATTTTTCAGGTCTCGTCCGCCATATTTAAGTTATTTTTTTGCATTTACCTTCCATTTAGTGCATATAAAATCAAAACCCCTACTACAACTACATGTGGGTGTTAATTAGCAAAGAAGGTGTACAAATCATTTGCGTGTTGCTTTGCGAGTTTTCATCCATTGTCCGAGAAGAGGGGAGAATTTTCAAACATTTCGGCCGCGAGGTGCGGCCACCGGCGTAGGCCTAGTTGGTATTTTAATTACAGGAAATTCAGATGGAATCCGGACATCATCAAAATCGGCGTGTGCCCGTGGCGTGCTCTCACGACCCCGTGGAAAAATTTTGGTGAAGTTTGGCACAAGTTTTGATGACCGCTCCTTGGAAACCGGAGCATATCACAAGAAGGATCATGGTTTCCAAAAGGAGACGTGTTAATTCAAACTCCAGTGGCCGGTGACTTCATCGTTTGGCCTCATAAAAATTTTCACGGTACGCAATCACCATTATACCACAGGTTTGATTTTCTGGCGCATTTCAGGTATCATTTGCTATATAAATAAAATCACAACCGGAATTGCATGTGCTGTTGAAAGGGATGAGGGTTGTCGTTCGATCAGGGAGCATCCAATGGTGCAGACGTACGATCCGTGGGGTTTGGGTTTTGGCCAATCAGAACGCACGACTCAGATCACGCGCGCGGCAGGGGGGCATCGACCATGGTTTAGTAGGCACATGGCTTTCGTGAGTGAACCGTGTGCTATTTGAAAACGTTTACATGAACTAACATCATATTTTCGTTTGAATGAAAATATGAGTTCATCATTTCGCCTTGAATTTTTTTCCAGGGTAAGAAATCACCATTGTACCCTATGGTTCGATTTTCTTGTGCATTTGAGATCTCATTTGCTATATTTGAGTCATTTTTTGCATTTACCATGCATATATATATATATATATATAGTTGCAACTACACGTGGGTGTTAGCAAGATCATTTGTGTGTCGCTTTGCGAGTTTTCATTCATTGTCCGAGAAACGGGAAAAAACTTCAAACAGTTCGGCCGCAGGGTGCGGCCAGAGGCGTAGGCCTTGTTGGTATTTTAATTATAGGAAATGCATATAGAGTCCAGAAATAATGAAAATCATTGTGTCACTGTGGCTTGCTCTCACGATCCCATGGAAAATTTTTGGTAAAGTTTGGCACAAGTTTTGGTGCTCGCACCTTCCAAACCAGAGCATCTCACAAGAAGGATCATAGTTTCCAAAATGAGATGCGGCACTTCGGACTCCAAATCGTCGGTGACTACATCGTTCGGCCTTGAAAAAAAATCACGGTAAACAATCACGGATATACCCTTGGTTTGATTTTCTGGCCCATTTTTCAGGTCTCGTCTGCTATATTTAAGTCATTTTTTTGCACTTACCTTGCATTTAGTGCATATAAAGTTAAAACCCTACTACAACTACATGTGGGTGTTTGTTAGCAAAGAAGGTGTACAAATCATTTGTGCATCACTTTGCGAGTTTTCATCCGTTGTCTGAGAGCGGGGACAAGTTTCAAACATTTTGGCCGGCGTAGGCCTAGTTGGTATTTTAATTACAGGAAATTCAGATGGAGTCTAGACATCTTCAAAATCGGTGTGTGCCCATGGCGTGCTCTGACGACCTCGTGGGAATTTTTTTGTAAAGTTTGGCACAAGTTTTGATGATCGCTCCTTGGAAACCGAAGCATCTCACAAGAAGGATCATGGTTTCAAAAAGGAGACGTGTCAATTCGAACTCCAGTGGCCGATGACTTCATCGTTTGGCCTCATAAAAATTTCCACGGTATGCAATCACCATTATACCACGGGTTTTATTTTCTGGCGCATTTCAGGTATCGTTTGCTATATTTAAGACATTTTTTGAATTTAACGTGCATTTCATGCATATAAAGGAAATTACAACCGGAACTGCATTTGCTGTCGAAAGGGATGAGGATTGCCGTTCGATCTAGGAGCATCCAACGGTGCAGACGTACGATCTGTGGGGTTTGGGTTCTGGCCAATCAGAACACATGACTCAGATCACGCGCACGGTTTGGTCGGCACGCGGCTTTCATGAACGAACCGTGTGCTATTCGCAAACCAGATTGCATATCTTCTGTTCATACATACTGGAGTGAGATCAATTGAGTTTGCTACCTCTATGGTATAATAATAATAATAATAATAATAATAATAATAAATAGTTCAAATTCATTGCTTGAGCTAACAGCATATCAAGGTCAACATATTAATGGTTCTAACATCAACAGAAAACCGGGCATAACTCACAAATTCAGTACACACGATAGTTCTATATTGAACGAATTAAGTTGCAGGGTAGGCATAAAAACTATTCTTATGGCTTAATTCCCATGTACATAGGGGAACTGGGATCATTACGTTGACCCCGAATGAACTTGGGTTTTCTGATGATTTTACGCTTCTCTATTTGAGGGGTGCGTGATCCCTTGTCTGGCAACTCAGCAAATTCATCGTACTCATCCTCATCGGCAACATCCTTGACACCCAGTACCCTCCTCTTCCCATGCATCACTACATGGCAGTTCTTATGCAAGGGTTCTTCCACATAGAAAATCTGGGTAGCATCGTTGGCAAGAATGAACGGGTCCGCATGATATGCCATCGTTGTCCTGTTAACATAGGTCTTCCTGTAATCATCAACCTTTACCTGACTAAGAGGGATCCATGTGCACCTGAATAATGCCACCTTAACTTTCACATAGTTAAGCTCCCAAATCTCTTTGATTGTTCCATAGTATACCCTTTTATCAGCTTCATCTACAGTAATGCATTCTATTTGAACAGAGCTGTTCTGATATGAGGTCTTCTCATCACGTTCCTCAGTGTAGAACGTGTAGCCATTTATGTCATATGCTTGGTACGTCAACACCGTAGGTGATGGCTTTTGTGCCAACCACGTAGCAATGTCATCCATGGATCCTTGTGCCAAACGATTCTTCAGCCATTCGGTGTAGTTCTTTGTGTGCTCCTTCATATCCACATCTAATGGATGCACCATTTGTAAGAAGCTTTGTCGTATCTCCGCCAAGTGTTTGTCGGCATAAGCGCTGAGAACTAGGCTATTAAGCAATACCATCAAATGGGCTTTCTCTGCCAATTGGGTGGAGCCTTTTGCGTGCCAGCAAGGACCGGCTTACCTTTCAGCCTTCCCTTGTGGCGAGAGAGGGCAAACCTATAGGTCTTTGTTTCATGTATTTGGTGCAAAACTCAACCACCTCCTCCGCGGTATAACCTTGTAGGATGCTTGCCTCTAGATGGTTTCGGTTCTGACAATAGCGCTTCAGTATTCCCGTGAACCGCTCGAAGGGATACATGTTGCCAAGAAACACAGGACCACAATACTTTATCTCGTCTACAAGGTGCAAAGTGAGATGGACCACGACATCAAAGAATGACGGTGGGAAAAACATCTCTAGGTTGGACAATATTCTTGCAATATCCTCTTGCATATGATCCAATTCTTCAGGATCTACAACTTTCTGCCATAGTTTGTTGAAGAAATCACAGAGCTCAATGAGTGTGTTTCTTATATCTTTTTACATCAGATTCCTAATGGCCACCGGGAGGATTTGTGTCAACATTACGTGGCAATCATGTGACTTCATGTGTCCCAACTTCATTTTACCTGAGCTCACATCCATGAGACTTCTGATGTTTACGGAGTTGGAAGAGGGTGTCTTAACTAACAACAAATAGGTTAAGAACTCTGTTGCTTCTTTTGTACTGAAATTGTAACTCTGGCGAGCGTGGAGGAATTTGTTATCATCTTCTGCTTCACTCTTGCGTTTTGATTGATCACCAAGCATATCGAGCCGTGCACCGTCACCATCCTTTGTTTTACCTTTAATATTGAACAGAGTACCAAGGATGCTTTCACATATGTTCTTCTCTACGTGCATGACATCGATGCAGTGATGTACGCATAGAATCTACCAGTAAGGTAATTTCCAGAATACCGATTTCTTCTTAAACACTTGATTCCTGGGTGTTTGTTTCACCGTCAAAGTGTGCTTCTTTCCAAGCACAACATTAATTTGTTTAGCCATGTTGTGGACCACCTCCCCAGCATCAGGTCTTGGGCCCAAACCTAGATCTGTCCTACCATCAAATTCAGCTTTCATCTTTCGGTATGGGTGATTTCTCCGTAAGAACCTACGATGACGCAAATACACGGTTTTGCATGAGTTGGGAAGAAATCTACTAGCTATCATATCCATGCATGTGGCACACCCTACATCTCCCTTTGTTTTCTGCCCCGATGTGTTGCCTAATGCCGGCATATCTTGAATGGTGTGCAGCAGCATCGCATGTAGATCAAAAATCTCCTTTTTGTAAGCATCATAACATTTTATAGCAGGCCCTTCTACCCACACTGTCAGCAGTTATTCTACCAGTAGCTGAAAGTAAATGTCGATGTCATTTCCAAGTTGCTTCGGGCCTTGGATAATCATTGACATCATAATGTATTTTTTCTTCATACACAACCAAGGAGCTAGGTTATATATGCACAGAACCACCGGCCATGTGCTGTGTTTGGTGCTCATATCGCCAAAAGGATTCATCCCATCAGTACACTCCCCGAGCCTTATACTTCTATGATCCTTGGCAAAGTCTTCAGACTTGTTGTCGATTGATTCCCACTGAGCCCCATCTTTCGGGTGCCTTAGATATTTATCCGCAGTTCGCTCATCATGATGCCACCGCAACCTCTTTGCCTCTCTAGGGTTTGCAAACAAACGCCTTAACCTTAGAATTAAATGAAAGTACCAAACAACCTTGAACGGGATTCCTGTCTTGATCTCATCGTCTAATTTGTACTTGTCCTTTGCTCTCTTGCGCTTGTATCGTGCATGCTTGCATATGGGACATGCACGCAAATCTTTGTACTCACCACGGTACAATATACAATCATTCACACAAGCGTGTATCTTCTGTACTTCAAGTTCCAACGGGCAAACAATTTTCTTTGCTTCGTTCGTGCTTCTGGGGAGCACATTATCTTCCGGAAGAATTTCTTTCAAAAGACCTAACAACTCTGTGAAGCCCTGGTTTGATAGATTGTTTGCTGCTTTAAATCTGAGAAGCGCCAAGTTGGCACTCAACTTGGAATATTTCTTTTTGCAACCTGGATAGAATTCTTTCTTGGAGTCCGCAGTAATGGTTGGTAGATCCTTGTACCCAATCATATCCTTTTTTGGGCCCTTAAAATCTGCAATCATAGCAGCAAAATCTGGCATATCAAGATCGTCGTCGTCTGCGTCGCCGTCTTGGTTTTCTAGTGGGCATTTCGGCTTTCCGGTGTTCCATTGGTGGCTTGACGCCTCTGCCCCGATGTTAGATTCAACATCCATGTGACACTGATCGGGGTTTGGCATCTCGCAGCCCTGGGTATATTCATCCATGACCTACCCTTCACCGTGTCTGGTCCAACGTGTATATCAATCCATGAATCCCCGAGAGAGTAAGTGCCACTCGACATTTGCAACTTCATGTGACTCTGTATTGGCACAATGACTACATGGACAGAGGATGTAATCCTCATCACCAATTCTCTTCTTTGAACTTTGAGCCAAATTCAGATCGTTCCATCTGCACCACACGGAGGGTAATTAAAAACAAAAAAACAACATTAATACATGGATTAACTCATGCCCAAAGATGCCTGCATAAATCACAAGGTTTTATTTTCATAATTACTAAGGGCACTCCATATTGTTATCCAGACGTGCAATGACAAAAATTAATGGCCAATAAATTTACACGCAGAGTACTAGAACACCACCCTTAGGAATTGAATACCTTAATTAAGCCACTCACGAAAAGAATACCTTAATTAATTAGCCGCGTGGCGACCTCCACCCAGCAGACAGAGAAGTGCGATGCAGCGGCACGCTGAGACAGCAGGGTCGAGGAGCAAAGCATAGTGCAGCTACTGCCTGAAGTTTGACCTCCACTATCCCGCCATCGACCGCGATGGATGTGCTCCAATCACGCCGCCGTTGACCTCGATGGTTGAGCTCCTCCTATCTCCCGCCGCAGACCGAGGTTTGACCTCCTATGACGCCACGACCGCCCATCGACCGAGGATTGACCTCTTATCCGGTAGCAGCTGCCTTGGCCGCCGCCGCCATCTCTATCTGCAGAGCGGCTGTTTTATTTTTGGACAGATATCCGCAGAGCGGCTGTTTACACGGTATTACTGTAACTCAATTATATGTATAGGGTAGTACATCACATACGGTTATGTCACGGCAACCGTGTCACACCTATGTTGTCTTCTCACACGGGTTGGTGCGGAAACCGTGTGTGAAGTTGTAATACCTAACACAAACGACATGTATAAACAGTGTGTCGTATACAACATATAGTGCGATAAGTAGTTCCCGACCGTTAGCTTATCCCCACAGTTTACCCATTTCCCCCAAATCCCTAGATAGCCTCCAAATTCCCTCACGTAGCGCTGACATTGGGGGAATGTGGATGAGTGGTGCTGATGGTTTCGGTGCGGCTGCTCCTGCGCGTATCGCTGCTCTTGGTAGTGCCACCACGACAGCGGTGGCCGCTGAGCACTTGCCTAAGGTCATCAGAAGGCAGGTGTACTACGTTGTCTTCTCACACGGTTCTCCGCACTGTTACCCTTAGCCGACGTCTCGGTGCCCGAAGGCGGTAGTGCATGAGAGGGACTAGGCAATCGGACTATTCGGCTTTATTGCTTTCACTTAGCCATAGGAGCTTGACGGTGGGAGCTAGTGACTAGCCCCCCATGTTTTGTGATATACGTGGGAGCCGAAGCATGCCTTTGTAATCACATGGTTTGTGCTAGGATGAACCCTGCGTATGATACGGATAAATCGCCAACAATTTCTTAGTTTAACACTTGTCATTGGATTGCCGACCAGTTCTCACTTACTATGACGGTTAGTTTTCGGCTTTCTCCCCTGAGGTACTTGTCGGATTCAGGGCTCTGCAAACCCAAGAAAGGTTCAAACTCTGGGGCGTGTGCGAAGGACTCAACCTATCCAGCCAACCAGCTTGTCACCCTACGGCCTAGCTTGATGCACACAAACAAGGAAGAAGATGAACAGGACCATTTACCCAGGTTCAGGCCACCTTGCGGTGTAAGACCCTACTCCTGCTTTGTGGTGGATTGGCCTCACGAGGGGCTGAGGATGAACTAGTACAAGGGATGAACAACCTTGCGAGGTCTATGGGTGAGGGAATCAGTCGACGAGGTTCCAATCCGATCCGGGTCCCCTTCTACGGTGGTGACTAACCTATACTTATAGTGGCCTCGGTCCTCTTCCCCCAAAACGTAGGTGGGAAGGGATCCCACAGTGGACAATTTGAAAGGGGACAAGTAGTACATCTTATCCTGACGAAAGGTGGTCTTCGCCTGCAAAGCTTCTGGTCGTGACGCAGCAATGGGCTCGACGATGACATCCGTCCTGCCGGTGGCCTTGGTCTCGTTGCACCGGAATGGAAACCTTTGCCAGATTCCTTAGGAACCAGCGCCTGCACTTCCCTCCTTAGCACCAAATAGGAAACTTCCTCTTCTGCGCCCGCTGGCGCCCACCTGGCCTTGGTCGTCATGGCTTGCGTCATCACAACCTCATGAGGTTGGGTACCTGCATAGAAATATCCGCTCCTCAGGAGGCAGTCTGGGGAGGCCGCTTCCTTAGGAGGTCTTGGTGTCGTCCACCTCGCGAGGCTTGGCCCCTCGCAAGGGTCTTGTCTTGATAGCCTTGGAGGTGGGCCATACCAGGCCGTTGATGGAGCCACGCCATGGGCCGCAGGCAGGAAAGTCTGGGTACCCTGGTTCCCAGAACGCCGACAGTAGCCCCTGGGCCCAAGGCGCGCTTGGACTTGGCTTTGAGGCAAAGCCAAAGGGCAAGGGCAAAGCGCCACGGGCCCCAATCGCCTGCGGGCCAGGATGACGCGTGGCGCTTGATGGGGCGTGGGCGCCTCCGCTTCCCCACGTCGCCTCGGCAACTGCCCGACTTGACAACTGCCTGGCGCATGCAGAGGGGCCATCATGGCTTGGAACATGAGAGGCCGCGGGTTAGCCTTCCTCCGGCTATAAATGGGGGAAGGGGGGCGGAGCCCCCAGCCCATCTTCATCTTCTTGCTGCTTGCTCCTTCTTCTTCTCCACCGCGCCGCCATCACGCCAGAGCACCCATGGGGCCAATGAGGAGGTTCTCGGCCACCGAGAAGGGAAAGGCCCCCAAGGAGGGACCAGGCCCGCCACCACCCAGGATGGTCTACGACCGTCCCCGCAAGTATGTCGCGACGCCGACGGTGGCTCCCCAAGGGCGTGGGTGCACCCCCTCGAAGGCTGGCACCACCTGCGGTAGTCCTGGGGGTGCCCCTTCCCGCGCCGGAGACTGCCGTGGCTGAGGTGGGCGCGTCCAAGGAGGGAGGCATGTGGCAGACATTCGGCCACCGCGCCCGTGATCCCATTCAGCCGATGCATCCTCGGAGTTCGTGGTGTGGGCAGAGAGGCCGGCAGGCACCTGGTTCCAGCTCCCGCGCTTCTTCGCGGGTGCGGTGCCGGCCGAAGGGCCTAGCGGCCTCTGGCTGCAGGCCGACGGTTGCTGCAGCAAGGCTTCGTGGGTGGAGGTCGAGGTCACCCCCACCGGCAATGTGTTCCTAAACCGCGGGTGGCAGTCGTTCGCCCGCACGCGGCCTGCAGGGGAGGTGTACCCTCCACTTCAGGCACGACGGCGCTGCGACCCTCTATGTCAGGATCTTTGGGGAGGACGGCACGTGCCTGGGGTGCTGCCCGGAGAGTGACAGCAACGACGACGACGTCCACCCCTCTGACGATGACGGCCGGAGGGGCGGTAGCATCTTCGGCGGTGAACTTGCCCTTGGCGACGGTCGCGATGCTTCCAGTAGCGGCGGCTCCTCCTCTTGGGAGAGCACGAGCGACGGCGACTACGACGAGCCGCCACGCTCGGACCCGGGGGGGGGGGGGGGCGACGAGCCGCCTCGCCACCGCACCCCGGTGAAGCAGGAGGAGGACTCCGACTAAGCACGGGCGTCGCTAGAGCCGGGTCTCAGGAGCCGCGGTGGTCGCGAGGCCTATTTTGCTTCTTCTTTTTTTTCCTTTTCCCTGCATCAAGAAGTAGAAGGCCCTGCCGGGGCATGTAATGAACCTTGGTGCTTGCGCCATTATATTAATGTTTTTATATCGCATCCTGGCCTTCGTGTCACTACTAATTGACGAGTTCTTGCTGATCGCGATAAGGATAACTTAGCTTAGTGTGCTTGCGGTAGACTCCCATGCCGCGAGGGCGTGCTTCTCTGGAGCTTGGATCTCCTGCGCGCCCCTCGTTCCAGAGAGATCTTGCCGGGGGCTTCCTTCTCATGGACCCGAAGGTTCTCTGGCCTCAGGAGACACTTAGTGGCCACGAGGTCTCCAGTGGGTCATGAGGATATGGGGCCTCCGGAGCTGCCCCTCAGGGCGCCACGCCCCGTGTGAGCCCCCGACCGAGGACCAACCGTCGCTGGTACGCCGGGTCATGATGTCCGGCGAGGCCAGGAGGTGCAGACTCAGGAGGGCGTACATGCCTATTGGCTCGTTTAAGGGCGTCACGCGAGGATTAGGACGCCAAAGATTAGGACACGAAGGCTTTGGCGAGGTGTGCTCGTGGGCGAGCCCAGGCGTACACACCATACCCAGCCCCCGCTCGCGAGACATGTGGGAAAGAGCGACAGGCAACTGCCACTCTCCCTAAGGCGAGACTTGAAAGATTAAAACGCTGCAAGGAGAAAAATTCCCACCCTTTCAAATAAAGATGCGAGAGTTTCGAATTTCATTCAAAAAGTGGCAAAACTAGCTACAGAAAGCAAGCGAAAGAACAGCCGCGTCCGGCACCTACACTAGTCTTCTAGTCTTCCCGCCAGCGCGGAGCAAGGGGCTTACACTAAGACGTGGGTGGGAGCCCCCGTGAGGCTCAGGGGCAGCACTCAGGAGACTCCGGGGCGTGTACAACCCCACTCATTATTACGTGAGAGTGTCACGAGCGGAGACTTGAGAGGTGCATGGCGCTTGTTGGTCATGGATAGAACTTTTGGAGGTGTTGGATGTTCCAGGCATTCTGGATGGGGACCCCGTCCTGCGTCTCCAGGCGCGCGACGCCAGGCCTGGAGACATGGGCGATCTTGAACTGGCCCTCCCACATGGGCGAGAGCTTGTGAAGCCCCTCCTTGGAGAGCACCCGCCTCAGGATGAGGTCACCCACCTCGAGGGTCCTGGAGCGGACGCTACGGCAGTGATACCGCCGCAGCGCCTGTTGGTACCTCGCGGCACGGAGCGAGGCTTGTCGGTGGCCCTCCTCCCCGAACACGAGGTCCATCCCCCGCGAGGCGTCCTGGCGTGCCTCGTCAAACGCCAAGACCCGTGGAGAGCGATGTTTGACCTCGTGAGGGAGGACCGCCTCGGCCCCATAGACGAGGAATAACGGGGTCTCGCCAGTGGGCTTAGTCACGGTGGTGCGGATGGACCACAGCACGGAATGAAGCTCATCGAGCCAACCCCTGCCGCAGGCCTCGAGTTTCTTATTGAAGCTCCTCGTCTTGAGGCCCCTCAGGACCTCTGCGTTGGCGCGTTCAGCTTGGCCGTTACTCCGTGGGTGCGCCACTGAAGCGTAGCATATCTACGTTCCAAGGTTAGCACAATATGTTTTGAAGAGATTGCTTGTGAACTGAGAGCCATTGTCAGTGATGATACGGTTGGGGACCCCAAAGCGGCTCACGAGGCCCTTGATGAACTTGACGGCCGAGCCAGCCGGGATGGTGCGCACGGCCTCCACCTCCGCCCACTTGGTGAATTTGTCGATGGCAACGTAGAGGTAGCGGTAGCCCCCGGCTGCTCTGGGAAACGGGCCCAGGATATCCAGCCCCCAGACCGCGAACGGCCATGAGAGCGGAATGGTTTGCAGGCCCTGAGCGGGCTGGTGGATCTGTTTGGCGTGGAATTGACAGGCCTGGCAGGATCGCACCAGCTCGGTGGCGTCGTTGAGCGCCGTGGGCCAGTAGAACCCGCTGCGGAACGCCTTGCCCACGAGGGTGCGCGATGAAGAATGGTGCCCACAATCCCCGCCATGGATGTCAGCCAGTAACTCGCACCCTTGCTCCTTGGAGATGCATTGCAGCGAGATGTCGTTTGGGCGCCTTCGGTAGAGCTCACCGTCCTGCAAGCAGTAAGCGGTGGCCTGGCGGGCCACGCGTTCTGCATCTTCCACCTTCTCCGACAGGGTGCCTCGGAGCAGGTACGCCTTGAGCTCCTCGGTCTAGCACTCCTCCTGAGGTTCAAACGCCAGGAGCAGACAGGCTCCAGAGGTCGAACCGCAGGCCAGGGCGCCCATGGAAGGGGCCAGGGGCGGCTCCTCCCGATGCAGCGCAGGGCCTGCAGCGGGGGGGGGGGGGGGCTGCCGATGGCTTGAAGAGCCATTCCTCAAAGACGCCAGGCTTCTGGGGCTCGCGTCGGGACACCCTCTTGGTGATGTCGTCCGCCTCCTTATTTGTGCCACGCGGGACGTGCTGCAATTCCAAACCCAAGAATCGTTTTTCAATCTTGTGTACCTCTTCTAAGTATGCCTCCATGTGCTCGTCCTTAGGTTTGTATGCCTTGTTGGAGAAGTTGACGAGGAGCTGAGAATCGCCCTTGATGGTGATACGCTTGACCCCCAGGGCCACCGCGGCCCTGAGGCCAGCGATCAGGCCCTCGTATTCCGCGATGTTTTTGGAGACCTTCTCGCCATGCTGGAAGCAGAGCTGCACGACATAGTAGAGCTTGTCCTGGGTAGGCGAGATGAGTACGGCTCCGGCCCCCGCGCCCTGGCGCGCTGACGCGCCGTCGAAGTACATGACCCAGCCATCGGGCGCCTCATCTCCAGGCGCGAGGGAGCGGTCTTCACCCATCCCTCGGTCAGGGGCATCTGTCCATTCTGCCACGAAGTCAGCAAGGGCTGCACCCTTGATGACCCTGGTGGTGCTGAACTCTAGCTGGAATGCTTGCAGCTTGATGTTCCACTCAGCAACCCTCCCCGCGACATTGGGGCTCTGGAGCACCTTCTCCAGGGGGTACGCGGAGACGACCTTGATGGGATGGCCTTGGAAATAGTGTCGCAGTTTCCTGGAGGTGACGAGGAGCGCGAGCAGGAGCTTTTGTGGCATGGGGTAGCGCGCGCATGCATCACACAACACCGTGCTGACGAAGTACACGGGGTGCTCGACGAGGGAAGAGGTGTCAATGGCGTCCCGCTCCACTTGGGACAAGGAAGCCTCGGGAGCCTTGTCGTCTGGTGGGGTGCCATCCTGAGGCGGCAATGGCGCAGCTGCGTGTGGGGTGCTACGCCGCGCACCCGCCCCTGCGCGCTCTTCCCGGACCGCCACGAGCGCTGCGCTAGCAGAGTGGGGTGTGGCGGCCAGGTAAAGTACCATGGGCTCAAGAGGACGAGGCGCCACCATCACTGGCGGGCTGGTGAGATACCTCTTGAGGTCTTGGAAGGCCGCCTCGGCCTCCAGAGTCCATTCAAAGGGCCCCTTCTTTTTCATCAGCTTGAAGAACGGGAGGGCGCGCTCGCCGAGCTTGGAGATGAAATGCCCCAACGAAGTTACACAGCCCGCGAGCTTTTGCATCTCCTTGAGGGTCTGCGGCGGGCTCATCCTTTCTATTGCCTTGATCTTCTCCGGGTTAGCCTCGATCCCTCTGTGCGACACCAGGAAACCCAACAGCTTGCCGGACAGGACACCGAACACGCATTTCTTCGGGTTGAGCCACAGGTTTACCTTGCGCAGGTTGGTGAATGTTTCTTCCAGATCTTCAACAAGGGTCCTTGCTTCCCGTGACTTGACCACTATGCCGTCGATGTACGCCTTGGCGTTCCTCCCGAGCTATTGTCCCAGAGCGATGTGCATCAGTCGCTAGAAGGTTGCGCCAGCGTTTCGCAATCCAAAGGGCATGCAGATGTAGCAGTACACCCCACATGGAGAGAGGAAGGCCGTCTTCTCGACGTCCTGCACCGCCATCTTGATCTGATGGTATCCCGAGAAGGCGTCCAAGAAGCACAGCAGGTCGCACTCGGCAGTGGAATCAACGATCTGATCGATGCGCGGAAGAGGGAACGGATCCTAAGGGCACACCTTGTTGAGACTCGTGAAGTCGACGCACATGCGCTCCTTCCCGCCTTTCTTGGGGACGATCACCGGGTTGGCCAGCCAATCCAGGTGTCGCACCTCTCGAATGACTCCGGCTCCCGGCAGCTTGCGGACCTCCTGAACGATGAATGATTGCTTCTCCGGAGCTTACCGCCGTGCCTTCTGCTTCACCGGGAGCGCGCTGGGGCACACCATCAAATGGTGCTCGATCACATCACACGGGACGCCGACTAAGTCCGTTGCCTCCCATGCAAACACGTCCCTGTTCGCGTGGAGGAAACTGCCCAACGCCTCTTCTTGTCCCAGGGGGAGGCCAGCGCCTATGGTGAAGGTGGGGCCTGATCCTTCGTCGTCGACCAGCACTTGCTTTGTCTCGGCCCGGTCTTGGGAGAACAGTTGCTTCTTCTTCGTGGGGGCGGCCTCCGGTGTCTCTGGAGCGTCCTCAGCGTTTGGCCGTGTGGCTCCCGTGGCCTTGAAAGCGAGCTTGATGGCCATGAGCGCATCCTTGGTGTCCCCCACCACGGTGATGATGCCGCTGATCCCCGGCATCTTGACGACGTTGTAGCCGGGGTGCATTGCCGCCATGAACTTGGCGAGGGCTGGATACCCTAGGATGGTGTTGTACGGGAGGCCGATGCGGGCGACATCGAAGTCGATGAGCTCGGTGCGGTAGTTGTAGCGCGTGCCGAAGGTGACGGGGAGGCGGATCTGCCCTAGGGGAGCAGTGGAGCTGTCGACCACCCCCGAGAAGGGCCTGGTGGGGGCGAGTTGTTCGTAGGGCACTTGGAGCAGGTTGAAGGCTTCCACGGAGAGGACGTTGAGGCTAGCACCACCGTCAATGAGGGTCCTGGTGACCACGACGTTGCTGATGGTGGGCGTGCACAACATCGGGAGGGCGCCGACGCCTGCCGTGGTCTTGGGATGATTCCTGGAGTCGAAGGTGATGGCGGTCTCAGGCACAACGCAGCCCAGAGGAGCCTCCTGCCGCGGCCAAGCAGCCCCGACCCAACAAAGAAGCTACTTGACGTGGTGGCCCAAGGCTGGCGCCTGCGACCTGCCGAGGATGGCTGCAACCGCGTGGGGCACCGGGGCCGCGAAACGCGTGATGAGCAGGCCGCACAACTCTTCCCAGGAAGCCACCGAAGACTCCGACATGCTAAGCAACCAGGAGCGCGGCACGCCCGTGAGGGCCATAGGGAGCCAGTTCGCCATGTCCTTGTCGTCACCACCCGCCGCCCAGATGGCCTACGCGTATGTCTGGAGGAACTCCGTGGGGTCCGCTGCTCCGTCGTACCGCGGGGGCAACGCTGGCCTGAACTTCGGCGGCCACCGCACCTGCCGCAGGGCGGGGGAAAAGGCCCGGATGCCCATGACTCCTCCGAATGCGCCTAACGGCCCGGGGGTGGGGTGGCGCCTGCCATGGGAACCATGCTGCGCGGGCGATGCACGGCTGGTGAAGAGACAGAGCTTCCACACGTCCCTACCTGGCGCGCCAAATGTCGGATTCAGGGCTCCGCAGAGCCAAGAAAGGTTCGAACTCTGGGGCGTGTGCGAAGGACTCAACCTATCCAGCCAACCAGCTCGTCGCCCTACGGCCTAGCTCGATGCACACGAACAACAAAGAAGATGAACACGACCGTTTACCCAGGTTCGGGGCACCTTGCGGTGTAAGACCCTACTTCTGCTTTGTGGTGGATTGGCCTCACGAGGGGCTGAGGATGAACTAGTACAAGGGATGAACAACCTTGCGAGGTCTATGGGTGAGGGAATCAGTCGAAGAGGTTCTGATCTGATCTGGGTCCCCTTCTACGGTGGTGGCTAACCTATACTTATAGTGGCCTCAGTCCTCTTCCCCCAAAACGTAGGCGGGAAGGGATCCCACAATGTCCAATTTGAAAGGGGACAAGTAGTACATCTTATCTTGACGAAAGGTGGTCTTCGCCTGCAAAGCTTCTGGTCGTGACACAGCAGTGGGCTCGATGATGACATCCGTCCTACCGCGCTGGTGGCCTTGGTCTCATTGCACCGGAATGGAAACCTTTGCCAGATTCCTTGGGAACCTGCGTGTCGGAGATATACCCCGCGGTGTAACCCGGCCGAAAGTATGACCCGGTCGGACTCGGTGATTCACCAGTGACCTGCCCTGATCTCTCCATTCACTGATGACCCGGCCGAGCCTGGCGACTCACGGGTGACCCGGCAGGCGGGTCAGATGGATGACAAGGCCCAAGGCCCAGTAGGCCGGCTCATGGTATGGCGGGCCGGTTTAAGAGGAAAGGCATAAGGAATATTCCCTTACAAAGGAAGCAAGACTAGGATTCCGCTTGTAATAGAATAGTCCTAGTCCTACTAGGACTCCACATGTAACCCGCCCCTCCAACTTATATAAGGAGTGGCAGGGCACCCCAAGAGGGACAAGTTTAGACAGATAAGTCAATAGCTCTCGAGATAGAGGTAGCGAAAGAGCACCCTTGTAATCGTGAGCACCATGATCAATATCAATGAAGCAGGATGTAGGCTTTTACCTCCACCGTGAGGGGCCGAACCTGGGTAAAAAACCTCGCGTCCCTCGTCCCACTCAACCCCTCTCAAGCTACTACCTAGTTGCGTTGGCCTCACGACTAAGTCCTCACACTAGGACATCTGCCGTGACAAATCCACGACAGATGGCGCCCATCGTGGGGCTACATACGGTGGTGTTGAGTTCTTGAAGGGATTTCTCTAATGGATCGAGAAGTTTGTGATTTTCCGGATAAAAAGCGCCGGTTCGGAAAGATCTGCGTCAACATCGAATTCATCAGCCGGGTTAGTCAGCCCGCAAGGATTTACGTCATCGACGAGCGGTTGGAGCGACGTGTATGAGATTGAGACAGATTTTAGGGTTGCGCACGGTACAGCCGCTGTACGCGCTATAATGATCCTTCGAATCCGAAGACGAGAGATTTTTGTGCTGGCAGTGTATGGTGATTCATCAAAATCACAAGTTATACTAAGACGGACAGGAAAAATTCTGCGGTGGTCGTTCCGTCCGATCCGCCGAGTTGTGGCCACTGAATTTCCGAGGCGATTTGTTAAAATCTGACCTCCGACCTTGACCCGGCCTGGACCAGTGTAGATGTTGATTCTGAAAAAGAGTTACTTGATCCAGCGAAGATTGACTCTAGCGGTGGAAGGAAAGAAAACTGGCAAAAGCCGGTTGATCAACATGTCAAAGAAAAAAAAGAAAAAAAGGGGGGCCACGACCTGGAGGAGGTAGGCGTGGACTTGTCAACCCAATAAAAACAGTTTGAGTCGCCTCCGCCTCTGCGCTACGCCTCTCGTCGCTTGGCCACGAGCCGCCGGCAGCCTCCGTCGCCGTGGTTAGCTCTGAGCCTGCTCTCACCGTTGCAGATGCGCTATCAAGCCGCCCCGAGTCGTCATCACCTTCACCTCTGTCGCGTTGCTCCTCTAGCGTGATTCTGCTGTGGCCGCCTCTGCTCTGAAGAGCCTGAAGTCCTTACCACGCGGCCTGGCATCACCCACCTCCGCCTTCCCAAGCCTCGGGCCGGCCCTCTGCGCGTCCTCGAGCTGCCGTGAGCCGCCACCGGTGCTCCGACCCGCCACTGAAAACTGCTTGCGAGCTGCCGTTGCACTCACCTCCGCTGTCGGCGTGCACCTCGCGCAGAACAGCTTCGCTATGGCCTCGAGCGCCGCCCTCCGCCGGCTTACCGCGGTGCCTCTCCTCGCTGGGGGCCTCTGCCCCGGGCTGCCATGCTTCGCCTCGTCCGCACCTCAAGCCGCCGCCGTGCATCGAGATGGCCCTGACGCTCCCAAGGCTGTGCTTTGAGCCACCCCGACGCCCGCGGATTCACACCCGAGCTCCTCTGCCGTCTCCGTCCGCCTCAGAGCTGACTCCATCTGAGCCACCGCGGCCTCTCTGCTGCTCACCGCGGCCTTGCCTTCCGCTGCTAGGCCGCCGGCCGCTATCATCTGCCGTGAGCTGTCACGCCTCAGTGGCCTTGAGCCCGCTGCGGCTCCACCTCGCCGCGCTCCGCCTCTCCGCCGTGGACTTGCCGGGGCCCTCCGAGCCGCCCCTGGTTCAACCCGCTGCCTTCTTGCCAAGCGGTCTCGTTTTCAAACTTGCTATCACCGTGGTGAACCACCGGCTGCGCCTCTCGCCACCACCTGGAGTCACACCTGCCTTACCTCTGTCATAACCAAACATGATGTCATGGATTGGACAAGTACGAGGAGCTGGTTGAATATGCTTGTTGGATTATCAATGGAGTATGAAATATACAAGGCAACAAACGCACTGAGGAAATATTGGCAAGCACTTTTGCTTAAGTTTGATGGAAAAACTATCGTTGGAGACCAAGGAATACTACTTTTGTGCTGATTGGACACGCTTGGGAGTATTAACCATAGCTGCTGCTACTATTTCCTCCATGTGAAGACTTTATGCAACACTAGCCAGACTAGTGTTAATGGGAGAAACAGTATAAATGTGCATAGCCAGTGGGTGCTAGTACTATGTCAGATCAGTATACACTTTTCGTCCAACTATGTCCAGCAATATCCAGCATCAGTCTGCGCTCATCCAACAAATCGCCAGGGGCTATCCTTTCTATGTATTTTATCAGTACATATTAAATCATTTGAGAACAATTACTCTGGTCTGTGATATTTTTTCACAGGACCATTATTCATTACAAAGGTGTCGCATAAGGGGCGCGCACCAACATCACTTTTGCACTAGCGCTTGTCCGTGCCGTGCTGCTCGATGGATACGTACATGAGTCGCCGCCCCTGCTACATCAACACAACGCGATTGACTCGCCCGTTTGCGCTGGCTTACAATGCCGCGGCCGACTCATCTGTCTGTGTCCGCGGCCGGCTCGCCTATGTCCGTGCTGTCTCTGATGCCGCGGTTGTCTTTACTGTTCACCCCCGCGGTCTGGTCTACATCAAACACACTGGAGCTGCACCTGTCTGCACGAGCTGTTACAAGTCGCTGCTCCTGCAGCCTGGTTTATTCCATCATACTCTGGAGCAACTCATAATATGTTATCAGCCTCCGCTTGCACCAGATGATTCAATGGACAGGCGCATAAGTCACCGCTACTGCGGTTTGTTTAAACTTCAACAACCAGCTGGGATGAATCGTTGGCCGGATTACTGATACAAATCATACGGAGTCATTCATAACCCGCCGAGCTTCAACATATTCCAGCGTCCCGGTGGTCAACAATACCCCAGTTTATATCACGGTCAAATATGGAGAATCTTAAGCCGACTCTTCGAGTCATCTTAAGACTCGGGGGCTACAATGACATGACTAAGCAAATATTGCCAGTTTTAGCAAATTCAAGAACCCCGGGTCATTGGAGGGAAGATAACCCGGTCCCGGAGGCTACTGCCATATTGATGAAAATTTAAAGGCCGTCAGAAAATTTCCGGTTTAAAATGAAGAATTCTGGTTTAAAATCCGGCTCAAGGGAAATCTGTCTCTCACGAAGCTTTGAAGCTCTCAATATCCGGTTTAAAATTCCGGTTCAAAAAGAATCCATCTCTCGCAAGTTCGAGTTCTCAGGAAAAATTAAAGGTTGCCAAAGAGAACTTGCTGCCATGATGCGTGGTTCAAACATGGGTATCTTGCCTTATTGGCTTATCACATTATTTGTCACTTGGGGGCTTCCTGCTCATTGAGCATAGCTGTGACTACCCTCTTGATCCGGCTTGTACGCCTTGTTAAAAATTACATGGGGGCTTCCTGCTCACTGAGCATAGCTGTGACTACCCTTTGATCCGGCTTATACACCTTGTTGCCAAACAACTTGGGGGTTTTCTGCCCAAGTTAAAAGGTTACCAAAGAGATTTTCCTACAATGTGCAGTTCAAACATAGGTAACCTGCCTTGACGGCTTATTATAGGTCACTTGGGGGCTTCATGTTAAATGAACATAGCTATATTTACCCTTTGATCGGCTTGGACGCCAGGTGTATTCACCAAAAGTCCGGGTTATCCTGCCTTGTATGTCTGCCACTCCACCCAGGTAATCCTGGAATGACCCGCCGTACTCTTGACAGTCAATCCTATAAAGACCCTGAACTTGTCAAAGTTCAAACGACGGTTGGTCATGTGAGGCCCGGCTTACAGGTTTGAATTAAGGATTAACTCAGTGGTTGTGCGGCCTATGAACAACACTTGATATTGAGGCTTGGCAGCCTATGAAGGCCTTGTTTTGTCTAATTTGTTATTTTCTCTAAACATTGTTTGGGTTCATATCTTTGTACCATATTGACATATGGTTTAAAATGATTCAGGCCATGTAGCCTTAATCCTTATGGCTCATATTTGAGCATATCTGGGGTTTTGATAACCCGTTCTAGCTTTGGACATTAAGTCGCCAGATTACTTTGAGTGCGCCATTGGAATCATGTGCTTATAAATCTTGTGGTTGTCACCCTCACTGGATATGGCGATGTAAGCCGGCAATTTGAGCCAATTTTCCAGGTATGTTTTTAAATTGTTGGATGAATATGCGAGGTTTGATAACCTGCCCTGGCTATGGACTTTAAGCCTCCAGTATACTTTGGATTGCGTAATTGGAATCATGCGCTTACAAGATCTTTGGGTTGTCACTCTCACTGGATATGGCGATGTAAGCCGGCAGTATAAGTCAATTCTACAGGTATGTTTTCCTGGTTATATAAGTATGCGAGGTTTGATAACCCGCCCTGGTTTTGGACTTTAAGTCGCCAGTATATTTTGGCTTGAATGGCCTTAACTCTAGTCTTTTCCATAATTGCATAAGACTATATTGTGTTTTGGTTGTTACCCGCCCTGGCTTTTGACGTTGAGTCGCCAGGGCATATGTTGTTTAAACTTTGTGCAGGACATGCAGAGCTATGGCTTACATAAATGATTAAGTTCAAGCCCATCATCAAAAAATTGGTGTTTCAAAAGGGTTATCAGTTCTTGATTTTTACAAAGGTTATAAGCCGCCGGGTTACAAAAATCCCGGATTACAATGAATGCGCATTAAGTCGCCATTGGCCAAGAGCCACTGAGTATTTAACTCTGGTTTTACTCGTCAACAAATAAGGTATTCAAATCTTTAATAGCCAAACTTGGCTGGATTTTGATTATGGTATTGAATGATTGAGGTTTTCATACCGGATTATATTATTCAAATATTTAATAGCCAACATGGCTGGATTTTTATTATGGTTATCAATAACCAGTATTATGATTGAGGTTTTCAAAGCCGCTTCAGAGCAATGGCTATTATTTCTTTATCCAAGAATACCGGCTCACAGCAGAGAGCATGGTTAAATATTGAATATGCAAGGTTTTCAGCAACATCATCCGGACAATGGATATGGTGTTATTTAGTCCCGAGTTGCTGCAGGCATACGACCCGGCACTTGGGGGCTACATTATTCAAATCAAGATTACATCGAATATGCAAGTCCCATGTCACTGCAAGCATGCACCATGGCACTTGGGGGCTAATGCAAAGTCATTTTAACTTGCCTCATTGAAGACCCGACCCATCACATAGTGATGAGCCGGCCCTTGGGGGCTACTAATTGCTCTTGTCAAAGGTGATATGCATATAAGGGAGATACACTTTCAAGCTTGGTGTTAGCAACAATTATGACCCGGTGCCATCAATATTTATAACGTGGCAATTTTGGCAATCATAACTTGGCAAGCTTTACATCTTCAAGCCGGCTGAAAATCAGATGAGTATTTCAAGACCAATATTTTTGTCAAGCTAGAGCATTGGAAGCCGAGTCAAATGGATTATTCTTTATAATATTTTTCTGCAAGAAGCCAATGTCAGCAAATTGACTATGAAGCTGGCCTATTGACTCGGACTTTTCAGAAGAAGTGCCCGGATTTTTTGCATTGGCAAAATTTGAACATATTTGCTAAAGGAGATTTGCTATGAGATCATGGACACGTATCAAGAAGGAAATGACAAGGACTTAAGGGTGATCAGGTGCCGGTTCAGAAAAACTTTTAAACCGGAGCACAACCTATCAAATTTGTTCTTGTGTTTATTTTGCAGGATTAGTTTAACATGGATAAATCCAAATTAAACTGGGGGCTAATGTCGGGGATATACCCCGCAGTGTAACCCGGCCGGAAGTATGACCCGGTCGGACTCGGTGATTCACCAGCGACCTGCCCTGATCTCTCCATTCACTGATGACCCGGCCGAGCCTGGCGACTCACGGGTGACCCGGCAGGCGGGTCAGATGGATGACAAGGCTCAAGGCCCAGTAGGCCGGCTCATGTTATGGCAGGCCGGTTTAAGAGGAAAGACATAAGGAATATTCCCTTACAAAGGAAGCAAGACTAGGATTCCGCTTGTAATAGAATAGTCCTAGTCCTACTAGGACTCCACATGTAACCCGCCCCTCCAACTTATATAAGAAGGGGCAGGGCACCCCAAGAGGGACAAGTTTCACAAGTTTAGACAGATAAGTCAATAGCTCTCGAGATAGAGGTAGCGAAAGAGCACCCTTGTAATCGTGAGCACCATGATCAATATCAATGAAGCAGGATGTAGGCTTTTACCTCCACCGTGAGGGGCCGAACCTGGGTAAAAAACCTCGCGTCCCTCGTCCCACTCAACCCCTCTCAAGCTACTACCTAGTTGCGTTGGCCTCATGACTAAGTCCTCACACTAGGACACCTGCCGTGACAAATCCACGACACCGCGCATGCACTTGCCTCCTTAGCACCAAAGTGGAAACTGCCTCTTCTGCGCCCGCTGGCGCCCGCCTGGCCTTGGCCGTCATGGCTTGCGTCATCGCAACTTCATGATGTTGGGTACCTGCATAGAAATCTCCACTCCTCAGGAGGCACCCTGGGGAGGCCGCTTCTTCAGGAGGTCTTGGTGTCGTCCGCAACGCAAGGCTTAGCCCCTCGCGAGGGTCTTGTCTTGATAGCCTTGGAGGTGGGCCATACCAGGCCATTGATGGAGCCATGTCGTGGGCTACAGGCAGGCAAGTCTGGGTACCCTGGTTCCCAGAACACTAACAGTGCTTAACTAGACTAGCCAGAAGTACAATCACAGGGGTTCTCCCTTTACCTTCTTAGCCGAACATGTGGAATGTAAGAAGGCAAGCACAGGAGCCGGGCAACCCAACTATTGGCCCAAGACATAGTTCGGAACTAATGCATATAGCGCAATATCCGAGACGCCGAACACTCGACGAAAAGTGATGCTGGACTTAGTACGTAGAGCTGATGTGAAGATCAAGCCTTTGGTCAATTAACCTATTTGTATTTGTTACACAGTGTGTGCATGCCCAGCTGTTCGAAGAGCTGGAAAAAAAGAGAAAGAGAAGAAAGAGGGCTAGATAATGTGGATGCCCGAACATCGTAAAATATGTTTTTATTTTCCATAAGCTCTGGATGTCTATCCATACAGTTCGAACTGCTGAGGTGTTTATGATAATTAAGAACAGAGAATTTTACAGATAAAGGTTTACACAGGGCCTTGATGTGTGGGTCGAAGCCTCAACTATGCCCTGCTGCACGTCTGCGCCTTTCCTTCTGCGAGGTGGAGGGGAGTGAATTAGACATCCATGTAGAACGCCGCATGCTGGCGAGGGGTGCCTTCAATAGGGACCTTGAGATGTAGCCTTGCCGTCATAGCTTGATGTTGAGCGAGTCCGGAGTCCTGCCCGTTGTCGTTCGAGGACGCGGTGATGCCATAGTTCGGTTGAGCCGAACACATGGTGTTATCTGTTTAATATAAGCCCCCACGGCCGCCCATGGTATCTTGAGCGCGAAGTTGTGCTGACGAGGCACGTAGAGCACAGTGAAGGAGGGCGTGCCGTGGGGAGCGTATCCCTATTTGCAGCGTATGCAGGCGGGTTCCCATGGCGGGGATCGGGCTCGAGCCCATTTAATTGTATCTTTTGCCTTTACGGTGGGCTGATACATCGGCCCATTGGTGACGGATTGGTCTTAGCCTGCGAGGGCCGCTGTGTGTTCCTCGGTCCAGAGTGAGCGCTCTGTGTTGCCGTTGATCGTTATGACGCCCGCGGGACCAGGCATCTTCAGCTTGAGGTATGCGTAATGCGGGACGGCGCTGAATTTGGCAAACGCCGTTCGGTCGAGGAGGGCATGGTAGCCACTGTGGAATGGGGCGATATCGAAGATTAAGTCTTCGCTTCGGAAGTTGTCCGGCGAGCCAAATACCACTTCCAAAGTTATCATGTGTGAGCAGCGGGCCTCTACACCCGGAATAACCCCCTTGAAGGTGGTGCTGCTAGGTTTGATCCTTGACGGATAGATTCCCATTTTCCTCACTGTGTCTGCATAAATCAGATTGAGGCTACTGCCTCCGTCCATTAGGACTCTCGTGAGGTGGTACCCATCGATAATGGGGTCAAGTACCAGGGCCGCCGATCCTCCATGACGGATACTAGTCAGATGGTCCCTGTGATCAAAGGTGATTAGGCAAGCCGACCACGGGTTGAACTTCGGCGCTACGGGCTCGACGGCATACACATCCCGCAGCGCGCGATTCCTCTCCTTCCTTGGTATATGGGTGGCGTAGATCATGTTCACCGTCTTGACCTCAGAAGAGAAGGGTTTTTGGCCTCCACTGTTTGGCCTGCGGGGCTTATCATCGTCCTCGCTTCGTGGGCTTTTGCCCGAGTTTTCGGTTTTGAGCTTGCTGGCCTGCTTTATCACCCAACAACTACGGTTGGTGTGGTTGGCAGGCTTTTCGGCGGTGCCATGAATCTGGCAGGGCCTGTCCAGGATTGTGTCCAGCTTGGTTGGGCCGTCGTGGTTGCCTTTAGAAGGCTTTTTCCGTGACCTGGACTTCAGATTACGGAATCCGGCATTGACTGTCGTTTCGTCCGCTTCGCCGTCATTATGGCATTTTTGTTCTTGTTCCTTCATGGCTTCCCGTTCCCGTCCCAAACTTCTGAGGTGCCGGGGGTGTCAGGGTTGGTGCTTCTACGGGCCAGCCAACTATCCTCTCCGGCGCAGAAGCGGGTCATTAGGGAGGTGAGCATCGACATCGTTCTCAGCTTGTCCTGGCCGAGCTGGCATGCTAGCCATTCATCCCGAATACTATGCTTAAAGGCGGCTATAGCTTCGGCGTCCGGACAGTCAATGATCTGGTTCTTCTTGGTCAAAAACCGGTTCCAAAATTGCTGGGCAGACTCGCCGGGCTGCTGGATTATGTGGCTTAGGTCATCGGCATCCGGGGGGCCAGACATAAGTGCCCTGAAAGTTAGCTCGAAAGGCATCCTCAAGCTCCTCCCAACATCCTATGGAGTCTTCGGGGAGGCTATTTAGCCAGTGTCGAGCCAGACCCTTGAGCTTTAATGGTAGGTACTTGATGGCATGAAGGTCGTCCCCTCGTGCCATGTGAACGTGTAACAGAAAATCATCGATCCATACTGCCGGATCTGTTGTCTCGTCATAGGGCTAAATATTTACAGGTTTGAAACCTTTGGGGAACTGGTGCTACATCACTCTATCTGTGAAGCAAAGAGGATGAGCAGCGCCCCTGATTCGGGCTACGTCGCGCCGGAGATCATCTGTCATCCGGGCTCATTGCAGTTCCCGAGCTCGATCGTTTTGATCTACCCAAGATTTGTATCCGTACGATCTAGCAGGAGGATCTCTTTTAGGTCCATAGATGGACCTCGTCAGACCTGCCTGAGCTTCCAGGTCACGGCGCAGGTCGTACTCGTAGCCTGGCCGTACTGGCTCCTTGCCTTGACGGTGGGGGTGGGTGGGAGGTTGTTCGATTTTATCAGTTGTCTGGTCCCGTCCTCGAGGGGGGCAGTCCGGTTGGTCCGCCTGAGTGTACTTTACAGGAGCTGGCTCTATGGCCTCATCATCGAATTGCGGCAGCATCTTTCACTACGGGTAGCTTTTGGTCTCTTGCCTGTGGCCGTACTCCTCTTCGGCATCTAGGACTTTAGTCCATCTCTCATTAAGGGTATCCTGTTCAGACATTATTTTTTGCTACTATTTTTTCAGGCTTCATGCGGTGGCAATTAGCTGCCGTTTAAACCGCTCTTGATCCAGCAGGTCTTCGGGGACGATGAAATCCTCGTCGCCCTAACTGACCTCCTCTTCAGAAGGGGGAGGTAGTTGCTGTCTTCGGAGTCATCGAGGTATTCAAGATCGAGCGGGTCCTCATGCTCCTCATGGTCATTTTGCGGCTGTTCGTCGGCGCCGGGATCGCCGAGGGTTTCCACATTGTCCTGGGTGGCATTTTCCCTGGTGTTCGTGCTGCTCGTATGGCTTCGATGCGCCTTGGAGCAGCGGCGCTGTCTGCGGCGTTTCGGCGGCTCATCGGTGGGCCTGCCATTATTCTTCCCAGGAGTGTCGTCGACTTCTTTCGGGGTGTCCACCATGTAGACGTCGTAGTTGGACGTGGCCGTCCTGCGGCCGATGATCGGGGGAGCTGTATCGGTGTTAGCCGTGGCTCCACTATCCTCGTCCATGTATTTGGCATTTTCCGAGGTGTAGTCCAACATGTCGGTTAAGTCTTCAACTGTGGCCACTAAGTGGGTGGTGGGTGGGATGTAAAATTCCCTAAAATCTGCCTCAAGGGGCTGCTGAACGCAAGCCGAGGGTGGATCCTCCCGAATAGCCATCATCTGGATTCGGTCCAGTGCCTTGTTTAATAAGGCGAGGGTCGCCGGACTGGTACGCGGTGGCCGCCGAGGGCCGGTCTCCAACATGATGGGGCAAGGGATAATCCGGGCTCAGGCCGGATCCTGGTCTTCAAGGGCCAAGTTGACCTCGAGGCCCGGGGTCGGACAACCGTGAGAGACCGAGGACAAGACCTGGTCTTCGAACGCTATTTCCGTATTAGGGATCGAAGCCGAGTTGATGAGGGGGAGTTCAGCTAGGGATGATTCCTGGCCTCCGAACGTCGACCCGTCGCTAGGGCTCAAGGCTGGAGGCATGTCATGAGGAGAGGGTTCGGCCGCGAGTGACTCTTGGAGTCTGCGTTCAGGCCAGAGGCTGGGTCTTCGGCGGGCATTGCAGGCGTGGCCGAAGGGGATTCCTGGCCTCCGGTCAGGGGGGAACCGTCTGAAATCGAGGCCGGCTGAAGGGTTGAGGTTGATCCGTAGATCAGATCGGGGGAAAGCTCAGGAGCGGACACAGAGGGGCCCATTGGTGTACGGGGAGAGGCTACGAATCCGGCAAAGACAAGATCGCCTCGGCCGTCCGCAATGTACTCCAAGTTGCCGAATCAAGTCCGGTGCTCAGGGGAAAAATTGTTGATTTGGTCTAGATGAACAGTTGGGTTGGCGTGCAGCACGATGCTGCCGAACGTGAAGAGTTGGCCGGGGACAAAGAGGCCCCCGGATCTGACGCCCTCTTCGATGATCAGGCGAGCCATTGATCCTTCGGTGACCCAACAACGGAACTCTCAATGAAAGCACCAATGTCGGTGTCAAAATCGGCGGATCTCGGGTAGGGGGTCCCGAGCTGTGGAGCTAGGATCAATGGGGAACAAGGGACGATGAACACGGTGTTTAACCAGGTTCGGGCCCTCTCGAAGAGGTAAAACCCTACGTCCTGCTTGATTGTATTTGATGTGTATGATATGATTACAGAGTCAATTTACCACGAGATCAGGCAAGCTAAACCCTAGGTTGATGGGGGGATGGATATTGCTCTAGCCCTAAAGACCTAAACCCTCTGGTTTATATAGATTCCAGTAGGGTTAGGGTTACATGCGATCGGTTACAATGAAGGAAAAATTACGCTAACCCTAGACTTGGAGGGCACACCACGACTCCGAAGATCTCCTATCCGGCCATGGATCCGCACTCTAGCCCGGCACCATAGTGGCACATCAGTCCGGCCCATATGTAGTAGGTCGACGGCCCAAGGACCCCTTAGTCCAGGACTCCCTCACCCCCCCCAGGAAAGCGATCTGCCGCCGGATCCAGAGCATGACTCCAGACTCCCACAACACGAGTTTGACTCCGAGTTTTGCGCCACCGAGAAGTACCAAAAGCTGAGTTGTGTGCACGGGCACACTCCCGCTCGACGTGTATGCACGGAGGGATTTGACATTGGCAGGCGGTTTCTCAGTTGCCCCTTAGAGGTTAGTGCTAAGTTCATCATTTTACTTGAGTTAATGCCACCGCTCATCCTGAATACTATTTAACATTGGCAGGGATATGAGGCTTGTGCCTTTGTTAACTGGCTGGATGAAGAATGGCATGGCAGGGCTCGGAGTGTTATCACCAAGCTCGCAGAAGATAACGTAAAGCAGAAGAAGAAACTGGCTGATCTAGAATGTACAATCAGTACGATGAAGCAAGAAAGAATCAATCACAGGCAACAGATGAAAACAAGAGACAAGAAGGGAACTAGCATGTGTAGTTGTGGTTGTCGCATTAGCCATGTTCTATGCGCTATTTGCAATGATGATTAGGGGTTTTGTTTGACAGTATTGCTAGAGCACATCTAGATGTGCTCTAAGTAATGCACTTCTAGGTCCTATGCCATTGATGTTACACGAAGATTCGTGCAGATATTTTCATTTGTCTTTTTTTTTTTCTTTTCCTTTGAAGTTTGATTATTACTGGCTTCATCAATAAGAAGAGCTGAATGTATTGCTTGCCAAATGTCCTACTCCGTTCGTACTGGTGCATAAGTCACATTACAAAAACCAAATAATCCCAAAACTCGTTCCTTATTTTTGTCTTGAAAAAAGAAATCAGCCAATAGGAGTCCTGCGGCTAGTATGCATTCAATGACTTCAGACTACTTAGCATAACATGCATGCAATGGTCAATTCTCTGCATGCAATGATATTGATTACCAAATAATCATCAAGTTCCCTCATTTTCCCCCACCTGGGTCGCCGGTACGGAGGGAGTAGAAATACTACGAAAAATGCTTGTTTCATATTTGGACGCTCCAACGCGTGTGCGCAATTAATTATCACATTGGGAACTGCGCAACTGATACGTCTCCAACGTATCTATAATTTTTGCTTGTTCCATGCTGTTATATTATCATTCTTGGATGTTTTACAATCATTTTATAGCAACTTTATATCATTTTTTGGGACTAACCTATTGACATAGTGCCCAGTGCCAGTTGTTGTTTTTTTGTTTGTTTTTTACTTCACAGAAAATCAATACCAAACGGAGTCCAAACGCAACGAAATTTTTGGAGAATTTTTCTGGACCAGAGGACACAAGTTGGGCCAAAGAAGTACCAGAGGGGTGCCCCGAGGGGGGCACAAGCCACCTGGGCGCACATGGGGGCCCAGGCGCACCCTGGTGGGTTGTGCCCACCTCGGTGGCCTCCCGCACTGCCTCTTTGCCCTATATATTCCCAAATATTCCAGAAACCCTAGGGGAGTCGACGAAACACAATTCCAGCCACCGCAAGTTCCAGAACCACGAGATCCAATCTAGACACGATCACGGAGGGGTTCATCATCCTCATTGGTGCCTCTCCGATGATGCGTGAGTAGTTCATTGTAGACCTACGGGTCCGTACGCAGTAGGTAGATGGCTTCTTCTCACTTTTTGATTCTCAATACAATGGTCTCTTGGATATCTATTTGATGTAACTCTTTTTTCGGTGTGTTTGTTGGGATCCGATGAACTTTGAGTTTATGATCAGATCTATATCCATGAAAGTTATTTGAGTTCTTTGATATCTTTTATGCATGATTACTTATAGCCTCGTATTTCTTCTTCGAATCTTTGGTTTAGTTAGGCCAACTAGATCGATTTTTCTTGCCATGGGAAGAGGTGCTTTGTGATGGGTTTGATCGTGCGGTGTTCTTTCCCAGTGACAGAAGGGGCAGCAAGACACACATGTATCGTTGCTATTAAGGATAAAAAGATGGGGGATATTCCTACATGAATAGATCTCGTCTACATCATGTCATTGTTCTTATTGCATTACTCTGTTTCTCCATGAACTTAATACACTAGATGCATGCTGGATAGCAGTCGATGTGTGGAGTAATAGTAGTAGATCCAGGCAGGAGTCGGTCTACTAATCTTGGACGTGATGCCTATGTAATGATCATTGCCTGGATATCATCATAATTATTTGAGGTTGTATCGATTTCCCAACAATAATTTGTTTACCCACCGTATGCTATTTTCTTGAGAGAAGCCACTAGTGAAATCTATGGCCCCCGGGTCTATTCTTCATCATATTTGCTTTCCGATCTATTATTTGCCACTTTTATTTTCAGATCTATTATTCCAAAAACCCAAAAATATATTTCTGCACTTTTTATTTGCATCTTTTATTTCGTGTTTTATCGAGAGCTATTTATCCAACCTATACAATTTTTATCCCGTCAACTTGACAATTTCTGGCACCGTTACCCGTAGAGGGATTGATAACCCCTCCTAATCGTCGGGTTGCAAGTATTTGTTATTTGTGTGTAGGTACCATTTACATAGTGTTGCTTGGTTCTCCTTCTGGATTGGTACCTTGGTTTCTTAACTGAGGGAAATACCTACCGTAGCTGTGTTGCATCATCCCTTCCTCTTTGGGGAAATACCGACGTAGTTCAAGCGACATCAAAAGGAATTTTTGGCGCCGCTGCCGGGGAGGATCAAGTCAAGATAGTCTCCCGTCAACGTGCGAATTTCTGGCACCGTTACCGGGGAGACATCATCAACATCTATCAGGTTCCTAATCACAAATCTCATCTCCTTGCAATCTACATTATTTGCCATTTGCCTCTCGTTTTCATCTCCCCCACTTCACAAAAATTTGCCATTTTATTTACCCTTTTTTTTATTCACCGTTTTCTCGTCAGATCTGTTTTTGTGTGCAATCTTGCTTGCGTAGTCATGATGCCTCAAAGAAAATATTATGATGTGCCTTACCCCAATATTTTGCTTGAAATTGAGAAAAGTACTAAGGAATATATGAATACACAATTTGAGCACAATAAATATTTTACCGAAGAACTTAAGGAACATTCTGTTGTGCTAGATGATATAACAAAACAAATCGATGATATTAGTAGAGAAGTTTGTAATCTCCAATCTAAGTATGCTTTTGCTAAAAATTTGCTAGGCAATATATCCGATGCACAAGCTACCCTAGTAAATCAAATGGCCGCTAAACCAATCTCGTTAGAAGATAAAAATGATGAAGATCTTAAAGTGATTGGTGTTTCTTCTATTGATTCGTTGTTTAGTAAAATTAAAATTGATGATAAAGGGACTGAAGAAGAGTCAACTTTAGTTAGAAGGCATCCCGATAATTTGGAGGGTGAAAATCTTGATGAAAAAATTAATAAAAGTGGGTTTGGAGAGGTCAAAACTTTAACTAGTGATGTGCCCACTCTTTTGGATTACAAAGACTTTAATTATGATAATTGCTCTTTGATTAATTGTATTTCTTTGTTGCAATCCATGATTATTTCACCACATGCTTATGAACAAAATAAAGCTTTTACTAAACATATCGTAGATGCCATGATGAAAGCTTTGGAAGAAAAGTTGGCATTAGAGATTTCAATTCCTAGAAAATTACATGATGAATGGGAACCTACTATCAATGTCAAGATTAAAAATTATGAGTGTTTTGCTTTATGTGATTTGGGTGCTAGTGTTTCCACAATTCCGAAATCTTTATGTGATGTGCTTGGTCTTATCGATATTGAAGAATGTTCTCTCAATTTGCATTTGGCGGATTCTACTGTTAAAAAGCCAATGGGAAGAATTAATGATGTTCTTATTCTTTCAAATAGGAATTGTGTGCCCATAGATTTTATTGTTCTTGATATTGATTGCAATCCATCTTGTACAATTATACTTGGTAGACCGTTTTTACGCACTATAGGTGCCTTGATTGATATGAATGAATGCAATATTAAATTTCAATTTCCACTAAGAAAGGGTATGGAACACTTCACTAGTACAAGAATTAAGCCACCATATGAATCAATCATTAGGGCATCCTATGGATCTAGAACTAAAGATGACAATACTTGAATCTATGCATTATGCCTAGCTAGGGGCATAAAATGATAGCGCTTGTTGGGAGGCAACCCAATGAATGAAATTTAATTTTGCCTTTTTCTTTATGTTCTTGAGTGTTTGCACAATTATGCCTCTATTATGATTGTGTTTTTATGTTTTAATTAGTGTTTGTGCCAAGTAAAGCCTTTGGGATAGCTTTGGTGATAGTTGATTTGATCCTCTTGAAAAACAGAAACTTTTGCATCCAGTAAAATAATTGTCTAAATTCACAGAAGCGACGAAAAATTCTGAAATGTTTACACAAGATTGATATACAAATTTCCTCTGTTTTCCTTATTTTTCAGAATTTTTGGATTTAAATAAGTGTGAGAACAATTCGCATCTTTACAGACTGTTCTGTTTTTGACAGATTCTGTTTTCTTTGCTTTGTGTGCTTATTTTGATGATTCTATGGATTGTATCGGGGGGTATAAGCCATGGAAAAGTTAGAATACAGTATATATAATGAAATAACAAAATTTGAATGGTTTTCTACAGTACTTAAAGTAAAGATTGGTTTTCTTGTACTAACGGATCTGACGAAGGTTTTGTTAAGTTTTGTGTGATTGAAGTTTTCAAGTTTTGGGTGAGATCACGATGGATGAAGGAATAAGGAGTAAGAAAAGCCTAAGCTTGGGGATTCCCCATGGAACCCCAAGTTAATATTCAAGGAGAACAAAGCAACTAAGCTTGGGGATGCCCCGAAAGGCATCCCCTCTTTCTTCTAACAACCATCGATATTTATTTGAAGCTATATTTTTATTCGTCACATATCATGAGTTTTGCTTGGAGTGTCTTGTATTGTATGAGTCTTTTCTTGTTTTTCTTTTTAGTTTTTCACAAGTATCCTTACTGGACACACCTATTTGAGAGAGCCAAAATTATGCTATGATTTGTTAGAATTGCTCTTTATGCTTCACTTAAAAATTTTGGGCTATGGAATTGCTCTAGTGCTTCACTTATATCTTTTTGAGCATGGTGTGCTTTAATATTTTTGAAGAAATTCTCTCATGCTTCACTTAGATTTGTTTTAGATTTAGTAATTTTTGAAGAAATTCTCTCATGCTTCACTTATATTATTTTGAGAGACGAAAAAATTTATGCTCATGTTCTTCACTTAGATTTGTTTGAGCTTGTCAAAAGCAATTGCAATATATTAAACTAGTCCCAAAGTGATAGATATTCAAGAGGGATATAATAAAAACCTTCATGAAGATCATTGGACAAAATAAACTTGATTCTTTGTAATAGTTTTGAGATATGATGATAGTGATATGTGAGTCATGTTGATGAGTAATTATGCTTTAGTAAGAATATTGGTGTTAAGGTTTGTGATTCCCTATGCAAGCACGAAAGTAAATAGTTATGCAATGAAATTACATCCTACTTGTGGTGCATTATTCAGTGTTAGTTATGCTTAATGCTCGCTTATGTGATTTTTCGGTTCTTGGTTGGATGCTTCTCAATCTTTTTGCTAGCCTCCACTTGTACTAAGTAGAAATACTACTTGTGCATCCAAAATCCTTTAAACCAGTTTTGCCACATGAGTCCACCATACCTACCTATATGCGGTATTTCCGTGCCGTTCTAAGCAAATTTGTATGTGCCATCTCTAATTTTCAAAATGAATTTCCTTTTTGTGTGCTTGTACCGCTCATGAAGCGGCAGGGGGTGGCCAATATTTTCCATGCTAGATGTGTTATTCTCAAGATGAGTGTTTATTCACTTGTCATTGCACGAGTGCGACGGTAATAGGGATGCCCAGTCTCGAAATGAAAAAGAAATTTACTTTATGTTGTCAAATAATAAATTCCTTGGAAAGTGTTGGTATGGAAGGCACCCGTGGATACGGCTAGCCATGGAAAGTGAAAGAATGGTGGAAAAAGGAATAATTTTTATTTTCTGTTTGGGAACCGCCTATGATATATCTAGCATGGAAAGTGTTGGGAATTACTCGGTCGTTTTCATTGACGGGAAAAGTATGCCTCTCAAAAATTTTATCTCTCAATTTAAGCTTTGAGCGCTAGCACCTCTACAAATCCCTACTTCCCTCTGCGAAGGGCCTTTCTATTTACTTTATGCAATTTTTATTTTATTCTGAGTCTCCATCTTCTCTTATAAAGTACCAACTAAGGGGCACTATGATCGTACTTGAGCATTGGGTATAGCTAATATGTGAGTGTGTTTCATGAATGGATCAATGATTGAGCATGATGGGCTAGGGATAATTTTATTTAGTGTTGATATTTTGAAAGACATGGTTACTTGTTGATATGCTTGAGTATTGAAATCTTCATGTCAAAACTAGACTATTGCTTTGATCCATATAAAAGTCCAAATGTCCATGCTACAAAAGAAAAGAATCTATGATGAACATGTTAGGCAGCATTCCACATCAAAAATTCTATTTTTATCATTTACCTACTCGAGGACGAGTAGGAATTAAGCTTGGGGATGCTGATACGTCTCCAACGTATCTATAATTTTTGCTTGTTCCATGCTGTTATATTATCATTCTTGGATGTTTTACAATCATTTTATAGCAACTTTATATCATTTTTTGGGACTAACCTATTGACATAGTGCCCAGTGCCAGTTGTTGTGTTTTGCTTGTTTTTTACTTTGCAGAAAATAAATACCAAATGGAGTCCAAACGCAGCGAAATTTTTTGGAGAATTTTTCTGGACCAGAAGACACAAGTTGGGCCAAAGAGGTACCAGAGGGGTGCCTCGAGGGGGGCACAACCCACCTCGGTGGCCTCCCGCACCGCCTGTTCGCCCTATAAATTCCCAAATATTCCATAAACCCTAGGGGAGTTGACGAAACACAATTCCAGCCGCCGCAAGTTCCAGAACCACGAGATCCAATCTAGACACCATCACAAAGGGGTTCATCATCCTCATTGGTGCCTCTTCGATGATGCGCGAGTAGTTCATTGTAGACCTACGGGTCCGTAGGCAGTAGCTAGATGGCTTCTTCTCTCTTTTTGATTCTCAATACAATGGTCTCTTGGAGATCTATTTGATGTAACTCTTTTTGCGGTGTGTTTGTTGGCATCCGATGAACTTTGAGTTTATGATCAGATCTATATCCATGAAAGTTATATGAGTTCTTTGATCTCTTTTATGCATGATTAATTATAGCCTCGTATTTCTTCTTTGAATCTTTGGTTTAGTTAGGCCAACTAGATCGATTTTTCTTGCCATGGGAAGAGGTGCTTTGTGATGGGTTCGATCATGCGGTGTTCTTTCCCAGTGACAGAAGGGGCAGCAAGACACACATGTATCGTTGCTATTAAGGATAACAAGATGGGGGTTATTCCTACATGAATAGATCTTGTCTACATCATATCATCGTTCTTATTGTATTACTCCATTTCTCCATGAACTTAATACACTAGATGCATGCTGGATAGCGGTCGATGTGTGGAGTAATAGTAGTAGATCCAGGCAGGAGTCGGTCTACTAATCTTGGACATGATACCTATATAATGATCATTGCCTGGATATCATCATAATTATTTGAGGTTCTATCAATTGCCCAACAGTAATTTGTTTACCCACCGTATGCTATTTTCTTGAGAGAAGCCACTAGTGAAATCTACGGCCCCCGAGTCTATTCTTCATCATATTTTCTTTCCGATCTATTATTTGCCACTTTTATTTTCAGATCTATTATTCCAAAAACCCAAAAATATCTTGCTGCAATTTTTATTTGCATCTTTTATTTCACGTTTTATCGAGAGCTATTTATCCAATCTATACAATTTTTATCCCGTCAACTTGACAATTTCTGGCACCGTTACCCATGGAGGGATTGACAACCCCTCCTAATCATCGGGTTGCAAGTATTTGTTATTTGTGTGCAGGTACCGTTTACATAGTGTTGCTTGGTTCTCCTACTAGATTGATACATTGGTTTCTTAACTGAGGGAAATACCTACCGTAGCTGTGCTGCATCATCCCTTCCTCTTTGGGGAAATATCGACGTAGTTCAAGCGACATCAGCAACCCCGGGAATTTGGAGCGACTGGGTACAAATAATTGCGGTTGATTATATCAGCGGTTAGATAATACGTCAACCCCCGCTTCAATTAGCATTCCTCATCTCTGCATACCCCGCTTAACTGTCCACCATCTTCATCGTCCTCGGCCGGCCACGCTACACACTTGCACACACTCTGCAATCTCGCTTTCTCACGGTTTTTATACGGCCGCAGCCATGTCGAGCGACAGCGAGGACGACAGTTCCGCCAACAGTCTTGCGCCCGATGATAGGTCAGCATCGGAATCATCCCGCTCGTCTTCCATGAGTCCGGCGTCGAGCCCGGACCTCGATTATATCCGGATCATGGAAGGGACACTGCCTCCGGAGTTGTCAGACGACAACCAGACGGATGAGGAGCCGTCGGAGGACGAAGAAGAGGACGACGATGATGATGAGGAGGAATGGTCGAACGAGAAGGAGGATGATGATGACAGCAACGACGATGACGACGGCGGCGGCAATGAAAAGCCAACGGTCAGCGGCAAGAAGTGTCCTCGCCAAGATGATGTCGCGGGGCCATCCAGCAACAACAACAAGAAGAAGAAGGACTAAATTAAGCAGACTGTATATATCTCTATTTCCGCTCGCTCATATTAATTTGTTATCTCTGTTTCCCCTGTTAATCTCATCGCAGACGGTTAGTAATAGGTATTCGACAGAGATCTTTTACATTATCGCCCATAGGTTGGTTTCTTGAATTGTGTGCCCTGACGAGCACACAATTCACAAAAAAAGACCGTATGGGCTGTCTATAATGATCGCACACAATTCTGATTACCGACCTGTTTGCCGGGTATCACACACATCATGTTACGCTGAATCGTTTGTGTTCAACTCGATCATCGCAAATGGTTCATCAGAGCGAACTGTATGCCGTATATCGCACACACCTTGATATGGCTACTTGTTTCTATTGTTCTGTCTAATCGCAAACAGTTCATATGGATCAACCGTATGCCCTGCATCGCACACGCAACTAAAATCTGAACCGTCTTTGATGTATCCTTCATCGCAAACATTTTGCATCTTTTTTGATGGTTTTTTTACATCATAGTTTGTGATTAATGCATCGCACACAGTTTCGTCAAAGGGTCTCTTATCGTAGTGTCGCGTTAGCAGCATCCTACAGTAGTGCAACCTCCCCCCTAGGAGGATGCATTGTAGTACTTTGCTTTGAGGGCTAATAAACTTTCTCAATAAGTATTTGAGTTCTTTATGACTAATGTGAGTCCATGGATTGTACACACTCTCACCTTTCTGCCATTTGCTAGCCTCTCTAGTACCGTGTATTGCCCTTTCTCACCTCGAGATATCACTACAAAAAAAAAAACCACTTCCGTGATGATACGTGTTTGTCACAGTAGGTCACGTTTTCTGTCATGCATGTACATCCATGATGATTTTATGATAGATTCAAGATAGTCATACCTGTGCTGTCTTAGAAGTGTTCCATGACAATACCAAAATTATCATCACAGAAGTGTCCGCTTCCATGATGATAAATGGCGCGTCATGGAAGTGTTTTTGTCAAGGGTAACCGACACGTGGCATCCACCATAACAGGTCGCTGTTAAGCTATCAGGTTCCGGTTTGGATCCGATAACCCATCAACGGCTCGGACCAATGGGGATTTTCCATGTGTAAAATTCTGAATGGCCAGAGGAACCACGTGTCGGCTCAACGTTGGGACAGATATCGTCCACTGATTGGACGGGAGGCGCCTATGATACGTCGACACATGGCAAGGCCAAACAGTGGCTCATTCAGTGAAAAGGCCGGCCCATTTGACTTGGTCAAAAGGTAGCGGGCCGACCCACAGAAAGCCTGTTAACGCCCTATTTGCATATAGCCCATTTATAGCCCGCTAACTCATGACCCGTTATGGCCTATCCGAATTAGGCCCAGTAGTGTCATCTGGGCCGTCCAATATGATTCCAGCCCGTTGTAACTTCCCGCCCATGTATGGCCCATGACATCTTTCGGCCCATATGAGGCCCTCTGTAACCCTGGGCCCGTTAACGGCCCGTGGTGAAACTGGCCCATAAAGAACAGTATGTCGCTTTATAACCATTAACGACCCATTATTCCATTGGGCCGTTTCCAGCCCGTGTTAACTTTCAGCCTTCTAAGGGCCCATTTATTCTCGGGCTCATTTCCAGCATTTGAATACTTATGGTCCATTACTGACCTGTTCTGCTTGTGGGCCAAATTCAGCCCGTGGCTACAGTCGGCCCGTTTGTGGTCCGTTAATCCGTTGGGCCGTTCTCATAGTGTCATCAAATACGGCCCATAAACGACCTGTTATGCCTGTCGATAGAATGAAGCCCGTTAAACATATCGGCCTCTTAACGGCCCGTTATGGTTGGCCCATAAATAGATGTTTCCCACTGTAGCCCGTTTATGGCCCATATTGTGGTCCGTTATTGGTCCACGAATCGTAAGGCCCATGTTTTGCCAATCGATTATACGGCCCGTAGAAGGCCCATTGATTCTACGACCCGTAGAAGGCCCATGGATCCTTCGGCCCGTAGGGGGCCCATGGTCACTACAGCAGGTAGCAAGACCATGGTTACAATGGTCCGTATGTTGCCCATGGTTATTGTGGCCTAATTTTAAACAATAGGTTATTGTGGTCACTAGAAAAACACGAAAAAAGAACTGCAGTGACAACAAGCAAACAACTAAACAAGACAATAAGGAAATAAATAAGCAAGCAACTAACGCTAGGCTATTACGACTATTACACATATTACATCCACTGGGCATCAAAGTTTGCCACCAGTGCAAATATAGGGAACAAAGCAGCATATTGCATACACTGGCTGTCTAAATTGGCCACCAGTGCAAATAAACATGGCAGCAAAACAAGTCCATAACTGAAACAACTTTAGAAGAGCTCAAGAAACGTTATCCTGGATATCCACCATGCTGGCAATAAGCATAGCAAGCTTATTTGCTTTCTCCTGTTTGGCGCTAAAATCCTCCAACGCTTGCTGTTGCACCAGAAAGTATGCATCTGAATTCTCCAGGGACTTCCGCAGTCCTTCGGCTTCTTGTCGCAGCACAGCTGATCGATGTCTTTCAGCTTGTAGTTGAGACTCAAGAAATCGAACTAATTCAGACAGTGAGTTCGAAGAGCTTGTGCCAGCGGTAGTGGCCAGCAACTCGAACACTACATCAATACAGGACTTTGGGGTTGTCTCACTGTCTTCAAGATAGTTTTCCTTAGTTGTTTTATTAGATTTGTTGGAGACCAACAAGGATGTCTCACTATCCTGAACCTTATCTGCATTACTTCCTTTACCATCGCTTAATAAGGTAATCTTCCCCAATATTCTGTCAGCATTCTAAAAGAAGAAACAAGCAAACACATAACAGGTTTAGCATGTAGTATATGAAACTCATTTTGGTGAACCAGTTCAGGAGTAAGGTGGACATGATTAAACTACCAAGTCTTCTATTGCCAAGTAGTACATAATAAAAGCATCAAACAAACATATATATATGTCCTATGGTCACTGCATTGTCTTGCCAAATCAAAATAGAGACACGGTTCAAATCATATCAGTTCAAGACAAAGCAGCATTGAAAGAATACAAGTGTGGGAAACTACATGGCACAACAAGATTTCAGATGGGTACCGCAGGTATACATGTACAACAACACTACTGGCTCTATTGTGATGCTAGTAATGTGCATGATATGAGAATTCAACTGTATACACAATTGAAATTGAAATCAACAGAGCAAACCTGTTAAAGAAACATGTTTAAACATACCTGTTGTGCCATTGGAGTTTTGATTGGATCCTTCAATTTAAAAATAAGTTTGTATGAGTAAATACAGTGATACAAGAGCAAAGCAGTATGCACCATAGCAATGGAATCTGTTGTTCTTCAGGTTTAAGCACTTGTGCTACACGAACAGAGTATAGTAAGACGCAGGCATATAGTACTTCAAAATAAAAAATGAGCTCATAGACCTTACCACATTCTTGGTTCGGGACCAGTACAGAACAAGGCATTCCTAGTCATCGTCCCATAAATGTGTCTCAGGAGAAAGTAAGGGAATTTGATGAGTTTCTTTGCCAGTGAAGTACGTTTTCTTCAGGTAATTCCGATACTGCCACCAAGCATTCTTGAAGACAGTAGTGGTGTTAGCACAGGTTACCTCATCCTGAGTTTCCAAATCGGTCCTTCTCTATAGAAAAAAATGGGAACATTTGCTGTATTATAACCAGCATGGAGGTAGAATGTATGGGACAAAGCAAAGTAATTGCCATAAATAACATTACTTACACATAACTCCTGGACGAACACCTGCAACTGGCTTTTTCCTTCATCTTCAGTATAATATTTCCACGATGGGAAGATACACACATAGGATTTAACAACATCAAATGCGATAGATGCTAAACTATGAATGGCTGGTTGTGCTTTGTCCACAGGAATATGTGTACTAACTGGTGGAGTTGGGGTTCGCCGTGGTAGTACTGGCGCTTTGGGCACTGGAGCTGCCATACTAACTGCTCTGGTTTGGGAGCTCTGTGGTGGAGATGGTGCTGTGTCAACTGGAACTGGGTTTCTATCTGCTGGGGTTGGGGTTAGATTGGGTGAAGTTGGTTCTCTGTCCATCGGAGTAGGGGTACAATCTGCGAGAGTCTGGGTTGTGTTTGGTAGGGCTGGTTCTTGTGCATGTACAACCGGGGTGCTATCTCCACCAAGAGGTAGCATTGTTTTATTTGAAGACCGTGTTTTTACTCCGCTAGATACTACCATCACCCCCTCCAATTCAAATGGCTGATAAACAAGAAAAGTAATTGAATGTACAGACCTTGTATGAGAGACAGATGCAATAGATAGTGTGGAAAAAAGAGGGCATGAAATAGTTCACATATATATTGTTTAACTAAAAAGGAGAGCATGACATAATTTCACAAATATGATGTCTATCTAAACTGGATAGCATAGTATGATATAATTCAAAGATATGATGACTAACTAAACAGGATGGCATGAGATAATTATATGATGTCTTTAGTAAACAGGTTCGCATGACATAATTCACATACATGTTATCTAAGTAATCAGGATCGCATGATATAATTCACATATGTGATATATATACTAAGAAGAGGGCATTCACATATATGATGTTCGAACTAAGAACATGGTGTTGAATATTGTGTATATGATGTCTAAACTATGCAATGCAAGACACCATATGCATGATATGAGCAGTATAACCATCCCAAGTTAGAGCATACACCTCGGTGGGGGAATAGGACTGGTCATCTGTCTTTGAATCCATCTCTGAGGAGCTATCGGGACCCAACAAGAGATCTGCTTCAACAGGTAGCACTGTCTGCCCTGAAGACCTTGTTTTCACTCCAGAGTTTTCCATCACCCACTCAAATAGCTGATTCAGAGGAATAGTAGTTGAATGTACAAACATTGTCGACAAATGGAAATGTAATGAAGAAAAGGATTGGCAAGATACAATTTAAATATATGATGCCTGGTTAAACAGGATGGCATTGCATATTTCACATATATTATGGCTGGCTAAAAGAGATGAGATTGCATATTTCACATATATGATATAGAAACTAAACATGTGGCATTACAGAACATGTCTAAACTAAGTAGATGACATATATGATATGGAAAGTAGGCACTGCAAGGCAACATATGCATGATATGACCAACATCATCATGCCAAGTTAGAGCAAACACCTCGGGGGGTAAATAGGAGTGGTCAGCTCCGTCTGAATCAGCCTCAGAACAGACATCTTCCTCTGGATTACAATCTGGAGGGGGGGGGGGGAGGGTTTGCCATTGCACCCACCATGGAGCGATGTCTGCATGACATTGTATTGCCGCGCAATACTCTTCTCTTTTTATCTACATTTTCAGCATGATTGTGTACAATATCTGACATGCATACGAAAAAAATATAGTGAGATTATGTAAGGAGAGCATGCAGAAATTTAGAGTGAGGTAATAACCAGTGGATAGATCCAAAAATAATGATAGCAAGCTGATGATAGCTTTAATTTAATAAAAAGACAGATGATGATTGCTTTACTGTTTGTTTCCCACCCAAGATGAACAACATAGACATACCCTAGGTGAACCAGATAATACACAGAGATACTATTCATTGTTGCCTCGATATGTGCCCCACAAGCATTTTAAAACTCAAGTTTGAACATTAATTTGGACTTGACTTGGAGTCTAAGAGGTGAACATGATGATAAAGTAGCAGGTAATATTAAGCAATGCATAACATCAGCAGAAATAAAAGAGTGTGACCTCTCTTGTGCACCCGTGTACTCCTCAGGTTCATTTGCTGAGTCAATGATGGTGATGCAGTTGTGGTGGGTGCTGGCGGCAGGGAAGGAGATCTGAGGCGGCGAAAGACGGTCAGGAGTCTTGATGTCTGGTATGGTGGATGCTTCTGTCGATGGAGCAACTCAGGCAAGGTGGAAGACGTCGCGGCAGGAGCAGGACAAACCACACAAAGTTTTCTTCGACACCTATCTGTAACTGAAGTAATTCTGTAAGGGCTCCTGTCGGTGTCAAAACCGGCAGACCTCGGGGTAGGGGGTCCCAAGCTGTGGATCTAGGATCAATGGGGAACAAGGGACGACGAACATAGTGTTTACCCAGGTTCGGGCCCTCCCGAAGAGGTAATACCCTACATCCTGCGTGATTATATTGGATGTGTAATATGGTTTACAGAGTAGATCTACCTCGAGATCAGTATGAGCTAAACCCTAAGGCAATGAGGTGATGAATGTAGCTCTAGCCCTAATGACTACAACCCTCGGTTTATATAGACACCGGCAGGGTTAGGGTTAGCAGAGATAGATTACAATAAGAGGGAAGGAGATCTCGTCCACCCTTGACTTGGAGGACACACCATGACTTCGTAGATCTTTGGTAGTTACGCGGCTTCACCAGTCCGGCCCATATCCATTGGGTCGTCGCCCCGAGGACCCCTCAATCCAGGACTCCCTCAGTAGCCCCCGAACTAGCCTCCAATGCCGGGGATTGTTCTCTGGAATCTTCACATCGTCGGCTTGCGAGACGAGTTCCTCCATTCCTTTATTCGGTTCGGAAAATTATTAAATGTGCCAAACACTATCCGGTGCCCGGACAGTTTCAAGATTCTGGGATCCAAAGATACCTCAAGATTGAGGTGGGACCATCAGGGTTTTCATGCCACTCCTCAGGGCGAGGGCTTCGCGCGCCTTTTCAGAAGGCGTGCGGCCCAATGCCATCTTTCCATGAGCCCGCCTTTCCAGCTTCAGGATGAGACGCCTATTTATAGATCAAAGGCGTGGGGGAACTATCTCGTCCTCCCATTCTAACCTCAAAGAAACTTCCCGGCGCCATGGCCAACCTTCCAGGTTCATCTTCACGCCCACACGAACCACTCCCAGGCGATTGGTCGAGCTGCTCAGTTTCTCACCTTCAATTGAGGCGCTTGCAAACGCAGCGCCTCCTCCCTCCAGCAGATCTGGTTCCCGTCCGCGCCGGACTCATCTCCATCGACGGCCGCGCCCTTGCTGAGAGCTCCCCCACTCCGAATAAGGGGAAGAGGGTATGTCTCATTCCCTTCCTTTTAAGAGGCTTGGGCTTTCCCATCTATCCTTTTCTATGGGGTTTGCTGGAGTTCTACGTGATCCAGCTCCACAACCTCACCCCAGGGTCCATATTGCATATCTCTGGCTTCGTGGCTCTTTGTGAAATATTCTTGAGTTGTGAGGCCCATTTTGATTTGTGGAGGAAGTATTTATGTCTCGTCCCTTGCCTCCGGGGGGGATCCATATTCGAGGTGGGCAGCGCCGAAGTATGGCGGATAGCAGGGACAGGATACCCCATCGGAACCCCATGAAAAGATCCCGAAGAGTGGACTTCGGAATGGTTTTATATTGAGGATGTTCCCCTCACCGATCCAATTCGGCAAGGGCTGCCCGAATACTCGATCGACTCACCCATAAAGCGGTACAATTGGTGGCCCAAAGCCCCTTCCCAAAAGGACAGCGAAGAGGTACGCGTGTTGGCGGCCAAGGTCAGGCTGCTGACTAGCTGCAAGCAGACCATAATCGAGGTGATGGCCATTGCCATTACCCGGTGCGTGCAACCCCTCCAGTAGAGGGGTCATCCCTTGTGGTGTTATAACGGGACCAACAGCGTAACCCGCCACCAACGACAAGGGCCAGACAACAAGGCGGCCTTGGCCAAAATATTGGACGATCTCTACAAGGGAGAGCAGGCGGACTTTGCCCGAATGAGTATCCGAGAAGGTTGTTCCGGATATAATCCAGCGGATTGGGTAAGCCATATTCCACTGTCTTGAGTCTTCGAAATGCACCCAGACCTTGACTTGTTGTATTTGAGCAGGGATGGAGGCGTCAAGTCGCGTCCATTAAGTGCCCTCCTCCTCAACCGGAGGACCATTCCCACGTCGACGATTCGGGGTATCATGACGACCCAGAGACGTCGATTGATTTCAAATATGGGGTATTTTACCAGGAGAGCCTTGACGGCACCAAGGTTGCTCTAACGGCCGATCACCCCGGGACGCTCCCCTCTTCCACAGTAAGTGAAAAGAAGAAGTCCTCCCAAACAGGGTGCTCATCTCACGCTATTCCCAACTTGACGACTTTTATTCCCAAGGGTCGTCGTACTAAGCGCTAGACCGTCTTGGGGGGAACACGAACCGCGCCAGCTTCAGCCCCTAACAGGGGATCAAAATGGAAGGCCTCCGCCGAAGCGGAAGCACCTGCCTCCCCGGCCCAGAGGAGACTTATTTCAGAATCACAGCGAGGGTTGCTCTAAACGCCTTTTGTACTAAAACTTGTTTAATTTCACAGAAGAAGTATGCCCCTGCATCAGTCCAGATTCCCCGGGCGTGCTGGATCGCAGCTCCGGTCCTAGGTCTTCGGCACAAGCCTGAGCCTCCTCTGAACACGCGGCAGCCGGCATGCCTCCGGCGGATTCTGATGAAGTTTCAGTTACCAATTCTGAAGTCGAGAGCGTAATGAATCATCGCTGCCGGAGGAAGACTTTACATCATGCTGGCTTTGCCGACCAGGAATTTAATGCCTTTAATTTAGTGGATGCGTACCTTGGAGCGGCCCGGACAGGTCTTGAGGGGATCGCCAGTCTCTTCGCCGCCAAAGTGCAGGTATGTAACTAAAATAGCTTGAAAGCAGATCATGTTCCCTGACCAACTAGCCCCCAAGCCTTAATTTGGGCGGGACGGCCGAGTTAAGGATTGCGAATGGTATAATTTTTGTAGGTCGCAAGAGAACAGAGCAAAAAGCTGTCCGAGGACCTTGAGGCTAGCCGGACACAGTTGGTTGAAACCAAGGCCGAACTGAATGCGGCTCGAAAAGCCAGCAGCGGGTTGTCTGGTAAGTAGAAAGATCCGTTGCTCAATCGTGTGGAAAGGTATATAGTGTACTTAATGTATTCACACCTTTGTCTCTCTATAGTCGCGGAAGCCGTAAGCGAGTTGCGCAAGGAGTTAGAGGCTGGTAAACGAGTGCTGACGCGAAGTCTTGAAGAGAAAAATGAGCTCAAGGCAGAGAATCAGCGGAAAGTTGAGGAAATTGAGAGTTTGAAAACTCAGCTGGCACAAGCCTTGGAGGAAAACCAGAAGCAAAAAGGCGGCATATTTGGTAAGCACTGGTCTTACCATTTCATGAGTAGGTACAATTGGCGTGTTTAACGAAAATGCAACGCCTGCTTGTTAGGTACCCTGACTGGGCGGCCCGAGGAAGAGGTCAGCACGTACGGTGGGAATCTTCTAAAAGAGCCGACGAAGACTCATAAGAGGGCTCGTAAGGCCATAAAGAGCGTGGCCAAGGCGTTATGGCCATTAGATGTGCCGTCGGAGAGTATGGCCGAACTGGCCGGACGCCTTAAAGGAGCCCGGCGACGCTTCGAATTATGGAAGATCTCAGCTTGCCAAGACCGAGCGCGCGAGGCATGGGCAATGGTGAAGACTCGTTTCACCAAGCTAGACCCGGTGCATATGGCCCGGGTTGGTCCCGTGGGTCCTGGCGGCCGAGAGATACCACTGAGCTAGGTGTACGATGAGGTGATGCCAGCCGCTCGCTATTCTCAAAAGGATTGTGCTTTAGAACAATTGATAGACAATGTCGAGAATGAGTAATCTTGTCAATTCTATGTATCTATGTACTTTACATTGACCGTGCTCGATCCGCTTTCTTATTGTTATTTTTTTAAAGAATGTTGTCTTAACCGGCCATCGGGTTCTGCCTCCCCAATCAGAGATCGGGGAGTGTTCTGTACTGTGTGCCATGGGAAACAAGGCAACAATTTGGGAACCAGGCAATCCGGCCCTCTGGTTTGAACAGACGAAACATATGCTGAGAGTTATGTTATATTACTGTTTGACCTGAGAAACATCTTCCGATGAAAATAGTTCCTCCAAGGGTTCCTTTCATGGGGTTAAATTATAGTCCGGATACGTAGGATTAACAGACACCAATGGCTTTGAGAAAGAACACTGGTAGTAAGCTCGAGGCTATATTCACTTCCCTTAGGCCAACTTGTTGTATTCTGTAAGAACGCTAGCTTTCGGCTTCACCCGTCTGAGGTACGGTCCCGGGTGACCCGGTCGTAACAATCACATAGGTGCTCCCTTTACGCCCTAGCCGAACAATCAGGAACGTAGGGCTAAACACAGGAGCCAGGCAACCCAGCTTGGCAAAGGTCTTAAGTCGAACAAGTGCATAAGTTGGCTTAACATGTGTGAGAAGGACGCAATCCATACGAATGCGATTTATACATTTATTCGGCTCTTCTAAGGGAGCCCCCATGCACAGCTGGGTGTTACATTTAGAGATGTATATAGAATGAGCTTAGTATGGTTCGGTTTAGCCGAACTAGCAGCATGTCGAAAAGAGAGAAAAAAGGGAAAATAAAAGAAGAAAAAGGTGGATATGTATGTCAAGCTCAAGCGTAAAAACGCCGCAGCCAAGTTGCGTTCCACGGGTTCGACTCGAGGCAGTCGTCGGACGGGCGGCGAAGAGGATATGCTCCTGCAATGAGTACTTCATCGATGATGTACGGTCCCTCCCATTTGGGTGATAGTTTATCCTTCTGTTTCTCGGGGAGTCGGAGGACGAGGTCTCCCACGTTATATGTCTTCGCCCGGACTTCACGGTTGTGGTAACATCGCGCTTGCTGCTGATAGAACGTAGACCAAGCTTGAGCTATGTCCCGTTCTTCTTCTAGAGCATCCAAATCATCCTGCCGATCAAGCTCGGTTTCCTTTTCTTCGTACATGCGCACTCTAGGTGCGTCGTGGATAAGGTCGCATGGGAGAACTGATTCCGCACCGTACAGCATAAAAAATGGTGTGTATCCGGTTGACCGATTAGGAGTGGTGCGCAGCCCCCATAGTACGGAATCGAGTTCCTCGACCAAATGGCGGTCTGATTGTTCAAGGGATCGAACTAGGCAAGGTTTGATGCCACTCATAATGAGCCCGTTGGCTTGTTCGACCTGTCCGTTGGTCTGTGGGTGGTACATCGAGGCGTAATCGAGCTTGATGCCCATTTTGCCGCACCAGTCTTTGACTTCCTGGGCGGTGAAGTTGGTACCATTATCAGTAATTATGCTGTGGGGGACACCATAACGGTGTATGACGTCCGATAAGAAGTCGACGACTGGTCCGGATTCTGCCGAAGTGACGGGCCTTGCCTCGATCCACATGGTGAATTTGTCGACCATGACCAATAGGTACTTATTTTTGTTTGTCCCCCCTTTGAGTGGCCCGACCATGTCAAGGCCCCAGACTGCAAAAGGCCATGTTATCGGTATCGCTCGGAGGGCTGTGGGGGGCATGTGGATTTCATTTGCGAACATATGGCATCCGACGCAGTGTTGGACTAATGTTCGGGCATCTTCGCGGGCGGTAGGCCAGAAGAAACCTGCTCGGAAAGCCTTGCTGACCAAAGCTCGAGCCGCCGCGTGGTGTCCGCCCATGCCTGCGTGTATCTCTGCCAAAAGCTGCTGCCGCTCTTCTTCGGCGATGCACCTTTGTAAGACTCCTGTGGTACTCTTCTTATAGAGTTCGCCTTCATGGACCTTGTATGCTTTAGAGCGCCGAACTAGACGTCGTGCTTCGGCTTGATCCTCTGGAAGCTGATGTTGTGTGGGATAGGCTAGCAGGGGTTCTGTCCAGGTTGGGATTACGGCCATGACTTCATGGGCGAAGGGTGTTTCCTCGAGTACGGAGCCGCCGATGATGTGTTCGTCCGGTTCATTTTCCGGCGAGACGTTGTTAGCGGGCTCATTTGTTGGTGCGCTGGTAACGTCGTCCTGCCACACCATGGAGGGCTTAAAGAGCCGCTCGAGGAAGGTGTTTTTAGGAACTGGGTCGCGCTTGGCACCCATGCGGGCGAGGACGTCAGCTGCTTGATTGCTGTCTCTAGCGACATGGTGAAATTCTAGGCCCTCGAATCGGGCCGATATCCGGAGGACTGTGCTTCTGTATGCCGCCATCTTGGGGTCCTTGGCATCAAATTCCCTGTTAACTTGAGAGATCGCTAGGTTTGAATCTCCCCATACCTCAAGGCGCTGTACTCCCATTGTTGTGGCCATACGAAGACCATGTAGTAGCGCTTCGTACTCGGCTGCGTTGTTGGAGTCCATGTACATTATTTGTAGGACGTACCGAATAGTGTCTCCTGTGGGGGAGATTAGGATGACCCCAGCCTCCAGTCCGGCTAACATCTTTGAACCATTGAAATACATTGTCCAGTGTGAATATGTACTGTACTCATGGGGTAGTTCGGCTTCGGTCCATTCGGCTACGAAATCGGCCAGCACCTGAGATTTAATGGCTCGGCATGGTTTGTATGTTATCTCGAAGGGGAGGAGCTCGATGGCCCACTTGGCGATGCTGCCCGTGGCGTCTCTGTTATTGATTATATCGTTCAAGGGGACCTCCGATGCCACTGTGACCGAACATTCCTGAAAGTAGTGTCGAAGCTTTCGGGACGCCATAAAGACCCTGTAAGCTATCTTTTGATAGTGCGGGTATCGTGATTTGCATGGCGTTAGCACCTCAGACACATAATAGACCGGCTTCTGGACTTGAGATTTATGGCCCTCAGATTCCCGTTCCACCACAAGCACCGCGCTGACCATCTGATTGGTGGCTGAAACATATAGCAACATGGGCTCCCCGATACCGGGTGCGGTCAGGATAGGGTTGTCGGCGAGAAGTGTTTTAATCTCCTCGAGCGCCGCAGTTGCTTCGTCTATCCATTGGAAGTTCTTAGTCTTTTTGAGCAGCTTGTAGAGTGGCAATGCTTTTTCTCCAAGGCGAGATATGAAGCGGCTCAAGGCTGCCACGCATCCTGCTAGCTTCTGAACATGCTTGAGCTCTATTGGTATTGCGAGCTGAGATAGTGCTCTAATTTTGTCCAGATTGGCCTCGACTCCTCTATGGGAAACGATGAATTCGAGCAGCTTTCCGGCGGGGACCCCGAAGATACATTTTTCCTGGTTGAGCCGTATGTCATAAGCTTGCAAGTTGTCGAAGGTTTGGCGTATGTCGTCTACCAGTTGGTCTATGTGTTTGGTTTTAACAACCACATCGTCCATGTATGCCTCGACCGTTTTTCAATTTGGTTTTCGAGGCATGCTTGAATCATTCGTTGGTATGTGGCTTCTGCGTTTTTCAATCCGAACGGCATGGTGTTGAAGTAGAAGGGCCCGTAATGGGTAATGAACGCGGTTGCCGCCTGGTCGGACTCTTTCGTCTTGATCTGGTGGTATCTGGAGTACGCGTCAAGGAAACATAGTGAGTCATGTCCGGTGGTGGCGTCGATGATCTGGTCTATCCGTGGCAGGGGGAAAGGATCCTTAGGGCAGGCCTTGTTAAGGTCTTTAAAATCGACACAGAGCCGCCAGGACTTATCCTTCTTTGGTACCATTACCAGGTTTGCTAACCACTCGGGATGCTTGATCTCGCGGATGAATCTGACCTCCAGCAATTTGGTGAGTTCTTCACCCATGGCTTGTCGTTTGGGTTCAGAGAATCGGCGCAGAGTCTATTTCACTGGCTTAAAGCCTTTTAGGATGTTGAGGCTGTGCTCTGCTTTCTTGCGTGGGATTCCTGGCATGTCCGAGGGGTGCCAGGCGAATATGTCCCAATTTTCCCGCAGGAATGTCCTTAATGCCTCGTCGACTGCGGGGTCCAGCTGTGCTCCTATGGATGCCGTTTTGTTGGGATGTGTTGGGTGCACTTGAAATTTTACTATTTCATCTGCTGCCTTGAATGACGTGGGTTTTTTGTCTTTTGCTGAGAACCACATCATCCCTGTCGACTGTAGTGAGTAGTGTTGTCAACTCTTCGGCCACGAGGGCTTCGGATAGTGCCTCTAGGGAGAGGGATGTCACCTTGTTTTCGGCTCGCAAGGCTTTGCTTTGGTCGCTTTTAAGAGAGATCACCCCATTGGGCCCTGGCATATTGAGTTTCATATACCCGTAATGTGGTATGGCCTGAAATCTTGAGAATGCCTCACGTCCTAGAAGGGCGTGGTATCCGCTACGGAAGGGCACAATGCGAAATAGTAAGCACTGGTACAGCAAGGTGCTATACAAACGGTTTTAACCCCTTTCCGCGACGGTGTTCGGAACCATCTCCAAGTGAGTGACTGCGATAGGGGGTCCTTCCCACACGACCCAGAAACCGTCGGGGATAGGGAGCCTCGATGCATATACAGTACTCCCTACTCATTTGTGCTCGCATTGCCATCGCAGTTGGTATTCTATGGTGCTACATTTACGATGCGCGACCCATCACAAATAGTTCATGATTGTAGAAGTAGACAATCACACACATTTACTTTTCCTCGACTGTGTGCGATTCGATGTAAGAGCCCACACAGTTGTCGCTATAAAACTGTATGAGAAGCTTGAATACATCCCACATGATTCATCCGTCGTACCCGCATCGGATGATCGACCTATCGCACGCGTTCTTCTATGACCAAACGTTTGCGATGCGCACAACATCACAAACAGTCCATAATTTTGAAGCATGTGTGATAAGGTGACTATCGCAAACATTTAATAAGAAAGAACTGTGTGTGATGCTGTTGTTAATCGCACACGTTTTTTCTTGGCTGATCATGTGTGCAGTGGAGGTTGATCACACACGTAGTGGATCCTAGAAACGTGTCTGATCTCCACGTCTATCGCAGACGTTTCGCTTTCGCAAACCGTGTGCAGTGTAATCCCTAATTTAAAAATCACATGTTTTGAATTTGAAAGTAGGCAATCACTTATTTCATATCCAACCATGTTTATTACAAATATAGGTTCAACCACGAAAGCATAATTTGATGCACAGGTACATATACTGAAGAACTACAGAAGCACCAAGTAAAGAATGATGAACCACAGTTGTACTAAAGACTGTAAAGAGAGAGGCGAAAGACATTCTGGTTGCTGGAGAAGGTGAAGCAGAATGCCCATATTGTGCCCTCCTCCATGCGTAATGTGCGCACGACTCTAGGTCAACCCCTTGTGATGGCTGCCCGTCCATCCTTCACTGTCTTCATTACGACTTCTTGATGCTCATTGTAGTCTGGATGAAATACTTTAACCTTCATTGCGTGTCCACCGATCATGTACTTTGTGAGGTAATCTTGAGTGAACTGCTTCGAGAACCAGTGGTAAGAAAAAAGATTCAGACATTGTTGTCTAACAACTCATTATGGGCAGTAAAAAGAGAAGGTTGCAGAGTTTGTAGTTACTGTCCTACAGCTCACTGTTGTGTTGGATAGAGCATAAACAAATAATTTGCTTGCCACCATTCGTATCTTTTTGCTAATAATCCTTATCAGTTTCCTCACTTGATGCTTGTTCATGAATATCTCATTGCCCCATACGCAAAAAGGGTCGATGTGTGGATCCTTGCCAAGGGCATACGTACCTACGAGCAACAAGTCAATATTAGAAGCTAACAAGTGTCCAGGCCTGGATCTATATGCACTACATTATGGAACAACGGGGGGAGTACAAGCCGAGGGATGAAACTAACCTCAGCGGAAAATGGTGGCCACTCCCGTTGTTGTCCTGCATAAGTAGTGGAAAGGCATGATAAGTACAGCAACCTTAACATCAAACAAATATAGCAAACATAAACAACATCATCTCCAAATGATAGCTTGAATGTGTTGGTTTCAGCATGCTGTTAAAGCAGATATAAAATGGAAGGCAATGTTACCAACAACAGGCTTAGCAGCCATCAAATATTGTAGTTCAAACTGGTATTGTTGAAAATGAATAGAGCGTAGGTAATGCTTAAACATCACACTGGATAAATGTGTAAAACTGAAATAAAGGGCATGTGTTAACTACACCAGGCATAACTGGAACCAAATATAGCCGTTCAAACTGGTATTGATGCAGTCGAGCGGCACAGTTCCGACTTGCACATAATGAACATCACATTGTGAATGACTGAAATAAACAAGGCATAAATGATCAGTATAACAACCAAATATAGCCATTGAAAACTGGACAGAGTCTCACTGCAACCAACCTAACAAGCAAATACAGATAAATAGGGCATATGCTTGAAAACTGGACAAATGCTCACTGCAACCAACCTAACAAGCAACTACAGATAAACAAGGCATCTTCTTGAAAACTGGACAAATGCTCACTGCAGCCAACCTAACAACCAAATACAGATAAACAAGGCATCTGCTTGATAACTGGACAAATGCTCACTGCAGCCAACCTAACAACCAAATACATATAAACAAGGCATCTGCTCGATAACGGGAAAAATGCTCACTGCAACCAACCTAACAACCAAATACAGATAAACAAGGCATCTACTCACTATAAACAACCAAATATAGCCATTCGTGAAACTGAAGTGGACAATTCATACTTAAACATCACATAGCCCTATTGAACAATACATTTTTGCATAACTGAAATAATTAAACACGACACAGTTAAAGCACCGCACGGCAAATGCTACTACAACAAAGGGTACGGGTTGGCAAGCTAGAAAAGGTAAGATTTGCTGATAGGATGTTGCCTCACATGTCATGGACGGGATCCTTCCAGTTGGAAGAGCATAGACCCATGGTGCGCTCTCTGATGTCACAGATGGGCTGTTTCACCTTGGAAGAACCTTTGTGGGTGCCCTCCTCGTGGTCGTGGTCGATGAGATCTGACTTGGCAATTGAGGATCCCAAGCCACCGCCGTAGAACGTGTCCTTCAGAAATGACAAAATGGGCTCGATGGCGTACAAGGATCGCAAATCCTTGACCGCTTGGCGGAGGTGATCAGCGGCAGGGCCATCGAAGAGATCGACGGCGGTTGAACTAGAGGGGTTGGGGATGGACCACTTAACCTGTGACATGGCCCGCGTGAAGCCGTCGCTGTCGACGAGCTTGATGTCGTAGCCAGCTTTCCCGAGATACAGTAATACGCTAGCCCGCTGACATGAAGCCTTCGGCTGGCAATGTAGTCAATGTCTTCACCGGCTTCCACGGCGACGTGTTGCTTCGGGATCGACAGGTCGGGGTGAACGGCGGCCAACTCGCCAACGTCCACCGGAGAGGCCATGATAAACCTCTTCTTGGCCGAACGCTCGTCGGGCTCCCCGGGATACGTGGTCGAGCTTAGGCTGCGACATTATGGAGCAGGGGATATGGATCTGGCGGGGAGGGACACAGCAGGCCTCATCTAAAAACTCAGGGGAGTGGGGCGATGGTATGGGAATCGTTGGGTAACCTGAACTTTATTATCTAAGCTAGGAGGAACGGGCAGACCGGCAGGGGTTGGCGGCGGCGCCGGCGGCGGCCGCTAGCTAGGGTTCGAGGGGGGGAGGGGGCCGGGTGGGGGGACTGTGGAGGGGGGGGGTGGTGTTTGAGGATACGCCACGGCTACTGAAAATTTTAGTAATGGTGGGTGGAGATGGTGGTGGACGAGGGAGGGCGACGGTTCAAATGCCTCGGCTACTGCAATTTTACTATAAGGTCGGTGCTGGAGGAGTGTGGGCGATGGTTGAAGTACGGCGGCTACTAAAATTTGGGCAAAGGAATTGATGCAGGGTGGGAGTGCCCAAGATCGTGCACGGTCCAATAAGAATATGCATGTATGATAATAAGGAAAAGTGGCGGAATCGCCGATTTTTGCAACGCTCAAGGCGGGTAGTTTGTTTTTATATTTCTAGCTAGCTGGTCTATCGCACACGGTTCGTCCTAATTTCTAAATAAACTATCCACCTTTAGCTTGCGCAGGTGGTGATTTTACAGCGCACTTGCATCGCACACGGTTAAACCAGTACCTCCACCCTTTGCTCGCGCTTGCGTAGTCGTGGTTATTTTACAGCGCACTTGCATCGCACATGGTTGAGCCAGTACCTCCACCTTTGCTCGCGCTTGCGCAGTCGTGGTTATTCACAGCGCACTTGCATCGCACATGGTTAAGACATTATACCCGTGTCCGTTGAGCGTCATCAGAGTCTTTGCAGCAAAAAAAATGTTAGAGAGGGTCAGAAGACAGCCACACCAGCATGTGGCCCAAATATATATCAGTGAAAAGGGTGGTCTGTGATGTTCAAAATTCCAATGCACAAATTTGACCGCGCGGGCCCACGGTTGGGCGCGTCGTCGAAGATCGATGAGAGGGGCCAGAAGTCAAGAACCACCTGGAAGTGGCCAAATATATGTAGGAATATTGGGTGTGATGTTTAAAACTTTAAATACACAATGCACAACTTTGGTGGCACCTGCCTCGCAAACCCGAAAGCACCCTTGGATATATCTATAATGACATAATGTCGTAGCTAGCTAGGGTGCTTGACCCACCACCTCCCACTTCGTGTCAGCGGGGCGGATGCACGTAATGATACTTTGGTCATACATGCATGTCGCCATGACCTACCATAAGACGGACCAGTGAATCTATCGTTTGGTCAAACGACAACTGTTGTTGTCGATAAACCACTTGGGCCAATAGATTGAACCATCATAAAAATCACACAAGAGGGACCACAAAACCAGCACCTCTTGCATGTGGCCCAAAATGATGTACGTTGGAAGGGGTGATGTGTGTTTTCAATATAGAATAATGTACAATTTAGATGTGGTGCCTACCTCTCGATACAGACAACAACCATGAAGGCCAGGTAGTTAAGGACGAGATACGCAGGGTACGATGTAGGTTGAACCGAGCAATCCGAGCATGTGGGAGGGAATCCTGACAACGCATGAGCTCGAGCTTTGGTTGAACGACATGTGATGGTGACCGGCCCTAACACGAACTAGGAGGAATCCATTCATGGCCAACACATACCCCTTGTTATCGGTCAAAGGGATGATATATATACACTTAGGGAGCCCACAGATATGCGTGTCATCACAAAAAACCGCACAAGGGAGACGTGGTTGATCAGAAGACCCCGTATACACTGCATGCGGCCCGAAAATATGTGTGGATACGGTGGTGTGTGATGTATTTAAATCCCGAATGCACAACTTCGATGGGCCACCAACTACATTACAAACCGAACACCGTACCCGACCCCAAGCATGGTTCAATACGTACGATGTCGGTTTCCCAACTTTGAGGCGGCCGGGGGGGGGGGGGGGTCATCCACGATGCGCTCAAACTTTATTTGGTCTAACATGGCACACATAGCAATAGGAAACCATCATGGTCAAACCCTTCTCATTGTTGGGTCAAAGGGATAGATTGTGTGGGCCCCCCTCATTGTCGGTAAAGGATAATATATATACCTCGGGGAGCCCACAGATATGTGCAGCGTCTATAAACCACACAAGGGAGACATGCTCGATCAGAACACCCTTCCCCCTATACCCTGTATGCGACCTGAAAAAGGTTTATATAATCGCCATGACAGGTCACTATAGAGTCAATCATTCTTTAATTTTTTAGAGCAAAAAATAATCAATAAAAACATAGTCTACAAATTAGCAAAACAAAGATCCTTTATCTCTATAATGACCGTGTCATAGCATTTTAATGAAGCTTGAGGTCACCCATCCTTGGGCTACTCCAGCCCGAGCATGCTTAACTTCTGCATTCTATTCGACTAGACTAGCAGATGGGAAGCCGCACCTTGCTGATAGGAATTGCCTCCTTGCCTTTAAGGCATTTCATGCTGGTCACCCTATGGGACCTACTCCCTCTTATCACACACATTTGTGCTTTTAGAAACTGTGTGCGATATTTACATGGCCGGTGTGTCGCCGCCTAGCCTTCAATGAGCACTGACACTGGTAGCGGGAAAATGATGGGAGAAGAGGCGGGAAACAGATGAGAGGAGTGGCGGGAAACGGTAGCCTATTTGGATATATAACAACATTAATATAGAAAACTTAGTAGAGAAGGAAGCGTGAGCTAGCACGACGCATGCGCAGAGTGCTTACCCATGTACTGCATGTGCTGTCGAAAGGGCTGAGGATTGCCGTTCGATCCGGGAGCATCCAACGGTGCAGACGTACGATCCGTGGGGTTTGGGTTCTGGTCAATCAGAACGCACGACTCAGATCGCGCGCGCAGCAGGGGGGAGGGGGGCATCGGCCACGGTTTGGTAGGCACACGACTTTCGTGAGTGAACCATGTGCTATTTGAAAACATTTCGTGAGAAGAATCTGGGTGTTTAAATCCCCATCAATCCAAAACTCACCCAAAAATCGTGAAACTTGGCATGGTGTCACGACATGGCACATATATGTCGAGGAATTTTTTTCGTCCATTTTGGCACAAGTTTTATTACAAGCCTCTTACAAACTGGAGCTTCTCTCAAAGAAGCCTTGTGGTTCCGATAGGGAAACGCGTCCTCCTTGTGGAGGAAATGATAATCACTGCCTCTTTTTGCCTTGTATTTTCTTCTACGGGCAACATGGAATGACAGGATATCCGTGCTGAAATTTAAACTTATTCAGGGTTCGTTTGGCCTTTTTATACACTAATTGAGTTTCCTAGGCATTTAATGTCCATAATTCAAATCTAAACTTCAAATACATGCTCTAGTTCACCAAAATGGCTAGAAAAATTATACATGGGTCCTTGGGTGCATGTTTAGGTCCCATGCCAGGAATGGGAACGAATTACAACCGTACCGGCGTCCTGGCTCGTCCTCAAACATTTGGAATCTTGGTTTTTAAATCCCCGTAAATCCTAAACTCACCAGAAAGTCATGAAAGTTGGCATGGTGTCACGTCATGGCACATATATGTCATGGTAAAAACATTGTCCAATTTGGGCCAAGCTTTATTACAAACCTCTTACAAACCGGAGCTTCTCTCAAAGAAGCCTCGTGGTTCTAATAGGGAAACGTGTTCCCCTTGTGGGCAAAACGTAATCATTGCCCCTTTTCACCTTGTATTTTCTTCTATGGGCAACATGGAACGACAGGATATCCGTGCTGAAATTTAAACTTATTCAGGGTTCGTTTGGCCTTTTTATACACTAATTGAGTTTCCTAGGCATTTAATGTCCATAATTCAAATCTGAACTACACATACATGCTCCAGTTCACCAAAATGGCTAGAAAAATTATACATGTGTCCTTGGGTGCATGTTTAGGTCCCATGCCAGGAATGGGAATGAATTACAACCATACCGGCGTCCTAGCTCGTCCTCAAACATTTGGAATCTCGGTTTTTAAATCCCCATAAATCCAATACTCACCAGAAAGTCATCAAAGGTGGCATGGTGTCATGTCATGGCACATATATGTCGTGGTAAAAACATTGCCAATTTGGGCCAAGCTTTATTACAAACCTCTTACAAATCGGAGCCTGTCACAAGAACCCTCGTGGTTTCGATAGGGAAACGTGTCCCCTTGTGGGCGAAACGATAATCGCTCCCTCTTCTAGCCTTGTATTTTCTTCTACACGCAACACGGAACAATGGGAGATTTGCGCTGAACTTTGAAATTATTCAGGGTTTGTTTGACCTTTTTTATTCATTAATTGAGTTTTCTAGGCATTTAATGTCCATAATTCAAATCCGAACTACAAATACATGCTCCAGTGCACCAAAATGGCTAGAAAAAATGTACATGTGTCTTTGGGGTGCATGTTTAGGTCCCATGGAACGAATGGGAATCAATTCAACTGTCTCGCCATCCTGGCTTGGCCACAAACATTGCGAATCTCGGTTTTTAAATCTCTGTAAATCCAAAACTCACCAGGAAATCATGAAACTTGGCATGGTGTCACTACATGGCACATATAATTGTCCAATTTGGGTGAAGCTATATTACAAGCCTCTTACAAACCGAAGCTTCTCGCAACCCTCATGGTTCCGGTAGGGAAACATGCCCCTCTTGTGGGCGAAACGATAATCGCTGCCTCTTCTCGCCTTGAACTTTGTTTTCTACAGGCAACATAGAATAACAGGAGTGTTGTGCTGAAATTTGAAACTGTTCAGGGTTCGTTTGGCCATTGTATATATTAATTAAGTTTTCTAGGCATTTAATGTAGTCCATAATTCAAATTTGAACTACAAGCACATGCTCCAGTGAAGCAAAATGGGTGGGAAATCGTACATGTGTCATTGGGTGCATGTTTAGGTCTCATTTAAGGAATGGAAATGAATTACAAAATTCTCGTTGTCCTAAAACATTGAGAATCTCGGTTTTTTAATCCCAGTAAATCAAAAACTCACCCAAAAAACATGAAACTTGGCATGGTTTCATGACATGGCACATATATGCTGTGGTAAAAAAAATCATCCAATTTGAGACAAGGCGCACACATTAATAGCCAACGAAGTCCTTTTGAAACAAATAGCTGACACGTTAATATCGCAAACGGTTGTATTATATGAACCGTGTCAAAATTTAACCATACTCGGTGGCATGCGTGCAGCTGTTTGATTAGATGGGACGAGCGCGAGAAGTCCGCCGTGCAGGCTCGACGGGACGCGTGCGAGCAGTCCGCCGCATAGGCTCGACGGGACGCGTGCATCCTATCCACCTTGCAAGCTCGACGGGACACGTGCGACCAGCAAGGCCACCCATGCTCACCGGGAAGCGAGCTCTTTAACATCCATCCACCAGCCGCCGCCCGCCTTGCTCACAACTTCTCCATTAATGGGTTAATTAAAGCACCTGGATGGAGGGTGTTTGCTTGTGATCCCATGGCAGCATTTGCTTTGTTTGTGTTTTCAACTCGTATTCCGGCCTAATTTAAATTGCCACATAGGGCAACGGATAATACGACGACAAATAAAATGGCAACGGATAATACGATGACAAATTTACAATGGCGCAGATAATAATTATCCTACATATTCCGGATAATTTAAAATGCCACATGTGGCAAAGCCCGGAAGACACGGGGGCAAGAGAAGAAGGAAAACGTAGACAACGATCTGGGTCGCTACTGTCTCTACTCGTCGATGGATCGCCGGTCGACGATATCCTCCAGCTGCTTCTTCAATTCCTCACGACTTTGCTTGAAAGCAGCCATGGATTCCTCCACCTCCTGCTCGCGCTCGATCCGGAGCTTCCTCAAGTCACCGATCAGTTCCTCGACGATCGCTGTCAGCGTCATCCCCGAGGCACTGCTCTGCTCATGCAGCATCTTCCAGCCAGCGGCTTCTTCCTCCTTCTCGGCGAGCGCCTTGAGGAGCTTTGCATTGTCACCCATGAGTTGCTCGACGTGGCCGGTCGCCTTGTCAACCGAGGCATCGCTGATCTCGAGCAGCTTCATTAAGCCGTCGACTAGCTCCTGCTGCTTAATGAGGCCAGCGAGAATATCATCGTCGCTGGCCAAGGACTTCAGCAATGCCAGCTCATCGCGATCACCGATGCGGCGAGTGCGCTTGTGAGAGCCCTCGCGTGCCTATGAGAGCTCGTTCGAGGGCTCCGCGGCTCGCTGGGACATCTCTGCTGCGGCTGCCACTTCGCGGCGGGACCTCTCTAGTGCTTCCGCGGCGTTGGTCTTTGCTGCTTGGTTATATGTCCACCCGAAACTCCTCCTACCGGTCATGGCAGAACAACTTGACAGGAAAGACCAGTTTTGTGGGTGATGAGGAGAGGAACTATGAAGTAATTTTTGAGTGGGTAGTTTTTATAGCCCGATGCAGTCGGGCAGGGCCCGACAGCCGCGCCTTACGGGTAGAACAATGTTCCATGAGTTTTGCAATTGAATGCCATCTCCGGTGTCCAGAGGGACTGCGCCCGGTCTAGTGACTCGTCCCACCCGGTAAGGGCCTTCCCACTTTGGCGTCAACTTGTTTGCACCCTTGGCGGACTGAACACGCCTAAGGACAAGGTCGCCTTCCTCAAGGCTCCGAGCATGAACCCTGCGGCTGTGATAGTGACGCAGGGCTTGCTGGTATCATGCAGCACGTATAGCAGCCCGAAGACGGTTCTCCTCAAGTAGCACATCGTCGTCACGTCGGTGCCATTCTTGTGCTACTTCATCGTAGGCAAGCACTCGAGGTGACCCGTATATGAGTTCCATGGGTAGGGATGGCAATGGGTACCCATTACCCACGTACCCTACAGGTAAAAACCCTATTAGGGCAAGGGTATGGGTAAAAAAAATACCCATGGGTACATAAATAGGAAATTTCATACCCATCGGGTATAGTGGGTACGGGTATGGTTTAGTGTAACCCATACCCATGTACCCATACCCGCATATATTCTGACAAATATGCCTTATGTATTGTCTATTCACATATTAAACATATTATATGTACATAAATCCCATAGCCCTAAAATGACCTCATCATGCATTCATGTTACACCGCCGAACCACAATAGCTAGCCCATGAACTAGTATGTGTTGCTGTCATGATGTGTTGTTGTTTATAAATTATTATTATAAGTTGTTGTTTATGACTATGTAATGCTCAAATTGATGTTTTGTAAATCTGGGTAATTTTAGCCGCGGGTACCCATTTACCCTGATGGGTGACGGGTATGGGGAAAAATTGTACCCATCAACGGGTATGGGTACGGGTGATGGGTAAGGGTATGAGGTGGCTTCACCCGTACCCAAACCTTGCGGGTGCCGTCTCTATCCATGGGGATAACTGCTTCTGCCCCATAGACTAGGGAGAAGGGAGTATGGCCGGTAGCTCGATTTGGTGTCGTACGGAGGGACCAAAGAACCACCGGCAGCTCGTAGATCCATTGCCTGCCACACTTCCACAGCTTATCAAATGTTCTTGTCTTGAGTCCTCGCAGCACTTCAGCGTTTACCCTCTCAGCTTGCCCGTTGCTCCTGGGATGGGCAATAGAGGCGAATGAGATCTTGCTTCCGAGGGCTTGAACGTATTGCATGAAGGCGCGGCTCGTGAACTGGGTGCCGTTGTTTGTGATGACTCTGGCAGGTACTCCGAAGCGGCACACCAGTCCTTTCAAGAACTTGATAGCTGACTGTGCAGCCACCTTCCTCACAGGCTGTACTTCCGGCCACTTTGTGAACTTGTCGATGGCGACGTACAAAAACTCAAAGCCCCTGGTAGCACGGGGGAAGGGGCCCAAAATGTCGAGCCCCCAGACCGAAAAGGGCCATGACAAAGGGATCGTTTGTAGAGCTTGGGCAGGCTGATGGATATTCTTGGAGTGGAACTGGTAGGCTTCACATCTGGTGGCTAGCTTGATTGCATCTTGGCTGGCCGTGGGCCAATAGAATCCTTGCCGGAAAGGTTTTCCAACCAAGACCCTCGATCCAATATGAGAGCCGCACATGCCTCTGTGTATCTCTGCCAACAGTTCCTTTCCTTCTTCCCGGCAAATGCACTTCAATTTCACACCATTGGGCCTTCTTCTGTATAGTGTGCTATCGACAAACTGATACATACTGGCCCTCCGGGCTACTCTTTCAACTTCTTCTTGCTCTTTGGGAAGTTCTCCTATTTGGAGGTACCGGACTATGTGCTGTGCCCAAGTTGGAGCCTGGGGCTCGACAACAAGGATTAGCGGAACCTCCTCATTCGTGGGAGCGCATGCCTCAACTGCAAGGGCTGATCGCTCGGCGGGAGGGTGCTGCTCACCAGGCGAAGTGGAGTTGTCCCCGCCAACCTCTCTGTTGGGGGCTTCAGGAAGCTCTGCCGGGAGAGGCTAGCCGGAGTCCAGTTTTCTCCTCTTTCTGGCCATTGCTGTTGGGGATACTGAGGGTTGAGTCAGGTGGAGAACAAAAGTTCCTGGTTCCACAGGAAGCTTTTGCGCAGCGCACTTTGACAGATAATCAGCAATGCCGTTTTCCGCACACGGCACATGATCAGTTTGCAATCCGTCAAAGTGCTCCTCCAGCTTTCTCACTTCCTCCACGTAAGCCTCCATCAATGGACTTTGGTAATCCTTGTTCACTTGCCTCACCACGAGTTGCGAGTCTCCTCGAATTACCAACTTCTTGATACCCAACTCTGTTGCAATCCTGATCCCGGCAAGGAGTCCTTCATACTCAGCAGTATTGTTGGTAGCTTCCTCCCGGGGGAAACGCAGTTGGACCACATACTTGAGGTGTTCCCCAGTAGGTGCGATGAGGAGCACGCCAGCTCCCACACCTTGTAGGGAGAAGGCACCATCAAAGTACATGACCCATTCTTGGGGCGCTTCCTTGCCGGGGATGACTGTTTCCAGTGCTTCCTCGTCAGGCGTAGGTGTCCACTCTGCAATAAACTCCGCCAATGCTCTGCTCTGGATAGTCGAGGTGCTTTCATACTTCAATCCAAAGCTTGATAATTCCAGCGCCCAATCAACTATCCTGTCGGTGGCTTCAGGGTTCCTCAATATGCGTTGCAGGGGAAAACGGGTGACAACCGTGATCTCATGGGCTTGAAAGTAGTGGCACAGTTTTCTTGAGGCCATGATGAGGCCAAAGATCAACTTTTGCATGCCAGAATACCTTGATCTAGCCCCCTGCAGTAGGTAGCTGACAAAGTAAACTGGCCGCTGCACCACCTTCTTCCTCGCCATAGTCTTGGAGTTGCCTTCTCTGCCCTGCTCTTCTTCCTCTTGATCTGTGCTCAATCCTGCCATGACTGGTTCACTTCCTTCCCCGGGAAGGGCAGTGGCCGCCGCTGCTCCTCCTTCAGCTTCCCGCTGTGCCACTGGGGCTGCACTAACCACTTGATTGGTTGCCGCTAGATATAGCAGCAACGGTTCTCGCGGTTTAGGAGCAACCAGAGTGGGAACAGAGGAAAGGTAGGTCTTCAAGTCTTGCAGCGCTGCCTCTGCCTCCAGGGTCCACTTCATGGGCCCTGCCTTCTTCAAGATTTTGAAGAACGGTAGGGCGTGTTCGGCGGACTTGGAGATGAACCTGCTCAACGGGGCAACACATCCAGTTAAACGCCTTACGTCCTTGACTGTCCTGGGTGCTTGAATCTGCTCAATCGCTCTGATCTTGTCGGGGTTGGCCTCTATCCCTCGATGAGACACAAAGAAGCCAAGTAGCTTGCCGGAGGGAACGCCAAAAACGCACTTCTCCGGGTTAAGCTTCAGGTTAAACTTGCGCAGATTCGCAAAGGTCTCTTCCAAATCTTGAATGAGAGTTGATATGTCCTTGGTCTTGACCACAATGTCATCCATGTAAGCTTCAATATTTCTGTGCAACTGGGGCTCGAAGCCAATCTGCACGGCTCTCGCAAAGGTGGACCCGTTGCTCTTTAACCCGAAGGGCATTCGTACAAAGCAGTACATGCCGCATGGGGTTATGAACGCGGTCTTCTCCTCATCTTCCTTGGACATGAATATCTGGTGGTACCCGGAGTAAGCGTCCAAGAAGGAGAGCAGGTCACACCCGGAGGTGGAATCCACAATCTGATCGATGCGCGGCAAGGGGAATGGGTCCTTCGGGCACACCTTTTTTAGATCTGTGAAATCTATGCAGAGCCTCCACTTCCCATTCGCCTTGTGCACCACCACTGGATTAGCCAACCATGTTGGGTGCAACACTCCCCCGACCAAACCAGCAGCTTCAAGTTTCTTGATCTCTTCGGCAATGAATTGTTGCCGCTCCAAACCTTGCTTCCGGACCTTCTGCTTGACGGGCCGGGCATGAGGGCAGACAGTAAGGTGGTGCTCGATTACCTCCCTGGGAACACCGGGGATGTCAGATGGTTGCCAGGCAAACACATCGACATTCACCCGTAGGAAGGTAACGAGCGCGCTTTCCTATTTGTCATTAAGGGTGGAACTGATGGTGAACATACCATCAGCGCCAACCAGCCCTGCCGGGACCTTCTTCACAGTAGGTGCAACAACCTTTGATCTCTTGTTATTTGAACTTTCTGGCAAGTCATCGATAGGCGCAGCGCACTCCGGAGAGGCGTGCTTCCCGGATTCCTTGCCAGTATCCTTGCTAGCTTTCTTCCCTTTCTTACTTTCCTTGGCAGGAGCGGCGGCTTCCGCGGCCTCGACAGTGACTGCCTCTCTGTATATCTTATCCACGCATATGATTGCGTCTTTCTTGTCCGATGGAATGGAAATGACGCCCATCGGCCCTGGCATCTTCAACGTGTTATAGGCATAGTGGGATGCCGCCATGAATTTAGCCAGGGCTGGACGACCAAGGATTCCATTGTACGGCAAGGGGAGGTCAACCACATCAAACACAACCTTCTCAGTCCGGTAGTTTACCTCCCCTCCGAATGTTACTGGCAGCATGGTCTTTCCCTTAGGACGACTCCTGCCGGGGTTGATCCCTTGGAAAGTACCGGTAACCTCGAGCTCTTCATCCGCTATCTGAAGCTTGTTGAGCACCTTGGGGGAAATCAGATTCAACCCAGCCCCGTCGTCAACCAACATCTTCGTGACTTTGAGGTTGTGGATTGTTGGTGAAACCAACAATGGCAAACACCCTACCGCGGTGGCGCGGTCAGGGTGGTCCTCCTCGTCAAAGATGATGGGCGTGCGGGACCACTTGAGAGGTTTCCGAAACTCTGCCGCTGGTTCCATAGCATTGACCTCACGCACCCACTGTTTAAGCTGGCGGTGAGAGGAGTGCAAGGATGCACCCTCGTCAATGCACAGGGCGTCAGTGGCCTTCTGAAACTCCTGCTCACTGGTTTCCTTTTCATCCCCTTCATCGCTCTCGTCATCGCATTCCTTCTTGTCACGGCCTTTAGTAGGTTTCCCTTGATACTGATGGGCCTTGTCGGGGTGGCCACCTCTGCCACCTCGGCCCTTCCCGCCAACGCCATCTTGGTCTCTTTCCTTGTCGCACTTCTCGTATTCAGCCTTTTGCTTCTTGACGAGTTGCTCAACTTGGTGACACTCTTGGAGATCATGGCCTTTGGTCCGATGGATCTTGCAATACGGCCCGTCAGCTTTCCCAGACTTCTCGGCCGCCGCAGCCTCCTGGCAATCAGCGCATGTGGCAACCTCCTTGCCGGGAGCTTCGGCCTTGGCCTTCTTGCCGGTACTAGGGGCACCAGATCCTTCGACAGCCAACACTGTTTTCTCCTTGCGCTTCTTGTTGCGTTTCTTGTTCTTCTTCTTCTGATTGGTAGCATCATCATCGTCTTTGAAGTCGACGTCAATGCCACCTTCTTCTCCAGAGAGTCGCCTCCCCTCCTCTGTCCGGGCACATTTATCTGCCAAGGTGTATAGCTCATTCACAGGCTTGGGCAATCGGACGTTCATCTTGGAACGTATCCTACGGTTGCGTATGTTGGACTGGAACGCAGCGATCACGGCTGCCGGGTGGATGTCTGGAATGTTTCTGTGCACCCGGCTGAACCTCTACATATACTTCCGCAAACTCTCTTCTTCTTTCTGTGGGAGGAGTTGCAAATCGCTGGGCCGCCCTGGTTCTTGATGGCTGCCTGTGAAGGTGCCAACAAACTCATTGCACAGGTCAGCCCAGGTCGAGATGGAATTCTCCGGCAGGTGCATCAACCACGACCTCACATTTGGCTTGAGTGCTAAAGGGAAGTAGTTGGCGAACACCTTTTCATCTCTCCCTCCGGCAACTTGTACGGTGCTGGTGTAGATGCTCAAGAATTCTACCGGGTTTAATCTTCCATCATATTTTTCTGGTATCTCTGGCTTGAACATACGGGCAGATGGCCAACGGACTTGCCATAGCTCACGGGTGAAGGCGGGGCACCCAACCTCGGAAGGCAGGTACCCGTTCCCACCGGGCGCGGGCTCGTCGATGTCGGGGCCATTTCGCCTACCGGATTGGCGGCGGGTTTCGCGGTGTTGTTCTATGGTGACACGCACGTCTTCCCCCCGCCTGTCTTCTAGGACCTGCCGCTGGTCTCGATGGGCTCGAGGATCAGACGAAGCCATCGACACATCGTCGAGTTCTTGGTCGTGTAGTTCTAGCCGCGGCCCCTGCGCTGGCTGCTGTGGAGGGGACTGCACTGTTGGAACGCCCCCCTCGGTGCGGCCAGCGGCTTGGGCCGTTGACGCCGTCGGTAGAGGCCGCGGCGGGCCTGCCTGTTGTGATCCTCCCACCTCAGCAAAACCAATCAGGCTCTGAATGGTGGCTCTCCACTCATCCATTTGATTGGCCGCTGGTGGGAATCTCAACAAGAGCTGGGCCCGTGTCATGGCTTCCGAGGCAGTGCTTGGCATGGACGATGACGCGGATGGCGATGTCGCCCGACTTCTGATGGTGCCTGTTGTGGTGGCGCCATGTTCTTGCCGCCATGAGCCGGTGGCTGGGGCGGCATGGCGACGAGGTGGATGTGCTTGGGGATTGACGACCCCGTTCGGCGCATTGTCTTGGTTAAGTTGCCCTGGGGATGGCGCGGGCCCTGTAGCCGCTCCCGCGGCGGGGGCAGCTAGGAGGTTACGACCCACATCAGGGCGACCGCCATCACTGTGGCTATGTCCGTCGGTGAGGTGGGGAGGCGGAGATGGAACATTCTCCCCACCCGTACCTTGCGGAGCATGGCCGACGGGGTGTTGTTGGTGTCGCCCTCCTCCGGTGCCTCCTGCTCCCGCTTCGGCTGCAGGAGGAACGGTGATGGGCCGCCTGCGCCAGTCACGTCCCCACGGCGTCCGCATTCCCATGTTCCCCCGCAGCCCCCATGGCATCAGTGGCTGCATGCGAGGGGGCCTTCGAGGTGGACGGGTGAGCTGAAGCACCGGATTTCTTTTTGGGCGCCATGGCTGATGAAGCTGTTGATGATGAAAACGAACGCGCCGCTTATGACCTCAGGTTCACACAAGAGCTTCCCCCTACCTGGCACGCCAAAGATGTCATGGTTCAACATGGCCACCTATGGGGCCATCGGCCCCTTGTGGTTCGGCAAGGGCGAAGGGCGTGCTGCACAAAGAGCGGAGGCCGTAGGACGGCACGACGGTGATGACATAGGCAGTTTTTACCCAGGTTTGGGCCGCCGCGAGGCGTAAAACCCTACTCCTGCTTTGGTGAATTGATGAATGGACCGGGGTGGAGATGCAGCGCTCTAGCCTGGCAAGGTCGCCTTGGGATGAGAGCAGCTACGCGCGTATGAGTGTACAGGGGTCCGAATCCCTTCTAAGGTTGCCACGGCCCTCCTTTTATAGGTCAAGGGGTCACCACAATGGCAAATCAGTCATTACGTACTAGTTGGATAGCAAACAGTGCTATCATAACTAACTCTACAGACAGGACAAGGCACATTAAATGCACTGCTTAGTGTCACATCGCGGGTGTAGCCCGACAAGCCTTGTCGTGCCATTCAGCCACCTCTTCGCCTGCCTGCTTGACACGTCTCCTAGACGGGTGTCATTTAGGGGTGTTCTTCCTCAGAAATGGCCTGCCACGTACCAAATAACGGCCAGTTAATCACTTGGGGGCTCGACACCGCACCGATAGGTGACTTGCGTTGCTGTGAGGTGGAGTGGTGGAGCCTTGGTGGGGTAATCCGCCCTCGGCGTCCCCGGCAAGCCTGCCGGGGGAGTCTTGAGACTTGTCTCTGGGACGATCTCGACCTAATCAGGCTCGCCTGCCGGGCAAGGGAGGTTTCCCCTTGGTGAGATCTTGCTTCGTTGGTTTGTCTTGGTCTTCTTGATCCGCCCTTTGACTTCTCAAAGAGCTATATCTTCAGCTTAGCCTTGTCTTGGATGCTTGGTGCTGTTGTGGTGGAGGCCTGCCGTCTGTGCACAAGTCAGGCGGAACATACACCCCTGTTTGTGTACCCCGACACATAGGATTTTGAAAAGTAGGTCCAGGTGGATGTTTTGCTCCATTCCTTTCAACCAAATGCATGAATAATTGAATTGTAGAGTACCATAGGAAAATTTCCTATTGCTATGTTTTTCCTTCACTTTTTCCTTTGAACCAAAATAGCCCTAATTGATCGACATGAATGTAGAGTAATAAGTGATGCAGCAAGTGTACAACCTCTTTGGTGTAGCCGTGTCGACCTCAGCATCATTGGGTTGGTCGCTGAAGAAGTTGCGGCAGAGGTGGTTGTCGGAGGTGTGGAGGAAGATCTGAGGCGTCTGTAGACAGCGTCTAGGGTACTGCTCTGTTGTGATGGATGGTTCCATCGTTGGAGCAGCTCCGGTGAGCCGTAAGACATCGAGGCTCAAGCCGTACAAGACAGACATCGTTAATCTCAAGTGGGATTCTAATAGCATCTCCAACAGATGATGTAAAATACATTACCAAAAAGTGGTAGATGTAAAATTTACATCACCAAAAAACACCTGACTACAACATATGAGGTAAAAACTGTTGACTCTGAACTTAACTGTCGAAACTGAAATTTACTGTGGAATCTGAATGTTACTGTTGAAACTGAACGCACTGGTAGCAGAGAGGCACTTCACATGTAGTTTAGGCCGCTTGAGCACTAGTAGTAGAGAAACAGTGATCTAAATCAGCAGGCGATCAACAGGGAACACAGTAGCAGATAGCAGCCGGAGCAGCAACGCCTAGAGCAGTAGCGCGAACTAGAGCCAGAGCAGCAACTCATGCTGCTGCAGCAACCCATGTACCAGCATCAGCAGCACGGGTGAGAGCAAGAGCAGAGCAGCAGCACGAGCGAGGGGAAGAGCAGAGCAGAGCAGCAGCGCGAGCGAGCGAGAGCCGGAGTAGTAGCAGTAGCTCTGGCTGGTATGGACACCGCCGCCGAGGGAGCCTCGCACTGGGCGAGAGCCGCCGTGGAGATGTCACCGACGGCGCTAACTACAAGGTAGCCGTGCCATGGGGGAGCGGGATCGAGCACCGGCGGTGCCGGGAGGTTGAGTTAAGGAGAAGGTGCGATGCGATGAGTGTACAACCTCTTTGGTGGTGCTGAGTAGGCCTCGGCTTCGTCCGAGGGGTTGGTGAGGATGCTACGGTTCCGGTGGAGCAGGTTAAGGCAGTGCTGTGGGGATGGAGCAGCCGTGGTAGACGAGGCGATCATCGGAGCAGCTCCTTGGAGGTGGAGGACAGGGCGGATGAACTGGCGGGACGACGAGATCGACGACATATCCTCATCCGGGGCGGTGGATGAGGGACGTTGAGCTGTTGCGATGGTCGACGTCGTCGGGGAAGAGGCTCCGGCTGGGCAGCGGTGGGGTGGCAGAAGGCGGGGGGTGGGGTTTCGCGGCTGGAGCAGAGAGGTTATGGCAGCCTGGGCTTTTGAATGGCGAAAAGGAGGTGATGGGAGGGGGAACCATGACTTAGGGACGCGCTTGTCCAAAATGTAAGGTGTGTTACAAAAGTACCCCCACCGATTTGAACTAGCAGCCCTTTCGGCTCAGGGTTAGAAGGGAGATTTCGCATGTCGGGATTTGGCAACTGGAGGGAGTTTTCGCGCGCATTGTAATTTCAGGATAGCAAGGCGCGGGTTGTGAAGGCGCGAGTTTTCAGAGCACAAACAGACAAAGCGATATCTGAATTTTCGGGATAACAAGGCGCGGGTTAAAATTTCGGGACAAGCCTAACGTGTAATAATGTACGTACCAAATCAATTCGCACTTCCCTGGACAAAAAAAACAAAAAAACTATTCGCACCACACAAAGGGAGAGTCTTGTCCCGTTTTACTGTACAAATGTTATTCAAAACTATGAATCCATGTTATGTCCAATTAATTTTTTTTGCTACCTGTATAATGCATGTAACCTACTCATACGAACATTTTAGTGCATTCCAAATGTATATACTACCGCTACAATTCGAACTAAATTTGAATTTGTTTCTCTATTTGAATAAGAATCTACAATGATGATTATTGCCAAGTTAAACCACCATTTGTATAATATCTTAACAACACACCACATGATTACTATAGAGTTAGATATGAACTATGTGTACTATATATATGAACTCGAATTCAAAATTTTGAATACACTTCATGTTGATTCCAAATAATAGTACATTTGATGTACTAGCTAGATCTTCATACTAAACCATGTTTCATATGTACACTATGTTTATCACACAAAGTATAGTGCCCGGCCCCTACATTATGATAAGTATTTAGCCCTGAGCTGCAAAAGCCACACATTATCACAAATTCAAATAAATGTTATATATATTATATGTAGTATAACATGTTCATAACCACGACATGCGTATCAACATTATATTCCTGCATGCGTCAGTTTAAAACACTATGAACTCCTGCTCAAATATCCGAATCCACTTTTATAAAGAATTATGATCTCTGTTCATCTTTTATACCCACACAATCCTCTTCTCTTTGTAGCTACCGCTAACTTTCTCTCGTGCATGCACACGCCCGCCTCCCTCTCACCCTCCCTCAGCATTCTCTAGCTCCATTGCGCATATTCATTATTTCTCTTTAGGTCTTTCACCCACTGTGTGTGTAGGCCCCCCAGCTCCTTCTTTCTGGCACACACCGATCAAGATACCTCTCTAGCCAGGTGTACCTACCACAAACACAAGCTTTCCCTCTTCTCTTCTCACCGTCCATGCCCCCTTTGTCTAACACGGTTCCACGCACGTGCACACTCCCGCCCCTCTTTTCATCGATCTCATACTCGCACACTCCTTCCACCTCGATATAGTAGACCTCTCGCACCACCTTCTAGCCGCATCCCTCTCTCTCTATCCGTTCTCTCTGGGGCTTATTTGCTTATAACACATGCATGCATGTATACCGATCGATCTCCCTACATATAGCTAGGTCAACTATAACTCTTTTTCCCCATGCACCGATCGACGTACCTCACAAGTTATGTCTCCCCCTTTCTCTGTCACACGACGATTGATCTTCCTATGTAGTTACATCTGCTTACCACAGCCATATCATCCCCCCTCATCATCCGTGCATGCCTCCCGACCCGTCTCTCACACGCACGTGCATAGACAGGAAGGCATCCCCTCTCTTATTGATATTGCAGTCGTACCCTCCATTTGTCTAGCAGGCCTCTCCCATCATTTGTGAGAAGCAACTCCACCACCAACCCTCCGACACTCTAGCTCTATCTCTCTCCCAACCTTATTCCTCTCCTACACATATGAATGGATGCCGATCGATCTCCCTCAATACATAGCTAGGTCTCTCTCCTTCTCCACATATATACCAGTCGTTCTACCTCTATAGTTAGGTCTCTGCCCCCCCACCCCACACACACACCGATAGTCGAACGCTGTAGGTAGATATCCATGCCATAGAGACAAACTGCACCTCTCCCCTCTCACGTTCTAGTAGGCCAACCGCCCTATATCTTTGACGTGGGCACACACAAATTCGATGGCACTCTTTATTGATTGCGCACACACACGCTTCATCCCTCTCTTTGATTCTATGGATATCTCACGCTGATGATCCCTCCACTCTCTTCTCGTGGATCGCCCCCTCTATATATGATATATCTAGGCCTCTGTTTCACACACATTGCATATGCTACATTTTTTGTTTGAGATATCATCGACACATATTCCCTGTCTATCTCCCACGCACCCCCAAAAAAACACTCACGAACCCACACACCATCTCTCTCTAGGTTTGTATCGCTCTCACACACACCCACGTAGGTGGTGTACGTACACGAAGAGAATAGGTGCACGTACTCATGCCTTGTTCCCAGCCACACCCGCGCGGGTACATGGTGGATCTCATTTCTGTACAACATGGCTGCCCACGTGCTAATTTGAGAGCGTGTAGCAGTTGTTTACTTATGGAGGTTGTGTACCACGCGTGCACGAAAAAAAGTTTGACTTGACGCGTTATATTTAAATAAAATTATATTGCTCAATGGCACGTACAGAATATAAAACTATTGTTATCGAGAAAAAAGTAATCCACTCCACTATATACAATGGAGCTTGCCTGCTGGGGTTGGTCTGTCTTCACACTCTCTCACACAAGACGGCGGTGGCCTCTCTCTTTCTCTCACCGCTGGTCACTGATCCGGCCGGATCCCGTCCGCCAGCGGAAAGGGCGGACGTGCATCGTTGATCCATTCGACGGCGTCGAGGCAGCACGTCCCGATCTGCGGTACCCACCGTTCTGTCTGACCAAGCTCCGACGCGGTAGGGCAGATCCCGCCCACCAACGCCCTCTTAGTTACATCCCGACGACCCCCAGGTACAGCTTCCTCCCCTTCGGCCTTGCTCCACTTCCCATCTTCCAACGTCACTGCATGTGGAAAATCCTGCATGTGGATCTTCCCTAGTACTTTGCCCAAAACATAGCTCGGCCGGCGTACTTTCCATGTTGCAATCTCATCCTCACACCGTTTTAGATAAACAACCATGCTGCTATCTTCCCTTAGGACAAGGAATATGCTTCTTTTTTGTCGGCGTATGTGTCATAAACTGTTATTGGCCAGTAATTGTTTCCTTTCTACCTCTCTTTGCAAACAGGGCTATCCATTTCACCTCGTTGCTATTGCGACCTTTTGGTGGACCGCACAAATCACTTTTTTCTTAAGAATGTTTTGTGCAGTTTTGCTGAAATGTCACACGGGCAACGTTTCTACATTTCAGTGAGACTGCACAAAGGGAGATTGGTTTCGCTCTATCCTCCTCATCCAACTCCGAGCCTAATCTTCTCCAACTATTTGCTTAATCTTCTCCATCTGGTTAGTCTTAAGAGAGACTGCAAAGGTGACCGGTTTCTATTTGTGTCTTTATTGTTTTATCAATAGTCCTCTATTATTGTAATCGCACTTACACAATATCTTTGGAACATGGACGCTTAGCTCTATTTTAGCGGAACTGCACAAAATGATCGGAATGTTCCATGCTCCTGACAGCTTTTTTTTTCAAACATGTCTTGTTGATTTAGACAGAGCTGTGGGGAAGTTGCTGCCAATGAAAGCATGGATCAATTTTGATTTTTTCTTTATAACACCTTCTCACAACTTTGTCTTCAGTTGTGATGTAAATATTAGCTCCGATCTGCTAATCATTGAGATGCATTAGCAATGAAGTTAGTTTTTTTGTGTGTGAAAGAGCATGGATGTTAGTTTCCTTTCTATTTGATTGACGTTGTAACGAGACAACCTTCCAGCTGGTAAGACACATGAAACAAAAGCTGAAAGCTTCATAGCATTGTACAATTTCATGTCGCTGAAAAATTATGTGTACGTCAATTATGTAAAGAAATGCTGGAAGCTTGATAGCATTGCCAGAAGCCATTCAGCGTCTGGGTCCATGTGCCATGCACCAAATTAGAATTCACAACCGCATAGGAGACTCAGCCCGGTCGTTGTGCCGCACTAATAGTGAGTAATGAGCAGTCAAATCATAGGCCCCACCTTTCCTACAGTAAGTTGCTCGGACAAAGCAACCATCACTACACTCTTTTTGAATCCACTCCTACTGGTATGAAGGTGCAAAACAAATTGCGCGTATGGCCTGTCGGTCAATGCGCTTCCTCTTGGCATATCACTGACCTGTGGGACCGGAGTGTGAGCATACCGATCTCAATTGATGGCAAAATGGCCAACCCGCCGCTCCTTGAGAGAGACGAGGAGCGATAACACAGACGGGCTAGGTGTCGCACGGAGGACAAGAAATATTAGAGCATGGTTGATCGATGTCATCATTACATGTTCGATGTTTTTGAATAGTACCACTTCATTGGGCTACCGTTTTTCGCACTTCTCCAGAATAAATGTGTACTTTATCACATACTAAAATAAAATAAGAGTGCAGCCGCTCCACCATGCGGTTCCTAGTTCTACAGTAGTACTCGTACTACTAAACCTTGCACTTGGCTCTTCGCCTCTTCGGGAAGTCGAACAATATGATGGTACTATAGTGTATGCCTCTAGCAATCTGACACCGAATGAACTGCTACACATCCACCGCCTGCGTGAGGGAGAGGTTGCATTAGTCAAAAGCTTCTCCTCATCTTGCGAGCCACCGCGCTTGTGGTAGACGGAGAGGGTGAAGTATAATAAGAAAGATTCACCTCATCCTGCAAGCTTCTCCTCGTTCTGGAGTTGACGGGACACAACAAAGTAGTGCTAGTCTGTACTATCTCCTTTTCGGTAATATGGCTTAATTTTTTTTGCGGGTAAATGATATAGCTTTATTCATATAAAAGCATTCTTAGGACAATCAGCCAAGAGACTGGTCACTATAGGTAGCTAGGTGTTTCATCAAGCCAGCTCTCGGTCGCAAAGTGCAAGCACGCTTCGCACAAAGATGTGCTAGAAGGTTTCCTGACATGTTTACATGCTGAATAAAAAAAGAAGAGAAATTATTACTGAGCTCTCGTATTTCTAACAGGATAGGAGCCAGAATTAAACGAGAATTGTGGCAACTGTTCCAGAGTGTCACCAACTCCATGCGATCAACTTCCATTATCACATGCGAGAACCCTCGAAGAGAAGCAAATGTGTTGAAGATTGCTTTATCACAAATTAAAATGAAATAAGAGTGCAGACGCTCCACCATGCGGTTCCTTGTAGTACCTGTATAGTACTAGTACTAGTAGTATGTAATACTCGTAGTACTATAAGTAAACCTTGCGCTTGGCTCTTCGCGTCTTCGGGAAGTCGAACAATGATGGTACTACAGTGTTTGCTTCTGGCAATCTGACACCAAATTAACTATTGCACGTCCACCGCTTGAGCGAGGAGAGCTTGCATTAGTCAAAGGTTTCTCCTTGTCCCACAAGCTTCTCCTCGTCCTGCAAGCTTCTCCTCGTTCTGCAAGTTGACGGAACACAACAAAGTAATGCTAGTCCACACTGCCTCCTTTCCGGTTAATATGGCTTAATTTGAAATGAGATAAATACAATGGCGGTCATTGTATATTTGTAAAAATATGGTCAGTGGACTTCATAATACGCTCATTGCGGTCAATATAATACATTTTTCGGTGTTTATACGGTCACTAGCTTGCTACTTCTTGAGCTTGCGTTGATTTTTTCCTTGAAGAGGAAAGGGTGATGCAGCAAAGTAGAGATAAGTATTTCCCTCAGTTAAGAACCAAGGTATCAATCCAGTAGGAGGCACAAGCAAGTCTCCAATATATGCACCTGCACAAACACTTGCACACAACGCGAAAAAGAGGCTGTCAATCCCTTCACGGTCACTTGCAAGAGTGAGATCTAATAAAGATAGATATAAAAGACAAATAAAAGGCAAAATAAAGTAAATATAAATAAATTGCAGCAAGGTATTTTTGGGTTTTTGGTTTTATAGATCTGAAAATATATGATGGAAAATAGACCCGGGGGCCATAGGTTTCACTAGAGGCTTCCCTCTTGAAGAAAACATACGGTGGGTAAACAAATTACTGTTGAGCAATTGATAGAAAAGTGCATAATTATGAAGACATCTAAGGCAATGATCATGAATATAGGCATCATGTCCGTGACAAGTAGACCGAAACGATTCTGCATCTACTACTATTACTCCACACATCGACCGACTCCTGCCTGCATCTAGAGTATTAAGTTCATAAGAACAGAGTAACGCCTTAAGCAAGATGACATGATGTAGAGGGATAAACTCAAGCAATATCATATAAACCCCATCTTTTTATCCTTAATGGCAACAATACAATACGTGCCTCGCTACCCCTTCTGTCACTGGGTGAGGACACCGCAAGATTGAACCCATCACAAAGCACCTCTCCCATTGCAAAAAAACAAATCTAGTTGGCCAAAATAAATCGATAGATCAGAGAGAAATACAAAGCTATCTCAATCATGCATAAAAGAGTTCAGAGAATACTCAAATAATATTCATAGATAATCTGATCATAAATCCACAATTCATCGGATCTCAACAAACGCACCACAAAAGAAGATTACATCGAATAGAACTCCAAGAACATCGAGGAGAACATTGTATTGAAGGTCAAAGAGAGAGAAGAAGCCATCTAGCTACTAGCTATGGACCCGTAGGCCTGTGGTAAACTACTCACACATCATCGGAAGGGCAGCAAGCTTGGTGTAGAGGCCCTCCGTGATGGAATCCTCCTCCGACAGAGTGCCGGAAAAGGCCCCAAGATGGGATCTCACAAGAACAGAAGCTTGCGGCGGCGGAAAAGTATTTTTGGTGTGCCCTCTGGTATAGGAGGAATATTTGAGAATATATAGTGGTGGAATTAGTGTTGGAAGGTCTCCTGGGGGCCCACAAGCCCTGGGGGCGCGCCCCCCTGGGGGGCGCCCCTACGGCGTGTGGCCTTCCCGTAGGGCTTCTGGCCTCCTCTCCAAGTCTCGTGGGTTTCTTCTGGTCCAAGAAAAATCACCGTAAAGTTTTATTCCGTTTGGACTCTGTTTGATATTCCTTTTCTGTAAAATCAAAAACAAGGAAAAACCAGAAAACTTGCAGTGGGCACTAGGTTAATAAGTTAGTCCCAAAAATAATATAAAATAGCATATTAATGCATATAAAACATCCAAAATAGATAATATAATAGCATGGAACAATCAAAAATTATAGATACGTTGGAGACGTATCAAGCATCCCCAAGCTTCATTCCTGCTCGTCCTCGAGTAGGTAAATGATAAAAATAGAATTTTTGATGTGAAATGCTACCTAACATATTTATCAATGCAATTTTCTTTATTGTGGCATGAATGTTCAGATCCATAAGATTCAAAACAAAAGTTTAATATTGACATAAAAACAATAATACTTCAAGCATACTAAATAAAGCAATCATGTCTTCTCAAAATATCATGGCCAAAGAAAGTTATCCCTACAAAATCATATAGTCTGGCTATGCTCCATCTTCATCACACAAAGTATTTCATCATGCACAACCCCGATGAAAAGCCAAGCAATTGTTTCATACTTTTAATGTTCTCAAGCTTTTTCAACTTTCACGCAATACATGCGTGAGCCATGGATATAGCACTATAGGTGGAATAGAGTATGGTGGAGGTTGTGAGGAGAAGACAAAAAGGAGAAAGTCTCACATCAACTAGGCAAATTAATGGGCCATGGAGATGCCCATCAATTGATATCGATGCAAGTGAGTAGGGATTGCCATGCTACGGATGCACTAGAGCTATAAGTGTATGAAAGCTCAAAAGGAAAACTAAGTGGGTGTGCATCCAACTTGCTTGCTCACGAAGACCTAGCGCAATTTGAGGAAGCCCATCATTGGAATATACAAGCCAAGTTATATAATGAAAAATTCCCACTAGTATATGTAAGTGATACAATAGGAGACTCTCTATCATGAAGAACATGGTGCTACTTTGAAGCACAAGTGTGTAAAAAGGATAGTAACATTGTCCCTTCTCTCTTTTCTCCTCATTTTTTGGGCTCTTTGGCCTCTTTTATTATTATTTTGGGCTATTTGGCATCTTTTTATTTTATTTAAGTCCGGAGTCTGATCCCAACTTGTGAGGGAATCATAGCCTCCATCATCCTTTCCTCACATGGGACAATGCTCTAATAATGATGATCATCACACTTTTATTTACTTACAACTCAAGAATTACAACTCAATACTAGAACAAAATATGACTCTATATGAATGCCTCCGGCGGTGTACCGGGATGTGCAATGATCTAGAGTGACATGTATAGAAAATATGAACGGTGGCTAAGCCACAAATACTATGCCAACTACATGATCATGCAAAGCAATATGACAATGATGGTATGTGTCATAATAAACGGAACGGTGGAAGTTGCATGGCAATATATCTCGGAATGGCTATGGAAATGACATAATAGGTAGGTATGGTGGCTGTTTTGAGGAAGGGTATATGGTGGGTTTAATGCACCGGCGAAAGTTTGCGCGGTACTAGAGAGGCTAGCAATGGTGGAAGGGTGAGAGTGCGCATAATCCATGGACTCAACATTAGTCATAAAGAACTCACATACTTATTGCAAAAATTTATTAGCCATCAAAGCAAAGTACTAATACGCATACTCCTAGGGGGATAGGTTGGTAGGAAAAGACCATCGCTCGTCCCCGACCGCCACTCATAAGGAAGATAATTAAAAAAAATCATGCTCCGACTTCATCACATAACGGTTCACCATACGTGCATGCTTCAAGAATCACAAACCTTAAAACAAGTATTTCTACCAATCCACAATTACTCAGTAGCATGACTCTAATATCACCATCTTTATATGTCAAAACAAATGCAAGGAATCAAACTTCTCATATATTCAATGCTCTTTATATGAAAGTTTTTATTATATCCCTCTTGGATGCCCATCATATTAGGATTAAATTCATAACCTAAGCAAATTACCATGCTTTTTTAAGACTCCCAAAATAATATAAGTGAAGCATGAGAGTTCATCAATTTATATAAAATAAAACCACCGCCGTGCTCTAAAAAGATATAAGTGAAGCACTAGAGCAACTACCTAGCTCAAAAGATGTAAGTGAAGCACATAGAGTATTCTAATAAATTCACGATTAATGTGTGTCCCTCTCAAAAGGTGTGTACAGTAAGGATTATTGTGGCAAACTAAAAAGAAAATACTCATATCATACAAGACGCTCCAAGCAAAACACATATCATGTGGTGAATAAAAATATAGCCTCAAGTAAATTTATCGATGGATTGAAGACAAAAGAGGGGATGCCACCCGGGGCATCCCCAAGCTTAGATGATTGGTTGTCCTTTAATATTACCTTGGGGTGCCTTGGGCATCCCCAATCTTAGTCTCTTGCCACTCCTTATTCCGTTGACCATCAAAACTTCACCCAAAACTTGAAAACTTCACAACACAAAACTCAACAGAAAACTCGTAAGATCCGTTAGTATAATAAAATAAATCACCACTTTAGGTACTGTTTTGAACTCATTCTAAATTTATATTGGTGTTATATCTACTGTATTCCAACTTCTCCATGGTTCATACGCCCCGATACTACCCATAGATTCATCAAAATAAGCAAACAACACATAGAAAACAGAATCTGTCAAAAACAGAACAGTCTGTAGTAACCAGAATATTAGTCATACTTATGTAACACCAAAAATTCTGAAAATTTAGGAAAACATAGTAAATTCATATATAAACCTTGTGTAAAAAATTCAGAATTTTTCCGTGCTCCGGTGAATTGTAACAATTCTATTACTGGATGCAAAAGTTTCTGTTTGTCAGCAAAACCAAATCAACGATATACCAAAACATCCCAAAGGTCTTGCTTGGCTCAAACACTAATTAAAAAACTAAAACACAATTACTACAGAGGTAATAATGTGTATTTTTATAAAAATAGAAAATAAAAATATTGGGTTGTCTCCCAACAAGCGCTTTTGTTTAACGCCCCTAGCTAGGCATAAAACATAGATCTAGGTATTATCATCTTTGGTACGCAATCCATAAGTGGCCCTCATAATAGATTCATATGGCAACTTAATTTTCTTTCTTGGAAAGTGTTCCATGCCCTTCCTTAATGGAAATTTAAATCTAATGTTTCCTTATTTCATATCAATAATTGTACCAATCGTTCTAAGGAAAGGTCTACCAAGAATAATAGGACATGTAGGATTGTAATCTATATCAAGCACAATAAAATCTACGGGTACATAATTCCTACTTGCAACAATAAGAACATCATTAATCCTTGCCATAGGTTTCTTAATAGTGGAATCTGCTAGATGCAAGTTCAAAGAACAATCATCAAATTTATGGAAACCTAGCACATCACATAAAGTTTTTTGAATAGTGGAAACGCTAGCACCCAAAGCACACAAAGCATTGCACTCATAATATTTAATTTTAATCTTAATAGTAGGTTCCCACTCATCATAAAGCTTTCTAGGGATAGAAACTTCCAACTCAAGTTTTTCTTCAAAAGATTTCATCATAGCATCAACAATATGTTTAGTAAAAGCTTTATTTTGATTATAAGCATGAGGTGAATTAAGCATGGATTGCAACAAGGAAATGCAATCTATTAAAGAGCAATTATCATAATTAAAGTCCTTGAAATCCAAAAGAGTGGGTTCATCACTACTTAAAGTTTTGACCTCGCCTATCCCACTTTTATAAAAAAAATCATTAAGATCTTCACCCTCCAAATTATTGGGACGCCTTCTAGCTAAAGTTGACTCATCTCCAGTCCCATCTTTATCAAGTTTATAATAGAAAACAAAGATTTAGTAGGAGTCACACCGGTCACTTTAAGATCTTCATCATTATTATCAGAAAAACTAGAAGAACATGTTTTTTCTAACCAATCTCTCTTAGCACGCATCCTAGCGGTTCTCTCTTTACATTCACTAATAGAATTTTTAATAGCTTTCAGAGATTCATTAATATCAATCTTGAGTGGCATATATCTAATCTTAAAAGAATCAATCTCATGAGAAATTCTATCAACGTTCCTAGCCAAATCATCAATCTTAAGCAATTTTTCTTCTACCATAGCATTAAAATTATTTTGAGAATTAATAAATTATTTAATATTGTTCTCAAGACCTGAGGGAATCTTATTATAATTTCCATAAGAATTGTTGTAGGAATTACCCTAATTATTAGAGGAATTACTAGGAAACGGCCTAGGGTTGAAATTACCTCAATACGCGTTATTACCAAAATTGTTCCTACCAACAAAATTCACATCCATAGATTCATTATTATTCTCAATCAAGGTGTATAAAGGCATATCATTAGGATCAATAGGAGCACTCTTACTAGCAATCAATTTCATAAGTTCATCCAGCTTTCCACTCAAAGTATTAATTTCTTCAATCGCATGCACTTTTTTACTAGTAGAAGATCTTTCGGTATGCCATCGAGAGTAATTTGCCATAATATTATCTAGGAGTTTAGTAGCTTCTCCTAATGTGATTTCCATAAAAGTACCTCCCACGGCGGAATCTAAAAGATTTCTAGATGCAAAATTCAATCCGGCATAAAAAATTGTATGATCATCCATAAACTTAAAACCATGAGTAGGGCAATTTCTTATCATCAATTTCATCCTTTCCCAAGATTGTGCAACATGTTCATGATCAAGTTGCTTAAAATTCATTATATCATTCCTAAGGGAGATGATCTTAGCAGGAAGAAAATACTTGGAAATAAAAGCATCTTTACACTTGTACCATGAATCAATACTATTTTTAGGCAAAGATGAAAACCTAGTTTTAGCACGATCCCGTAGTGAGAACGGAAATAGCTTCAAATTAACAATATCATTATCCACATTTTTTCTTTTGCATATCACACAACTCAAAGAAAGTATTTAGATGGGATGGAACATCTTCATTAGGCCTACCAGAAAATTGATCTTTCATAACAAGATTCAACAAAGCGGCATTAATTTCATAAGATTCCGCACTAGTGGCGGGAGCAATCAGAGTACTAATAAAATCATTATTATTAGTGTTGGAAAAGTCACACAACTTGGTATTTTCTTGAGACATCGTGACAAAGCAAGCAATCTAGCACACAAGCAAACGAAAAGACGAACGAAAGAAGGCGAATAAAAAGGCAAATATTTTTGTGTTTTTTCTGAAAACATTTTAGAAGTGGGGGAGAGGAAAACGAGAGGCAAATGGCAAATAATGTAAGTGCAAGAGATGAGAGTTTATGATGGGTACTTGGTAGGCTTGATGTAGAACCTTCCCAGCAACGGCGCCAGAAATTCTTCCTGCTACTTCCTGAGCTTGCGTTGATTTTTTCCTTGAAGAGGAAAGGGTGATGCGGCAAAGTAGAGATAAGTATTTCCCTCAGTTAAGAACCAAGGTACCAATCTAGTAGGAGGCACAAGCAAGTCTCCAATATATGCACCTACACAAACTAACAAACACTTGCACACAACACGAAAAAGGGGTTGTCAATCCCTTCACGGTCATGAACAAGAGTGAGATCTAATAGAGATAGGTATAAAAGATAAATAAAAGGCAAACTAAAGTAAATATAAATAAATTGCAGCAAGGTATTTTTTGGTTTTTTGATTTATAGATCTGAAAATATATAATGGAAAATAGACCCCGGGGCCATAGGTTTCACTGGAGGCTTCTCTCTTGAAGAAAACATACGGTGGGTAAACAAATTACTGTTGAGCAATTGAAAGAAAAGCGCATAATTATGAAGACATCTAAGGCAATGATCATGAATATAGGCATCATGTCCATGACAAGTAGACCAAAATGATTCTACATCTACTACTACTATTACTCCACACATCGACCGACTCCTGCCTGCATCTAGAGTATTAAGTTCATAAGAACAGAGTAACGCCTAAAGCAAGATGACATGATATAGAGGGATAAACTCAAGCAATATGATATAAACCCCATCTTTTTATCCTTAATGGCAAAAATACAATACGTGCCTCGCTACCCCTTCTATCACTGGGTGAGGACATCGCAAGATTGAACCCATCACAAAGCAACTCTCCCATTGCAAGAAAAACCAATCTAGTTGGCCAAACCAAATCGATAGATCGGAGAGAAATACAAAGCTATCTCAATCATGCATAAAAGAGTTCAGAGAAGACTCAAATAATATTCATAGATAATCTGATCATAAATCCACAATTCATCGGATCTCAACAAACGCACTGCAAAAGAAGATTACATCGAATAGAACTCCAAGAACATCGAGGAGAACATTGCATTGAAGATCAAAGAGAGAGAAGAAGCCATCTAGCTACTAGCTATGGACCCGTAGGTCTGCGATAAACTACTCACACATCATCGAAAGGGGAGCAAGGTTGGTGTAGAGGCCCTCCGTGATCTAAACCCCCTCCGGTGGAGTGCCTGAAAAGGCCCCAAGATGGGATCTCATGGGAACAGATGCTTGCGACGGCGGAAAAGTATTTTTGGTGTGCCCTCTGGTATTGGGGGGATATTTGAGAATATACAGTGGTGGAATTAGGGTTGGAAGGTCTCTGAGGGGCCCATAAGCCCTGGGTGCGCCCCTATGGCTTGTGGCCTCCCCGTTGGGCTTCTGGCCTCCTCTCCAAGTCTCGTGGGTTTCTTCTGGTCCAAGAAAAATCACCATAAAGTTTTATTCCGTTTGGACTCCGTTTGATATTCCTTTTCTGTAAAAGTCAAAAACAAGGAAAAAACAGAAACTGGCACTGGGTACTAGGTTAATAAGTTAGTCCCAAAAATAATATAAAATAGCATATTAATGCATATAAAACATCCAAAACAGATAATAAAATAGCATGGAACAATAAAAAATTATAGATACGTTGGAGACGTATCAGCATGCGTGTTAGTTTTCCTTTGTATTTGATGGAATGTTGTAACGGGGCAACCTTGGAGTCAGGATACATACATGAAACAAAATCTGGAAGCTTCATACTCCCTCTGGTCCTTTTTTGTATGCATATAAGGCTACTCATAGTGGGGAGTATCATATACTAGTATCATGCATATGATATTAGTGTATGATACTATCTTCATAGTGCATAGTAGTATCATAGAGTAGTATCATAGATGATCATATTTATTGCCATGCATGACACAAAGTAGCATAACATTTAACACGATACGGTATCTACCTATGTTACTCTAACCCTCTCTTTATTCTTTAATTCTCTGCCACATCAGCGTGATTGCTATTCCCAAGTGCATGATACCGGCTAAGATACCACCACTATGGCTAGCCTAAGAAAATCTCACTTTTCCCGCAATGGTCTGCGCCTTAGCATCTTTGTGCTGCTCTTCCCAATAGTACTACCGCACATGCAACCACAATAATTCCCATCTCTCTCTCCCATATTCCTCATCCCTTCCTAAGACCAAGTATAATAAGGTGACGTAGGCGGGCTGCAAGCCTAATATTGTATCTTTGCTGAGTTGGATGAGAGAGAAGAGGAGAGAGAAGAGAAGCGGGCTGTAGATTTACAGTCGGCTGTAGCACGAGCTGCAAGAAGCTACTACCTCCATAATATGAATCCAACGATATAATTTTTGTTAACATGCACTAACAATTTGTCAGTTAAATCTTGGGTAAAAAATTAGCATAAATTACATAGGGGACTAACAAACCAGGACGGAGGTAGTATGTGAGAGTGCATGGTGGGTCATGTGGTAAAATGTAGTACTTTCTTGTAGCCCATTACTATACATGTTGACTATTACATTGGCCACTACAAAAAAATACAATTTGCATCTATACAAGGCCACTAACAGTAATCGAGGCAATAGTACTTTCTTGTATAAGGGAATGGAGGGAGTAGTACTTTCTTGTAGCCCATTACTATACATGTTGACTATTACATTGGCTATAGATGACATGGCAACATGTTAGCCATCAACTGGCTATATTATTAACCATGCTTAAGGCATGCTTGCACACAGAGAGAGAGAGAGAGAGAGAGAGAGAGAGAGTCACGTCGCATGCATGCAAAACCGGAGAGAGAGAGAGAGAGCTGCATGCAGATAGATCTAGTGAGCTTGCATCCAGAGAGATGGAGAGAGGAGTAATTGTTCGCAAGAATTGAGTACTTTGCATGCGCGTAACTACCCAACATTTCCTCCATAGCAAATCCGGGGGCAAAATAGTCTATACACTCCAGTGTATAGTAATTTTTTTTGGCATGCGGGCTGCTACGTAGTACTACTATACCACAGTGTGTTTTCTAAATGCAAAGAAAAAAGGACCGAAGGTGTCGCACGATGTCCAAGGAATATGGTGATAGTGGGAGGTGGGCCATGTAGTCACTGGGCTGCCGTGTTTCGTACTCCTCCAGTGTAAGAGTGGAGAAAGTTAGTTTTATCACAGAATAAATAAATAAATAAGAGTGCAGACGCTCTACGACGCTCCACCACAGCAGTAATAGTGACCAATGAGCCGTTAAATCACATAGACCCGGCAGTTAGTTGGACAGAAGAAGCAAACCATCACTCTTCGTTGAATCCGCTTCTCCCTCATGCAGTACAGTATTCTTTTGGAAACCAACATTTTGTTTCGTTGGATCGCGCCATTGAGCAAAACCAATGTTTAAATCACGTCTGTTGCGTTCATGTCTCACCCACCTCCACCCCACACGGTCGCTCGGCATGCCACTCACCGCAAACCGAGTATACAAAAACTTTCTCGCCTGCTTGTCAATGGATCGCGCCATGGAGTACTAGCACTACTGGAAGAGATAGACGAGGAGGGGGAGGACAGCTAGCTATAGCATGGACTCCAAAGAACTTTTTTACATGCATGTTGTGGCCGGCCGTGGTGACGTTTGAACACGGAGCTGTCGCGTGCACCGGGAAGCAGCGCGGGCGGCACTCTCTCGGCCGGCGCACCGCTTCAATGCCGGCGCCAGTGAGAGGTTGCGTCCGCTCTGGCCGGTCATGAATGCTGCACTGACCGTTTCGGGCGGGAAGCGCACGCGGGTGATGAAGAGGGTTCGGGTTGGCCAGGGCGGTCAGGAGCGGGCGTGGCAGCGGTCCGGACGCCCGCAAATGAGAGATGTTGGACGTACGTAAATATTGCTACGTAATTAATAACGTAAATAATGTGCCAGTTGGACAAATATGATTGGAGATGAAGATGGAGATGGAGATGAAAGTAAGAATTTTACGTAAACACGGATATGCATGTTTATGTGTGTGTGCGCGCACACACACATAGTGACGACTCTCGTGACTACTTGTACACATCATCGATGTCTCGTTCTCCCTACACACACAAACTTAGTACCACCTTATTTTGTTCCTAGGATAGGAATATCATAGGAGTGGGAAACAATATGAAGTGAGATAAATGGAGTACTATGTAGAAGAAGAAATGTACACGCACTCACTCTGCCCCCGACATACCCGCGAGTACACGATGGAGCGCATTTGTACACGAAGAGGCATCTTACGTACGTAATACTTTGAACCTTTAATTTGTTCACTTAATAATGGGGGCTCGGCGATAACACATGAGCAATACAAAGTGCGACGTGGAAGCGGGGCATGTTATTGATCAAGTTTTCTTTCTTGGTACGTTAAAAAAAGATTTGTCCGCCAGTTTTTGTTTCTTTTTTCTGGGAACGCGCATATTCTATTTCAAACCACTGCTATGGATAGATTTTTTTACTCCATTGTATATACAGCCTCTTGTTTGATATGGTTTCTCGCGTCTCGCTCTCTCACCCTCTCCATATATAAACAAGATGACAGTGTCCACTCTATCTCTCTCCTCACCGGTGGTCATAGATCCGGCCGGATCCCATCCGCTGCGGGAGGTGAGGAGGTGCAGCGTTGACGTTGTCGCTGTCGGCGATGGAGGAAGCCGATGCACACCATCCTCTTTGAGCTGGCGCCGGCGCGGACAAAGGTCCTCCGCGCCCTTGTTCGCTGGCGTCATGTGGGCAGATCCCGCCTGCCTGCCTAACCCACATCTCGCCCACCTGAGGTATAACTTCTTTTGGATTTCATGCTTCATTGTACTCTGCATGCGGGTTTTCTTCTATACCACTACTCCCCAGCTCCCCATGTACAGTAGCTAGGGTTCGTCGGCTGGTCTAACATCACCTATTTTTTACAATTATAGAGGAAAGGCCACTCCAAAAGTTGTCCTGGTTTATCAGTTATGCATCGGTGGAGGTATACATGTTCTTTTTTCGACAAAAAGTACATGGTGGTTGTGCGGTCATTGTCCATATGCTCATATTGCTGCTGCTAATCTAAAACTATCACTGCTAAAATGAAGCAATGCCATGTTAAAGTGACATCCCTTTTAAGTAATGCTGCTATCAATCTAGAGGCATCAATAAATGCTTCTGTCCTACTTTATTTTTTTTCGGGTATCCTGCTTTAGTTCCCATCAAGATAATCATGATGCTTCTATTTTTTGGTGTTCTTTTCATTAATTCTTATTGACAATTAAGATGTCGCTGTTAATCTTGTTCCACTGCTTAAACAAAGTAACGACACTACTTAAATATTATTTTTTATATTTTTGCAAACAGTGATGCATATCTCCATACTCGGGCATGTCTTCCTCAATTTTAGTGGAACTGCACAAAATTGGATGGCCACTGTTGCTCAGCCTCACTGTCCTCTACCAAGTGGTTCTTCCTTTCTTGAGCTTGATTACCGAGAAGAAACAAAACCACAATGAGGATTGTCAAACTTCATTGGTGCCTGACCCAAACTTGATGCCAAAATCGATGATGCATCACCACGATGACCTATTGATGCTCATGGTTGCGTCTCATGGTTGCATCGGCTGGTGAAGCTGATCGATGTTCAATGAAGAAGGGGCTGTCTTCCATCAGTGCTCTTTGCTTGTTACCACAAAGACGATATCCTTCATCAGTTCATCTTGGACGCAGTCATTTACGTCGGTGCAATTTTATCACACAATTGGATATGAACCAAATGTTTCCTCGAAGAAGCATCGACGTTGGTACTAAGAGCAAAAATTTTGTATTGATTTTTAAGCCTTCTCACAACTTTGTCTTCAGCTCCCCTGTAATTTTATTTGTCCAGCTTTTAACTAAATATGTGGTCAGACTTCGATTAAAAATATGGTGTGGACTAAAAACCCGGATGGAGGTAGTACCCCTCCGTTTTTATTTACTATGCATATTAGATTTGACTGAAGTCAAACTTTTTAAAGTTTGACCAAGTTTATAGAAAACAATATAAATATTTAGCATAATAAATCTCTATGATGTGAAAGTACGTTCAGTAATGAATCTAATGGTATTGATTTGTTATTGTCTATGTTAATATTTTTGTTTAGAAACTTTGTCAAAGTTTACAAAGCTTGACTTTGACCAAAGCTAATACGCAGCCTAAATTAAAACGGAGGGAGTACGAGATACGGTGGCACATTGATTTGGCACACTGATTTAGGCCGAACACAACAAACCATAATTATTGGGAGAGGGCAAATTGTACATACAAAATAATTGAAATTAAATTTCTTTATTTGTACACACTCTCACACCTTTCCGATAATTTGGCGCGTGTGTGGTTCTTCACTTAACGGAGGGTAGTGTACCGCACGTGAATGACAGGAAGTGCGACCAGGACGCGTGGATCGTTAGTTGATCGTAGTTTTCTTCACTGGTATGTTCAATAAAGAGTTTCATTTCGTACACAATTTAAAACGATTGTTATGGAGAGAAAAAGAAAACCACTCCACTATATTAGTACTATATACGAGTACTATATAAGTATACGAGTACTATATAAGCTGGAGACTCAGCGCTTGTTCGCTAGGGTTTGCACTCTTCACACTCTCACTGCACTATATATATATATATATACACGCTAGAGGCGCAGCGTTCCTTTGCTAGGGTTTGCTCTATTCACAATCTCTCACCCTCTTCATCAGATCTAAACAAGACTGCATTGGCCTCTCTTTCTCTCTCTCCCCTCACAGCTGGTGAAGGAGCCGTCTGGATCCCGTCGGACTGGGAAGGGGAGGAGGTGCTGCGTTCACTCTGTCACCTTCGGCGAGGGAGGCAATCCACTGCCAGATGCGCTGTTCTCTTTCACCTAGCGCCTGTGCGGGAGGGCCTCCGACCCACTTCTTCCTCGCTGCCGTACGTAGTGTGGGTAGATCCGGCCTCCCGCCACACGCTTAGCCACATCCGGACGACCCTAAGGTATAACTTTCTTTGAAACCGTCATTGCTCTAGCTGCATGCGGATCTTGTTCGATTCTGTAGTACAATCTTGGTCTTGGTTCAAAGAGGAAAGAAGGGGGGTGGGGTGGAGCATGAATCTAGGACATGGTTCAATGAGGAAAGAAGCGAGGGAAAGTAGTATAGACTGGCTATCTAGCCGCTCTGTTCGTCGAAAAGGGAAAAAGGGGGTAACCCAGTACACACATATGTAAGGAACTGATCTCTTTGTTGAAAAAGGAAAGAAACCGGGGGGTCGGTGAGTTTATGCAGGACTAGATTTGCTGCCCTCACGTAGGAAAAACGTTCAAAGAGAACAAATATGGGACCAACACAGATATGCTGCTTGGCAACATACTCTGCATCACCCATTTATACGTGTGGAGGCACATGGTGCTGGCATGTCCCATGTCCCATACAACTATTTTGCTGTTGTTAATCTAAGAATGCCGCTGGAAAATTGAAGCAATGCCACTGTTAAAAGTAAATTACATTTTTAATGAATGTTACTTTAAGAGAATGTCTCTGTTAATATGAATCAATGCAACCGTTTTAGAAATGCTACTGTCCTACTTTGTTTTCCATCAAGATAAGGTAGATGCTTCTTTTTGTGGCCATATGATTCATCCTCCTTTATTGGCCAGTTATTGTTTCTTTTTTTTACCTCTGAAAACAGGGATATCTATTCAACTCGTTGCTATTGCGACCTTTTGCTTCACTACGCAAAACACTTTTGTTTTAAGAGTGTTTTGTGCAGTTCAACTTAAATGTCACACAGGTAACTTTGCTTGATTCAGTTGAACTACACAAAACGAGGTTGGATTTCCTATTCGTGTTGGCAGATTCATATTTGATCTTGTCTGCCTCATGAAAGGTCAGTACCGGCCTTCATTCACATGATTGTGCAGTGTGCTTTGAGATACTATCCTACTTGTATTGGTACTGTTTTAAATAAATGTTGAATTGAAGCTATTGTATTGTTGTCTTTTCCCATTAAGTGAACAAAAATGGGACAAACCCAGACATGATGCTTGTTTCTTTGTTACAACAAACTCTGCATCACCCCCTTATAAGTAGATAGAAGCACATGGTGTTGTTGTGCCCACTCTCCCCTGCAACTGTTTATGCTTTTTGTTAATCTAATGCCACTGGTAAAATTAAGCAATGCCACTCTTAGAATTAACTACTGATTCTTAGTTCAAAACTGCAACACTTGGTAGGGATCGGCAGGAGTACCATTTCTATTAGGGATTGGCGGGAGTACATGTTTAACAAATGTATTGTTCAGATAATGTCTCTGTTATTATATATCAGTTACAGTGTTTTACAAATGGTACTATCCTACTTTGTAGTTCTTTCTACATGTTTAACCAAGGTATTGTTAAGATAATGTCTCTGTTAATATGAGTCAGTTACGCTGTTTTAGGAATGGTACTTTTCTGCTTTGTCGTTCTTTATACATGTTGAACCAAGGTATTGTTAAGATAATGTCTCAGTTAATATGAATGAATCACACTGTTTGAGAATTGCTACTATCCTGCTTTGTTTCCCATTAAGATTAGGTAGATGTTTTTTCTTCTGGGCGTATAAGTCGTCAACCGTTATTTCTCAGTAACTGTTTCCTTTATACCTATTTGTGCATACAGGGATATCAAAACTTCTGCTCGGTTCTATTTCGACTTTGATTTTAGTTGAACTGCACAAAAGGAGCCAATGTGTTTAAGGCAAACTGTTGCATTATTGGGCCCAGTTGATCTTTCCACTTTACAGAAAGAAGCAGTCACTCTTTGCGCTACATAACACAAGGAATGATCGAGAAGCTTTAGAGTATTAGTAGACGCTGGTGACATGACTAGTCTACAGAGACCAAGGGAAACTCAACAACACGTGGAGTGCAAAATTCACTCCACAAGAAAAGGTATGACCAAGTCAGTGGCCGACGCAGCTGTAACAAACGAGGTCAGTATCGGCCTTCATCCACATGATCGTGCTTTGTTATGTTGTGCTACTTATATTGTTGTATCATTTTGAATAAATGTTTAATTGAAGCTATTGTATTGCTATCTTTTCCTGTTAAGATAATGAAGATGATTATATTTGTGAGCATATGTTTAATCAACTAGTACCACTATTATATTCATCACACTTTTTCTGTATTTATGCAAACAGGGATGCTCAGCTTGATTTCAGTGGAACTGCACAAAATGTTTAGATGGTTCGTGTCCTCCATAATACTTCATCATGCACAATACATCGAATGGTTCTCTAATCATTCGTTGTCACCTTGAGCCACCGGACTATCTACTTGAATGGAGCTGCCAATGTCTTCAAGGCCTTGCGACATATAAATACGAAATCCACCATGCTATGCAAGATAACTTAGTTAATCCGGCTCCATGTGCCATTTCAGTGTGCAAACTGATAACAAACCCTGCACGTTCCACAATCATAGGCATTACATATTTTGAATGGAAAAAGCTTATCAAAGTTTAATCATTGATGTTAGCAAGAAGACATTCGTTTGATATTTTGGAATTGGAAAACCTTGTCAAATTTTGCTCATTGATGTTAGCCAGAAGACATGCATTTGATATTTTGGAATGGGACGCCCTTTGCCGTGAGCAGCGTCGATCATTTTTTCCTATTCATGTGTTTAGTTCAGAAGTAAATATTGACTCTGATGAGATGCATAATCATGAATGTTGACTTATGTAAGGTATTTTAAGAGTTTGTTCTGAATGTTGTCTATGAAATGCTAGGCCTTGTGAGTTTGATTGCAAAGTTGAGCTTGGAATGTTGCGACATGCGGCATCACGAGCTGTTCACCATGCCTCCTGAGAATAATGCTTCGTATTGTTTTTGAAAGGATCAAGAAGAGGGGTCTCGAGGGGGGTGATTAGACCATCAATGGGTAAAAGTGGCCGTTTTTAAGTTCTTCAAGTTAAGGTGGAGTTTTAGCACAAGTTTAAGCATTCACAATACATTTCAAGCAAGCATGACAAGAGTATATGCAGCAGAAAGAGTAAAGCATGCAACTTGCAAGAAAGTAAAGGGATGGGATTGGAGTGTGCAAACGCTATGAAGACACAGAGATTTTTGGCGTGGTTCCGATAGGTGGTGCTATCGTATGTCCACGTTGATGGAGACTTCAACCCACGAAGGGTAACGGTTGCGTGAGTCCACGGAGGGCTCCACCCATGAAGGGTCCACGAAGAAGCAACCTTGTCTATCCCACCATGGCCATCGCCCACGAAGGCCTTGCCTCACTCAGGTAGATATTCACGAAGTAGGCGATCTCCTTGCCCTTACAAACTTCTTGGTTCAACTCCACAACTTGATGGAGGCTCCCAAGCGACACCTAACCAATCTAGGAGACACCACTCTCCAAAAGGTAATGAATGGTGTGTTGATGATGAACTCCTTGCTCTTGTGCTTCAAATGATAGTCTCCCCAACACTCAACTCTCTCTCACAGATTTGGATATGGTGGAAAGATGATTTGAGTGGAAAGCAACTTGGGGAAGGCTAGAAATCAAGATTATTGTGGTAGGATTGGAATATCTTGATCTCAACACAGGAGTAGGTGGTTCTCTCTCAGAAAATGTATGGTGGAAGTGTAGGCACTTTCTGATGGCTCTCTCACATATGGAGATGGGGGTGGAGGGGTATATATAGCCTCCACACAAAATCCAACCGTTACACACATTTGACCAAACTCGGTGAGACCGAATAGCTAAACTCGGTCAGACCGATTAGTTCAAAATGTGAATGTTAGGAATCTCGGTGGGACCGACTGGAACAACTCGGTGGGACCGATGTGCTAGGGCTTTAGGGCAAACATTAACTCGGTGGCACCGATTGCATCAACTTGGTGAGTCCGAAGTGAAGCAATAAGGCAACAGAGAGAATGTCAAGCCAACTCGGTGAGACTGATTGCATAACTAGGTGAGACCGAAATAAATGCAACAAGTCACAGAGCGTTGGCAAGGCCATCTCGGTGAGACCGAGACCCGTATCGGTGAGACTGAACTGTTAGGGTTTCTGGCAGTGGCTATGTCATATGAACTCGGTGGCGCTGGATAGAAAGAATCGGTGGGGCCGAGTTGGAGTTTAGGGTTTTGACATATTTGGATGGAGAAAGTGGTTGAGGGTTTTGGAGCAATTCACTAAGCATTTGAGCAAGCAACCCATTAAGCAACACCTCATCCCCTTTTAATAGTATTGGCTTTCCTAACTCAATGTGATCTTGGATAACTTAAAATAAAATGAAGAGTCTTGAGCTTTAGCTAATGCATGTCCTTGACACCTTGAAGGGGTTCCACATCCTCTTGTCCTTTCCACACCATTGTTGAACTTGTCTGAAATACACTAGATAAAGGCATTAGTCCAACAAGAGATATGTTGACATTAATTACCAAAATCACCCAGGGAGCACTTGTGCTTTCAGTTTTGCATGTTGATCTAACGCCGGTGATTTGCATGTTAAGAAGATCATCCTCTTCTATTGTTTCTGTGCTTAAGAAGTTCATCGTCTTATGTTTCATTCATAGCTTATACGACAACCAACTCATCATCTTACCGTTTCATGCCGGCTTAGTCTCTCGAAGGTGCTCATAGGGGTCTGATGATCCTGGCTTTCTGAATGAGCAGCGGGCGCTGTATCAGACCATCCGTAGGGCCCGCGAGGCCCTCTCCGTCGTCCTTCGAGTTGTTGCGCTCGCCGTGGGCCGCCGCCTCGCGTTGTCAACATGGTCAACGAACATGAGGAATCAGGAGATGACTTTACTTGGAGAGGATGACAGTAGGGACCCACCAGGGCCATAGCCGTACGTACACAAGTGCCTCCTTATTATATACAACTATAATTTTTTTTGCTTCTTCCTGGTTTCCTGACATCACGGTCCCACACCATTGTCAACCTATATAGTCAATAAACGAGAGAATTGCACAAGGAGCGGCCGACAGTTGGGACCCAGCAGCTCGAGCAGTATTGGTTTTTTGAGGTGTGAGTAGAGATTTTCTTGAGCGATGTTTTTGTTGTTGTTTAGAGGAGCAGGGTATCAACTGGGCGGGCTGTGGCCCATCTAGCCCAGGCTATTATTTTAGGTCGACCAAATATCTAGCCCAGATATTAATTTTTCAAGGTGAAAATGGCTAGCCCAGCTATAATTTTTTTGTGGAATACCCAACCCAGGTCAATTAGTTATTCTCCGCACCGAACAGGTAATTATAAAATGGGCTTTAAGAAATAATAAATGGGATCTAATTATAAAAATTGGGCTGTAAATATAAAAAATGCACCGAACAGGTAATTAGTTTCAAAATTACTATTTTTGGATTTTAAATTTTTTAATTTCATTACTTGTTGCGCGCACAAAATTTCGTTCGATTTTTACCTAATACAAATTTATTTTGAAATTATATTTAATCTGACTCGAAATTTCAGGATAAAAAATATTTCGGATCCCATCAAAATGTGGGAAGTTTTGTGGATTTTTTTGAGCGGTTGGTTGAAATTATTAACCGTTGTCCTGGCTAGAAAATGGGCTGTAATTTTAACAAACAGTAAATGGGCTGCAGTAAATTCCATTAGAATTCAAAAATGGGTTGTACATTATAACAAATTGCAAATGGCCTATATGTTCTCTGCCACAGATGTGTGATAGTCACTTGTGGGCCGACTAAGTTGACGCGTACTCAAGGCTTTGTCAACTTATAGTCAACACACGATTCTAGTAGCAGTGTTCATTGGATGTCCATCCAACGGCTGTGCTGCTTCTTCAATCTCGGATATTCATGCTTCAGCCACCCAAAACACCGCCGGCGGTACCGCCTGCTACCACCTCCCGTGGCCGGTTGTGCTGCCGCGTGGGCCTCACCGGCCCACCCTACTCCCATCGCCGTCCAGGCCATTCCTCTACTCACCAACACCTCCTATTATTCTCCGGCGACGGCAGCCTCACACCGCAGCCGAACCAGTGAACCATCCCCTCCGTGTGGGCATCCATTGCTGCGTCTTTGCCGTCTCCGGGTCATTCCCTTCCTAGGCCTCGCCATCGTCGACCGCGTTGGTTCTCTCGGCGCGGCATGGTCAACTTTATCAACAAACGATAGCCATCGGAAGAGGCATGTATGGGGAGTGGCTGACAGTAGGGACCCACAAGGCCCATGGCCGCACGCAAGCAAGTCCCTCCTTTTTTTTCGAGAAACTAAGTCCCTCCTTATTATGCGAAAACAAATGATTTCTCCCCCTAACAGGTTTGACGCACCAGCTACATCTTCGCATGCAAGGAAGTGCTTCCTTTATTACACGAAAAAAAGTTACCTCTCCCTGACAGCTGGGACCCACCAGCTTTATTATGATCCATTTCACAAAAATTCAGATTGTACCAAAGATGCTAAATTGTTTTCTTTTTATTCTAACTCAAAAAAGAAGAAATTAAAAAAACCAGAAAACATCTTCACACGCAAGGGAGTGCCACCTTATTACGAGCAAAAAAATGATTCCCCCCTGCTAGCTGGGACTCACCAAATTTGGAGGCTGACTTGTGGGCCTACTAAGTTAACGCGTACGCAGGGCTTTGTCAACTTAGTCAAAACGATTCTAGCTGCAGTGACCGTTGGATGTTAAATCAACGGTCATGTTGCGTCTTCAACCTCTGGTCTTCTTGCGCCAGCCGCCCAAACCAGTGCCTGTCGTACCGCCTGCTCCAGCCTCCCGTGGCCGGCTGTGCTGCCTCACAGGCCTCACCACCCGACCATACTACCACTGGCCAGGCCTTCCCTCTACTCACCCACACCCCCTATTATACTCCGGCGACAGAAGCCTTACACCGTGGCTGAACCAGGGAACCCTCGTACTCCCCTCCACGTGGGCATCCACCTGCCTCGTCTTCTCTGGCTCCGCGTCGTTCCCTTCCTAGGCCTCGCCCGTCGTCCACCGCCTTGATGCTCTCGACGCATCGTGGTCAACAAGGTCAACGAACGACAGCCATTGGAAGAGGACTTTAGGCAGTGAGGCTGACAGCTGGACCCACCAGCTACATCTTCGAACAGAAGGAAGTGCCTCCTTATTACTTGCAAAAAAAAAGATTCCTCCCCCTGATAGCTGGGACCCACCAGCTATATCTTCGCACACAAGGAAGTGCGTCCTTATCCTCCCTGACAGCTGGGACCCACCCGGTCGAAGCTGCAGTGACCGTTGGATGTTAAATCAACGGCCGTGTTGCGTCTTCAACCTCTGGTCTTCTTGCTTCAGCCGCCCAAAACAGGGCCGGCCATGCCGCCTGCTCCTGCCTCCTATGGCTGGCTATGCTGCCACGCAGGCCTCACCGCCCCACCCTACTCCCATCGCTAGCCTGGCCATCCCTGTACTCACCGAGACCTCCTGTTATTCTCCAGCGATGGCAGCCTCACATTGCAGCCGAACTAGTAAACCCTCGTACTCCCCTCCGCATGGGAAACAACTGCCGAGTCTTCCCCGGCTCTGGGTCATTCCCTTCCTAGGCCTCGCCATCGTCCACCTCCTCGGTCAACGTGTTCAAGGAACGAATTCTATTGGAAGAGGACTATATGTGGAGATGCTGACAGCTGGGTCCACGGCCGCAGTAAGGAAGTGCCTCCTTATTACGCGCAAAATAATGATTCCTCCACCTGACAGTGGGGACCCACCGGAAGGGCCTCTGTATTTTGTGAAAAAATGTTTCCCCCTGACAGCTGGGACCCACCAGCTATATGTTCGGATGCAAGGAAGTGCCTCCATATTAGGCACGAAAAAAATGATTCTTCCCCCTGACAGCTGGGACCCACCAGCTATATCTTCACACGCAAGGAACTGCATCCTTATCCTCCCTGATAGCTGGGACCCACCCGATCGAAGCATACGTAGCGTTGTCTGTCTGGTTGCGAACGTGTACGTACATACTGGTCGATCGGTCTCTCTGCAACGATGAACCATGGCCGAGCAAGCAGCGGGACGTGTAGTAGTAGAGCCCTCGACTTAGCAGTTCAGGCAGTCCAGTCTAATCCGTGTACACGTACGTATAGCCAGATACCAAAAAATACGGCCACGTATATACATACGGGCGGGGTCTCGAACGCCTACTCGCGCATACGTACGGCCAGGGCTCGTGTACATGGAGAGGCAACAGACGGCAGCAATGGCGTCCAGTTCATCGGCAGCCAACCGGCTGGGTCGGAATGGAGAAACTGCGTCGTGTTCATCGGGAGGCAACAGAATGAGTCGTGTTCATTGGGATTCGGGAGCCAACCGGCTTGGACGAAACAACCGAAACGGGGCCTGGCGTACCACAGAATGGAGGAAACGGCCTTCTGTTCGACCGCGTACTGTCGAAATGGGATCCTGTTCATCGGGAGGGGTCTGGCGTACCGCAAAACGGAGGAAACAGACTTCTGTTCGAGCTCCTACGGTCGAAACGGGGTCCTGTTCATCGGGACGGGTGTGGCGTACCGCAAAACGGGACTCCACGGGCTACTGTTCATCCACCGTCTACTGCCTCGATCGAGCCTCCACGAGCTACTGTTCATCCACCGTCGACTACATCCTGCTACTTTTCATCCACCGCGTCTTCCTCTTGCCTCCACCATCTACTGTTCATCCACGGGTTACTATTCATCCAGCCTCCACCGGCTACTGTTCAACCAGCCCTCCACAGGGTCCTGTTCATCCACCCCCAACCGGCTCGGGTGTGGCGGCCTCCTTGATCGGGGTCCTTTTCATCCAGCGGCAACGGCCTACTACCACGGGGTCCTGTTCATCCAACCCCCACCGGGAACTGTTCATCCAACCCCCAACAACGATGACTATTCATCAAGAGGCAGGTTCGATTGGCTTCAGTTAGCAGCAGTAGCGAAGGAATCACTCGGGTTCAGTTAACAGCCAAGGGATCGATCACTCGGGTTCAGTAACGTAGCTAGTGCAATCGCTCGAGTTCAGTAAGTGAATGCCTCACTCGGGTTCAGTTAGAGCCCAATGCCTCACACACACACGTACGTGTACGAGAGAAACATGCAAATCTCCGTGCATCGCTCGGCCCCGACCACCCACAGTAACCGGGAACTCCTCGAAATTTTCCTCGCCCTACCTTCTACCACGATTTTTTTTTTTGTGATGGACGGCCCAAAGAATGTCATGCAGGTGCGTCCCCGGCCCGCCCAGGACGAAAAGCCCATTTTCTATCATGATTTTTTGTCATAGAAGTAGGAGCCCACCACATCTATGATGATACGTGGTTTTGTCACAATTATCATCATAGAAGTGTCATAAGCATGATAGAAAAACTTTTCGTTCGGGCCAAAATGTCATGGATGTGTCTTTTTTTGTAGTGTATGGTGCAAACTTCGCCGGTGCATCCAAACCCTATGATATGATACGCTCTATCACACATAAGCCTCCTTATATCTTTCTTAAAACAGCCACCATACCTACCTATTATGGCATTTCCATAGCCATTCCGAGATATATTGCCATGCAACTTCCATCATTCCTTTATTATGACACACATCATCACTGTCATATTGCTTTGCATGATCATATAGCTGACATAGTATTTGTGGATCGGCTGTTGTTTATCATTTTTAAACATGTAACGCTAGATCATTGCACATCCTGGTACACCGCCAGAGGCATTCATATAGAGTCATATTTTGTTCTAGTACCGAGTTGTAATTTTGAGTTGTAAATAAATAGAAGTGTGATGATCATCATTATTCATTATTAGAGCATTGTCCCAAGTGAGGAAATAAAAAAGAGAGGCCAAAAAGAGCCCAAAAAAAGAGAAAAAAGGAAATGAGAGAAAAAGAGAGAAGGGGCAATGTTACTACCCTTTTCCACACTTGTGCTTCAAAGTAGCAGCATGTTTTCATATAGAGAGTCTCGTATGCTTTCATTTTCATATAACTAGTGGGTGTTTTTCATTATAGAACTGGCATGTATATTCCAATGATGGGCTTCCTCAATTGCCTGAGGTCTTCATGAGCAAGCAAGTTGGATGCACACCCACTTAGTTTTTATTTTGAGCTTTCATACACTTATAGCTCTTAGTGCATCCGTTGCTTGGCAATCCCTACTCCTTGCATTGACATGAATTGATGGTCATCTCCATAGCCCATTGATTAGCCTCGTCGATGTGAGACTTTCTCCTTTTTTGTCTTCTTCATATCATCTCTACCACCATACTCTATTCCACCCATAGTGCTATATACATGGCTTGCGCTCATGTATTGCGTGGGGGTTGAAAAAGCTGAAGCGCGTTAAAAAGTATGAACCAATTGCTTGGCTGACACCGGGGTAGTGCATGATTTATATTTTGTGTTAAGAAGATGGAGCATGACAAGGTTATATGATTTTGTAGGGATAGCATTCTTTAGCATTGGTATTTTGAAAGGCATGATTGTTTGTTGGTATGCCTGAGTATTGATGTCTTTATGTCAAATTATAGACTACTACTTTGAATCATTCACATCTAAATATTCATGCCACAAAAGAGATTACATGATGAATATGATAGGTAGCATTCCACATCAAAAATTATATTTTTATCATTTACCTACTCGAGGACGAGCAGGAATTAAGCTTGGGGATGCTGATACGTCTCCAGCATATCTATAATTTTTTATTGTTCCATACTATTATAGTATCAATCTTGGATGTTTTTATGCAATTATATATCATTTTTTGGGACTAACCTATTAACCTAGTGCCCAGTGCCGGTTGCTGTTTTTTTTGCTTGTTTTTGGCTTTTCAGAAAATCAGTACCAAACAGTGTCCAAAATCTATGAAACTTTTTGACGGTTTTTTCTAGACCAGAAGGGACCCTAGAAGCTTTGGGAGAACACCTGAAGAGTCACGGGGAGCGACAAGCCTGCCAGGTGCGCCCAAGGGGGGGCACCCCCAGGCTTGTGGGCCCCTCGTGGCACCTATTGAGCTAATTCTAGCTCTATAAATTCCCAAATATTCCCAATACATCAGAGAGCCACCCAAAATACTTTTTCCGCCGCCGCAAGTTTCTATTCTTCAGAGATCCCATCTAGAGGCCTTTTTTGGTACTCTGTCCACTGGTATAGTGAGCTGCTATACAAATGGTTTTTAACCCTTTCCGTGAAGGCATTTTAAACCGTCGCCTTGCCTGTGTGTGTGATAGGGGGGGGGGGTCCTTCCCACACGACCCAGAAACTTTTGGGGATAGGGAGTACCAATGCATACGTTTTTCTTAACTAAGCATATGCGATGTCCCAAATGCAAGTCTTCAGACAACTGTTTGTGATATGTCGAATATCCCAAACGCTCCATCCTTGCTACTCGTTTGTGCTATCATTACCATCACCGTCGGTATTCTGTGGTGCTACATTTATGATGCGCTACCCATCACAAACAGTCCACGATTATAGAACGTGTTTGATAAACAGATAATCACACACATTTACTTTTCCTCAATTGTATGCGATTCGATGTAAGAGCGCATAGAGTTGTCCCTATAAAACTATATGCGAAGCTTGAATATATCCCACACGATTCATCGTCGTACCCGTGTCAGCTGAAGGCCTATTGCACGCGTTCTTCTATGAGCAAATGTATACAACACGCACAACATCATAAACAATCCATAATCTCCAAGTGTGTGTGATAAGGTGACTTTCTCAAACATTTAATAAGAAGGAACTGTGTGCGCTGCTGTTGTTAATCTCACACATTTTTTCTTGGCTGATCGTGTGTGCAGTAGAGATTCATCGCACACATAGTGGATCTGAGAAACGTGTCCGATCTTGACGTTTATCACAGATGTTTTGCTTTTGCAAACCATGTGTAGTGACTGGCCTATAGAGCATAATTTATCCCTAATTTAATCCCTCCATTTAAAATTCATAGATTTTGAATTTGAAAGTAGACAGTCACTTATTTCATATTGAACCATGTTTATTACAAATATAGGTTCAAGGACAAATGCATAATTCGATTCATAGGTACATATACTGAAGAACTGCAGAAGCACTAAGTAAAGAATGATGAACCACAGTTGTACTAAAGACTGTAAAGAGAGAGGAAAAAGGCATTCCGGTTGCTGGAGAAGGTGAAGCGGAATTCCCATATTGTGCCCTCCTCCATGCGTAATGCACGCACGACTCTAGGCCAACCCCTTGTGATGGCCGCCCGCCCATCCTTCAATGTCTTCATTAGGACTTCTCGATGCTCATTGTAGTCTCGATGAAATACTTTAACCTTCATTGCATGTCCACCAATCATGTACTTTAAGAGGTAATCTTGAGTAAACTGTTTTGGAACCACTGCAAATGAAAAAGATTCAGACATTGTTGTCTAACAACTCATTAGGGGCAGTAAAAAGAGAGGGCTACAGATTTCGTAGTTACCATCCTACAGCTCACTGTTGTGTTGGATAGAGCATAAACAATAATTTAATTGCCACCATTCGTATATTTTTGCTAATAATCCTTATCATTTTCCTCACTTGATGCTGGTTCATGAATATCTCATTGCCCCCTACGCAAAAAGGGTCGATGCGTGGATCTTTGCTGAGGACATATGTACCTACAAGCAACAAGTCAATATTAGAAGCTAAAAAGTGTCCAGGTGTGGATCTATATGCACTACATTATAGAACGGCGGCAGGGGAGAGTACAAGCCGAGGGATGAAACTAACCTCGGCGGAAAATGCTGGCCACTCCCGTTGTTGTTCTGCATAGGTACATGGAAAGGCATGATAAGTACACCAAGCTTAACATCAAACAAATATAGCAATGGTAAACAACATCATCTCCAAATGATAGCTTGAATGTGTTGGTTTCAGCATGCTGTTAAAGCAGATAAAAATGAATAGAACGTAGCTCATGCTAAACATCACACTGGATAAATGTGTAAAACTGAAATAAAGGGCATGTGTTAACTGCACCAGGCATATAATAGGAACCAAATATAGCCTTTCAAACTAGTATTGATGAAATCAAACTGCACAGTTCCGACTTGCACATAATGAACGTCACACTGTGAATAATTGAAATAAACAAGGCATATATGATCACTATAACAACCAAATATAGCCATTGAAAACTGGACAGAGGCTCACTACAACCAACCTAACAAGCAAATACAGATGAACAAGGCATATGCTTGAAAACTGGACAAATGCTCACTACAACCAACCTAATAAGCAAATACAGATAAACAAGGCATCTGCTTGAAAACTGGACAAATGCTCACTGCAACCAACCTAACAACCAAATACAGATAAACAAGGCATCTGCTTGATAACTAGACAAATGCTCACTACAACCAACCTAACAACCAAATACAGATAAACAAGGCATCTACTCACTATAAACAACCAAAAATAGCCATTCGTGAAACCGAAGTTGACAATTCATACTTAGACATCACATAGCCCTATTGAACATTACATTTTTGCATAACTGAAATAATTAAATATGGCACAGTTAAAACACCGCATGGCAAAAGCCACTACAGCAAAGGGTACGGGTTGGCTAGCTAGAAAAAGTAAGATTTGTTGATAGGATATTGCCTCACTTGTCATGGACGGGATCCTTCCACTTGGAAGAGCACAGACCCATGGTGTTCTCCCTGATGTCCTAGATGGGTTGTTTCACCTTTGAAGAGCCTTTGTGGGTGCCCTTCTCATGGTCGTGGTCGATGAGATCTGACCTAGCAGCTGAGGATCCCAAGCCGCCGCCATAGAACGTGTCCTTCAGAAATGAAAAAATGGTCTCGATGACGTACAAAGATCGCAAATCCTTTACCGCGTGGCGGAGGAGATCAGCGGCATGGCCTTCAAAGAGATCGATGGTGGTTGAACCAGTTGGGCTGGGGAAGGACCACTTAACCTATGGCATGGCCCGCGTGAAGCCGTCGCTGTTGATGAGCTTGATGCCGTAGCCATCTTTCCCGCGATACAGTAATACGCGAGCCAGCTGACGTGAAGCCTTCGGCATGGCAACATAGTCAACGTCCTCGCTGGCTTCCGCAGCGAGGTGTTCCTCTAGGATTGATAGGTCGGCACAAAAGGTGGCCACCTTGCCATCGTCCACCGAAGAGGCCATGATAAACCTCTTTTTGGCCGTACGCTTGTCGGGATCCCTGAGACATGTGGCCAGGCTTAGGCTGTGACTCTCTGGAGTAGGGGATGTGGATTTGGCGGGAAGGTACACCGTAGGCCTCATGTAAAAACTTACGGCCGCGAGGGTATGTGAATTGCTGGGTAACCTGAACTTTATTATCTAAGCTAGGAGGCTCGGGCAGACCGGTAGCGGTTGGCAGTGGCGAGCTAGGGTTTGAGCGGGGGGGGGAGGGAAAGGGTGGGGGTGGACTGTGGAGGGGGGCGGGGTGGTGTTTGAGGATACGCCGTGGCTACTGAAAATTTTAGTAATTGTGGGTGGAGATGGTGGAGGACGAGGGAGGGCGACGGTTCAAATGCCTTGGCTACTGGAATTTTACTATAAGGTCGGTGGTGGAGGAGTGGGGGCAACAGTGGAAATACCGCGGCTACTAAAATTTGGGTGAAGGAATTGAAGCGGGGCAGGAGCAACCAAGATCGCACATGGTCCAAAAAGAATAATTGTGTATGATAATAAGGAAAAGCCGTGGAACCACCGATTTTTGCATCACTCAAGGCGGGTAGTTTTCTTTTAGATTTCTAGCTAGCTGGTCTATCGCACATGGTTCGTCCTAATTTTCAGATGCAGATGTGGAATTCATCCTTAATATTCTGTAGCTTCACCCTTGATCACGCTTGCGAAGTCATGGTGATTTTACCGGGCACGAGCAGCACACACGGTTAAGCCAGTGCACCCATGTCTATTACGCGTCATCCTGAGTCATTTGCTATTTCATATAGCACCATTTGGCAACAACAAAATGTGAGAGAGGGCCAGAAGACAACCACACAAGCATGTGGCCCAAATATATATGAATGAAATGGGTGGTGCGTGATGTTCAATTTCCTAATGCACAATTAACCGTGCGGGCCCATGGGTGGGCGCGTCGTCGAAGATCGGGTGAGAGGGGCCAGAAGACAGCAACCACCTAGAAATAGCCAAATATATGTAGGAATAAAGGGTGTGACGTTTAAATACACAATGCACAACGTTGGTGGCACCTACCTCACAAACCAGAAAGCCCCCTTGGATATATCTATAATGGCTGGCTAAGGTTGTAGCTAGGGTGCTTGCCCCACCCCCACTTCGTGTCGGCGGGACGCATGCACGTACTCATACTTTGGTCATACATGCATGTCGCCATGACCTACCATAAGACGGACCAGTGAACCTATCGCTTGGTCAAACGACCACTGTTGTTGTCGATCAAAAAGGGATAGAATAGACCGCTCGGGCCCATAGATTAGACCATCATCCAAAACTGCATGAGAGGGGGCCACAAAACCAACACCACCTGCATGCGGCCCAAAATGATGTACGTTGGAAGGGGTGATGTGTTTTAAATACCAAATAATGTACAATTTTGATGTGGTGCCTACCTCTCGATACAGACAACCCCCATGAAAGCTAGGTAATTAAGGACGACATACATAGGGTTTCGATCCAACCCACCAATTCGAGCGTGTGGGAGGGAATCTTGAGAACGCATGAGCTCGAACTTTGCTCGAACATGTCACTGTGACCCCCCCCCCCCCCTAACATGAACTAGGAGGAATCCATTCATGGCCAAACTCCCTCGTTGTTGGTCAAAGGGATGATATATATATATATAAAGACCATAGGGAGCCCACAGATATGCGTGTCATCAAAAACTGCACAAGGGAGACGGGGTCGATCAGAAGACCCCTGTACCCTGCATGCAGCCCAAAAATATGTATGGGTGGTGTGTGATGTGTTCAAATCCCCAATGAACAACTTTGATGGGGCACCAACTACATTACAAACCGAACACCATACCCCCAAGATGTACGATGTTAGTTCCCCAACTTCGAGGTGGGGAGGAGGGAGGGGGGTATCCAAAACATGTGCTCAAACTTAATTTGGTCTAAAACAGAGCAAGAGGAACCCGTTATTGTCAAACCCTTCTCGTACGTTGGGTCAAAGGGTTAGATGAGGAACACGTCATGGTCAAACCCTTCTCGTACATTGGGTCAAAGGGATAGTTTGTGTGGGCCCATAGATCTCAATCATTCTTTAATTTTTCAAAACAATAAATAACAAAAAAAACATCATTCTACAAATTACCAAAACAATGATCTCAAGGTACGAGAAGGGTCAAAGGGATAGATTGTGCGGGCCCACAGATCTCGATCGTTCTCTGAATTTTCAAAATAAGAAATGAAAACAGCATCATTCTATAAATTACAAAAACAAGGATATCAAGGTTTATAATCGACATGATAGGTCACTACAGACACATTTAGATGCTAAATGTCTAAAATGACCGTTTCATGGCGCTTAAATGAAGCTTGAGATATGCAACTTCACACTCGGTCACCCATCCTTAGACTCCTCCATCCCCAGCATGCTTAACTTCTGCGTTCTATTCAACTCGGTTAGTGGATGGGAAGCTGTCCCTTGCTGATAAGAGCTGTCTCCTCGCCTTTAAGGTGTTTCCCGCTGGTCACCATGTGGGACCTACTCCCTACTATCACACACGTTCGTGCTAATAGAAACCGTGTGAAATTTTTACGTACCGGACCACTTCCATTCAAACTTACATTATTTTTTACATAAAACAATTTGAAAGAAGAAAAGCTTTGCCTTTTCATTAATTAAGAACAAGATAGTTACCCAGTTAATTGTAGAAAACCATGGCTGATGTGCGGCGGCGTTCTCCTACTCTTGCGCGGCAGCGCTTTGACACTCTTGCTCTGCTCCGCTCCATGGGGGGCGACGAACACATGTGTAGACATTGGCCCGCTCAAGCACCAGGGCGTGTTGTACCATCATGCTCGGCGGCACGCTGCCGCTATGGCTCGATGGCACACGGCCGTTCTTGCTCTTCGGCCTGCTCCGGCTCGTTCTCTACGTCATGGAGGTTGATGACGACGGCGGCGCTTCACCGGATTGGCATGCTTGGAATGGTATACTGTGGTATGGCCGGTTTGTCACCGCCTAGCCTTCTATGCCCACTGACACAGGCAGCGGGAAACCGATTCGGGGAGTGGCGGGAAACCGATTTGGGGAGTGGCAGAAAACGGTAGCGTGTTTGGATATATAACACCATTAATATGGAAAGCTTAGGAAAGAAGGAAGTGTGAGCTAGCATAACGCGTGCGCACAGTGCTTACCCACGGGTGCCAGACGGTTGAGCAGAACTGCTTTAAATATCCAGGGTTCATTTGGCCTTTTTTATACATTATAATTGAGTTTTGTAGGCATTAATTTAATGTGCATAATTCAAATTTGAACTACAAATACATGCTCCAGTGCACCAAAATGGCTAGAAAAATCATACATGTGTCCTTGGATGCATGTTTAGGTCCCATGCAAGGAATGTGAACGAATTACAACCGTCTCAGCGTCCTGGCTCAGCCTCAAACATTCATAATCTCTGTTTTTAAATCCCCGTAAATCCAAAACTCACCCGAAAATCATGAAACTTGGCATGGTGTCACGACATGGCATGGCACATATATGTCGTGGTAAAAAAAATGTCCAATTTGGGGCAAGCTTTATTATAAGCCTCTTACAAACTGGAGCTTCTCTCAATAATCCTCGTGGTTCGGATAGGAAACGTGTCCCCCTTGTGGGCTAAACGATAATCGCTGTCTCTTCTCGCCTTCTATTTTTTTCTACAGGCAACATGGAACAACAGGAGATTTTTGCTAAAATTTGAAATTATTCAGGGTTCGTTTGGCCTTTTTATACATTAGTTGAGTTTTCTAGGCATTTAATGTCCATAATTCAAATCTGAACAACAAATACATGCTCCAGTGCACCAAAATGGCTAGAAAAATCATACATGTGAAATTCGCTGCATGTTTAGGTCCCATGCAATGAATGGGAATGAATTACAACCATCTCGCCGTCCTGGCTCGGCCTCAAACATTGGGAATCTCGGTTTTTAAATCCCCATTAATCCAAAACTCACACGAAAATCATGAAACTTGGCATGGTGTCATGACATGGCACATATATGTCATGGTAAAAAAAATGTCCAATTTGGGCAAGCTTTATTACAAGACTTTTACAAACCGAAGAATCAATCAACAAGCCTCATGGTTCTGATAGGGAACGTGCCCCCCTTGTGGGCGAAATGATAATCGCTGACTCTTCTCGCCTTGTATTTTTTTCTACCGGCAACATGGAACAACAGGAGATTCGTGCTTAAATTTGAAATTATTCAGGGTTTGTTTGGCCATTTTTATACATTAATTGAGTTTTCCAGGCATTTAATGTCCATAATTCAAATCTGAACTACAAATACATGCTCTAGTGCACCAAAATGGCTAGAAAATCATACATGTGTCGTTGGGTGCATGTTTAGGTCCCATGCAAGGAATGTGAATGAATTACAACCGTCTCGACGTCCTGGCTTGGCCTCAAACATTGGGAATCTTGGTTTTTAAATCCCCGTAAAACCAAAACTCACCCAAAAATCATGAAACTTGGCATTGTGTCACGACATGGCACATCTATTCCGTGGTATTTTTTTCCAATTTGGGGCAAGCTTTATTACAAGCCTCTTACAAACCGGAGCTTCTCTCAAAAAGCCTCGTGGTTCAGATAAGGAATGTGTCCCCCTTGTGGGCGAAACGATAATCGCTGCCTTTTCTCACCTTGTATTTTTTACTACAGGCAACATGGAACAACATAAGATTCATGCTGAAATTTGAAATTATGCAGGGTTTGTTTGGCCTTTTTTATACATTAATTGAGTTTTGTAGGCATTTAATGTCCATAATTCAAATCTAAACTACAAATACATGCTCCAGTGCACCAAAATGGGTTGAAAAATCGTACATGTGTCCTTGGGTGCATGTTTAGGTCCAATTCAAGGAATGTGAATGAATTACAAACGTCTCGACGTCCTGGCTCGGCCTCAAACATTGAGAATCTTGGTTTTTAAATCCACGTAAATCCAAAACTCACCCAAAAATCATGAAACTTGGCATGGTTTCTTGACATGGCACATATATGTCATGGTAAAAAAATCGTCCAATTTGAGACAAGGCGCACACATTAATAGCCAATGAAGGCCTTTTGGAACAAATAGCTGACACTTTACTATCGCAAACGGTTGTAGTTTTTGAACTGTGTGTGTTCATGTAACCATTTAAGTGGGGCCACACGCCCCTCTTTTTATTGGAGAGTACTACCTCGATCATGGTTTATAGATCCTCCTTGTATTTTGTGCCAAAATTTAACCATAATCGGCGGCGTGCGTGCAACTGTTTCATTAGATGGGACGAGCGCGAGAAGTCCGTCGTGCAGGCTCGACGGATGCGTGCCAGCAGTCTGCCGCACAGGCTCGATGGGACGCGTGCGACCTGTCCACCATGCAGGCTCGACGGGATGCATGCGAGCTGTCTGCCGCGCAGGCTCGACGGGACACATCCGAGCAGTCCGCCGCGCATGCTCACCAGGAAGCGAGCTCTTTGACCTCCATCCACCAGCCGCCCGCCTCGCTCACAACTTCTCCATTAGTGGCGGCCGAGCCGCTGTTTAACATGTGGTTAAATCACCTAGACGGAGGGTGTTTGGTTGTGATCCCATGGCCCCGCTCAATGTTAGCATTTGCTTGGTTCGTGCCCCACTGAGAACCTGATTTTCGCTTGTTTTCAACTCGTATTCCGGATAATTTTAAATGCCACATGCGCCAATGGATAATACAATGAAAAATTTACAATGGCGCGGATAATAATTGTCTTACATATTCTGGATAATTTAGAATGCCACATGCGGCAACGCCCGAAAGACACATGGGCAAGAGAAGAAGGAAATCGCAGACAATGATCTGGGTCACTACTATCTCTACTCCTTGATGGATCGCTGGGTGAGGAGTTCCTCCAACTCCTTCTTCAAATCCTCATGACTTTTCTTGTCAGCAACCACAGATTCCTCCACCTGCAGCTCGCGCTCGATGCAGAGCTTCCTCAAGTCACCCAGAAGTTCCTTGATGACGGCTTTCAGCTTCATCCCCAAGGCACTGCTCTGCTCATGCAGCTTCTTCCAGCCGGCGGCCTCCTCCTCCTTCTTGGCGAGCTCTTTGAGGAGTTTTGCATTGTTACCCATGAGTTGCACGAAGTGGCCGGTCGCCTTCTCAATCGAGGCATCGCTAATCTCGAGCAGCTTCAGCAAGTCGTCGACCAGGTCATGTTGCTTAATTAGGCCAGTGAGACCGTCATCGTCGCTGGCCAAGGACTTTAGCACCACCAGCTCGTCGCGTTCGCCGATGCGGTGAGTGTGCTTGTGAAAGCCCCCGCCTACCGGTGAGAGCTCGTTCGAGGGCTCCGCGATGCACCAGGACATCTCTACTGTGGCTGCCACGTAGCGGCTAGACCTCTCTAGTGCTTCCACGTCCTTGGTCTTTGCTCCCTAGTTATATGTCGACCCAAAACTCCTACCGGTCATGGCGGAATGACTTGACAGGAAAGACATGTTTTTTTGGTGATGAGGAGAGGATGTGGAGATCCGAGGAATGTGCAGTAATTTTTGAGTTGGTAGTTTTTATAGCCCGGTGCTAAGTGTGAACATGTTTAGGTTTGATCGGTATGAATAGATTTGCAATTACTTATTGTGTGGTAATCTGGAATGTGACGAGAAACAAGCTCAAAATTTATTGATGGTCTTGGGCTCGAAGCCCGAAATGGTTCCTGGATAACACCCAAGCACCAAGAATGCTCCGCTTCACTATAAGAGAACTTTCTGTCTTGTCCTTTGCTATAAAAAGGATTGGGACAACTTACTGCACCTTTGTTACTATTGCTACTTGTTACTTGTTCCGAATTATCTTGCTACTAAACTATCTATCACCTCTATTTTCAGTACTTGCAGAGAATACCTTATTGAAAACCACTTATCATTTCCGTCTGCTCCTCGTTGGGTTCGACACTCTTACTTATCAAAAGGACTATGATTGATCCTCTATACGTGTGGGTCATAAAGACTCTTTTGTGGTGCCGTTGCCATGGAGTGAAGCGCCTTTGGTTGGTGGAATTTGGTAAGGAAACATTTATATTACGTGCTGAAATTTACTGTCACTTGTCACTATGGAAAATAATCCTTTGAGGGGTTTGTTTGGGGTATCTTCACCTCGACCGTAAGCAATAAGAGTTGCCCCTCAACCTACTTAACCAACTGGAAATATTTATTATGAGATTCCTTCGGGTATGTTAGAGAAACTGCTAGCTAGTCCTTATGCAGGAGATGGAATGGTACATCCTGATATGCACCTAATCTATGTGGATGAAATTTGTCGATTGTTTAAGCATGCAGGTTTGCCTGAGGATGGAGTTAAGAGGAAGTTATTCCCTTTATCTTTGGAGGGAAATTCATTGACCTGGTATAGGCTATTGGATGATACTAGAACATGGGATTGGAACCAGTTGAAACTGGAATTTCACCAGAAGTTTTATCCTATGCATTTGGTTCACGGTGATAAGAATTATATATATAATTTTTGGCCTCGTGAAGGAGAAAGTATCGCTAAAGCTTGGCGGAGCCTTAAATATATGATGCACACATGCCCCCATCATGATCTCTCAAGATAAATTATTATTCAAAACTTTTATGCTCGGATATCTCATAATGATCAATCCATGCTTGATTCTTTTTCTACTGGTTCCTTTATGAAGAAAACTATTGAATTCAAATGGGGTCTTCTGGAAAGAATGAAACGCAACTCTGAAGATTGGGAATTTGACAAAGGTAAAGATTCAGGTATAAAACTTGAGTTTGATTATGTTAAATCTTTGATGGAAACTGATGCTTTTCATAAGTTTAGTACTAAATATGGACTTGACTCTGAGATGGTAGCTACTTTTTATGAATCATTTGCTACTCATGTTGATCTCCCTAAGGATAAGTGGTTTAAGTTTCATCCACCTATTGAAGAAAATTGTAAGAACCCATTATAGCTAAAGATGAAAAAAACATTTATAATGCTGATCCAGTTGTTCCTACTTGTTATATTGAGAAACCTCCTTTCCGTGTTAGGATTAAGGAACATGCTAAAGCTACAACTATGGTTAATAAAAGTAATATTAGAACACCTAGACCCTCTGAACAAATTAGAGTGGAACCCAATATTGCAATGGTTAAGGATTTATTGGTTGATAATATTGATGGGCATGTTATTTACTTCTGTGATGAGGCTGCTAGAATTGCTAAACCTGCTAGAAATGAACATGATATGTTAGATAAGAATAAGCCTCGAGTTGGCATGCCTGTTATTTCTGTTAAGATTGGAGATCAGTGCTAGCATGATTTATGTGATATGGGTGCTAGTGTGAGTGCTATTCCTTTTACTTTATATCAAGAAGTCATGAATGATATTGCACCTGTTGAGATAGAAGACATTGATGTTACTATTAAGCTTGCAAACAGAGATGCTATTTCACCACTTGGGGTTGTTCGAGATGTTGAAGTCTTGTGTGGTAAGATCAAATACCCTACTGATTTCTTAGTACTTGGTTCACAACAAGATAATTTTTGTCCCATTATATTTGGTAGGCCTTTCTTGAATACTGTTAATGTTGAAATTGATTGTGTTAAAGAAAATGTTAGAGTTAAGTTTGATGATGTATCTCAAGAGTTTAATTTCTCTAAGTTCCATAGTCAACCACATGAGAAAGAATTATCTAGTAAAGATGAAATCAGTTGTCTTGCTTCTATTGTTGTTCCTCCTACCGATCCCTTAGAAGAATATTTGCTAGGCCATGGAAATGATATGCATATGAGTGAAAGAAATGAAATAGATGAGATATTATTTAAACAAGCACCTATCCTTGAACATAATTTGCCTATTGAAAATTCTTGGAGACCCTCTTCCACCCAAGAGTGATCCTGTGTTTGAGTTAAAGAAAATGCCTGATACATTAAAGTATGCTTATCTTGATGAAAAGAAGATATATCTTGTTATTGTCAATGCTAACCTTTAAGAGCATGAAGAAAAGAGATTACTTAAAACTCTGAGGAAGCACCATGTGCTATTGGATATACTCTTGATGATCTTAAGGGCATTAGTACCACTTTATGCCAGCACAAGATTAATATGGAGCCTGATGCTAAGCCAGTTGTTGATCATCAGCGCCGTCTGAATCCTAAAAGGAAGGATGTGGTAAGAACTAAAATATTAAAACTTCTGGAGGTAGGTACAATTTATCCTATAGCTAATAGTAGATGGGTAAGTCATGTTCATTGTGTTACTAAGAAAGGAGGCATTACTGTTGTTCCTAATGATAAAAATGAACTTATCCCGCAAAGAATTGTAACTGGTTATAGGATGGTAATTGATTTCAGGAAATCAAATAAAGCTACTAGAAAGGATCAAATGTTAGAAAGATTGTCTAAGCATACACACTTCTGCTTCCTAGATGGATATTTTGGTTTTTCTCAAATACCTGTATAACAAGAAGATCAAGAGAAACCCACCTTTACTTATCCTTATGGAACTTATGCTTATAGACGTATGCCTTTTGGTTTAAGAAATGCACCTGCTACCTTTCAAAGATGTATGACCGCTATATTCGCTGACTTTTGTGAAAAGATTGTTGAGGTATTCATGGATGATTTTTCCGTCTATGGAACTTCTTTTGATGATTGCTTAAGCAACCTTGATCAAGTTTTGTAGAGATGTGAATAAACTAATCTTGTCTTGAATTGGGAGAAGTGCCACTTTAGGTGAATGAAGGTATAGTCCTTGGGCATAAAATTTCTGAAAGAGGTAATGAAGTAAACAAAGCTAAAGTTGATGCAATGGAGAAAATGCCATGTCCTAAAGATATCAAATGTATAAGAAGTTTCGTTGGCCATGCTGGTTTCTATAGAAGGTTCATAAAAGACTTCTCTAAAATTTCTACGCCTCTTACCAATCTTTTGCAAAAAGATGTTGCATTTGTTTTTGATGATGATTGTGTAGAAGCCTTTGAAATACTTAAAAAAGCCTTAATTTCTGCACCCATTGTTCAACTACCTAATTGGAACCTGTCCTTTGAAATAATGTGTGATGCTAGTGACTATGCTGTTGGTGCTCTTTTAGGCCAAAGAGTTGATAAGAAATTAAATGTTATTCATTATGCTAGTAAAACTCTAGAAAGTGCTCAAAGAAATTATGATACTACTGAGAATGAATTTTTAGCAGTTGTGTTTGCATGTGATAAATTCAGATCTTATATTGTTGATTCTAAAGTTACTATTCACACTGATCATGCTGCTATTAAATATCTTATGGAAAATAAAGATGCTAAACCTAGACTGATTAGGTAGGTCTTTTAATTCTAGAATTTGATTTGCATATTATTGATAAAAAGGGAGCTGAAAATCCTGTAGCAGCTAACTTGTCTAGGATGGAAAATGTTCTTGATGACCCACTGCCTATTGATGATAGTTTTCGTAATGAGCAATTAGTTGTTGTAAATGCTTCTTCTCGCAATAGTCCTTGGTATGCAGACTATGCTAATTACATCATTGCTAAATATATACCACCTAGTTACACATACCAACAAAAGAAAAAGTTCTTCTTTGATTTAATACACTACTTGTGGGACGATCCACATCTATATAAAGGAGTAGTTGGTGTTATTAGACGTTGTGTACCTAAGCATGAATAGGAACAAATCCTATGGAAGGGTCACTCCGAGGCATACATGTCGGGCCCATGGGACTAGGGGTAACCAGGCCCGTCTGCCTGCGGGCCAATGCACGGTGCATATCTTGGGCCCCGCGGATGGCCCACCATTGAGCTTCACGAGCAAGACCCTCGCGAGGCCCTCGCCTCACGAGGCACACATCAACAGGTGCCACCAGGAGCCTCGCGAGGCCCTTTCGTGAGGCGGTCTCCCGAGGCCCTTTCGTGAGGCGGTCTCCCGAGGCCCCTCGCGGGAGCGAACGAGTCAATAGCATATCAGTGTGGTTGCGCGGCCCTACGCCCTTACATGGGTGACACGCGCAATGACGGATGGCGCCAGAGGCCGTGCCAGCAGGCGCATATAAGGAGGCTTTCCTCTTTCGTGATAAGGGAGCAAGGCCAGCCACTAGTTTCCAAAACAACCCCCAAAGGTTGCCTGATCAGTGCTAGAAGACCAAGCCGATGGGCGCGCAGGGCGGAGGTCATCATCGAGCCCACCAGCGCGTCATGGATGGAAGGTTTGCAGGCGAAGGCCACCTTTAGTCAGGATAGACTGCGCCCCTGTCCCCCTTCAAACTGGCCGTTGTGGCAACCCTTCCTGCCATGTGTTTTCGGGGGAAGAGGACCAGCGGCAGGAGATAAAAGGAGGGCAGGGTGCCGCAGTAGAGGGGGGTGACCCATTTCTCCCAGCTAGAGCAACACCATTGTACTCTCCCCCAAGCAATCCCAACCAAGAAAGAGTAGGGTTTTACACCGCGAGGTGGACCAAACCTGGGTAACTGCAGTGTCTCCAGCCCGCTCCCGCTAGCTCGCTCGCACCGTAGCCTCGCCGTGGTTAGCTGGAGGAAAGAGTAGGGCGGTAGGAACAAGCGCACCCCAGAGTTTGCACCTCTTGGGTCCCCGGAGCCTCGATTCCGACAATACGGAGGGCACCATGCTGGAGACAACCGCACATAAGGTATTACAGTCTGGTTTTTATTGGCCTTACTCTCTTCAAGGATGCACGTAAGTTTGTCCTTTCTTGTGATGAATTTCAAAGAATTGGTAATATTGGTAGACGTCGGGAAATGCTTATGAATTATTCACTTGTTATTGAACCATTCGATGTTTGGGGCTTTGATTATATTGGACCTTTTCCTTCCTCTAATGGGTATACACATATTTTAGTTGCTTTTGATTATGTTACTAAGTGGGTAGAAGCTATTCCAACTAGTAGTGCTAATCATAACACTTCTATTAAAATGCTTAAAGAAGTTATTTTCCTGAGGTTTGGAGTCCCTAGATATTTAATGACTGATGGTGGTTCACATTTTATTCATGGTGCTTTTTGTAAACTTTTTGCTAAATATGATGTCAACCATAGAATTGTATCACCTTATCATCCTCAGTCTAGCGGCCAAGTTGAATTGAGTAATGGAGAAATAAAATTAATTTTGCAAAAAAACATTAATAGGTCCAGGAAGAATTGGTCTAAGAAACTTGATGACGAACTATGGGCCTATAGAACTGCTTGTAAAAACCCTATGGGTATGTCCCCATATAAAATGGTCTATGGAAGAGCATGTCATTTACCTCTTGAGTTGGAACATAAAGCTTATTGGGCAATTAAAGAACTTAATTATGATTTCAAACTTGTGGGTGAAAAGAGATTATTTGATATTAGCTCTCTAGATGAATGGAGGACACAAGCTTACAAAAATGACAAGTTGTTTAAAGAAATAGTTAAAAGATGGCATGACAAAAGAATCAAAAAATGGGAATTTAATGTAGGTGATCAAGTTCTATTGTACAACTCTTGTTTCAGATTCTTTGCAGGAAAACTTCTCTCTAAATGGGAAGGACCATGTATCGTTGAAGAAGTTTATCGCTCTGGAGCTATCAAGTTCAACAATGCCGAGGGCACTAATCTGAGAGTGGTTAATGGGCAAAGAATTAAACATTATATCTCAGGTACGCCCATTAATGTTTAAACTAATATTATTCAAACTATGACACCATAGGAGCACATAGAAGAGATCTTCCGGAATGCTCCAGAACCCTGAAAAGGAGTAGGTATGTGGTATGGTAAGTAAACCGACTCCAAAAGTTCCATAAAAGTACTTTTTGTTCATTTTGGAATATAGAAAAAATAGGAAAATAATAAACACTCAAGAAAGTGCACGAGGAAGCGACAAGCTCGGGGGGCGCGTCCTACCCCCAGGGCGTGCCGTGCGAACTTGTGGCTCCCCCGTGGACTTTCCCGACTCTGTTTTCTCTTAGATCACTTATCCTGCATGGGAAAAATTCATTATATATACTCTCGGATGTTTTGACCACCGTATCGCAAGTTTCTCCTCTATTCTTGTTTCGGGCTGTTTTTCTAGCAGATCTGACAGCATGTCGTCCCAAGACTTAGATGGAGAGAGCTATGCCTCTCACTATGTTGCCAACCCAAGGATCTATGGAGATACACATCCTTATGGGTGGTCCACGGATGAGGAGCTGGATGCTGATTTGAAGAGGATGGATGATTCAAGCTTGGGGGAAGAAGAGGAAGCCCCTCTACCTCAGCCAGGAGATATGCACGTGGAGTTCAAGAAATCAAGCCTCTCAGATTCGGTTAAACCTCCCAACACTCGATTTATTTCTTATCATAATTTGCGAAAGACTGTTGATTCATCTTCTTCAGCCAAGCTGCATCCCTGGGTTGATGGTGCTTTGACTGTCACCGGCAAGCTCTGCAAGGAAATCATGGTGCTTAAACATCAAGTTAATAAGCTCGAGGAAGAAAACCGCATCCTTAAGGAAATCATCGCTAAGAACATTGCACCGCCAACACCAAAGAAAGAAATTTGAATACACGGGTATGGGCACCACCCTTGGCTTGCTCCAAGCTTGGGGGAGGTGCCCCGGTATCGTATCACCATCACCTTTTACCATCGTTATCTATCTTAGTTCGATCCTTAGTTATTTCATGATTTAGAAGAATAAAGTTTTAGTATGATCTAGTTTCGAGTATTTGTTTCGTGATCTATCTATGTAATTGAGTATGAGATTTATATAATAAAGAGTAGTTTAAGTTTTGCTTTACTTTCTTGTTTCAATCTTAGTAATGAAAGAAAAATAATAATAATAATAATAACATCATATGATAATCCCATGGGGAGCAATGACTTCACATGAAAGAAGTATAATTGATGAAATTTATTGGAAGTTATGTTTGCTTATATTCACATAGAAGTTATATTGTCATGGATCCTCTAACATGTGGTTCTTGCTTAGGATCTTTTGCTAGCCAAAATTCTCACTAAGTAGAAATACTACTTGTGCATCCAAAACCCTTAAACCCAGTCTCTTGCCGTGAGTGTCCACTATATCTGCCTATGGATTGAATAAGATCCTTCAAGTAAGTTGTCATCAGTGCATAACGCAATAAAAAATGCTCCTATATATGTATGATCTTTTATTGGAAGGGAAAATAAGATTTGTACGAACTTGTGATGGTGAAGAAATAAAAGCGACGGACCGCATAATAAAGGTCGCTATCACAAAGGAGAAATATAAAGTGAAGTTCCTTTCCATAAAGAGTTTGCACATCCAAAAATAAAAAGCGCATGACAACCTGTGCTTCCCTCTACGAAGGGCCTATCTTTTACTTTTCTGTATTTACTTTTATGCAAGAGTCAATAATGTTCATCCCTATTCTGCTCTATTTATTCTCTAGTTGGCAAGCATCATGTGGTGGGGAAAGATCCAGGCATATATATCTAGTTGGATGTAGGTGATCATGAGTTATTATTGTTGACGTTATCCTCGAGATAAATAAGTTGGGCGGTGAAAACTATAAACCCCCATCTTCCTATGAGTTTGACTGAAACTTTTGCTCTATAAATATGCCGTGAGTGTCAGCAATCATAGAAGACTAAATGATAGTTGAGTATGTGAACTTGCTAAACAAAGCTCTTACATAGACTCTTTCTGAAAATATGATGGATTGTGATTGTTTCAATGACTGAGATCATAGTTAGTTAGTTTCCAATGAAGTTTATGGTTCATACTTTAGCTTGTGAATGAATTGTTACTTTAGCAAGAGAAGTTTTATGATGATATATTGCTGTTATAATAATGATCATGATGCTTTCATGTCCGTATTCTGTTTTATCGACACCTCTCTCTCTCTAAACATGTGGTCATGATTATCGATTTCGGCTTTCACTTGAGGACAAGCGAGGTCCAAGCTTGGGGAAGTTGATACGTCCATTTTGCATCATGTTTTCCTATTGCTATTTATTATGTTTTGGGTCATTATTTCACTTTATGGTACTATTCTTATGCCTTTTCTCTCTTATTTTGCAATTTTCACATGAAGAGGGAGATTGCCGGCAGCTGGAATTCTGGACCAGAAAAGGCTACAACAGAGATAGCTATTCTGCACAACCCCAAATGACCTAAAAATTTATGGAGAATTGTTTTGGAATATATAAAAAATATTGGCGAAAGAAATACCACCAGGGGGCCATGAGGGAGCGACAAGCTCAAGAGGCGTGCCCTACCCCCTGGGCACGCCCTATGAGCTTGTGGGCCCCCTGGCAGGCCTCCGGTGCCCATCTTCTACTATATGAAGTCATTTGCCCTAGGAAAAAATGAGCATAAGGCTTTTGAGATGAAGCACCGCCGTCTCGAGGCGGAAACTGGGCAGGAACACTTCTGCTCTCCGGTGAAGCGATTCCGCTGAGGAAACTTCCACCGGGAGGGGGAAATCGAAGCCATCGACATCACCAACAATCCTCTAATTGTGGGAGGACCAATCTTCATCAACATCTTCACCAGCACCATCTCATCTCAAACATTAGTTCATCTCTTGTATTCAATCTTTGTCTCAAAACCTCAAATTGGTACATGTGGGTTGCTAGTAGTGTTGATTACATCTTGTAGTTGATGCTAGTTGGTTTATTTGGTGGAAGATTATATGTTCAGATCCTCAAGCATATTCAATACCCCTCTGATCTTGAAAATGAATATGATTCATGAGTAGTTACTTTTGTTCTTGAGGACATGGGAGAAGTCTTGTTATAAGTAATCATGTGATGTTGGTATTCGTTTGATATTTTGATGATATGTATGTTGTTGTTTCATTTAGTGGTGTCATGTGAACGTCGACTACATGACACTTCCCCATACTTGGGACTAAGGGAAGGCATTGTGGAGTAATAACTAGATGATGGGTTGCTAGAGTGATAGAAGCTTAAACCATAGTTTAAGCATTATTCTGTAAGGGGCTGATTTGGATCCATACATTTCATGCTATGGTTAGATGTATCTTAATTCCTCTTTCATAGTTGCAGATGGTTGGAGAGGGGGTAATCATAAGTGGGTTGCTTGTTCAAGTAAGAACAACACCCAAGCACCGGTCTACCCAGATATCAAATTATCAAAGTAACGAACGGGAATCAAATAAACATGATGAAAGTGACTAGGCGATAATTCCCATGTGTCCTCGAGAACGCTTTGCTTTACTATAAGAGAACTTTCTGGCTTGTCCTTTGCTATAAAAAGGATTGGGCCACCTTGCTACACCTTTGTTAATACTGCTACTTGTTACTTGTTTCGAATTATCTTGCTACAAAACTATCTATCACTGCTACTTTCAGTACTTGCAGAGAATACCTTGCTGAAAACCGCTTATCATTTTCTTCTGCTCCGCGTTGGATTCGACACTCTTACTTATCGAAAGGACTACAATTGATCCCCTATACTTTTGGGTCATCAGCGGGAAATACGTAAGCCTGCCATAGATAAAATGTTGTGACCCGCGTAAAAAGAAGAGATATATCCAGAAGTTAGCAGTGGCGGGTCCTAGAAAGTGCCCGGTACACGTAAGTTAACCCCGGTACTACATTTGTGACCATTTGTACACGACGTGCATCAAGTTTTGGTCGTAATGATCTCAATTTTTTTCCACACCCTACAAGTGTCCAATGAAGACAGCATGCCAGGTTTCCACCGTTTTGGAGCTCATATGGACGTCCAAAGTTATTTTGCCTTTTTTTAGTTGCCAAAAATTCAATTAATGCCGCGATAATTGCAAACCAACTCCAAAAGTTGTAAAATTTTAGCACGGGGCTTCCAATAGCGCCTTTTACTCATGGAAAAAGTTTTAAGTTCAAAATATTTAAAAAATGAGTTCTCTGTGTTTGAGGTGGTTGTTTATGTTTGAAACCCTTACACTTGGTGGAAGAGTGTCATGTTTATACACGATGTGCATCAGGATTTGGTCGTAACGTTCTCAATTTTTTTACCACACTCTACAGGTGTCCAATCAAGACAGCATGCAAAGTCTTGACCGTTTTCGAGCTTGTTTGAATGCCAATCTTTTTTCCCTTTTTTAGTTGCTAGAAATTCAATTAATCTGCAAAAATAGCAAACCAACTCCAAAATTTGTAAAATTTTAGCGCGGGGCTTCCAATAGCGCCTTTTACTCATGGGGAATGTTTTAAGTTTAAAATATTTTAAAAAAATGTGTTCGGTGTGTGTGAGGCGATTGTTTTCGTTTGAAACCCTTACACTTGGTGGAAGAATGTCCTGTTTGTACATGATGTGCATCATGTTTTGGTCGTAACAATCTCAAATTTTTACCACACCCTACATTTGTCCAATGAAGACAACATGCAAAATTTTATTATGTGAGATTTTATAGCCTTGTATTTCTCTCTGATCTATCTATCTCTTTTGGCCAGTTAGCTTGATTTATCTTGAGTGGGAGAGGTGCTTGGTAGTAGGTTCAATCTTGCGGTGAACTTACTTAGTGAAAAGAGGAGTAGCAAGGCATGTATTATATTGTTGCTACTAAGGGTAAAATGATGTGTTCGAACATATTATTTGGTCTTACTTTGTCTACATTATATCATCATGCTCCAAGCATTATTCTGTTTGTTATGAACTTAATACCTTAAGATGCTTGTTGGATAGCGGTCGAGGGGTGGAGTAATAGTAGTAGATCCAGATGGATGTCGGTCTACTTGTCTCGGACATAATGCACATATATTGATCATGCCATTAATAACATCATAACTATGCGCTTTTCTATCAATTGCCCAACAGTAGTTTGTTTACCCACTATTGGTATGCTCATGAGAGAGATGCCTCTAGTGAACACTATGGACCCTGGGTCCATTAACTTTATATTTACTAAACCCTTAAATATCTTTTCTGCAATTTATTTTCTTTTATTTTAATTTTTATATATCCATCTATCACTATCAAAATTAATCCTTGCAATTAACGAGTACAAGGGGATTGACAACCCTCTTCCCGCGTTGAGTGCATGTATTTGTTGTGTGTGTGCAGGTACTGTTGACATTTGTTTGCGTGAGTCTACTACTGGTTCGATAAACCTTGGTTCTTAAGTGAGGGTAATACTATCTGCTACTATACTACATCACCCTTCCTCTTCGAGGAAATTCCAACACCTATCAGAAGTAGCAGCGATCTACATCAACAACTTTGCTGCCGTCATCACCAACTCTATCCCCTCTATGTGGCGGTGTTACCTCTCTCTACCCACTGTAATCTCTACTTGAACATGGTGCTTTATGCTACATATTATTATCCAATGATGTGTTGCACTTCTATGATGTTAGAGTAGATCCCTTTTATCCTACGGGTTAATTATGGTATGGTGTGATTGATATGAGTTCTATTTTATTATGGTGCTTGTCGGTCCAGTGGATACTGGGTACCAAGGCCCGTCTGCCTACGGCCCAGGAGGTGACCCTCGGTTCCAGGAAGATTGGCCCAAGTTTGCCCCCCCCCCGGAAGCAAGCCACCCCACGGGGAGCCAACCTCGTGAGGCTCCCTGCCAGCAGGCGAGACGAAGCAGATTTCATCCAAGTCCTCAGCAGCCTCCCAAGGCCGGCTCGCGCGACCGTCCCATGAGGCCTACCTCACGAGGTCAGCCTCAGGCCTCCAGCCGCGAAGCTCGCGCCTGTCACATGGGTGACGCCCTGTTGTTAGGATAAGGATGGCAGGGTGCGACGGAGATGAACTTCTACTTCGGTGCTAGGGGAGCAGCTGTGCTAGCCTCCCTCCAAAGCAAGTCCCAAAGCTTTCCTCTTTGGTTAATGAAGACTAAGATAGCTCGGTGCCCACGACAAGCGTCACCGCCAAGCCCACACTTACAACAGGATAACACCTTTAGCAGGCGAAGACCACCTTTGGCCAGGAGAAGCCTGCGCCCTTGTCCCCCTTCAAACTTGCCGCACTGTGGAAGCCCTTTCTCGCTCATATTTTTGAGGAAGAGGCCCAAGGCATTATAAGAAGGGAGGACAACCATTGTAGAGGGGATCTTCTCCTTCCTCACCTTGCCTTGTAGCTCCAAGCGCCCGGTCGCCCACAAGAATTCCCAACCAAGCAGAAGTAGGATTTTACACCACCACGATGGCCTGAACCTGGGTAGCTCACGTGTCCTTGTCATGCTCTGTTCTTGCGTGTGTCTCTCAAGCCTTCACCACCATCCACGTCTAGTCGACTAGGTTGCGCATTAGAGCCCCAGTGTCCGAACCTCGATTCATCAGCAAGTCCGTGGACGCAGGTCCCCGGACTTTGACATTTGGCGCGCTAGGCAGGGGCTTTGTTTTCACGCCTTCGTCTTCGACCTCGACATTGACGAAGCCGTCGCTGCTCGCCTCACGCGCGCCCAGCGCAGGGCCGCCAGGGCTCACCAGGCACCGGCCGGCCACGCCAACCGACGCCAGCGCGCCGGTGCCGCCACCACTCCAGCGGGGGCTGGGGAGCGACGGGCATCCTCCCAGCAGCCGTCGGTGAACCCAGAGGCTCCTCACCACACCGCCACTGCCTCCTCCCTCGCGCGTCGTGAGGCGCTCGACCCATACGCCACACTGTTCATGGCGCAGGAGCTGCTGCGCCATCGCCCGGCCGACGACGGCTACGACGCCTAGCTCACGCGCGTCACCGAGCTCGTCGACACTACCAGAGCAGGGGACGGCCCAGCGCAATCACGCTCCCTGCCTCCTCCCCCGTCGCGTAGCGGCTGGGCAGGGCGTGACATGGCGCCTCCTCGGGAACGTATCTGGTGCACCAAGGCAATTGGTGCTACCGGTGCATCGGACCCCGTTACACACTAAAAAATGTTCAAAAAAATCCGAATTTTTTTTTAGTGTATCGATACAACATCAATGTATGTTTTCACAAAAAATCAAATCAAAATTCAAAATAATGGTCAAGATACAAAAATGACAAATTTCACGTCAATGTGCTAATGGGCCAAAACTGAAGCCCAACTTGTGTTATGTACTATTTAGTGTCAAATTTGTTATTTTTGTATCTCGAGCAATATTTCGAATATTGATCTAAATTTTTGTGACAACATACATTCATGTTGTTTCAATGCACTAATTTTTTTCTGAATTTTTTCGAACATTTTTGAATGTGCAACGGGCGATCGGTGCACCGGTAGCACAAATTGCCCCGGTGCACCAGATACATCCCCGCGCCTCCTCCTCCACCTCTAGCTCAGGATGCGGCTCCTTGCCAACGTGCCGCGCCGGCTCCGGAGCCCTCCCGCAGCTCGGTCTCGCTGAATGCCAATGGCGACAGCTGCCAGATTGCCCATCGCGTGCCTCCGGACTCGCGCGTACTCCTGGAATAGTAGCGCAACCACCACGACCGCGTCCTCCACGACATCGCCCATGCCGGGCACCAGAACCGCACCACTCTTGAGGGAGGCACCATCACCAACAGGGGCTGCCTAGCCCTCGCGCTTGTGCTGCGTCCCGTGGTGTGGCCCATGTAGTTCAAGCCCGAGCTGCACCAGTGATACGTCTCCAACGTATCTATAATTTTTGCTTGTTCCATGTTGTTATATTATCATTCTTGGATGTTTCACAATCATTTTATAGCAACTTTATATCATTTTTTGCGTCTAACCTATTGACACAGTGCCCAGTGCCAGTTGCTATTTTTTGCTTCGCAAAAAATCAATTCCAAATGGAGTCCAAACGCAGCGAAACTTTTTGTAGAATTTTTCTAGACCAGAAGACACAAGATGGGCCAAAGATGTACCAGAGGGGTACCTCGAGGGGGGCACAACCCACCTAGGCACGCCTGGGGGCCCAGGCGCGCCCTGGTGGGTTATGCCCACCTCGGTGGCCTCCCGCATCGCCTCTTCGCCCTATAAATACCCCAATATTCCAAAAACCCTAGGGGAGTCAACGAAACACAATTCCAGGCGCCGCAAGTTCTAGAACCGCGAGATCCAATCTAGACACCATCACGAAGGGGTTCATCATCCTCATTGGTGCCTCTTCGATGGTGCGTGAGTAGTTCATGGTAGACCTACAGGTCCGTAGGCAGTAGCTAGATGGCTTCTTCTCTCTTTTTGATTCTCAATACAATGGTCTCTTGGAGATCTATTTGATGTAACTCTTTTTGCGGTGTGTTTGTTAGGATCCGATGAACTTTGAGTTTATGATCAGATCTATATCCATGAAAGTTATTTGAGTACTTTGATCTCTTTTATGCAATATTACTTATAGCCTCGTATTTCTTCTTCGAATCTATGGTTTAGTTAGGCCAACTAGATCGATTTTTCTTGCCATGGGAAGAGATGCTTTGTGATGGGTTCGATTGTGCGGTGTTCTTTCCCAGTGACAGAAGGGGCAGCAAGACACGCATGTATCGTTGCTATTAGGGATAACAAGATGGGGGCTATTCCTACATGAATAGATCTCGTCTACATCATGTCATCGTTCTTATTGCAATACTCCATTTCTCCATGAACTTAATACACTAGATGCATGCTGGATAGCGGTCGATGTGTGGAGTAATAGTAGTAGATGCAGGCAGGAGTCGGTCTTCTAATCTTGGACGTGATGCCTATATAATGATCATTGCCTGGATATCATCATAATTATTTGAGGTTCTATCAATTGCCCAATAGTAATTTGTTTACCCACCGTGTGCTATTTCTCGAGAGAAGCCACTAGTGAAATCTACGACCCTCGGGTCTATTCTTCATAATATTTGCTCTCCGATTTATTATTTGCCACTTTTATTTTTAGATCTATTATTCCAAAAACACAAAAAAAAACTTGCTGCACCATTTATTTGCATCTTTTATTTCGCGTTTTATCGAGATCTATTTATAAAATCTACCACAAATTTATCTATCTTTTTACCGTAGAGGGATTGACAACCCCTCTTACGCGTCGGGTTGCAAGTATTTGTTCTTTGTGTGCAGGTACCGTTTACATAGTGTTGCTTGGTTCTCCTACTGGATTGATACCTTGGTTTCATAACTGAGGGAAATACCTACCGTAGCTGTGCTGCATCATCCCTTCATCTTTGGGGAAATACCGACGTAGTTCAAGCGGCATCAAAGGGAATTTCTGGCGCCGTTGCCGGGGAGACATCATCAATATATATCAGGTTCCTAATCACAAATCCCATCTCCTTGCAATTTACATTATTTGTCATTTGCCTCTCGTTTTCATCTCCCCCACTTCACAAAAATTTGCCGTTTTATTCGCCTTCTTTTTCGTTCGTCTTTTTCTCGTCAGATCTATTTTTGTGTGCAATCTTGTTTGGCTGTCTTATCGCTATGGCTAGTTCTTCCTCTATTGCGTGCACCCCCGAGAATGAAGTTCTTAATTTTAAACAGAGGGGAGGGGAGAATCTAAAAGATGCTTGGTATAGAATTTGCAATGCTCATAATAGATCTATTCCTAAGCAATCTACCGTTGTTCTTCTTCGCAGTTTTTATGTAGGCATTACCACTTGGTATAGATTCGTCCTTGATACGATTACCGGTGGTAATTTCTTGATGTGTCCATCTTTGGATGCTTTTAATGCTATGGGAAATCTAGTGGGTTCACCACCCCTCACTATCAATGAAACTGTTTTAACAGTTGAGCATGTTATGCAAAGGCTTGATGCTATTGAAAAGAAAATGCTTACTGAAGAACATATTGAAAACTTAGATAAAAATTGCATAATCTTGCGAATAAAATTGGGTTAAAAGCCGGAGAGGTTTTTAAGTTGCTAAAGGAAAAAGGAACCATAATTCATGAAAGAATTGAAGAAAGCCCTTCTCGGATTGACTTGAGCTTGGCTTTTGCTTCTGTTAAAACTATTGAAAAAACTCACGTAAAAATTAGCAAGATTACTCAAGTCACTAAGAACAAGGGTGCAACTTCTAATAATAACAAAGAATATCTTAAGATGATTAGTATTCACCCCGACTTTGTTGAAGTTGTTAGAAACCCTAATTGCAAGAACGAATTTTTCAATCTCATTCCTAGGAGTATTGTTATTGAAAATATTTATGCCAAATCTTGGAAGAATATTGGTTGTGTGATTGAGGAAGTGGAAACTAAAGATGACAATACTTGAATCTATGCATTATGCCTAGCTAGGGGCATAAAAAGATAGTGCTTGTTGGGAGGCAACCCAATGAATAAAATTTATTTTTGCCTTTTTCTTTCTGTTCTTGAGTGTTTGCACAATTATGCCCCTGTTATGATTGTGTTTTTTATGTTTTTATTAGTGTTTGTGCCAAGTAAAGCCTTTGGGATAGCTTTGGTAATAGTTGATTTGATCCTGTTGAAAAACAGAAACTTTTGCGTCCAGTAAAATAATTGTATAAATTCACAGAAGTGACGAAAAATTCTTAATTTTTTACAAAAGATTTAAATACAAATTTCCTATGGTGTCCTAATTTTTCAGAATTTTTGAAGTTACATAAGTATGATAACAATTCGTATCTTTAAAGACTGTTCTGTTTTTGACAGATTCTGTTTTCGTTGCATTGTGTGCTTATTTTGATGAATCTATGGGTTGTATCGGGGGGTATGAGCCATAGCAAAGTTGGAATACAGTAGATATAATGCAATAATAAAATATTAATGGGTTTTCAATGGTACTTAGAGTGGTGATTTGCTTTGTTATACTAACGGATCTCACGAAGGTTTTTGTTAAGTTTTGTGTGATTGAAGTTTTCAAGTTTTGGGTGAGATCACGATGGATGAAGGAATAAGGAGTAAGAAGAGCCTAAGCTTGGGGATGCCCACGGCACCCCAAGTTAACATTCAAGGATAAACAAGCAACTAAGCTTGGGGATGCCCCGAGTGGCATCCCCTCTTTCTTCTAACGACCATCTGTATTTTACTTGGAGCTATATTTTTATTCGTCACATATCATGAGTTTTGCTTGGAGCTTCTTGTATTATATGAGTCTTTGCTTGTTTTTCTTTTTTGTTTGCTACAAGTATCCTTTCTGGACACACCTATTTGAGAGAGCCAAAATTATGCTATGATTTAATAGAATTGCTCTATGTGCTTCACTTAAATTTGTTGAGCTATGGAATTGCTCTAGTGCTTCACTTATATCTTTTTTAGCACGGCGTGCTTTAATATTTTTGAAGAAATGCTCTCATGCTTCACTTAGATTTATTTCAGAGTTGGTAAAATTTTGAAGAAATTCTCCCATGCTTCACTTATATTATTTTGAGAGAAGAAAAATTTTATGCTCATGTTCTTCACTTAGATTTGTTTGAGCTTGTCAAAAGCAATTGCAATATATTAAACTAGTCCCAAAGTGATAGATATTCAAGAGGGATATAATAAAAACTTTCATGAAGATCATTGGACAAAATAAACTTGATTCTTTGTAATAGATTTGAGATATGATGATAGTGATATGTGAGTCATGTTGATGAGTAATTATGCGTTAGTAAGAATATTGGTGTTAAGGTTTGTGATTCCCTATGCAAGCACGAAAGTCAATAGTTATGCAATGAAATTACATCCTACTTGTGGTGCATTATTCAGTGTTAGTTATGCTTAATGCTCGCTTATGTGATTTTTTGTTTCTTGGTTGGTTGCTTCTCAATCTATTTGCTAGCCTCCACTTGGACTAAGTAGAAATACTACTTGCGCATCCAAAATCCTTTAAACCAGTTTTGCCACATGAGTCCACCATACCTACCTATATGTGGTATTTCCGTGCCGTTCTAAGAAAACTTGTATGTGCCATCTCTAATTTTCAAAATAAATTTCCTTTTTGTGTGCTCGTACCGCTCATGAAGTGGCAGGGGGTGGCCAATATTTTCCATGCTAGATGTGTAATTCTCAAGATGAGTGTTTATTTGCTTGTCATTGCACGAGAGTGCGGCGGTAATAGGGATGCCCAGTCCCGAAATGAAAAAGAAATTTACTTTATGTTGTCAAATAATAAATTCCTTGGAAAGTGTTGGTATGGAAGGCACCCGTGGATACGGCTAGCCATTGAAAGTGAAAGAATGGTGGAAAAAGGAATAAACTTTATTTTCTGTTTGGGAACCGCCTATGATATATCTAGCATGGAAAGTGTTGGGAATTACTCGGTCGTTTTCATTGACGGGAAAAGTATGCCTCTCAATTTTTTATCTCTCAATTTAAGCTTTGAGCTCTGCTACCTCTACAAATCGCTACTTCCCTCTGCGAGGGGCCTGTCTATTTACTTTATGCAATTTTTATTTTTATTTGAGTCTCCATCTTCTCTTATAAAGCACCAACTAAGGGGCACTATGATCGTACTTGAGCATTGGGTATAGCTAATATGCGAGTGTGTTTCATAAATGGATCAATGATTGAGCATGATGAGCTAGGGTTAACTTTCTTTAATGTTGATATTTTGAAAGACATGGTTGCTTGTTGATATGCTTGAGTATTGAAATCTTCATGTCAAAACTAGACTATTGCTTTGAATCATATAAAAGTCCAAATGTCCATGCTACAAAAGAAAAGAATGTGAGATGAACATGTTAGGCAACATTCCACATCAAAAATTCCGTTTTTATCATTTACCTACTCGAGGACGAGTAGGAATTAAGCTTGGGGATGCTGATACGTCTCCAACGTATCTATAATTTTTGTTTGTTCCATGTTGTTATATTATCATTCTTGGATGTTTTACAATTATTTTATAGCAACTTTATATCATTTTTTGGGACTAACCTATTGACACAGTGCCCAGTGCCAGTTGTTGTTTTTTGCTTGTTTTTTACATCGCAAAAAATCAATACCAAACGGAGTCCAAACGCAGTGAAACTTTTTGGAGAATTTTTCTGGACCAGAAGACACAAGATGGGCCAAAGAAGTACCAGAGGGGTGCCCCGAGGGGGCACAACCCACCTGGGAGCGCCTGGGGGCCCAGGCGCGCCCTGGTGGGTTGTGCCCACCTCGGTGGCCTCCCGCACCGCCTCTTCACCCTATAAATACCCCAATATTCCAAAAACCCTAGGGGAGTCGACGAAACACAATTCCAGCCACCACAAGTTCCAGAACCACGAGATCCAATCTAGACACCATCATAGAGGGGTTCATCATCCTCATTGTGCCTCTCCGATGATGCGTGAGTAGTTCATTGTAGACCTACGGGTCCGTAGGCAGTAGCTAGATGGCTTCTTCTCTCTTTTTGATTCTCAATACAATGGTCTCTTGGAGATCTATTTGATGTAACTCTTTTTGCGGTGTGTTTTGTTGGGATCCGATGAACTTTGAGTTTATGATCAGATCTATATCCATGAAAGTTATTTGAGTACTTTGATCTCTTTTATGCATGATTACTTATAGCCTCATATTTCTTCTTCGAATCTTTGGTTTAGTTAGGCTGACTAGATCGATTTTTCTTACCATGGGAAGAGGTGCTTTGTGATGGGTTCGATCGTGTGGTGTTCTTTCCCAGTGATAGAAGGGGCAGCAAGACACGCATGTATCGTTGCTATTACGGATAACAAGATGGGGGCTATTCCTACATGAATAGATCTCGTCTACATCATGTCATCGTTCTTATTGCATTACTCCGTTTCTCCATGAACTTAATACACTAGATGCATGCTGGATAGCGGTCGATGTGTGGATTAATAGTAGTAGATGCAGGCAGGAGTCGGTCTATTAATCTTGGACGTGATGCCTATATAATGATCATTGCTTGGATATCGTCATAATTATTTGAGGTTCTATCAATTGCCCAACAGTAATTTGTTTACCCACCGTGTGCTATTTCTCGAGAGAAGCCACTAGTGAAATCTACGGCCCCCGGTTCTATTCTTCAAAATATTTGCTCTCCGTTCTATTATTTGCCACTTTTATTTTCAGATCGATTTTTCCAAAAACCCAAAAATACCTTGCTGCACTTTTTATGTGCATCTTTTATTTCGCGTTTTATCGAGATCTATTTATCCAATCTATCACAAATTTATCTATCTTTTTACCGTGGAAGGATTGACAACCCCTCTTACGCGTCGGGTTGCAAGTATTTGTTCTTTGTGTGCAGGTACCGTTTACATAGTGTTGCTTGGTTCTCCTACTGGATTGATACCTTGTTTTCATAACTGAGGGAAATACCTACCATAGCTGTGCTGCATCATCCCTTCCTCTTTGGGGAAATACCGACGTAGTTCAAGCGACATCACCTAGCGCTACGATGGCACCGCTACCCCACGGAGTTCCTCCTTCTCTACCATCTGCATCCAGGAAGCAAAGGGAGACGAGCGGGTCATGGCGAACTAGTTCCCCGTGGCCCTGAAGGACTCCGCACATTCTTGGCTCATGAACCTTCCCGAAGCGTCCGTCTCCTCATGGGGCGACCTGTGCAGGCAGTTCGTCGCCAACTTCGCGGGCACGAGTGACCGTCCCCTCACGACGAATGACCTGCGGGCCGTGCGCCAGTGCTCCGGTGAGACCCTCCGCAAGTTCATCCAATGCTTTAGCTAGGTGCGCCACAAGATTCCCAGGGCCTCCGACGCCGCGATCATCTCCTCCTTCACCAACAGCGTCACCGACGTGAGGACGTGCGAGAAGCTCGCCATCAACAACGAACTCGACTCTGCGACCGAGCTTGGCGCCTCCAAGCTCAAGACCAAGGACGCCAAACACAAGGGCCTCTCCGTGCTTGCGACGGAGCTCGAGCTGAAGCGCGGCCGCAACCGCGGCGAGGCCAACGAAGATGGCTGCCCATTCTGCGCCTACCACAACGTCAACTCCCACAACATTGAAGACTACCACGAGCTCAAGCTGCTTCATGAGAACTGCCCTAAGCGTCGGAACAGTTGCAAAAAGTGCAACAGGGGCCGCAGTGGCAACTGAGGCAGGGGCCGCTGGGGAGATCACGGCGGCAACAATGGCCGCAACGATGACAGTCGCCAGGACTGGAGTGACCAACCTCGGCAGGCCAGCCCGCGGACGAATGCCGGTAGGTCTCATGCCCCCAAGGGTGATGACGACCAGCCTGCCGAGGACGCCGGGGGCTATCAAGAGCCTCGCGGGGTGGTGGCGTGCATCCTAGGCGGTTCCCAGGCCCCTCCCTCCTACCGCCACTTCAAACAGTTCTCCCGTGAGGTCAACGCGGCCCTACCGGTGGCCGATTCCGTCCGGCGCCTCAAGTGGTCGGAGTAACCCATCGTCTTCGACTCCAACGACCACCCCGGATCTACCAGAGCTGTGGGGGATGTCCCTCTGCTGTGCACTCCCACCATCAGCAACGGCGCCATCACCATGACGCTCATCGACTGAGGCGCCAGCTGTGACACCCCCGGCTTAATCGTGCACTAATCATACATGCAAATGCACATGATCAAGCCTAAGGACTCACTTGAAGATATCACAACACAACTCTAAAACATAAATAAAGGCATACAAGCATTATATTACAAGCCAGGGCCTCGAGGGCTCGAATACATAAGCTTGATGCCAAACAAGCATCAGCGGAAGCGTTAGATATCTGAGTACAGACATAAGACAGAGAGATAAGCCTTTATCAAGGCGGGACAAAACAAAAGCTACGATCGAAACGCGCAGGCCTCCTGCCTGGGACCCTCCGATCCTACTCGTGGTCATCGGCCAGCTCGTAGAAGTAACCACTCTCGAGGTGGTAGTAGCGATCGTCGGCGGGGGCAGCTGTCTCAGGGGCTCCGTCATCTGGTCATGACAAACTGATATGGGGAGAAAAAGAAAGGAAAGCAACCGTGAGTACTCCGAAGTACTTAGCAAGCAAGGATCTACACTACATATGCAACATTATCAAAGGAAGGATGTATATGTGGACTGGGCTGCAGAAATGCCAGAATAGAGAGAAGGCCTAGTCCAATTGAAGACTAGCATCTTCATCATCTTCAGCGGTCTTGCAGCATTAGAAGAGTGAAGATCAGCACAATATAAAGTAGTAGCATTAATAAGTCTCAACCTCACCCAGAGATCCTTTCTCGACTCCCTGCGAGAAAGCAATCCCAGAGCCATACAACCATCAACCTCGCCCAGAGATCCTTTCTGGACTCCCTGCGAGAAAGCAATCCTAGAGCCATACATCCAGGAATCATCTCAAGTTCTAGTTGTATCAATCGGGATACAACTCCGAGTGTCCTTTACCGTAGGACCGGCTATTGATAGATGTTTTCTTCCCTGCAGGGGTGCACCAACTTACCCATCACGCTCGCTTAACTACGGCCGGACACACTTTTCTGGGTCATGCTCGGCCTCGGCCTAACGATACACCGCAACCCTACCTACATCTCAGCAGAGAGGTCCCCGTCGGTCTACCTCCTAAGCGCAAGGGGGTCTTGGGCCATCGCCCCTCGCCCTCTGAGTCGTTGCGCACACGACGAATCTCGGTACCACCCCTCAAGATGGCGCCGGCCAAGCCATGCCATGATGCTGAACTGGACGTCTGACAGAGCTTTCGGTTGATGCATACGATGCAGAGTGCCCATAACTTTTCCCACGTGATGGTTAGTGCTATCAGGCCAGAGGCCTGCTCGGATCAAATATCCAAATCGTTAGTGGATTAGGGGCTTGCGGTAATGAGCAAAGACTCACGATCGATGTGACCCCGTCGCCCCATCTCGAGGAGTTACGGCAAGGGCCAAGAATGCCCGGCCACGTCTCGTATCCATCAATCGGGAACCATCCAGGTCAACCCGTCTCCACATCACTCGCGGGTACCACTCAGGGTCGACCCGCCTATCCAAGTATCAGTAGTACAGTCCAAGTGTCCGTGTGTCCATAACATCAGGGGAATCCGAGGTATCACCCTCGTTGGATTCCTACTCGATGTATTCGTCAAGGTGAACTCGGAGGAATCACCCTCGATGGGTTCACACTAGGGGTGTTGCACGACAGCGTCGTTACCGGTAGTGGTGAAGGAGGAATCACCCTCGATGACCATGATCGAGTAACTACTCCACAGAGTTATCATCGGAAGTGCTTACGAGGTATCACCCTCGGCACTTGATAGAAATGCTGCAGTATCGTACAGATAAAGGGGGTGTGATGTGTGGTGCTGGGGCCTGGTCGTCGAGTCTTCCGATGATCCAGCGGGGCAATCGGGACAAGTGGGGTCACTGGGGTCTCTATCCAGCCTATACTAAGCAGTTTAGGATAAGCAGGTAAGGTATCAATAGCAGGTTACAATAAACAGGCTATGCATCAGAATAGGTAAAGCAGTAGCAACATCAGTTCTAATGCAAGCACAAGAGAGAAGAGAATAGGCGATATAGGCATGCTCAAAGGGGGGGTGCTTGCCTGGAAGCTCTGCTGAAAAGGAAGAAGAGTCGTCGGTGACGTAGTCGATCACAGCGATATTAGCAGCGGTCTCGGGGTCTATCGGAGAGAAGAGGGGGAAGAAACAGTAAATATAAAGCAAACAAGAGCATGACATGACAATACGCAGAGCTAGGGGTGTTCTGAAGCGGCGCTACATGATATAGGTGAAGAGGGAAAACATCCGGGAATGTTTTCCCGAAGTTTGGCATTTTCGGATAGAAGAAATGGAGGGGGACGGTTGCATGTTCGCTATGCTAGGGACGTGTGGCGGACGAACGGACCGCGTATTCGGATTCGTCTCGTCGTTCTGAGCAACTTTCATGTACAAAGTATTTTCATCCGAGTTACGGATTATTTTATATGAATTTTTAAAGATTTAATCAATTTCTGGAAATAACAGATTTAATTTAATTCAAAAATGTTTATTGCGTCATCATGACATCAGCAGTCAACATGGTCAGTTGACTGGGTCAAACTGACGTGTGGGGTCGTTTTGTCATGGACTGTTTAATTAACTAACAGTTAATTAGTTAGTTAATCAGATTAATTAGGTTAGGTTAATTAACAGGATTAATTAAGTTAATTAATTACTAATTAATTAATTAATTAAATTATTATTTTAAATCCCTTTTTTTGACACAGGGGCGTGGGGCCGCACAGTCAGTGGCCCAGGGGCCATAGCGGGTGTGGGCGACGGGGAAACAAGCGTAGCGGGGCGGGCGTGGGCGCCCGAGCGCGGGCAGGCGCGGCCCGCCGGACAGCGGCCGCGGTAGGGCGCCAGCGAGGTTCGGCCGGGCGGGCGCAGCCGGCCGAAGCGGTGCGGCCGGGGTCGGTGGCCAAGGGCGGCGGCGTGCAGGGTTAGGGGCGGGGCGGAGCCGACGAGCAGCGGAGCGGCGAGCAGCGGGGCCAGGCGGCACGCGGCGACGGTGCTGCGGAGCGGGGCGGAGGGCGCGGGCAGGTGCGGTCGCGCGCGTGCGGGCGCGGCCCAGGGCGCAGCCACAGGCGGCTGGGTGCGAGGGGAGCGGTGAGTTTGGCCCGGCGTGGTGGACGGCCAACGGGCGCACACGGCGTCGGGGGTGACCGCGGCCGCGGACGCGGGACGGCTACGGTGGGGCGGTGAGCGCGCGTGCGCGGCGAACTGAGGAGGGAGTGGAGGCCGGAGGTGGCCTCACCGGCGTTTGAAGAGAAGACGGCGGCGAGGCTCGGTGGAGCCTTTGGGGAGGAGTTGGGGAGGCGAGATCCGGCGACGGGGCGTCGAGGTAGCTCCGGCGACGTCGGCTGGAGTCGGGTCGATGGCGGCGATGGCGTAGACGAGCGGCGAGGCGAGGAGGAGGCGGTGACGGGGCGGGGTGGCGCCGGGGACGGGCGCCGGCGTCGGGGGCGCGGGGCCATTGCCCCGATCCAGTCGGGGGGGAAAGGGGTGAGGGGCATGAGGGATCGAGGGGAGTGAAGGGGGAAAGTGGGGCGACCGGTTAGTGTTTCGGGAGGGAATGGGGTTAAGGGGGAATGGGGTGGGCCGGCCTGGCGGCCTGGCGGTCCAGCTGGGCCACGGCCCAGTGGGGGGGGGGGGGGGGGTTCTGTTCCTTTTTATTTTTGTTTTAACTTTTGTTTATTTTTCTTTTACTTATTTCCTGTTTTATCCGTTTTCTATTTTATTTCCTATTTATTTTTGTTTTGTAAAATATCTAAGCAGCACCTAAATTAGTGCTGCTAAATATGCTGCTGCCATAAAAAGTTTTACCCTTTATTAAAATAGTTTGCTAACTTATAATATTAGAAAAGGCATTTAATTAATTGTTAACGCCACTGTTTTATTTATTTTATTGCATTTATACCTTTTATAAAAATGTGGTTTCAACGCCATAATTACCTATGCATTATTTGACACAACCCGAACATTTCAGTTTTAATTTTTGAAAACTTTTAAGTTTGCCTTGATTTTAAATTTGAACTTTTAAATTTAAATTGGAATTCGAAATGAGACATGATGCAAATGATGATTAGGCATGGTTAATCATGCTGACTTGTCATTATCAAAAGTGATTACTGTGGCTAATGACACGGGGTGTTACACCAGCCTCAACGTGATCTCCGTGGAGACCTTCGAGACTCTCCAGGTTCCCTACGAGCGCCTGATGCCAACCAGGCCCTTCACGGTTGTGACGGACGGCTCCACGCTGCCTCTGGGGCAGGTGCGCCTTCCCGTCACCTTCGGTTGGAGTTCAGCACCACCAGGGCCATCACGAGCGCGGCCCTCGCTAACTTTGTGGCGGAATGGACTGACGCCCCCGACCGAGGGGTTAGTGAAAACCGCTCCCTTGTGCCCGGAGATGAGGTGCCCGATGGCTGGGTCATGTACTTTGACGGCGTGTTCGCACGCCGGGGCACGGGGTGTGACGCCCGGGTAATTAAGCTACAGTAAACCTTTGTTAATGATGCCAGGTCATCATGGTTAAAATTTTGCTAAACCTCACGTGTTTCAAACTTAGTTCAAATACAAATTCAAATAACAAGTCAAATTATAGTTTCATAAAACAGTGAATTAAAAATGTTCAAAGGGTTATAAATATTCACTAACTAATTAGCAAATAGCATCCAACATTATATAAAATATTTAATTGCCCTAAAACAATTAAAACGGTGACCAAAACAGCCTCATTAATCCATTTTCATTTATGCGCAATTCAAATGCATTCAAATGCTCATCAAACCTTTTTGTGGCAGTGCCTAAAATGACTATGCTAATTTAGGCCAAGTCCCATACTTAACTAAAAGTCATTTGCTTTTGTAAATAAAAATAAAAAAGAAAAAAAGAAAACAGAATTAGAAAATGAAACAACTACACTGTGCACTAAGCCTACTACTGTGCACTAGGCCTGCTAGCTACACGGGAGGCCCAGCCCAACTTCCCCCTCTCCTTCCTCCTCTGTTCACAGAGGGGAGGTTGATGCCGGGCAGCCGCCCGTGGCCGCGATGGACACGTGCCGGCCATCCGCCGCGCCCCCGTCGACCTACAAGGCGTCGCACCACACCTCGAAACCCTAGCCCGCCTTCCCGTTCCCCACACACGCGCCGTTACCTCTCTGCTCGCCTCGCCGAGCGCCTCCATGGCCGCGTCGTCAACGTGCACGCGGCCACCGGCCACCGTCCACCACACCGTCGGGTCCAGGAGGTCCACCGTGGACGAGTTCGTCGCCTGCGCCCTCGAAACCAAGCCGGAGAGCCCCGCATCGCCGCCATCGAGTTCGTCTTCGACATCCTGCACCGCCGGCCGCCATCGTCGATTCGCTCGACCCCGACCGTCCCCAAGGCATCCCCGAGCCCACTGACTTGCCCTAAAGCCCCGATGTGAGCTCCTCTCTCGATCCCCGCCTTTTCCTCGTGCTCGTACTCGCCGCTAGCCCCGATTTCGTTCGCTAGCCGCTGCCCTCTGTTGCCACCGCCGTCCCCGAGCTCGTCCATGGCCGGGCCGTGATGCGCACGTCCTGCTCACGGCCGCGAGCCCGTCGTCCCGGCGTTGAGCTGCGCCCCGCGCACGCGTAGCCGCGCCATGTGCCTCAGGCCGTGCTCGCGCTACGCCCCCGCGTGCCCCGACGTGGTACGACCGCACTCACCTCCCGCCTCTGTTCTTTCCCCTGCGCACGCCCCGCCACTTCCGCCGTCGCCCGCTGCTGCTCAGCCGCTGCGCCGCTGCCTGCCCTGTTCCAACGCCGCTCGCGGCCGCGCCTCCGCGTGCGCTCGCGTGCGCGTGGCCTCGCCCGAGCTGCCGCTGTTCCCTGCGTCTGCTTGCTGCTGCTCCTCTTACCAGCTGCTGCTCCGGCTTGCCGTCGCTGGCTGTGTGCTACTCCTGCTACTTGCTGCTCGCGAGCCGCTGCTGCTCCTCACTACTGTTTGCTACTAGCTGCTGCTCAATTGCCGTTGACTGCTGCTGCTACTGAACATGGCGATGGCCATGACTGAATGTGTTGTATGCGTGTGTTCTTGTGGCCGGCTGGGCCACTGTCCAATACGGCCGGCCCTTGTTTAATTAGACTAGATTAGTTAGTGCTAATTTAGTTTAATGCAGTAGAAAATAACATGTGAGCCACCCATGTTGATTATCTCAAATTAATTTGACTTAATAAAATAGAGTCCATGACAACTGGGCCCCCACTGGCACTGTTCATGAGTTGACCAGTCAAGTATTGACTGGGTCAACTCAAACCCTGGCCCCACCCGTAAGCCTTTGGGTCTAGCTGTCCCTGGGTACAAAAAGTATTTGTTGCATTTTGTTCTTGAAATTGATAAATCCAGAAAATATTTAAATCTTTAGAAAATCGTATAAAATAAACCGTAGTTCGGATCGAAAAACTTTGTACATGAAAGTTGCTCAGAATTTCGAGACGAATCAAAATATGCGGTCCATTCATTCGTCACACGTCCCTAACTATCCGAACATGGAACCGTTCCCCTTTAGTCATCTGTCTGACAAATATCCAGAACCGGGAAAACATTCCCGGAGGGATTCCCCCTTCCTCGGTGACATGCAACCATACGTTAGGACACACCCGGCACTGCATATTGTCATATCGTACATTGTGTTGCTCATGTTTGCTGTGTATTTACACTGTTTCCTTCCCTTCTTCTCTCTCGTTAGACCCCGACGCAGTTCCCGGTACCGACGTAGCTCCGGAAACCGACGACACCATTGACGACCTTGCCCTTGCCGCCGAGCAACCAGGCAAGCCCCCCCCCCCCCTAGAGCATCCCGATATCGCCCATTCTATTGTCTCATGCTTGCATTAGAATTGCTGCTGCTACTGCTTTACCTATTCTGATGCATAGCCTGTTTATTGTAACCTGCTATTGAAACCTTACCTGCTTATCCTAAACTGTCTAGTATAGGCTGGGTAGAGACCTATCAGTGGCCCCACTAGTCCCGACTACCCCGCTGGATTATTAGAAGACCCGATCAACGGGATTGAAGACCAGGCCCCGGCACCGCACATCACCCCCCTTAGTTGTAACGACACTGCAGCGTTACTATCAAGTGCCGAGGGTGAAACCTCTTGTAGCACTTCTGATGTTAACTCCGTAGAGTAGCTATTCGGTCGTGGTCGTCGAGGGTGATTCCTCCTTCCCCACTTCCGATAACGACGCTGTCGTGCAACACCTCAAGTGTGAACCCATCGAGGGTGATTCCTCGGAGTTCACCTTGACGGATACATCGAGTAGGAATCCAACGAGGGTGATACCTCGGTTTCCCTTGATGTTATGGACACACGGATAATAGGACTTTACACTGTTACTTGGAAGACGGGTCGACCCTGAGGGGTACCCGAGTGTGATGTGAAGACGGGTTGACCTGGATGGTGCCCGAGTGAGAATACGAGGCGTGGCCGGGCATTCTTGGCCCTTGCCACAAGTCCTCGAGACGGGGCGACGGGGTCACATCGATCGTGAGTCTCTGCTCGTTACCGCACTACCAACACACTACGATTTGGATATTTGATTCGAGTGGGCCTCTGGCCCGATAGCACTAATCATCACGCGGGAAAAGTTATCGGCACTCTGCATCGTATGCATCAGCCGAAAGCTTTGTCAGATGTCCAGTTCAGCATTGTGGCCGGGTCGGATCGTGCCATTGGCGCTGGTATCCACCCAGCTCGCAACGACCCGGAGAGCACAGGGCGATGGCCCAAGACCCCTGAGCGCTTAGGATGTAGACCGGCGGGGACCTCTCTGCTGAGCTCTAGGTAGGGCTGCGGTGTGTCGTTTGGCCGAGGCCGGGCATGACCCTGAAAAGTGTGTCCGGCCGGAGTTAAGCGAGTGTGGTGGGCAAGTTGGTGCACCCCTGCAGGGAAGAACTAATCTATGCATAGCCGGATCCTCGGTAACAGACACTCGGAGTTGTATCCCGATTGATACAACTAGAATTGGATACTATGGCTCTGGGGTTGCTTCTCGCAGGGAGTCAAGAAGGGATCTGCAGACAAGGTTGATGACTGTATGGCTCTGGGATTATTTTCTCGCAGGGAGTCGAGAAAGGATCTCTGGGTGAGGTTGAGACTTAATGATACTACTACTTTATGCTGTACTAATCTACACTCTTCTAATGCTGCAAGACCACTGAAGATGCTAGTATTCGATAGGACTAGGCCTTCTCTCTATTCTGGCATTTCTGCAGCCTAGTCCACATATACAGCCTCCCTTTGATAATGTTGCATATGTAGTGTAGATCCTTGCTTGCTGAGTACTTCGGATGAGTACTCACGGTTGCTTTGCTTTCTTTTTCCCCCATATCCTTTTGATGCAACCAGATGACGGAGCCCCGGATATAGCTGCCCACGCCGACGATCGCTACAACTACCCCGAGGGTGGATACTACTACGAGTTGGCCAACTACCAGGAGTAGGTTCGGAGGGTCCCAGGCAGGAGGCTTGCGCCTTTCGATCATAGTGTTTTCTTTTGCCCCGCCTTTCTAAGCGCTTATCTGTTTCTGTTTCATATATGTACTCAGATATCTGATGCTTCCGCTTCCGCTTGTACGCAAGCTTATGTATTCGAGCCCTTGAGGTCCCTGGCTTGTAATATAAAGTTTGTATGACTTTATTTGTGTTTTAGAGTTGTGTTGTGATATCTTCCCGTGAGTCCTTAGGCTTGATCGTGTGCATTTACGTGTATGATTAGTGCACGATTGAGCCGGGGGCGTCACAAGTTGGTATCAGAGCCGACTGCCTGTAGGAATCCCCCTTTCCAACTCCTTGGCCGAAGTTGAGTCTAGTGGTCCAAAACTGTTTTACTAAATTGGCTGTGTGGATTACGGGCCCACATCGCCAATTGGGTGGTATTAGGATCTTTTATGCCTCGTCTTTACTCTGGGACTCTGATCTCTCTTCTACTCGGGTTAAACGATTTTGCTAACTCTAACTCTAGGTTCTCGTAACTACTTCCTCCCGGAGAGCCCCTCACTCCAAATGATCGCTTGGTACACCAGAAGATTCCGAAGCTACTCTCTGATGATTTCCCGAGACCCTTGTGCCCTTCGCCGTTGCAATCCCTACCATCGATAAATCCTTATGGATAAATACATACACTTGTCGTTCTTACTTTTATTCCCAGTTGATCTTGTTATTACAAGATACCCCGAAATTCTCTCTATTGTTCCGCAAGTACCTTGTGCCTACTGCCTTGCAGTTCTTTGCCACATGAATACCCGTACGGATAATTCCTCGCACTTACCGAATATCCGCTCATCCCCAGTTATTCATGTATTTCACAAAAGTCTTCGAAATACCATTCGATCTTCCGAAAAATCCTCAACAGCCGATTGCTCTTGAAATTCTTGCTTGCTTGCATTATGATTAATCCCATATGGTAATCTTATTGGCATCCTTTGTCGTTATCATTTTGAGTCCGTTGATTCAATATGTTGCGAATGCTCGCAAACCTCAATTAGAAACTAGAATTCATCCTTTCATCTCAGACGTCATTTTGAACAGGAGTTGGTTCTCGGCCAATCAAATTGCCGTCGATTTTACCCCTAAGTCTATTCAACTTATCCATTCTTAATTAGAGCGTTTGCTTCTGACCCCTTGATTTGGAAATCATAATTCATTTGCATTTGAGCTTTGAATTAGTCGGTTGTTTCTATAATCTGATGCCTTTGCATTCTTTTTCCTTCTGATCGAGTACCGATACTCACATCAGATTCCTTGTGGTCCGCGAGACCATTTGCTTGGTTATTATCCGACAGTGTCCTTCATATCCAATAACCTTGTCAGTTCTTCCCCTGATATATAATGCCTTTGGTAAATTGTATCCTCTGCTTTTGTCAACCATGCTCTGCATCCGAGCTTGAGTTATTTTACTCCTGAAGTTTGTGGTATATGTTTCTAAGATGCCCCGATGGGTTGAACCTATGCCTTTTCTAATCTGTGTGAACCCGGAAAACTACTACGGGTCATACTCTACTGGTGTTATGTCAGATAAAATTTCAACACTACAACTTCGTCGAAGGTGAGAAGTGAATGAAAGGTTATGCATTAGAGAAGTGGGAGTCGACCTTGAACTCTGTGTTCATGCCCATGGACACGATGTAGATCCTATCATGGAAGCTTCTTGTAATAATAACTATTTTCCTTGATAACTATCACTTGGTATCTGTGAATTGATCCTTTGCAACCGTGGTTCCGACCATGATTGTTCTTCTTTGATCCCATTTCTCGGACAAGTTAAAGTGCTTGTCTTCTACAGATCATTACACTAGTCTAATCTCTATTCTGATCTACCCTCGAGTTTTACCCTCTGGTATCTCGAGAATATCACCGAACTACGTAACTTCTTATGAGTTCTTCATCAACTTTTAGTTCTCATTGATTCCAGTTTTCCCCGGGTTCCGAGTTGTTAGTCACTCGAGGACACCATTAACTAAATCGAGTCCGCACAGCCATTAAACAACTCTTAGTAATCTTCTTTACTTACGAGTTTGTACCCGATCACGTCATTCCTAGACTGATTGGCTATATCATTATCGTGCAACTTTTTAACTGTGATACCTGGTCCTTATTCATGGAGCATAACTTTCGACGATGAGCTAAGCTTACGTCGATCTTCCTCGTCTTATCGTTTCACTTCAAACAACAAGCTTGATTTCGAGTTTGTGGCGTACCCGTGGTTCCAATAACCATTCGCTTTCATCATTCCTTTGACTTGATGTCATTGCCGATCGATTACATCTTCATGAAGTCTCTCGACAATTATGTCATGATCATCATCAACATTTTTACTCCTTCCAGGATATCGATCGAATTCATGATGATAAGTGCCATCCTCGTCCCTTGGTAATTTGAGTTACCATCAACAACATCCTTATCTTCCTTTCATCACAACATTGTTCATGTTGTGGATGCGACTTGCTATCCAGCTTGTATTATGTTCTACCTTGAAGTAATACCATCTTTTATGTCAAGGATGTTGTGAGTATTGCTCCACCTATTAAGAATTCTTGGTATAGTGATACTTCTCACCATCACCATTCTTTCTTGGTCCCCATGTTGATTCTAACCGGGATACCCACAGGTGAACGGTGCTGTTTGGATTCTGCCCTTCTAGCAACCCTATTGCTTTGAAATTAATGGTCAACAGTTCATTCTTAGACTGTAGGTTATTGAATCACCATTCTAACCTTGGTCATACTACCTAAGCCCATATTTCGGGTACACCTTCAACAAATGTTTAATTGCGCATGTTTCCCTTGGGCATACATCATTATATCATTTGATCTGACAAATGTTATCTCCTTGCTCACATGATTGAAGAAATCCATGTTTTTGGAAATATCGATGAGTTGTCACCGAGTCCATCAGCCACCTCCTCATCCTCTCCTTGGTTTAATGATGAACTCTTGTTTCGGAACTCGCTTCCATAGTTCAATTCCTGAGAATCTTGCAATGTCATCTCGTCAATTTGTGTTGCACTTTTTCTCTCTCTCAGGCATCCTGAGTCTGAGGTATCCGGACACCAATCGGATCTGAATCTCGGCCAGATATGATGGTTGGAACATATTTCCAAGAGTTATAACATTGGTCTTTATATGACCTGTTAAGGTGATGTCATGCCTAGCACACCTGGCCGGAGGACCTATTGTTATAGTTTCCTTTTTAGCAAGATTAACCATTCTTCCATGAGGAAATTGTAAGACTTATTCTATGAGTTGTCCTGATGGATCCTTTGTGTATCCAAAGTCCGACCTTGCTTGAAGACCATGTCAATGCTATCTCGGAGCATGTCTTTGGTACTCCGATTTTCAACAAGAACATTTGAAGCCCAATGCTAAATGTTTCTTGCTCAATTATCCAAACACCGTTGTATGGGTAATGTCATGAAATTTTTCTCCCCTTACCTAAAGGGTTTTCTACATTATATCCTGTCATGGATATCATGCTCTGCTTGTCCTTGGGAAGGATATACCCCTGAAATATGTGTTTAAACACATCTTCCTTTCCATTGTTCTGTTTAATCTGATAATCGTATTTCCTTTCCATTGTTTGGTTTAACCTTTCTTGAGGTCTATATGATCTAAGCAGTAATATTCTCCTGCTTATGTAAACACCTCGGTGTACAATTCTGTCTGCAAGACCCTGTTACTATTGTTGATGACATTCCGGTAACCACCGATGGACGAGAACTTTGCCTAATGGTCCGCCTCTTTCAACGAGCAGGAACATGGTTCTCTTTGTCCCTCGCCCTTGGTACCAACGATGCTGCCAACATAACTGACCGGTTATTCTCTGACATGCCTTACTATCATGACCGTGCAAGATGTCAACCCCCTTCCTACTTTTAACCCACATGGTGGGCCCATAACCCATAGTTCCACAGGATCGAAACCTGACTCTCCTATACACCCCCTGTTCCCAAAGACATTCCTCGCGCGTGGCCTCGTAGGTAATTCACGAGCCACCTTCCGAGAGATCGTCAATTCTGGTATCAGACACAAAACTGATTCTCGTTGCTCTGAACCCCTTTCACGCGTTGTTTCAGGCAATGACGATTGTCTATCTGCTTGAAACTTCTTATTATGCCTTCTTATTTAACTCTCGATGTTTTTCTTAAGTTCAATTCGAGAGTTACCTTCTGCCACCTCCCCCGAGTTATCTCCTAGATAAGCACCCTTGTAGAGGCCCGTTCTCTCGGAGTTATCCCCTTATCCTTTACGTAAGTACGATGGAGATCCTGAAGAAAGGATGTCGACTTCATCTTGATGACCTGAAGCAGAGAAATGAAGACATCAACGTAGTGGATCAACCTCTTCGAGAAGAGCAACCAAGACCAAGAAGAATCGTTAGAATTTCGTAACCAATTCTTTCCCCCTTACTCTACCACTTAAATCTCGGGACGAGATTTCTTGTAGTGGAGGAGATTTGTGACGCCCGGGTAATTAAGCTACAGTAAACCTTTGTTAATGATGCCAGGTCATCATGGTTAAAATTTTGCTAAACCTCACGTGTTTCAAACTTAGTTCAAATACAAATTCAAATAACAAGTCAAATTATAGTTTCATAAAACAGTGAATTAAAAATGTTCAAAGGGTTATAAATATTCACTAACTAATTAGCAAATAGCATCCAACATTATATAAAATATTTAATTGCCCTAAAACAATTAAAACGGTGACCAAAACAGCCTCATTAATCCATTTTCATTTATGCGCAATTCAAATGCATTCAAATGCTCATCAAACCTTTTTGTGGCAGTGCCTAAAATGACTATGCTAATTTAGGCCAAGTCCCATACTTAACTAAAAGTCATTTGCTTTTGTAAATAAAAATAAAATAGAAACAAAAAAAAAGAAAAGAAAAAGAAAACAGAATTGGAAAATGAAACAACTACACTGTGCACTAAGCCTACTACTGTGCACTAGGCCTGCTAGCTACACGGGAGGCCCAGCCCAACTTCCTCCTCTCCTTCCTCCTCTGTTCACAGAGGGGAGGTGGACACCGGGCAGCCGCCCGTGGCCGCGATGGCCACGTGCCGGCCATCCGCCGCGCCCCCGTCGACCAACAATGCGTCGCACCGCACCCCGAAACCCTAGCCCGCCTTCCCGTTCCCCACACACGCGCCGTTTCCTCTCTGCTCGCCTCGCCGAGCGCCTCCATGGCCACGTCGTCAACGTGCACGCGGCCACCGGCCACCGTCCACTACACCGTCGGGTCCAGGGGGTCCACCGTGGACGAGTTCGTCGCCTGCGCCCTCGAGACCAAGCCGGAGAGCCCCGCATCGCCGCCATCGAGTTCGTCTTCGACATCCTGCACCGCCGGCCGCCATCGTCGATTCTCTTGACCCCGACCGTCCCCAAGGCATCCCCGAGCCCACTGACTTGCCCTACAGCCCCGATGTGAGCTCCCCTCTTGATCCCTGCCTTTTCCTCGTGCTCGTACTCGCCGCTAGCCCCGATTTCGTTCGCTAGCCGCTGCCCTCTATTGCCACCGCCGTCCCCGAGCTCGTCCATGGCCGCGCCGTGATGCGCACGTCCTGCTCACGGCCGCGAGCCCGTCGTCCCGGCGTTGAACTGCGCCCCGCGCAGGCGTAGCCGCGCCCTGTGCCTCAGGCCGTGCTCGCGCTACGCCCCCGCGTGCCCCGACGTGGTATGACCGCACTCACCTCCCGCCTCTGTTCTTTCCCCTGCGCACGCCCCGCCACTTCCGCTGTCGCCCGCTGCTGCTCAGCCGCCGCGCCGCTGCCTGCCCTGTGCCAACGTCGTTCGCGGCCGCACCTCTGCGTGCGCGTGGCCTCGCCCGAGCCGCCGCTGCTCCCTGCGTCGGCTTGCTGCTGCTTTTTTTTGCTGCTGCTACTCTTACCAGCTGCTGCTCCGGCTTACCGTCGCTAGCTGCGTGCTACTCCTGCTACTTGCTGCTCGCGAGCCGCTGCTGCTCCTCACTACTATTCCTACTAGCTGCTGCTCAATTGCCATTGACTGCTGCTGCTACTGAACATGGCGATGGCCATGACTGAATGTGTTGTATGCGTGTGTTCTTGTGGCCGGCTGGGCCACTGTCCAATACGGCCGGCCCTTGTTTAATTAGACTAGATTAGTTAGTGCTAATTTAGTTTAATGCAGTAGAAAATAACATGTGAGCCACCCATGTTGATTATCTCAAATTAATTTGACTTAATAAAATAGAGTCCATGACAATTGGGCCCCCACTGGCACTGTTCATGAGTTGACCAGTCAAGTATTGACTGGGTCAACTCAGACCCTGGCCCCACCTGTAAACCTCTGGGTCTAGTGTCCCTGGGTACAAAAAGTATTTGTTGCATTTTGTTCTCGAAATTAATAAATGCAGAAAATGTTTAAATCTTTAGAAAATCGTATAAAATAAACCGTAGCTCGGATCGAAAAACTTTGTACATGAAAGTTGCTCAGAATTTCGAGACGAATCCGAATACGCGGTCCGTTCATCCCTCACACGTCCCTAACTATCCGAACATGGAACCATTCCCCTTTGGTCATCTGTCTGACAAATGTCCGGAACCGGGAATACATTCCCGGAGGGATTCCCCATTCCTCGGTGACATGCAACCATACGTTAGGACACACCCGGCACTGCATATTGTCATGTCGTACATTGTGTTGCTCATGTTTGCTGTGTATTTACACTGTTTCCTTCCCCTCTTCTCTCTCGTTAGACCCTGACGCAGTTCCCTGTACCGGCGCAGCTCCGGAAACCGACGACACCATTGATGACCTTGCCCTTGCCGCCGAGCAACCAGGCAAGCCCCCCCCCCCCTTGAGCATCCCGATATCGCCCATTCTATTGTCTCATGCTTCCATTAGAATTGCTGCTGCTACTGCTACTGCTTTACCTATTCTGATGCATAGCCTGTTTATTGTAACCTGCTATTGAAACCATACCTGCTTATCCTAAACTGTCTAGTATAGGCTGGGTAGAGACCTATCAGTGGCCCCACTAGTCCCGACTGCCCCGCTGGATTATCAGAAGACCCGATCAACGGGATTGAAGACCAGGCCCCGGCACCGCACATCACCCCCCTTAGTTGTAACGACACTGCAGCGTTACTATCAAGTGCCGAGGGTGAAACCTCTTGTAGCACTTCTGATGTTAACTCTGTAGAGTAGCTATTCGGTCGTGGTCGTCGATGGTGATTCCTCCTTCCCCACTTCCGATAACGACGCTGTCGTGCAACACCTCAAGTGTGAACCCATCGAGGGTGATTCCTCCGAGTTCACCTTGACGGATACATTGAGTAGGAATCCAACGAGGGTGATACCTCGGATTCCCTTGATGTTATGGACACACAGATAATAAGACTTTACACTGTTACTTGGAAGGCGGGTCGACCCTGAGGGGTACCCGCGCGTGATGTGAAGACGGGTTGACCTGGATGGTGCCCGAGTGAGAATACGAGGCGTGGCCGGGCATTCTTGGCCCTTGCCGCAAGTCCTCGAGACGGGGCGATGGGGTCACATCGATCGTGACTCTCTGCTCGCTACCGCACTACCAACACACTACGATTTGGATATTTGATTCGAGTGGGCCTCTGGCCCAATAGCACTAACCATCACGCGGGAAAAGTTATGGGCACTCTGCATCGTATGCATCAGCCGAAAGCTTTGTCAGATGTCCAGTTCAGCATTGTGGCCGGGTCGGATCGTGCCGTTGGCGCTGGTATCCACCCTGCTCGCAACGACCCGGAGAGCATAGGGCGGTGGCCCAAGACCCCTGAGCACTTAGGATGTAGACCGGCGGGGACCTCTCTGCTGAGCTCTAGGTAGGGCTGTGGTGTGTCGTTTGGCCGAGGCCGGGCATGACCCTGAAAAGTGTGTCCGGCCGGAGTTAAGCGAGCGTGGTGGGTAAGTTGGTGCACCCCTGCAGGGAAGAACTAATCTATGCATAGCCGGATCCTCGGTAATGGACACTCGGAGTTGTATCCCGATCGATACAAGTAGAATTGGATACTATGGCTCTGGGGTTGCTTCTCGCAGGGAGTCGAGAAGGGATCTCCGGACGAGGTTTATGACTGTATGGCTCTGGGATTGTTTTCTCGCAGGGAGTCGAGAAAGGATCTCTGGGTGAGGTTGAGACTTAATTATACTACTACATTATGTTGTACTAATCTACACTCTTCTAATGCTGCAAGACCACTGAAGATGCTAGTCTTCGGTAGGACTAGGCCTTCTCTCTATTCTGGCATTTCTGCAGCCCAGTCCATATATACAGCCTCCCTTTGATAATGTTGCATATGTAGTGTAGATCCTTGCTTGCTGAGTACTTCGGATGAGTACTCACGGTTGCTTTGCTTTCTTTTTCCCCCATATCCTTTTGATGCAACCAGATGACGGAGCCTCGGATACAGCTGCCCACGCTGACGATCGCTACAACTACCCCGAGGGTGGATACTACTACGTGTTGGCCGACTACCAGGAGTAGGTTCGGAGGGTCCCAGGTAGGAGGCCTGCACCTTTCGATCGTAGTGTTTTCTTTTGCCCCGCCTTTCTAAGGGCTCATCTATTTCTGTTTCATATCTGTACTCAGATATCTGATGCTTCTGCTGATGCTTGTACGTAAGCTTATGTATTCGAGCCCTCGAGGCCCCTGGCTTGTAATATAAAGTTTGTATGACTTTATTTGTGTTTTAGAGTTGTGTTGTGATATCTTTCCGTGAGTCCTTAGGCTTGATCGTGTGCATTTGCGTGTATGATTAGTGCATGATTGAGCCAGGGGCGTCACACGGGGGCTACAGCCATGCTCGTCTCGCCTACTCAGGACAAGCTCTACTACGCCGTGCAGCTCTGCTTCCAGCATGGCGAGAAGGTCTCCAACAACATCGCGGAATACGAAGGCCTGATCGCAGGCCTCCGGGCCGCGGCGGGCCTGGGGATCAAGCGCCTCACCATCAAGGGTGACTCTCAGCTCCTCGTCAACTTCTCCAACAAGGAGTACACGCCCAAGGACGAGCACATGGAGGCATACTTGGAAGAGGTACGCAAAATTGAAAAATAGTTCTTGGGTTTGGAATTGCAGCATGTCCCGCGTGGCACGAACAAGGAGGCGGACGACATCGCCAAGAGGGCGTCGCGGCACGACCCCCAGAAGCCTAGCGTCTTCGAGAAGAGGCTCGTCAAGCCATCGGCGGCCCCCTCCGCTGCGGGCCCGGTGTTGCTCCGGGAGTAACTGTCCCTGGCCCCCTCCTCGGGCGCCCCAGCCTGCGGTCCAACCTCCGGAGCCCGCCTGCTTCTGGCCCTCGAACCTCAGGAGGGGTGCTGGACCGAGGAGTTCAAGGCGTACCTGCTCCAGGGCACCTTGCCAGAGAAGGAGGAAGAAGCAGAACGCGTGGCCCGCCAGGCCACCACCTACTGCTTGTGGGATGGCGAGCTCTACCGAAGGCGCCCAAATGACGTCTCTCTGCGATGCATCTCCAAGGAGCAGGGGCGCGAACTGCTGGCTGACATCCACAATGGGGACTGTGGGCATCACTCTTCGTCGCGCACCCTCGTGGGCAAGGCATTTCGCAGCGGGTTCTACTGCCCCATGGCGCTCAACGACGCCACTGAGCTGGTGAGATCCTACGAGGCGTGCCAATTCCACACCAAGCAGATCCACCAGCCCATTCAGGGCCTCCAGACCATCCCGCTCTCATGGCCGTTCGCGGTATGGGGGCTGGATATCCAGGGACCATTCCCTTGAGCGGCTGGGGGCTACCGCTACCTCTACGTCGCCATCGACAAGTTCACCAAGTGGACGGAGGTGGAGCCCGTGCGCACCATCCCAGCTGGTTTGGCCGTCAAGTTCATCAAGGGTCTCGTGAGCCGCTTCGGGGTCCCCAACTGTATCATCACCAACAATGGCTCTCAGTTCACGAGCAACCTTTTCAAAACATATTGCGCTAACCTTGGAACGCAGATATGCTATGCTTTAGTGGCCCACCCACGGAGTAACGGCCAAGCCGAGCGCGCAAACGCGGAGGTCTTGAGAGGCCTCAAGGCGAGGAGCTTCAAGAAGAAACTTGAGGCCTGCGGCAGGGGTTGGCTCGATGAGCTCCAATCCGTGCTGTGGTCCATCCGCACCACCGCGACCGAGCCTACCGGCGAGACCCCGTTCTTCCTCGTCTACGGGGCTGAGGCGGTCCTCCCGCATGAGGTCAGACATCGCTCCCTGCGGGTCTTGGCGTTTGACGAGGCACGCCAGGACGCCTCATGAAGGATAGACCTCGTGCTCGGGGAGGAGGGCCGCCGCCAGGCCTCGCTCCGTGTCGTGAGGTACCAGCAGGCGCTGTGGCGGTATCACTGCCGCAACGTCCGCTCCAGGATCCTCAAGGTGGGTGACCTCGTCCTGAGGCGGGTGCTCTCCACGGAGGGGCTTCACAAGCTCTTGCCCATGTGGGAGGGCCCATTCAGGATCGCCCGTGTCTCCAGGCCTGGCGCCGCGCGCCTGAAGACGCAGGACGGGGTCCCCATCCAGAATGCCTGGAACATCCAGCACCTACGGAAGTTCTATCCATGAACAAGGCCATGCGCCTTTCAAGTCTCCGCCCGTGACACTCTCACGTAATAATGAGTGGGGCTGTACACACACTGGAGTCTCCTGAGCATCGCCCTTGGGCCACACGGGGGCTCCCACCCATGTCCTAGTGCAAGCCCCATGCTCCACGCTGGCGGGAAGACCAGAAGACTAGTATAGGTGCCGGATGCGGCTGTTCATTTGCTTGCTTTCTGTAGCTGATTTGCAACTTCTTGAAATGAAATTTGGAGTTCTCGCGTCTTTATTTGAAAGGGCTGGGAATTTTTCTCCTTGCAGCACTCGCTTTTTTCAGGCCTCGTTTCAGGGAGAGTGAAAGTTGCCCGTCGCTCTTCCTCGCGCATCCCGCGCGTAGGGGCTGGGCACGGTGTGTACGCTTAGGCCCGCCCGCGAACGCACCTCACCAAAGCCTTGGCCTTTGGCATCTTAATCCTCGTGTGGCGCCCTCAAACGAGCTAGCGGGCACGCACGCCCTCCTGAGTCCATGCCTCCGGGCATCGCGACGCGGCGTACCAGTGACCGACGCTCGGGGGCTCGCGCGGGGAACGGCACCTCCAGAGGTCCCCTGACCCAATAACCTCAGGGTGTCTCCCGAGGCCTGAGGATCTTCGGGTCCACAAGAAGGAAATTTCCGGAGGACCTCTCCGGAACCAGGGACGTGCGGGAAGCCCAAAGCTCCAGGGAAGCTAGTCCTCACTGCACAGGAGTCTACCGCAGGCACACTAAGCTAAGTCATTTCAATCACAATCAGTGGCAACACGGGTACCAATATGCAATATAAAAACGATAACATAATGGCGCAAGCGCCGCGGTCCATTACACGCCCCGATAGGGCTTTCCTCCTTTTTGATGCAGAAAAAAAAAGAGAAGCAAAAGCAGCCGTGCGACTACAGCAGCTTCCGAAGACCCGCCTCCAGCAACGCCCGTGCTCAGTCGGAGTCCTCCTCTTGCTTCACAGGGGCGCGATGGCGAGGCGGCTCGTCTCCCTCCCTGGTCCGAGCACGGCGGCGTGGTGGGTCGTCGTAGTCGCCATCGCTCGTGTTCTCCCCGGAGGAGGAGCCGCCGCTACTGGAGGCGTCGCAGCCGTCGCCAAAGGCAAGCTCACCACCGACGTCGTCGTCGCTATCGCCCTCTGGGCAGCACCCCAGGCGCTGACCATCTTCCCCGAAGACCCTGACGTAGAGGGTCGCGGCACCGTCGTACCTGAAGTGGAGGGTACACCTCCCCTGCAGGCCGCGTGCGCGGGCTAACATCTGCCACCCGCGGTTCAGGAACACGTTGCCGGCGAGGGTGACCTCGACCACCACCCAGGAGGCCTTGCTGGAGCAGCCATCGGCCTGCAGCCAGAGGCCGCCAAGTCCCCCGGCCGGCAGCGCGCCCGCAAACAAGTGCGGGAGATGGAGCCAGGCGCCGGCGGGCCTCTCCTCCCACACCACGAACTCCGAGGACGCTTCAGCTGAGTGGAGTCACGGGTGCGGTGGCCGGACGGCTGCCGCGTGCCTTCCCCCTTCGCTGCGGCTGCCCCGGCCGCGGCAGCTTCCGCCGCGGGAAGGATCACCCCCGCGACTATCGGAGGCAGTGCCAACCCTCGAGGGAGTGCGCCCACGCCCTCGGAGAGCCACCGTTGGCATCGCGGCGTACTTGCGGGGGCAGTCGCGGCCTCTCTTGGGCGGCGGCGAGTCCGGTCCCTCCTTGGGAGCCTTACCCTTCTCCACGGCCGAGAACCTTCTCACTGGCGCCATGGAAGCTTTGGCAAGATGGCGGGGGAACTGAGGAGAAGAAGGGCAGGCGGCGAGAACATGAAGACGAGCTGGGGGCTCCGCCCCCTCTCCAATTTATAGGCGCAGGAGGCCAACCGCTGGCCTTCTTATAGGCAGTCGGAGGAGGACAACCAGCACCCTTCCACCTTCGTGCGATGATGGCTCCGCAGTGTGCACCAGGCTTTTTGTCAGCCTGGGCAGTTGCCGAGGCGGCATGGGAAAGTGGAGGCGTCCGCGTCCTGTCGTGCGCCACGCATCAAGCCTGGCCAGCAGGCGATTGGGGCCCGCGTCGCTTCGTCCTTCACTCCTTGCCTTTGCTTTGAAGCCAGGCCGAGCGCGCCTTTGGCCCGGGGGCTACTGTCGGCGTTCTGGGATCGGGGGTACCCAGACCTGCCTGCCTGTGGCCCAGCTACAAGACTCCACGAGCAAGAACCTCGCGAGGGCCCCCAGCCTCGCGAGGCGAGCGACGTCAAGACCTCCCGAGGAGCAGCTCCCCGAGCCTGCCTCCCGAGGAGCGGATATCTCTATGCAAGTACCCCCTCACGAAGCTCACGATGATGTGAGCCATGACGATCAAGGCCAGGAGGGCGCCAGCGGGCGTATACCAGGACAGTTTCCTCTTCGGTGCTAAGGAGACAAGGACAAGCGTGGGTTCCTGAGGAATCCCCCAAAGGTTTCCATTCTGGTGCAACAAGAGCGAGACCACGGGCTCGGCAGGACAGAGGTCATCACCGAGCCCACAGCTGCGCCATGACCAGAAGCTTTGTAGGTGAACTCCACCTTTCGTCAGGATAAGATGTACTCTTGTCCCCCTTCAAAATTGGCCACTGTGGTATTCCTTCCCGCCTAAGTTATGAGGGAAGAGAACCGGGCCTAGTATAAATATAGGCTAGTCTCCATCATAGATAGGGATTGATTCATTCTCATCCTCTGAGCCCTCACTAGGCAGCTCATCCACTGTACTAGTTCATCCTCAACCTCCTTGCGAGGCCAATCCACCACAAAGCAGGAGTAGGGTTTTACACCGCAAGGTGGCCCGAACCTGGGTAAACCATCATGTCCACTTCTTCTTCCCGCTCGCGCATACTCGGTGAGATCAGGCCATGAGGGCGGCGAGCTGTGTGTCGACGTGAAGCGAGATCCTTCGTACACGCCCAGAGTTCGAACCTAGTTTGGGTCCGCGGAGCCCCGGTTCTGACACCAAGCTTATGGCTTTGCATATCATTAGCATCATGGATATTCAAAGAATTCATACCAACAACATTGCAATCATGCTCATCATTCAAAGATTTTATGCCAAACATTTTATTGAATTCTTCTTCTAACAATTGAGCACAATTTTCCTTTCCATCATTTTCAAGAAAGACATGATATAGATCAAGCATATGAGGCAACCTCAATTCCATTTTTTTGTAGTTTTCTTTTACAAACAAAACTAGTGATAAAACAAGAAACTAAAAGATTCAATTGCAAGATCTAAATATATACCTTTGTCGTGGGTGAACACGATCACCTATGGGGCCATCCGCCCCTTTGTGGTTCGGCGAGGGGGAAGATCACATTGCACAAAGAGCGGAGGCCATGGAACAGCACGACGATGGTGACATTGGTTGTTTTTACCCAGGTTCGGGCTGTTAGGAAGCGTAAAACCCTACTCCTGCTTTGGTGGATTAGATGGAGAAACACGATGAACACGCATCACTCAAGCCCGGCAAGGTGGCCTCGAGGAGAGATGCTACGTGCGTACAAGTGTGCAAGGGTCCGAATCCCTTGCTAGGTTGCCTTGGACCTCCTTTTATAGCTTAAGGGGTAACCACAGTGGCAAAACAGTCTATATCTAGTGATTAGATAGCAAACAGTGCTATCATACCTAACTCTGGCAGTTAGGACAAAGTGCATTAAATGCACTGCTAGGTGTCGTGCTGTGGGTGAAGCCCGGCAAGCCTGTTGTGCCGCTTAATCATCTTCTGCTTATCTGTTCGACACGCCTCTGGATAGGTGTCACATGAGAGTAATCTGTCTTCCAATGGGCTGCCACGTGCTCGGTGGAAGCCACTTAATCACCTGGAGGCTTGACACCGCATTGATAAGCGATTTGCATTGTGGTGCGTTGGAGCGGTGAAGCGGTGGTGCCTTGGCGGGAGTCCTCGCTCTTGGCGGACCCGGCAAGCCTACCGGAGAAATCTTGGATTTTTCCCTGGGGCGGCCTCGACCCAGCCAGGATCTCCTGCCCAGCAAGGGAGGCCTTCCCAAGGTGGTGCTCTGCTGTCTTGTTTTTGACTTGGTCTTCTTAATCCGCTCCTTGATCTCACAAAGAGCGGTTCCTCTGGCTTGGGCTTGCTTTGCATGCTGGTGTAGCCATTCCTTCGTCAAGCCTTGGTTGCCGGGAGGCTCCTTGTCCGTGCACAAGTCTGGGGAATAAACACCCCTGTTTGTGTACCCCGGTAGAAGCCCCCGGGCCTGAGCCATACGTGTCACTGGGCACGTTTGGTTAGGGCCCAAACAGTGCACGGACACGTGTTGAAGAAATACTGCCCATGCAGCGGTTGTCATGATGACCAGTCAATCCAACGTCCACTCTGCGTAATTACCGCATGTCGTGGGATCGTGGAACAATAGCAGTTAATGGGTAATGTGCCTACAAAAAAATGGTAACTTTCTGAGGAAAGATAGCGAAGAGCCAGCCCCCCCCCCCGCCTGTTCCCAATAAAAAGGCAATGCGAAGGGGCGCTGCTCATTCGCATATGTCTCTCGTTCCTTCATCTTCTCCCTCAAGCCAAACAACCGTCCCCATCGCCAATATCTGCCCCCCCCAAAGTTCTGCTAGATCCTTTGCCCATCCTGTGAGTCCAAGAGATGGGACAAAAGACGGGATCCATGAAGGGGAAGCGGGCGGCCACCGCGAAAGAGGCCGCAGCGGAGGGGAGGAAGAAAAGGGCGGAGGAGCTGGACAGGAAGTGACACGAAGACGTGGTCTTCTTCCCGTCGAACCTGGATGGTAATACTTTGATTGCGAAGTACGCCTATATGTTGGGGAGGGAAGTTTCGAAAGGGCATGGAGCGCCCGTGGTCTTGCCGGAGGGAAGCAAGGTTCCATCGAACTCGTACCGCTTCTTCTGCGCGTACTTCCTTTGCGGCATCACCTCTCCCTTTTCTAATTTCTTTGCTGCTATGATGATGGTGTACGGATTCCATCTTCTGGATTTCATGCCCAATGTAATGGCATGCATGGCAATCTTCGTCCAACAGTGCGAGAACTTTGTTGGAGTTGCCCCCAACGTGGACCTGTTCAGGCACTTCTTCGTCCCACGGGTTGAAGACAAATCTCACTGCTCAGGAAACATAAGCTGGATTCCTCGGGGTAAGAAGGATGAATGGGATTATCTCCCTGGCCAGTAGCATAGCAGGTGGGAGGAATGGAGGGTGGATTGGTGGTGGATCCAGGACAAGGATGCCCTGGAGTTCTGCGCGGCACGGACTGAATGCGTCACGCACGACAATGACTGGAGTAAGCCAGGCCTTACCAACGACAGGCTCCACCCAGCGCTGAACAGGATTGCTCGCCTCAAAGCTGCCGGGCTAACCATCGAGCAGGTGGGGCCCGACTTCCTCCGGCGCAACATCGCACCGCTGCAGAAGAGGGACATGTTTGCCTGGAATACGGGAATTTTGCTGACAGGATGCGTCTTTACCCAGGCCCCATCAACAACTTGTCGATATACGGCCACAGCTGGCTGTGCAAACAGCTATTCGGCAGCCTAGGGCCGTTCCATCTGCTGTCAAGGGTTGTCCCGCTGCATCTCAACTCTGCACGGGACCAGATTCTGAAATGGATGCCCGATTGCCACACATACGGAGTTGCGGCTGATTGGCAATTGCCTGAACTCGATGCGGAGATAGAGTGGGTCTCCGGCCTGGAAGAAAAGGCTTCCAGGGTGGAGAATGATCTTGTGAAGCGCACCTCCCCGGCAAAGGAAGCGTTCATCGCAAAGCGGATTGCAGAGGACAGAGAACTCAAGGCTGCTGGAGTAGCGAGGCCTAGAGAGGAAGAGGAGGAGAAGGAGGTTGAAGGTGAAGGTTCTTCTGATGAAGGGAGCGAGGAGCACGATGCGGAGGAGGTTGCCGGGCTAGACCCTGCCGGGACCAGAATCCATCATATCACGGCAGCAGAGCCCCAAGAGGAAGGCGGGGCTGAGGAGGCAGAGTAGCCCGAGGCGGAGGAGGAATGGCTCGCAGCGGGTCCTCAAGCCCCAGGGCCACATCCAGATCAACGTCCTCACAAGTGGGCCAGCCGGGGAACAGCGGCCCCTGCCTCCTCGATGATCACAAACAGGGTGAAGAAGACCACCTCTAGGGGCAACAAGCCTGAGGTGGTACGCCGCCAATCCACTCGCCTGTCAGAGGCCAAGACTCCACCCGCCAAGCGACGTGCGGTCACTGGGGTTGATCCTAGCCCCCAGTCAAGCCCAGCTTCTTCGCAAAGCTCGGTCCCACCAGAGACCTCGGCCCCACCAGAGACCTCGGCCCCACCAAAGAGCTCAAGGCTGCCGGGAAGCTTCGCTCCTCCAACTCTGAAGAGGGGCAGGGTGACCCCGCCACCTGCGGCGTACGTGCTGGGCTCCATGCTCGTAGACCCAGAGTAAGGAGAACAGCTGAGCTTCTTGCTGAGGTACTATGCACTTGATAGTTGTTGATTGAATCTTCTTTGTTGACTTGGCAGAGATGAAGAACCCCTCAACCAGCAAGCCAAATGAACCAAGCACACGGCGGTGGCAGGTTCTATGGTGAGCACGGGTCTGGCGGGGGATAGGACAGGGGATCCTATGCCCAGCCCCCAGCCCAGCCCTCGGCATGAAGGCATGGGGCAGATCTCGCCCGCCCGGAGAGATGCAGAGGAACATGCTTCATCCCCCGCCAAGGGAGAAAGTGAGATCCAGCAGGGTGGGGCCTACCAAGAGGGGTCCACCCCAACCAAAGTCCAAGTAGAGAAATCACCGACAAGGGCCTCCACCGGGTAATCCAATTGTCTTTGTTTCTGCTTCCTTGAATTATTTCTCTTCTTGGTTTTCAACTTAGCAGTATCTGGTTTCTTATTACTCCATCTGTTGATTTTACTTGTAGCTCCGTTGATTGAAGAACCTGAGCTTTTGGAAGAGGTGGCCAGTATTGAGAAGAGTGCTACCGAGGAAGCAACCAAGATTGCTACTGCGGAAGGTCATGAACAGACTGCCGGGGATATCCAGGAGTCCCAAGAAGAAACAGTGAAAAACCCCAGCAGCACTTCTGGCCTAGGCATGATTGTTGGGGAGAAAGCTCCTCTCCAATCTATGGGCCCTCTCCCCATGAACTATCCTCTGGCTGCAGCTTCGCACCCTTCCCTGAGCAAGTTGGCATTAGTCCTTGCCCAACCTGGGCTCGCAGCTCCTGGCTCGTCGGCTGCAGCGGGCGTGGATTTTGATGAAGATATCAGACGCATACTGGCACCGCTGTCCCAGAGAGTCACAGAAGCTGGCGATTCTGCCGACAGCGCCAACGACCTAGCCTTCCTGGAATCCGTGGTGGCGGGGCTCAAAGATGCGCAGCATAGGTATGATCTCAAGTGGCAGTCAGTCAAGGAGCAGCGTGACTCTGCCGATCTTATGGATAAGAAACTGACGGACAAGGGCAGTGAACTATGAGAATGGTACAAGAAGCAATCCCACTCCATTATGCGGCAAGAGGAGGTGCTGACCATGGCCAAAGAAGATATTGCTGCCCGGGAGGTCCGTTTGGCGGAGCACGAAGCGCTTCTGAACACCAAGGAGAGGGACATCTCAGCTCGGGAAGGAAATCTCGAGGACATCCTCCATGGCAAGGATGAGGAACTGGAGGCTCTTGTCCAGCAGTGTACCAAGGATTTGGTGGATAACCATAAGGCCGCTCTCAGCGCACTTACCCTTAAATCCTCTGCTCAATTGAAGAATGTTACTGACAAGCTAGCTGCCGCATCTGCCGCCAAGACTGATCTCGAACATCAAGTGAGCAAGTTGACGGAGGACCTTGCCGGGAGCGACAACGAGATCGCGGCTCTCAAAGAGGACAAGCAGAAAGCAGAGACCATCCTAAAGGAGGTGCAATCGCAGCTTCCTCCAAGAGCCAGGATCTTGATATCACCAACGGCGCCATTTCTGACATGAAGGCCAGGCTTGGCTCCTTGGAGAAGGAAATTGAGTCTGCCGGTGCCCGCGAGAAGTTGCTGATGACGGATCTGGACAAGGCCAGGATTCTCCAGAAGGACGCAGAAGAGAAGCTTGAGAACCAAATCTAGCAGCGCGACCTCTGGATCAAGAGCATGGTAGATATAGCTGAATGCCTCACTGCTCAGATAGCAAAGATGGACATGAAGAGTTGGGCCTTCTCCATCGGCAAGCATGAAGTCCCAAGTGCCAAGCTGACGCTCTTCTTCGAAGGCCTGATTGAAGGGCTGAAGATGTATGAGGATGACAGGGCCACCTGATTTGCTAATGAGTCCCGGAAGCTTGCTCGCGGCGCCCTCTTCCTGGTCTTGGGCAACCTTGCTTTCCACCATCCGGACCTCAACCTCGCCGATGGCTTCAAGAGGCTGCCGTCGGGTGCCGACACTTCTGCTGCTGCGGAGAAGGCCGCCCCCCTTGCTGGCAACGTTCTCTCCGTCCCAAGAGTTCCTGGAGGTCATCAGGCCTAGCTTTGAACCAATCCTGCTGCTGCGTCACCCTATAATAAGACACAATATGTATCTTGTTTTTAGGCTTCATACTATTCTCGCTTTAATGCTTCGTCAAACTGATGTTTATTATGCTAATGCACGCTATCTCTCTCGTGTTTACCCATTGGTATTCGTATGGTTAGTTTTCTTTGCGTACTTTGGTTGCCCACCAATAGCATGCTGCCGCAATTGCTTTGAGGAACGGGTCCTTAGCATTCAGCTGGTGAGGACACGCTGCTGGTGGGTTTTTCCTCAACAGTCCTTGACGCTGCCATCCACCTTGTTGAGCAGGCTCGAAACAAAGCAAGGGTGCAGACAAACACAGTAAGGTTCCATCGCACAGAGGGCTTGCCATATGAAACCTTGGTTGTCCAAGGGATGTGCAAGTGTAAGCTCTGAAGAAAAATTAATAAGCATGCCAACTTAGCTTTTGTCGACGCTTCCCCTCTTGCTGGGGTGTACATTTGATTACACATAACATCTCCTCTTCCACTTGTGGTTGCCCCTTCTGTTCATGTCTCCTGGGTAGACCGTGCTTGCATACCCATTTTCGTTCTACAAAGATGAAAAAAGGGAAGGAGCACAAGGGAGGGACTAGGCAGTCCATTAGTTACGCACCCAGCCCCGGCACGAGCTGGGGGATTCAACGGAAACATTTGCAACTAATGACATATGGTGGAAAAGGAAAAGAATCGGCCCCTCCCTCCTTTTTCCCCAATTCCAATGGTCTCACCATGGCTGGCATGAAGGACACGCAGGCGCAGAAGGCCTTGCCGGCGTTCGCTTGCTGGGAGTGCCAACCAACGGATTCGCACCAGCGCTACACTCAGGATTTACCCTTGCTGGGATAAATGCAGAACCGAGCGCCACGCGGGCTTATCGACGCTGGCGGCCTCACCATCGCGCGACCTGACCATCCGTGAGTGAGAAAAGAGGGGGAAGCCAATTACGCACCATTTTCTTGCCCTTCCGCCCGAACGACACCTTTTGATATCGTGTACGCATGGACAGGGGACCGCGCGGAGGGCGATGCCGTCGCACGCCTCGATCCTTCTTCTGGCCGTGGGTGGCGCGGTGGCCACGCCATCCGTGCCAATCATGGCAACCGCATCACCGCCGCCCTTTGCCCTAACCATCGCTGTCGTAGCGGCGGAGACAAGCGATAGGGGCTGGGAGGGACAAAGGCTAGCGAGTAGCACCATTTCTCTTCTTAGAAGCTATTGACAAAGAGGGCAATGATGAAGATTGATGCGCTGTTCACAACCTCGGGTTCACACAAGCAATTCCCCCAACCTGGCGCACCAAAGATGTCATGGGTGAACACGATCACCTATGGGGCCATCGGCCCCTTTGTGGTTCGGCGAGAGGGAAGATCACGTTGCACAAAGAGCGGAGGCCATGGAACAGCACGACGATGGTGACACTGGTGGTTTTTACCCAGGTTCGGGCCTCTAGGAAGTGTAAAACCCTACTCCTGTTTGGTGGATTGGATGGAGGAACACGATGAACATGCATCACTCACGCCCGGCAAGATGGCCTCGGGGAGAGATGCTACGCGCGTACAAGTGTGCAACGGTCCGAATCCCTTGCTAGGTTGTCTTGGACCTCCTTTTATAGCTTAAGGGGTAACCACAGTGGCAAAATAGTCTTTATCTAGTGATTAGAAGCAAACAGTGCTATCATACCTAACTCTGGCAGTTAGGACAAAGTGCATTAAATGCACTGCTAGGTGTCGTGCTGAGGGTGAAGCCCAGCAAGCCTGCCGTGCCGCTTAATCATCTTCTGCTTATCTGTTCGACACGCCTCTGGACGGGTGTCACGTGAGAGTAATCTATCTTCCAATGGGCTGCCACATGCTCGGTGGAAGCCACTTAACACTTGGAGGCTTGACACCGCATTGATAAGCGATTTGCATTGTGGTGTGGTGGAGCGGTGAAGTGGTGGTGCCTTGGCGGGAGTCCTCGCCCTTGGCGGACCCGGCAAGCCTGCCGGGGAAATCTTGGATTTGTCCCTGGAGTGGCCTTGACCCGGCTAGGCTCTACTGCCCTGCAAGGGAGGCCTTCCCAAGGTGATGGTCTGCTGTCTTGTTTTTGACTTGGTCTTCTTGATCCGCTCCTTGATCTCACAAAGGGCGGTTCCTCTGGCTTGGTCTTGCTTTGCATGTTGGTGTAGCCATTCCTTCGTCAAGCCTTGGTTGCCGAGAGGGTCCTTGTCCATGCACAAGTCAGGGGGAATAAACACCCCTATTTGTGTACCCCGACAACCTTCAAGCACTCACCTCCCAGGCAACGGCACCAGAAAAGAGCTTGATGTCTACTACTCAACCTTCTTCTTGTAGACTCGTGTTGGGCCTCCAAGCGCAGAGTTTTGTAGGACAGTAGCAATTTTCCCTCAAGTGGATGACCTAAGGTTTATCAATCCGTGGGAGGCATAGGATGAAGATGGTCTCTCCCAAACAACCCTGCAACCAAATAACTAAGAATCTCTTGTGTCCCCAACACACCCTATACAATGGTAAATTGTATAGGTGCACTAGTTCGGCGAAGAGATGGTGACACAAGTGCAATATGGATAGGAGATATAGGTTTTTGTAACCTGAAAATATAAAAACAACAAGGTAACTAGTAACAAAAGTGAGCAAAAACGGTATTGCAATGCTTGAAAACAAGGCCTAGGGTTCATACTTTCACTAGTGCAAATTCTCTCAACAATGATAACATAATTGGATCATATAACAATCCCTCAACATGCAACAAAGAATCACTCCAAAGTTTCTATCGGAGAATGTAGGACGAAAACGTGCATCAACCCCTATGCATAGATTACCCCAATGTCACCTCGGGAATCCACGAGTTGAGTACCAAAACATACATCAAGTGAATCAATATAATACCCCATTGTCACCACGGGTATCCATATGCAAGACATACATGAAGTGTTATCAAATCCAATATTCAATCCAACATAACGAAACCTCAAAGAGCAAGACTCAATTCATCACAAGAAGGTAGAGAGGGAAGAACACCATAAGATCCAAATATATTAACAAAGCTCGCGGTACATCAAGATCGTGCCAAATAAAGAACACCAGAGAGAGATCAAACACATAGCTACTAGTACATACCCTCATCCCCGAGGGTGAACTACTCCCGCCTCATTATGGTGGCCGCTGGGATGATGAAGATGGCCTCCGGTGATGATTCCCCCTCTGGCAGGGTGCCGGAATGGGGTCCCGATTGGTTTTTCATGGATACAAAGACTTGCGGCGGCGGAACTTCTCATCTAGGGTTCTTTTCAGGGGTTTTATTTATAGGAATTTTTGGCATTAGTCTCACGTCAAGGGGGTGTCCGAGGGGCCCACAAGCTGGGGGGCGTGCCCTAGAGGGGTGGGTGTGCCCCCTAGTCTTGTGGCCTCCTCGGTCACTTCATGGCCCAGCTTCGGTGCTTCGAGGGTCTCTTTTGGTCCATAAAAAATCACCGTAAATTTTCAGCCCATTCCGAGAATTTTATTTCTGCACAGAAAATGACACCACGGTAGTTCTGCTGAAAACAGCGCCAGTCCGGGTTAGTTCTAATCAAATCATACCAAAACCATATAAAATTGTTGTAAACATGGCATGAATACTTCATAAATTACCGGAAAAGGTCTCCAGATGGGATCTCACGAAGACAGAAACTTGCGGCAGTGTAATAGTATTTTTGGTGTGCCCCTGGTCTATGGGGAATATTTGGGTATTTATTGAAGAAGAATTATGGCTAGAGGAGCTACGAGGGGCCCACAAGCCTGGGGGCGCGCCCTCCGAGCTTGTCGTGCCCTCGTGGCTCTTCTAGCCTCCTCCCGAAGCTTCCAGGGTGTCTTGTGGTCCAAGAAAAATCTTCAAAATGTATTGTTTTGTTTGGACTCCGTTTGGTATTGATTTTCTGTAAAGAGAAAAACAAGGAAAAAACAGCAACTGGCACTTGGCACTAGGTTAATAGGTTAGTCCCAAAAAATGATATAAAGCTTGTGGGCCCCCGTGGTAGTTCCAACCCTCATTTTCTTCTATAAATACCCAAATATTCCCTGAAGACCAGAGGGCACACCAAAAATACTTTTCCGCCACCGCAAGTTTCTGTCTTTGTCAGATCCCATCTGGGGACCTTTTCCGATACTCCGCCGGAGGGGGATTCTATCACGGAGGGCTTCTACATCAACCTTGTTGCCCTTCCGATGATGTGTGAGTAGTTTACCACAGACCTATGGGTTCATAGCCAGTAGCAAGATGGCTTCTTCTCACTCTTTGATCTTCAATACAATATTCTCCTTGATGTTCTTGGAGATCTATTCGATGTAATCTTATTTTGCGGTGCATTTGTTCAGATCCGATGAATTGTGGGTTTATGATGAGATTATCTATGAATATTATTTGAGTCTTCTCTAAACTCTTTTATGCATGATTTATATAGCTTTGTATTTCTCTCTGATCTATTGATTTGGTTTGGCCAACTAGATTGATTTTTCTTGCAATGGGAGAGGTGCTTTGTAATGGGTTCAATCTTGCGGTGCTCAATCCCAGTGACAGAAAGGGACATGACACGTATTTGTATTGTTGCCATTAAGGATAAAAAGACGGGGTTTGTTCATATTGATTGGATCTATCCCTCTACATCATGTCATCTTGCTTAAGGCGTTACTCCGTTCTTGTTAACTTAATACACTAGATGCATGCTAGATAGCGGTCGATGTGTTGAGTAATAGTAGTATATGCAGACAGGAGTCGATCTACTTATCACGGACGTGTTGCCTATATACATGATCATTGCCTTGGATATCATCATAACTATGCGCTTTTCTATCAATTTCTCAACAAAAATTTGTTTACCCACCGTATGTTTTCTTTCAAGAGAGAAGCCTCTAGTGAAAACTATGGCCCACGGGTCTATCTTTTATCATATTATTTTCATATCTATAAAGTCAAAAACACAAAAATACCTTGCTCCAATTTATTTAATTTTGTTTTATTTCATACTTTTACTTATCTTTTATATCTATCACTATCATATCCTATCCTTGCAAGTAACCGTGAAGGGATTGACAACCCCTTTATCGCGTTGGGTGCAAGTATTTGTTTGTTTGTGTAGGTGCAATTATTGGAGACTTGTGCGTTCCTCCTACTGGATTGATACCTTGGTTCTCAACTGAGGGAAATACTTATCTCTACTTTGTTGCATCACCCTTTCCTCATCAAGGGAAAAACCAAAGCAAGCTCAAGAATTAGCAGGAAGAATTTCTGGCGCCATTGCCGGGGAGGATCTACATCAAGCCTACCAAGTACCTATCATAAACTCTCATCTCTTGCATTCAAATTATTCGCCATTTGCCTCTTGTTTTCCTCTCCCCCACTTCTAAAACGTTTTTAGAAAAATACATAAATATTTGCCTTTTTATTTGCCGTCTTTCCGTTTGCTTTTTTGTTTGCTTTTTGTTTGCTTGCTTGTTCTGTCATCATGTTTGAATCTGAGAAGGTTATCATTGAAAATACTAGTAAAAATCTTGAGGAAAAGTTTGAATCTTGTGTTCTTAATCATGATCCTTTTGAAACTGAAACCCACACTCATCTTAAAACAAAGATGTATCATGTGGGCAATGGGAACATTATAGGGAACAATATTATTCATGAATTCTTTGATTGCCCGGGAGTTATTCCTATAGATGGGGGATACATTCTTCGTAATACAAATTGCTATGCGGATAATATTTCTATCGGGGTTCTGGGATTGGGGGTACCCAGTCCCGTCTGCCTACGGCCCAGCGCGCGGCTCACCAGCGGCCCGACGCGGCCCAACTCCAAGACTTCATGAACAAGACCCTCGCGAGGGCCCCTCCCTCGTGATGCGAACTACATCAAGTCTTCTCGAGGAGCGGTCTCCCGATGATGCCTCCCGAGGAGCGGATACTTCTAGGCTCGCACCCCACCTCATGAGGCGCGTGGTGACGTGAGCCATGATGACCGAAGCCAGGAGAGCGCCAGCGGGAGCAGACCAGGACAGTTTCCTCTTTGGTGCTAGAGGGACAAGGCTAGCACTCTGGTTCCCAAGGGATCCCCTAAAGGTTGCCGTTCCGATGCAACAAGGCCAAGACCACATGCTCGGCAGGACGGAGGTCATCACCGAACCCAGCTGCACGTCACGACCAGAAGCTTTGCAGGCGAAGACCACCTTTAGTCAGGATAGGGTGTACTCCTGTCCACCTTCAAATCTAGCCGTTGTGGTATCCCTTCCCTCCTAGAGCCTTGGGGGAAGAGGACCAGGGCCAGTATAAATATAGACTAGCCTCCACCATAGGGAGGGGATCAGATCGATGGATCCTTGAGCTCTCCCGAGGCAGCTCGCACTTGTACTAGTTCATACTCATCCTCCTCGCGAGGCAATCCACCACAAAGCAGGAGTAGGGTTTTACACCGTAAGGTGGCCCGAACCTGGGTAAATCACCGTGTCCATCTCTTCTTCCTCTCGCTCGAGCACGACGGAGCCAGGCTGTGAGCAGCATGTCATAGCTAGGCAGAATCCTTCGCGCACGCCCCAGAGTTTGAACCTTGTTTGGGCCACGGAGCCCCGATTCCGACATTTGGCGCGCCAGGTAGGGGCGTGTCGAAGTCCGTCTGCCTTGCTCCATCTTCGCTTAACCACCCCCATGGCCGACGCTCGTCGTGTTCGCGCCGAGCGCCGGGCCGCCCATGTCGCCCAGACGGCACCGGTGGGCCGTGGTGCCCCTCGCCGCTCTGCTTCTCCCGTAGCCAATGCCGCCACCAACCCTGCCGCCCATAAGCAGCAAGACACTTCGCTGCCACCCTCCGTGCAGCGTCATGGTCGCACCGCCACGCCTTCCCTCACTCCGGCCACGGCCTCGTCCTCCCACGCTCGCCGCGGGTCGGCAAACGCGCAGGCTGCACTGCTCATGGCGCGCGAGCTGCCGCGCTACCGCCCCACCAATGAAGGCTACGATGCCTGGTTGGGCCGCATCACCAAGCTTGTTAACGCCACTGGCGAGGCCCCGGCACCATCCCACTTGCTTTGTCCCCTGCCATCTCGTGCGGGCCACGTGGCCCACGACGCGCCTCCACCTCCTCTGCGCAGTGACGACGTTGAGCCAAGGCACGACGCGCGTCCGCATGACCCGTCGCATGGAGTGTCGGCGCCGGCCCGAGACGAGGCCAGCTGCCAGGTTGTGCAGCAGCCGCAGTACGACGCACGCGTGCTGCCGGCACCGCCGCACCAGCACCAAGATCGGGCGCCAAGACCGTTCCCCTCTCGCGCGGGCCACACCCGTGAGCGCGGCGGGCTGCTGCGCCTTCACTCGTGAGCTGCGCCATGTTGTCTAGCCGGTCAAGTTCAAGCCAGTTCTACCCCCGCGCTATGACGGCATCCCCGACCCTACGGAGTTCCTCCAGCTCTACGTGCTAAGCATCGAGGAGGCGAACGGCGACGACAAGGTCATGGCAAATTGGTTCCCCATGGCCCTCAAGGACGGCGCATGCTCCTGGCTCATGCACCTCCTGGAGGGGTCGATCTCCTTGTGGGATGAGCTCCACAAGCGGTTCATCGCCAACTTCCAAGGAACCAGTGACCATGCCCTCACCATCAACAACCTGTGACGCGTGAAGCAGCATCCGGGCAAGACCCTCCGCAAGTACATTCAACGCTTCACCCAGGTTCGCCTCAAGATCCCGAAGGCCTCGGACGAAGCCATCATCTCTGCGTTCACTGAAGGCGTCACGGACATCAGGATGAGTGAGGAGCTCACCATCAATGATGACCTGTGCTCAGCATTGGAGCTATTCAATCTGGCCAACAAGTGCGCCAAGGCCAAAGAAGGCCGCCTCTCCCTCCTCAAGCACCCAGACGTCGATCCCGAAGATAAGAAGGCCAAGAGCAAGGAAGTGAAGTGCAAGGGCCCCACTGTGCTGGCAGCAGAGCCTGAGCTGAAGCGCGGCCGTGACCGTGATGAACCCCCCAAGGATGCTTGCCCATTCTGCGTCTTCCACAATGTGCACACCCACAACACCAATGAATGTCAGGAGCTCAGGGCGCTCCGGGACGAGTGTCTGGGCCGCCACCCCGAGCATAGCGACCATGGCTTCGGTCGTCGAGGAGACCGCTGGGACAACCGCAACCCCCGCTAGGGCTGGCGTGACCAACCTCACAAGGGTGGCTGGCGTGACCAGCCTCGTGACGGCGCCTGGTGCGATCAACGTCATGATGGCGCCTGTCGCGATCAGCCTCGTGAGGCCCATCCTCAGGGCAATGCTGGCCTTCCACCTCTGCCACCGCCGCCCAGGAGAAACGACGACAACCAGCAAGACTAAGGGGCTGGGGGCTACCAGGAGCCTCGTGCAATTGCCTGCATCCTTGGCGGTGCTCAGGCACCCGCCTCGAACCGCATCTTCAAGTAGTTCTCCCACGAGGTGAATGCAGCCCTCCCGAGGCTTGAAGTTGTGCATCCCCTCAAGTGGTCGCAGTACGCCATCACTTTCGACTCCAAGGACCACCTTAGGTGTTCAGCTACTGCTGGCACGCTCCCTATGTTGTGCACGCCCACCATCAGCAACGTCTCAGTCACCAAGACCCTCATCGGTGGCGGCGCCGGCCTCAACGTCCTCTCTATGGAGACCTTCGAGATGCTTCAAGTGCCTTATGACCAACTCATGCCCACCAAGCCATTCTCTGGAGTGATCGACGGCTCCACCACTCCCCTGGGGCAAGTGCGCCTCCCTGTCACCTTCGGCAAGCGAGACAACTACCACACTGAGCTCATCGACTTTGACGTGGCCCAAATCGGCCTCCCGTACAACGCCATCCTGGGTTACCCTGCCCTTGCCAAGTTCATGGCGGCAACCCACCATGGCTACAACGTCCTCAAGATGCCAAGGTGCAGCGGCGTCATCACTGTAGACCGTGATGAGAAGGATGCGATCTGCTCCCTCGAGCACGCCTGCCGGAACATGGCGGCTGAGAACTCAGATGGTGAGGGTGACACCGTGCCTCCTGAGGCTACCCCCGCAGAGAAGAAGTAGCTCCTCCCCAAGAGCCGTCCGGAGGCAAAGAAACCCACCGGCGATGCCTCAAGCTCCGCGCCTACCGCCGGGGCGCCTATCCCTCCCGCATAGGAAGGCACGCCCAGTGCCTGCCTCAGGACGGGCTCGGGGGCTTCCATCTGGAGAGCGACTGACCTGACCAGTGCGACGAGGGAGGTGCTCGGGCACCACTTGGAGGCGTGCTTTGACGCGTGCCCCCGCTAGCAAGCGACACGGCGCGAGGCGCCAGGAGCATGAGAGTTCATCACCAAGGTGATTGAAGAACTTCAGGAAGCGCAAACCATGCGCGGTGAGCGCCTCCCCGCGTGTCCCGCCAGTGCAGCCGCCACCCCCGACGCGGGTGGCGAGATGCGCGTCTGCGTTAACATTCCGGGCCTCAACAGGGCCGCCTCTCAAGAACTCTTCTGGCCGTCGCGTGTCGGCCGGAGCGGGGGCTTCCCCTACACCTACATCCGCATGCGCTTTGGCCTGGTGAACATGGGCGCCACGTGCCAGCGGCTCGCGCGTCTCGCATTGGCATTGCACGAGGCCCGACCCTTGGCGGTGATGTCTCAGGAGGCCCCGGACCCTCGCGAGCCCCCTGAGTCTCGCGAGCCTCCCGAGCCTCCGGAGCCACCCGGCTCATGAGGAGCGAACCTCCACGGCATGCTTCATCGGCTTCCTCGACGCTTCTGCAGCATCATTGCCAGGTGTCTTTTTGTTTGTTCAATTGAGGGCGCCCCCCGGGCTGCATTATCCTCAGGCTGTTAGGGCCCACCCCTGCAGCTGCATTGTTTTGCTCATGTACCAGTACCAACTATGCTTTCATAAGTTGCTATGGTCGTTAACCTTGTGCTCTGACACCGTATCATGTCCCGTGGTCTTGCCCCTTGAGGCTTCACGCACTAGCTGCTCTCCTCCCGAACGTCCCATGAGCGGGGGCTGGTGGCATGGTGTCTATGCTCGGGTCTGTCCCTGCAACACTGAAAAACCAAAGTGACCGAGCTCTGGCTCGCGGGCCGGCCCCGTGCACGACACCTCATCAGGTCCTTAGTGGCCTGTCTCCTCACAGAATTATCATGAGCATATCAGCAAGCGCGTCGCCTTCGTACCTCGTAACCTATCGGTGTGTAGGAGTTTTTAGGAGATAGACATCTGTTCGGTGCCTAGGCAACGCATTGCCGCTTCAGGAGGATTGACCTCGATCAGGCAATGGCCGCCTGCAGAAAGCTAAGTACAGGCACCTCATACACCGGAACTATCGCGAACCGAGGCGCCTTCCCCCGCAGCTCTCGCGAGGCGAGTCATTCCTTTTTCATGCAAGTCACTTGCACGTCGAAGGGAGCTCTTGAGCATCGCGCCTCAAGAGCCCCTACTAGCTCTCAGGGCATCACCCCCTGGCCTTGTCCCAAGGCATCGCGACCTCACATACCAGCGGCAGCTGAGCACCGCTTGAGCGCCGGGTCCTGAGGACGTAGAGCACTATGGCAAGCGTGGGAGGGAGCAGCTATCCTTGCCAGGGGAACACGGGAAGAGGGGCGCGGTCCGGCTGCGCTGGCATTGCCCGAAATGCAAAGGACTTTGATTTTTCTCGCATGCCTCGCAGGAATTATGCTGACTCATCACAGGAGCAAAAAGCGCGCCCTCTCAATGCAGGGGTCCTCCGCGAGCCACGAGCGCCGCGCGCGGCACCTTGAGCTAAGTCGTCCCCTCAGCACCTCACGCAAAAATTGGCTTCTACACTACTTTTGCAATCTTGTCCGGGCAAAAGTCCCTTTTTCTATCGTGAGCAGCTTGCGCATTAAGGGGGACCTCTTGAGCATCGCGCCTCAGAAGCTCTTACCGGACCTCGAGCCCCTCACCTCCTGGCCTTGCCCTAGGCATCGCGACTTGGCATACCAGCGACGGCTGAGGCTTGCTTGGGGACTGGGTCTTGGAGACGTAGAGCACTAAGCGATCATAAAGAAAAAGGGGCCGAGCCCGAACAAGAGACGCCACGATGATCTAAACGCAGGACAGAAGCATTAAAATAAAGGCGTAAGCGCCACAGTTTCTTACACACACCCATGGGGCCCTTGGTTGTCCGATGCAGGAAATAAGAAGGAACAAAAGAAACTGCCTCCCGGAGGGCACCGCTCCTGAAGCACCGACTCCAACATCGCGGGCGCCTAGTCGGAGTCGTCCTCCACCTTGACGCGGTGGCGTGGTGGCCCGTCGTAGTCGCCGCCGCTCCCGCTTCCTTCATAGGAGGTGCCGTTGTCGCTGGAGGCGCCTTGGCCATCGCCAAGGGCAAGTTCACCGCTAAGGATGTCGCCGCCGCCGCTATGGTCGTCGTTGCCGGAGGAAAGGTGGTCGTTGCCGCTGCTGTCGCCCTTCGGGCAGCATCCGAGGTGGCAGCCGGTCTCCCCGAAGATCTTCACATAGAGCGCCGCTGCCCCGTCAAACTTGAAGTGGAGGGTGTGCCTCCCCTTTAGGTCGCGGGCGCGGGCGAACGACATCCACCCACGGGTCAAGTATATGAAGCCGGAGGGGGTGACGACCTCCGCCCAGGAGGATTTGCTACAGCAGCCGTCAGGCTGCAGCCACAGCCCGACGTGGCCATCCACCGCCAGCTCCCCCGCGAAGGAGCCCGGGAGCTGGAGCCAGGTGCGCAGCGGGCTCTCCATCCACACGACAAATTTGCGGGCCAACTCGGTAGAGTGCGCCCATGCCCGAGGCGGCCGGGTCACTAGTGGAAAAAGTGCTAGCCACAACTCTCGTTGGTGGCGCGCCATTTCCAGCCAATGGCAGCACTACTTTTTTCAAATAGTGGTGGCGTTGTCTTATTTGATACGAAAGTAGTAGATGCATAGCGCTGGCGTAGGAAATCAAGTGCACGCCATTAGTATGTGGGCCAGGTCATCCTCCCCTTCCGTGGAGTACTGCTGGCGTTGGGAAAATACCTACGCCAGCACTGTTTCTGATACTTGTGTTGTAGGACGTTGTGGCCACGCCATTAGTGCTTAAGTGGGGCCCAATATCAGTTAACAGATATTGTGCTGGCGTATCAGCTGGTAGCACGCCATAGGTACATATATGCAGCTCTCTATATATAGATTGATTGTTGTGCATATCTAGCTCATACTTTGTGAACATTATCCTGCTTGTTTCTCTCTGCAGATCCTAAGTAATAGACTCGGCCATCCGCTGCCCTGGACCGTGATATCATCAATCGACGACTATATCAATCAAATCTAGGTAATATATGCTCAATTTTCCATTTTTCACTTTTTAGCAAAAGGTATATATATATATATTGTCGTGTTGAAAGACCTTTTTTTGTAGGAAAAGGTATGAAAAGATTCTTACATATATATTTATATGGATCGAACTATAAATGAGTTCTTCGAGGTGGCGTTGGAAGAGATGAATCGCAGAGGCAAAAAAGAGATATTATGTCCATGTAAGAAGTGCGAAAACGGAGTTTTGATTGACCCTTCCACTGGTCGTGTGAAGATGCACTTGTTGAAACATAGTTTCATGCCTGGTTACACACGATGGACAAGTCATGGTGAGGTCGAGGAGGATACCGGAGTCGAATAAGGGGCGACGGTCCATGATGATAAGCCAGAAGCAGGCATGAAGAAAGAGGCCAGACATGAAAATCAGCCGGACGTACACGAAGTCCGTGCAGAGGTTCAGGAAGTGAGAAGTGTTTTGTACAAAAGACAGAAAGAACAGAGCGATAAAGATTTGTCCAAGAAGGAAGATCTAGATGAGCATGATGATAAACAATCTGGCGTCTATCAAGAAGAAAGTACAGTCCAGCTCAAAACAAAGTGTACGAAAAGAAGCCGAAACACGTTGTTGGGTAGTGTAGAAAGTTCTGTGGAGAGAATTCAGAAACAACGCTGCACTTAATTTTATATATATCTTTTATTATTAAGCAGCACTATAGTGTGTATCGACTGTATGTATTTCAATCTTAATAAAACAAATATTATCAAGTATTTTTTGGATGTAAAAGAGCTACGTGCAAAATAGCGCTCCTAAGGGAATGGTGAAACATAGCTATGGCGTTGCCGACGTAGCCAACGCCATAGCTAAATATCTATGGCGTTGGTGACGTCACCAATGCCATAGCTATTTTTCACCATTCCCTTAGCCAATTTGGGCAGATTTCGTTTCACGCTAAACCCACACTCCAGTTATCTCGGTCCTCCGCCGCCACCGGCCCTCGTCGCCGCCCGCCGCCACATCATCTGCCGTCGACGCCCCCGTCGACCTCGCCACGCCCTCGCCCCCTCCCCCACCATGTCCTCGCCCCCCTCCCCCACCGCTAGCTCGGCCCCCGCCCCCACCCTTCCCCATCGCTCGCTCGCCCCCCGCCCCCCTCCCTGGCCGGCGGCAACCACCTCGACCTCGCCTCCGTCATCTCGGGTTGCAAAGCGTCTGGCGTCGCTCTGCCCAGGCGCGGAGACCGCGATTCCGCCGGTAAGTGAGATCTCTCCATTTTCTTGAAGTTCATAGACATATTTGTTACAATTAGTACACATGTATATTTTAGCATAAATTAGTTGTATTTGTAATATTGAGAGTTGTATTGGACATGGATTTGAGGAAATGTGGCTGAAATCACAAAGATTTAATTGTTCATGGACATGGATTTGTCGAATTTTTGAGGAAATGTGGTTGAAATCATGTATTGTAGGTGCTGATTTGTTTCTAGGGACTTTTTAGGGTCGCCAATGTTTTGTCGAAACGTTGATTAAATTATGTTTCGTCAAATTTCTGGCAACCAATATGTCATATTTTTAGCAAAGGTCATGCCAAAATTTTGAATTTTGTATACGAATTAAGTATTTGTCGTACTTGTTTGTAGATATCTGACGTGAACTCTTCTTCGACACATTCGGCCAATGGCGAAGATGTATTTACGGACACGCAGGGAAACGATGATGACTATGAAGAAGATCTTCAGGGGCCGAGGGATATAAATCCGGATGAGTGCTACATCAAAGGCAGTGGCTACAAAGATGTTCCTGGTGAGGATAGTAATCCTGATAAGGACGCTGATAATGATGAAGATGATACGGATGAGTATTGTGCTGAGGATGAGGAGGAGGATGCTCCAAAAACCAAGAAGCAGTGGGAACCTAGGAGCCGAAATGCTATCGGTACCGACATGATTGTGGTCACTCGAGTCAACTCCACTGGTGAGCCCGTTAGTCCATGGAAGGCCGCGTCTCACTACGGCAACGCCCTAGGTGTCATCCTTTGAGAAGTCTGCTCCATCAACGAGTCCAATATAAGGGATTCAGGCAAACAAAATCTGCGAGAACTCCTCATAAGAAGGGTGCATGCTAGATTTAAGTTTCCTGATGAGTACGACAACCTATCGTACCCAAAGAATCAGGTCAACAACCATCCAATCCATAATTTCTCAAAGAATTTGAGTTCTTGGAAATCAGCCGCAAGAAAAGAGGTTAACGAAGATTACTCCGTGATCAAGGAGAAGTGGCCCACCATTAGTGCAGATGACTAGAACATTTTCAAGATGCAAAATACGCAGAACCCTGTGGTGCAGAGCCAACTGACATGGGGGAAGGATATGCGATCAAAGACATTAAGTAACCACACCCTCGGAAGCCGTGGTTTTGTTGGGAAGAAGCCCTTGTGGGACAAGGAGGACTCTATACTTGCAGCAAAGGGCATCCCAAACTACTTCGAGCAATTCAAAGACCCCCTTGAATATACCTATGTCAGGGGCCGGTACCATTATGATTATAAGTTAGGGGAATTTTCCGCCGATCACCAAAACTAGAAAACTTGAAGAAGAACTAGCAAGGTAGCATGCAGAACCTCAGAGCTCTCAAGGGTCCACGGCCAGGTGGAACACTCCTCTTAACCGGTCGATCAATGTGACCCTCGGCAAGGACCCATTGCATCTGCCGGCGGGTGGCCGTGTGAATGGCACTGGATGTGAAGCCAAATGGGACGATCATTATGTCAAAGACCGCGAGCAGTGACGGCAGAGAAGGAGATCCAACAAGTAGACGATCGGACAAAAAATAATTGCAGCCACTGCTGCAGCAACTGCCGACATTGAAGAACGCATCAACAACCAAAGCCAAGCCCATGCCCAAGCCATGTTGCCTTCAATAATCAAGAGCGTCAAGCAATGGTTCAAAAACGGTGAACTAGGAAACATTGTCATCGACGCATTGCCCAAGGATAGCAGCCCTTCTATCTCTTTCATTGGCAACCCATCGCCAATGGCTACTCTTGATGCTCTTACGGAAGACACCCCGTGTAGTCTCTTAGCCCATGTGAATGCTGAGCTGATTAAAGTTGCAATCGGCTCGATCATTCGCCCCAAAGATACAATCATGCATGGAGTGTATATGCCTGAGGGGGTCTTCAAAGTTGAGTTGTCTGTTGTCTTAAATGGTTACGAAGATATTGCTCCTCTGATACAACCTCCTGGTGCGGATAGCCAGCTTTCCCTTGGACAGTGCTTATGTTGGCCAATGACGTGGCCGAAGAGTCAAATTCGGCTAGGATACGTCCAAATTCCAACAAGCTCGAAGTAGATGAACAAGATGTCGTGTCGAGGATCATCTCCTTTGGGTCAGAGTCAACCTGAATTGCATAACAACAATGTGGATGTCATTGAGGACCAAGTAAATAATGATGATGAATTACTTTTCAATCGATTCTTCATGATTGAAGAATATCAGAAATTAGCTGCAGATCTTGATGGACCTATGCCTGCTAATCCCGTCCAAGCAATCTCTGTGCCTCCTGCTATCCAAGCTGATCACCGTGTTGTTCCTTGCCAGAAGAGTCTACTGTTCAACGGGGACTTCACGCCACCATACACACAAGTGCCACCATCCAGGGGAGCGTTGCTGAGTCCAAACACACTCAATTTGACGCTAGCAAATGCACTGCCGGGCGGTGCAGCCAGCTAGCCTAACATGTCACACAAGAAGAGGAGGCGCCTAGGAAATGCTAATAAGAAGGGCATCACTACTGCCGCCAGCCAGCCGGTTCAGAATAATAAAGAAGTACTTCATCGTGTTGCATGGCGGACTTACCATTCCCCGGGTGAACCCATCCTTCCGAAGGAGCTCTCCGATCTTCTGCAGACAGAAATGAGACTTTTGCAGGACGTAGTTCTCTGTAGGGAGAAGTACGGATTTAGTCATGCAGGTGGACATCGCCCCATTTTCACAGTGATGGTGCCATCTAATATTGGTTTCTGCGATAGTTTCCCCGCGGAGAAGTTCTATGTGCCATTCGAAGACATCTTCCACCTATTCCACCTGTACAAGCTTGGTCCTTCCTTAATACGCCTATGGGCAATCAATACCGCCTACACTGCCACATGTGAGCCAAACAAGGTTGTCGCGGTAGCGGACCCGTACCTCATGCACGAGAGCAACGTCAACCTCTGTCGTGGGAAACCACGACCACCTATGGGGCCAAGGGCCCCTTTTGGTTCGGCAGGAGGATTGAGCACGTTGCACAGAGCGGAGGAGTGCAGCGTAGCGCGGCAGAGATCACACGGGCAGTTTTACCCAGGTTCGGGCGGTGGGAGCGGTCGGGGAGTTGTGATTCCCCCAGTGCGAGTACCCCCGCTGCAGCTGCGCCCCTCGAACGGACGGCGAGGTGCAGATGGAATGGTCTCTCCTCCCGTACCTCGTGGGGCGTGGCCGCTGGGATGTAGTTGGTGCTGCCCTTCTTCGGTGCCTCCTACTCCTGCTTCGGCCGCAGGGGAGGCGGTAACGACGCTGCCCGCGCCGACCACGTCCCCTGTAGCGTCTGCACTTCTAGGCGTCCCCGTAGCCCCCACAGCGTCAGCGGGCGCGTGTGGCGGGGCCTTCGAGGTGGATGGATGAGCTGTGGCACCGGGCTTCTTCTTGGGCGCCATGGATGATGGAGCCATTTATGAAGAAGATGGTGGCGAAGATGACGCGCTACGTACACTTCTCGGGTTCGCGCAAGCGCGTCCCCCCTACCTGGCGTGCCAAAGATGTCGTGGGAAACCACGGCCACCTATGGGGCCAAGGGCCCCTTTTGGTTCGGTAGGGGGACTGAGCATGTTGCACAAAGAGCGGAGGAGCGCAGCATAGCGCGGCAGAGATCACACGGGCAGTTTTACCTAGGTTCGGGCTGCCGCGAGGCGTAAAACCCTACTCCCGCTTTGGTGGATTAATGGTGGATGGTGGTGGAAACGCAGCGCTCTTGCCCAGCAGGGTTGCCTCGGGGCGAGAGTAGCTACGCGCGTATGGGTGTACAAGGGTCCGAATCCTTTCTATGGTTGCCATGGGCCTCCTTTTATAGATTAAGGGGTCACCACAGTGGCAAATCAGTCATTGTGTACTGATTAGATAGCGAACAGTGCTATCATATCTACTCTATAGACAAAGCAGTACGCATTAAATGCGCCGCTCAGTGTCACATCATGGCCTGCCCGGCACGCCTTGCCGGCATGTTTGGCCACCTTCTCTCCTGTCTGCATGACATGTCGCAGGACGGGTGTCATTTGGAGGTGATTCCTGTAGGAAATAGCTGCCATGTGGCAAAAGGAAGCCACTTAGTCACTTTGGCGCTTGACACCGCACCGATTGATGACTTGCGTCGCTGTGAGGTGGGGCGGTGAAGCCTTGGCGGGGTGTTTTGCCTTCGTATGCCCCGGCAGGCCTGCCGGGGCGGTCTTGAGGCTTGCTTCCAGGGCAACCTTGACCTCGCCAGGCTCTCCTGCCTGGCAAGGGAGGTTTTCCCTCAGCGGTGTCTTGCTTCTTGGCTTGACTTGGTCTTCTCAACCTGCCCTTTGATCCCTCAAAGAGCCTATCTCTTTATCTTGGCCTTGTCTTGGATGTTGCAATCTTGATTTCGGGCATGTGCACGGTCTGGGCAACAGACCCAGGGTTTGTTGCATCGACAACCTCCCTAATCGCTGTCAAGCTATGAGGAACTACCTGACAGACTTCATGCTTGCCAACATGGAAAAAGATTGCCTTCTAGTGCCCTACTATCTGAAGTAAGTCATTCAGTACTCGGTACACACTATTCTTTCGTACAATCTCATTCTGCTTCCACGTCAAAACATTATATACTCGAGCATAATTGGTTTTCCCTACTTTTTACGTAGAGAACATTGTGTCCTCGTCGTTATTTCCCCGAAGTTCACCGAAACTTATTTCTTGGATTCGACGTGGAAAGTGAAGAAAGACTACAGAGTCATCAAGAAGGTTATCGATGAAGTACTGGTCAATTATACTAGCCGGGAAGGAGTGATCAGAGAGGGGTATCGCAAGTTCGACAAATTTAAAGCGGTACGCTTCGCCCACAAAATTGACTTTTGTTGCATGCAGCAGCCAGAAAACAGTCATACAGACGGCTACTACGTCGTCCACAACATGGAGGACTACATACGGGAGGGACAACACGTTAAAAAGAACTCTGACATCATCGCATGGGAGAAGAAAATGGAGGAAATTAGCCCGGGAGATACTAGAGATGAGTTCAGACGTGTCCAGCTCAAGTTTGCTACCATCCTCAACAAGGATGTCATCCACCATGCCGGCGTTTTCAACGGCGGCGCACCTGCCAGCTCGGAGGAGATAAAAACTCATCTTAATAAGTAGGGTCGAGATGCTGACGGACAGGTCTCTCTTGCGGATCCGACGAAGAAATACATTGATGATCCTTTTTATTGATGTAAACTACTCGATCAGCTACACATGTCATTCTGTCTTATCGTATTTCAAAACTTTGCCTAACTATCTTAATTTTAAGTGATACACATAATTATCGTGGATGTATTTTAATTAATGTTACCTAGCTAGAATATTTTTGATCTTAAAAAATGCTGCCATGGCACCGTTTTTCGGCTGACGTGGTAGCATTTTTCCTATTATGCTTTCAAACTAAGTAATGGCGTCGGAAGTATATGCAATGCCTCTAATGTTTCTCCATATTTATGACGTGTGGAGATGCACCTACGTCGTAGGTATATTTGACATTACCATCGTGCCACTTTATCCAACACCATAGATACCACAAATACTACTGTCGGGGCACGACACCTATGGGATCCCGAGAGATCCCTTTACGATTCGGCGGGGGGAGAGGTACACGCAAAGAGCAGAACCGGTGATCGACGCGTGAGGTTTTTACCTAGGTTCGGGCCGCTGATCAGCGTAAAACCCTACTCCTGCTTTGTGTTATTATTGATGTTCTTGAGCCCAGCCTTTAGGAGTGCTCGCAATGAACAGTACATTCAAAGAGCAGCTACGCATGCAGAATGGGCTAGAAGTCCTCCTCCTCTGTAGCAGTTGCCTTGGGCCTCCTTTTATATGCTCAAAGGGGTCTCCACAGTGGCAAAATGTACATACATTGAGGTGTAAAGTGGCTACAGGGTATCATACCGAACCCCTGACGGATTAGGACAAGCGCATTTAATGCACCGTGAGGTGTCCGTTTAGGTGTCCTCACTTTCTTGGGGATGGAAAAAGGGGCCATCCCATCAGCACCGCTTAAGCTCTCCTCCACTGGCGCGCCGCCACGCATCCATGGAAGGAGCCAAAATGTCAGACTCGTCACTGTGCCGAAGCGGTGGCACAGTGGCAGAACCTCGCCAGGCGCTGAAACTTGCTGGGCGCCAAGCCTTGCCGGGCACCGATCCTTGCCGGGTGCCAAGCCTTGCCGGGCGCCGATCCTTGCCGGGTTCCTCAGGCCACCCCGGCAAGGATCTTGCCGGGGAGGCTGGTCTTCGATTTCCAGCTTTACTCATTTGCTGATCCTCAGATTTCTGACTTGATGATTCCCTCGATAACTTAAATCGACCTCGAGCTGATCCCGGCAAGCCTTGCTGCGAGGACGGCTACAACTGCCCGTGCACAAGTAAGGGGTACTAAGGGCCCAATACTTAGTACACCGACAGGAGCCCCCGGGCCTGGGCCATACACGAGTGCGAGGCGTTGTTGGGCTAGGCCCAAACAGTGCACGGGCACGCGTGGCAGGGTATCAACTGCTCACAAAGATCTTGTTTTACTGTGCCCCCCCCACTACGCGCACGGAGCGCGCGATGTGGGAAGCGTGCCAAAAAGGTTGCAAACTGTTTCACGCCCACAGAGGCGCATTCATATTAGGGGATAAACAAGGCGGCCCCGCTCCTTCCCCATAAAAAGGAGAAGTCGTGGAGGCGCAGACCCATTCATCCCCCTCTTCTTCCCAATCTGGCCATTGCCATCGCCTTTCTCTGCTCGAGCTCAGAGCGAAATCTTCCTTCTCTTCTGCTCGCCATTCCCGCGCTCATTCCATCCCCCCGCTTCCATCTCCACAGCCGCCATGCCGCCCAAGACCAGCAAGGGCAAGGGCACAGACAAGGAGGCAAAAGCCGAAGTTCCGGAAAGCGAGCTGGTGAAGATGCGGAAGAGGCTCGTCGTCTTCCCTCCGACGCTTAACACCGAAACCTTGAAGGGACGATACCAATGCATGTGGGCGAAGGGAACACAAGCCCACCCCGCCACGCGCGTCATCCCAGGTGCTAATTCCAGATACCCCTTCTTCACCGCGTACTTTTATTGCGGGCTCTGTCCACCTTTTTTCGATTTCTTCAACGACATCATGTATACGTACGGCTTCCGCCTTCTTGACTTCACGCCGAATGCCGTATTTTGCATGTCGATCTTTGCCCATCTTTGTGAAAATTTTGCCGGCGTGATCCCCAATTCCGCTCTCTTCCGCCACTATTTCTATCCTCGAATCCAAAAAGGAGAGGCTCTCTCTGGATCTATTGCTTGGATTCCAAGGGCCTGGAACAAGGAGATATACCCAGATGGAGTTTACCGCGAAAAGTGGGACGAGTGGCGGGCCGAATGGTGCTAGATCCAGGATGCAGATCCTCATCCTTTTTGTCATCCCCGGCGACAGAAGGTGGCCCGCGGCAAGGATTGGGGCGATCTCGCCGCAGAAGACGAGAAGCTCACAATCGCCACTACCAGAATCCTTCGCTTGAAGGCTGCCGGGCTGACAATGGAGATGATCGGCTTCGACTTCCTCCGCCGCCGCATCGCCCCTCTGCAGAATAGGGGAAGGCCAGCCTGGGAGTATAAGAACGCAGCGGATGTTATGAGGCTGCGCCCCAGGTTGAACAACAACTTGACCGTTATGCAGCTTGGCGCCCTCGGCCAGAAGTTATTCCAGCGCGAAGACAAGCACCGGCTGCCGGCAAGGATCATCCCCTTGTGCAACAACTCTGCGCTGGGGTCGATCATTGCTTTCTTGCTGATGTTCAACGCCCACGGCCTTGACCCGACCTGGGTCGAGCCAAGCGAGGAAGAAGCGCAGAAATTCTTCGACAATCTGACGGAGAAGCCTGTCCGGCAAGAACCAGATCTTATTCGCGCCACCACGGATCAGGAGGTAGCATACATCGCTACCAGAGTGGAGGAAGCGAATCTTGCCGCGGAAGCCGGCAGCGTTGGTTTCACGGAGTGGGAAGCCAGCGAGGCAGAGGTGGTAGTGGAGGCGAGGCCTGCTGGGGAGGACGAGGTTGCCGGGGAAGAGAGCGGCGCAGCCGCTGAAATCTCGTCCGGCGAGGACTCAGTCGAAGAAGAAGAGACGCGGGAAGAGCCCCCTCCCCCGAAGAAGAAGACGAAGCGTGTTCTTCGGAAGGCTGCGTCTAACATCCCGGCAAGCCAGCCCTCTTCGAGCGGCGAAGCCCCCGGCAAGAAAGTGGCCGACAAGACCGGACCGCGGCAGGGGGCCCGTCAACAGCCTGCATGGCGTGCGAGGCCCGCACCAGCGGCCACTGCTGGGGCGGCAGGAGGGTCTCGCACCACCGCACCGGAAACTGCCCCGGCGCCTGCCACAGCCAAGCGGCCTAGGACTCCTCCTCCGCCTCCCCACTCAGACACAGCAACGGAGGTCGACTTCGACATCTCCGGCTTTAGTCCGGAGCGAGAGGAAGAAGAGTAAGTACTTCGCCACAACTTTTGCCTTCCAATCTTGCATCAATTTTTACTGACTTGCTTGCATCGCTTCCGCAGTGACACAGAAACCTTGCTGGAGAGGATGGCGAAGAGGTCAAGGACTTCTACGGGCGACGAGCCCCCGGCAGGCTCCACTAGCGTGCCAGAGACCGTCATCGTGAGCCCGGAGCCTAGTCCTCAGCGCAGCCCCCAGCGTAAGTTCATTGTCCCTTTTTCTGTTGGCTGGTGCCGAAGCTTCCATTCTTGTCGCTAATATCTTCCGGTTCGCAGGAGAAGAACGGCAACAAGGAGAGGATTGCCCCATTGTGCCTCCTTCATCGACCGCTCCGCCCACAAGCACATCTTCGGCAAGAGATCCTGCCGACGAGCCCGTCCGGATTGAGGAGGAGCCGACAAGCACGGACTCCGGCAACCCACCCCCGGCAACCGGAGTTGCCGGGAGAGGCGAAGCCACCTTTCGACAGCCCGACACAGGTACTCGATCGCCTCAAAGTGCTAGTTATTCTTTTCCCCTTACTTCTTTATCTTTGATCACTTCAAAATCAAAAATTCGATCTTGTTCTGACCTTCTCCTTCTCCCTTCAGAGTTCTCTGAGATGGAACATATAGACGTCGACGCTTTCATCGAGGAGACCGCCAGGGATGCTGCTGCCGAAGCGGACAGGATCACCGCCAGCGAGGCCACCAAGGATGATGTTGCCGGGGCTGGTGATGCTCTTGACGGGGAGGCCGCAGAGACGGCACGAACGGAAATTGCAGAAGAACCTGCCGAAGAGGGCGACAGGGAGGCTGGAGACCATACTGACGGCATTCCTGCCGCAGGAGCGCCAGGCGCTGCATCGGCCGCGGAGCCCCCTGTCACTGGTGAGGCGGCCACTGAAGACCAGCCATCAACATCTGACGAGCCCTCATCCAGCAAGTACCTCAAAGTTGGCGAAAACCTATTCATCAACTTGCCAGGGACGGCAAGCACCGAGGCACCATCCGAAGGAGAAATTTTTGAAGAAATCATCACTGCTGCCGGGCTTGAAGTTGTCGACGATCCCAGCACTAGCAGTGGCAAGTCTGAAGAGGATCAGCTCCTTCAGGCCATGGGCGAAAACTTCCGCAAACTTCAGGCTCTCCATCGTGCCCGAAAGGAGAAGGCGGACTCCAGAATGGCAGTTGTCGAGGGAGCCGAAGCGGATTTTCATAAGCGCGTCGCACAAATGCAAATCTGGCATGCCGAGGCCCTTCAAGAGCTGGTTGCCGGTCGAGAACAAGTGAGCCAGCAATGGAATGAAGTCCTCCTGAAGCAATCAGACATGGATAAAGCCCATGACGAAGTTGTTCAAAGGATTGCTGCCGAAGATGCCCTCCTGACGGGGCGCCGCGTTGCTCTTGATGCTCATGAGGAAGATCTCACTGCTCGTGAGTAGGCGCTCGCCGCCAAGCTTCGCAGCAAGGATGAAGACATTGAAAATCTTGTCGCGCGGCGGACCCAGGAGCTGGAGCAGAAGCACAAGGAGGCGCTCGAAGCTCTAACTGCAAGTCACGCCGGCAAGCTCAAGGAGACCGTCGATGCTGCCGAAGCTGCAGAGGCCGCCAAGAACGAGCTGAGCGACAAAGTGAAGAGGCTGGAAACAGATCTCGAAGAGCACGGCAAGGAACTCTCGACGCTTAAGGGGGACAGGGAAAAAACCCTCCACTCCTTGGCGGAGATGCAAGTTGCCCTGTCCGACAAGACCAAGCAGCTCTCTTCTGCGGCTGATAATATTGCGGTTCTGGAGCTGAAGCTGACCACGTTGCAAAAATCTCTCGAGGCCGGCAGGGCCCGTGAGAAGGCTCTACTCAAGGATCTCCAAGGAGAGAGGAACCTGCTCAAGAGCGTTGCCGCTGCCCAGGCTGATTATGAAAAGGGAGTGGAGATCTGGACTGGCCGTCTCATCGCCACCGCGGAGAAGCTTACCGCGGAACTGTCAACCATGGGCTTGTCGAACTTTAGATATTCTTCTGAGGAAAGAATATCTCCAAGCGCCAGATTGACGATGTTCTTTGAAAGCATCATCAACGCGTTGAGGGCGCTCCAGTCCAGCCGGGCGACCCAACTGGCGAACGAGACTCGCCGGCTTTGCTGGGCCGTCCTTCGCAAGATGCTCCTCAAGGTGGTGCACAGCAATCCCGGCATCGACCTCTCCAGCGCACTCGGCCACCTGCCAAAGGACGCAAATGTTGAAGCGCTTGAGAAGTACATCGCGCCGATCCTTGAGAAGGTGGACTCCATCAAAAGGATCGAAGGCCAGCGCAGGGATTGAGTGCTTCCCCTTTAATTCTTGCCGCCACCATCTCATGTAAAAGACAGTTAAGTCTCGAGTTAGAACTGCGGCAACTTATGGATGTAATATAATTTAACTATGTTTAGGCTCATGCTAGCTATTTTCCTTGTCTGATTCCTTTACGTATGGAGTTCATCCTACGCCTACTGAAAAACTTGCCGGCGCGCAACCTGCCGCGAGCGCTGGGTGCGGGACTTCAGCAGCCTGCTGGAGGCGCAGCAGCCGGCAAGACTCCTTGGCGCTCTCAGTGCAGCCACTTAAATCGTTGAGCGAACTCGAAACAAAATAAGGGCGCAACCGATTACAACAAGGGTTCCTTCGCGTGCAGATTTTCCATACAAGGGTCGGAATCGTCCAAGGAACTAACTTGATACTAAAAAGAAAGACTTGCTCTAGTTTTTAGGACTTAGCTTTCTGTTTTTGTCCTTCCTCCGGCAAGCGTCGATTCCGAACATCGCCAACTGGTATTCATATCTCCCTTCCCCCCCCCCCCGGCAAATGTGCACGCGAGGAATCCTTCTGTCTTTTGAGAAAAAGAAGAAGAGAAAATAAAGACATGAAACCTTGGCGGTTCGTTAGAACTTACCGGGATTAGGTGTCATACAACATCTTAGACAAACATGCATATATATAAATATGAACATGGGAATAAATAAGGGAATGTACAACACTTAAATTTATTCGTCTGTGCTCAGGGTCTGCGCCTGGCTTTGTACAAAGGTTTACATGCCTTGCCGGCAAGACTTGTACAAAAAGGTGGTTGCCGGGAGCCCCCGGCAATCGCGCCTTATGGATAGAATTTGCGAAGATGTTCGATATTCCAGGAATTACTCACTGGAATGCCATCCTCGGTCTCCAGGCGGACAGCGCCAGGCCTGGTGACTCGCACTACCCGATAAGGGCCTTCCCACTTTGGCGTCAACTTGTTTGAATTCTTGGCGGACTGAATCCGTCGAAGAACAAGATCGCCTTCCTCAAAGCTTCGGGCATGAACCTTGCGGCTATGATAGCGGCGCAAAGCTTGCTGGTAGCGTGCAGCTCGCACAGCATCCTGAAGACGATTCTCCTCAAGGAGCACAGCGTCATCTTGCCGCAGTTGCCCTTGCTCGAGCTCATCATAAGCGAGCACTCGAGGAGATCCGTATATGAGTTCCGTGGGGAGAACTGCTTCCGCCCCATACACTAGAGCGAAGGGCGTCTGGCCAGTGGCTCGATTTGGTGTCATTCTGATTGACCAAAGAACCGCCGGCAACTCATCAATCCAGCGTCTTCCGCACTTTTTCAGCCTGTCAAAAGTTCTGGTCCTGAGACCGCGCAGCACTTCAGCATTGGCCCCCTCCGCTTGGCCGTTGCTTCTCGGGTGAGCAATAGAGGCAAAACAAATCTTGCCGCCAAGGTCTTGGACGTACTGCATGAAGGTGCGACTTCTGAACTGCGTGCCGTTGTCGGTGATAATCCTATCAGGCACACCGAAACGGCAAACAATTCCTTTGAAGAACTTGACAGCCGACTGCGCTGTCACCTTCCTCACTGCTTCCACCTCCGGCCACTTTGTGAACTTGTCGATGGCAACGTACAAGTACTCAAAGCCCCCGGCAGCACGGGGGAAAGGGCCCAGTATGTCGAGCCCCCAGACCGAAAATGGCTAGGAGAGAGGGATTGTTTGAAGAGCTTGAGCTGGCTGATGTAATTTCTTCGAATGAAACTGGCATGCTTCACACCTGGTTACTAGTGCAGTCGCATCCTAGAGGGCGGTGGGCCAAAAGAAACCTTGCCGGAATGCTTTCCCGGCAAGCGCTCTTGACCCTATGTGAGAGCCACACATACCCCCATGTATCTCTGCCAACAGCTCTAGTCCATCCTCCCGAGGAATGCACTTCAATTTCACACCGTTTGGTCTCTTTCTGTACAGGACGTCATCGACGAATTTGTACATAACAGACCGACGGGCTACTCTCTCCGCTTCTTCTTGTTCCTCAGGGAGTTCACCTGTTTGAAGGAAATGGACAATGTGCTGCGCCCATGCTGGAGCCTGAGGCTCGACGGCTAGGACTAAAGGCATCTCCTCCGCCGGGGGGACGTTTGTCTCGACAGCAAGGGTCTGAGGCCCTGCCGGAGCCTGTTGTTCCCCAGCAGGCGTGTCGATCCCGGCAACTTCCTTGCCGGCGGCTCCGGGGAGCTCTGCCGGGAAGTACTGGCCGGAGTTCAACTTTCTTCTCTTTTCTTGCCGCGCGCCACGGATGCTTGAGTCAATTGGAGCACAAAAGTTCCTGGCTCCACAGGCAACTTGAGGGCAGCACGCTTTGACAGGTCATCAGCAATGTTGTTCTCGGCACGAGGAACGTGCTCCATCTGCAGACCGTCAAAGCGCTCTTCCAATTTCCTCACTTCATCTACGTAGGCTTGCATCAACGGACTTTGGTAGTTCTTGTTGACCTGCCTGACGACAAGCTGTGAATCACCTTTGATAATGAGCTTTCTGATACAAAGGTCTGCTGCGATCCTGAGACCGGCAAGCAAACCTTCGTACTCTGCAGTGTTATTGGTTGAACTCTCCCGGGGAAAATGCATTTGGACTACATACTTGAGGTGCTCTCCGGTGGGTGTGACAAGCAGCACTCCAGCACCGGCGCCTTGCAGCGAAAAAGCCCCGTCAAAGTACATAACCCATTGCTGATTGGTTTCCATGCCGGGGAGACTTGTTTCTTGAACTTCTTCGTCTGGCGTCGGGGTCCATTCTGCAATGAACTCCGCCAAGGCCATGCTCTGAATTGTGGAAGTGCTTTCAAACTTAAGACCAAAGCTGGACAGCTCCAACGCCCACTCCACGATCCTGCCGGTTGCCTCCGAATTTTGCAAAATCCGTTGCAACGGAAAGCGAGTGACGACAGTGATCTCATGTGCTTGAAAATAATGGCGCAGCTTTCTCGAGGCCATAAGAAGGCCGAAGAGCAACTTCTGCACACCAGAATATCTTGACCTAGCTTCTTGCAAGAGGGAGCTACCAAAATAAACTGGGCGCTGCACCACCTTTTTCTTCTGCATGGGTTCCTCTGTTTGCGCAGATCCTATCTTGCCGGGATCAACACTTGCCGGGGAAGATCTTGCCGCGCCATCTGGCGGTCCTGCCGCTGATGTTGCCTCCTCATCAGCTTCCCTCTGCGCCACCAGCGCAGCACTAACCACTTGATTTGTTGCCGCCAGATACAGCAGCAACGGCTCTTGTGGTTTAGGCGCGACTAGCGTCGGCGGAGAAGAAAGGTATTTCTTCAAATCTTGCAGCGCTGCCTCCGCTTCCGGAGTCCATTTCATTGGACCTGCCTTCTTCAAAATTTTGAAGAAGGGCAGGGCGCGCTCAGCAGATTTGGAAATAAACCTGCTTAGAGCAGCAACACAGCCGGCAAGACGACGCACATCCTTGACGCGTCTTGGCGCTTCGATTTGCTCAATATCTTTGATCTTGTCGGGGTTCGCTTCGATTCCCCGGCAAGATACAAAGAATCCGAGGAGCTTGCCGGAAGGAACACTGAACACGCACTTCTCAGGATTGAGCTTCAAGTTGATCTTGCGCAAGCTCGCGAATGTTTCTTCTAAATCTTGAATGAGTGTTGCTTTATCCTTAGTTTTGACCACTATATCATCCATATACGCCTCCATATTTCTATGGAGTTGTGGCTCAAAACCAATCTGGATTGCTCTGGCAAATGTTGAACCACCACTTTTCAACCCGAAAGGCATTCGTATAAAGCAATACGTACCACATGGGGTGATAAAGGCGGTCTTCTCTTCATCTTCCTTTGCCATAAAAATCTGATGATACCCTGAATAGGCATCAAGGAAGGACAGGAGATCACAACCAGCGGTGGCATCCATGATCTGGTCGATGCGCGGCAAGGGAAAAGGATCTTTTGGACAAGCTTTATTGATATCTGTGTAATCGATACAAAGCCTCCATTTCCCGTTCGCTTTCCGCACTACAACCGGATTGGCCAGCCAGGTTGGATGAAGCACTCCTTTGATCAGTCCTGCCGCCTCCAGCTTCTTAATTTCTTTGGCAATGAATTCTTGCCGCTCCAAGGCCTGTTTCCTCACCCTTTGCTTGACGGGCCGCGCATGGGGACAGACAGCAAGGTGGTGCTCAATCACTTTGCTGGGAACGCCGGGGATGTCAGACGGTTGCCATGCAAACACGTCGACATTCGCCCGCAGGAAAGCAATGAGCGCGCTTTCCTATTTGTCATCTAGGGCGAAACTTATAGTGAAAGTTCCCCCCGTTCCGTCCTCCCTGGCAGGCACCTCCTTAGTTTCCGGCGGGGCAGCCTTGGACTTCTTGTTCTTGCCGGTGGAACTCTCTGGTACGTCCTCGACGGAAGCGCAGCACTCCGAGGAGGCGCGCTTGCCGGAGCTCGCGCCAAGGTTCCTGCCGGTCTTCTTCTTCCCTTCGGTAGTTCCAGCGGCAGGAGCAGATGCCTTGATGGCAGGTGCTGCAACTGCTTCCCGGTAAAGTTGATCGGCATAGATGAGCGCATCCCTCTTGTCGGAATGGATAGTGATGACGCCCAACGGCCAGGCATCTTCAAGACGTTGTATGCGTAGTGTGATGCCGCCATGAACATAGCCAGTGCTGGCCGGCCAAGGATCCCATTGTATGACATGGGGATCTTGGCGACATCAAACACCACCTTTTCGGTCCTGAAGTTAAGCTCGCTGCCAAATGTTACTGGCAGCGTGATCTTACCCTTAGGCTGGGTTCTTCCCAGGTTGACCCCTTGAAACGTACCCGTTTCCTCGAGGTCTTTGTCGGGAATCTGAAGCTTTGTGAGCAGGTCTGGTGATATTAAGTTTAGGCCGGCCCCACCGTGAACTAACATCTTCGTCACCTTGAGGTTGCAAATTGTCGGGGAAACCAACAATGGCAAACACCCGACCGCAGTTGTGCGATCGGGGTGATCCTCGGCGTCAAAGATGACAGGCGTGCTGGACCACTTCAGAGGCATACAAGCATCGGGGGATGGCTCTGCCGCATTAACCTCCCGCACCCACTGTTTAAGTTGGCGGTGGGAAGAATGGAGCGAGGCACCCCCATCAATGCACATAGCCTCCGTAGCCTTCTGGAATTCCTGCTCACTGGATTCATCATCTTCCTCATCATCATATCCTTCTTTATCTCGGCCCCGAGCGGGCCGATCCTTCTGCTGCTTGGCCTTGCCGCGGCGACCCCCTCGGCCACCGCGTTTCTTGCCGGACCCCTCAGCACCGTCTTGGGCCTTCTCTTTGTCTCGCCTCTCGTATTCAGCCTTCTGCTTCTCGGCAAGCTGCTCAACTTGCCGGCAGTCCTGGAGATCGTGGCCCTTAGTGTGATGGATCTTGCAATATTGCTTGCCGGAGTTATCCGACTTGTCGGCAGCCGCCAAGGCCTGACAGGAAGGGCACCCGGCAAGATCCTTGCCGGGGGCACTAACCTTGGCCTTCTTGGCGGCGCCAGGGTTGCCGGATTCCTCGACGGCAAGCACGGCCTTGCCTCCGCGCTTCCTATTCCGCCGCCGGCCTTTCCTTGACGGAGCCGCGGCATCTTCTTCTTCTGAGTCGCCTGTCGCACCAACAGCTTCCCCGATGAGTTTTCTCCCCTCTTCAGCTCGAGCACACTTGTTGGCCAAAGTGTAATGCTCGGCAATACTCCTGACTTTGTTCATCGCCAGCTCTTCCCGCATCCTGCGGTTATGCACGTTCTGATGGAACGCGCTAATGACAGCGGCAGGATGAACATCAGGAATATTGTACTGCACCCGGCTGAATCTCTGCATAAACTTGTGCAAGGACTCGCCCTCCTTCTGAGGGATGATGTGCAAATCACTTTCTTGGCCAGGAGCTTGGTGGCCTCCAACAAAGGCGCCAACAAACTGATGGCACAGATCTGACCAGCAAGAAATAGAATCTTCCGGCAGATGCATCAACCGCGACCTGACGTTGGGTTTGAGCACCAACGGGAAGTAGTTGGCAAGTATCTTGTCATCTCGGCCCCCGGCAGCTTGCACCGCAATGGTGTAGATACTCAGGAACTCCGAGGGATGGGTCTTGCCGTCATATTTCTCCGGGACCTCTGGCTTGAAGGTTCGGAGATTGGGCCACTGGACTTGCCGCAGCTCACGGGTAAACGCCGGAGGTCCCACCTCGTAAGGCAGGTCTCCTACGTTCCCTGGCGCGGGCTCGTCGACAACTGGCCCCGCGCGCTTATCAGACTGATAGCGCGCTTCCCGTCGCTGCTCGATGGTTGTTCGAGCGTCCTTCTTGCCTCGTTCCTGGAGAACCAGACGCTGATCACGGCGCATCCGCGGATCGGACGACGCCGTGGAAACTTCTTCATGGCGGTCGACTTGCTGAGCTGTCAGCCGCCGCTGATGTCGCGGAGGAGAGTGCACTGTAGTTGCACCACCTCCGGTTTTCTCTCCACCGGCTCGCATCGGATCGATGGGCTTCCGCTGAGAGGGCCCTACCTCTTGTGGTCCATCCGTGTTAGCGAAGCCGATAAGGCTCTGGATAGTAGCTCGCCACTCCTCCATCTTCTCCGGAGCGGGAGGAAAATCGAGGAGCAGCTGTGCACGTGCCAAGGCTTCCACTGGCGTAGGTGGCGGCGACAGGTGTGAAGTACGTGAGGTGCTTTGACTCCTAACCAAGTTAGAAGGAGCACCGCCACGGTCACGCGACCGCGCGCCACCCTCGCCGGCAGCTCGGTGTGCATGCTGGTCCCGCGCATCTTGGGATCTATGCGCAGAAACCTTTTCGTGGGGACGCCCCGAACCACCAGCGCCATGATGTCGCTCGTCTCGCACAACCTGGGCAAGTTGCGAGGCTCGCGGCGGCGCGGGAGCTCCAGCAGGCGCTCTCTGATCCCTAGAGTTTGTTGTGCCACCCGTAGGCAACACAACGCCATCTCTAGATCCAGCGGCGCGCAAGTTACCACTGCCACTGCGAACGATACCGCTCGCTTGGCTTGGATCACCAGAACGCCGCGGGGGTTCCAGTCCTCTTCCTTCTGCACCCACACCATCGCCTGTCTGCGAAGGCGCGGGCAAAACAGACCCGGACGGTTGTGCTGTCGCGATGTTCTTCTTCTTGGGCGGCATAATGAAGGAACTAGGGCGTCGACCACCAGATCAGGTTCACGCAACCTTCAATCCCCCTACCTGGCGCGCCAAAGATGTCGGGGCACGACACCTATGGGATCCCGAGAGATCCCTTTACGATTCGGCGGGGGGAGAGGTACACGCAAAGAGCAGAACCGGTGATCGACGCGTGAGGTTTTTACCCAGGTTCGGGCCGCTGATCAGTGTAAAACCCTACTCCTGCTTTGTGTTATTATTGATGTTCTTGAGCCCAGCCTTCAGGAGCGCTCGCAATGAACAGTACATTCAAAGAGCAGCTACGCATGCAGAATGGGCTAGAAGTCCTCCTCCTCTGTAGCAGTTGCCTTGGGCCTCCTTTTATACGCTCTAAGGGGTCTCCACAGTGGCAAAATGTACATACATTGAGGTGTAAAGTGGCTACAGGGTATCATACCTAACCCCTGACGGATTAGGACAAGCGCATTTAATGCACCATGAGGTGTCCGTTTAGGTGTCCTCACTTTCTTGGGGATGGAAAAAGGGGCCATCCCATCAGCACCGCTTAAGCTCTCCTCCACTGGCGCGCCGCCACGCATCCATGGAAGGAGCCAGAATGTCAGACTCGTCACTGTGCCGAAGCGGTGGCACAGTGGCAGAACCTCGCCAGGCGCTGAAACTTGCTGGGCGCCAAGCCTTGCCGGGCACCGATCCTTGCCGGGTGCCAAGCCTTGCCGGGCGCCGATCCTTGCCGAGTTCCTCAGGCCACCCCGGCAAGGATCTTGCCGGGGAGGCTGGTCTTCGATTTCCAGCTTTACTCATTTGCTGATCCTCAGATTTCTGACTTGATGATTCCCTCGATAACTTAAATCGACCTCGAGCTGATCCCGGCAAGCCTTGCCGCGAGGACGGCTACAACTGCCCGTGCACAAGTAAGGGGTACTAAGGGCCCAATACTTAGTACACCGACAACTACTAGCGTAGGAACCAACGCCACCACTATATTTTAACACTAGCGCCATATTGGTGGCGTTGGGCTCCTACGCCAGCAAGGCCCTTTTTGGCACGCCATAGCTAGGCTTTTCTGCACTAGTGTGTGCCGACGCTGTTCCGCCCCCCACAACCGCTGGCGGGCCGTTTTCCACGGCCCCGTCCGCTGATGGGGTTCTTCGTGTGACTGCCAGAGCCAGCACGGACCGCCAAAGGAGGGCGCCCGCGTTCCCGGGGGAGCGCCGCGGGCGTAGCATCAGACTGGCGAGGGTGGCCGCGCCCCCTCTTGGGCTGCGGCAGCTCCGGCTCCTCCTGCACAACCTTGCCCTTCTCAATGGCACAGAAGCTCCTCACGGGCGCCATGGCAGCAGTGGCAAGGGTTGAGGAAGGAAAGGCAATAAGAAAAAGATGGGTCGAGGGCTCCGCCCCTTTGCCCTATTATAAGCAATCGGAGAAGGCCAACCGGCGCCCTTCACCTTCGGAGCAATGATGGCCCTGCGGCGCGCGCCAGGCTTTTTGTCAGCCTGGGAAGTTGCCGAGGCAACATGGGGAAGTGGGGGCATCTGTGCCCCGTCGTGCGCCACGCGTCGAGCCTGGCCCACAGGCGGTTAGGGCCCGTGTCGCTTCTCCCTCTCCTCTTCGCCTTCGCTCCTAAGCAAGGCCGAGCGCGTCGTGGGCCAGGGGGCTACTGTCTGGGTTCTGGGACCGGGGGTACCCAGACCGGTCTGCCTACGGCCCAGCGAGTGGCTTCACCAGCGGCCCGGCGCGGCCCAACTCCAAGACTTCATGAACAAGACCCTCGCGAGGGCCCCCGCCTCCCGACGAGCGGATACTTCTAGGCTCGTACCTCACCTCACGAGGCGCGTGGTGACATGAGCCATGACGACCGGAGCCAGGAGGGTGCCAGCGGTGCAGACCAGGACAGTTTCCTCTTTGGTGTTAGTGGGACAAGGCCAGCACGCGGGTTCCCAAGGGATCCCCTAAAGGTTGTTGTTCCGGTGCAACAAGACCAAGCCCACATGCTCGGCAGGACGGAGGTCATCACCGAGCCCACCTGCACGTCATGACCAGAAGCTTTGCAGGCGAAGACCCCCACGTCAAGACCAAGATGACGCGCTACGTACACTTCTCGGGTTCGCGCAAGCGCGTCCCCCCTACCTGGCGCGCCAAAGATGTCGTGGGAAACCACGGCTACCTATGGGGCCAAGGGCACCTTTTGGCTCGGCAGGGGGACTGAGCATGTTGCAGAAAGAGCGGAGGAGCGCAGCGTAGTGTGGCAGAGATCACACGGGCAGTTTTACCCAGGTTCAGGCCGCCGCGAGGCGTAAAACCCTACTCCTGCTTTGGTGGATTAATGGTGGATGGTGGTGGAAACGCAGCGCTCTTGCTCGGTAGGGTTGCCTTAGGGCAAGAGCAGCTACGCGCGTATGGGTGTACAAGGGTCCGAATCCTTTCTATGGTTGCCATGGGCCTCCTTTTATAGATTAAGGGGTCACCACAGTGGCAAATCAGTCATTGTGTACTGATTAGATAGCGAACAGTGCTATCATATCTACTCTACAGACGGAGCAGTACGGATTAAATGCGCCGCTCAGTGTCACATCATGGCCTACCCGGCACGCCTTGCCGGCATGTTTGGCCACCTTCTCTCCTGTCTGCATGACACGTCGCCGGACGGGTGTCATTTGGAGGTGATTCCTGTAGGAAATAGCTGCCATGTGGCAAAAGGAAGCCACTTAGTCACTTTGGCGCTTGACACCGCACCGATTGATGACTTGCGTTGCTGTGAGGTGGGGCGGTGAAGCCTTGGCGGGGTGTTTTGCCTTCGTATGCCCCGGCAGGCCTGCCGGGGCGGTCTTGAGGCTTGCTTCCGGGGCAACCTTGACCTCGCCAGGCTCTCCTACCCGGCAAGGGAGGTTTTCCCTCAGCGGTGTCTTGCCTCTTGGCTTGACTTGGTCTTCTCAACCTGCCCTTTGATCCCTCAAAGAGCCTATCTCTTTATCTTGGCCTTGTCTTGGATGTTGCAATCTTGATTTCGGGCCTGTGCATAGTCTAGGCAACAGACCCAGGGTTTGTTGCACTGACAGGAGCCCCCGGGCCTGGCCCGAACGAGCTGTCGGGCGTCATCGGGGTAGGCCCTAACTTGTGCACAGGCGAGGGGGAAATAGCTGTTTGCCCTTTGAGATCTTCTTTGCTTCTTCATTAATCTGAGCCCAGGTCAGTTCCTGGTTCTTCCGCCCGTCGTGTAACGCCAATTGCAGTGATGGAGGTAAAGGGCCACGATGAGTGGAGTTACCCACATCCCTTGTTCACGGGGCGGTAACTGCCACCCCACTATCCCTTCCCACTCCAAGTGCTTCTGCCATGTATATTGCATGCATTGCGCAAGGTCGGTGGCGGATGCGGAGGGTGCGGGAATGAGTGCCATGGCAGAAAGCTAGGGGTCGTGGATTGGCGCAGGGGGTCGCCTTGATTCTTCGAGCCGTTAAGGGCCGGGAGGAGCCGGACTGGCTGAGCGGGGTGGCCACCTCCACGAAGAAAATCCAGCCCCCTGCCACGCCCGCCTATAAGAAGGGGGCGTGGTGTGAGAAGTTCCTCCACACCTCCTTCCTTCTCCATTTCTGCAGTTGCCCGCGTCTGTCATGGTGAGAGGTCGGGGGTCCGGTCCTCCCCAAGTGGCGACGAGAACTTTTGCTCGATAGCATCTCCCTCCTTCCTACGAAGATGCGGGGACGGAGCCTACGACGAGGGGAGGTGGGAGAGAACGAGGTCGAGGCCGTCGTGGCGAATGGGGCCGAGGGGGACGGGGTGGCGCTCTGATTGCGCCCCCACCGGCCGCCCCTCCCCCGATGGAAGGCCACGTTGGAGACCAGCCTCTGGAGTTCGTCATCAGGCTGTATAAGCCTCCGCGCGGCCGCCTCTATCTCCCCACCCCATTCGCAAAGGCGATGGAGCTCGATCAGCCACGTGCGTTGAGACTACACATGAGGGCCTGCGGGAATGGCAGCATACGGGTGGATGTGGATTTCCCCGCCCCTCATGTTATGTATCTTCGCCGTGGCTGGAAGACCTTTGCCTGTGCCCATAGCCTGTCGGAAGGGCACGTCCTCCAATTTAAGTTAATGGAGGCCGATTTCCTTTCCGTCAAGGTTTTCGGGAGCTCGGGTGCTCGTTTAGGGTGCTGCGCGGAGAGCTCGACCGACGACGAAAGATCCTCCTCGAGTGATAGCGACGAGGAGGACAGTGACGACAATGACGACGGCGTCGGCCGGGAGGGCGACGACTCTGACTCCGGCTGAGCACCAGTCGCACCGTCACCGTCAGGCGGCGGCACCATCATCTGCACCTGCATCTCCTCCCCAGCAAGGTGATTTGCTGGGGAGTTGGATGCAGGGGTGGGGGTGGCGCTCCAGGCTCCTTCAGCAGCCTTCCAGCTGGGCCCTGGCAGGCTTCCTCGTGGGCTGCAGCTTCGTTCACCCTGCAGCGTCCTGCTGGCCCTGGTGGTGGCGATTGGCGGGTCGTCTCCGCCAATCCCTTCACCATCGCCTTCACCCGCGCCCTCCCGCTCTCGCCAGGCTCTTCTTCAGGGGACCCGACGAGGCCGGGCTGGGCTTCTGCCCAGGCGCTCCTTTTGCCCTCTTCACCTCCTGCGGCGGTGCCTAGAAGGAGAGGGGCAAGAAAGGGCTTCACGGGGCACTTATCTTTTTTCAATCTAAAATATGTAGGCACTTGCCAAACTTTAGTTCAAATTATGTAGTCTTTTTCATCCATGTTTGTGTTCTGTAAGGTCTGTACTTGTTGATCAGCATATTAATGAAAAAGATAAACCTTGCCCGGCACTTGTGCATGCAACATGTACACGCAGAGGGAGAATGCCTCTTTACGCTTAAGTAAACAAGTTTTTCCCCGGTAGGCTATACTGCCGGTACCCTCAAGTTGCTGTCGCAGGGCTGGGCCTGCCGGGCACAAATCATGAAGAGGGACCAGCCCCCCGCCAACTTTCTCGCCAAAGGCCACTACAACCTCCATGACCAAAGCAACGTTCGAGTCAAGGGATGGGAGCACCTAAGTTTTGAAAGTGGCGAGGTTTTCCTATGCACAAGTTTTTACTTACAAAACTCGTATGGATAAGAGAGAGAACTTATCTGTTTGGGCTTGCCGGGGATCGCAATGTAGGCTTGTCTTCTCTTCTCCTTTTTCGGGATTGAATCCATGGTAGGAGCCTGCAGTTTGATGCAGATGAAAATGATGCCTCATGCGATCTTATCCACATGAACATGCAATGCTCATGATATGCTTATGCATGCATGCAATTTGTCAGGGGCCCCCCAGCGCTTCATTTATTTCTCTGTTGCTCAGGGTCTGCGCCTGGTTTTGTACAAGGGGTTACATGCAACAGAGGCAAGGCCTGTACAAAGGGGTGGCTGCCGGGCAGGGCCTGACAGCCGCACCTTACGGGTAGAACTTGCGGAGATGCTCAATGTTCCATGAGTTTTGCAACTGAATGGCATCTTCGGTCTCCAGACGGACTGCGCCAGGTCTGGTGACTCGTACTACCCGGTAAGGCCTTCCCACTTTGGCGTCAACTTGTTTGCACCCTTGGCGGACTGAACACGCCTAAGGACAAGGTCGCCTTCCTCAAAACACCGGGCAAGAACCCTGCGGCTGTGATAGCGACGCAGGGCTTGCTGATAGCGTGCGGCACGCGTAGCAGCCCGAAGACGGTTCTCCTCGAGTAGAACAGCGTCGTCACGCCGGTGCTGATCTTGCGCTACTTCATCATAGGCAAGCACTCGAGGTGACCCGTAAATGAGTTCCGTGGGGATAACTGCTTCTGCCCCATAGACTAGGGAGAAAGGAGTCTGCCCGGTAGCTCGATTTGGTGTCGTTTTGAGGGACCAAAGAACCACCGGCAGCTCATCGATCCACTGCCTGCCGCACTTCTGCAGCCTATCGAAAGTTCTTGTCTTGAGTCCTCGCAACACTTCAGCGTTCGCCCTCTCAGCTTGCCCGTTGCTCCTTGGATGGGCCACAGAGGCAAACGAGATTTTGCTTCCGAGGGCATGAACGTATTGCATGAAGGCGCGACTCATGAACTGGGTGTCATTGTCAGTGATGATCTGGGCAGGAACTCCGAAGCGGCACACCAATCCTTTCAAGAACTTGATAGCTGACTGAGCAGTCACCTTTCTCACGGGCTCTACTTTCGGCCACTTTGTAAACTTGTCGATTACAACGAACAAGAATTCAAAGCCCCCAGCAGCACAGGGGAAAGGGCCGAGGATATCGAGCCCCTAGACCGAAAACGGCCGTGACAAAGGGATTGTCTGAAGAGCTTGGGCAGGCAGGTGGATGTTCTTGGAATGGTACTAGCAGGCTTCACACTTGGTGACAAGTTCGACCGCATCTTGGAGGCCTGTGGGCCAGTAGAATCCTTGCCGGAAAGCTTTCCCAACCAACGCCCTTGATCCAATGTGGGAGCCGCACATACCCTTGTGTATCTCCGCCAGCAGTTCCTTTCCTTCTTCCCAGCAAATGCACCTCAATTTCACACCATTGGGCCTCCTTCTGTACAGCATGCTGTCAACAAACTGATACATACTGGCCCTCCAGGCTACTCTTTCAACTACTTCTTGCTCTTCAAGAAGTTCTCCAGTTTGGAGGAAATGTACTATGTGTCGTGCCCAAGGCGGAGCCTGTGGCTCGGCAATGAGGACTAACGGCACCTCCTCATCCGTGAGAGTGCAATCCTCGACCGCAGGAACCGGTGGCCTGGTGGGAGGATGCAGCTCAGCGACCGAAGGGGAGTTGTGCCCGACAAGCTTTCTGCCGGGATCCTCGAGAGGTTCTACCGGGAGAGGCTTGCCGGAGTCTGGTTTCCTCCTCTTTCTGTCCATTGTTGCCGGGGATACGGAGGGCTGAGTCAGATGGAGAACAAAAGTTCCTGGTTCCACAGGGAGCTTCTGCGCAGCGCACTTTGACAGATGATCAGCGATGCTGTTTTCCGCACGGGGTACGTGCTCTGTTTGCAATCCGTCAAAGCGCTCCTCCAACTTTCTCACTTCCTCAACGTATGCCTCCATCAATGGACTTTGGTAATCCTTGTTGACTTGTCTCACCACAAGTTGTGAATCTCCGCGGATGATCAGCTTCTTGATCCCCAGTTATGTTGAATTCTGAGCCCGGCAAGGAGCCCTTCATACTCTGCTGTATTGTTGGTAGCCTCCTCCCGAGGAAAATGCATCTGGACGATGTACTTCAGGTGCTCTCCGGTGGGAGCAACGAGAAGCACGCCAGCTCCTACACCTTGTAGGGAGAAGGCACCATTGAAATACATGATCCATTCTTGGGGCGCTTCCTTGCCGGGGATAACTGTCTCCAATACCTCTTCATCGGGAGTTGGCGTCCATTCTGCAATAAACTCTGCCAATGCTCTGCTCTAAATAGTTGATGTGCTCTCAAACTTCAAACCAAAGCCGGATAACTCCAACGCCCACTCCACTATCCTGCCGGTGGCCTCAGGGTTTCGGAGTATCCGTTGCAAAGGGAAACAGGTGTCAATTGTGATCTCATGGGCTTGGAAGTAGTGGCGCAATTTCCTTGAGGCCATGACAAGGCCAAAGATCAATTTTTGCACGCCAGAGTACCTGGATCTAGCCCCCTGCAACAGGGAGCTGACAAAGTACACTAGGCACTGCACCACTTTCTTCTTTGCCGTGACCACAGAACTGCTTCCGCTGCTTTGCTCTTCTCCATCTTGATCTGCATCTGACCTTTCCGAGGTGTGTTCGCTTTCCTCCCCAAAAGGGACACCAGATGCGTCTGCTGCTCCATCCACTTCCCTCTGCGCCACCAGCACTGCTCTAACCACCTGATTAGTTGCCGCCAAGTATAGCAGCAATGGCTCTTGAGGTTTTGGAGCAACCAAAGTGGGCACAAAGGAAAGGTAGGCCTTCAAATCTTGTAGTGCGGCGTCTACCTCTGGGGTCCATTCCATGGGCCCTGCCTTTTTCAAAATCTTGAAGAACGACAAGGCACGCTCGACAGACTTGGAAATGAACCTGCTAAGCGTGGCAACACATCCAGTCAAATGCCTCACGTCCTTGACTGTCTTGGGTGCTTGAATCTGCTCGATAGCCTTGATCTTTTCGGGGTTGGCCTCTATCCCCCGGTGCAACACAAAGAAGCCAAGTAGCTTGCCGGAAGGCACGCCAAACACACACTTCTCCAAATTTAGCTTCAAGTTGATCTTGCGCAGATTAGCAAACGTCTCTTCCAAATCCTGAATGAGGGTCGATCTGTCCTTGGTCTTGACCACAATATCATCCATGTAAGCCTCAACTTTCCTGTGCAACTTTGACTCAAAACCAATCTGGACTACTCTTGCCAAGGTAGACCCGGCGCTCTTCAACCCGAAAGGCATCCGCATGAAGTAGTATGTGCCACATGGGGTGATGAACACGGTCTTCTCTTTGTCTCCCTTCGACATGAAGATCTGATGATATCCAGAGTAGGCATCCAGGAAGGAAAGCAAGTCACACCCAGAGGTGGAATCCACAATCTGGTCGATGCGCGGCAAGGGAAATGGGTCCTTCGGGCATGCCTTATTCGGATCCGTAAAATCTATGCACAGCCTCCACTTCCCATTAGCTTTGCGTACCACCACTGCATTTGCTAACCACGTTGGATGCAACACTCCTCTAACCAGACCAGCTGCCTCAAGTTTCTTGATCTCCTCGGCAATAAACTGCTGCCGCTCCAAAGCTTGCTTTCGGACCTTCTGCTTGACGGGTCGGGCATGTGGGCAGACAGCATGGTGGCGCTCGATTACCTCCCTGGGAACACTGGGATGTCAGATGGTTACCAGGCAAACACATCGACATTCGCATGCAGGAAGGTAACGAGCGCGCTTTCCTATTTGTCATCGAGGGTGGCGCTGATAGTGAAAGTACCACCAGCGCCAGCCAGCCCTGCCGGGACCTGTTTCACAGCGGGTGCAAAAACCTTGGATCTCTTGCTATTGGAACTCTCCGGCGAGTCATCAACAGGCGCAGCATACCCCGAAGAGGTACGCTTCCTGGATTCCTTGTCGGCATCCCTGTTAGCCTTCTTATTTCCATTACTTTCCTTGACGGGGATTGCAGCTTCAGTGGCCTCTGCCGCGACTGCATCCCGGTACATCTTGTCTACGCAAATAATTGCGTCCTTCTTGTCTGATGGAATGGAAATGACATCCACCGGCCCTGGCATATTCAAGGTGTTGTAGGCATAGTGGGATGCCGCCATGAACTTGGCCAAAGCTGGCGACCAAGGATTCCATTTTATGGCAGGGGGAGGTCAACCACATCAAACACGATCTTCTCAGTCCGGTAATTCAACTCTCCCCCAAATGTCACTAGTAACGTGATTTTCCCCTTAGGACGACTCCTGCCGGGGTTGATCCCTTGAAACGTACCAGTAACCTTGAGCTCTTCTTCTGCTATCTGGAGTTTGCTGATGACCTTTGAAGAAATTAGATTCAACCCGGCCCCGCCGTCAACCAGCATCTTTGTGACTTTGAGGTTGCAGATTGTTGGTGATACCAACAACGGCAAGCACCCTACCGCGGTGGTGCGGTCAGGGTGGTCCTCTTCATCGAAGATGATGGGCGTGCAGGACCACTTGAGCGGCCTTCAAGAGTCTGCCGCTGGCTCCATGGCATTGACATCATGCGCCCACCGTTTAAGTTGGCGGTGAGAGGGGTGCAAAGATGCACCCCCGTCAATCCACAAGGCGTCAGTGGCTTTCTAGAATTCCTGCTTGCTGGTTTCCTCTTCATCTCCTCCATCACTCTCATTGTTGCAATCCTCCTTCTCACGGCCTCTGGCGGGTTTCCCTTGATTCTGAGGAGCCTTGCCGGGGCGGCTCACTCCGCCACCCTGGCCCTTTCCGCCAGCGCCATTCTGACCTTTCTCTTTAACTCGCTTCTCATATTCAGCCCTCTGCTTCTTGACAAGCTGCTCAACCTGATGACACTCCTGGAGATCATGGCCCTTGGTCCAATGGATCTTGCAATACAGGCCATCGCCTTTCCCAGCCTTCTTGGTAGCCGCGGCTTCCCGGCAGTCAGTGCATGCGGCAACCTCCTTGTCGGGTATCTTAGCCTTGGCTTTCTAGCCGGTACTAGGCATGCCCGATCCCGCAATGGTCTTCACTGCCTTATCCTTGCGCCTTTTGTTGCGCTTCTTGTTCTTCTTCTTTTGACTGGCGGCCTCGCCATCATCCTCTGAATCGATGTCGACGCCATCCTCATCTCCGGGGAGCTTCCTCGCCTCCTCTATTCAAGCACACTTATCCACCAGAGTGTAAAGCTCCTTCACAGTCTTGGGCAATCGAACGTTCATCTTGGAACATATCCGACGATTGCGCACGTTGGACTGGAACGCAGCTATCACGGCTGCCGGGTCGATGTCTGGAATATTCCTGTGGACTCGGCTGAATCTCTGCATGTATTTTCGCAGGCTCTCACCTTCTTTCTACGGAAGAAGCTGCAGGGTTGCTGGGCCGCCCTGGTTCTTGATGGCCGCCCGTGAAGGCGCCAACGAACTCATGGCAGAGGTCAGCCCAGGTCAAAATGGAGTTCTCCGGCAGGTGCATCAGCCAAGACCTCACATTTGGCTTGAGTGCCAAAGGGAAGTAGTTGGCGAATACCTTCTCATCTCTTCCCCCAGCAGCTTGAACAGCGATAGTGTAGATGCTCAAGAACTCTGCCGGTTTCAGTCTTCCGTCATACTTCTCTGGTATCTCTGGCTTGAACGTGCGAGTGGACGGCTAACGGACTTGCCGCAGCTCACGGGTGAAGGTAGGGCACCCAGCCTCGAAAGGCAGGTACCCGCCATCAGCGAGTGCGGGCTCGTCGACGTCGGGGCCATTGCGCCTGTCAGACTGGCGGTGGGCGTCGCGGTGTCGCTCGGTGTTGACACGCGTGCCTTCCCTCTGCCTGTCCTCGAGGACTCGCCGTGGGCCTTGACGCACTCGAGGGTCGAATGAAGCCATCAAGACATCGTCAGGTTCTTGGTTGCGCAACTCCCGCGCCGGCTGCCGCGGAGGGTACTAAACCGTAGGAGTGGTCCCATCTGCACGGCCAGCAGCGTGGGTCATTGTCGCTGCCTGGGGAGGCCGTGGCGGGCCAGCCCGCTGCGATCCTCCCACCTTGGCGAAGCCAATCAGACTCTGAATGGTGGCTCTCCACTCATCCATATGATCGGCTGCCGGCGGAAATTTCAACAGCAGCTGAGCCCGCGCCATGGCCTCCCAAGTGGTGCTTGGCATGGATGTTGATGAAGACCGTAACATCGCCCGGCTCCTGACGGTGCCGGTAGCGGTCGTGTCGTGCTCTCGTCGTCGTGAGCCAGCCGCTTGGATGGTGTGTGGACGAGGTGGAGGCGCTTGAGGGCCAGCGACTCCGTTTGGCGTAGCGGCTGGGTCGGCTCGTTCCCGGGGTGGCGCATGTTCTACGACCGCTCCCGCGGTGGGAGCGGTCGGGGAGTTGTGATTCCCCCAGTGCGAGTACCCCCGCTGCAGCTGTGCCCCTCGGACGGACGGCGAGGTGCAGATGGAATGATCTTTCCTCCCGTACCTCGTGGGGCGTGGCCGCTGGGATGTAGTTGGTGCTGCCCTTCTCCGGTGCCTCCTGCTCCTGCTTCGGCCGCAGGGGAGGCGGTAACGACGCTGCCCGCGCCGACCATGTCCCCCGTAGCGTCCGCACTTCCAGGCGTCCCCGTAGCCCCCACAGCGTCAGCGAGCGCATGCGGCGGGGCCTTCGAGGTGGATGGATGAGCTGTGGCACCGGGCTTCTTCTTGGGTGCCATGAATGATGGAGCCGTTGATGAAGAAGATGGTGGTGAAGATGACGCGCTACATACACTTCTCGGGTTCGCGCAAGCGCGTCCCCCCTACCTGGCATGCCAAAGATGTCGTGGGAAACCACGACCACCTATGGGGCCAAGGGCCCCTTTTAGTTCGGTAGGGGGACTGAGCACGTTGCACAAAGAGCGGAGGAGCACAGCATAGCGCGGCAGAGATCACACGGGCAGTTTTACCATGGGCCTCCTTTTATAGATTAATGGTGGATGGTGGTGGATGGTGGTGGATTAATGGTGGATGGTGGTGGAAACGCAGTGCTCTTGCCCGACAGGGTTACCTCGGGGCGAGAGCAGCTACGCGCGTATGGGTGTACAAGGGTCCGAATCCTTTCTATGGTTGTCATGGGCCTCCTTTTATAGATTAAGGGGTCACCACAGTGGCAAATCAGTCATTGTGTACTGATTAGATAGCAAACAGTGCTATCATATCTACTCTGCAGACAGAGCAGTACGCATTAAATGCGCCGCTCAGTGTCACATCATGGCCTGCCCGGCACGCCTTGCCGGCATGTTTGGCCACCTTCTCTCCTGTCTGCATGACACATCGCAGGACGGGTGTCATTTGGAGGTGATTCCTATAGGAAATAGCTGCCATGTGGCAAAAGGCAGCTACTTAGTCACTTTGGCGCTTGACACTGCACCGATTGATGACTTGCGTCGCTGTGAGGTGGGGCGGTGAAGCCTTGGCGGGGTGTTTTGCCTTCGTATGCCCCGGCAGCCCTGCCGGGGCGGTCTTGAGGCTTGCTTCCGGGGCAACCTTGACCTCGCCAAGCTCTCCTGCCCGGCAAGGGAGGTTTTCCCTCAGCGGTGTCTTGCTTCTTGGCTTGACTTGGTCTTCTCAACCTGCCCTTTGATCCCTCAAAGAGCCTATCTCTTTATCTTGGCCTTGTCTGGGATGTTGCAATCTTGATTTTGGGCATGTGCACGGTCTGGGCAACAGTCCCAGGGTTTGTTGCACCGACAACCTCCCTGATCCCCGTCAAGCTATGAGGAACTACCTGACAGACTTCATGCTTGCCAACATGGAAAAAGATTGCCTTCTACTGCCCTACTATCCGAAGTAAGTCATTCGGTACTCGGTACACACTATTCTTTCGTACAATCTCATTCTGCTTCCACGTCAAAACATTATATACTCGAGCATAATTGGTTTTTCTCTACTTTTTATGCAGAGAACATTGTGTCCTCATCGTTATTTCCCCGAAGTTCGCCAAAACTTATTTCTTGGATTTGACGAGGAAAGTGAAGAAAGACTACAGAGTCATCAAGAAGGTTCTCGATGAAGTACTGGTCAATTAGACTAGCCGGGAAGGAGTGATCAGAGAGGGGTATCGCAAGTTCGACAAATTTAAAGCGGTACGCTTCGCCCACAAAAATGACTTTTGTTGCATGCAGCAGCCAAAAAACAGTGATACAGACGGCTACTACGTTGTCCACAACATGGAGGACTACATAACTTTGACATCATCGCATGGGGAAGAAAATGGAGGAAATTGGCCCGGGAGATACTAGAGATGAGTTCAGATGCGTCCAGCTCAAGTTTGCTACCATCCTCAACAAGGATGTCATCCACCATGCCGGCGTTTTCAACGGCGGCGCACCTGCCAGCTCGGAGGAGATAAAAACTCGTCTTAATAAGCAGGGTCGCGATGCTGACGGACCTGTGTCTCTTGCGGATCCGACGAAGAAATACATTGATGATCCTTTTTATTGATGTAAACTACTCGATCAGCTACACATGTCATTCTGCCTTATCGTATTTCAAAACTTTGCCTAACTATCTTAATTTTAAGTGATACACATAATTATTGTGGATGTATTTTAATTAATGTTACCTAGCTAGAAATATTTTTGATCTTAAAAAAAGCTGCCATGGCACCGTTTTTCGGCTGACGTGGTAGCGTTTTTCCTATTATGCTTTCAAACTAAGTAATGGCGTCGGAAGTATATGCAACGCCTCTAATGTTTCTCCATATTTATGACGTGTGGAGATGCACCTACGTCGTAGGTATATTTGACATTACCGTCGTGCCACTTTATCCAATGCCATAGATACCACAAACACTACCGGCGTAGGAACCAACGCCACCGCTATATTTTAACATTGGCACCATATTGGTGGCGTTGGGCTCCTACGCCAGCAAGGCCCTTTTTGGCACGCCATAGCTAGGCTTTTCTGCACTAGTGGGTGCCGACGCTGTTCCGCCCTCCACAACCGCCGACGCGCCATTTTCCGCGGCCCCGTCCGCGCATGGGGTTTTTCGTGTGACTGCCAGAGCCAGCACGGACCATGAAAGGAGGGCGCCTGCATCCCCGGGGGAGCGCCGCGGGCGTAGCATCAGACTTGCGAGGGCGGCTGCACCCCCTCTTGGGCTGCGGCAGCTCCAGCTCCTCCTGCACCGCCTTGCCCTTCTCGATGGCGGAGAACCTCCTCACGGGCGCCATGGCAGCAGTGGCAAGGGTTGAGGAAGGAAAGGCAAGAAGACAAAGATGGGTCGAGGGCTCCGCCACAAAGCAGGAGTAGGGTTTTACAGCGCAAGGTGGCCCTAACCTGGGTAAATCACCGTGTCCATCTCTTCTTCCTCTCGCTTGAGCACGACGGAGACGGGCTGTGAGGCGGTGAGCAGCAAGTCGTAGCTAGGCAAAATCCTTCACGCACGCCCCAGAGTTCGAACCTTGTTTGGGTCCGCGGAGCCTGGATTCCGACAATTTCCATGCTTGTGATTAAGTTAGAGAGAGAATTTCTACATATCCATCCGGCTTTACAAAAGATGTGTTACGAACTCCCCAACATACATGATCCTAAAGCTAAGAAAATTGCTACTATTATCCTTATGCATGAATTTGATTACATAGTCCGAGAGGATATAGAAATCTTTGCTTACTATAATATAAATTTTGAGCATCCCCTAATAGAAGAAATTCTCTATGATAAAGAAACCCTATGTAGTTTGGAATCTAAGGATTACGTTGCTTTTAGTAACAATCTAAGGAAAAGATTCCCTTATGCAGAAGTTATCCAAGCTTTATACCTTGATGCTTATGATAAATTGTATTGGGTCTCTAAGGGAATTGATGAAGGGTTTAATAATGAGTGGATTGAAGAGATGTATAGAGAACCTATTAAAGATGAGATACATGTTTTATATGAAGATGTTTATGGTGATGATCCTGAGTATAAAATTATGAATGTCAAAGTTACTAATCAAAGTCCTTTCCATGAATTAAGCTCTCCCACTAAAAAGGAAGAACATGAGAAAAGAAATTTACTAATAAAAGTTTTGGAAGATTTGATTAGGAAGGAATTGAATACCAAAGATGACAAAACCTAGATCTATGCAATATGCCTAGCTAGGGGCGTAAAACAATAGCGCTTGTTGGGAGGCAACCCAATATTATTTTATGTTTTTGCTTTTTCTTCTATTTTTGAATAAATACACCATTATACTTCTATTATTATGGAGTTTTAGTTTTTTAATTAGTGTTTGTGCCAAGTAACACCTTTGGGATGATTTGGAAGATTGTTGATTTGATTATGAGAAAAAACAGAAACTTTCATGTCTAGTAGAAGAACTGTTAAAAATTTCTGGAACGCGGAATAATTCTAAATTTTTTACGCAAGATTGATATACAGATTGTCTACATCTTCATAATTTTACAGATTTTTTGGATTTATAAAATTATGAACATAGTTCAGGTTTCTACAGACTATTCTTTTTTTCAGATTCTATTTTCAATGTGTTGTTCGCTAGTTTTGATGGATCTACGGGTTGTATCGAGGGGTATGAACCATGGTGAAGTTAGAATACAGTAGGTATAATGCAAATATAAAATTGGAATAAGTTTACAAGAGTACCTAAAGTGGTGATTTCTCTTATTATACTAATGGATCTCACGAGTTTTCTGTTGAGTTTTGTGTTGTGAAGTTTTCAAGTTTTGAGTGAAGTTTCGATAGGCTAAGGAATAAGGAGTGGCAAGAGCCTAAGATTGGGGATGCCCATGGCACTCCAAGGTAATATTTAAGGACAACCAAGCGTCTAAGCTTGGGGATGCCCCGGATGGCATCCCCTCTTTTGTTCTACAATCCATCGGCAAATTACTTGAGGCTATATTTTTATTCACTACATGATATGTGTTTTTCTTGGAGCGTCGTGTATTATATGAGTCTTTGCCTTTTAGTTTGCCACAATCATCCTTGATGAACACACCTTTTTAGAGGGACACACATTAATCTTGAATTTGGTAGAATACTCTTTGAGCTTCACTTATATCTTTTGAGCTAGGCAGTTGCTCTAGTGCTTCACTTATATCTTTTAGAGCACGACGATGGTTATATTTTAAAGAAATTGATGAACTCTCGTGCTTCACTTATATTATTTTTAGAGTCTTATAAATAGTATGGCAATTTCCTTGGGTTACAAATTTAGTCCTAATATGATGGGTATTCAAGAGAGATATAATAAAAACTTTCATGAAGATCATTGAATGTATGAGAAGTTTGATTATTTGCATTTGTTTTGAGATATAAAGATGGTGATATTTGAGTCATGCTAGTGAGTAATTATGGTTTAGTAAGAATATTGGTGTTAAGGTTTGTGATTCCCGAAGCATGCACGTATGGTCTCTCATTATGCTATGAAATTGGAGCATGATTTATTATTTATTGTCTTCCTTATGAGTGGCGGTCGGGGACGAGCGATGGTCTTTTCCTACCAATCTATCCCCCTAGGGGCATGTGTAGTAGTACTTTGCTTAGAGGGCTAATAAAATTTTGCAATAAGTATCTGTTCTTTATGACTAATGTGAGTTCACGGATTATACACACTCTTACCTTTCTGTAATTTCTAGCCTCTTCGGTACCGTGCATTGCCCCTTCTCACCTTGAGTTGTGGTGCAAACTTTGCCGGTGCATCCAAACCCCATGATATGATACGCTCTATCACACATAAGCCTCCTGATATTTTCCTCAAAACAGTCACCATACCTACCTATTATGGCATTTCCATAGCCATTCCGAGATATATTTCCATGCAACTTCCACCGTTCTGTTTTATTATGACACATATCATCATTGTCATATTGCCTTGGATGATCATATAGTTGACAGAGTATTTGTGGCTTGGCCACCATTCATATTTTTATACATGTCACGCTAGATCATTGCACATCCTGGTACACCGTCGGAGGCATTCATATAGAGTCATATTTTTGTTCTAGTATTCAGTTGTAAGTAAATAAAAGTGTGATGATCACCATTATTAGAGCATTGTCCCAAGTGAGGAAAGGATGATGGAGACTATGATTCCCCCACAAGTCGGGATGAGACTCCGGACGAAAAAAAAGAAAAATAAAATAAAATAAAAAAAAGAGGCCAAAGTGCCCAACAAAAAAAGGAGAAAAAAATGAGAGAAAAAGAGAGATGGGACAATGTTACTATCCTTTTCCACACTTGTGCTTGAAAGTAGTACCATGTTCTTCAAGATAGAAAGTCTCCCATTCTTTCACTTTCATATATTACTAGTGGGATTTTTTCATTATAGAACTTGGCTTGTATTCCAATGATGGGCTTCCTTAAATGCCCGAGGTCTTCATGAGAAAGCAAGTTGGATGCACACCCAGTTAGTTTTATTTTGAGCTTTCATACACTTATAGCTCTAGTGCATCTGTTGCATGGCAACCCCTACTCCTTGCATTGATATCAATTGATGGGCATCTCCATAGCCCGTTGATTAGCCTTGTCAATATGAGACTTTCTTCCTTTTTGTCTTCTCCACACAACCTCCAACATCATACTCTATTCCACCCATAGTGCTATATCCATGGCTCACGCTCATGTATTGCGTGAGAGTTGAAAAATCTGAAGCGCGTTAAAAAGTATGAACCAATTGCTTGGCTTGTCATCGGGGTTGCGCATGATAAATACTTTGTGTTAAGAAGATGGAGCATGACAAGACTATATGATTTTGTAGGGATAACTTTCTTCAGCCATGATATTTTGAAAAGACATGATTGCTTTTTAGTATGCTTGAAGTATTATTGTTTTTATGTCAATATTAAACTTTTGTTTTGAATCTTACGGATCTGAATATTCCTGCCACATAAAGAAAGATTACATGATAAACATGTTAGGTAGCATTCCACATCAAAAAATTCTCTTTTTTATCATTTACCTACTCGAGGACGAGCAGGAATTAAGCTTGGGGATGCTTGATGCGTCTCCAACGTATCTATAATTTTTTATTGTTCCATGCTATTATATTATCAATGTTGGATGTTTTATATGCATTATTATGCTCTTTTATATTATTTTTTGGGACTAACTTATTAACCTAGTGCCCAGTGCCAGTTGCTGTTTTTTCCTTGTTTTTGTCTTTATAGAAAATCAATACCAAATGGAGTCCATACAGAATGAAACTTTTTGACGATTTTTCTTGGACCACAAGACACCCTGGAAGCTTCGGGAGGAGGCCAGAAGAGCCACAAGGTGGCCACAAACTCAGGGGGGCGCCCCCCAAGCTTGTGGGGCCCCCGTGGCACTTCCAACCCTAATTTTTCTTCTATAAATACCCAAATATTCCCCGAAGACCAGAGGGCACAATAAAAATACTTTTCCGCCGCCGCAAGTTTCTGCCTTCGTGAGATCCCATTTGGGGACCTTTTCCGGTACTCCACCGAACGGTGATTCGATCATGGAGGGCTTCTACATCAACCTTGGTGCCCTTCCGATGATGTGTGAGTAATTTACCATAGACCTACAGCTCCATAGCTAGTATCTAGATGGCTTCTTCTCTCTCTTTGATCTTCAATACAATATTCTCCTCGATGTTCTTGGAGATCTATTCAATGTAATCTTCTTTTGCGGTGCGTTTGTTGAGATCCGATAAATTGTGGGTTTATGATCAGATTACCTATGAATATTATTTTGAGACTTCTCTGAACTCTTTTATGTAGGATTTATATAGCTTTGTATTTCTCTCTGATCTATTGATTTGGTTTGGCCAACTAGATTGATTTTTCTTGCAATGGGAGAGGTGCTTTGTAATGGGTTCAATCTTGTGGTGCTTAATCCCAGTGACAGAAAGGGACATGCCACGTATTTGTATTGTTACCATTAAGGATAAGAAGATGGGGTTTGTTCATATTGATTGGATCTATCCCTCTACATCATGTCATCTTGCTTAAGGCGTTACTCCTTTCTTGTTAACTTAATACACTAGATGCATGCTGGATAGTAGTCGATGTGTGGAGTAATAGTAGTAGATGCAGGCAGGAGTCGGTCTACTTGTCACGGACGTGATGCCTATATACATGATCATTGCCTTGGATATCGTCATCACTATGTGCTTTTCTATCGATTGCTCAACAGTAATTTGTTTACCCATCGTATGTTTTCTTTCAAGAGAGAAGCCTCTAGTGAAAACTATGGCCCCCCGGTCTATCTTTTATCATTTTATTTTTAGATCTATAAAATCAAAAACACAAACAATACCTTGCTGCAATTTATTTACTTTTGTTTTATTTTGCACTTTTACTTATCTTTTATATCTATCACTATCAGATCTCATCCTTGCAAGTAACCGTGAAGGGATTGACAACCCCTTTATCGCGTTGGGTGCAAGTATTTGTTTGTTTGTGTAGGTGCAATTATTGGAGACTTATGTGTTCCTCCTACTGGATTGATACCTTGGTTCACAACTGAGGGAAATACTTATCTCTACTTTGTTGCATCACCCTTTCCTCTTCAAGGGAAAAACCAATTGCAAGCTCAAGAAGTATCTCATGTCGGAGCAATGCAATTGCAGTTCATCATCTTTTCAGGAAGGGTGTAACACCCTGGATTTTGCCCTTTTCTTTTTCTGATGATTTTCTTGGATTTCTTGCTTTGAATTGTTTTTCTGTGGCTATGTGGTTCTGAAACTTGGGAAGATCATGTCTTCCTAGGTTTTATAGTGGCTTGTCATCCTCATCATCATCCCAAGATCATGTCATTTTCATCCTTGACCTAATCCAATATTCTTTTTCTTGGGAATATTCCTTTTCTATTTAAGGAATAATTCTTTTTGCCCTAGGTTGTGAAGCAACCTATATTTCTGTCACTCCCAAAATTCCCAAATAATTCTCATAAATTGTTTGGGTCATATCTTCCTAAAAAATGTCAAAATCCTTCCTTGGCATCATCAAAGATAATTCACAAATATTCCTTTTCTGATTCTGCCCTAAGTGGCTTTTTGAGAAGTAAGTGTCATTTATATTTGCTTGATTGATCCCAAACTTTTTGGACACCTTTTCCTATCCATGTCATTGCCTCCTGCCAAAATTCAACTCAATTTGCTTAGTAAATATTCCTGAGCAATTTTTCAAAGTTCCTGTCTGAGGGAAGCCTGTGTGAAGGAAGTACAAGCTAGGCATATTCAAATGAGTTGAAATTTTGCAAGGTCCTTCATATGACAAAATCATTACTCTCCACCAAATTTGAGCTCATGTAACTCATCTATGTGAGCCCAGCTCCAAATCTTGGTTTCTGGTCAGATTTTCTGTTTATGAAGCAACCATATTTTATATTGCTTCATTTAAGCTGAAAATTTAACAAGACATTTTCCTATCCATATAAACTCTCTCCACAAAGTTTTGGCCCATTTCATTAAACCATTTTCCCTGTGCAATTTTTCCAAGATTCTGTCCAGAGAGATGCTATATGAAGCAAGTGCTACTTTGGCTAATCCAAATGGCATGAAACTTTTTGAGCATCTTCATATTTTCAAATCATTGGGCCATGCCCATTTTTAGATCTTTTCATGCACTTATGTGAGTGCTACTTCATCATCTCTTAGTCTGGCCCTTATGGTGGTTTCTACAGCAAGTACCTTCTAAACTCCTCCTCTTAAGCTGATTTTTGGCGATCAACATCATCTTAGCATGTGATCATCACCAGACAAACCCATTCCTCCGTGGCTAAGTCTGGACTCCCTTTGCTCAGCACAAGCACTTTGCTACTATTCTGGTTTAGCTCCTCCTGCCAGTCTCTTCTTTGCCCCTGGACTGAATTATTTCTTCGTTTGGACCGAGGGTAGCAAGGTCCATCCACTGGACATGGTCGGCCCGGCCAGAACGCGCTGCTTGCACAAGTGCACGCGGTGATCACGCTTGCATCATGCTAATTGCCAGCTCTGGCTCGTTCTGGCCACTGTTCTCGTCCACTCCCTTGTCGTCTCGACTCCCCGCCATGTCTAGTAGCTCCCCCGTGATCGACTGCATCGCCCTGTGCCCGGGCCCCCTCCTGGTTTGCCATGAATATGCCGCTAGAGCCGTGCCCGTGATGCGTCCGGCTCGTGTCCTCCATTAGAGCTCGGCTTGAGCTCGCCCGTGATGCTCTAGAGCCCTCCTCCGCGCCTATTTAAGCTGCCCCGAGGTCCTCCCGCACCTCACTCACTCCTCCCTCGCCTCATTTGTCCTCCGGAGCGGCCTCGCTTCGCCTCTGTCCGCCGCCGTCCGCCATGGCCGCCTCGGTCTGTTCTTGATTCCGGCGAGCCTAGTCCTCCTCTCCTCCTCCTGAGCCTCCCTCTAGCTTCACCTCGCTCCGACGCACCACCTCACCACCTCGCCCCTCGCCGGAGTCCACCCTGGCCGCACGCCCCAAGTCTGGCCGTCGCCTCCACCTCTCGGCCACCATTCCAACCGAGCCATCCGGGCTCTATCTCTCCCTCCCGACCACGCCAACAGCCTCACCGGAGTCCGGCGCACCTTCCACCATCCTCCATTCATCGCCCGAGCGGCTGCTTCACTAGAGAAACACCACTGCCCCCACCTCTCTGTCCTCCTCCTGGCGCCGCCCATCGCCGCCGTCCCGCTCCTCCCCGACGCTACCTTCTCCTTTGAACGGATGCGCCTCGGCCACCCGCACCTGCCGGTGGTCACCGCTCGGCCGAAGACGGCCTAAGCTGGCCGGCCCCCCGGTGCCCCTCTCCTCTATTCCCCTCCTCTGTCCCATGCAGGACAGGAGTGAGGAAGAAGACGACGAGCGCCCTGGCCCCCTACCCCTATGCGTGGGACCCTCCCGTCAGTGGCACAACCGGCCGCTGACGTGGATAAGTGGAGGCATGTTTTCTCTTATGCGCTTTCCCCTTCTGAAGGCGTATTCCGCGAAATACGTTTTCCGTTTGAGGAAACGTACTTCTGTTGTTCTTCGGCTGAAAATACGTTTTCTTTTGCAGAAGGCGTAATCTGCCCGAAGGCGCTTTGTCGGTGTACTAAGTATTGGGCCTTTAGTACCCAATACTTGTGCACGGGCAGTTGTAGCCATACCTGCGGCAAGGCTTGTCGGGGGAACAACTGAAGATCGATCCAAGGATATCAAGAGGCATCCACGCCAAGGATCAGAAGATAAGGAGGACTGAAGACCAAGGGCTCAGCTCCCGGCAAGATCTTGCTGGAGTAGCCCGCCAAGCCCGGCAAGATTTGCACCCGACAAGGTTCCGCCACTGTGCCACCGCTCCAGTACAGCGACCGGCCTGGCATTCTGGCCCCACCTCTGGATGCGTGGCGAGGCACTAGTGGAGGCGAGCTTAAGCGGTGCTGATGGGATGGCCCCTTTTTTCCATCCCCAAGAAAATAGGGACACCTAAACGGACACCTCACGATGCATTAAATGCATTTGTCCTAAACCGTCAGTGGTTAGGTATGATAACCATGTAGCTACTTTACACCTCACAAATGAGCAGTTCGCCACTGTGGTGACCCCTTTGATAATATAAAAGGAGGCCCAAGGCAACTGCTACAGGGGAGGACGACTCTCAGCCCATTCTGCATGTGTAGCTGCTACTTGAACGTACTGTTCATCGCAAGCGCTCCAAGAACTAGGACGAATCACTGATAATAAACAAAAGCAGGAGTAGGGTTTTACGCTGATCAGCGGCCCGAACCTGGGTAAAAATCCCCTCGCGTTGATCTTCGGTTCTGCTCTTTGTGCATACCTCTCTCCTTGCCGAACCGTAAAGGGGTCCCTCGGATCCCATAGGTGTCGTACGCCGACATCTTTGGCGCGCCAGGTAGGGGGATCGAGGTTGCGCGAACCTGATCTGGTGATCAGTGCGTCAGTTTCTTCATCATCTTTGTTACCATGCTGCCCAAGAAGAAGGGTGCGACAGCGGTTGTTCCGTCTACATCCATCTTGCCCGTGCCCATTCAGACGGGTGATGGCGTGGATGCGGGAGGTGGAGGTTTAGAGCCTCCACGGTGTTCTGGTGATCCGAGCCAGGCGAGCGGCATTGCTCGCAGCGGCGACGGCAACCTGCACACCGCTAGATCCAAAGATGGGGCTGTGCTGCCTACAGGCGGCGCAGCGAACTCCAAAGATCGGGGGATGCCGTCCAGGGCTCCCGCGCCGGCGCAGGCATCGCGGCCTTCCCAGGCCGCACGCGACGAGCAGCGCCATGGCGTCGGTGGTTCTGAACGTCCCCATGGAGAGACTTCTGCGCATCGATCCCAAGGTGCGCAGGCCCAGCATGCACGCCAAACTGCCGGTGGAGGTGGCGCGCGGTCGCGTGGTCGTGACGATGCTCCTTCTAACACTGTTAGGAGTCAGTGCACCTCATGTACCTCGCACCTGTCGCCGTCGCCTACGCCAGCAGAAGCTTTGGCACATGCGCAGCTGCTCCTCGATTTTCCTCCTGCTCCGGAGAAGATGGAGGAGTGGCGATCTACTATCCAGAGCCTCGTCGGCTTCGCCAACAAGGATTGGCCGCAGCAAGCGGGGCCCTCGCGGCAGTGGTCTATCGTTCCGACGCGAGCCGGTGGTGAGAAGACCGGAGGAGGTGCTACTACGGTGCACTCCCCTCCACGAGAACAATTGCGGTCGTCAGCCTGGCGGACCGACGGCTGTGATGACGATTCCACGGCGTCATCCGATCCACGGATGCGCCGCGATCAGCGTTAAGTTCTTCGGGAACGGAGCAAGAGGACGCTCGAACTACCATCGAGCGCTGACGGGAGGCGCGTCATCAGTCTGATAAATGTGCAGGGCCTACTATCGACAAGCCTGCACCAGGGGACGCAGGCGACTTGCCTTATGAGGTAGGTTGTCCAGCTTTTACCCGTGAGCTGCGGCGAGTCCAGTGGCCCAACTCCCGAACGTTCAAACCAGAGGTTCCGGAGAAATATGATGGCAAGACTCACCCCTCGGAGTTCCTCAGCATCTACACCATTGCGGTGCAGGCTGCCGGAGGGCGAGACGACAAGATAGTTGCCAACTACTTCCCGTTGGTGCTCAAACCCAATGTCAGGTCGTGGTTGATGCATCTGCCGGAGAATTCCATTTCTTCCTGGTCAGATCTGTGCCATCAGTTTGTTGGCGCCTTTGTTGGAGGCCACCAAGCTCCTGGCCAAGAAAGTGATTTACATCTCCTCCCTCAAAAGGAGGGCGAGCCCCTGCGCAAGTTTATCCAAAGATTTAGCCAGGTGCAATACAATATTCTAGACGTTCATCCTGCCGCCGTTGTTAGCAAGATGCGCGAAGAGCTAGCGATGAACAAGGTCAGGAGTATTGCCGAGCTCTATGCTTTGGCCGACAAGTGTGCTCGAGCTGAAGAAGGGAGGAAACTCCCCGGCGAGGGAGTTGGCGCCGGGGGTGAGTCTGAAGATGAAGATGCTGCTACTCCATCGAAGAAAGGCCGGCGGCGGAACAGGAAGCGCAAGGGCAAGGCCGTGCTTGCTGTTGAGGGATCTAGCAACCCCGGCACCACCAAGAAGGCCAAGGTTGACGACCCCGGCAAGGAAGTTGCCGGGTGCGCTTCCTGTCAGGCCTTGGCGGCTGACGACAAGCCGGAAGGCTCCGGCAACCAGTATTGCAAGATCCATCGCACCAAGGGCCACGACCTCCAAAACTGCCGGCAAGTTGAGCAGCTTGTCGAGAAGCAGAGAGCTGAGTACAAAAGACGAGATAAGGAGAAGGCCCAGGACGGTGCTGAGGGATCCAGCAAGAAGCGTGGTGGTCGAGGGGGCCGCCGCAGCAAGGCTAGGCAACAGAAGGAGAGGCCCGCCCGAGGCCGCGACAAGGACGAGGGAGGCGATGATGATGAGGAAGATGATGAATCCAGTGAGCACGAGTTTCAGAAAGCCACAGAGGCCATGTGTATTGACGGGGGCGCCTCGTTGCATTCTTCTCACCGCCGACTTAAACAGTGGGTGCGTGAGGTTAATGCAACGGAGCCATCGCCTGAGGCACGGAAACCTTTGAAATGGTCCCACACGCCTATCATTTTTTACGCCGAGGATCACCCTGATCGCACAACTGCGGTCGGGTGCTTGCCTTTGTTGGTCTCACCAACAATCCGCAACCTCAAGGTGACAAAAATGCTAGTTGACGGTGGGGCCGGGCTAAACTTAATCTCGCCGGACGTGCTCAAGAAGCTGCAAATTCCTGATGAAGATCTCGAGGAAACGGGCACGTTTCAAGGGATCAATCCAGGAAGGACCCAGCCAAAAGGCAAAATTATGCTACCGGTAACATTTGGTAGCGAGCTCAATTTCAGGACAGAGAAGGTAGTGTTCGATGTCGCCAAGATCCCCATGACATACAATGGGATCCTTGGCCGCCCAGCGCTCGCCAAGTTCATGGCAGCATCACACTATGCGTACAATGTGTTGAAGATGCCCGGACCGATTGGTGTCATCACTGTTCACTCCGACAAGACGGATGCACTGATCTGCAATGACCAACTCTACCGGGAGGCAGCCGCAGCACCTGCCGTCAAGGCATCTGCTCTTGCCGCGAGAACTCCCGGAGGGAAGGAGAAGAAGACCGGCAAGATCTCTGGCGCAAACTCCGGCAAGCGCACCTCTCCGGAGTGCTGCGCTTCCGTTGAGGACACACCAGAGAGTTCCACCGGCAAGAACAAGAAGTCCAAGGCTGCTCCACCAGAGACCAAGAAGGTGCCCATCAGGGAGGACGGAACGGGAGGAACTTTCACCATAAGTTCCACCCTAGATGACAAATAGGAAAGTGCGCTCGTTGCCTTCCTGCGGGCGAATGTCGATGTGTTTGCATGGCAACCATCTGACATCCCCGGTGTTCCCAGGGAGGTAATTAAGCACCACCTTGCTGTCTGTCCCCATGCACGGCCCGTCAAGCAGAGGGTGAGAAAGCAGGCCTTGGAGCAGCAATAATTTATTGCCGAAGAAATTAGGAAATTAGAAGCGACAGGTTTGGTTAAAGGGGTGCTTTACCCAATGTGGTTGGCCAATCCGGTTGTAGTGCGCAAGGCGAATGAAAAATGGAGGCTGTGTATTGATTATACAGACATCAATAAAGCCTGTCCAAAAGATCCTTTCCCCTTGCCGCGCATCGACCAGATTGTGGACTCCACTACCGGTTGTGACCTACTGTCGTTCCTTGATGCCTATTCGGGGTATCACCAGATCTTCATGGCAAAAGAAGATGAAGAAAAGACCGCATTTATCACCCCATGTGGTACGTATTGTTTTATACGAATGCCTTTTGGGTTGAAAAGTGCTGGTTCTACATTTGCGAGAGCGGTCCAAATCGGTTTTGAGCCTCAGCTACATAGAAATATGGAAGCATACATGGATGACATAGTGGTCAAAACCAAGGATAAAGCGACGCTCATACAAGATCTAGAAGAAACATTTACAAATCTGCGCAAGATCAATTTAAAGCTCAATCCCGAGAAGTGTGTATTTGGCGTCCCTTCCGGCAAGCTTCTCGGGTTCTTTGTATCCCAGTGTGGGATCGAAGCAAACCCCGACAAGATCAAAGCCATTGAGTAGATTCAAGCGCCAAGACGCGTCAAGGATGTACGTCGCCTTGCCGGCTGTGTTGCTGCCTTAAGCAGGTTTATCTCCAAATCTGCTGAGTGCGCCCAACCCTTTTTCAAAATTTTGAAGAAGACAGGTCCAATGAGATGGACTCCGGAAGCGGAGGCAGCACTGCAAGATTTGAAGAGGTACCTCTCCTCTCCGCCGACTCTAGTCGCGCCTAAGCCACAAGAGCCGTTGCTCCTGTATCTAGCGGCAACAAATCAAGTGGTAAGTGCTGCGTTAGTGGCGCAGAGAGAAGTTAACGAGGGGGCAACGGCAGCGGCAGGACCGTCAAGTGACGCGCCGGGATCTTCCCCGGCAAGGTCTGGTGCCGACAAGACAGGATCTGCGCAGTCAGAGGAATCAGTACAAAAGAGGAAGATGGTGCAGCGCCCAATCTATTTTGTCAGCTCCCTTTTACAGGGAGCTAGGTCAAGATACTCTGGTGTGCAGAAATTGCTCTTCGGCCTTCTCATGGCCTCGAGGAAGCTGCGCCACTATTTCCAAGCGCATGAGATTACCGTCGTCACTCGCTTCCCGTTGCAGAGGATTTTGCGAAATCCAGAGGCAACCGGTAGGATTGTAGAATGGGCGTTGGAGTTGTCGAGCTTTGGCCTCAAGTTTGAAAGTACTTCAACAATTCAGAGCAGAGTCTTGGCGGAGTTCATTGCGGAATTGTCCCCAACGCCAGACGAGGAGATTCAAGAGACGACTCTTCCCGGCAGGGAAACAGATCAGGAGTGGATTATGTACTTTGATGGTGCTTTCATGCTGCAAGGCGCCGGTGTTGGCGTGTTGCTTGTCGCACCCACCGGAGAGCACCTCAAGTATGTAATTCAGATGCATTTTCCCCGGGAGAGCTCGACAAACAACACTGCAGAGTACGAGGGCCTGCTTGCCGGTCTAAGGATCGCGGCGGACCTTGGTATCAAGAAACTCATCATTAGAGGCGATTCGCAGCTTGTTGTCAGGCAAGTCAACAAAGATTATCAAAGTCCATTGATGCAGGCTTACGTGGATGAAGTGAGAAAAATGGAAGAGCGCTTTGACGGTCTGCATACAAAGCACATTCCTCGTGCCGAGAACAGTATTGCCGATGACCTGTCAAAGTGCGCTGCCCTTAAGTTACCTGTGGAACCAGGAACTTTTGTGCTCCATTTGACTCAGCCATCTGTAGCGCCATCAATGTGGCAAGAAAAGAGAAGGAAGTTGAATTCTGGTCAGTACTTTCCGGCAGAGCTCCCGGAAGCCGCCGGCAAGGAAGTTGCCGGGATCAGCGGCAAGCCTACCGGGGAACAATAGGCTCCAGCAGGGGCTCACGCCCTTGCCGTCGAGACAAATGTTCCCCCAGCAGAAGAGATGCCTTTAGTCCTAGTCATCGAGCCCCAGGCTCCAGCTTGGGCACAACCCATTGTTCATTTTCTTCAGACAGGAGAACTCCCCGAGGAGCAGGAAGAAGCGGAAAAAGTAGCCCGTCAGTCTAGCATGTATCAGTTCATCGATGGCGTTCTGTACAGAAAGAGACTGAACGGTGTGAAATTGAAGTGTATTCCTTGGGAGGATGGACTGGAGCTGTTGGCAGAGATACATGGAGGCATATGTGGCTCTCACATAGGATCAAGAGCGCTTGTCGGAAAGGCATTCTGACAAGGTTTCTTTTGGCCCACTGCTCTCCAGGATGCAACTGCACTAGTAACCAAGTGTGAAGCATGCTAGTTTCATTCAAAGAAATCACATCAGCCAGCTCAAGCTCTTCAGACAATCCCTCTCTCCTGGCCATTCTCGGTCTGGGGGCTCGACATACTGGGCCCTTTTCCCCGTGCTACCGGGGGCTTTGAGTACTTGTACGTTGCAATCGACAAGTTCACAAAGTGGTCGGAGGTGGAAGCGGTGAGGAAGGTGATAGCACAATCAGCCGTCAAGTTCTTTAAAGGGATAGTTTGCCGTTTCGGTGTGCCCAACAGGATCATCACCGACAACGGCACACAATTCACAAGTCACACCTTCATGCAATACGTCCAAGACCCTGGTGGCAAAGTTTGTTTTGCCTCTGTTGCTCAGCCGAGAAGCAATGGCCAAGCGGAAAGGGCTAATGCTGAAGTGCTGTGCGGTCTCAGGACCAGAACTTTCGACAAGCTGAGAAAGTGCGGAAGGCGCTGGATTGATGAGTTGCCGGTGGTTCTTTGGTCAATCAGAACGACACCAAATCGAGCCACTGGCCAGACACCCTTCGCTCTGGTTTACAGAGCGGAAGTAGTTCTCCCCACGGAACTCATATACGGGTCACCTCGAGTGCTCGCTTATGATGAGCTTGAGCAAGAGCAACTGCGACAAGATGATGTTGTGCTCCTTGAGGAGGATCGTCTTCAGGCTGCTGTGCGAGCTGCACGCTACCAGCAAGCTTTGCGCCGCTACCATAGCCACAAAGTTCATGCCCGAAGCCTTGAGGAAGGCGACCTTGTTCTTCGGTGAATTCAGTCCGCTAAGAATTCAAACAAGTTGACGCCGAAGTGGGAAGGCCCTTATCGGGTAGTACGAGTCACCAGGCCCGGCGCTGTCCGCCTGGAGACCGAGGATGGCGTTCCAGTGAGCAACTCCTGGAATATCGAACATCTTCGCAAGTTTTACCCATAAGGCGCGGTTTCCGGGGGCCCTCGGCAACCTCCTTTTGTACAAGTCTTGCCGGCAAGGCATGTAATCCTTTGTACAAAGCCAGGCGCAGACCCTGTGTGCAGTTAAATAAGCTTAAGTGTTGTGCATTTCTTGTTGATTTCCATGTTTATATATATGCATGTTTGTCTGAGATATTGTATGACACCTGCTCCCGGTAAGACTAACGAACTGCCAAGGTTCCATATCTTTATTTTCTCTTCTTTCTTTTTCTCAAAGGATAGAAGGTTCCCTCGCGTGCAAGTTTGCCGGGGGGGGGGAGGAAGGAAGGTATGGATACCAATGGGCGATGTTCAGAATTGATTTCTTGCCGGAAGAAATACAGCGACAGAAAGCTAAGTTCGAAACCTTGAGCAAGTTTTTCGATTTTTACTATCAGGCTATTCTCTTTGGACGATTTCGGCCCTTGTATGGAAAACCTGCACGCGAAGGAACCTTGTCGGAATTGGTTGCGCCCTTATTTTGTTTCGAGTCCGCTCAACAGTCTAACTGGCTGCACCAAGAACGCCAAGGTGTCTTGCCGGTTGCTGCACCTCCAGCAGGCTGCTGAAGTCCCGCACCCAGCACTCGCGGCAAGTTGCGCACCAGCAAGTTTCCAGTAAGCGTAGGGCGTATAATCATACGGAAAGAAATCGTACAAGGGAAATAGCAAGTCTGCCGGGGGGAGAGGAAGGAAGGTATGGATACCAATGGGCAATGTTCAGAATTGATTTCTTGCCGGAAGAAATACAGCGACAGAAAGCTAAGTTCGAAACCTTGAGCAAGTTTTTCGATTTTTACTATCAGGCTATTCTCTTTGGACGATTTCGGCCCTTGTATGGAAAACCTGCACGCGAAGGAACCCTTGTCAGAATTGGTTGCGCCCTTATTTTGTTTCGAGTCCGCTCAACAGTCTAAGTGGCTGCACCAAGAATGCCAAGGTGTCTTGCCGGTTGCTGCACCTCCAGCAGGCTGCTGAAGTCCCGCACCCAGCGCTCGCGGCAGGTTGCGCACCAGCAAGTTTCCAGTAAGCGTAGGGCGTATAATCATACGGAAAGAAATCGGACAAGGGAAATAGCATGTATATACTCAGTCATAGCAAGTTATATTACATCGATAGTTGCCACAGTTCTAACTGAAGACTAAATTGTCTTTGGCATGGAATGGTGGCGGCAAGAAAAAGCCAGACGGCTAGTCCCTACGCTGGCCTTCAACCCTCTTGATTGAATCTACTTTCTCAAGGATGGGCGCGACAAGCTTCTCAAGTGCCTGGAGGTCTGCATCCTTCGGCAAGCGGTCGAGCACGTTGGTGAGGTCGATGCCAGGATTCTTATACGCCACCTTGATGAGCACCTTGTGGAGGACGGCCCGGCAAAGTTTGCGGGATTCGTTGGCCAGTTGGGTCGCTCGGTTGGACTGGAGCAGCTCCAGAGCATCAATGATGCTTTAGAAGAACATGGTCAGCCTGGCGCTCGGGGATATCCTTTCTTCAGAAGAATACCTGAAGTTTTGCAAGCCCTCCCGGCCCATGGTTGACAGCTGTGCAGTGAGCTTCTCCGCGGTGTCGGCAAGGCGATCAGTCCAGATTTGCACACCTTTCTCATAGTCGTTTTGGGCGGCGGCAGCGCTCTTGAGCAAGTTCCTCTCTTCCTGGAGATCTTTGCTTAGGGCCTTCTCGCAGGCCCTGCCGTCCTTAAGAGACTTCTCCAGCGTGGTCAGCTTCAGCCTCAGATCGGCAATGGCATCATTGGCTGAAGAGAGCTGCTTGGTCTTTTTGGATATAGCAACTTGCATCTCCGCCAGGCTGTGGAGAGTTTTCTCCCTGCCGGCTTTGAGCGTCGAGAGCTCCTTGCTGTGTTCCTCAAGATCTGCTTCCAGCTTCTTCACTTTGTTGCTCAGCTCGTTCTTGGTGGCCTCTGCGGCCTCGGCGGCATCGATGGCTTCCTTGAGCTTGCTGGCCTGATCTACAGTTGCAGCTTCGAGCGCCTCTTTGTGCTTCTGCTCCAGCTCCTGGGTTCGCTGCGCGACAAGTTTCTCAATCTCTTCGTCCTTGCCGTAGAGTTTGGCGGCAAGTGCCTGCTCGTGCGTGGCAAGATCTTCATGAGCGTCAAGCCCAATGCGGCGCTGCGTCAAGAGAGCTTCTTCAGCGGCAGCCTTTTGTGCAGCTTCCTCTTGCGCCCTCTCCATATCAGACTGCCTCAGGTGGAGCTCCGTCCAGCTTTGGCTCACCTGTTCCCGGCCGGCAGTCAACTCCTGAAAGGCCTCGGCGTACCAGATCTGCATTTGCTCAACGCGCTTCTAGAAGTCTACCTCAGCTGCTTCGACAACTGAGGCTCTGGTGTCTACCTTCTCCTTTCGAGCACGGTGGAGCGCCTGGAGCTTGCGGAAGTTATCGCCCATGGCCTGGAGGAGCCGATCTTCTTCAGATTTGCCGCTGCTGGCGCTTGGTTCATCGACAATCTTGAGCCCGGCAGCGGTGATGACTTCTTCATCAAAAGTTTCTCCTTTGGTCAGTGCTCCAACGCTTGCCGTCCCCAGTAAGTTGACGAACAAGTTGTCGCCAACCTTGAGATATTTGCTCGATGAGGGAGTTTCGGATGTCGATGATTGATCCTCGACGACCGTCTCACCGGTGGCTGGGGGCTCTGTGGCTGGTGTAGCGCCTAGCACTCCTGTGGTAGGAATGCCGTCAGTACGGTCATTAGTCTCCTCGCCGGCCCTCTTGGCAAGTTTCCTGGCGGCCTCCTTGGCAACGGCCTCATCGACCTTGACAGTGGCATCTTTGGTGGCCTCGCTAGCGGCGATCTTGTCAGCTTCAGCGGCAGCATCTCTGGCGGTCTCCTCGATGACCACGTCGATGTCCATATGTTCCATCACAGGGAATTCTGAAGGATGAAGGAGGGAAGCAAAATCAAATCAAGATCAAAGTTCAGAAAGATAAAGAAAATAAATCACAAGTGCTCTGAGGCAAGCAGTCACCTGTGTCGAGCTAATGAGGAGTAGCTTCACCCCTCCCGGCAACTTTGGTTGCCGGGGAAAGTTTGCCGGTGCCCATGTTTGTCGGCTCCTCCTCCTCCAAGGTAGGCTCGTCGGTGGGAGCTCTTGCCAGAGATGCGCTTGCGGGTGGCGTGGTTGACGAGGGCGGCACGACGGGGGCGTCCTCCAACGACTCTCCTTGTTGCCGTTCTTCTCCTGCAAGCCCAAAGGTGTAAGCGGCAAAGGTAGAAACCTCAGCACTCGCCAGCAGAAAACGAGTAGTGGACTCACGCTGGGGGCTGCATCGAGGGCTAAGCACCGGGCTTATGGTGATAGTTTCTAGCACGCTCGTCGAGCTTGTCGGGGGCTCGTCGCCCGTGGAGGTCTTCGCCCTCTTCGCCATCCTTTCCGCCAAAGCTTCTGCCTCCCTACGGAGACAAGACAAAGCAAGGCGATGAGGTCAATTGAATTCAGAATTCGGGAGATAAAGACTGTGACAGGATACTTACTCTACCTCTTCTCATTCCGGGCTGAAGCCGAAGATGTCAAAGTCGACCTCCGTTGCGGTGTCCGTATGGGGAGGCGGAGGAGGGGTCCTGGGCCACTTGGCTGCGGTAGGTGTAGGGAGTTGGTGTGGCTCTGCCGCCTCAGCTTTCAGTGCTGCTGTGTGAGACGCCCCTGCCGCCCCAGTGGTTGCCGCAGGTGTGTGTCTCGTGCGCCGCACGGGTTGCTGTCGAACCCCTTGCCGTGGTGCAACCTTGCCAGCCGCCCCTTGCCGGGAGCCTCGCTGCTCGAAGAAGCTTGGCTTGCCGGAACGCCAGAGGCAGCTTTTCGAAGGACGCGCTTTGCCTTCTTTGGAGCTGGGGGCTCCTCCTGCGGCTGCTCTTCGGCTGCGTCCTTGCCTGATGAGCTCTCAGCAGCTGCGCCGCTCTGTTCCCCGGCAGCCTCATCCTCCCCGGCAGGTTTCTCCTCCAGTACGACTTCTGCGTCGCTGGTTTCCCATTCTGTGAAGCCTACGTTGCCGGCCTCCGCGGCAAGATTCGCCTCTTCCACTCTAGTGGCAATATACGCCACTTCTTCATCAGTGGTGGCGCGGATGAGGTTTGTCTCTTCCCGGACGGCCCTCTTCGACAAGTTGTCGAAGAACTTTTGTGCCTCCTCCGCAGATGGCTCGACCCAGGTCGCGTCAAGGCCGTGGGCGTTGAACATTGGCATTGCAGCGATGATTGACCCTAGGGCGGAGTTGTTGCACAAGGGAACAATTCCTGCCAACAATTTATGCTTGTCTTCGCGCTGAAATAGCCGGTGGCGGAGAGCGCCAAGCTGCATAATTGTCAGGTTGTTGTTCAGTCCGGGGCGCAGCCTCATGATATCTGCCGCATTCCAGAACTCCCAGGCTGGTCTCCCCTTATTCTGCAGAGGGGCGATGCGCCGGCGAAGAAAATCAGAGCCAATCATCTCTATTGTGAGCCCGGCGGCTTTCAAACGGAGGATCCTGGTCGTGGCGATTGTGAGCCTATCATCTTGAGCATCAAGATCGCTCCAGTCCTCGCCGCGGACCGCCTTCTGCCGTCGGGGCAAACAGAAGGGATGAGGGTCTGCTTCCTTAATCTAGCACCACTCGGACCGCCATTCTTCCCACTTCTCGCGGTAAACCCCGTCCGGATATATCTCCTTGTTCCATGCCCTTGGGATCCAGGCGATAGAACCGGCAAGGGCTTCCCCTTTTTGGACGCGAGGAATGAAGTAATGGCAGAAGAGGGCGGTGTTGGGAACTACCCCGGCAAAGTTTTCGCAAAGATGGGCGAAGATAGCCATGCATGTTACGGCATTCGGCGTGAAATCCAAGAGATGGAAGCCATATGTATACATGATGTCGTTGAAAAAATCAGAGAATGGAGGGCAGAGCCCGTAGTAAAAATAAGCGGCGAAGAAGGGATATCTATCAGGGCCGCCTTTGGAAGAAGAACCTGGGGCCACGCGAGTCGCGGGGTGAGCCTTCGTCTCCCTCGCCCACATGCACTGGTACCGGTTCCTCAAGGCTTCCGCGTCGAGCGTCGGAGCGAAGACGACGTACTTCTTCCGCATCTTCACCAACTCGCTCTCCGGGACATCGGCTTTCATCTCCTTGCCCTTGCCCTTGCTAACCTTGGGCAGCATGGTGGTTGCGAAGGCGGAAGCCGAGGATGGAGTGGGTGCGGAGGCGATGAGCGGATGAAGAGAAGTTCTACTCTGGGCTCGGGAGAGAGAAGGTAATGGCGGATTTCAGATTGAAAGGAAGAAGGGGTAAAAGGGCAGCGCCTTTGCGGATTCCTTTTTATGGGGAAGGAGCGAGACCGCCTCTTTTACTGCCCAATGTGAACACACCTATACGAGCGCGCTGCGGCCGTGGCCATTCGGCGCACACTTCCCACGTCGCGCATTCAACGCGTGTAGTGGGGAAGCGCAGTAAACGGAATGATTACAAGCAGTTAACCCCTGCCACGCGTGCCCGTGCACTGTTTGGGCCTAGCCCAACAACGCCTCGCACCCGTGTGTGGCCTAGGCCCGGGGGCTCCTGTCGGTGTACTAAGTATTCGGCCTTTAGTACCCCATACTTGTGCACGGGCAGTTGTAGCCATACCTGAGGCAAGGCTTGTCAGGGGAACAGCTGAAGATCGATCCAAGGTTATCAAGAGGCATCCACGCCAAGGATCAGAAGATAAGGAGGACTGAAGACCAAGGGCTCGGCTCCCGGCAAGATCTTGCTAGAGTAGCCCGCCAAGCCCGGCAAGATTTGCACCCGACAAGGTTCCGCCACTGTGCCATCGCTCCAGTACAGCGACCGGCCTGGCATTCTGGCCCCACCTCTGGATGCGTGGCGAGGCACTAGTGGAGGCGAGCTTAAGCGGTGCTGATGGGATGGCCCCTTTTTTCCATCCCCAAGATAGTAGGGACACCTAAATGGACACCTCACGGTGCATTAAATGCATTTATCCTAAACCGTCAGTGGTTAGGTATGATAACCATGTAGCTACTTTACACCTCACAAATGAGCAGTTCGCCACTGTGATGACCCCTTTGATCATATAAAAGGAGGCCCAAGGCAACTGCTACAGGGGAGGACGACTCTCAGCCCATTCTGCATGCGTAGCTGCTGCTTGAACGTACTGTTCATCACAAGCACTCCAAGAACTGGGACAAATCACTGATAATAAACAAAAGCAGGAGTAGGGTTTTACGCTGATCAGCGGCCCGAACCTGGGTAAAAATCCCCTCGCGTTGATCTTCGGTTCTGCTCTTTGTGCATACCTCTCTCCCTGCCGAACCGTAAAAGGGTCCCTCGGATCCCATAGGTGTCGTACGCCGACACGCTTTCAGTTTTTCCTCCCAGGGACTTGTTTGTAGTAGTTTTTATTATAGATTAGTCCTTGTTCTTCCACCCTTCGTATCTCCGCGACCGTAACTCCGATTGAGGTGAAACCAACGCTCACTTCTTCATCTCATCGAAATATTTCTATTGTTAACATTTTCACTAGGTGGTCCCACAGTGAAAATGACCATTATGCCCTTGCTTCTAATCAGCCCCCTTCGAGAGAGAACCGTCCGGCGTTTCGTTCCGCGGCTTCACCGCACTTCTTCCCGGAGTCTCCATCACCCCCAGGCAAGCCACAACAGCCACTTGCATGATAGCCATGCAGTAGCCATGGTTTCTACTTGAATATTTAATAAAGGTTTGCTCGTTATCTGCCTGCTTGTTTGCTACTACTGTCGTTGTTTCGGTTATGCTCGTGGTTTCATGTTCACCTTCATGCTATGCTCCGATGTTTCTTGTTATCTTGTACTACTTGCTAGTATCATGTTCACATGTTATGCTTGGTAGTAGTAGCACATGCTGGTAGTAGTGATGCTCAGTCTGATGCATGTTTACCGTCTGTTATCCAGTACCGTTGCTATGCATATTCCTTTGCATCTAGTTGGTTACATGCTTACTTGGCAGTATTCTTGCATGGTATTTATTTATGATGCCAGTAGTCAAGCTATGCTCATGTGTAGTGTTATACTCATGCTCGTCAGTATGCCATGCTCATTTGGTTAAATACTTCATTGTGGTTATGCTCGAAGATTATGTTGCACCTCCATGCTTATGTTGGTATCATGCTCATGCATTATAGTTGCATCATGTTATTTTAATATGGCTCAGCTCATTGCATTCAAGTTTAACCGGATAATAATGAACTTGAACAACTGTTGGCTGAGTCATGGTGCCACCAAATCAAGCTGACCAGTGCAGCCACATTTGCCTTTTATGGGAAGGCCCTAATGCGGTCTATTGTCATGCCTCTCGTCGTTGCCTCCAAAGAGGGAAGGTTATGGGCGCGCGCTACCCTGATCAGGTAGGCAGACATAAGCCTTGTGTGCCCGTTGTTGTTGTACCCGGGTTGTCCCTATTTGGGACCGTTTATGTTTTGCCACGACGGTGGCCAACCACGTAGGTGGCGGATGTCACGAGTTGACATCGGGGCCACCCATGACTTAGCCCAATGGGGAGTTTGTCGGAGTGGCCGGGAGAGTGTCATGGCAGTAGATCAATTTTGTCGGAACGCCGTTGGTCCACACGAATGGGAGTGCGAGGCCATGGGTTCCGTGGTGTGGCTAAAGTGTGCTAACCTCTGCAGAGTGTGTGTTAAATCTATCGATAGCCGCGCCCGTGGATATGTGCCCAGTTCATAGTCGGTCACACTATGAACCAACTATAATAATAACTTGATTAATAATAACCCCGGTTCGATGACGAGAAAGAGATTGGTGTGATCGAGAGAGGATCACGGAGGTATCGTGGATACCGAAGTTGGCTGATTTTTTATGTGATCGTGAGAGGATCATGACGGTATCATGGATACCGAGGTTGGTAAGTGGATGTATGAGATGGTTACGAGGTAACCGCCGAATAAGAGTAAGTTGGTGCATGATAATGTTAACCTATTGCATGTAGTATCATCATGTTCAGATGCTCATGCCATGCAAAAGTTGTATCATGTTCACCTTGTGCATGCCATGTTGTTCTGTTAGTATCATGCTCATGATTGCTTTAACCTGCTAATGCCATGCTGTTGTTTATCTTGACTGCTTTTGGTTAATTGTGAGCTTGCAAGTACATTCAATGTACTAACCTGGCGTGTCATGCCAGTTTGCAGGTCGTGCCCGGTTTGCTTGCTTGTTTGGTGTGGTTCCTGTGTTCGCGACCTAGGATAAACGTTCCAGCCAGAGTCCCTGCGGATTGGAGTCCATCATCGTTGTTTGTTGTTCCGCTGCCAGTAGAGGTTCCGCTGCCTCGATTTGTTATGCTGCTTGCATAGAGCAACTGTGGTTGGCGTAGCATCGCCGTGCCGGTGTTATTCATTGCAATATCGAAGACCATGTATTCTTATTCGTGTGGTAATAGAGAGCTGTTTGTTCTATGCTAAGTAGTGCCATATTCCAGAAGACTTCACCTTGATCTCTGGGCTGGAATACGGGGCGTTCCGGTTTCTCTGAGCCGGGGTGCCACATGGCTTGGTATTAGAGCAGGTCTGGCTGTAGAGCGTCCTAGTCCGCTGGAACGTTAGAAAATGGTAGTATAGGGTCTGGTTGTTGCCCTTGCTTGCTGCATTTGGTTGTTGCATTTGTTTGCTGCATATAGTCTTATTCGGTTACCCCTAACCCCTGTTTCGTGCGTAGATGGCGGTCAGCTTTCATGAGTTCAGTGCCCTCCCCAGAGCTCCCGGTGTTGTTCCTATTGCGTTCAGTCCCACTCCTGCACCTCTCAGCTTTGCCACCCTCCTTGGCGATATGTGGCGTAGCATTTATCCCCATGGAGATCCACCCCATTACCAAGTATTCCAGTTTTGTGCCGGAGGAAGAATTCTGGAGCATGTTGCTCATGTCCATCTGTCAGCCCCGATTCCTGTTGGTAAGCACACCTACAGTTTCCACGGTGGTTACGGTGCTACTCCTGAGCGTGCCGTTCAGCTTGCCGCAATGGCAGGAGTCACCGGTCTTCGTCATCAAGAGAGCATGGCGCAAGAGAACCGTGCTTATCAATACTATCCCACCATCGTCGAGAATCCTAAGTGGATCAAGTTCCCTTCTGTCAACCCTCAAGATGACCCGGCTATCCTCGCCATGTCCCGTTACATGACGGCCAAGTGTCTTCTTATTTCTGAATTACTCCGAGACGCCATTCGAGCCAGGAGATTGCTTGGTGCTTCCCTACCTCCGTCTCCGCCAGCTTCTCCAACCCCTCCGCCTCATCCCTCCAGAGTTTCGGAGTCTGTAGTTCCACTCGCTACTCCCTTAGCTTCTTCGTCAGTTCCCGAGTGTTTTCTCAAGTGTAGGGTGTAGTCCTTCGTGTAGTGCATGTGCATCTGCTGTAGTATCCTGCTTGTGTGTGCCTGTGTGGAGTAGTTTTGTAGCTTGTTTGATGTGTGCTTTGTTGCAATAACCCGTTTTCTCGTGCTTCTTTATTTGAATCTTCGGTGTTACCCCCTTATGGAAAATTGCTCATCAACTGACACTGGATCAGAAGAAGCCATGAGAAGTAAAGATATACACCAAGGGACTCAGTTAAAAGCAATGAGATTTTCAGCTGATAGCATTGTATTGCAGACATCCTTTCTGAATACAAGTTTATTTTGCTCAGACTTTCAGAAAAAAGTACCCGTCAGAGATCCACCTTTATTGCAGCAATGATTAAACCAGCAGGAGAACAAAATTTGATCCAAGTCCAACAGAGCATTTCAAGTCAAAGGTATGGTCCATACACAATGATTGATTCTGCCATGAGTCAGATTTAAAACATGCGGCACCCAGAAGTCAATCCAAATATGCAATGAATTCAGCAAGGACAGTCAGACAATTCTTGCCATACAAATAATCAGCTGCCGGAATGACAAGAATATATATATGTTATTCCATTCACCAAGAAAATCAGTCCAGTCCTTCTCCACAATTTATCAGCGAAGCGTACAAGGCAAGATAATCAGTCTTCTTCAGTAAGATACTGCACAAGCATCTGGCATAAGGTACCGAGTCTTCCCTAGCAAGTCTTTAAGGGGGGAAGCTTATGAGGTACGGTACCCAGTCTTCCTCAGCAAGCTATCCGCCGAAGGCTTCGAGCACAAGCCATCTAGTCTTCCTCAGCAAGATACTCCCAATGGCTTTCGACGCAAGCTACTCAAAATCTTCTTCAACACGGCACTGGTACAAAATATTAAACTATGAGTTGTCAGCATATGACAGTGTTTCCAAGTGGCAGATCTGCAACAATTGAGTCAGAAACAAGAATCAGTCAGCACAAAGGTATGCCTCGAGAATCAGATAGTTCTTCATACAATGAGTATGCTGTCAAGTTCATGCCAGTCCCTCGCACAAGGAAGAATTCATGGTACGCATCCGACAACCTCACTGGATATGCAAGTGAAGGAAAACTAGTGGGTGATGCAAGAATCGACAAGTCTTGAAGAAAGAGAACATTGAGACACCATCTCAGCAGTAAATATCAAGCTCAGCCCCACACATCCGACATGGTGATGTTATTAATCCTGTCACTGTCAGGCATACTCGACAACAGTAACGAGATCCGTACAAGCACACATGAACCTGACAGATATATGGAGACACGAAACATAAACAAGGCCAAGGTATGATTGCAGATTATTGCATATGACAGCACTCAGGGTCACAAAAATAATCAAGGGTATATGTGGCCAAGCTCTGTTGGCAAAAAGATCCAGATAAAGAAATGATAATGAAGGAGCAAGACCGACAATACTGGTATGCCGAAGTATTGTGTCAACAATGCGGTATGAATGCACAAGGCAGTCTTATTTCATATCAAACCCCAAAAAGATATGCCTAAGAGGTCTACTCCATTGTGGTAAGGACCTCATAGCAAGGCAACCAGCTCAGTCCACAGTATGCTCAGAACTGTCAGCATTGAATACCCGAGTCTGTCAAGTCCGACCCAAGGACAACTCAATATATTGACCTCAGTAACCGTGCTAAAGCATCGCATGACCTACTATCCAGGTGCGAATACCGGCAAAATGAAGAATCAGGGTATTAAATCACAAAGCATGTGCTCTCACATATGGGAATAGATTAAAGAATAGACTGCCGTGAGCGGGATTCTTTGCAAAGATCACCGCCAGTCAAGTCTGCAAATGATATGATCAGGAGATGATGCATTTTTCTATCGGTCATGTCAAGCAACAGTCAAACCTTTGGTACAGATTGGATACTCAAGACTGTGAAGCCAGTCAAGATAAGTCAGAAACTCCTGCAAGATGTCAGAATCCATTAGAAGAACATGTATGATTCACATCACTGTTTTGAACCCAGAAGGCCTGCATATATTCAAGGAACCTGATGTCTGGATAGAAGAGAGTCCTTGTTCCACGGGAAGATGTGTTCCCCACTCCATGGAATATTCCTGGTACTCGATACGAGAATAACATCTCCAGCAAGGATCAATATCGAGAAAGACACGTATGTCAGTAATGATAGTCTTTCGGACCTCAACTAAGCCAGCAGATCTGAAGAAAATTTGAGTCAGTATGAACAGTAGCATATGGGGTAAGTCCGGTCAGTATGTCAGATACGATGAAGCAAACCACCCCAGACCAAAGCAGTCAGTCAGATGCAATTCGGTGGGAACATAATATAAGGAAATAGGAGAAACCCGAGTTGGAAACGGTTTCTTCAAGTCAGAATATTTACCTGTTCCTTGAGCCACGAAATCTCGAGGACGAGATTTCTTTAAGGGGGGAAGGTTTGTAACACCTTGGATTTTGCCCTTTTCTTTTTCTGATGATTTTCTTGAATTTCTTGCTTTGAATTGTTTTTCTGTGGCTATGTGGTTCTGAAACTTGGGAAGATCATGTCTTCCTAGGTTTTATAGTGGCTTGTCATCCTCATCATCATCCCAAGATCATGTCATTTTCATCCTTGACCTAATCCAATATTCTTTTTCTTGGGAATATTCCTTTTCTATTTAAGGAATAATTCTTTTTGCCTTAGGTTGTGAAGCAACCTATATTTCTGTCACTCCCAAAATTCCCAAATAATTCTCATAAATTGTTTGGGTCATATCTTCCTCAAAAATGTCAAAATCCTTCCTTGGAATCATCAAAGATAATTCACAAATATTCCTTTTCTGATTCTGTCCTAAGTGGCTTTTTGAGAAGGAAGTGTCATCTATCTTTGCTTGATTGATCCCAAACTTTTTGGACACCTTTTCCTATCCATATCATTGCCTCCTGCCAAAATTCAACTCAATTTGCTTAGTAAATATTCCTGAGCAATTTTTCAAAGTTCCTGTCTGAGGGAAGCCTGTGTGAAGGAAGTACAAGCTAGGCATATTCAAATGAGTTGAAATTTTGCAAGGTCCTTCATATGACCAAATCATCACTCTCCACAAAATTTGAGCTCATGTAACTCATCTATGTGAGACCAGCTCCAAATCTTGGTTTCTGGTCAGATTTTCTGTTTATGAAGCAACCATATTTTATATTGCTTCATTTAAGATGTAAATTTCACAGGACATTCTCCAATCCATATCAACTCTCTCCACCAAGTTTTGGCCCATTTCATTAATCCATTTACCCTGTGCAATTTTTCCAAGATTCTATCCAGAGAGATGCTATATGAAGCAAGTGCTAGTTTGGCTAATCCAAATGGCATGAAACTTTTTGAGCATCTTCATATCTTCAAATCATTGGTCCATGCCCATTTTCAGATCATTTCATACACTTATGTGAGTGCTATTTCATCATCTCTTAGTCTGGCTCTTATGGTGGTTTCTACAGCAAGTACCCTCTAAACTCCTCCTCTTAAGCTGATTTTTGGTGATCAAAATCATCTTAGCATGTGATCATCACCAGACAAACCCATTCCTTTGTGGCTAAGTCTGGGCCCCCTCTGCTCAGCACAAACACTTCGCTACTATTCTGGTTTGGCTCCTCCTGCCAATCTCTTCTTTGCACCTGGACTGAATTATTTCTTCGTTTGGACCGAGGGTAGCAAGGTCCATCCACTGGACATAGTCGGCCCGGCCAGAATGCGCCACTTGCACCAGTGCACGCGGTGATCACGCTTGCGTCATGCTAATTGCGAGCTCTGGCTCGTTCCGGCCACTGTTCTCGTCCACTCCCTCGTCGTCTCGACTCCCCGCCATGTTAGTAGCTCCCCCGTGATCGACTGCATCACCCTGTGCCCGGGCCCCCTCCTGGTTCGCCATGAATGCACCGCCAGAGCCGTGCCCGTGATGCGTCCGGCTCCTGTCCTCCATTAGAGCTCGGCTTGAGCTCGCCCGTGATGCTCTAGAGCCCTCCTCCGCGCCTATTTAAGCTGCCCCGAGGTCCTCCCGCACCTCACCCACTCCTCCCTCGCCTCATTTGTCCTTCGGAGTGGCCTCGCTTCGCCTCTGTCCGCCGCCATCCGCCATGGCCGCCTCCGTCTCTTCTTGATTCCGGCAAGCCTAGTCCTCCTCTCCTCCTCCTGAGCCTTCCTCTAGCTTCACCTCGCTCCGGCGCACCACCTCGCCCCTCGCCGGAGCCCACCCTGGCTGCATGCCCCAAGTCCGGTCGTCGCCTCCACCTCTCGGCCACCATTCCAACCAAGCCGTCTGGGCTCTCTCTCCCTCCCGACCATGCTAATACCCTCACCGGAGTCCGGCGCACCTTCCACCACCCTCCATTCATCGCCGGAGCGGCCGCTTCGCCGGAGAACCACCACCTCCCCCACCTCTCTGTCCTCCTCCTGGCGCCGCCCATCGCCGCCGTCCCGCTCCTCCCCGGCGCTGCCTTCTCCTCTGAACGGATGCGCCTCGGCCTCCCGCACCCGCCGGTGGTCGCCGCTCGGCCGGAGACGGCCTGAGCTGGCCGGCCCCCCGGCGCCCCTCTCCTCTGTTCCCCTCCTCTGTCCCGTGCGGGACAGGAGCTAAGAAGAAGACAACGAGCGCCCTGGCCACCTCCCCCTGCGCGTGGGACCCTCCCATCAGTGGCACAGCCGGCCGCTGACGTGGATAAGTGGAGGCACGTTTTCCCTTATGCGCTTTCCCCGTCTGAAGGCGTATTCCACGGAATACGTTTTCCGTTTGAGGAAACATACTTCTGTTGTTCTTCGGCTGAAAATACGTTTTCTTTTGCAGAAGGCGTAATCTGCCCGAAGGCGCTTTCAGTTTTTCCTCCCAGGGACTTGTTTGTAGTAGTTTTTATTACAGATTAGTCCCTGTTCTTCCACCCTTCGTATCTCCACGACCGTAACTCCAATTGAGGTGAAACCAACGCTCACTTCTTCTTCTCATCGAACTCTTTCTGTTGGTAGCATTTTCACTAGGTGGTCCCATAGTGAAAATTACCATTATGCCCTTGCTTCTAATCAGCCCCCTTCGAGAGAGAACCGTCCGGCGTTTCGTTCCGCGGCTTCACCGCACTTCTTCCCGGAGTCTCCATCACCCCCACGCAAGCAACAACAGCCACTTGCATGATAGCCATGCAGTAGCCATGGTTTCTACTTGAATATTTAATAAAATTTTGCCCATTATCTGCCTGCTTGTTTGCTACTACTATCGTTGTTTCGGTTATGCTCGTGGTTTCATGTTCACCTTCATGCTATGCTCCGATGTTTCTTGTTATCTTGTACTACTTGCTAGTATCACGTTCACATGTTATGGTTGGTAGTAGTAGCACATGCTGGTAGTAGTGATGTTCAGTCTGATGCATGTTTACCGTCTGTTATCCAGTACCGTTGCTATGCATGTTCCTTTGCATCTAGTTGGTTACATGCTTACTTGGTAGTATTCTTGCATGGTATTTATTTATGATGCTAGTAGTCATGCTATGCTCATGTGTAGTGTTATACTCATGCTCGTCAGTATGCCATGCTCATTTGGTTAAATACTTCATTGTGGTTATGCTCGAAGATTATGTTGCACCTCCATGCTTATGTTGGTATCATGCTCATGCATTATAGTTGCATCATGTTATTTCAATATGGCTCAGCTCATTGCATTCAAGTTTAACTGGATAATAATGAACTTGAACAACTGTTGGCTGAGTCATGGTGCCACCAAATCGAGCTGACCAGTGCAGCCACATTTGCCTTTTATGGGAAGGCCCTAATGCGGTCTATTGTCATGCCTCTCGCCAGTGCCTTCAAAGAGGGAAGGTTATGGGCGCGCGCTACCCTGATCAGGTAGGCAGACATAAGCCTTGTGTGCCCGTTGTTGTTGTACCCGGGTTGTCCCCGTTTGGGACCGTTTATGTTTTGCCACGACGGTGGCCGGCCACGTAGGTGGCGGATGTCACGAGTTGACATCGGGGCCACCCATGACTCAGCCCAAAGGGGAGTTTGTCGGAGTGGCCGGGAGAGTGTCATGGCAGTAGATCAGTTTTGTCGGAACGCCGTTGGTCCACACGAATGGGAGTGCGAGGCCATGGGTTCCGTGGTGTGGCTAAAGTGTGCTAACCTCTGCAGAGTGTGTGTTAAATCTATCGATAGCCGCGCCCGTGGATATGTGCCCAGTTCATAGTCGGTCACACTATGAACCAACTATAATAATAACTTGATTAATAATAACCCCGGTTCGATGACGAGAAAGAGATTGGTGTGATCGAGAGAGGATCACGGAGGTATCGTGGATACCGAAGTTGGCTGATTTTTTATGTGATCGTGAGAGGATCATGACGGTATCATGGATACCGAGGTTGGTAAGTGGATGTATGAGATGGTTACGAGGTAACCGCCGAATAAGAGTAAGTTGGTGCATGATAATGTTAACCTATTGCATGTAGTATCATCATGTTCAGATGCTCATGCCATGCAAAAGTTGTATCATGTTCACCTTGTGCATGCCATGTTGTTCTGTTAGTATCATGCTCATGATTGCTTTAACCTGCTAATGCCATGATGTTGTTTATCTTGACTGCTTTTGGTTAATTGTGAGCTTGAAAGTACATTCAATGTACTAACCTGGCGTGTCATGCCAGTTTGCAGGTCGTGCCCGGTTTGCTTGCTTGTTTGGTGTGGTTCCTGTGTTCGCGACCTAGGATAAACGTTCCAGCCAGAGTCCCTGCGGATTGGAGTCCATCATCGTTGTTTGTTGTTCCGCTGCCTCGATTTGTTATGCTGCTTGCATAGAGCAACTGTGGTTGGCGTAGCATCGCCGTGCCGGTGTTATTCATTGCAATATCGAAGACCATGTATTCTTATTCGTGTGGTAATAGAGAGCTGTTTGTTCTATGCTAAGCAGTGCCATATTCCAGAAGACTTCACCTCGATCTCTGGGCTGGAATACGGGGCGTTCTGGTTTTCTGAGCCGGGGTGCCACAAAGGGTCTCATGTCAGAGCTTTTTGTTTAGCAAGTCCACATACTCAACCATTGTTTAGTCTTCTATGATTGCTAACACTCACACCCTACATATGGAGCAAAAAGTTTTAGCCAGACACATAGAAAGATAGGGGCTTGTAACTTTGCCTCCCAACCTATTCACCTCAAGGGTGATGTCAACAATAATAACTCATATCTAGCTAGATATATGTGCCTAGATCTTTCCCCACCACATGGTGCTTGCAAAAAAGAAAAAGAAAAATGAATAGAGAAGAACAGTATTTACTCTTGCATGAAAAGTAAATGCACAAAAGTAAAGTATAGGCCCTTCACAGAGGGAAACAGAGGTTGTCATGCACTTTTTATTTTTGGATGCGCAAGCTCTTAATGCAAAGGAACGTCATGTTATATTGCCCCTTATGACAGCTACTTTATTATGCAGTCTGAAGCTTTTATTTCTTTTCCATCACAAGTTCGTACAACACTTATTTTTCCTTACACTAAAAGATCATACATATTTAGAAGCAATTTTTATTGCCTTATGCACTGATGACAACTTACTTGAAGGATCTTATTCAATCCAAAGGTAGGTATAGTGGACTCTTGTAACATGAAACTGGGTTTAAGGTTTTTGGATGCACAAGTAGTATCTCTACTTGGTGCGGATTTTTGGGCTAGCAAAGATATTGGGCAAACACCACATGTTAGAGGATCTATGACAATATAACTTCTATGTGAATATGAACAAACATAAATCATTACGTTGTCTTCCTTGTCCAACGTCAACGATTTGGCATAAAATACTTAATGGGGGCTCACAATCATAAAAGATGTCCAAGATAGTATATTTGCATGTGAATCTTCTCTTCCCTTATTAATTTTTCATGAATTGCATCATTGACCAGTGCTATGTTTGTCAACTTTCAATAAATTTTACCACTTATACTCTTCCTTATGTAATGTCATTACTTTCCATAAGATTAGCATATGATCTTTTTCATTATTTTCATCATTTTGATTGAAACATAAAAGTAAAGAAGCAAAAACTCAAACTAATCTTTATTATATACTCCCTCCATCCCGAAATAAGTGACTCGACTTTGTACTAACTTTGTACTAAAGCTAGTACAAAGTTGAGTCACTTATTTTGGAATGGAGGAAGTAACTCTCACTCGGTTACATAGATAGATAGATCACGAAACTAGCACCCGAAAATAGATCATACTAAATTTATTCTACTAAATCACGAAATAGCTAAGGATCAAACTTAAAAATAGGTAAAGATAATAAAAGTGATGGTTATACGATACCGGGGCACCTCCCCCAAGCTTGTCACAAGCCAAGGTTAGTGCCCATACCCGTGTACTCAAGTTTCCTTCTTTAGTGTTGGTGGTGATGATGAAGTGGTGCTAGTCTTTTTCTCCAGCCTATGTTTGAGGATGAAATTTTCCTCCCTAAAATCATCGACTTCTTGCTCAAGCTTCAATACCCTTTTACATAATGCCTCCTTGATTTCTTGTAGAAAATGGGATGGGATAAATTGGGGCTTAGATCCGTTTCCTTTGTTTGGAAGACTCGACTTCTTGAATTCCACGTGCGTATCCCCAGGTTGAGGTAGAGGGACTTCATCTTTTTCTGAGCTGGCATCCTCCGTTCCTTCAGATCATCATCTACTTCTTCCTCCGTGGACCAACCATAAGGATCCACATCTCTATAGATCCTTGGTTTTGCGATATAGTGGGAAACATAGCTCTCTCCATCTGAGTCTTGGGATGACATGCTTTCAGATCTATAAAAAAACAGCATGAAATAAGAACAGAGGATATTTCTGCGATACGGTAGTCAAAACGTCTAGGAGTATCTATAAAGAATTTTTATCTTGGGAAACAAGTATTCTAGAAGAAAACAGAGTCTGGAAGGCTCATGAGGGGCCCACTACCCACCAGGGCGCGCCAAGGGGGGCAGGCGCGCCCTGGTGCCTAGTGGGCACCTGGGTGGCCCCCTCCGGTGTTTCTTATTTTTGTATTTTTTCTAATATTCCAAAACTGACAGAAAATATTTTTATGGATTTTTTGAGTCGGTTTACTTACCGTATCACATACCTCTTCCTTTTCAGGGTTCTAGAGTGTTCTGGAAGGTCTCTTTTATGTATTCCTCCGGTGTCATAGTTTGAATAATGTTAGTTTCAACATTAATAGGAGTACCTGAGATATAATGCTTAATTCTTTGGCCCTTGACCACCTTCAGATTTGTGCCTTCGGCATTATTAATCTTAATGGCTCTAGAACGATAAACTTCCTCAATGATGTATGGTCCTTCCCATTTAGAGAGAATTTTTCCTGCAAAAAATCTAAAACGAGAATTGTACAATAGAACATACTCACCTACTTTGAATTCCCACTTTTGGATTCTTTTCTCATGCCATCTTTTAACTTTTTCTTTAAACAATTTGGCATTTTCATAAGCTTGGGTTCTCCATTCATCCAACGAGCTAATATCAAATAACCTCTTTTCTCCGGCAAGTTTAAAATCATAATTGAGTTCTTCTATTGCCCAATATGCTTTATGTTCTAACTCAAGAGGTAAATGACATGCTTTTCCATAAACCATTTTGTATGGAGACATGCCCATAGGATTTTTATAAGCAGTTCTATAGGCCCATAATGCATCACCTAATTTCTTAGACCAATTCTTTCGAGACCTATTGATAGTATTTTGCAAAATTAACTTTATTTCTCTATTGCTCAGTTCAACTTGGCTACTAGACTGAGGATGATAAGGTGATGCAATTCTATGTTGCCATCGTATTTAGCAAGCAGTTTACGGAATGCACCATGAATAAAGTGTGAACCACCTTCAGTCATTAAATATCTAGGGACTCCAAACCTCGGTTAAATAACTTCTTTAAGCATTTTAATAGAAGTGTTGTGATCGGCACTACTAGTTGGAATAGCTTCTATCCACTTAGTGACATAATCAACAACAACTAAAATATATGAATACCCATTAGAGGAAGGAAAAGGTCCCATATAATCAAAGCCCCAAACATCGAATGGTTCAATGACAAGTGAATAATTCATGGGCATTTCTTGACGTCTACTAATATTACCAATTCTTTGACATTCATCACAGGATAAGACAAACTTACGAGCATCTTTGAAAAGAGTAGGCCAGTAAAAACCAGATAATGATACCTTGTGTGCAGTTCTGTCTCCCGCATGGTGTCCTCCATAAGCCTCGGAGTGACACTTCCGTAGGATTTGTTCTTGTACATGCTCAGGTATACAACGTCTAATAATACCATCTACTCCTTCTTTATAAAGGTGTGGGTCATCCCAAAAGTAATGCCTTAAATCATAGAAGAACTTTTTCTTTTGTTGGTATGTGAAACTAGGTGGTATAAATTTAGCAACAATGTAATTAGCATAGTCTGCATACCAAGGAGTATTGCAAGAAGCATTGATGACAGCTAGTTGTTCATCAGGGAAACTATCAACAATAGGTAGCGGGTCATCAAGAATATTTTCTAACCTAGACAAGTTGTCAGTTATGGGATTCTCAGCTCCCTTCCTATCAGTAATATCCAAGTCAAACTCTTGTAGCAAAAGAACCCACGTAATGAGTCTAGGTTTAACAATTGCTTTAGAATCAACTATGTAAGATCTGAATTTATCACAAGCAAACACAACTGCTAGAAATTCTTTCTCAGTAGTAGCATAATTCCATTGAGCATTGTCTAGAGTTTTGCTAGCATAATGGATAACATTTAATTTCTTATCAACTCTTTGTCCTAAAACATCACCAATAGCATAATCACTAGCATCACACATAATTTCAAAAGGCAAGTTCCAATCAGGTGGTTGAACAATAGGTGCAGAGGTCAGAGCTTTCTTAAGTGTTTCAAAGGCTTCTACACAATCATCATAAAAAACAAATGGAACATCTTTTTGCAAGAGATTAGTAAGAGGCCTAGAAATTTTAGAGAAGTTTTTAGTAAACCTCCTATAGAAACCAACATGAGCAAGGAAACTTCTTATACCTTTCATATCTTTAGGACATGTCATTTTCTCAATTGCATCAACTTTAGCTTTGTCTACTTCAATACCTCATTTAGAAATTTTATGCCCCAAGACAATACCTTCATTTACCATAAAGTGACACTTCTCCCAATTCAAGACAAGATTAGTTTGTTCACATCTCTGCAAAACTCGATCAAGGTTGCTTAAGCAACCATCAAAAGAAGTTCCGTAAACAGAAAAATCATCCATGAAAATCTTTTCACAAAAGTCAGAGAATATAGCAGTCATACATCTTTGAAAGGTAGCAGGTGCATTTCATAAACCAAAAGGCATACGTTTATAAGCATAAGTTCCAAAAGGGCAAGTAAAAGTGGTTTTCTCTTTATCATACTGTGATACACGTATTTGAAAGAAACCACAATATCCATCAAGGAATCAAAAGTGTGTGTGCTTAGATAGTCTTTCTAACATTTGATCAATTATGTGATGCCCCCGACTCAATCGTGCACTAATCATACACACAAATGCACACGATCAAGCCTAAGGACTCACGGGAAGATATCACAACACAACTCTAAAACATAAATAAAGTCATACAAGCTTTATATTACAAGCCAGGGGCCTCGAGGGCTCGAATACATAAGCTCGCATACAAGCGTCAGCGGAAGCATTAGATATCTGAGTATAGATATAAAACAGAAACAGATAAGCCTTTAGAAAGGCGGGCCAAAACAAAAGCTACGATCGAAAAGGCGCATGCCTCCTGCCTGGGACCCTCCGATCCTACTCCTGGTCGTCAGCCAACTCATAGTAGTATCCACCCTCGGGGTAGTAGTAGCGATCGTCGGCGGGGCAGCTGTCTCAGGGGCTCCGTCATCTGGTTGCATCAAAAGGATATGGGGAAAAAGAAAGCAAAGCAACTGTGAGTACTCATCTGAAGTACTCAGCAAGCAAGGATCTACACTACATATGCAACATTATCAAAGGTAGGCTGCATATGTGGACTGGGCTGCAGAAATGCCAGAATAGAAAGAAGTCCTAGTCCTATCGAAGAATAGCATCTTCAGCGGTCTTGCAGCATTAGAAGAGTGTAGATTAGTACAATATAAGTAGTAGCAATGTTATCAACCTCACCCAGAGATCCTTTCTCGACTCCCTGCGAGAAAGCAATCCCAGAGCCATACAGTCATCAACCTCGTCCTGAGATCCCTTCTCGACTCCCTGCGAGAAGCAATCCCAGAGCCATACTCATCACAAGTATCCAGTTATAGTTGTATCGATCGGGATACAACTCCGAGTGTCCGTTACCGAGGATCCGGCTATGCATAGATTAGTTCTTCCCTGCAGGGGTGCACCAACTTACCCACCACGCTCGCTTAACTTCGGCCGGACACACTTTTTCGGGTCATGCCCGGCCTCGGCCAAACGACACACCGCAACCCTACCTAGAGCTCTGCAGAGAGGTCCCCGTCGGTCTACATCCTAAGCGCTCAGAGGTCTTGGGCCATCGCCTTGTGCACTCCGAGTCGTTGCGTGCAGGGGGAAGCCAGGCACCAGGGGGCGCCGATCCGTCCCGGCCACAATGCTGAACTGGACATCTGACAGAGCTTTCGGCTGATGCATACGATGCAAAGTACCCATATTTATTCCCGTGTGATGGTTAGTGCTATCGGGCCAGAGGCCCACTCGAATCAAATATCCAAATCGTTAGTACCTTGGGGGTGCGGTAACTAGCAGAGACTCACGATCGATGTGACCCCGTCGCCCCGTCTCGAGGACTTGCGGCAAGGGCCACGAATGCCCGGCCACGCCTCGTATTCTCACTCGGGCAACCTCCAGGTCAACCCGTCTCCACAACACTCGCCACTTAGGCTCACGCGGGTACCCCTCAGGGTTGACCCGCCTTTCTAAGTAACAGTGTAAAGTCCAATTATCCGTGTGTTCATAACATCAAGGGAATCCGAGGTATCACCCTCGTTGGATTTCTACTCGATGTAACCGTCAAGGTGAACTCGGAGGAATCACCCTCGATGGGTTCACACTTGAGGTGTTGTACGACAGCGTCGTTATCGGAAGTGGTGAAGGAGGAATCACCCTCGATGGCCATGACCGAATAGCTACTCTACAGAGTTAACATCAGAAGTGCTACACAAGGTATCACCCTCGGCACTCGATAGTAACGTTGCAGTGTCTATACAACTAAGGGGGTGATGTGCGGTGCTGGGGCCTGGTCGTCTAGTTTTCTGATGATCCAGCGGGGCAATCGGGACAAGTGGGGTCACTGATAGGTCTCTACCCAGCCTATACTAGACAGTTTAGGATAAGCAGGTAAGATATCAATAGCAGGTTACAATAAACAGGCTATGCATCAGAATAGATAAAGCAGTAGCAGCAGCAATTCTAATGCAAGCATGAGTGAGAAAGAATAGGCGATATCGGTATGCTCAAGGGGGGGTGCTTGCCTGGTTGCTCTGGCAAGAAGGAGGGGTCGTCAACAGTGTCGTCGGGCTCCTAAGCTGCGTCGGTCTCGGGAACTGCGTCTGTATCGGGGTCTACCGAGAGAGAAGAGGGGGAAGAAACAGTAAATATAAAGCAAACAAGAGCATGACATGACAATACGCAGAGCTAGGGGTGTTCTGACGCGGTGCTACACGATATAGGTGAAGAGGGAAAACATTCGGGAATGTTTTCCCGAAGTTCGGCATTTCGAACAGATGAAACGGAGGGGGACGGTTTTATGCTCGCTATGCTAGGGACGTGTGGCGGATGAACGGACCGCGTTTTCGGATTCGTCTCGTCGTTCTGAGCAACTTTCATGTACAAAGTTTTTCGATCCGAGCTACAGTTTAGCTTCTATGATTTTCTAAAGATTTAAACAATTTCTAGAATTATTTTAATTAACAGAAATGGATTATTGTGTCAGCATGATGTCACTGTGATGTCAGCAGTCAAACCACCCGGTCTAGGTCAAACCTGACCTGCGGGACCCACCTGTCATAGACAGTGGGTTAACAGCGTTTAAAATTAATCTAACAGACTTACTAATCTGTGGGCCCAACCTGTCAGTGACTGATTAAGTTAATTAATTAATTAATTAACTAACTAACATTTTATCTATTTATTTTAAAATGTTTAGCGGTGGGGCCTGCGTGTCAGCGACACGGGTTGCCCAGTCAGCAGCGCTGAATGGTCAACGGACCCCACTGGGGCCCAGTGGCAGTGGCGCTGGGGACGGGCCCCAGCAGTCCACGTGGGCCGGCCGTCAGAGTGCGCCGGCGAGCCCCGACGTGGCGGCGACTCGCCGGACCTGGCCGGAAATCGTCTACAGAGGGCGGTTTCGAGCGCGGCCTGGCGCGTTCGAAAGCTGGCGAGGTTGCGCGTCGCGTCGGGTGGGTGGTCGGACTCGGGGGGTGGCCGGAACGACGCCAGCAACGGCGGTTGGCGGCGGTGCTCTCGGGTGGAGCTCGGGCGCGTGGCTGCGGTGGGCTAGCAAGCAAGACAAAAGGCTAGGGGGAGCCTACGCAACGCGGCGAGGACGATGCGCACGGACCCGAAGCCGTTTGGTCGCCGGAGCCATGCCGGCGACGTGCTAGGCGGCGGCGAGTTTGGGCACGACAGGGGCGGCGTGTACGGCTACGGAGAGCGGCCGAGGAGAGGGGAAGGCGATGCGGCAGCTTACAGTGAGCCCGCAAAGGTGCAAAGGTGGGCTCGGGGGAGGCTTGCTGGAGCGAATCGACGGCAGTGACGCAGACAACCGAAGGAGGAAGAAGGCGGCGTTCCTGGTGATGGAGGGGGCCTCGGCTCTGGCTCGTTGGCGCAGCCGACGTAGTCGACGTCGGGGAGGCCGGTGGACACGTCGGAGCGGCAAGGAGGGCTCGGTGGCCGTGGCTGCGGCGCGGTGGCGGCCATGGTTGCGCCCTGCTACGGTGGGGAGGACGGGGACGAGGCAGGGAGAGGGGGAAGTGAGGCGAGGGGAGGCCAGGGAGGCAGGGGGCTCGGCCCCTATCCACCACTTGCGCGGGCACGCGCTGTCGTGCGGGGGAGGGAGGGCCTGGCTATGCGCGCGCGTGCACGCGCTGTGTTCGACAGCAGTGCGGGGAGGAGCAGTGCGGGGGTGAGGGAAAGGCGCTGCGCGGGCTGGGCCGGCCACTGTTGACCTTAGCCCAGGCACAGTGGGCCTCTTTTCCTTTTTCTATTTTCTTTTCTGCTTTCTGTTTTTGTTTTTTGTTTTGTCTTTTCTTTTCGCACTTTTCCAATTTTGTAAAACATGAGCCTTGCCACAATAAATTCAGTGCAATTTCTAGCACTGCTACAAAAGGTTTGGAGTCCAGATCTTTTCATTTGGATTTTAATTAAATGAATGTGGATTAAATATCTCTGTTTTGTTGCTGTTAGAGTCACTTAATTAATTTAGTAAATGTTGATTATAATTTTAGAATTGTCTCTGGATTATTTACTATTTAATGAACATTTTAGTTTCTGTTTTGAACAACTTTTATTTTCCACTTTGAATTCATTTGAAGTTTGAATTTGGAGTTTGAAATGCAATATGATGCAAATGATGACTAGGCACTGTTGAACTTGCTGACATGGCATTATCAAAGGGGGATTACTGTAGCTAACCACTTGGGGTGTTACAAATGAAAGGCAAGCGGTAATGATCTTTTCTAGTAGCTTTGTTTAATTTTCTAAAATCAATTACCATCCTATAACTAGTTACAATTCTTTGTGGAATAAGCTCATTTTTATCATTAGGAACAATAGTGATGCCTCCTTTCTTAGGAACACAATGAATGGGACTTACCCATCTACTATCAGCTATAGGATGAATTATACCTGCTTCCAGAAGCTTTAATATTTCAGTTCTTACCACTTCCTTCATCTTAGGATTTAATCGTCATTGATGATCAACAACTGATTTAGCATCAGGTTCCATATTAATCTTGTGCAGATATAGAGTGGGACTAATGCCCTTAAGATCATCAAGAGTATATCCAATAGCAGCACGGTGCTTCCTTAGAGTTTTAAGTAATCTATTTTCTTCATGCTCTGAAAGGTTAGCACTAATAATAACAGGATATACCTTCTTTTCATCAAGATAAGCATATTTCAGTGTCTTAGGCAATTGTTTTAATTCAAAAATAGGATCACCTTTAGGTGGAGGAGGACCTCCTAGAGTTTCAACAGGCAAATTGTGTTTAAGATTAGGTGGTTAATAAAAGAACATCTTATCTATTTCATTTCTTTCATGCAAGTGCATATCATTTTCATGATCCAGCAAATATTGTTCTAACGGATTAGTAGGAGGTACGGCAATAGAAGCAAGACCAATTATTTCATCCTTACTAGGCAATTCTTTACCATGAGGTTGTGTACGAAACTTAGAGAAATTAAACTCATGAGACACATTACCAAAGTTAACACTGACAGTTTCTTTAGCGCAATCAATCTTAGCATTAATAGTGTTCAAGAAAGGTCTACCAAATATTATGGGACAAAAATCATCTTGTGGAGAACCAAGAACTAGAAAATCAGTAGGGTATTTTATTTTCCCACACAAGACTTCAAGATCTCTAACAATCCCAAGCGGTGAAATAGTATCTCTATTAGAAAGTGATTGCTTGTATCCGCGTTGGTATTTCCCCGAAGAGGGGAGGATGATGAAGCACAACAACGGTAAGTATTTCCCTCAGTTATGAAACCAAGGTTATCAATCCAGTAGGAGGATCCACCCACACCATGTAAATAGCACCTGCACACAAATAACAAATACTTGCAACCCAACGCGTAAGAGGGGTTGTCAATCCCTCCTCGGTATTGAGATAGATTAAATTGTATGAGATTTGATAAATAGATCTAACAAAAACAAAAAATAAAATAAATAAAGAAAAATTGCAGCATGGTATTTTTGGTTTAATATGATTGGAAAATAGACCCAGGGGCTGTAGATTTCACTAGAGGCTTCTCTTGAGAAAATAGCATACGGTGGGTAAACAAATTACTGTTGGGCAACTGACAGAAGAGCAAATAATTATGACGATATCCAAGGCAATGATCATGTATATAGGCATCACGTCCAAGATTAGTAGACCGACTCCTCCCTGCATCTACTACTATTACACCACACATCGATCGCTATCCAGCAGGCATCTAGTGTATTAAGTTCATGAAGAAACAGAGTAATGCAATAAGAACGATGACATGATGTAGACAAGATCTATTCATGTAGGAATAGACCCCATCTTTTTATCCTTAATGGCAATGATACATGCGTGTCATGTCTCCTTCTGTCACTGAGATTGAGCACCGCATGATCGAACCCATCACAAAGCACCTCTTCCCATGGCAAGAAAAATCAATCTAGTTAGCCAAACCAAACCAAAGTTTCGGAGAAGAAATACAAGGCTATAACAATCATGCATAAAAGAGTTCAGAGAAAACTCAAATAATATTCATGGATAGATATGATCATAAACTCAAAATTCATCGGATCCCAACAAACACACCGCAAAAGGTCATTACATCAAATAGATCTCCAAGAACATCGAGGAGAACATTGTATTGAAGATCAAAAAGAGAGAAGAAGCCATCTAGCTACTACCTACGGACCCGTAGGTCTGTAGTAAACTACTCACATATCATCGGACGGGCAAGGGTGTTGATGAAGAACCCCTCCGTGATCGTTGACCCCTCTGGCAGAGTGCCGGAAAGGCCTCTAGATTGGATCTCGTGGTTCTGGAACTTGCGGTGGCGGAAACAGTTTTCTCTCGACTCCCCTATTGTTTTTGGGATTTTAGAGTATTTATAGAGCTGATAGGCGGTGGAGAAGCTTCCCGTGGTGCCCACTACCCACCAGGGCGCGCCTGGGCCTTCTAGCGCGCCCTGGTGCCTAGTGGGCCCCACGGGCCTCCTCCCGTGCACTTCTTTGGCTCCCTGGGTGTCTTCTAGGCAGAAAAAATTCTACAAAAAGTTTCTTGGCATTTGGACTCCATTTTGTATTGATATTTTGCGAAGTAAAAAACAAGCAAAAAACAACAATTGGCACTGGGCACTATGTCAATAAGTTAGTCCCAAAAAATGATATAACGTTGCTAGTAAATTAATATAAAACATCCAAGGTTGATAATATAACAACATGGAACAATAAAAAATTATAGATACGTTGGAGACGTATCAGCATCCCCAAGCTTAATTCTTGCTCGTCCTCGAGTAGGTAAATGATAAAACAGAATTTTTGATGTGGAATGTTGCATAACATGTTTATCACATATTGTCTTCTTTTGTAGCATGGACATTTGGACATTTAGATGATTCAAAGCAATAGTCTATATTTGACATGAGGACATCAATACTCAAGCATATCAACAAGCAACCATGTCTTTCAAAATATCAACACTAAAGAAAGCTATCCCTAGCCCATTATGCTCAGTCATTGATCCATTCATGAAACACACTCAAATATTAACTATGCCCAATGCACAAGTATGATAATAGTGTTCCCTAGTTTGTGCTTTATAAGAGAAGATGAAGACTCAATAAAAATAAATATTGCATAAAATTAAATAGATAGGCCCTTCGCAGAGGGAAGCAGAGATTTGTAGAGGTGCCAGAGCTCAAAGCTTAAATTGAGAGATAAAATTGTTTTTAGAGGCATGCTTTTCCTGTCAACGAGAACAACCGAGAATTCCCAATACTTTCCATTCTAGATAGATCATAGGCGGTTCCCAAACATAAAATAAAGTTTATTCCTTTTTCCACCATTCTTTCACAATCCATGGCTTGCCGTATCCACAGGTGCCTTCCATACCAACACTTTCCAAGGAATTTATTATTTGACAACATAAAGTAAATTTCTTTTTCATTTCGGGACTGGGCATCCCTATTACCTTGCCACACTCTCGTGCAATGACAAGTGAATAAACACTCATCTTGAGAATAAAATATCTAGCATGGAAAATATTGGCCACCCCCTACCGCTTCATAAGCGGTAGGGGCACACAAAAAGGAAATTCATTTTGAAAATTAGAGTTGGCACATACAAATTTACTTGGAACAGCATGGAAATAACGCATATAGGCAGGTATGGTGGACTCATTTGGCACAACTTTGGGTTTAAGGAGTTGGATGCACAAGCAGTATTCTCTCTTAGTACAAATGGAGGCTAGCAAATAGATTGAGAAGCGACCAACAAAAAACGAAAATGATCATAAACGAGCATTAAACATAACTAACACCGAATAATGCACCACAAGTAGGATGTAACATCATTGCATAACTATTGACTTTCGTGCTTGCATAGGGAATCACAAACCTTAACACCAATATTCTTACTAAAGCATAATTACTCACCAACATGACTCACATATTACTATCTCCATATCTCAAAACTATTACAAGGAATCAAGTTTATAATATCCAATGATCTTCATGAAAGTTTTTATTATATCCCTCTTGAATATCTATCACTTTGGGACTAATTTCATATTTTACCATTGATACTAACAAAGCTCTCAAATAAATTTAAGTGAAGCATGAGAGCACATATTTCTTCAAAACAATTTTCATCTCTCAAAATAATATAAGTGAAGCATTGAGAGGATATTTCTTTAAAATTTTACTAACTCTCAAAATAATCTAAGTGAATCATGAGAGTATTTTCTTCAAAAATAAAGCTATCACCGTGCTCAAAAAGATATAAGTGAAGTACTAGAGCAATTCCATAGCTCAAAAAATTCAAGTGAAGCACATAGAGCAATTCTAACAAATCATAGCATAATTATGGCTCTCTCAAATAGGTGTGTCTGGCAAGGATGATTGTGACAAACTAAAAAGCAAAACAAGCAAAGACTCATATAATACAAGACGCTCCAAGCAAAACTCATGATATGTGACGAATAAAAATATAGCTCCAAGTAAAATTACCGATGGTCGTTAGAAGAAAGATGGGATACCTTCTGGGACATCCCCAAGCTTAGTTGATTGGTTCTCCTTGAATATTACCTTGGGGTTCCATGGGCATCCCGAAGCTTAGGCTCTTTTCACTCCTTATTCCTTCACCCATCCTGATCTCACCCAAAACTTGAAAACTTCAATCACACAAAACTTAACAAAAACCTTCGTGAGATCCGTTAGGATAAGAAAACCAAATTTTACTTTAAGTACTGTTACAAACCCATTCATTTTTTTTATTGCATTATACCTACTATATTCTAACATTACTATGGCTAATACCCCCGATATAGTCCATAGATTCATCAAAATAAGCACACAATGCAACGAAAACAGAATCTGTCAAAAACAAAACAGTCTGTAAAGACTCGAATTTTTCTCATACTTCTGTTACTCCAAAATTTCTGAAAACTTAGGACAACAGGGGCAATTCGTATACCAATCTTGTGTAAAAAATTCAGAGTGTTTTGTCGCTCTGGTGATTTTTAACAATTCTGCTACTGGACGTAGAAGTTTCTGTTTTCCAACAAGATCAAATCAACTATCACCCAAGCCATCCTAAAGGCATTACTTGGCACAAACACTAATTAAAACATAAAAAGCACAATCATAACAGAGGAATAATTGTGTATTTATTGAAAAATAGAAAACAGAAATATTGGGTTGTCTCCCAACAAGCTCTTTCTTTATAGCCATTAAGGTAGGCTTAAGATTTTATTGATGCTCACATGAAAGATAATAATTGAAACACGAAGAGAGCATCATAAAACATGTGAAAAACATATTTGAGTCTAACATACTTCCTATGCATAGGCATTTCATAAGCAAACAAATTATCTAGGCAAGCAAAAACTAGCATATGCAAGGAAAAAGAAAGAAAGAATAGCAATCTCAACATAACGAGAGGTAATTTAGTAACATGAAATTTTCTACAACCATATTTTCATCTCTCATAATAATTGCATGTAAGATCATAATCAAATTCAACAATATAGCTATCATATAAAAATTTCTCTTCATGATCCACATGCATGCAAAGTTGACTCTTCTAAAATAGTGGGATTATCATCAAATAAAGTCATGACCTCTCCAAGCCCACTTTTATCAAAAATTTCATAAGATTGATCATTCTCCAAAGTAGTGGGATCATTATTACCTAGAATTGACTCTCTTCCAAACTCACCGTCAATATTATTGCAAACACTATCATCAATATCATATTCATCATGAGGCTTAAATAAATTTTCAAGATCATAAGAAGAATCACCCCAATCATGATCATTACAATAAGTAGTGGACACAACAAAATTATCATCCCCAAGCTTGGGGTTTTGCATATAATTAACACAATTGACATTAATAGAATTTATAATAATATCATTGCAATCATGCTTTTCTTTCAAGGAGCTAAGGTGAATCACTTTATATATTTCTTCCTCTAACACTTCATCACAATTTTCAGATTCGTGATTTTTAAGAAAAACTTCATAAAGATAATCTAGTGCTCTCAAATCACTTGCAATTGGTTCATCATAATTGGATCTTTTAAAAAGATTAGATGAGGATCCATCTTTAATTTCATCTTTCTTTTCTGTTTTTTGAATCATAAAGGCAAAACAAGCAAACAAACAAACGGACAAAAGAAAAGGCAAACGAAAAATATTTTTGTAAAAACATTTTAGAAGTGGGGGAGATGAAAATGAGAGGCAAATGGCAAATAAAGTAATTGCAAGGAGATGAGATTTGTGATTGGGTACTTGATAGATGTTGATGGCGTCTCCCCGGTGCCAGAGATTGACATGTGAACGGAAGACTTGATCCTCCCGGAAATGGTGCTAGAAATTCTTCCTGATTGCTTGTATATGCATTGGTATTTCCTCGAAGTGGAGAGGATGATGCAGCACAACAACGGTAAGTATTTCCCTCAGTTATTAAACCAAGGTTATCAATCCAGTAGGAGGATCCACCCACACTATGTAAACAGCACATGCACATAAATAACAAATACTTGCAACCCAACGCGTAAGAGGGGTTGTCAATCCCTCCTCGGCATTGAGATAGATTAAATTGTGTGAGATTTGCTAAATAGATCTAACAAAAACACAAAATAAAATAAATAAAGAAAAATTGCAGCAAGGTATTTTTGGTTTAATATGATAGGAAAATAGACCCGGGGGCCGTAGATTTCACTAGAGGCTTCTCTCGAGAAAATAGCATACGGTGGGTAAACAAATTACTGTTGGGCAATTGACAGAAGAGCAAATAATTATGACGGCATCCAAGGCAATGATCATGTATATAGGTATCACGTCCAAGATTAGTAGACCAACTCCAGCCTGCATCTACTACTATTACTCCACACATTGACCGCTATCCAGCATGCATCTAGTGTCTTAAGGTCATGAAGAAACGGGGTAATGCAATAAGAACGATGACATGATGTAGACAAGATCTATTTATGTAGGAATAGACCCCATATTTTTATCCTTAATGGAACGATACATGCGTGTCATGTCTCCTTCTGTCACTAAGATTGAGCACCGCAAGATCGAACCCATCACAAAGCACCTCTCCCATGGCAAGAAAAATCAATCTAGTTTGCCAAGCCAAACAAAAGTTTCAGAGAAGAAATACGAGGCTATAACAATTATGCATAAAAGAGTTTAGAGAAGACTCAAATAATATTCATGGATAGATATGATCATAAACTCAAAATTCATCGGATCCCAACAAACACACCGCAAAAAGTCATTACATCAAATATATCTCCAAGAACATCGAGGAGAACATTGTATTGAAGATCAAAAAGAGAGAAGAAGCCATCTAGCTACTCCTACGGACCCGTAGGTCTATATTAAACTACTCACGCATCATCGGAGGGGCAAGGGTGTTGATGAAGAACCCCTCCGTGATCGTTGACCCCTTCGGCAGAGTGCCGGAAAAGGCCTCTAGATTGGATCTCGTGGTTCTGGAACTTGCGGCGGCGGAAACTGTTTTCTCTCGACTCCCCTAGTGTTTTTGGGATTTTAGAGTATTTACAGAGCTGATAGGCGATGGAGAAGCTTCCCGTGGTGCCCACTACCCACCTGGACGCGCCCTGGTGCCTAGTGGGCCCCACGGGCCTCCTCCCGTGCACTTCTTTGGCTCCCTGGGTGTCTTTTGGGAAGAAAAAATTCTCTAAAAAGTTTCGTGGCATTTGGACTCCGTTTGGTATTGATATTCTGCGAAGTAAAAAACAAGCAAAAAACAGCAACTGGCATTGGGCAATATGTCAATAGGTTAGTCCCAAAAAATGATATAAAGTTGCTAGTAAATGAATATAAAACATCCAAGATTGATAATATAGCAGCATGGAACAATCAAAAAATTATAGATACGTTGGAGACGTATCAGCAAGCTTAATAGTTACATCAATATCTTCTATGTCAGCAGGTGCAATATCATTCATAATTTCTTGATATAAGGTAAATGGGATAGCACTAACACTAGCACCCAAATCACATAAGCCATGATAACAATGAGCTCCTATTTTAACAAAGGCAACAGGCATGCCAACAATAGGCTTATTCTTATCTTTATCATCGAGTTTAGCAATTCTAGTGGCTTCATCACAGAAATAAATAACATGCCATCAATATTATCGGCCAAGAGATCTTTAACCATAGCAACATTAGGTTCAACTTTAATTTGTTCAGAGGGTCTAGGTGCTCTAATATTAATTTTGTTAACCACGGTTGAAACCTTAGCATGTTCCTTTATCCTAACAGGGAAAGGTGGTTTTTCAATGTAAGCAGTAGGCACAGCTGGGTCAACATTATAAATGATAGTTTCATCTTTAACTATAATTGGCTCCTCAATCTTTTCCTTAACATGGGGATGATATTTAAACCATTTCTCCTTAGGGAGATCAACATGAGTAGCAAATGATTTACAAAAATGGGCTACTATCTCAGAGTCAAGTCCATATTTAGTGCTAAACTTGTGAAAAGCATCGGTATCCATAAAAGATTTAACACAATCGAACTTAAGTGTCATACCTGACTCATTACCTTTGTCGAGTTCCCAATCTTTAGAGTTGCATTTAAGTCTTTCCAGAAGATTCCATCTGAATTCAATAGTTTTCTTCATAAAAGAACCAGTCGAAGAAGAATCGAGCATGGTTTGTTCATCATGAGAAAGCCAAGCATAAAAATTCTGTAAGATAATTTCTCTTGAGAGCTCATGATTGGGGCATGTATACATCATATACTTAAGCCTCCCCCAAGCTTGAGAGATACTTTCTCCTTCACGGGGCCAAAAATTATATATAAAATTATGATCACGATGAACTAGATGCATAGGATAAAACTTTTGATGAAATTCCAATTTCAATCGATTCCAATCCCAAGCTCCAATATCATCACATAGCCTATACCATGTCAATGCCTTTCCCCCCAAAGATAATGGGAATACCTTCTTCTTCACTTCATCTCCGGGTAAACCTTCAAGCTTAAATAATCCACAAACTTCATCCACATAGATTAGGTGCATATCAGGATGTAATGTTCCATCTCCTGCATAAGGATTAGCTAGCAGTTTCTCTACCATACCCGAAGGAATTTCATAATAAATATTTTCAATAGGTGCAGTGGGTTGAGGAGCAACTCTTTGTGCTTCCGGTCAAGGTGAAGATACACCAAAAAAAACCCTCAAACGATTGTTTTCCATGGTAACAAGAAACAATAAATTTCAGCACGTAATATAAATTTTTCCTTACCAAATTCCACACACCAAAAGCGCTTCACTCCCCCGCAACAGTGCCAGAAAAGATCCTTGATGAACCAAAAGTATAGGGGATCAATCGTAGTCCTTTCGATAAGTAAGAGTGTCAAAGCCAACGAGGAGCAGAAGGAAATGACAAGCGGGTTTCAGCAAGGTATTTTATGCAAGCACTGAAATTATCGATAACAGATAGTTTGGTAGCAAGATAATTTGTAACAAGTGACAAGTAGCAAGAGTAACAATAAGTGCAGCAAGGTAGACCAATCCTTTTTCTTGCAAAGGACAATCCAGAACAATCTCTTATAATAGGTAAAATGTTCTCGAGGACACACGAGAATTTCATCTAGTCACTTTCATCATGTTTGTTTGATTTGTGTTCGCTACTTTGATAATTTGATATGTGGGTGGACCGGTGCTTGGGTGCTGTTCTTACTTGAGCAAACCTCCCACTTATGATTAACCCCTCTCGCAAGCATCCGCAACTACGAAAGAAGAGTTAAGATGAAATCTAACCATAGCATTAAACATATGGATCCAAATTAGCCCCTTACGGATTAGCGCATAAACTAGGGTTTAAGCTTCTGTCACTCTAGCAACCCATCATCTAATAACTACTCCACAATGCATTCCCTTAGGCCCAAAGATGGTGAAGTGTCATGTTGTCGACGTTCACATAACAGCACTGCTACTTCTTGAGGTTGCGTTGGTTTTTCTCTTGAAGAGGAAAGGGTGATGCAGCAAAGTAGAGATAAGTATTTCCCTTAGTTTGAGAACCAAGGTATCAATCCAGTAGGAGGAACAAACAAGTATCCAATGATAGCACCTACACAAAAAAACAAATACTTGCACCCAACGCGATAAAGGGGTTGTCAATCCCTTCACGGTTATTTGCAAGGATGAGATCTGATAGAGATAGGTGTAAAAGATAAATAAAAGTGCAAAACTAAATAAAAGTAAATAAATTGCAGCAAGGTATTTCTGTGTTTTTGGTTTTATAGATCTGAAAATATTAATAAAAATAGACCAGGGGGCCATAGTTTTCTCTAGAGGCTTCTCTCTTGAAAGAACGCATACGGCGGGTAAACAAATTACTGTTGAGCAATTGATAGAAAAGCGCATAGTTATGACGATATCTAAGGCAATGATCATGAATGGAGGCATCACGTTCATGAAAAGTAGACCGACTCCTGTGTGCATCTATTACTATTACTCCACACATCGACCGCTATCCAGCATGCATCTAGTGTATTAAGTTAACAAGAATGGAGTAACGTCTTAAGCAAGATGACATGATGTAGAGGGGTAGATCCAATCAATATGGTAAAAACCCCCATCTTTTTATCCTTAATGGCAACAATACAAATACGTGCCTCGCTACCCCTTTTGTCACTGGGTGAGGACACCGCAAGATTGAACCCAAAATAAAGCACCTCTCCCATTGCAAGATAGATCAATATAGTTGGCCAAACCAAATCAATAGATCAGCGAGAAATACAAAGCTATCTTAATCCTGCATAAAAGAGTTCAGAGAAGGCTCAAATAATATTCATAGATAATCTGATCGTAAATCCACAATTCATCGGATCTCAACAAATGCACTGCAAAAGAAGATTACATCGAATATAACTCCAAGAACATCGAGGAAAACATTGGATTGAAGATCAAAGAGAGAGAAGAAGCCATCTAGCTACTAGCTATGGACCCATAGGTCTGTGGTAAACTACTCACACATCATCGGAAGGGCAGCAAGGTTGGTGTAGAGGCCCTCCGTGATCGAATCCCCCTCCGGCAGAGTACCGGAAAAGTCCCCAAGATGGGATCTCACGAGAACAGAAGCGTGCGGTGGCAGAAAAATATTTTTGGTGTGCCCCCGGTATACGGGGAATATTTGAGTATTTATGTAGCTGAGATTAGGGTTAGAGGGGCTATGGGGGGCCCACAAGCTCATAGGCCCCCCCTCCTAGGGCGCGCCTGGTGAGCTTGTGGCTCACTCGTGGCTCTTCTGCCCTTCTCCCGAAGATTTGTGGGTGTCTTCTTGTCCAAGAAAAATTGTCAAAAAGTTTCATTCCGTTTGGACTCCGTTTGGTATTGATTTTCTATAAAAGACAAAAATAAGGAAAAACAACAACTTGCACTGGGCACTAGGTTAATAGGTTAGTCACAAAAAATGATATAAAATAGCATAATAATGCATATGAAACATCCAAGATGGATAATATAATAGCATGGAACGATAAAAAAATTATAGATACGTTGGAGATGTATCAAGCATCCCTAAGCTTAATTCCTGCTCGTCCTCGAGTAGGTAACTGATAAAAACAGAATTTTTGATGTGAAATGCTACCTAACATGTTTATCATGTAATCTTTGTTTATTGTGGCATGAATATTTAGATCCATAATATTCAAAACAAAAGTTTAATGTTGACATAAAAACAATAATACTTCAAGCATACTAAATAAAGCAATCATGTCTTCTCAAAATATAATGGCTAAAGAAAGTTATCCCTACAAAATCATATAATCTTGTCATGCTCTATTTTCATCACACAAAGTATTTATCATGCACAACCCCGATGACAAGCCAAGCAATTGTTTCATACTTTTAGTGTTCTCAAGCTTTTTCAACTTTCACGTGATACATGAGTGTGAGCCATGGATATAGCACTATAGGTGGAATAGAACATGATGGTGGAGGTTGTGTGGAGAAGTCAAAAAGGAGAAAGTCTCACATTGACGAGGCTAATCAATGGGTATGGAGATGCCCATCAATTGATGTCAATGCAAGGAGTAGGGATTGCCATGCAACAGATGCACTAGAGCTATAAGTGTATGAAAGCTCAAAACAAAACTAAGTGGGTGTGCATCCAACTCGCTTGCTCACGAAGACCTAGGACAATTTGAGGAAGCCCATCATTGGAATATACAAGCCAAGTTCTATAATGAAAAATTCCCACTAGTAATATATGAAAGTGACAAAATATGAGACTCTCTATATGAAGAACATGGTGCTACTATGAAGCACAAGTTTGGAAAAGGATAGTAACATTGTCCCTTCTCTCTTTTTCTCTCATTTTTATTTTTTTATTTTTTTATCTTTTTTTATTTTGGGCTCTTTGGCCTCTTTTTCATATATTTTGGGCTCTTTGGCCTCTTTTTATTTTAAGTCCGGAGTCTAATCCCGACTTGTGGGGGAATCATAGTCTCCATCATCCTTTCCTCACATGGGACAATGTTCTAATAGTGATGATCATAACACTTTTATTTACTTACAACTCAAGAATTACAACTCGATACTAGAACAAAAATATGACTCTATATGAATGCCTCCGGCGGTGTACCGAGATGTGCAATGATCTAGTGTGACATGTATAAAAAATATGAACGGTGGCCAAGCCACAAATACTATGCCAACTATATGATCATGCAAAGCAATATGAAAATGATGGTGTGTGTCATAATACAACAGAATGGTGGAAATTGCATGGCAATATATCTCGGAATGGCTATGGAAATGCCATAATAGGTAGGTTGTATGGTGGCTGTTTTGAGGAAGATATAAGGTGGCTTATGTGTGAAAGAGCGTATCATATCACGGGATTTGGATGCACCGGCGAAGTTTTCACCAACTCTCAAGGTGGCACGGTACTGAAGAGGCTAGCAATGGTGGAAGGCTGAGAGTGCGTATAATCCATGTACTCAACATTAGTCATAAAGAACTCACATACTTATTGCAAAACTTTATTAGCCATCGAAGCAAAGTACTAATACGCTTGCTCCTAGGGGGATAGATTGGTAGGGAAAGACCATTGCTCATCCCCGACCGCCACTCATAAGGAAGACAATCAAAAAGATATCATGCTCCAACTTCATCACATAACTAGAGACCATACGTGCATGCTTCGGGAATCACAAACCTTAACATAAATATTCTTACTAATCCACAATTACTCACTAGCATGACTCTAATATCACCATCTTTATATCTCAAAACAAATGCAAGGAATCAAACTTCTCATATATTCAATGATCTTCATGAAAGTTTTTATTATATCCCTCTTGGATACCCATCATATTAGGACTAAATTCATAACCTAAGAAAAATTGCCATAATATTTATAAGACTCTCAAAATAATATAACTGAAGCATGAGAGTTCATCAATTTATTCAAAATAAAACCACCACCGTGCTCTAAAAAGATATAAGTGAAGCACTAGAGCAACTACCTAGCTCAAAAGATATAAGTGAAGCACATAGAGTATTCTAATAAATTCACGATTAATGTGTGTCCCTCTAAAAAGGTGTGTACAGCAAGGATGATTTTGTCAAACTAAAAAGTAAAGACTCATAAAATACAAAACGCTCCAAGCAAAACACATATCATGTGGTGAATAAAAATATAGCCTCAAGTAATTTTACCGATGGATTGAAGACAAAAGAGGGGATGCCATACGGGACATCCCCAAGCTTAGATGCTTGGTTTTCCTTGAATATTACCTTGGGGTGCCTTGGGAATCCCCAAGCTTAGGCTCTTGCCACTCCTTATTCAGTAGTCCATCGAAACTTCACCCAAAACTTGATCCACAACACAAAACTCAACAAAAAACTCGTGAGATCCGTTAGTATGATAAAACAAATATCCACTTTTAGGTATTGTTGTGAACTCATTCTAATTTCATATTTGCATTATATCTACTGTATTCTAACTTCTCCATGGCTCATACCCCCCGATACTACCCATAGATTCATCAAAAATAAGCAAACAACACATCAAAAACAAAATCTATCAAAAACAGGACAGTCTATAAAGTACATTATTATAGTCATACTTATGTAAATCCAAAAATTCTGAAAAATTAACAACAGACGCAATTCATGTATTAATCTTGTGTAAAAAATTCAGAGTTTGTCCATGTTCCAGTGAATTTTAACAATTCTGCTACTGGATGCAAAAGTTTCTGTTTTTCAGCAAAATCAAATCAATGATCTACCAAAGCATCCCAAAGGTCTTACTTGGATCAAACACTAATTAAAACATTAAACACAATTATTACAGAGGTAATATTGCATAATTATTCAAGAACATAAGCAAAAAAACATAAAAATAAAATTGGGTTGCATCCCAACAAGCGCTATTGTTTTACGCCCCTAGCTAGGCATATTGCATAGATCTACGTATTGTCATATTTGCTATGCAATCCATAAGTAGCCCTCATAATAGATTCATATGGCAACTTAATTTTATTTCTTGTAAAGTGTTCCATGCCCTTCCTTAACGGAAATTGAAATCTAAAGTTTCCTTCTTTCATATCAATAATTGCACCAATCGTTCTAAGGAAAGGTCTACCAAGAATAATAGGGCATGAAGGATTGCAATCTATATAAAGCAAAATAAAATCTATGGGCACATAATTCCTATTTGCAACAATAAGAACATCATTAATCCGTCCCATGGGTCTCTTAATAGTGGAATCCACTAAGTGCAAATTTAAAGAACAATCATCAAGTTTATGGAAACCTAGCACATCATATAGAGTTTTTGGAATAGTGGAAATGCTAGCACCCAAATCACACAAAGCATTGCACTCATAATCTTTAATCTTAATTTTAATAGTAGGTTCCCATTCATCATAAAGCTTTCTAGGGATTGAAACTTCCAACTCAAGTTTTCTTCAAAAGATTTCATCATAGCATCAACGATATGTTTAGTAAAAGCTTTATTTTGATTATAAGCATGAGGTGAATTAAGCATAGATTGCAACAAGGAAATACAATCAAACAAAGAACAATTATCATAATTAAAGTCCTTGAAATCCAATAGAGTGGGCTCATCACTAGTTAAAGTTTTGACCTCGTCAATCCCACTTTTAGCATTTTTTTTCATTAAGATCTTCAGTCTCCAAATTATTGGGATGCCTTCTAGCTAAAGTTGACCCATCTTCAGTCCCTTCTTTATCATGTTTTATATTATCAAACAAAGATTCAATAGGAGTCACACCAACCACTTTACGATATTCATCATGATTATCGCAAAAACTAGAAGAACACACTTTTTCTAGCTATTCTCTCTTAGCACGTATCCTAGCGGTTCTCTCCCTACTTTCATTAATAGAAATTTGAATAGATTTCAGAGACTCATTAATATCAATCTTGGGTGGCATAGATCTAATCTTAAAAGAATCAATCTCATGAGAAATTCTATCAATGTTTCTAGCCAAATCATCAATCTTGAGCAACTTTTATTCTACCATAGCATTGAAAATCTTTTGGGAGTTAATAAAATCTTTAATATTGTTCTCAAGATCACAGGGTATCTTAATATAATTTCCATAAGAATTTTTGTAGGAATTACCATGATTATTAGAGGAATTACTAGGAAATGGCCTAGGGTTAAAATTGCCTCTATACGCGTTATTACCAAAATTGTTTCTACCAACAAAATTCACATCCATAGATTCATTATTATTCTCAATCAAAGTAGACAAAGGCATATCATTAGGATCAATAGGAGCACCCTTTCTAGCAATCTATTTCATGAGTTCATCCATCTTTCCACTCAAAGTATTAATTTCTTCAATCGCATGCACTTTTTTACTAGTAGAAGATCTTTCGGTATGCCATTGAGAATAATTTGCCATAATATTATCTAGGAGTTTAGTATTCTACTAATGTGATTTCCATAAAAGTACCACCCACGGTGGAATCCAAAAGATTTCTAGATGCAAAATTCAATCCGGCATAAAAAAATTGTATGATCATCCATAAACTTAAACCATGAGTAGGGCAATTTCTTATCATCAATTTCATCCTATCCCAAGATTGTGCAACATGTTCATGATCTAGTTGCTTAAAATTCATTATATCGTTCCCAAGGGAGATGATCTTAGCGGGAGGAAAATACTTGGAAACAAAAGCATCTTTACACTTATTCCATGAATCAATACTATTTTTAGGCAAAGATGAAAACCAAGTTTTAGCACGATCTTGTAGTGAGAACGAAAATAGCTTCAATTTAACAATATCATTATCCACATCTTTTTTCTTTTTCATATCACACAATTCAATGAAAGTGTTTAGATGGGATGCAGCATCTTCATTAGGACTACCGAAAAATTGTTCTTTTATAACAAGATTCAACAAAGCGGCATTAATTTCATAAGATTACGCACTAGTGGCGGGAGCTATCGGAGTACTAATAAAATCATTATTATTAGTGTTGGAAAAATCACACAACTTGGTATTTTCTTGAGACATCATGACAAAGGATGCAATCTAGAACACAAGCAAACAAAAAGCAAACGAAAAGAAGAACGAAAAGAAGGCGAATAAAATGGCAAATATTTTTTTGTTTTTCTGAAAATGTTTTAGAAGTGGGGGAGAGGAAAACAAGAGGCAAATGGAAAATAATGTAATGCAAGAGATGAGATTTTATGATGGGTACTTGGTAGGCTTGATGTACAACCTCCCCGGCAACGGCGCTAGAAATTCTTCCTGCTACTTCTTGAGCTTGCGTTGGTTTTTCCCTTGAAGAGGAAAGGGTGATGCAGCAATGTAGAGATAAGTATTTCCCTCAGTTTGAGAACCAAGGTATCAATCCAGTAGGAGGAACACACAAGTCTCCAATGATAGCACATTCACAAACAAACAAATACTTGCACCCAACACGATAAAGGGGTTGTCAATCCCTTCACGGTTATTTGCAAGGATGAGATCTGATAGAGATAGGTATAAAAGATAAATAAAAGTACAAAACTAAATAAAAGTAAATAAATTTCAACAAGGTATTTTTGTGTTTTTGGTTTTATAGATCTGAAAATAATATGATAAAAATAGATCTGGGGGCCATAGTTTTCACTAGAGGCTTCTCTCTTGAAAGAACGTATATGGTGGGTAAACAAATTACTGTTGAGCAATTGATAGAAAAGCGCATGGTTATGAAGATATCTAAGGAATGATCATGAATATAGGCATCACGTCCGTGACAAGTAGACCGACTCCTGCGTGCATCTACTACTATTACTCCACACATCGACCTCTATCCACCATGCATCTAGTGTATTAAGTTAACAAGAACAGAGTAACGCCTTAAGCAAGATGACATGATGTAGAGGGATAGATCCAATCAATATGGTAAAAACCCCATCTTTTTATCCTTAATGGCAACAATACAAATATGTGCCTCGCTACCCCTTCTGTCACTGGGTGAGGACACCGCAAGATTGAGCCCAAAACAAAGCACCTCTCCCATTGGAAGATAGATCAAACTAGTTGGCCAAACCAAGTCAATAGATCGGAGAGAAATACAAAGCTATCTTAATCATGCATAAAAGAGTTCAGAGAAGACTCAAATAATATTCATAGATAATCTGATCATAAATCCACAATTCATTAGATCTGAACAAACGCACCGCAAAAGAAGATTACATCAAATAGAACTCTAAGAACATCGAGGAGAACATTGTACTGAAGATCAAAGAGAGAGAAGAAGCCATCTAGCTACTAGCTATGGACCTGTAGGTCTGTGGTAAACTACTCACACATCTTCGGAAGGGCAGCAAGGTTGGTGTAGAGGCCCTCCGTGATCGAATCCCCCTCCGGCAGAGTACCGGAAAAGGCCCCAAGATGGGATCTCACGAGAACAGAACCTTGCGACGGCGGAAAAGTATTTTTGGTGTTCTCCCCGGTATACGGGGAATATTTGGGTATTTATGGAGCTGAGATTAGGGTTAGAGGGGCTACGGGAGGCCCACAAGCTCATAGGGCGCCCCCCTAGGGCGCGCCTGGTGAGTTTGTGGCTCACCCGTGGCTCTTCTGGCCTTCTCCCGAAGCTTCGTGGGTCTCTTCTTGTCCAAGAAAAATCGTCAAAAAGTTTCGTTCCGTTTGGACTCCGTTTGGTATTGATTTTCTAGAAAAGACAAAAAAAAGGAAAAACAGCAACTGGCACTGGGCACTAGGTTAATAGGTTAGTCCCAAAAAATGATATAAAATAGCGTAATAATGCATATAAAACATCCAAGATGGATAGTATAATAGCATGGAACAATAAAAAATTATAGATGCATTGGAGACGTATCAACCACTAAGGGAATCACAACATACATATCATCAAAAATATCGAACGAATACCAAATTCACATGATTACTTATGACAAGACTTCTCCCATGTCCTCAAGAACAAAAGCAACTGCCCACAAATCATATTCATGCTCAAGATCAGAGGGCTATTAAATAGCATAATGGATCTGAACATATAATCTTCCACCAAATAAACCAACTAACATCAACTACGAGATGTAATCAACACTACTAGTCACCCACAGGTACCAATCTGAGGTTTTGTTACAAAAATTGAACACAAGAGGTGAATTAGGGTTTGAGATGACATGGTGCTGGTGAAGATGTTGATGAATATTGATCCTCCCACGATGAGAGGGTTGTTGGTGATGATGATGGCTTTGATTTCCCCCTCCCGGAGGGAAGTATCCCCGGCGGAATCGCTGCGCCGGAGAGCAAAAATGCTCCTGCCCAAGTTCCGCTTTGAGACGGTAGTGCTCTGTCCCGAAAGTCCTCTCCTTATTTTTTTTCTAGGGCAAACGGGCTTATATACCGGAAGATGGGCACCGGAGGCTGGCCAGGGGCCCCACTACCCACCAGGGTGCACCAGGGGGGTAGGCGCACCCTGGTGCCTAGTGGGCTCTAGGGTGGCCCCCTCTGGTACTTCTTTTCTCCAATAATTTTTATATATTCCAAAATAAATCTCTGTGAAATTTCAGCTCATTTGGAGATGTGTAGAATAGGTATCTATGACATAGCTTTTTCAGGTCCAGAATTTTAGCTGCCGGCAATCTCCCTATTCACGGAAACCTTGCATATTAAGAGAGAAAAGGCATTAGAATTGCTTCACAAAGTGTTATAATGATTAAAAACACTCTAAATAACAGTAGGAAAACATGATGCAAAATTGACGTATCAAGCACCTTTTCGCGGGGCTCGGCCTCCTCCTGCCGCCGTGCGGCCTCCCAGGAGGTCTCCCGGGCCTGCTCAAGGAGCTCCTTGGCTTCCTGGGTGATCCGGTCATGCTGAGCCCGTGCCTCGGTGTCCTGCTTATGGTTGCGCGTCATCGCCTCCTGGAGCATATGCCACCCCTCTGCCATGCACTGGCGCTCCTCTACGCAGTGCTTCTCCTCTGCCCGAAGCTTGCTCTCGAAGGTGTCGAGGACCACCCTAAGGTCACTAATGGCCTCGCCCCTGAGGATGGGGCTGCTCGTCACCAGCACCAAGGCATGGCCTCGCCGCACTCCTTCGTCGCCCCCCGAGCTCGCCACATGGGAGGTCTCGGCCCAGGGTTCTCCTTGTAGCCTTGCACCACCGCCACCGGCAGGGGCCAAGCCTAGCGTTGGGCGCGGGGGGCTTAGATTAGTCCCCTCCAGCTGCGTAGGCGTCACCGCACGCTCAGGTTCCACTGCATTTGTCACGGGGCCCAGGCATGGGGGCGATTGCAGGGGTCCGGGCGCTCCCTTCGAACTCGCGTTGCCCCCTTCCCCCGGGTGGCGCCCAGCGGGTGGAGGAGCAAGCAGTGACGTGCCTCCTCCTTCACAGGGCCGCTCGCGGTGCCTAGAGCTGCCTCTGGGGACCCCGCCTTAGGGGGGCACCACATTCAAGGGGACCGCCTTGCTGCTTCCCTCGGGAGGCGTGCCACGGCCGTCCCTCACCTCGCCCTCGATGCGAGGCCCGGTCACCGTGGGACCCTTGTCTTGCGACGCTTGCAGGCGCGGCGGCGAGGAAGGCGGCGTGGCCTTCGTGGAGGTTTTTCCCTCCTTCTTCCCCTTGTCTTTCTGCCTTTTCGCAGCTCTCTCGGTGGCGCTGCAAGGGTAGAAGCTCAGCCAAGTCCTGGTGAAGGGGGCAAGGCGCGGGGCTAGAGGTCGCAAGCTAAGGAAACTCACCCATCGTCGATCGTCCAGCTCCTCTTCCTTCACTCCCTGTCGGTGCCGCTTCCATCGCTGCCTCCCCCGTGGTGCCCGCTTGGGTTGCTGCCCGCGGGCATGGCGTGAGGGTTGCCGGTGCGTCCCACGGCCGCGGCTTCTCTTTTAGCCTATGCCTCATGGGGCTCGCTGACCTCGCCCCCATCCTTCGTGGGTGCGGCCAGGCGCACGGGGTGCCGAACGCATCACCGTCATCATCATCTTTGTCGTCGTCATCACGGGCCTCCCACAGGAGCTGGCGGTAGGACGGCGGCGGCGAGTCCTCGCTGCTCTCCTCCGCGTCCGAGGTCGCCGTGGCCGCTGCGCTGCCCTGGCCTCCCGACGCAGTCTCCATCTCTGTGGAGTCCTCGTGAGACCCTTCAGGCTCCTCCGAGGGCCTCTTGGATCAGCCCCCCATTGGTCGTATCGCGGCATCGCCTCGACGAGCTCGTCCCTGTCAGCTAGACAGTACAAGGGGGATGCATTGGAAGGCATGGCATCCACCTTGCCGGGAAACAGGAACCTCACGGCCTCCTTCACAACGGTGCCCAGGAGGCTGTCCCGGCCTAGCCAGATCCGGTCCTCCTTCCCGGTAATCTCCCACATGGGGTGCAAGCGCCTCAGAAGAGGGTGTGATGCGCCGGCGGACGAACTCCTTGGCGACCATTGCCGCCGTAAGCCCAGCCATCTTCAGCTCCGCCATTCGCTCTAGGATTGGCTTTAGGATGGCGTGACTAAGCTTCTCATGTTCCCAGTTGTCGATCTTCTCGGCCGGCTCGGTGGGAATTTCCAGGAGGGTGTGAGCCCGCCTAGTGTCAGCATAGATCCAACGCGTCCTGAGGCCCTCCACTTTCTTTGACATCTTCATGTCAATGATGAGCTTGTCCATCTTGTCGATGATAAGGAAGGAGGCGTAGGACGAATGTATGTGCCCTCAGAAGATCCGCAGGCTATAGAAGGTCCGGAAGAGCGCCACGGACGACATCACTCCCAGGAAGGCCTCATAGAGGTAGGCGAAGATGGCGAGAACCAGGATGGAATTGGGCTGGAGCAAATGGACCTGATAGTGCTCCAAGATGGCGTAGAGGAAGTCAGAGAACGGCAGCACTAGCCTGACGAAGAACGAGTGGAAGAAGATTGGCACCGCCGTGGCCATCATGTCACACCGCGGGGTCGAGCCCGGCCAGATCTAGACAACTCCTTCCTGATGGTGCTCGCCATCCAGCAGGGGGCGCGCCTTGGCCAGCCCTTTCTTGTCAATGATGGACGAGCGCTGCAGGGCCGACTTGGGTCCGCCCACCATAGGCACCTTGCTGGGGGAGGCTCGCGTGGTCGTCTTCTTCTTGTTGGAGGCCATGGCGAAGGAGGAGGAAGAAGGAACAAGGGGAGCAATCGCGTTGGAGACGGGGAACAAGAAGGGCAGCAATGATGTGCCAGCGCGCGGCGCACAGGCTTTATCACCAAGATGGCAGTTCCCGAGGCGTCGTGCGGAGTGGGGGTGTCCTGTCCTGTCAAAGCCTCCACACGTCACCACCAAGGCCGGGTAGTTGGTGGGCCCCACGTCGTTTCACTCCAACGGGCAGGCGGTGCACGCATGCCGCGGGCCTGTGGGCTACTGTCGGTCCAGTGGATACCGGGGTACAACGGCCCATCTGCCTATGGCCCAGGAGGTGACCCTCGGTCCCAGGAAGATCGGCCCAAGCTTGGGCCCCCCGGGAAGCCAGCCTCGCGAGGCTCCCCCGCCAGCAGGCGAGACGAAGCATATTTCATCCAAGTCCTCAGCAGCCTCCCGAGGCTGGCTTGTGGGCCATCTCATGAAGCCTACCTCGCGAGGCCAGCCTCAGGGCTCCAGCCGCGAGCCCGCTCCTGTCACATGGGTGACGCCCTGCTATCAGGATAAGGATGGCAGGGTGCGACGGAGACTAGCTTCTACTTCGGTGCTAGGGGAGCAGCGGTGCCAGCCTCCCTCCAAAGCTAGTCCCAAAGCTTTCCTCTTTGGTGAATGAAGACCAAGACAGCTCAGTGCCGAGGACAAGCGTCACCGCCGAGCCCACGCTTACATCAGGATAACTCCTTTAGCAGGCGAAGACCACCTTTGGCCAAGAGAAGCTTGCGTCCTTGTCCCCCTTCAAACTTGCCGCCCTGTGGAAGCCCTTTCCCGCTCATATTTTCGGGGAAGAGGCCTAAGACATTATAAGAAGGGAGGTCAACCATTGTAGAGGGGATCTTCTTCTTCCTCACCTCGCCTTGTATCTCCAAGCGCCTGGTCGCCCACAAGCAATCCCAACCAAGCAGGAGTAGGGTTTTACACCACCACGGTGGCCCGAACCTGGGTAGCTCGCGTGTCCTTGCCGTGCTCTATGCTTGCATGCGTCTCTCGAGCCTTCGCCGCCGTCCACGTCTAGTCGACTAAGTTGCGCATCAGAGACCCAGTGTTTGAACCTTGGTTCATCAGCAAGTTCGTGGACGCAGGTCCCTGGACTCCGACAGTGCTGACATATGGTGCCCTCCGTGTCGCGCAAGCATGTACGATTACCGTTTTAGGGTGTTGTAATATGTTCATGATTCACTTATAGTGGGTTGCCAGAGTGATAGAAGCTTATACCCGAGTAAGTGGGTTGTTGCGTGTGGGATTAAAGCAGACTTTACACTTAATGCTATGGTTGGGTTTTACCTTAATGATCTTTAGTAGTTGCGGATGCTTACTAGAGTTCCAATCATAAGAACATGTGATCCAAGTACAAAAAATATGTTAGAGTATGCCTCTCCCTCATGCATATGATAAGTATCGCATGTGTCATATTCAAGTGCCTATGGACAATCCTTCTCATCGTTCTCCAAAAGCTTTAAAACAGCAACTAACTTTTATCATCTTGCAAAAGCAATCTTTTTATTTAATGTAAACTAGTTTTATTTCTTGTTCTAGGTAAAGCAAACATTAGCGTGCGTGGAGTTGTATCGATAGATGATAGAACCTGAGAGAATATAAATCCTACCTTTAGCTCCTCGTTGGGTTCAACACTCTTATTTATCGAAAAGGCTACAAAAGATCCCCTATACTTGTGGGTTATCAAAGCCCAAACCGGTGAGATCATTATGGCGGCGGCTGATCTATAGCCCATCCTTGGCACCTCTCGGAGCAACTGGTGTTCATGTACATGGATGTGTGTTGAAGGGACTCAGGGAGGTTGCTCAAGTCGTTGATGGAGACCTAAAGACGGTAGAGGTCCGGGTAGGTGGTGCAGGGCACTTCTTGTTGTCCTTCCTCTTGGGGCCGCTCCTCTTCTTCATCGGTGGTGAGTTCTACTTCCTCAACTTATACTAGTTCAGGGGCCTCTTGATGGAATGTTGCACCTCCTTCCTATGGCACACAATGCAAAATTCAATTCTCTATCATGAAACAATTATGCATGGGAGTAGATAGAAAGTACCTAACTCCAAGAATTCAAATACAATGATGACCATGGCAAACCACTGCCATTGCAACACTAGAAAGAACTCTAATATTGACAAGGTTGTTACCGACAATGAGACGGAGATGGTTGAAGTTGAGGCCAAGGGAGTTGGCCAACATGGTGACAACTTATCCACACACGATATTTGTAGGAACGGAGTATGTCTACCAGAGGGGGTGAATGGGAGTTTTAAAATTTCTTCGGAAATCTCAAAACTCTCGGAACCCAGCAGCGGAGCTAATGAAAAATAAACTACAGTGAGCTATAACTAAGTACAGAATGGAAACTACAACTTGCATCGAAACAAATCACATGATGGAAAACATATCAAATGTAAACATAGGTGGCAGAGGTAACCTGTGATGCTTGATAGCGACAGGGTATTTGTTTGACCAGTTTGTCCTTCTACACAAGGACTATGTCTGGTTGGAGGGGTTGTGACTTAACACTGAAGATAAACTCTCTTCACCCTATTCTCCTCGACAATTGGTTCGTTAACCAATGCCGATCACTCGTGGTAGATACTTGAGGCGATCTCCAAACCATTACAGACTTCTTCTTCCAGAACCACAATCACTCTTGGTCTCTGAAGAAATTGACACCTAACCATCTAGAGAGTTTGCAGCTCTCAATAGTAATAGGCGGAGCGTACTGGACTTAGATTCGAGTGATGCTGAACCACTATCTAATTCTTCGGCTCTAGGGGTTTTCTCTCGGTGGATTTTAAACTCAAATCGCTCAGAGAGGGGGTTGCTCAACAATCTTCTCAGAATCAAGCGGAGCAACCACCGGACAAAGCCGGCGCGGGGTGGCTATTTATAGCCGCAACCTTCCCTGGTGGGAAATGACCATTTTGGACATGCGACCCAGCCAATGGCCAACCGACACATTTACAACGGTCGGATTTTGGAGCAACGATAACATTACTTGAGGAACAAGTAATGCTAACTCCTCGGTCTGAGACAAATCTCTTGCAGCAAAGAAGATCACAGTCTCTTGCTGGCAAGTATTTGCTTGGTACACAAAGAGATTTCTCTCGCAACTTTCATAGGATTTGGGTTTAGCATCAGAGAATCAAAGTTCCGAATGCTACACCCCTCTTAATAGTATGGTGGTCCTATGACTCAATAAAGAGAAGAAGAAGAATGAAACAAATGCTACATCTTTACTTCGTCTTCAATCTCCTCGAACGCAGTCATTTTCTTTGGACGGACACCGAACCAATTGCTTCACTTCAACAATTTTGAGGGGTCACTCTTGTTATCATAATCTTCGGTGATAACCTTCACTATAGCGTAGGGAGATTACCTTCGTCGTTTACATCAAACTCCTTGTGATCTCAGGGACCTGTTACTCTATGTGCACTAGCAAACACATAAGTCCCATACTGTTTATGTCAACAAACTCGAAAACATAATGGGCCTATCATTGCACCAATAATCTCCCCCTTTTCGGACGGTTGTTGACAAAACAGATAATCATCGAAGTGAAGATAGATACGTGAAAAATAAATCAAACGAGAGTGAATTTGTGTTACTTGATTCGATGATGAAATAGACTCCCCCTAGATGTATGCAGGGTTTCAGATATGAGATAAAATTCTCCTATAATTCATTGAAGTATATAGAGGAAATTTCAATCATACGAGATAATGATTAACACTGATGATATATAATCCATCGAGATTGTAGTGCATTCATTTATAACTTCTGATAATAATTCCACCTACAAAACAAACGCTTCGAGAGAAATAGTGCAGCAGGCGGGGTTATTAACATTACAGCACATAAGTTTTACATCCGAGAGCAAATAGTCTTTAAGCATAAGTTCAAATCTCATACGAAACCAAACCAACGAAACTCCAAAAGCAAATCTATCGAAACTCGATGTAATTCTCCCCCTTTTTGTCAACTAGTGTCAAAAAGGTGACAAAGAACATGAGTGCAAAAGTTGTGAACTTGATTCACTCGGTGGCATCTCCAGAAGAATTGTACAAGGAGACTTCTGATTCAGAAGTAACTGGAGTATCTTCATCTTCAACGGCAGTAGATTTTTCTTTAGGAATAGTAGCATGTTGGTGTGACGACGAAGGCACATTGGGATCAGCCACTGGAGTAGCATGAGATAACACATTTCCTTCAGCTGGTTTATCTGTCGGTGAGGTAGCTTCAGATTATTCGAGCAATTTTTGCAGCTTAAAATGGAGTAGATCAGTTGTTGGCTCAAGAGCAGGCAGAGGAGGAGTACTGCGATCTTGGTAATCTTCAATAGAAAACCTTTGTCAAGATACTCATAAAGCTCTTTGAGATTGACATGCAGAAGTTGTTTTTCGGTGAAGAACTTGCGAAGCAATTTCCAGAGACGTTCCTTATTCTCATCTGCAAGCATATGCACTACTTTAGTTCTATTGTTGATTGCATTTATCTTGGCAGCCAGATGTTCTTTCTCTCGGTGATCCTCATCCATGTGCTTCAGCAGCAACTAATGCGTGTGCAAACTCACTTCGAGGTGCGATGGAGGTTGATGAGATATCTGTCGATCACGCTGAGGCAGCCGTGGCCCATCAAATTTATTGTGTGATGGAAATATGACCTAGAGGCAATAATAAAGTTGTTATTATTATATTTCCTTCTTCATGATAAAGGTTTATTATTCATGCTAGAATTGTATTGACCGGAAACATAAATACATGTGTGGATACATAAACAAATACCATGTCCCTAGTGAGCCTCTACTAGACTAGCTCGTTGATCAAAGACGGTTAAGGTTTCCTAACCATGGACATGAGTTGTCACTTGATAACGGGATCACATCATTAGGAGAATGATGTGATGGACAAGACCCATCTGTTTGCTTAGCATATGATCGTTCAGTTTATTGCTACTGCTTTCTTAATGTCAAATACATACTCCTTCGACCATGAGAACATGCAACTCCCGGATACCGGAGGAATACCTTGTGTGCTATCAAACGTCACAATGTAACTAGGTGATCATAAAGATGCTCTACAGGTATCACCAAAGGTGTCTGTTGAGTTGGCGTGAATTGAGATTGGGATTTGTCACTCCGTGTATCGGAGAGGTATCTCTGGGCCCTCTCGGTAATACACATCACAAGAAGCTTGCAAGCAAAGTGACTAAGGAGTTAGTTGCAAGATGTGTATTACGAAACGAGTAAAGAGACTTGCAGGTAATGAGATTGAACTAGGTATGGAGATACCGACGATCGAATCTTGGGCAAGTAACATACGACAGACAAAGGGAATTACGTATGTTGTCATAAAGGTTCGACCGATAAAGATCTGTGTAGAATATGTAGGAACCAATATGGGAATCCAGGTCCCGCTATTGGTTATTGACCGGAGAGGTGTCTTGATCATGTCTACATCATTCTCGAACCCGTAGGGTCCGCACGCTTAACATTCGTTGACGATATAGTATTATATGAGTTATGTGAGTTGGTGACCGAATGTTGTTCGGAGTCCCGGATGAGATCATAGACATGACGAGGAGCTCCGGAATAGTCCGGTGGTAAAGACTGATATATAGGACGATGCTATTTGGTCACTGGAAAGGTTTCGGAATATACCGGGTAATCATCGGATCACCGGAAGGGGTTCCGGGTGACCTACAGGGAGTATATGGGCCTAATGGGCCAAGGGGAGGAACACACCAGCCCACAAGGGGCTGGCACGCCCTCTCCTTGGCCGCAGACCCTATAGGGAAGGAAAGGGGGGAGCCTAAGGCAAGGGAGCCACCGTCCCCCCTCCTGCCTTCTCCTCCACCCCTTAGGAAGGAAAGGGGGGCGCCTAGGGCAGGCGCCCTAGAGCTGGCCGCCGGCCCCCTTGGGTGCCCTAGGCTGCCTCCCCTCCTCCCCCCACCTATATATATGTGAGGAAGGAGAGGGGCAACACACACCACGATCCCCAAGCCGTGTGCGGCACCCCTCTCCCTCTATTTTGTCCTCGGTCATAATTTTCGTAGTGCTCGGCGAAGCCCTGCAGAGATAGTTGCACCACCACCGTCACCACGCTGTCGTTCTGCCGGAACTCATTTACTACCTCGCCCGACTTGCTGGATCAAGGAGGCGAGGACGTCATCGAGCTGAACGTGTGCTGAACGCGGAGGTGCCGTGCGTTCGGTACTTGATCGGGCGGATCGTGAAGGTGTACGACTACATCAACCGCGTTGATAAACGGTTCCGCTTAACGGTCTATGAGGGTACGTAGACATACTCTTCCCTCTCATAGCTATGCATCTCCATGGATAGATCTTGCGTGTGCATAGAATTTTTTTTCGTTTTCCATGCAACGTTCCCCAACTATGGCATCATGAGCCAGGTCTATGCGTAGATGATATGCACGAGTAGAACACAAAGGAGTTGTGGGCGGTGATGTTCATACTGCTTACCACCAACGTCTTATTTTGATTCGGCAGTATTGTGGGATGAAGCGGCCCGGACCAACCTTACATGTCCACTCACATGAGACCGGTTCGACCGACTGACATGCAACTTGTTTTACTTAAAGGTGGCTGGTAGGTGTCTGTTTCTCCTACTTTAGCTGAATCAAATTTGACTACGGCCGGTCCTTGAAGAAGGTTAAAACAACAAACTTGATAATCACCGTTGTGGTTTTGCGTAGGTAAGAACGGTTCTTGCTAGTTGCCCGTAGCAGCCACGTAAAACTTGCAACAACAAAGTAGAGGATGTCCAACTTGTTTTTGCAGGGCATGTTGTGATGTGATGTGGTCAAGATATGATGTGATGTATGAGATGATCATGTTTTGTAATAAGTTCATGATTTGCATGTCGATGAGTACGACAACTGACATGAGCCTTAGGGTTGTCTTTAATTATTGTATCACCTGCGTGTCAATCATTAAGCGCCATGTAATTGCTTTAGTTTATCGCTATGCGTTAGCAATAGTTGGCGAGACAACCCAGACGCTATGATGGAGATCAAGGTGTCGTGTCGATGACGATGGAGATCATGCCGATGCTTTGGAGATGGAGATCAAAAGCACAAGATGATGATGGCCATATCATGTCACATATTTTTGATTGCATGTGATGTTTATCCTTTATGCATCTTATTTTGCTTAGAACGATGGCAGCATTATAAGATGATCCCTTCACTTAATTTCAAGATAAAAGTGTTCTCCCTGAGTATGCACCATTGCTAAAGTTCGTCATTTTGAAGCACCTCGTCATGATCGGGTGTGATAGACTCTATGTTCACATACAACTTGTGTAAGCAGGTTTTGCACATGCAGAATACTTGGGTTAAACTTGACGAGCCTAGCATGTGTAGACATGGTCTCGAAACACTTGAGACCGAAAGGCGGAACGTAGGTGATATAGTAGATATGATCAACATAGAGATGTTCACCATTGATGACTACCCCATCTCACGTGATGATCAGACATGGGTTAGTTGATTTGGATCATGTATCACTTAGATAACTTGAGGGATGTTAATTTAAGTGGGAGTTCATTAGTAATCTGATTAATTTAACTTAATTTATCATGAACTTAGTCTTAATAGTTTTTTGCATATCTATGTTGTAGATCAATGGCCCGTGCTACCATTCCCTTGAATTTTAATGCGTTCCTAGAGAAAGCTAAGTTGAAAGATGATGGTAGCAACTAGACGAACTAGGTCTGTAACTTGAGGATTATCCTCATTGCTGCACAGAAGAATTATGTTCTTGATGCACCGCTAGGTAACCAACCCGTTCCCGCTAATCTAGACGTTGTGAACGCCTGGCAAACATGGATTGATGACTACTCAATAGTTCAGTGTGCCATGCTTTACGGCTTAGAACTGGGACTTCAAAGACGTTTTGAACGCCACGGAGCATATGAGATGTTCCAAGAGTTGAAGTTGATATTTCAAGCTAATGCCCGGGTTGAGAGGTATGAAATCTCAAACAAGTTCTATAGCTGCAAGATGGAGGAGAACAGTTCTGTCAATGAACACATACTCAAAACGTCTGGGTATCATAACCACTTGACTCAGCTGGGAATTGATGTTCCAGTTGAGAGTGTTATTGACAGAGTTCTTCAGTCACTACCACCAAGCTACAAAGGCTTCGTGAACTATAATATGCAAGGGATGACGAAAATGATTCTTGAGCTCTTCGCGATGCTGAAATCGGCGGAGGTAGAAATCAAGAAGGAGCATCAAGTTTTTATGGTTAACAAGACCACTAGTTTCAAGAAAAAGGGAAAGGGGAAGAAAGGGAACTTCAAGAAGAATGGCAAGCAAGTTGCCGCTCCCGTGAAGAAGCCCAAAGCTGGACCCAAGCCTGAAACGGAGTGCTTCTACTGCAAAGGAAATGGTCACTGGAAGCGGAACTGCCCCAAATACTTGGCGGATAAGAAGGATGGCAAAGTGAACAAAGGTATATTTGATATACATGTTATTGATGTGTTCCTTACCAATGCTCGTAGTAGCGCCTGGGTATTTGATACTGGTTTAGTTGCTCTTATTTGTAACTTGAAACAGGAGTTGCGGAATAAACGAAGATTGGCTAAGGACGAGGTGACGATGCGCGCCGGGAATGGTTCCAAGGTCGATGTGATCGCCGTCGGCATGCTACCTCTACATCTACCTTCAGGATTAGTTTTAGACCTTAATAATTGCTATTTGGTGCCATCGTTGAGCATGAACATTATATCTAGATCTTGTTTATTGCGAAACAGTTATTCATTTAAGTCAGAGAATAATGGTTGTTCTATTTATATGAGTAATATCTTTTATGGTCATGCACCTTTAATGAATGGTCTATTCTTGTTGAATCTCAATCGTACTGATACACATATTCATAATATTGATGGCAAAAGATGCAAAGTTGATAATGATAATGCGACACACTTGTGGCACTACCGTTTAGGTCATATTGGTGTAAAGCGCATGAAGAAACTCCATGCGGATGGACTTTTGGAATCACTTGATTATGAATAATTTGGTACTTGCGAACCATATCTCATGGGTAAGATGACTAAAACTCCGTTCTCCGGAACAATGGAGCGAGCTAATGACTTATTGGAAATAATACATACCGATGTATGCGGTCCAATGAGTGTTGAGGCACGCGGCGGGTATCGTTATTTTCTGACCTTCACAGATGATTTGAGTAGATATGGGTATACCTACTTGATGAAACACAAGTCTGAAACATTTGAAAAGTTCAAAGAATTTCAGAGTGAAGTGGAGAGTCATCGTAACAAGAAAATAAAGTTTTTACGATCTGATCGAGGAGGCAAATATTTGAGTTACGAGTTTGGCCTTCATTTAAAACAATGTGGAATTCTTTCACAACTCATGCCACCTGGAACACCACATCGTAATGGTGTGTCCGAACGTCGTAACCATACTTTATTAGATATGGTGTGTTCTATGATGTCTCTTACCGATTTACCTTTATCATTTTGGGGTTATGCATTAGAGACAACCGCATTCATGTTAAATAGGGCACCATCTAAATCTGTTGAGACGACACCGTATGAACTATGGTTTGGCAAGAAACCTAAGATGTCGTTTCTTAAAGTTTGGGGATGCGATGCTTCTGTCAAAAGGCGTCAGCCCTATAAGCTCGAACCCAAATCGGAGAAGTGCGTCTTCATAGGATACCCTAAGGAAACTATTGGGTACACCTTCTACCACAGATCCGAAGGCAAGATCTTTGTTGCTAAGAATGGCTCATTTCTACAGAAGGAGTTTCTCTCGAAAGAAGTGAGTGGGAGGAAAGTAGAACTTGATGAGGTAATTGTACCTTCTCTCGAATTGGAAAGTAGCACATCAGAGAAAACCGTTCCCGGGATGCCTACACCAACTAGAGAGGAAGCTAATGATGATGATCATGAAACTTCAGATCAAGTTACTACTGAACTTCATAGGTCGACCAGAACACATTCCGCACCAGAGTGGTACCGTAATCCTGTCCTGGAAGTCATGTTGTTAGACAACGGCGAACCTACGGACTATGAAGAAGCTATGATGAGCCCAGATTCCGACAAATGGCTTGAGGCCATGAAACCTGAGATAGGATCCATGTATGAGAACAAAGTGTGGACTTTGGTGGACTTGCCCCGATAATCGGCAGACCATTGAAAATAAATGGATCTTCAAGAGGAAGACGGACGCTGATGGTAATATCACCGTCTATAAAGCTCGACTAGTCGCGAATGGTTTTCAACAAGTTCAAGAGGTTGACTATGATGAGACTTTCTCACCCGTAGTGATGCTTAAGTCTGTCTAAATCATGTTAGCAATTGCTGCATTTTATGATTATGAAATCTGGCAAATGGACGTCAAAACTGCATTCCTTAATGGATTTCTTAAAGAAGAGTTGTATATGATGCAACCAGAAGGTTTTGTCGATCCTAAAGGTGCTAACAAAGTGTGCAAGCTCCAGCGATCCATCTATGGACTGGTGCAAGCATCTCGGAGTTGGAATATACGCTTTGATGAGGTGATCAAAGCATATGGTTTTATACAGACTTACGGTTAAGCCTGTATTTACAAGAAAGTGAGTGGGAGCTCTGTAGCATTTCTGATATTATATGTGGATGACATATTGTTGATTGGAAATGATATAGAATTTCTGGATAGCATAAAAGGATACTTGAATAAGAATTTTTCTATGAAAGACCTCGGTGAAGTTGCTTATATATTGGGCATCAAGATCTATAGAGATAGATCGAGACGCTTAATAGGACTTTCACAAAGCACATACCTTGACAAAGTTCTGAAGAAGTTCAAAATGGACCAGTTAAAGAAAGGGTTCTTGCCTGTATTGTAAGGTGTGAAATTGAGTCAGACTCAATGTCCGACCACGGTAGAAGATAGAGACAAAATTAAAGTCATTCCCTATGCCTCAGCCATAGGTTCTATTATGTATGGCATGCTGTGTACCAGACCTGATGTGTGCCTTTCCATAAGTTTGGCAGGGAGGTACCAAAGTAATCCAGGAGTGGATCATTGGACCTAGGTCAAGAACATCCTGAAGTACCTGAAAAGGACCAAGGATATGTTTCTCATTTATGGAGGTGACGAAGAGCTCGTCGTAAAGGGTTACGTCGATGCTAGCTTCGACACATATCCGGATGACTCTAAGTCATAAACTGGATACGTATTTATATTAAATGGTGGAGCTGTTAGTTGGTGCAGTTCCAAGCAGAGCGTCATGGCGGGATCTACGTGTGAAGCGGAGTACATAGCTGCTTCGAAAGCAGCGCATGGAGGAGTCTGAATGAAGGATTTCATATCCGATCTGGGTGTAATACCCAGTGCATCGGGTCCAATGACAATCTTTTGTGACAACACTAGAGCAATTGCCTTAGCGAAGGAATCCAGGTTTCACAAGAGAACCAAACACATCAAGAGATGCTTCAACTCCATTCGTGAAAAGGTCAAGGATGGAGACATAGAAATTTGCAAAATACATACAGATCTGAATGTGGCAGACCCGTTGACTAAACCTCTTCCGTGGGCAAAACATGATCAGCACCAAGACTCCATGGGTGTTAGATTCATTACTATGTAATCTAGATTATTGACTCTAGTGCAAGTGGGAGACTGATGGAAATATGCCCTAGAGGGAATAATAAAGTTATTATTATTATATTTCTTTATTCATGATAAAGGTTTATTATTCATGCTAGAATTGTATTGACCGGAAACTTAAATACATGTGTGGATACATAAACAAATATCATGTCCCTTGTGAGCCTCTACTAGACTAGCTCGTTAATCAAAGATGGTTAAGGTTTCCTAACCATGGACATGAGTTGTCACTTGATAATGGGATCACATCATTAGGAGAATGATGTGATGGACAAGACCCATCTGTTAGCTTAGCATATGATCGTTCAGTTTATTGCTACTGCTTTCTTAATGTTAAATACATATTCCTTCGACCATGAGATCATGCAACTCCCGGATACCGGAGGAATACCTTGTGTGCTATCAAACGTCACAATGTAACTGGGTGATCATAAAGATGCTCTACAGGTATCTCTGAAGGTGTCTGTTGAGTTGGCGTGAATTGAGATTGGGATCTGTCACTCCGTGTATCGGAGAGGTATCTCTGTGCCCTCTCGGTAATACACATCACAAGAAGCTTGCAAGCAAAGTGACTAAGGAGTTAGTTTCAAGATGATGTATTACGGAACGAGTAAAGAGACTTGCCGGTAATGAGATTGAACTAGGTATGGAGATACCGACGATCGAATCTCGGGCAAGTAACATAACGACAGACAAAGGGAATTACGTATGTTGTCATGAAGGTTCGACCGATAAAGTTCTTCATAGAATATGTAGGAACCAATATGGGCATCCAGGTCCCGCTATTGGTTATTGACCAGAGAGGCGTCTCGGTCATGTCTACATCATTCTCAAACCCGTAGGGTCCGCACGCTTAACGTTCGTTGACGATATTGTATTATATGAGTTATGTGAGTTGGTGACCGAATGTTGTTCGTAGTCTCGGATGAGATCACGGACATGACGAGGAGCTCTAGAATAGTTTGGAGGTAAAGATTGATATATAGGACGATGCTACTTGGTCATCGGAAAGATTTCGGAATATACCGGGTAATCATCGGATCACCGGAAGGGGTTCCGGGAGACCTACGGGGAGTATATGGGCCTTATGGGCCAAGGGGAGGAACACACCAGCCCACAAGGGGCTGGCGCGCCCTCTCCCTGGCCGCCATCCCTATAGGGAAGGAAAGGAGGTGCCTAAGGCAAGGGAGCCGCCGGCCCCCTCCTGCCTTCTCCTCCACCCCTTAGGAAGGAAAGGGGGCGCCTAGGGCAGGCGCCCTAGGGCTGGCCGCCGGCCCCCTTGGGGCGCCCTAGGCTGCCTCCCCTCCCCCCACCTATATATATGTGAGGAGGGAGAGGGGCAACACACACCATGATCCCCAAGCCATGTGCGGCGCCCCTCTCCCTCTAGTTCATCCTCGGTCATAATTTTCATAGTGCTCGGCGAAGCCCTGCGAAGATAGTTGCACCACCACCGTTACCACGCCGTCGTGCTGCCAGAACTCATTTACTACCTTGCCCGACTTGCTAGATCAAGAGGCGAGGACGTCATCGAGCTGAACGTGTGCTGAACGCGGAGGTGTCATGCGTTCGGTACTTGATCGGACGGATCATGAAGGTGGACGACTACATCAATCGCGTTGATAAACGCTTCAGCTTAACGGTCTACGAGGGTACATAGACATACTCTCCCCTCTCGTAGCTATGCATCTCCATGGATAGATCTTGCGTGTGCGTAGAATTTTTTTTGTTTTCCATGCAACATTCCCCGACATTGTGATAGTCTTGATAGCTGGGCATGGGTACTCTACCCAAAGATATATCTTCCATAACTTGCAGTGTATCACGCACTGGAGGAATGAAGCTTTTATGACTAACTTTGGCCAAGTATTCTGTGGGCATAGTATGATCAATCACATTCTGGATCCATGGCGCATATACTTTGAGGCATTTTGGATGCTGAGTAGAATCCTTCAAGATACGCAAAAACATATCCTCGACATCAAAGACATATCGCTCGGAGATTGCATAGATGGCATTTCGAAGAACAACAGAGATGACATTATCAGCATTCATCCCGGCCAAAGGGCAGATGGTGTAGGTGAGCAAATGGTATATAGTCTGATTTTTGAATGTCAAATGCTCAGGCAAGGGAGGACCATTGTAGTCACGAATCTTTTCTTTGTCCATGGTGCATCGAAAGATTTCATCTGAATTGACATCAATGTTGTGCTCTCTAATCTCAGTTTTGCCGTGCTCGGACCAAGGGAAATGAAATTGTGAGACAATCTGTTGAAGTGCATTTTATGTGTTTCCCTTCGGTCATCCATTCCATAGCTGAGATGTCCAGGAACTCATGAGGGAATATCTTTAGGCTGTCATAGAGAATCCAAGAATAAAAGGTGGCATGTTCTTGAGTCAAGAAACGAGGTGATTCAGAGGTGCGTGGCCCTTTATATGGATTTTCTCGAAAGAATTGGGGATGTGTGTTCCGATTGAAAAGTGGCCCTTTGACGCCAACACCAGTTGTTCACAAGGATATGGATATTTATGTCCATCTTCAACTAAAATCACTTCATCTCCATAAACTACGAAGTTTGTATGACGAGCAGAAGCAGATCTGACTGCAGATGGACCAACATCTGAAATTCTTTGTGCTGTGTCGATGGAAATCCGCAGTTGAGAGGGAGCAGATTCTTTAACAGGCGGCACTGAAGTTGAATCAAGCACTGGAGACTTTTGGGGTTGTTCTTCGGGAATCAGTAGTTGTGCAGAGGGAGGAACCGAAACATTTGGTTCTTCATGAGCAGGAGAAGCTTGGGGCTCGGACTGAGGAATTTCACCTTCTTCTGATATATGTGGCTGGGAAGGAATATCATCATGAACAAGGGAGGCCATAGGCACTAGTTCAGTTGGCCTTGGCAAGGGAATTGCATCAGTACCTTGAACTGAGGGTTGCGAAGGAATTGCTGGCTCAAGAGATCTTTCCTTCTGAGGCTGAGCGTCAGCGTTAACTGGTGACATTTCCGTCATAGCAGGAGGAGCATTTTTCTTCGCAGTTTTCTTTTTCTTCTTCTTCTATGTCTGCTGAGCAGTTTCATCAATATGTCCCTTGACAAGATCATTATATCCAGTGCCTTGTGCTTGATGCTCATTGCAGATCTTTTGAACAATATCCTCCAGATCTCAGTGAAACCCCAATCTTCTGCTGCAGAGGATATTCAAAGCCCGATTGATATCCATTTAAGATTCTTCAAGTTGTTTAATGATAAACTTGGAAGATGCAGTTTTCATTCGACTATCAAGGTCATTTAGTTCGGCGGTGAGGGAGTTGATTTCAACAGAATCTTCTCTCATTTCTCGAACAACATCAGATGCTTGTGAAATAACTTCATATGTAATTGGCAAAGATGCCACTTCACCATCGAATAGATTTTCAACGAACTTGTCAAGCTGCTCCATGATGAAGACATGATTGTAATAATGTGGAGCATCAGATTTAACATCAGGTTGTGCAATCGGAGCAGTTTTCACTGGAACTTGCTCGGATGGAGGCATAGAAGACAATGGTTATGTCAAAGTGGGAGCAAACTTGGCAGACTTTTCCTTCGGTGCAGCATCTCGAGGAGCAGTTTGCTTGGTGGTTGGTGCCTTGATTTTCTTCACCTTTGGCTTAGGAATTGGTTCGCCTAGCTTGGTAGTGTAGACAGGAGCATCAACTACCAAATCCTTCATATTTATTGCTTCAGGATGAGGAGTTGTATCCACAAAATCCTTCATGGTAACAGTCGTAGGTGGAGTCCTTCTTTTCAAAATGATCTTCTTCGGAGGTGCTATTGGAACTGCACGAGCCCGAAGATCAGGTAGCACTGTAGAAGTTCTGATGTTCACTTGTTCACTGAGAGTAGCATCAACTTCCTCTCTGGTTGGTGGTGGATCATCTTTATTGGAAGAATTGCTTTCGGCATTTCTTTCGGTTGGTTCAGCCAGCTTCTTCTTCGGTACACTCTTTTTCTTTGCACTGGGATCATGTTTGTGTTTGGAGCGACCTTCTGCTTTGCCATTAGGCTTCTTCTTCTCAACTTCATCTTTGAGAAGGCGACGATTTTCTTCTTCAAAAGCTCTTTCTTTTTCTGCCTTCTTGGCTCTCTTTTCAACATTCTTGTGGCGTTTAGCTAGTTCATCAGGATAGGATTCGGGAGTCCGAAGGGAGGACTTATCAGCATTTGGCGGTGGTGGTGGTCTCTCCTGGGGATCACTAGCACGAATCAGACCAATTTCACGGCAGTCACCCCATGGAGGATGAAAGGCAAAGTTCTTCGCAAACCAAGGATGAATCATCTCATAGTTGAACCACTTGAGCACCCAGTGGCGTCGAATCCTTTGCAGACGCTTGTCTCTTTCTCGTTTTGATTCTTCTGGAGCAGTGTTATAATTATCATGAGAGATATATTCAGCTGAATTTGCATATGGTTGTCTGCCACCTTTCTTTTTCTTCGGAGCATCTTTTTCTTGCTCGTCAGCACTTTGCTCTTTTCTCTTTCTCTTGCCAGCTGCTGGGCCTACCGTTGGGCCCTTTGCATTCGGTGCTTTTGACTCATCTATTGTACCCAAAAGAATAACTCACCATCAGCCATGCTCATTGGTCGAACAGAATCTTCAAAAGACTGCATACACCCATGAAAAAGAATAGATGCGAGGGAAAACGGGGACAGGGTTACAAATGCTCACAGCGAAGATTTTTTTCGAATAAAAACATTTTGATGAAGGATTAGATGCATACTTTGAGAAATGTTTCGAATGAAAGAAATGTATAGGACGAACTAGTGTGTCCGAATAATATACTAGTCAGCGTGCTATTGCATTCCATTCATACGAGACATAACACAAACCATAGATCTGAAATTTTTCGAATGCGAGGGACAACTACAAACCACATCAGCACAAGATACCTAAGCAGTAAAGATCTAAGATATGTGGTAAAAGCGTAAAATTTTAACCGCAGACGAACTCGAACGAGAAGGACGGAAGATCGAGTTCACGCTGCACATCCCCTAGCTTGGTGATGTGCAGCAGCTACGGCGGCGCGGGGAAGGAGATGTCCCGTGGCGGCGAGGAAAGACTCCGGTGACCGCTTTCCGGCAGTGAAGCGGCGGAGGGGTCGTCGGTGTCGAGCTCAAGGTGGAGCACTGTGGCGAGGGTTTCGGAGGAAGAGAAATGGATGAGGGAGCGGTGGTGCGGCGGTATTTATATGCGAGGAAAAATAACCGCGGCGAGTGAATCCGATCGAACGGCCACAATCCAGAGACTATTGCTATTCAATGGACAGGATGGGGTGGAAGTTGATGGATTGCACATGGAAATCGTCATAAAAGATCGTGGTCCTGACTTGGGCGGGGAACCCCAAATTTTGGACAGCTTTCGCCAAAATAGATTAAAGTTTGGACCTAATCTTTATTGTGGTCAAGGACACCAGATAAAGTTTTGGTACCAGATGAAATTGAGCATTCATAACGGAACATCATAGACCAGAAGAGATAGAACAGAGGGAAAACAGGGTCCTAGGCATTTCACTCAGACAAAGAAACACAAACACCGAAAGAATAGCTATGAGAGAAATGCATTTGGACAAACAAAAATCTTTCGATCGAACCGAAACTCAACAAAAGAAAATTGTGGTGGCGTGATCCATCGTATAAGAACTGTATGACCCCGAGTGTTGCACAATTATCGTGGCACCCAGTTAGTCTAGTTCTTCATTAATGTATTCACTCTCAGAAATAAAATTTCACTTTGTCAAAATTTTCAAACTCTTCGACTATTGTGCACCCATTCCTACTAAGATGTGGAAGTGTTGGCACGGGTGCCGAGTCCAGCTTACTACATGTTTGCGAAGTCCAAGATATTTAGCTCACACAGTAAGCACAGAACATTTTCTCATCGAGAGGCTTGGTGAAAATATTAGCGAGATTGTCTTCGGTCTTGATGTGATTGACGATAATATCCTCTCGAGCAACATGATCGCGAATGAAATGATGTCTGATGGCAATGTGCTTGGTGCGCGAATGCTGCACTGGATTATGTGCAATGTTGATAGCACTCTCATTGTCACAGTATAAAGGAATCTTCTTGGCCTTGATGCCCTAATCCTTCAGAGTCTGCTTCATCCACAATAACTGAGTGCAACAAGCGCTAGCAGCAATATATTCGGCCTCAGCCGTAGAGAGAGATACACAATTCTTCTTTCTTGATGACCAACAGACCAATGATCTACCGAGGAAATGACATGTCCCCGAAGTAGATTTCCTGTCAACCAAGTCACCTACGTAATCTGAGTCTGAATATCCAAAGAGATCAAACTGTGCTCCCTTAGGATACCATAAACCTAAGGTGGGGGTGTGAGCCAAATATCTCAAAATACGCTTGACCGCTTGGTGATGTGATTCTTTTGATGCAGCTTGATAGCGGGCACACATGCAAATACTCAACATAATATCAGGTCTGGATGCACATAGGTAAAGAAGACAACCAATCATCGAATGATAAGCCTTCTGATCGCAATCCTTACCGTACACATCTGCGTCCAGCTTACCATTAGTGGGCATAGGAGTTTTGTAGCCCTTCATTTTGGAATCTTGCATTTTAAACTTCTTCAGACACTCTCTCAGGTATTTCTCCTGAGATATGAAAATTCCATTGTCCTGTTGACGAATTTGCAGTCCGAGAAAGAACTTAAGTTCACCCATCATAGACATTTGATATTTCTCAGACATCATTTTCCCAAACTCTAAGCTGCAAGCATTGTTAGTACAGCCAAAGATAATATCATCCACAATTTGACATACAAACAGATCATTATCAACAGCACGAGTGAAAAGTGTGGGATCAGTGGATCCTGACTTGGACCCTTTATCAAGAAGAAACTTCTTCAAGGTGTCATACCAAACTCGAGGGGCTTGCTTCAGCCCATATAGAGCCTTTTTCAACCAGAAAACTTTGTTAGGAAACTCAGGGTGTTTAAAGCCAGGTGGTTGTCTAACATAAACTTCCTCATCAATTTCACCATTGAGGAAAGCACTTTTCACATCCATTTGATAAAGCAAGATATCATTGTAATTTGCATAAGCGAGAAGAATACGAATTGCCTCAAGGCGTGCAACAGGAGCATATGTTTCACCGAAATCAATACCTTCTACCTGTGTGTACCCTTGAGTAACAAGCCGAGCTTTGTTTCTCACCACAATGCCATTTTCATCTTGCTTATTGCAGAAAATCCATTTTGTGCCGATGATATTGTACTTCTTAGGATTCGGTTTTTCAACCAATTCCCACACATCATTCAGTTCAAATTGCACCAACTTCTCTTGCATGGCATTCATCCAATCTGGATCATTCATGGCTTCCTCATACTTGGTAGGTTCTGCCAATGAAACAAAGGAGAAACTGTCATAGTAGTTAGCCAAACGAGTGCATGAGCGAGTTGTGGGTCGATAACCTGGATTCTCAAGTTCATCGAGAATTAATGAAGGATCAACTCGATTTGCCACTCGAGGATGAGGATTTTCAATTTGATGATCATCATCATTTTCATCAGCATCAGCATTTGTATCGTCATTCCCTTCAGGATTGCCATTTTGCTCGGCATTTGGATTCGGGTTGCCATTAGAATTTGGAGTGGCATTTTCTTCGGCAGTGGCTTGACGAGTTCTGCTACGGGTCATAGGAGCATCATCATCGGAAGACTCAGGTGCATTTTCTTCAACTGGCTTGACGCTCCCAATGGCCATTTTTCGAATAGCATCCGAGATTGCTGGTTCATCTATCACATTTGGCAGGTGCTCATTTTGGGAGCCATTAGATTCATCAAACCGCACATTTACCGTTTCCATAACTTTCCCGTGGTGAGAGTTCACTACTCCAGGATGCTGCTAACGCGACACTACGATCAGAGACCCTTTGACGAAACTATGTGCGATGCATTAATCGCAAACGGTGATGTAAAAAACCCTAAAAAAAGATGCAAAACGTTTGCGATGGCGGATACATCAAACACGGTTCAAATTTTAGTTGCGTGTGCGATGCTGGGCATACGGTTCAGTCCAATGAACTATTTGCGAGGAGACAGAAGAACAGAAACGGGCAGCCAGATGAAGGTGTGTGTGATATACAACATACAGTTCACTCGAATGAACTGTTTGTGATTAGGCAACACAAAAGAAACGGTCAGCCAGGTGAAGGTGTGTGCGATATACGTCATACAGTTCACTCGAATGAACTGTTTGCATTGAGCCAAGAGAACAGAAATGGTTCAACTTAACAAGATGTGTGATACGCGGCAAACAGGTCTGTAATCGGAAATGTGTGGGAAGACCGATAACAACACAAACGATTCCTGTTAACAAGCCGTGTGTGTTGTGAGCAAACGATTGCTGGTATACAATTGTCGGTGATTGATGAAATCATCACCGACGGGTTCCATTGTTTAGTCCGTGTGCAATGTGATTTGCTCTGTTTGCACAACATCTACGCTCTGTCTACAGAGCATCAACATATATACTTAAAAAGACAGCATTGCATAACCAAATTAAGCATACAATTACACAAGTGACTACACACATAACATTTCCACACACCAAAGTAAGCAATTACATGCATACTAAACTAGGAGAAACGAGGATCTAATCATCTACTTCTTGTTGCAACGACACTTGCCATTGCTCTGCTTCCGGCTGGATCCCTAGCCGTTTTGGGGATGGAGGCACTTCCTCATGTCAACGATCCACCTGTACATCTCGTAGCTCGTGTACGCCTCCTTGGCCGCGTACACGACATGAGCTTTGTCGAGTTTCTCCATCCAGGCCGAGTGCCAGTCATGCTTGTCCTTGTTGCAGGAATCCTTCATGTCTCTGTAGTAGGGATCGATGATGGCCTCGGCGAGGTGAACCAGTGAGTCCTTCTCATGCTCGTTGCTGCCCCAGATCTTGTATTGGCCCTAGATGTCGACAAGATTCTGGCAGGCGATGCCCGAATTCTTGAGCACCTTTACATCATTGGTGATGTCCACCGTAGCAAACATGTAGTGGGGGTTGTTGACAAACCTAGCGAAATGCTCGCAAGGCCTTGAGGCCAGGCATTAGTGGTAGAGGAGGACGTGATTGCACACGCACATCTGGGCAATGGCGACCTTGGGACAAGACCTGGCAAGAGCGCGGGTGTACTCGAGGTCGAACCCAACCACCTTGTACTTCTTCTCAGCAGGCAACAGCTCCATGATGTGGATGGAGTGCTCCACCCAGACCGGGTTGTTGGTGTACACCACCGAGAGCTCTGTGAACCTTCTATGGGTGTCCACCACGGCATGCATGGTGAACTGCTGCTAGTTGTCGGCAACCGCTCGGAGCGCCATTAGAGATGCGCAGGATACCCTATAAGAATTTGTCGTGGTGGGTGTGCTTCTTGCAATGGCGGGGCGCGATCGAAAGGTTGAAGAGACACAAGGGTTAAATGGCCGCTGTAATAAATGGGGGCCGGCCGGCCTGTAATCTTCACGTCTTGTCACCGCGCTCATAGCAGAGGATTCCAGTGCATGCTTGACAACACCACACGCATTTCGTTTGACCATGCGTGGGCTCGAAGAGGGGCCAAATGTATCATCGGTGAGCCTGTTCCCGCGCTACCGCGCAAGCTTCCCGCCCGGCTAGTTTGGCCACGCATCGGCTAGAAGAGGGACAAATCATGGGCGTTTATTGGGAAAAAGCTTTGTAAAAACGAAGTGTGTGGAATGACTTCGGTCATAAGTTTACCCGTGGGTGATGAGGTCAAAGTTACACAGAAGGGTGATGATGGACACTCAAGTGCAATAATTAATTCTAGGCTCTACAGGGCACACGGTTGAAGAAACCAACTGTGTGCAATAATGTCGAAGATCGTAGTCGAGTTAGCTATACAGATCGTATGCTATGAGATCAACAAGGTAAATAGATTTGAGAATGGTTAATAAAATCTAAGTCCATTGCATATTAAGGTCAAAATAGTGCTACCAATATACGAGTCTCATACGATGCCATTTCAACGATTGTACTACAAAAGCTCGAAATATTACAAGGTTCAAATTCCAGAGTTATATGGCTCAAATTCAAAGATTACAAGGTTCAAACTGGTATTAGAAATGAAATTCAGCTCATCAGCTGCAAACGCTCGCGTTGATCCGCTGAACAGGGATATAAGAGAGGGTCAAACTAATTGTAAGGCTGGTTTAGAAACCTCATAATTTTTGCAAAGGGGTCAGCCACTGAGAAGTCATGTATGGGATTGACACGATGACTTCCGATTACTCTGTCATCTGAAGTTCCAAAATGAAATTCAGCATTTTCGGAGCCTATTCCATTCTGCCGCAACCGCCGGCGCTGATCAACAAACCATTCATTTTTGCGAAATAAATGTAGGGCAAACCTTATTACCTTCATCACTCTTGCTCTGACAATAAAGAACCTGGTGAATATAATCTCCAGTTAGGTCCCTCGGTAGGAGTTCAAAGTAATTTCTGAGAGATGCAGATCTAGGCATTCGATGTGATTGTTATATTGTATCACATTATCCACCACCGGGCCTAATCTTATCTGCAAAAGAAGAAAACAAGGTAGTGCCTACATGTAGTTTTGAACACTACTACATGCCTATTTGGTTTGCAGGATTTGTAAAATGCACTAACGTGCCATCTTCGATCCGACATGATTAACATGGGCATTTGATTACAATCTAGAAAAATGTAGCCTTCTTCACAAGAGGTTGGAGTGGATGAAAAGTTCCTTAAGAAAACTAGTATAGATGAATCCAAAGGAGAAGTGCTTATGGATTGTAACCATATGGATCAAGCAACCAATATGGGAGGAAAATATATATGTACTGAAATCCTCCAAAAATCCTTCAGAAATCGTAGTACATTGTCATTGTAAACTTGGAAAAAAGGTGTCACAAATTGAACTCCCTTATGGTTAAAGTTTAACAGGAAAGGAACATCACCCCGATATATAGCTTCTCCAGGCACGGAAAGCATCTCAGGAAACTGACAACTTGGTCCAGGTAGGGGCCGATAGATTCTAGTGCCAAGACCTTCACTGTGTGTAGTTTTGGGGTCAAGCTTGTCGAAATCATTTTCTGGATGACAGACAAACATACATCTTCAAAATTAGAAATAATGTTAATTTCTAGAAGGAGAGGTAGAAGGCGGCTATTGTACCTGAACGGGTGTGGATTCAATAACAATTTCGGAGTATTTGTCAGACGAGTAGCCCACCACTGTCAATTTCGGCGCAGAAATGACATTTATTCTTGTTGGACCTTCTTGATCAACTACAAGTAATCTCTCAAGTGAAGGTGTGTCCTCAATGACCATACCATGGTACACATCTTGTGATGTCTTCTTGCAGCGCCAGCAACACACATAAATAGTCCGGATAGTCATGGAGGTGATGTGGAAGCTACTCAATCCATTGATCGCCTAAAGACGAAGGTACTCTAGTGGAGTACAGCCATAGAGCAGGTGCTCCATGTCACCGTTTGGGAGGCAGATGGCGACGAGCTCGAGGTGCTTCAGTCGTGGTAGAATAAGAGCGGGCGTGTCATTAAGGGGGGATGGCAGTTCCTGAACTTGGCGATGCGCAGCGTGGGCGCGAGGCGGAGCACGGACATTGGCAGCGAGCGCATATGCCCATCATCAAAAGTGAGCTCCTCGAGCTGATCTAGGGCGGGGGATTGGAACCAATCGTCAAACTTGGCTCGGTCCTTGCCGTTGGAACAGAACTTGCCCATGCTAAGGCCTCTGGTTGGGCCAGGGTAACTACCGAGGATCTTGAAGAACGCATCCAAGCTTTTGTGATAGCCATGGCAGAGCTCGTGGGTGTCGATGAGGTCGAGAGGGGTGGAGTTCCATAGGGGGCGCCACCACCGGGAAAGGACGGTTGTCCGCGCCCCATATTTGATTGGGAGGAGGGAGATGATGACTATCAACATATCATCGGGGAGGCTGCTGATGAAGTCTAGGCCTGCTGGAGTCGCTTGCGGTCCTTGCTCGACCAGCCTCCGCTTGTTGGCAGCCCCGTTCTCCACCTCCGGAGTCTCCTCATCAGCGGCGCTTTGTGATAGAAGTGGGAGTGCCGGGTGTGTCCTAACGTATGGTTGCACGTCACCGGGGAAGGGGGAATCCATCCGGGAATGCTTTCCAGGTTCCGGACATTTGTCAGACCGATGACTGGAGGGGAACGGTTCCATGTTCGGATAGTTAGGGATGTGTGACGGACGAACGGACCGCGCATTCGGACTCGTCTCGAAATTCTGAGCAACTTTCATGTACAAAGTTTTTCGATCTGAGTTACGGTTTATTTTATATTAATTTATAAAGATTTAATCAATTTCTGGAAATAACAGATTTAATTTAATTTGAAAATGTTTATTGCGTCATCATGACGTCAGCGGTCAAAGTTGACCGTTGACCAGTCAACCAGACGGGTGGGTCCCACATGCCATTGTCTGTTAACTAATTAACCTAGTTAATTATGTTAACTAAACAGGTTAATTAGGTTAAGTTAATTAATCTAAATTAATTAAGTTAAATAAGTCATTAATTAATTAATCATTTAGTTTACTTTTAATTCCTTTATTTATTTATTTCATTTTTGTTTTTCCCTGGGCGTGGGGCCCGTTCGTCAGTGGCCCAGGGCCACACGCGCACACACACACGCATGGTCGGGGAGGAGGGCGAGGCCCTGGCCAGTGCGTGGCGGCGGTCAGCGGCGCGGGCGTGAGGGCAGGGCGCCGGACCCGGGCGCGGCCAGCCGGAGCCGCGAGGTCCGGGCGGCGGCCGGAGCGGAGCGGCTATCGACGGGGGCGAACGGGCGAGGTCGGGTCGCGGGGTGGGTGTGGCTGGAGCGGGGGCGCGCGTGCGCGGGCGAGAGACGGCCGACGCGGGCGCGGCCATGGCGAGGCTGGGAGAGGCAGGGGGCGTGAATGCGCGGGCGGCCGCGGACGAGGAGGAGGGCCGCAGGGGCAGGGGGGAACGACGTAGCGCATGACGGCGGAGGCGAGGGGAGGAGGGCGCGACGAGGGGGGGCACGACCTGGATGCGGCGAGCGGTAGGGTGGAGCGGCAGGGCGCGGGGAGCGCGCCGGGAAGGGCCGCGGTGCGCGGGCGCGCGCTTCGGGCGTGGCCGGCTTTGCACGGGCACGGCCGGGGTGTGGCCACGGCGGGGTGAGGCGCGGGGTGTGGTGGCCGCATCGGGGCAGAGGGGGGAAGAGGAGGAGGGGCGGCGGCTCACCCCGTTGCAGGGGAACACCGGCGAGGCTCGGGGAAGCCGGCTGAGGAGGAGGTCGGGGAGGCGACAGGTGACGGCGAGGAGGCGCTGTGCGGTGGTCAGGGCGGGCGCCGGCGGGGACGGACGAGGGGGGATCGGCTCGGGGCCGATCCAGATCCAGCGCGTGGGGTGGGGGACGGACGAGCGACCACTAGGCTTCGGTGGTGGACCGGGGGGGTTATACGGGGGCGACTGGGCCGGTCTGGCGGCCCGATGGCTTGCTGGGCCGAGGCCCAGTTGGGGGGGGGAGGGAATTCTTCTCTTTTACTTTTCTGTTGATTTTCTTTTTCTTTTATTTATTTTTCCTTTACTGTTTTTATTTATTTATCAATCTATTTTAGTTTTACAAAATATGTAACTAGTTCCTAAATTAGTTTTAATATTTATGCCACTGCTATATTAATTCGGACAGCTAAATAAAATAGTTTAACATTTTATTAATTTGAAAAAGGTATTTAATTAAATATTTTGCTGCTATTTTATTTATTTTAGAGTATTTAAACATTTTATAAAAGTTTGGTTTCTTCACCATAATTACCTATGCAATATTAGGCACAACCCGAACATTTTAGTTATAATATTTGAAAACCTTTATCGTTTGACTTTATTTTAAATTTGAATTTGAAAAGAGATAGGATCCAAATGATGTTTAAGCACTATTGATCATGATGACATGGCATTATAAAAAAGGGGATTACTGTAGTCAACCACTGGGGGTGTTACAAATCTCCTCCACTAATAAGAATTCTCGTCCCGAGAATTAAGAGGTCGAAGGGAAAAGATCGGGGTATTCAGCACGAAGGTTATCCTCGAGTTCCCAAGTGGCTTCATCTTCAGTATGATTTGACCACTGCACTTTGAGGAACTTTGTAACCTGCTGACGGGTTCGACGTTCAGCTTCATCGAGAATACGAATCGGATGCTCCTTATAAGAAAGATCATCTTGCAATTCGAGCATGTCGTGATCCACTGCGCGGTGCGGAGATTCCTTGAAGCATTTACGAAGTTGCGACACATGGAAGACGTCGTGGATATGAGAGAATTGCGGTGGCAACTCCAATTTATATGCCACATGACCACGTCTAGCAATTATGCGGAAAGGACCAATATAGCGTGGAGCTAAATTGCCCTTGATTCCAAAACGGTGAGTGCCCTTCATAGGAGTGACACGAAGATAAGCTTGATCACCAGGTTGATAAGTCAAACCCCATCGTTTATGATCATAGTTGCTCTTCTGGCGGTCCTGAGCCGCCTTGAGGTTTTCACGGACGATACGGACTTGTTCTTCGGTGTGTTGAATAATATCCAGACCCACGAGCGGTCGTTCCCCAGTTTCTGACCAATTCAGAGGGGTTCGACACTTACGTCCATATAGTACTTCGAAGGGAGCCATTTTCAAGCTGGCTTGATAGCTGTTGTTATAAGAGAACTCGGCATACGGGAGATATTCTTCCCACTTCTTACCGAATGATATAACACAAGCTCGAAGCATGTCTTCAAGCACTTGATTGACTCGCTCGACTTGGCATTGGGATTGAGGGTGATAAGCTGAACTCCAGGTAATATGAGTTCCCATAGCTTCTTGGAAACTTTCCCAGAACTTTGAGGTGAAAAGGCCGCCACGGTCCGAACTAATCTCCTTCGGAATGCCGTGGAGTGACACAATTCTGGAGATATACAACTCGGCTAACTGACTAGCAGTGATCGTCTCTTTGACAGGCAAAAAGTGTGCAACCTTAGAAAGTTGGTCGACGACGACAAGAATAGCATCGTGACCCTTCTGTCACTTGGGAAGGCCAGTAATGAAATCCATCTGAACCTTATCCCATTTCCATAGAGGAATAGGAAGTGGTTGCAGATCTCCAGCGGGCTTTTGATGTTCTGCTTTAACGCGACGACACACATCACATTCAGCAACATAACGAGCAATAACCTGCTTCATTCTAGACCACCAGTACCTTTGACGAAGATCACGATACATTTTGGTACCACCTGGATGGATAGACAATGGTGTGTCATGTGCCTCCTTCATGACCTTGTCAGTCATGAGTTCGAAGCGAGGTACGACAATGCGGTCTCTGAAATACAAGGTTCCATCTTCAGACAGCGAGAAATCCCTGTACTTTTCAAGGTGAAGATTTTTCTTCATCAGATTAATTTCAGCATCTTTAGCTTGCGCATCCTTAACAGCTTTCTCAAGATCTGGTTGTATCACAAGGTTATTAAGAGAACCCTGTGGAACAATACGCAGATTCAGCTTGCGCAGTTCTTCAAAAAGATGAGGTTGAGCTCTCCTAACCATGAGGTTGTCGCAATAGGACTTGCGGCTTAAGGCATCAGCCATCACATTAGCCTTGCCAGGGGTATAGAAAATACCCAAATCATAGTCCGCAATGGCCTCCATCCATCTTTGCTGATGGAGGTTTAGAGATGGCTGGGTGAACAAGTACTTCAGACTTTTATGATCCGTGTATATCTCCCAACGATTACTGAGAAGGTAATGTCGCCACAACTGCAGTGCATAGATGGCAGCAGCTAGTTCTAGATCATGTACCGGATAACTCTCTTCGTGCGGGCGCAACTGACGAGAGCCGTAAGCAATCACTTTACGCTCTTGCATTAGGACACAGCCTAATCCTTCACGGGATGCATCACAATAAATCACAAAGTCTTTGCGGGTATCTAGAGGAGATAGTACTGGGGCGGATGTTAGCTTGTCTTTGAGTGTTTGAAAACTTTCCTGACATTTTTCTGTCCACTCAAACATAACGCCCTTGTGAAGCAGATCAGTCAAAGGCTTAGCAATCTTGGAAAAGTTCTCAACAAATCGACGGCAATAGCTTGCAAGGCCGAGAAAACTTCTCACTTGCTTGACGTTCTTCGGAGGAGTCCAGTCAAGAATAGCCTGAACTCGTTCCGGGTTAACAGCAATTCCATCCTTGGAAATCACATGACCAAGGTAGGTTACTTCAGAAAGCCAGAATTCACATTTGGAGTATTTGGCATACAACTGGTGTTCTCGGAGCCTTTCCAGTACAAGACGGAGGTGTTCAGCATGTTCTTCCTTATTCTTCGAATATACCAAAATATCATCTAGATATACCACGACGAACTTGTCGAGGTAATCCATGAAGATGTAATTCATTAGACGGGAGAATGTGGCTGGAGCATTTGTTAAGCCAAATGACATTGCAGTGTACTCATAAGAACCATAGCGAGTAACAAATGCAGTCTTCGGAATATCCTCTTCACGAACACAGATCTGATGATATCCCAACCTCAAGTCGAGTTTAGAAAACACCGATGACCCAGCAAGTTGATCATACAAATCATTGATCCGAGGAAGCGGATATTTGTTCTGGATTGTGGCTTGGTTAATGGGCCGATAATCCTGAACCAATCGGTTAGTTCCATCCTTCTTCTTAACGAAGAGTGAAGGTGCTCCCCAAGCAGAGGAACTGGGGCGGATGAAAACCCTTCTTAAGTGACTTGTTGATTTCTTCCTTAAGCTTGAGAAGATGGTGCGGAGGCATCTTATAAGGACGCTTTGCAATAGGAGTTGTACCTGGTTTCAAGTCGATGACGAACTCAACAGCTCTAGCAGGGGGTATTCCTGGAAGTTCTTCTGGAAATACATCTTGAAAATCACGAACAACTGGAACGTTCTCGATGCCTTCAAGAGGTGAGGCATTTAATGCATTCACAGCATATATCTGGCTCTCAGCATCCTGAGCTATTCGGGCTGAGTATTTGACTATTTGGCCGGAAGGGTGGGTGAGCTGGACTGTCTTAGTAGCACAGTCAATCAAAGCATTATGGGCTGTCAACCAGTCCATACCGAGAATGATGTCTATGTCGGAAGGTCCAAGAGCAATAAGGGAAGCAAAGAACATCAACCCTTCAATTTCGATCTGATTGTTGTAACTTACCATCTTGGTTTGCCACCTGGAACGGGGAGTGATAATCTCTAATGGAGTGGGTAATGAGCTCATAGCTAACCCATGTAATTGTGCAAATTGTTGGGACACAAAGGAATGTGATGCCCCGAAATCAAAGAGAACAGCAGCTGCAACTGAATTAACTGGCAGAGTTCCCATCACGATTTTAGGGGACTCACGAGCTTCTCCCATTTTGACATGAGTGACCTCGCCACGACCCATAGCAAGCGGCCTGGCCTTACGACTTCTGGAATGATGGGTTCGATGGCCCTTCGTACGACCATCAGGAGGACGTGGTGCAGCCTGAGGAGAAGCCATGGCATTGGATTGTCCACCCTGAATCATTAGTTGTCTCGGCGACGGAGGCAGACGAGGTGCAACATAAGACGGCATTGGTGTTGGAGCAGGTCGATGATGACCATTATGTGGGATCCAGACTCGACGTTTCTGAACAGGCTGACCCGAGGATGAGCCAGCTTCATGAGTGCGCTTGAGCGACTCCTGGTGTTTAGTCAGAGCAGTCTCAACTCGGAAAGTTTGGCTGACAAGCGTTGCGAAGTCTGTGCAATCATGGACAGCAAGTGCAAGGTTTATATCAGTACGCAGTCCTTCACGGAATTTTTCCTGCTTGCGGGCGTCAGTGTAGACGTCATCTTCAGCATAGCGGGACAATTCAAGAAATTTCCTCTGATATTCATCCAGAGTCATTGTGCCCTGTGTGAGTTTACGAAACTCCTGCTTCTTCTGGTCGATCGGACCTTGAGGAATGTACCGTGCATGAAAAGCTGACTGAAATTCCTGCCAAGTGGTTACTGTTTCAGCAGGCAACATACCCTTGTGGCTTTCCCACCATTGAGCAGCTGATCCCCTCAGGTGATACGTCGCATAGGTGACGTAACTGTCAGGGATAACATTAGCCGACTTCATCTGGAAGGCAATGTCACGGAGCCAATCATCAGCATCCATTGGATCAGTCGAGCTGCGAAAAGTGGACGGATTGAGGCGCACGAATTCCGGCAGAGTTATTGGTGTAGGTTGTCGATGAGCATTCTGGTTTGGGAACTGAGCCAATATCCCGGTCATAACCTGACGGTTCAGTTCAAACGGCTGCATCATTCCAGCAATATAAGGTGGAGGTGGAGGATCGTCAGCCATCCTGCCAATTCAACAGGGGCAGTTTAGCAAGAAAAACTGCAGGTGTATGGAGTTCATGATGTAACATGGGAAATGAACAAGAAGGCATCAGGTGTATATCAGTAGTCATTACAGACATACAGAACGATGCACGGAGTTGGACACAAATGGCGGTAGGAGTTCGGAAACGCATGCAGCTAGACAAGCTAGGTGGCGTGCAGGCACGCGGTGAGGATTACAACAACGTGACATAGCAAAGGCTACAACATGTCAGAGAAAACTGCTGGGGCGAGGAATCTGCAAGTGACAATACAGGGTGCCCTCGATAAAAGGATCCTGTAAGCAGAATCTGGCCCGCAATCTTGAAGGAAGGGGGGAAATTTCAGAACACCAGGTGGATGTGATCACGAGAACCTAATGTTGGAGTTAGTAAAATTTTAACCCGAATAGGAGAGAGATCAGAGTCCCAGAGTAAAGGTCGAGGAGTAAAAGATCCTAATACCACCCAATTTGGCGACGTGGGCCCGTAAGCCACACGACCAAGTTAGTAAAACAGTTTTCGGATGCTAGACTCAACTTCGGCCAAGGAGTTGGAAAGGGGGGTTCCTACAGTCAGTCGGCTCTGATACCAACTTGTGACGCCCCCGGCTCAATCGTGCAATAATCATACACGCAAATGCACACGATCAAGCCTAAGGACTCACGGGAAGATATCACAACACAACTCTAAAACATAAATAAAGTCATACAAGCTTTAAATTACAAGCCAGGGGCCTCGAGGGCTCGAATACATAAGCTTGCGTACAAGCGTCAGCGGAAGCATCAGATATCTGAGTACAGATATGAAACAGAAACGGATAAGCTTTTAGAAAGGCGGGGCAAAACAAAAGCTACGATCAAAAGGCGTAGGCCTCCTGCCTGGGACCCTCCGATCCTACTCCTGGTCGTCAGCCAACTCGTAGTAGTATCCACCCTCGGGGTAGTAGTAACGATCGTCGGCGGGGGCAGCTGTCTCAGGGGCTCCGTCATCTGGTTGCATCAAAAGGATATGGGGGGAAAAGAAAGCAAAGCAACCGTGAGTACTCATCCGAAGTACTCAATAAGCAAGGATCTACACTACATATGCAACATTATCAAAGGAAGGTTGTATATGTGGACTGGGCTGCAGAAATGCCAGAATAGAGAGAAAGGCCTAGTCCTATCAAAGACTAGCATCTTCAGTGGTCTTGCAGCATTAGAAGAGTGTAGATTAGTACTGTATAAAGTAGTAGTATCATTAAGTCTCATCCTCACCCAGAGATCCTTTCTCGACTCCCTGCGAGAAAGCAATCCCAGAGCCATGCAGTCATCAACCTCGTCCTGAGATCCCTTCTCGACTCCCTGCGAGAAGCAATCCCAGAGCCATATATCCAGGTCTCATCTCAAGTTCTAGTTGTATCGATCGGGATACAACTCCGAGTGTCCGTTACCGAGGATCCAGCTATGCATAGATTAGTTCTTCCCTGCAGGGGTGCACAAATTTACCCACCACGCTCGCTTCACTCCGGCCGGACACACTTTTCTGGGTCATGCCCGGCCTCGGCCAAACGACACACCGCAACCCTACCTAGAGCTCAGCAGAAAGGTCCCCGCCGGTCTGCAACCTAAGCGCTCAGGGGTCTTGGGCCATCGCCCTGTGCACTCCGGGTCGTTGCGAGCAGGGTGAAGCCAGGCACCAGGAGGGAGCTGGTCCGTCCCGGCCGCAATGCTGAACTGGACGTCTGACAGAGCTTTCGGCTGATGCATACGATGCAGAGTACCCATATTTATTCCCGCGTGATGGTTAGTGCTATCGGGCCAGAGGCCCACTCAAATCAAATATCCAAATCGTTAGTACCTTGGGGGTGCGGTAACGAGCAGAGACTCACGATCGATGTGACCCCGTCGCCCCGTCTCGAGGACTTGCGGCAAGGGCCAAGAATGCCCGGCCACGCCTCGTATTCTCACTCGGGCACCATCCAGGCAACCCGTCTTCACATCACATGCGGGTACCCCTCAGGGTCGACCCGCCTTTCCAGGTAACAGTGTAAAGTCTAAGTATCCGTGTGTCCATAACATCAAGGGAATCCGAGGTATCACCCTCGTTGGGTTCCTATTGATGTATCCGTCAAGGTGAACTCGGAGGAATCACCCTCGATGGGTTCACACTTGAGGTGTTGTACGACAGCGTCATTATCGAAAGTGGGGAAGGAGGAATCACCCTCGATGACCCCGACCAAACAGCTACTCTACAGAGTTAACATCAGAAGTGCTACAAGAGGTTTCACCCTCGGCACTCGATAGTAACGTTGCAGTGTCGTTACAACTAAGGGGGGGTGATGTGCAGTGTCGGGGCCTGGTCTTCAATCCCGTTGATCGGGTCTTTCGATAATCCAGCGGGGCAGTCGGGACTAGTGGGGTCACTGATAGGTCTCTACCCAGCCTATACTAGACAGTTTAGGATAAGCAGGTAAGGTTTCAATAGCAGGTTACAATAAACAGGCTATGCATCAGAATAGGTAAAGCAGTAGTAGCAGCAATTCTAATGCAAGCATGAGAGAGAAAGAATAGGCGATATCGGTATGCTCAAGGGGGGGTGCTTGCCTGGTTGCTCAGCGGCAAAGGCAAGGTCGTCAATGGTGGAGTCGGGCTCCTGAGCTGCGTCGGTCTCGGGGACGACGTCGGTGTCGGGGTCTACCGAGAGAGAAGAGGGGGAAGAAACAGTAAATATAAAGCAAACAAGTGCTACACAAAGTACGACATGACAATATGCAGTGCCGGGTGTGTCCTAACGTATGGTTGCACGTCACCGGGGAAGGGGGAATCCATCTGGGAATGTTTTCCAGGTTCCAGACATTTGTCAGACCGATGACTGGAGGGGAATGGTTCCATGTTCGGATAGTTAGGGATGTGTGACGGACAAACGGACCGCGCATTCGGACTCGTCTCGAAATTCTGAGCAACTTTCATGTACAAAGTTTTTCGATCTGAGTTACGGTTTATTTTATATTAATTTATAAAGATTTAATCAATTTCTGGAAATAACAGATTTAATTTAATTCGAAAATGTTTATTGCATCATCATGACATCAGCATGACATCAGCGGTCAAAGTTGACCGTTGACTAGTCAACCAGACGGGTGGGTCCCACATGTCATTGTCTGTTAACTAATTAACCTAGTTAATTAGATTAACTAAACAAGTTAATTAGGTTAAGTTAATTAATCTAAATTAATTAGGTTAAGTTAATTAATCTAAATTAATTAAGTTAATTAAGTCATTAATTAATTAATTAATTAATCATTTTGTTTACTTTTAATTCCTATTTATTTATTTCATTTTTGTTTTTCCCTGGGCGTGGGGCCCGTTCGTTAGTGGCCCAGGGCCACACGCGAAGACACACACGCACGGCCGGGGAGGAGGGTGAGGCCCTGGCCAGTGCGCGGCGGCGGTCAGCGGCGCGGGCGTGAGGGCAGGGCGCCGGACCCGGGCGCGGCCAGCCGGAGCCGCGAGGTCCGGGCGGCGGCCGGAGCGGAGCGGCTACCGACGGGGGCGAGCGGGCGAGGTCGGGTCGCGGGGTGGGCGTGGCTGGAGCGGGGGCGCGCGTGTGCGGGCGAGCGACGGCCGACGTGGGCGCGGCCATGGCGAGGCTGGGAGAGGCAGGGGGCGCGAAGGCGCGGGCGGCCGCGGACGAGGAGGAGGGCCGCAGGGGCAGGGGGTACAACGTAGCGCGCGACGGCGGAGGCGAGGGGAGGAGGGCACGACGAGGGGGGGCACGGCCTGGACGTGGCCAGCGGTAGGGTGGAGCGGCAGGGCGCGGGGAGCGCGCAGGGAAGGGCCGCGGTGCGCGGGCGCGCGTCGGGCGTTGCCGGCTTTGCACGGGCGCGGCCGGCGTGTGGCCATGGCGGGGTGAGGCGCGGGGTGTGGTGGTCGCATCGGGGCAGAGGGGGGAAGAGGAGGAGGGGCGGCGGCTCACCCCGTTGGAGGGGAACACCGGCAAGGCTCGGGGAAGCCGGCTGAGGAGGAGGTCGGGGAGGCGACAGGTGACGGCGGGGAGGCGCCGTGCGGTGGTCGGGGCGGGCGCCGGCGGGGACGGACGAGGGGGGATCGGCTTGGGGCCGATCCAGATCCAGCGCGTTGGGGGGGGACGGACGAGCGACAGCTAGGGTTCAGTGGTGGACCGGGGGGGGGGTTATACGGGGGCGACTGGGCCGGTCTGGCGGCCCGATGGCTTGCTGGGCCGAGGCCCAGTTGGGGGGGAGGAGGGAATTCTTCTCTTTTACTTTTCTGTTGATTTTCTTTTTCTTTTATTTATTTTTCCTTTACTGTTTTTATTTATTTATCAATCAATTTTAGTTTTACAAAATATGTAACTAGTTCCTAAATTAGTTTTAATATTTATGCCACTGCTATATTAATTCGGACAACTAAATAAAATAGTTTAACATTTTATTAATTTGAAAAAGGTATTTAATTAAATATTTTGCTGCTGTTTTATTTATTTTAGAGTATTTAAACATTTTATAAAAGTTTGTTTTCTTCACCATAATTACCTATGCAATATTAGGCATAACCCGAACATTTTAGTTATAATATTTGAAAACCTTTATCGTTTGACTTTATTTTAAATTTGAATTTGAAAAGAGATAGGATCCAAATGATGTTTAAGCACTATTGATCATGATGACATGGCATTATAAAAAAGGGGATTACTGTAGTCAACCACTGGGGTGTTACAGATGCGCTGTAGAAAATGATAGGATTTTTAAAGAATATGGTAACATGCAAATATGGGCGAAATTGAAAGAACTGTACAGCAGTTGAAATCAAAGGACAAAAATCTATAATTAAACAGATAGGGTAACCATGATGTCATGGAAATATGAGAGTAATCGAAAGAACAATACATCATTAATTTGCCTAATATAGAAAGAAGAGGAAAAAAATCCCCTTTGACGTATATGCTGCATGCGGCACCTTTTATCCAAATGCAGCAATATATAGTATATGTTCAGGAAAGTAGGCCATGCCAACCGATTTAGGGTGAGATTGAATATACCGCGCGCATCCTCAAGTCATCTGGTACGGTGAGATGGAACTCCATGGATGTCTGGCCGAGGCCGCAAAGTCCTGATGTGTTCGTGCACTGTACACTCTATGAATGAAAGAAAATCCTCAAATCAGCTCGAATAAAAATAAATTCACGGTGATTTCGGCCAGGTGATTAAAGGAGGCAGATGAACTGGGATAAGAGATAAGATAATATCTCATTAAATTAGTTACCTTGTTGTCCATGAGAAAAAACCCTCAATACGGCGGATTCCCCAATCGGGCGGAGCTGGGTCGACCGCGAGCAGCATCGAGAAAGTCGATGGCGATAGGTGGCGGCAAGTGGAAGTGGCGAAATGCAGTGGGGTTTGCCGGCAGCCTGGCGGCGGCGACAGGCGTCGAGCTTAGTGGTTGCCGCGGCGATAGGCGGTGCCATGCATAGACGCGGAGGAGCTTGTGCAGGTGCAAATGGGGACCGGAGGGGGTGGCGGGCGGGGTGAGGGTTTTTGTGACGTGGGGATGGTGAGGGTTTTCTTTTTTCTTTTTTGAATTGGGTGGTGAGGATTTTCTGTCCCACAAAGAGTTTCGGAGGCAACGGTTTGCTAGAGCCAACCGTGTGTGATTGACGTGACAGGGAAAATGAAAGTCATTGCACACGGTTCCAATTTTGAGAACCGTGTGTGATTGACGTACTACCTCCATCCTGGTTTATTGGTCCCCTTTGTAATTTGTACCAAATTTTGACCAAAGATTTAACTAACAAATGTTTATGCATGTCACCAAAAATTATATCACTGAACACTATGTTCAAATACGCATCCAATGATATAATTTTTGCTAACCTGCACTAACATTTTGTCAGTTAAATCTTTGGTCAAAATTTAACACAAATTACAAAGGGGACCAATAAACCAAGACGGAGGTAGATTCCATTAACCGAACTGATTGCATCCATATCCCATATTTAGACATAAGTAAACATAGATTAAACATACTCAGACATAGATAATAAGCGTACACAAGCATAGTTCAACCATAAGTACATAGTTCAACCGTCATTAAGTATACTCAAGCATACATAGTTCGATCCCACATAGCTCATCTCATATGTCGGCATGATCCTGAAGCTTCTCCAGGTACTCGGCGTACGCGGCGTGCGCCACCCTGCGAGAATACTTTTGCTTGAATGAGCCAACGACTCATCCTCTTGCATGCGCCAGAACACTTTGATACGCGTCATGAAGCTTTTGGTTGCAAAATGGGCATCGATAGCCGCAGTCCCAGGTCCTAATACGCCTGTTATGCATTCCCGCATAAAGCTCCCTGAGGATTTGCCTCTTTGTACCTCCTCTGGCCAACTTCATCCTCGCTGTCGACATCGTCAGACACCACCTATACATATAGTAAAAAAATATGGCATCAAATTAATGTTTATAAACTAATCTCTAGCAAACATTTGGCAGTTGCCAAAATTTGGCGTCAAATCAATGTTTACATGCCGTGAAGTAGGATTAGGAATTTATGGCTATTTTTTAATACATATCCAGAGATTATGGTTCGATTTTTAAGCACAATCGTCTATGTACAGACCAATCTTGAAGAAAATCATGACACAAACATATATGTAGGTCATTCAAAATCAATTGTCAAGACCTGGCTAGGAATTATTAGCACGAACACTAACCCTAGTCGGATTATTAGCAGAAATCATTTGCACAGATGAAACAACTAATCACTTATCACTTGTACCATTCAAACAATCAATACACTACACGGATCTAACGAATCTTACTCAGATTTCATGGACTGAGAGAACATAATCATAGGATTTCTATTCCAAAAAGGGGGAGGCAAGAGTAAGCAGAGAAACCCTAGGATGTATTTGACACATAAATGGGTATAGATGACTAACCGGTTGTCCGTCGTCACCGGAGTGGTCGTCCGAGTCGTCGCCCGAGTCGTCACCGGAGTCAGTGTGGACCTCTGGCTCTGGCTGTGGAAGCACGACGTCGTCGACGATGTCAGGGTGCAGCGATACCTCGCCGGCGGTGACGGCAACCTTTGTCTCCATCTCCACGCCGTGCTCCGGTGCTTCAGCAGCCCCGGCGTCGCCACTCCCTCCGATGGGGCGCTTCGGCGGCATCCTCATACACTGACGGCTTTGAGAACTGAGAGCGGCGTCGAGGATGCAAGCGAAGAGAGAGGATTGTGTGTGTGGCGAGGATGGTGGGTGCGGCCGCTCGGGCGCGCCATTAATATGGAGCAGTGGGAGAGAGGCGGGCGGCGGTCAAACCGCTGGCTCGCCTCCCGATGAGCCTGCGCACCGGACTGCTGGCATGCCTACCGTCCTTTCACACAGCTAATCGCATGCCTCCCGATGACACTGCGCAGCGAGCACGCCTCCCATCAATTCACACACCTGCACGCACGCCTCCTGGTCTGCCTGCGCGGTGGACTGCTCGCATGCGTCCTGTCAACTCACGCCTGCGCGGTACACGGGTCGCGTGGCGGCAAGTTTATTGTTTTTCTATTTTGATTTTTAAGGCTGCCACTTTATTGCTTAACTGAAGCATGGCACGTATCCATTGTTGGTCTAATGCCCACGGTTCGAATAAATAATCCGTTTGCGATATTGGTTCCCAATTATTAGTAATCTCCTGTTTGTAAGAAGATAAATATTACATCAAAACTGGTCTCAAATTTGACAAAAAAGTACAATGCCACTTTGTATTGGTGTCCATATGACAACACGATAAGTTTCATGCATTTCAAATAAGTTTTGGATGTACTAGAATTTAAAAATCAAGATTCTCAATGTTTGAAATTTCTTGCACGGGGAGTAAACATGCACCCAGTGAGACACATGTGTTTTTCCAATCCATTTAGGTGCACTGTCATGTGTGCATGTAGCTCAAATTTGATTTTTGGACATTATACCCCTAGAAAATCAACCAATGTACTAAAACATCTTAATGATCTCTATTTTTTTTCAAAATTAAAACGTCCCTCCTTTGGTAACATATGTTCACCGCGGAAAATTTTAACATGCATCGTAGTTGCGGTGGATGTGCGGTGTGTGTGTGTGTGTGTGTGCGTCTGGGGGTGGGGGTGGCTGGCAGTACACTACGAGTCGTGAGCCACCATGTGGGTTGGCCATTTTTTGAGGCAGGTGCCACATCAGAGTCGTGAATTCGTTATTTAAAACATTTCTCAACCCTTTCATACATACATGTTTTGGCCACATGCAGTCGGTGGTTGTCCTACACGACACTCACTCGCGTGTGACGCTTTCTCTGGGCCCGCGAGGTCGTCGTCCATCACTTTGACCAACAGTCGGCAGAGAGGTTCATTTGACCAGCAAGGTAGAATCTTTTTTGTTTGTGTTATGGTGGGAGTATATAGTACGCGTCGAAGAGGTGGGAGGGGTCTAGCATATATACTATACGTACGCGTCCGTGAACAAGTACACCTCACTCAGTGTCGGGACTTTTTGGTTTCCGAGGCACATGCCACATCAAAGTTGTGAATTGGCTATTCAAACATCACACAACACCTCTTTGGGTCACATGCATGCAGGCGGTGGTTATCCTAGGATACTCACGTGTGACGCTTCCATCTGTGGGCCCGCGAGGTCATCGTCGATGCATGCATCACTTTGACCTACATCGGGAGAGGTTAATTAATTTCACCATCAAGGAGGATTCTTTTTGGGTTGTATTATGTTAGGAGCATATAGTATGCGTCGAAGAGGGGGAAGGGGACCATCATATGTAGCATGCTTCATGAACCTCGCTCTGTGTGGGGACTTTACGGTTTTCGAGGCATGTGCCACATCAAAGTTGTGCATTTTGGGTATTCAACATATGTTTGGCCCACATGCAAAGCGATGGTGGTTGTCCTCTCGCACCCACTCACGCGGTTATCAGCGATATCGATGCTTTCCATCTGTGGGCCCACTTGGTCCATCACTACTTTGCCTGACAACGAGAGAGGTTAATTTGACTTAGGAGGGGATTATTTTTTTTGTTTGTAATACGGTATATATATAGGTCATGTTCTGGGATGACATGATACAGTTTGAGCACACACATGCATGTGTACGCATGAATCCCTCCCATCGAGTCGAAGTGGCTAGTACCACGACACGTCATGAACCGATCTCGCTCTGTGTGGGGACTGTATGATTTTCGACGCACGCACCACATCAATGTTGTGAATGGTATTCAAACATGCATGCACGCATCACCTCCATACATATACATGTAGTGGTTGTCTTCGAATGGTACACTCCCTCACGTGGTTATCGGCGGCAAGCCTATATATTCGTGGCCCCGCGTGGACATCCATGATCACCTTGACCTACAACAAGATAGGTTACCATGGCGGATTCTTCCTTTGGTTTCATGTTATCGTAGTATAGGTCATGGTGAGATTCAGACCTAATTAAGTTTGAGCGCATACTATGCACGCATGCATGCATGAATCCCCGTCATTGGCTTGAAGTGTGGTGTGACATACATATGCATCGTCAACTAACCCTCGCTCCGTGTGGGGATTTCTGGTTCGAAAGCACGGTGTCACATCAAAGTTGTTCCATTGTGTATTCAAACATCAACACCTCTCTATACATATGTTTGGGCCACACGCAGGCAGTGGTTGTCTCCGGGGACTAGCTACTTGCGTGATTATTGGCGAGCTAGCCCATCTCTAGGGTCGCATGGACAGCCATCACTTTGACCAACAACAAGAGAGAGGTTGTACGACCAAGGTGGATTATTCTTGGTCCGTTTTACGATACATCTTGGTGAGATGCCCTCTCCGGCCCGCCGACTGAAAGTGTGTGTGTGCGCGCGCGCGCGCGTGCGTGTGTGTGTGTGTGTGTGTGTGTGTGTGTGTGTGATTGGGGGGGGACTGCTACTTCGCACTTTGCTAGGTGAACCTCCATGGGGCGGGGGGGGCATGCGTTCATAGCTTAGGATTCCCCTCCTGCTGACACGAGGGGGGGGCAAGCAATACCGTGCGCTTTGCGAGATAGGTGCCACATCGAAGTTGCATTTGGTATTTGAACATCAAACCACCCTTTTCATACATATATTTGGTCCACATGCAAGTGTGTTCGTGTTCTGGCCATTTCCCACGTCATTTTCGCCAAATTTATGAACATTAGGCAAGTCGGATGACGCAACAGACACAGTTCACTCACACTAACCGTGTGCCACGCTGGTGCCCCTGTCACGCACATCCGCACAGTACATTGGGCTCCACGAGGCTTCCCCTCTCAAAAATATCTACCCGCTTGCAAGTTTTTTCTGTTTGATAACACACGGTTATTATGTTTCGACCGTGTGTGATGTTTGTTGTTCCCGCTCCCGCCTGCATCCCTCGAAAAATATCTGCCCGCCTCGAGGGTTTTTCTGTTTCATAACACACGGTTGTTATTTCCGGACCGTGTGCGATGCATCATCATCCGAATTTTCAATAGCCCCGGCATTTCACTCTCGCGTTTGACTCCTGCATAGTAAAATTTTCAGTAGCCGCGTCATTTCCTCAAACACCCCCTCCCTCCACACACACACCAAAACCTCCTCGGGCGCGCGCGCACACACACACACACACCACAACCCCTCCCTCGCTTGAAACCCTAGCAAGGTCGCCACCGCCGCAAGGCCTCCATTGTCAACATCTGCCGGTTTGCCCGTGCAGCTTACCCACCGATCTCCATACCCAGGCCGCCCTGAGTTTCTTAGATGACGCCTGCCAAACGCCCCCTTTCCCACAGATCCCCATCCCCCACTCTAGAGCGTCGCAGCCTAAGCCCGGCTACGCTTCCTGTGGAGCTTGAGAAGCGACTGGCCCAAAAGGGGTGTATCGCGGTCTCTTCGCCCGACGTTGCCGAGGTGGCCGTCGAGGAAGCTGACGACCATTACTGGCCGCAGGCACTCAATCAATGGGCTAGAGTATGCGGGTATGTCGCGGACGCTGGCTACGACATCGAGGTCGTCGACAGCGATGACCTGACGCGGGCTATGTCACAGGTTAAGTGGCCCACCCCCAACCCCTCAGGTTCAATCGCCATCAATCTCATCCATGGCCCCGCCGCTGATCTCCTCTGGCTCACTGTCAAGAATTTGCCATCCTACATCGCCATCGAGCCCCTTTTGTCATTTCTGAAGGACACGTTCTGCGACGCTGGCTTGGGATCCACAGCTTCCAAGTCAGACCTCATCGACGGCGACCACGAGGAGGGCACTCTCTCCGGCTCTTCCAAGGGAAAAGAGCCCATCTGCTCTTCCAAGGGGAAAGAGCCCATCTGCGACATTAGGGAGGGCACCCTACAGCCGTGCTCTTCCAAGGGGAAGGAGCCCATCTGCGACAACATGGAGCGCATCCAGGGTCCGTGCTCTTCCCACAGGAACGAGCCCATCTGTGACAAGTGAGGAAACCCATGATTTGTTTTGCCGTGCCTCTTCACAGGGGGGAACCCATGATTTGTTTTGTCGAGTCCCTTTTGTAGTGTAGTGAGAATATGTCCAGTTTTAATTGCTATATTTGGTTGTTTGCAGTATGCCTTGTTTATTTCAGTTGTTCACAATGTGATGCTCTATATGTGCAACTATTTACTGTGCAGTACATTTTCATCAATCCAGTTTTAAACATACCGATAGGAATGCATATATTTGCTTGCTGTTAAGCCTGTTATAGCTAGCATATGCCTCTTTTAAAGTTTTTTTATTGTTCGGTTGTTTGTAGTTACCATATGTCCAGTTTCAAATGCTATCTTTGGTTGTTCGTAGTATGCCTTGTTTATTCCAATTATTCACAACGTGATGTTCTATATGTGCAAGTATGAACTGTGCAGTTTAATTTCATCAATACCAGTTTCAACAATACCACTATGAATGACTACATTTGGTTGTTGCATCTTTTAGTTAACACGCCTTTCCATTTTTATTTAACAATAACCAGTGTACTTAGACCGGCACAATACCAGTTTGAATGACTAGGCTTGCTTGCTGTTAAATGTTAGGCCTGTTGCAGTTAACACACCTTTCCACTTGTTTTGCTTTACTAGCGTGCTTAAACCTGCACACTGAAGCTATCTTTTGGAGATTATTTTGTCTGCCATGGATATATTTGGTTGATGTTTAGCCTGTTGTGCTTAACATGCCTCTCAATGTACTTACACAGGACAATTTTGGGAATGACTGTTGTTTTCCATCGAGGTTAATTTCATCCCATGGCTTATATATACTCACTGTTCAGGATATCGGTAGCTGGTACCATATAGGCCGGAGGTTGATAAGGGACTAATCGGTGAATCAGACTTTTAACTGAATATATCTGTAACCCATTATCGTTAGGTTAACTAGGGTCATATGTAATATATCTGAGGCTACATAGCAACATGCACTGTACTTAATGTCTAAATATGCAATCCTAGGCTACGTAGCAACAAGGAAGAGTGTTACCTTAATGTTCTGATGATGTTTAGATATACGTAGAAGAGCAACAGCAACAACAACAACAACACAACCCTGTTTGGATAGAGGTTAGAGTTAGTTTCTAGCTCATGACTAACCATGAACTAACTCTAGCCAAAGAGGTGTTTGGATGACAGGGTTAGATTGACAATAAATGCACTAGGAGAACTAGCTCCAATTAGCACCTCTTGGGTGGGATAGTTTTTTTGGGTGGGTTAGATGCAACTAGCTCAAACTACCTCTCATGTTTGGATATACTTTAGGGCTATTTGAGCCCAAACTAGCTCAAACTAACTCTAACCCATGGATACAGCAGCAGTTAATCAGCCGATAATTTGTAAAAATGCAATAAACTCCCTCCGGCCCATAATATAAGATGTTAATTCATCTAATATGTGAGTATATTTGATATTATAAGATATTATAAAAGAGTGGTGTACTACATCATTGTGCAATTGTTGTTTAGCTTCTAATATTAACTTGGTGCTTTTAGGTACATATGTCATTGGTAAAGATCCGCGCTTCGACCCTTTCTGCGTATGGGGCAATGAGATATCGATGAACAAGCATCAAGTGAGGAAGCTGATAAAGATTGTTAGTAAAATGGGTCAAAAGATGGCAATTAAAATATTTGTTTACACTTTATCCAAGACAACAGCGAACTGCAGGATGGTAAGTAAGAACTCTGCAGCCTTCTTTTTACTGCCCATAATGAGTTGTGTTAGATGACAATGTCTGAATCTTTTTCCTTTGAAGTGGTTCCCAAAGCAGTTTACTCAAGGTTACCTCTCAAACTACATAACTGGTGGGCATGCAAAGGTTAAAGTATTTCTACCAGAACACGATGATTATCTAGATGTTTTCATGAAGATCGTGAAGGATGGGCGGTCAGTCATCACAAGGGGTTGGACTAGAGTCGTGCGTCCCTTCTGCATGGAGGAGGGCACGATATGGGCATTCCGCTTCACCTTGTTCAGCAACCAGAATGTATTTTGCCTCTTTCTTTACCGTCTTTAATATTACAAGTATACAACTATGGTTCATCATTCTTTATTTGGTGCTTATGTAATTCTTGAACATATGTACCTATGAATCGAATAATGCATTGGTTGTTTGAACCTGATGAATATGAATAAAGCTATAGCATACTTTCAAATTCAAATCTGGTACAATTTGAAATAGCAGCAATTAAATTATGGTGAAATTATGAGGTCGTTACGGCGCACACAGTCGGTAAAGCACAAATGTTTGTGATATACACCATAATCCGACACGGTTCACAGAGGAAACGTGTGCAAGCATGCACACAGTTGCCGTTTGCAAAGCGTGTGCGATGTCAGACAATATCACAAACAGTGCGGGCAAACTAAACGTTTGTGATAGTTGCCTTATCGTACACGATTTGCAACCATGAACTGTTTCTGATGTGGTACACATCGTAAATGTTGCACCACAGAATAGCGTGTGCGATAGTTGTCATGTACGATGGTCCGACGTTTCGTAATCCTATCCAACACTCGTACGATGATTAGCTAATCTTCTTAATTAGTTATCGCATACAGTTCGGGAAAAGTGAATGTGTGTGATTGTCTGCTTATCATACACGTTCTATAATCATGAACCATTTGTGATGGGCCGCGCATCGTAAACGTAGCACCACAGAATACCGACTGCGATGGCAATGCAAGCACAAACGAGTTGCAAGGATGCAGTGTTTGGGTGGCTCCCTATCCCTGACGGTTTTTGGGTCGTGTGGGAAGGACCCCCCTATCACAGTCACTCACTTGGCGACGGTTCCAAATGCCGCCGCGAAAAGGGGTTAAAAACCATTTGTATAGCACCTCGCTATACCAGTAGTTATAGACACGATAAGTATGCGAGTTCGAGCCATAACCAAGAAGAAAACCTTCATGTGCCTTAGGTGCAAACTTGGAAGAATTATTCATATCACGAATGTAATAAGGTGCACCAAAAACACGCAAATAAGAAACATTTGGTCTCTTGCCAGTGATAAGCTCATATGAAGTTTTCTTAAGGAACTTGTGAAGATAAACACGATTGATAACATGACAAGCAGTATTAATAGCATCAGCCCAGAAGTGAATAGGAGTTTTATACTCACCGAGCATTCTTCTCTCCATTTCGATGAGAGTTCTATTCTTCCATTCAACAACTCCATTCCGTTGGGGAGTGTATGCGACAAAGAACTCATGAGTAATGCCATTTTCATCAAGAAAATCATCGATATGAGTATTTTTGAACTCAGTCCCATTATCACTTCTGACATGCTTAATTCGCACATCATATTCATTCTGGTCCTTCTTAGCGAAGCTTTTGAAGATGTCTTGGGTGCAGGTTTTGTCTTCGAGAAAGAATACCCAAGTGTAACGAGAGAAATCATCAACAATGACCAGGCCATAATGACTGCCACCGAAACTTGCATAGTTTTGAGGACCGAATAAATCCATACGAAGAATTTTCAGAGGTCTTGTCGTGGTCATGACAATCTTTGAAGAATGATGCTTCTTGGCCAATTTACCAGCCTCACATGCATCACAAAGACGATCCTTGTCAAATTTTACATCAGGAATGCCACGGATATGATTTTTCTTCACCAGAGTCTGCAAGTTTCTCATACCTGCATGACCAAGCCTTCGATGCCACAGCCAACCTTCGGTTTCTTTTGCAAGCAAACAAATTTGGACTGAGGGACCCTTAGAGAAATCCACAATATATAGATCACCTTTTCTAATTCCCTCGAATACGAAGGAATTGTCAGAGGCCATAAAGACAATGCATTTGGATATGGAAAATAGAACTAGCATGCCTAGATTACATAGCTTGCCAACTGACATAAGATTGAATCCAAGAGATTGAACAAGTAAAACACCATCAATGGACTTGTCTTTGGATATGGAAATTTTACCTAGCCCAATTACCTTTCCTTTGTTGTTGTCGCTAAAAGTGATATACTTCAGAGGTGAAGCAGTTAAGTAGGGGTCGACAAACAATGACTTGTCTCCGGTCATATGACTAGTGCATCCACTATCCATTACCCATTCTGTACACCCAGAGACATAGTCCTGCAGAAGAATTAGGCTTTCTTAACCACCCACATCTTTGCAGGTGGCTTCGAAACAAATGAGCGGGCAGGATATGATTTCTTTTGGTAACCATAGTTGTTACTCGATGAGGTGCGAGCATAATCAAAGGAATAAGCATTGAAATTCTTTCCAGATGAATGAGTATAGTGATTGAATGAGGTATGCATGTACTCATTCTGTCGAACTTTTTCAAGGAAGTAACGAGCATTTTGAGCCTGCATGGTTAGTAATGTGGTAACAGGTAATGCTTCAATGGTTTTCTTAGGCACCCATATAGCTTTCTTTGGGGGGTCATTCCTGCTGTTTGGTCCAACATAGCGAGCAACAGCCTCACCATGTTGATTTTTGAACAACTTATAGTTGTCCAGAGAATCATCATCAGGATATTCAAGGATGGGAGAGTTATATCCCGAAAGCAAAGCTGGATCGAGCGTTTTGCCCTTGGCAGGCACCCATATAGTGCGAGGAAATTGATCAGGCTCCCAGTAGGAGTCATTTTCATTCAGTTTCCTTTCGAAACCGATGCCTTCTTTCCAGGGATTTTTGTGAAGAATGGATTTCTTCAAAACATCACAAAGGGTTTGATGCCCTTTGAGAGATTTGAACATTCCTGTCTGAAGAAGATCCTTCACCTAGCATTTTCATCAGAAACAGAACCACTTTCCTCTACAGAGGGGTTAACATTCACAGATGAATCAACATTTGATTCAGCATTGGTTTGTTCAAGGCATTTTAAGCAAGGTGGAACAAACACTTCAGGTTTCTCTTTAAGTTGTTGGGTGAGAAGAGAATTTTCTCTGATCAAATCATCATGAGCCTCTCTCAGCGCCTCGAGTTCCTATTTCCTTTTTAGGTAATCATTGGTCAATCTTTCGTGGTCGGCTGAGAGAAAATCATGACGATTTGACAGTTCTTCCATTCGTGACTTGAGAGTGGAATACTCTTCGGTAAATGACAGATTTTTCTCCATCTCCTCAACCAACAACCCTTCAGATTTCCAGAGCATTTTCTCAATTTTCTCAAGAGAGTTTTGTTGAATATTAGCAATTTTGATCAATTTAGCATGGTCATCCTCATCGGAAGAATATTGATCACTTGAGTGAACTTTGTAATTTTTGGAGGATACCTGTTCTTTTGATGCCTTGGCCATGAAGCAGTAGGCAGGAGATTCATCATCGCTTGAAGGATTCCCAAAGAAGTGTGTTGCAGGGGAGGAAGCATATGCAATGCCAGCCATGCCAGAGTCGGAATCCTCATCGGATTCATCAGCTTCTTCGGAGTCTGATGATTCTTCATCATCAGAATCCATTTCCTTGCCGATGTACGCCTTGGCCTTGCGAGAGTTATTCTTGCGGTTGGAGGAGGACTTGGAAGGATTTCTTGAGGAAGATCTTGACGAAGATTTTGAGGAGGAGTTGTCCTTCTTCTTGAAGAACTTCTTTGTTTTCTTCTCATCATCGGAGTCGTAGTTCTTGCTCTTTCTTTTGCCTCGATAGTTGTCAGAGTCATATCTTCCACTATCACGGATTTCAGCTTCCCAGAGAGGACAATCCGCAATGAAGTGTCCAGGCTTTTTGCACTTGAAGCAGGTGTATTCTCCAGTAGGTTTTGATGAAGATCTTGAACCGCCAGAGTTGCTTGAACTTTTCTTCTGGAACTGACTCTTCTTGTGAAAGCGCTGGGATCTTTTCATGATCAGTGCGAGATCTTTGCTGATCCTTTCAGGGTCATCAGAATCTTCTTCGGCATTTCCCTCGGAGGAAGAATCAGCCATAGCCTTGAGAGCATGGCTCTCCGATGATTTGAACCATATAGATCTCTCTTCTCTTCTTCTTGTTCCTCGTGGGTGTTCAGCATCTCCATGATATCAGCAGAGTCGAGATCTTTGAAATCAGCTCGTTCCCTGATCATCAAAACAAGTGTGTCAAATAAACTGTCAAGTGATCAGAGCAACTTCTTCACAACTTCATGGTTAGTCATGTCTTTGGCGCCGAGGCCTTGCAGCTCATTTGCTATGTCACTCAGACGATCGAAGGTTTGTTGACAGCTTTCATTTCCAATGCGCTTGAACCGATTGAACTTTGCTCGAAGAGTATCAATGCGAGCTTCTTTCTGAGTTGAAACACCCTCATTTATCTTCTCAAGAATGTCCCACAATTCCTTCGCAGTTTCACACTGTCGATAGCGAAGAAATTGAGCCAGAGAGAGATGGCCACCAATTTCATCTTTAGCTTGAGCATCCATCTGAATGAGTTTCTTCTCGGCATCAGTTACGGCCTGAGGTATTTCAATCATGAATCCAGACTGCACCACGTTCCACATGTCATCGTCAATGGCTCGGAGACGGATCTTCATCTTCTCCTTCCAGAATGGATAGTCCGTCCCATCGAATATGGGAATCTTGAGATGTGACTTGTAGCTCACTGAAGACATACTTAAACTCCAAGGTTGTTAGACCAAAATGAGCAGAGTCAAGGAGTACATTGATCTGATACCAATTGCAGGAACGGAGTATGTCTACCAGAGAGGGGTGAATGGGAGTTTTAAAATTTATTCGGAAATCTCAAAACTCTCGGAACCCAGCAGCGGAGCAAATGAAAAACAAACTACAGCGAGCTGTAACTAAGTACCGAATGGAAACTACAACATGCATCGAAACAAATCACATGATGGAAAACATATCGAATGTAAACATAGGTAGCAGAGGTAACCAGTGATGCTCGATGGCGACATGGTATTAGTTCGACCAGTTCGTCCTTCTGCACAAGGACTACGTCTGGTTGGAGGGGCTGTGACTTAACACTGAAGATAAACCCTCTTCACCCTATTCTCCTCGACAATTGGTTCGTCAACCAATGCCGATCACTCGTGGTAGATACTTGAGGCGATCTTCAAACCTTTACAGACTTCTTCTTCGAGAACCACAATCACTCTTGGTCTCTGAAGAAATTGACACCTAACCGTCTAGAGAGTTTGCAGCTCTCAAGAGTAATAGGCGGAGCGTACTGGACTTAGATTTGAGTGATGTTGAACCACTATCTAATTCTTCGACTCTAGGGGTTTTCTCTTGGTGGATTTTAAACTCAAATCGCTCAGAGAGGGGGTTGCTCAACAATCTTCTCAGAATCAAACGGGACTGCCACCGGACAAAGCCGGCGCGGGGTGGCTATTTATAGCCGCAACCTTCCCTAGTGGGAAATGACCATTTTGGACACGCGGTCCAGACAATGGCCAACTGACATGTTTACAACGGTCGGATTTTGGAGCAACGGTAACATTAATTGAGGAACAAGTAATGCTAACTCCTTGGTCTAAGACAAATCTCTCGCAACGAAGAAGATCACAGTCTCTTGCTGGCAAGTATTTGCTCGGAACACAAAGAGATTCCTCTCGCAACTTTTATAGGATTTGGGTTTAGCATCAGAGAATCAAAGTTTCGAACGCTACCACCCCTCTTAATAGTATGGTGGTCCTATGAGTCAATAAAGAGAAGAAGAAGAACGAAACAAATGCTATGTCTTTACTTCGTCTTCAATCTCGTCGGACGTAGTCATTTTCTTCGGACGGACACCGAACCAATTGCTTCACTTCAGCAATTTTGAGGGGTCACTCTTGTTATCATAATCTTTGGTGATAACCTTCACTGCAGCGTAGGGAGATTACCTTCGTCGTTTACATCAAACTCCTCGTGATCTCAGGGACCTGTTACTCTGTGTGCACTAGCAAACACATAAGTCCCATACTGTTTATGTCAACAAACTCCAAAACATAAGTGGCATATCACTGCACCAACAATATCTCCTTGTGTACAATTTACTTGGTGCACAAGGTGTAACAAAAGTGTTGCCCCTAAGTTAGCGAATAACCGATGTCAAGGTTTGCTACTTTTCTGGGAATTAGCATATTCTCGTCATTCACCTTTGAAACTTCCCCTTGTGCCTGCAACGAGTTAGTGATAACATAATAGAAATATCGAATAACAGGACTTCCAATGAAACTGACCCTTTGCTTGGAACCACGGTAACTCATCTGATAAAAGATTGCCTCGGGTGTGGTGCAAGAAAATCATAGACATAGCTACTGGCATCCCTGTTGTTTGTGAAGCCAAAATAATCACACCACTCCTCCAGAGTGATGTCAAAATCTTGTTCCATAAGACGAAAAGTGATCCGTTCTTCTTTATGTACCTTGGGAGTAAACCGACAATATGTGAGAGAGTACGATGCCCAACTTGTCTATTGTGGACTCGCAAACCCACTTGGTGGTCTTCATCTTCCTCCCATGAACCTTCTTGTATTTTTTCTTGGCCTCACTGGTGGTGAAGACGATCCCCTGCGCGTAAACCTGTTGCCTTTGTGCGGCGCTCGAGGATGAACTTGGTGTTTCACCACGAGCGACACATGTGAACCTCTTCGTAAACATCTCCACAAAATAATTTTTCAGTTCAATAGAATGATACAATAATGATCCTACAACAACTACAACATCATATCCTCCAAGAACATCAATGAATCCAAACCAAAATCAAAATTTGGATCAAAATTACGTATAACCTAATCTTGGCAATGCTAGGCACATAGAACATGGATTCGCGATAAATAAGTTGGGGGAAGAAACGTACCGTAGATCGATCGCGCGGAAGGGCTTGAACTAAAATTGAACGAGTAGAGAGCTCCGACAAAGTTGAGGTATGGTTTGCAGGAAGAAGAAGAAGAATAAAATAGATGAGATGAAGGAAAGTTACCTCCTGCCTCAGGCTCTTTGTGGCCTCTGGAAAGCCATACGAGTGCACATACGAGCGGGTGCGCTTGTATGGAACGTTGTCTTGCCTTCTGGAGCCCTCGGTGCCACGGTGCATACTTCATACGACCGCTTATACAAGCATCAGCGCTGGTATGAAACGTCGTTGTTCGCTCTGGTCTTCTCTTTGGCTCGTCGCAGGTGTCATATGAGCGCATATACGAGCGTGAACGCTCGTACAAAATGTCGGCGTTTGCTCTGGACTTCTTCTATGTGCACATATACGACCACACATACGAGCGGGTGTGCTCGTATAATACGCCATCGTTCGCTATGTTGCCTCTGTCTGGTTTCGTTGGCTCTGCCCCCGCTCCATACGTCCCCAACAGTCGTATGAAAGGCCCTCTTCTGTTCTGTCACCTTCGAAACTTGTTTTCTTTGGTGATTTTTACGGGGTTAGTTCCAACACAAGAAATAGGCATATATATAGTCTTTCAAACGTTAATATGACACATAGCAATTTTGCACATGACAATGGCCTCATTAGCACATTTTTTTCTCAACTTTTCCTCCACTATAAAAACTTCAACACTCTCTTTATTGAAACGAAAAAGACTTAAAACTTACCCTTCTGCCTTATTTGCATGGGTTGCCTCCCAAAAAGCACTTGTTTTTGGCCGGATAGCTCGACCGTAGTGATGATCACTTGGGTATAAATACACCAAGCCCATAGCTTCGAGCATCGACGCCGATGCCGTCTCCGGTGTATATCTTCATTTTCTTTTTTCTTGGGAAATGTCTCACAAAAGGATCCTTTGTAGGAAGGTCAAATCTTACATTTCCCTCAAACATACTGATAGTACATTTTATGATCCTAAGAAACGGTCTACCAAGAATTATAGGAGCAACGGGATCTTCAGGTTGTACATCCTTGTGTCACCCATTTGCACCTTGGTAGTTCTACGCTCCATGCATATACATGTACTCATCGTCAGAATTATATCCATGACAAGATCGTACTTGGAGAAGCCTAAGCGGGCGGATAGTTGGTCGACCATAAACTTGAGGGGATTCCCTAGGTTAAGAGCATCTCCAACAGATGATGTAAAAGTTTGTGCCCTAAAAATGAATTTGCGGTAGAAGGGAGAACCTTTTTGGGCACCCGAAATGTCTTTGTTGTAACAGATCCCCTCAAACTAGTGCCCTAAAATTTTAAAAGCAGTTGAAACATGAGATCCGACGGTGGGGAGGCAGGGAGGCAGATCTGACGGTCACCAAGCGCTGAGCTCGATTTTGGCAGGCAGAGGTCACCAGAGGCCAAGGAAAGGCGACGAGGGTGGGGCGGGGATGGAGGGGAGCCGAAGGATGCGGCTAAATCCGGTGGCTGCGCGTCAATCGAGCGTCGAGAGCTCGACAAGGAGCAACAGCTCGCCCACGGCCGCGTGGGCGTCGCGGCAGCCGATGATCGTTGTTGGTAGGCGGCGATGGTGTTGTGGCGACCATATTGAGTGGCGACGGGGCGGGGAACGACCGGAATCGGGCGGTGGCATCCCAAGATTGGACGGCAGTCATGGAGGCAATGAGCGACGGGGTGGTACCGGGCTGGGGCGGCCAACGGTGTCGCGACGCCGGTGAGAACCGAACGGAATCGACGTGGGATGACGACGGTTGGTGGCGTGAAAGTTTCACCACGACGGTTTGGTTTCCTCCACAACAGTTATAATTTAGGGCAGCCCCTACGGGTGCTGCGAATTTGCGGCACTCGTAGCAAAATTTTAGGACAGTTGTAAATTATTATTATTATTTTCACCAAACAGATATTAGATTGTTGTTTTTTTTTTTTTGAACACTGGTAGGGGCACGAATGCCCCAGATGCTTCATTTAATCAAAAGCAGAGGCATACAGCATCTTACAACCAGGACCCTACAGAAACGAGAAATAACAAACAGGTCCCTGAAACTAGGAAAGAAGACCCTGAACAGAAAGTAAGAACGCGATCGGGTCCAAAACTGCCCCTCGACGACTCCAATCTCGCCGGCGCCGGGGACGGAACCACTTGGTCCGACGAGACCTCTGCAGCTATACGCCGTAGACATCGCCTTGAAGCAGCACTGCCTTCCATACGGCATCGTGGCCGGGAGGAAAGAAGATGGCCGCCCTTCGGCCTGAGGATGCGATGGATCGTTGGAGGAAACCGGCCAGCCATCATGGGCGCCATGGCTCCTCCAAATCCACCATCGGTTGTGCGCTGGATCCCCATCATATGCCTCCAGCTTGACGCCAGGGGCTCTTCTCCAGGTCCAGGGACGCCGCCGGCACCGCCGGAAGCTCGGACCCGGCGAGGCAAGACTCCAACAGAGAAGACAAGGACGGGATCTTTCACCATCATCCCTTCCGCCTCCGCGGCAGCGAGGAAAGAACGGGAAAAATCCCACCACATCTAGTCCAGGAGCCCCAACGAGCTTATTTAAAGAGGAATCGTTAAATCCGCCACGCTCTGCTCCCCTCCACCATGGAGACGAGGCGAGAATTGACGGCCGCGACCCATAGGAGCTGCTCGGAATCTCCCATGGCGTCTTCCCCCACGGCATAGCGCCAGTCAACGGCAAGAAGCCAAACAGCAGCACTAGGCTGACAACCGGCACAAAGGCCCAAACTATCCTACTACTACTACCTACAGGAGGAGCCCGAGCTCCCTTCCCATCTCTGAGCTGGGCTAATATTAGATAGTTGTTGTATTTTGTCTATAGTACAGTAAACAGTGATTTTTAAGTCATGACCGTAATTTTGGAAATGCTCTTAACATGGGATGGTGCACAGGAAAAATATCTGATGCTACGGGCTTAGGTACTCCGGGAGCTTCCAAGGCATTGGATCTTAGATCTATGGTGAGAGCTCGTGCAAATTTACGAGAAAAACCTAAACACCAATAATTACATTCAGGTTCAGGGTATCCTCAGATGACCATCGGATCTTTAAATCCAACGGCTGGGAGCTTCCGGAGCACCTGAGTGTTTTTTTGTTTTTTTTTATACTAGGAAAAGATTTGCATCTGAGCTTATGTACTCCCGTAGCACCTAAACCTCTCACAACACACACAAGCGTTCGATCGGTCTTCAGCGGCTTACGTGCACGCACTTATACTCGATCTTTCGTCGAGGCAGGAGGCAACAAGAGTCTTCCTGCCAAGCACTAGCACACTTGGAAAGCAGCGGGCCGGCCACCTGCATCAACCGACCTGCGTCCTCATCCACGGGCGCGCTACGTGTAGCACATGAGGCTACCCATGCACGATGACACGTGCAGCTTACTCCCCCTCCACCCGTCGATCGCCCCTTTAACAGCACCTCGCCACCGTCTCAGAGAGTCAGTCACACCCAGTACGGCTCGCATCGAGAGAGCATACTGCAAGCCGGCGTGCAAGAAGAAGACGCTAAAGAAATCGTGCAAGCTAGCGGATGATGCGTCGCAGGGCTGCCGCCATGGCGCCGTTGCTCGTGCTGCTTCTCCTCCTCTCGGGGTGGTCAGCGATGGGTACGCCGCGTTTACGCGAGAGATGGGAGGAGGGGGAGGGGGAGTGGCGGCCGGAGGAAGAGACCAAGGGAGGCGGCGGGACGGGGAAAGGGTTGTTCTTGCTGGACAAGGTGGAGAAGGTGGTGGAGTCGGAAGGTGGGCGCGTGCACGTCGTGCGCGGGCTGCCAGCGTCCGCCGTGCCGGAAGCACACGGCGGGTGGTCCGTGGGGTGCGGAGCTTGCCGGGAGGGGCTCATGCACATCGGCTTCATAACCATGGAGCCCAAGACGCTGTTCGTGCCGCAGTACATAGACTCCAACCTCATCCTCTTCGTGCAGCGAGGTGCATACTGATCCAACCACTGCACGCCGGGTCTTCTTTTTCGCGAAAATCAACCCAGACCGGGTTAATTTGTTTGAGCAGGGGATGTGAAGGTTGGATGGATCCACAAGGGCGGTCTGGTGGAGAAGCAGCTCAAGATGGGCGACGTCCTCCACATCGACGCCGGCTCCACCTTCTACATGGTCAACACCGGCAAAGGCCAGAGGCTGCACATCATATGCAGTATCGACGCCTCGGATAGCACAGGGTTCGGCCTTTATCAGGTGATGTATATATGCCCTGTTTGTTCTGCATCTGCAATCATTCCCATTTAATTAATGAGATCTAGCCCTTATTGATTATTTACATCTCGACCCGACTACTGAATTACTGACGAATTGATGATACGATGCAGTCCTTCTATCTCGGTGGGGGAGGGAAACAGACGTCGGTGCTGGCCGGCTTCGAGCCAAAGATTCTTGTCACCGCTCTCAACGTGAGCTAGCTAAATTCGTCTCGACATTTCACATTAATTTGTAAGTAGCAAATCCACACGCATGGCACCCGGATTAATTTGATTCTCATGTCTTGTGTTCAGACCACTTACGACGAATTGGAAATAATCTTACCCGTGAAACCTCGGGGGCGGGGCCCTTTCGTGTCCTACACAACGGAGAGCGGTGGCAAAGAGCATGGACAGGGAGACAAGCGTGATGTGGGAGAAAATGGAAGGGAGAGAGAGCCATGGAGACCAGTGGGGAGAGGCGACGACGACGAACGCGGTAGCGCGCAATCCACTTGGACTTGGTCGTGGAGGAAGCTGATGGGCAGGTTCATCGGAGGGGCCTCATCCAGTGCCGCCGCCTCGCAGCTGAACAAGAAGTCGGACAAGACTGTGCGCGCGCCGGAGCCTTACAACCTGTTTGATCACGAGCCCAGCTTCCGGAACACCTACGGCTGGAGCATCTCCGTCGACAAGCACCAGTACGAGCCCTTGGACCACTCCGACACCGGCGTCTATCTCGTCAACCTCACCGCCGTACGTTTTTGCTCTTCTGAACCATCAATCAGAGTGGTAATAAAGATTTCAGACCACTGCGGCGAAGCTGATTAATGCTGCGTGTGGCATGGAATATGCAGGGCTCGATGATGGCGCCACACGTGAACCCGAGGGCGACGGAGTACGGTGTGGTGCTCGCCGGGGAAGGCGTCATCCAGGTGGTCTTCCCGAACGGGTCACTTGCGATGAGCGCGCAGGTGCGTGCCGGCGACGTGTTCTGGATCCCACGCTACTTCCCGTTCGTCCAGGTGGCGTCGCGGGGCGGGCCGTTCGTGTTCTTCGGGTTCACCACGTCGGCGCGGCGGAACAAGCCGCAGTTCCTGACAGGCCCCACCTCTGTCCTCCGCATGATGCTCGGGCCAGAGCTCGCGGCCGTGTTGGACGTCCCTGAGAAGGAATTGAGGGAGGTGGTGGAGGCCCAGACGGTGGCGGTGATAGAGCCGCCGTTGCCGGAGAAGGAGAAGGAGAAGGGGGGGAAGGAGAGGGAACCGTTTGTTATGAAGGAAGTGGCGAGGGAGTGAGCGCACGCGGCTAGCCATCTGCTTAATGCTTTATTGAGCAGATGATGATCGATCTTACCTGTGTTCTTCTGGTCGAAACTTTTGTACATCATGTGCGTGTTTGCGCCTTGTGTTTCATTGTTTGTGTCGCTAGTGTGTGTGTTGTGTTGTGTTCTACTCCGTCGTGTTTGTTCGTGTGAGTTCTGGCGTCGTCAATAAATAAAGATGCATGTCAAATTCAGCTGTGGGCTAGACATATATAGTTTTCACAGTTGATGATTCTGTTTTAGTGTTTGCTTTGTCTACTGCCTCCGCCCCCAAATTACAAACAGATCTAGATGTGTTTTAAGGATGTCACATTTAAGCTCCCACAAATATATAATGCAGCAACAAGAAAATAAAAAACTAGGACAAAAAATAGACCACAAACAGAGTTGACATCAGCTTAAATATAACATAACTATGTCACATTTAAATGTGTTCTAAACAGACCCAATTACAAATTAGTAAAGAATAGAATATAAAAGCATTTAGATTGCTAAACTCGATGAATCGATAACACGAGTATGGAGTTATACATTATGTGCCCCGTTGATTACCACTTTCAAAAAGGTGAATCGATAACACGAGTATGGAGTTATACATTATGTGCCCCGTTGATTACCACTTTCAAAAAGGTAGTATGGAGTTATACATTATGTGCCCCGTTCATTATGTGCCCCGTTGATTACCACTTTTAAAAAGGTGAATCGATAACACGAGTATGGAGTTATACATTATGTGCCCCGTTGATTACCACTTTCAAAAAGGTACCGAAGGCGTATTTAGAAGTTAAAGAAAAGGGGTGTGTCTAGACATCATTTTAAATGTGACATAATTATGTCACATCTAAGTTGACTTTATCATCTATTTGTGGCCCTTCGCATTTGTTTTTTTTTTTGTTTGTTGTTGTTTTTTTGAGTGTTTTTTTAGGCCGGACCATGGACTTAATCACAGATCATTTATCTCAGCAAACCCGATTGGCCAAGCTAGCTAGCAAGCATAGCTGGTGCGTGAATGCGTCGTGGGTAATGCCTCGGCAAACTAGCTAGCTAGCTTAGCGTGTCCAGGGACTGCTTCGTCGTCTTTCTTTTTTGAGGTTGTATAAGCTCGGAAAAAGCTGTACTCATGAAATAACGGTTCCCTTGCCGCGCTGTTTTCCCTTTTTTTCTCGGTTTCCTGTTTGTGTTTTTTTGGTCCCGGTTTTGTTTCCAGCTTGCTGTTTTGGTACGTTTTATTACTTTTGGTTTTTATTCTTTTTTCGCCTTCTTTTATTTTACACTTTTCTTTTCATTTTCATTTTTTATGTAAATCTAATCTTTTTTATACATGAACATTTTTCAAATGTATTGTGAACCTTTTTTCGAAGACGGTGAACATCTACAAGATATGTGCTTAATATATAATGAAAATCTACAATTACATGGCTAATATTTTCTATATATGCTTAATATATAATGAAAATCTACAATTACATGGTTAATATTTTCTACATACGGTTGAATATTTTACAAAATATACGACGAACATTTTTTTTGTCATAACACGGTAAACAATTTCTCAGACAAGATGAACATTTTCTAATGTACGCTTCGTAATTCACGCTGCGCATATTTTTAACTGTAATCAAATGTATTTTCTGTTCATTTTGCCAAACAATCAAAATTAGTCGCAATTGGACAGCAATATTGTATCTTCCTGTTTTTTTCGTCTAGCATTTACCCTTTTGAATTCTTCTCGGGCCAGCATTTTCGTTCTAGAAAAATGAATGTCCAAGCAGTCAACACATGATGAAATAGTAAAATAAACAAAATAATAAACTGAAACGGTCAGCAGAGGCAGTCAGGAAGTTGAAGGAAAAACACAAGCCAGAAATAGGAATAAAATGTAGAAAACAGGAAACAAGGATAAAAAAGTTAATGGGCCACAAACCAGTCAGCCGACCAGCAAACTCTCTTAGCGAAGGTCGGTCAATTTTACGTCGATACGTGTCAACAAGAAGCTCTCAAAAAAAAATGACACCGCCAGATCAACTCCTTTTTGGGAAAAAAACTACTAAATAATGTCTGGTAGGGTTCCTTTACTTGTGAAGTAAACCTAGTGAAGAAAAGCAATAAGTCGAGTGTGCACTTGCAACTAGGACAACAACAAATATATGCCCCCAGTTGCGAGTTGAAGGTGGACTTGCAACTAGAATAAAACACAACTAGAGTCTCAATTGCAAGTCGAGGATGGACTTGTAATTGGAATGAAAAGCAAAACTATGGGGCCTAGTTGCGAGTCAAAAGTGGACTTGCAACTGGGACGAAAACAACTACCTGCCCTAGTTGTGAGTTGAGGTGGAAATGCAACTAGGACAAAAACACAGCTACATTCCCAGTTGCGAGTCAAGTTTAGACTTGCAACTAGGATAAAGAAAAACTATGGGGCCCCGGTTATGAGTCAAAGGTGGACTTGCAACAGAAACGGAAACAACTATCATCCCAATTGTGAGTCAATGGTAGGCTTAAAACTGGGACGATGATAAATACGACCCACAGTTGCGAGTCAGAGGTGGACTTGCAACTACGACGAAACACACTAGAGGCCTAGTTGCGAGTCAAGCGTGGGCTTGCAACCGAGTCAACAAAAATTTGCGGGGCCAGTTGCAAGTCAAAGCGTGGACTTACAGTTGCGACAACAACAACTATAGGCCCCAGTTGCGAGTTCGAGGTGGACTTGCAACTAGAAACAAAACACAACTACAGTCCCGGTTGCGAGTCGAGGGGGACTTGCAACTGAATGGAGGAAAACTATAGGGCTAGTTGCAAGTTGAAGGTGGACTTGGAACTGGGACAACAACAACAACAACACCTAGCCCCCCCCCCCCCCCCCCCCCAAATTGTGATTTAGAAGTGGACTTGCAACTAGGACGAAATATATTATAGTCCCAGTTGCGAGTCGAGCACGAGCTTGCAACTAGGACAAGAACGAACTACATGCCCAATTGCAAGTCAAGTGTGAACTTGCAACTAGGACGAAATATATCATAATCCCAGCTGCGAGTGGAGCACGAGCTTGCAACTGGGACAAGAACGAACTACATGCCGAATTGCAAGGCAAGTGTGAACTTGCAACTAGGACAATAACAACTATATGCCCCTAGTTGCGAGTTGAAGATGGACTTGCAACCAGAATGAAACTCAACTAGAGTCTCAGTTGCAAGTCGAGGGTGGACTTGCAACTCGAATGAAAAGCAAAACTATGAGGCCTAATTGCGAGTCAAAAGTGGACTGGCAACTAGGACGAAAACAACTACCTGCCCCAGTTGTGAGTTGGGGTGAAAATGCAACTGGGACAAAAACACAGCTACATTCCCAGTTGCGAGTCGAGTTTAGACTTGCAACTGGGACGAAAAGAAAACCTATGTGGCCCCGGTTACGACTCAATGGTGGACTTGCAACAAGGACGAAAACAACTATGATCCCAATTGCGAGTCGATGGTAGGCTTACAACTAGGACGACAATAACTACGACCCCCAGTTGCGAGTCAGCGGTGGACTTGAAACTAGGACGAAACGCACTAGATGCCCAGTTGTGAGTCAAGCGTGGGCTTGCAACTAAGTCAACAAAAATTTGCGGGCCCAATTGCAAGTCAAAGCGTGGACTTGCAGTTAGGACAACAACAACTATAGGCCCCAGTTGCGAGTTGGAGATGGACTTGCAACTAGAAACAAAACACAACTACAGTCCCGGTTGCGAGTCAATGATGGACTTACAACTGAATGAAGAAAAACTACAGGGCTAGTTGCAAGTTCAAGGTGGACTTGCAATTGGGACAACAACAAAACCTAGCCCCCTCCCCAGTTGTGAGTCAAAAGTGGACTTGCAACTAGGACAAAATATATTATAGTCCAAGTTGCGAGTCGAGCGCGAGCTTGCAACTAGGACAAGAACAAACTTGAAAAGTAATTAGAGATAGGCAACGACAAGCGACATAGGTTGTCTCCTCCACTTCTACAACGCACTACAACACAAGCAGATGAAATGAGCCCCAAGAGCGCGATACGCGAATAGAATACATCGGTCGACGACGCTTAATCACGAGTTTGCGCAAAAATTACAACGACAAGATCCAACAAACCTTAGATGCCACATTGCTAAATCTCGTCTTGATGCAGCTTAGAAGGAATAAGAGATAGTGTCAAAATGAAAGGGGAAGGCAGTGACCACGAAAGAGCTTCCTTTTTTGTCTCTTTCAATTCTACATGGCGGCCTAGAAACAAGGGAACAAAACGGGCCGCTAGCGCCACAAATAATGGGCCATCAAAGGTGAAGCCAAACAGGCCAACAAAACAATGTGCGACAAACAAACATCGACCAGCGAGGTGGGGGATCGAGCGCTGGCATGACTGTTACAGAAACTAAATCGAACGGTGGCAAACTTAGATGAGAAATCGTTAAATATTGATTTAGCAATTCCGTATAAAAATTATTCATGAATTTAGAAAGTGTTCACAAAACTTTTAAAAGTATTTTAAAATTTTATAAAAATATTCATGATCTTATTCATGAACTTGAAAAAAAAGACAAAATAAAAAGAAAGAAAGAACGGAAAAAACCAAAAGAAAAACCGGAGAGAGAAATTACTGAAAAGAAAGAAAAAAAAGTCGGTAATAGTTTTTACAAAGAAAATGCATTCGAAAAATAGATAGAAAACAACGAAACACTCAAAACAAAATGAAAAAAAAAACAAGAAACAACAGGGCACCAGCGGACATAATAATAAAAACAAACAAAAGGCCTATATACCAGCACTGTACAGACAAAATGGCAAGGCAGCACGAGCAGTTTCAAAAAAAGAGGAGCACGAGCGTTGAGAAAAACAACCCGACGATGGGTACCATGAGGCACATCCACAGGGAAAAAATATATTTTTGCACCAATCTTATAGCCTTTAATCTGTGGTGTACAACTTAGATGTGACATAACTAAAAAACATCTAGATGAGAATTAGGCAAACTGTAAAGAAAAAGGACCCCGATATAGCGCTGACGCTCGGTCTGGGAGCTCCGGCCCGAGCATGTGCTATGGTCCATGATCTCATACATAAATTTCCATGATCTCAAAACATAAATTTACCATTGATTAAAAAATAAATAAAATTATCGCACTACCTATAAGGAAATGTTTGCACGTGGCAAATTTAGTAAGTTTTTCTACAAAAAAAAGATGGCAAATTTAGAAGACTTTTTCATTAAAACACAAGGCAACTTTTTGAAAAAATTTAACAGGTACATGGATTTTTTTGTTGAAAAAGATGGCAAAAGCACTCATGAAAAATAATCTAGGAAATCCATACTACACAGCCAAAAAGTTGCCATGCTATATAGTGAATGAAATTAAAAAAATCATGGCAATAAAAGTTAAATATTTTTCATGGCAATTTAGGTAAATTTGCCATGGCAAAAATAAAAATTAAAAATTACCATGGCAATAAAAGTTAAGAGTTGCCATGGCGATTTAGGTAAATTTGACATGTCAATTAAGGTAATTTTGCCATGGAAAATATAAAAAAGTTAATTGTATTGCCATGATATTTTACTATATACATTAAGACGCAAAAAAAGTGGATTAAACAATGCCATCGCAAATAAGAGGTAAATTTTGGCATGGATGTAGAAGTTAATTTGCCATGGCAACTAAAGAAGTTAATTTGCCATGAGCAAAAGTAAAAGTAAAAAAAGTTGCCATGACAAAACAGAAAAGGTTAATCTGGCATGGCACTTTAAAGAAGGCAGTTTTGCCATTGGCAAAAAAGGTAAAATTGCCATGGCAAAAACAGGGTAAATTTGCCATGGCTATAAAGTAAAATTTGCCATGGCTATAAAACTAAATTTGCCATCTTGCAAAAACAAATAATTTTGCCATGCCATTGTTACAAAAAATTGACATGGTCCATCCACTAGAAATGCCATGATGCATCAAAAATAAATTTGCCATGACAATGAACTCTATTTGCCATCGTCCCATAAAATTGTAATTGCCATGGCAAAACATTCTTCGGATGGACTTTGCAAAAGACATAACGAACCATGCAAAACAATGCTTTTAGTTGCCATGGCAAAAAAACACATCTACAAAAAAACTGATTTTAGTTGCCATGACAAGTTTGCCATGTTTTTGAATATCTTAGATTGCTATGTTTTTTGAACATCTTAAGTTGCCATGGCAAGTTTGCCATGTTTAGTAAAGAATTTTGACATGTTTGCCATGTTTTTGAACATAAGTTTGCCATGGCAAGTTTGCCATGTTTTTTAACATCTTAAGTAAAGATTTTTGACATGTTTGCCATGTTTTTGAACATAAGTTTGCCATGGCAAGTTTTAGAACATCTTAAAAAAATGACATGTTTGCCATGTTTTTAAACACCTTAAGTTTGCCATGGCGATTTTGCCATGTTTTTGAACGTATTAAGTTGCCATGTTTTTTGAATATCTATAAATTTGCCATGTTTTTTAACATCTGAAGTTGCCATGGCAAGTTTGCAATATTTTTTTGAAAAAGTGCCATGGCAAATCACATGAATTTTGTCATATAGATCGTTAAACAATATAAAAATGCCATTGTTTATGGACAAGGACAGCGATAAAAATTGCATGAACTTTGCAAAATTTGCCAAGGCAAACAAACATTGCATTAGAACAAAACTTTGACACGAGGAACAGTGGGAACTCCAATAGCTAGCAAGTAGCATAGCATTAGAACAAGATTTCTAGCAAACGCATCAGCTGATTTTGAGTGACAGCCGGAGGAACGCAGAATGCGCGGCATGATGGTAAGTTTAAAATAAGTGTGTGATGTAGACATGGGAAAATTAAAAAAATTGCCATCTAGATTGTGGTAAATGAGTGTGCGCAAACTCATTCAAGTGTTTTTTCCATGCTATGCGAAGTATGATATTGCCATCTAAAAAGATGCACTAAATTTGGTTTCATGAAAATTTAGCTAATTATGTGTAAAATGTGAAGGCAAGTTCAGAAACTTTTGATACCTAGGTAATGACAATTTTATGAAAACAACATTAGTTAGTGAAATTTTTGGCCATGAACAGTCATGTCCCCTCCCCCTAGAAATGTACTCCCTGCGTTCCAAATTACTCGTCGTGGTTTTAGTTCAAATTAAACTAAAACCACGACGAGTAATTTGGAACGGAGGGAGTAGTAAGTTGTAATAACCAAAAAGACAAATTTTGCCATGGCAAAAAATGTTGAGACATGGCAAATACTAACTAAACAATTTGTTGTGTTCCCTTAAAAACATGACGATTTTGCCCATCTGAATAAAAAATGCAGACATAGCACACTAATGCTGCAAATGTAAAGGGGAGAGGGGAAGTACAGCAAAAGGGCTATGCAGGCATGAAGGCTGACGAGCAGGAGGCGAGCCGTGCACCCTGCCGATGCCTCCTAGGAAGAAAGGGGGCGGGGAAATGGGACACCGAACACACAGCGCCGGGATCCGTAGCGGGGCGAACGTCGCCGGAAGAGAGGACGTGCTCGAGCCCCCGAAGTGCCTCTGCTTCTCCCTGCAATCGAGGAGGCCGCCGCGTGACCCCACCCTCGAGGTCGCCGCCGTGTCCCCACGCTCGATGCCGCCGGAGGTCGTCGGGTGGGCGCACCCGCTTGGTGGCGCGAGCCGGCGCCATGCCGCTATAGTGCGGTTGTGGTGCCCTCCCTCTATCTGTCGATTTGGTCGTCGTAGCATGACTGCATCTCCCGCCTCCATGCCCGAGCTCATGCGGGGAGAGGAGCCCTCGAACGACGCCCGCACCCTCCCCTCGCCCCCCTTCACGTAGCCGTCATCGCCAGCGCCGGCGAGCTTCGTGGTCGCCGTTGGCGAGCTGCCGCCATCGCCACACATCCTCTGTTTCCTCCCTCCATTCTGTGCAGTGAGACTGTGAGAGCGAGCGAGTGGATAAGGTCGCTCGGTTGGGGGATGGAATGAGACGGGATAGAAGACGTTCGGGACGACGCAGCTGTGTACCGAACGAAAAGGAAGCGCTGACGCGGCTAATCTCGTTGCTGTAAGATGCGTGTTTGAAAATCGATGATCCAAAAGACGTTCGGCGACAAATCCTAAATTCTTGACGTTCGGGAGTTATTGATTCCGAAAAAAAGATATATTTTATGAAAACTTGCACTCCCTCCGTCTCATAATGTAAAACGTTTTTGCAAGTTAATTGTTAAATTTCGTCCAAAAATATGGTGATTTGTAACGTACACAAGAATACAAAACCTCAACCCCCTAAAAAGCGGCCCATTTTGATATACATATTTATCTTTTTCTGTATGCCACGGTACGGAAGTACTCATATTGTAATGATGGTCGTTTATCCGAGTCGGACAATATGTACATTATTACTAGTATTACTTATATTATGGAACGGAGGGAGGGAGTAGCTAGCTAGTAATCATGTACTACATGGTTAGTAGTAGCAGTGTGATAAACATTGTTAGGAGTAATAGTATTCATGTGAAGTTGAATAAAGTTAAATGTTTCGATATCATGTTGTGATATGATTCTTTGTTGGTGATCTGCAAACATCTAATGCATACCACTTCATAGCTAAAGGACTAGAGAAAATCATTATGCGATTAGTTTGTTTTGTTTACGGTGGGTGGTTGGGATGACAAAAATTACCAAACTTAAGTTTATGAACTGTTGCACGAGGGGTTGTCGGAATCTCAACATTTAATACTATTGTTAGATATTATCTTAACAAATCATTTTGTATTTTTTAATGCTTGTATAGAGGGTATAATCATATGTGTGTTGTTCAAGTAAGAATATCACTTGTGGTTTCGACACTCTCTTCTTATTGAACAGGGTTTTAATAAATCCTCTACCCTTATGGGTTATCAGAGGGGTCTCTTAATGAACTAAGAGTAGAACTTTTACTACTTCTATATATTCAAAAATACACATCCTAATCTCCATCGGAAATGCCACCTACTTACTGAACAGGGTTTTAATAAATCCTCTACACTTATGGGTTATCAGAGGGGTCTCTTAATGAACTAAAAGTGGAGCTTTTACTACTTTCATATATTCAAAAATACACATCCTAATCTCCATCGGAAATGCCACCTAAATAGTCAAGCCAAACACTTTGAAACATTCAAGATGAGATGATAAATCCGAGAAGCATGGAAACTTCGAGTAACATTCCGAGAAGCCCCAGAATCTGGCCCTACCTTCAGAGTTAACTTAGGCTGACATGAGAAGCTTCTCGTGTCTAGCCGGATATGAATCCGGAGTCGATCCCAAAATCCAGGCATCCCAGAGTTGACTCTGAAGTCCGGCACTCCCACCAATGTTGTATCTAGCAAATATTAGAGTCATCTAGTGCCTTCCAAGGTGACACGCTCTAAAGTCGGTCCCAAATTCCGAGATGCCCAGAAGGTTATCCCGGAGACTCCTAGAAGACATTTCGTGACGTGTTAGGTCAACCCAACGCGCAAGTTTGAAGTGGAGCTATAAAAAGCTCACTTTATCTTGCTCAAGGGTTATCCTTTAGCCATTGTTGGGCTGAGCTATTTCTCTCTCTTACTTCATTTCTTGAAAACTCAAAAGCTTCATAACCTCCACACCTCTCTGTCAAATGATTCTAATCCTTTGACAAAAAAGATAGTGGAGCCTCTGATCTATATTTCCATTGAAGGAATTTGGGTTTCCCTTTGAGTTCAATGAGGATTTTTTACACTTGGAGGTTGCAAACTCCAAGGTGGTAGGATTCACCAAGAATCAACTTGTGATTTTCCTATTCGCTTGTTTGTAAAGGTTTGCAGGCCGCCTCAAGGTGTACCACTTGTGCTTGAAAAGCACCTTCATGATGATGGCTCAAGGAGAAGAGGGTGAGCCTTCGTGATAACACCCAGCCCTCCAACGGTGACTAGCTTCCCTCTAAGGAAGTGAGCATGGGTATACATCTTCGTCTATGTGGTCTTCGGTTATCCCTAACCTTAATTCATTTACATGTGCTTTAGTTTGGTCACTTGACCTTACAAGAATCACATAGGTTAGATATCTCACTGTGGCATCTTTTAGGCTCACACTTTATATTCCACATATCCTAACTTGATAATAATTGAAATAAATTTTATAGTTGACCCTATTCACCCTCTTCGAGGTCCATATAGATACTTTCAGCCAGCTCGGGTTGTTTCCTATTCGGTACCTGGGTATTCTGGTTCACTATCAGTATCTACTATAACCGAGTGGAAATACATGGAAGAGAAACACGAAAAACAACTTGACAGTTGGAAGGACAAACTCCTGTCCTATGTGGGGAGGGGGGGGGGGGTTCTATATTGATCAATTTCGTTACTGGCAATATGGTTATATATATGTTGTCCTTCTTTAACTTACCCAAGGGGGTCTGCAGAGATTGGTCTAGTTTAGGTCCAAATTTTACTAGCAATGTGATAATAAATTAAAAAGTATAAGCTAGCTAGGTGGAATGTGTTGTGACGCCCCCGGCTCAATCGTGCACTAATCATACATGCAAATGCACACGATCAAGCCTAAGGACTCACGGGAAGATATCACAACACAACTCTAAAACATAAATAAAGTCATACAAGCTTTATATTACAAGCCAGGGGCCTCGAGGGCTCGAATACATAAGCTTGCGTACAAGCGTCAGCGGAAGCATCAGATATCTGAGTACAGATATTAAAAGAGAAACAGAAAGCCTTTAGAAAGGCGTGGCAAAATAAAACACTACGATCGAAAGGCGCAGGCCTCCTGCCTGGGACCCTCCGATCCTACTCCTGGTCGATGGCAAGCTCGAAGTAATATCCACCCTCGGGGTAGTAGTAGCGATCGTCAGCGGGGGCAGCTGTATCCGGGGCTCCGTCATCTGGTCGCATCAAAAGGATATGGGGAAAAAGAAAGCAAAGCAACCGTGAGTACTCATCCGAAGTACTCAGCAAGCAAGGATCTACACTACATATGCAACATTATCAAAGAAAGGCTGTATATGTGGACTGGGCTGCAGAAATGCCAGAATAGAGAGAAGGCCTAGTCCTATCGGAGACTAGGATCTTCAGAGGTCTTGCGGCATTAGAAGAGTGTAGATTAGTACCGTATAAAGTAGTAGTATCATTAAGTCTCATCCTCACCAAGAGATCCTTTCTCGACTCCCTGCGAGAAAGCAATCCCAGAGCCATAAGGTCATCAACCTCGTCCTGAGATCCCTTCTCGACTCCCTGCGAGAAGCAATCCCAGAGCCATAGTATCCAATTCTAATTGTATCAATCAGGATACAACTCCGAGTGTCCGTTACCGAGGATCCGGCTATGCATAGTTTAGTTCTTCCCTGCAGGGGTGCACCAACTTACCCACCACGCTCGCTTATCTCCGGCCGGACACACTTTCTGGGTCCTGCCCGGCCTCGGCCAAACGACACACCGCAACCCTACCTACTGCTCAGCAGAGAGGTCCCCGCCGGTCTACATCCTAAGCGCAAGGGGGTCTTGGCCATCGCCCCTCACCCTCCGGGTCGTTGCGCACAGGGTGGATACCAGCATCGCCTCGGGTGGCCGACACAATCCGACCGTGCCGCAATGCTGAACTGGACGTCTGTCAGAGCTTTCGGCTGATGCTACGATGCAGAACGCCCATACTATGCCCACGTGATGGTTAGTGCTATCAGGCCAGAGGCCCACTCAGATCACATATCCAAACCGTTAGTACCTTGGGGGTGCGGTAATGAGCAGAGACTCACGATCGATGTGACCCCGTCGCCCCGTCTCGAGGACTTGCGGCAAGGGCCAAGAATGCCCGGTCGCGCCTCGTATTCATCACTCGGGCACCATACAGGCAACCCGTCTTCACAACACTCGCCACTTAGGCACACGCGGGTACCCCTCAGGGTCGACCCGCCTTCCAAGTAACAGTCTAAAACCCAAGTATCCGTGTGTCCATAACATCAAGGGAATCCGAGGTATCACCCTCGGTGGATACCCACTCGATGTAACTGTCAAGGTGAACGTAGGAGGAATCACCCTCGATGGGTTCACACTGATGTGTTGTACGACAGGGTCGTATCGGAAGTGGAGAAGGAGGAATCACTCTCGATGACCACGACAAATAGCTACTCTACAGAGTTAACATCAGAAGTGCTACAAGAGGTTTCACCCGCGGCACTCGACAGTAACGCTGCAGTGTCGTTACAACTAAGGGGGTGATGTGCGGTGCCGGGGCCTGGTCTTCAATCCCATTGATCGGGTCTTCTGACAATCCAGCGGGGCAGTCGGGACTAGTGGGGTCACTGATAGGTCTCTACCCTGCCTATACTAAGCAGTTTAGGATAAGCAGGTAAGGTATCAATAGTAGGTTACAATAAACAGGCTATGCATCAGAATAGGTAAAGCAGTAGCAGCAGCAATTCTAATGCAAGCATGAGAAAATAGAATGGGCAATATCGGGATGATCAAAGGGGGGGGCTTGCCTGGTTGCTCTGGCAAGAAGGAGGGGTCGTCAGTGACGTAGTCGATCACAACGGCATCAGCAGCGGTCTCGAGGTCTACCGGAGAGAAGAGGGGGAAGAAACAGTAAATATAAAGCAAACAAGAGCACAACATGACAATATGCAGAGCTAGGGGTGTTCTGATGCGGTGCTACACGATATAGGTGAAGAGGGAAAACATCCGGGAATGTTTTCCCGAAGTTTGGCATTTTCGGACAGTTGTCAGACAGATGACCGGAGGGGAACGGTTCCATGTTCGGGTAGCTAGGGACGCGTGATGGACGAACGGACTGCGAATTCGGATCCGTCTCAAAATTCTGAGCATTTTTCATATATAAATTATTTTCATCGGAGTTACGGTTTAAAAGATATGATTTTTCAAAGTTTTAAAGAATTTCTGGAATTTAATTATTTATTTAAATTCGAATTATTTAAATACTAAATTGCTATGTGCTCCCACTGTTATACCCAGCCTGAGAGGCTGAGAGGCTGACAGTGGGGCCAGGTTGACTGGGTCAACGGCCAGTCAACGGCCAGCCCACAGAGGCTGACATGTGGGGTCACTAAGCTGAGTCAGCAGCCCAGTCAGCGTGGACTGTCAATGGGTGAACAGTGCATGTGGGCCCCGTGTGTCAGTGATACAGTTAATTAACAGAGTTTAAATTAGAGCTAATCTAATTAGCTACAGTAGACGGGCCCACTGTCAGCGGCTGTTTAGAGCCAGATTAGCGGCTAACCACCTTCGTGTGGGTCCCGCCGGCATTTTAAACGCTCGCGCGCCGGCAGCGACACCAAGCAGAGGCGGCGATGGCCGGACCTCACCGGGAACGCTCCTCCGAGCATGGGTTGACGCGGGATCGGTCGCGTTCGAACGCGGACGACGAACCACGTCCGATGGTGGCACGGACGGGTGCTGGGAAGGCCAGAGCTGACCGGTGCGACGACGGCAGGCGGCGGCCGAAGCGGAAGCTTAGCAGAGGCGGGGCTACGCGGTGAGATCGACCAAACAAACGGCACAGGTGGCATCACAGAGATGCCATGAGCACGGTGCTGTGCTTGCCCGGCCCTGGAATGAACGACAGCGACGAGGGCGAGCTCCGTGGCGGCGACAGAGCTATGGCTAAGGTGGGACGCACGCTAGAGGTGACTAAAAGGAGAGGGGAGGGGCGCATCGGGGTCGAGGGGAAGCTCAGGGGAGTCGGGGCGGCCGGAGGAGAGCGGATCGAGGCGGCGACCGAAGCGATCCAGTCGGGGTAGCGCGATGATTGCTGTGACGACCCCGGCTTAATCGTGCACTAACCATACACGCAAATGCACACGATCAAGCCTAAGGACTCACTTGAAGATATCACAACACAACTCTAAAACATAAATAAATTCATACAAGCTTTATATTACAAGCCAGGGCCTCGAGGGCTCGAATATATAGCTCGATGGCATACAGGTGTCAGCGGAAGCGTCAGATATCTGGTTACAGATATATTACAGAACAGAGAGATAAGCCTTCATAGAGGCGGGGCAAAATAAAATACTATGATCGAAAAGGCGTGGGCCTCCTGCCCTGGACCCTCCGATCCTACTCCTGGTCGTCAGTCGGCTCCTCGTAGTAGTAGTACTCTCCGGGCTGGTAGTAGTAGTGGTCGTCGACGGGGACAACTGGCTCCGGGGCTCCGTCGTCTGGATGTGACAAAGGGATAAAGGGGGGGAAAAGGAAAATAAAGCAAACGTGAGTACTCATCCGAAGTACTCAGCAAGCAAGGATCTACACTACATATGTAACATTTTCAAAAGGGGGCTGTATATGTGGACTGGGCTGCAGAAATGCCAGAATAGAGGGGGAAAGCCTAGTCCTATCGAAGACTAGCATCTTCAGCATCTTCATCAGTCTTGCAGCATTAGAAGAGAACAGAATAACATAATGTAAAGTATAGCAGTAATGTCATCATCCTCGACCAGAGATTCTTCCTCGACTCCCTGCGAGAAAGCAATCCCAGAGCCGTACTATCCAGTTCTCATCTCAGTTCTAGTTGTACCGATCGGGATACAACTCCGAGTGTCCGTTACCGTAGGACAGGCTATCGATAGAAGTTTCTTCCCTGCAGGGGTGCACCAACTTACCCACCACGCTCGCTTAACTCCGGCCGGACACACTTTTCTGGGTCATGCCCGGCCTCTGCTAAGCAACACGCCGCAACCCGACCTAGGCTTATAAGAGAGGTCAGCACGCCGGACTAAACCTATGCCCCCAGGGGTCTTGGGCCGTCGCCCCGGGAACTCCTGCACGTTACGGGGCCACCGAGAGCAGACCTAGCAACCCCTTATACAAGCGCGGTTGCGTTCCCGGTCCAACTCGGCGTGCGCCGCTCCTTACTGACGTCAAATAAGCTTCGGCTGATGTATACGACGCAGAACGCCCATACTATGCCCACGTGATGGTTAGTGCTATCAGGCCAGAGGCCCCTCGGATCAAACATCCAAACCGTTTAGTGGTTTAGGAGCGCGCGGAAACGAGCAGAGACTCACGATCGATGTGACCCCGTCGCCCCGTCTCGAGGACTTGCGGCAAGGGCTAAGAATGCCCGGCCACGCCTCGTAGTTATCTCGCGGGCACCTCTCAGGTCAACCCAACTCCACATCACTTCGCATTCATGCTCGCGCAGGTACCCCTCAGGGCCGACCCGTCTTTAGTATCATAGCATCATGGTTTAGTGTTCAGTCGTAGTAACCAAGTCTTCGTGTGTCTGACACCAAGGGAAACCCTGAGGAATCACCCTCGATGGAATTCCCGCTCGATGCTACCGTCAAGGTGAACAAATGAGGAATCACCCTCGAGGTCCACACTTGAGAAGTTGCACGACGACGTTGTTATAGAGGGTGGTGTAGGAGGAATCACCCTCGCTTACCACGACCGAGTAACTAACCTACAAGGTTATCATCTGAAGTGCTGTCGAGGTATCACCCTCGGCACTCGTTAGTAACCCAGTAGTGTCGAGCAACATAGGGCGAAGTGACGTGCGGTGCCCAAGTCTGATCTTCGATCCCGATAATCGGGTCTTCTGATTATCCAGCGGGGCAGTCGGGATAAGTGGGTCTCTGATAAGGCTCTACCCATCCTATACTAAACAGTTTAGGAGAACAGGCAGGTATCAAAAAGTAGGCTACAATAAAACAGGCTATGCAGCAGATATAGGACAACAGTAGCAGTAGTAACTTCTAATGCAAGCATAAGAGAGAAGAGAGTGGACGATATCAAAATGCTCAAAATGGGGGTGCTTGCCTGTTTGCTCTGGGGCAAGGGCAAGGTCGTCGGTGGTGTCGTCGGGGACGTAGTCGTACTCCGGAGTTGCGTCTGCCTCGGGAGCTACGTCAATGTCGGGGTCTACCGAGAGAGAAGAGGGGGAAGAAACAGGTAAACATAATGCAAACAGATGCAACACAGTGCGTGCTATGCTATGATGCAGTGCAGGGTTGCCTAAATATGCATCTAAGTCATTTTAGTTATTTTAGGATTAAACTGGGATTTATTAACCGGTGATTATGCACTATTCATCTATCACATATGGGTTCAGAGTTATGAGTTCTCCTACGTAGGATGTTCCGACAGGGAAACAGACGGCATGATCAGACTCGGCTCATCATTCTGAGCAACTTTCATGTTTTAACTTTTTCAATCTGAGCTACGGTTTAAAAGTTATTAATTTTTTAAAGTTTATTTGAATTTCTAGAATTAATTTTATTAATAGAAATGAATTATGATGTCAGCATGACACAAGGATGACGTCAGCGGTCAACGGTCGGCTGAGCAGAGTCAAATCTGACATGTGGGTCCAGTAGGACCCACCTGTCATTGACTCAGAGGCTAAACTAATTAGTTAAGCTTAATTAAACTGCTGGTGGGGCCTACTGTCAGTGTCAGTAACTAATTAACAGGACACTAATTATCTGGCTAATGCTAATTAGGTCATCTGGGACCACACGTCAGCGGCTGTAGCTAGCCCAGTCAGCGTTGACCACAGTCAACAGGTCAAAGGGGGCCCCTGGGGCCCACGGGTCAGTGACCCAGGGGGTGGTCCCGGGCCGGCCACGTCAGCGCGGTCGGTGGCGCGCCAGCGGCAACGCGCCGGCGACCACAGAAGTGGCAGAACAGCATGGAATCGGCGCACCGGCCTCCATTTGACACACCGCGACCACCTACGGGACGCGGGAGCTCGCGCGCGTCGATCTGTGCAAACGGCGTGGGCTCCGGTGGTCGGAAACGACGGCTACGGTGAGCACGGGCGGCGTCGGAGTTCGGGCATCGTCGCGAACGGCGATGGAGGCTGCGGCACGCCCAAAGGAGGGGTCCTACGGGGTCCTAGAGGTAACCGGAGCACGGCTACGAACTCGGTAGAGCACATTATCGCCGGTAGCGGCGGCGATGAGCACCGCGGCAGAGCAGAGCTCGGGCGGCAATGGCGGTGGCGACTATAGGTGCCTAAAGGCAGCGCTGAGTGAGGGGAAAGGGGAGACTGCTCACCGGGAAGGCTCACGGAGGCCCGGTGGTGGATTAGGAGCAGCAGATGGCGCCGGATTCGAGGAAGATCGTCGGCGACAGCAGGAGGATGGAGAGCTCGAAGCTGTCCCCGTAGCGCTGCCTAGCTCACACTGAGGCCCGCAGTCGATGTGGAGGAGCACATCGGAGCTCGTGAGCACGGTGGCTGGGCGAGGGGCGGCCGGTGGCCGCGGTGAAGCAGCGATGCGGCGACGGCGGCGCTCAGATGCGCGGCAGAGAGGAGGGGAAGCGAGGGAAGAGAGCGAGGGAGAGAGGGGCTAGCTAGGGTTTCGGGGAGGCCACTGGGGTCCTTATCCAGCGCGGGGAGACGGCAGATGGGCGACGCGTGCAGCGTCGGCTATCAGTGTGACGACCCCGGCTTAATCGTGCACTAATCATACACGCAAATGCACATGATCAAGCCTAAGGACTCACTTGAAGATATCACAACACAACTCTAAAACATAAATAAATTCATACAAGCTTTATATTACAAGCCAGGGCCTCGAGGGCTCGAATACATAGCTCGATGGCATACAAGTGTCAGCGGAAGCATCAGATATCTGGGTACAGATATACTACAGAAAGAGAGTTAAGCATTCACAGAGGCGGGGCAAAATAAAAACTACGATCGAAAAGGCGTGGGCCTCCTGCCCTGGACCCTCCGATCCTACTCCTGGTCGTCGGTCGACTCCTCTTAGTAGTAGTACTCTCCGGGCTGGTAGTAGAAGTGGTCGTCGACTGGGGCATCTGGCTCCGAAGCTCCGTCGTCTGGATGCGACAAAGGAATAAAGGGGGAAAAAAGGAAAATAAAGCAAACGTGAGTACTCATCCGAAGTACTCAGCAAGCAAGGATCTACTCTACATATGCAACATTTTCAAGGGGGGCTGTATATGTGGACTGGGCTGCAGAAATGCCAGAATAGAGGGGGAAAGCCTAGTCCTATCGAAGACTAGCATCTTCAGCATCTTCAACAGTCTCGCAGCATTAGAAGAGAGCAGAATAACATAATGTAAATTATAGCAGTGTCATCAACCTCGGCCAGAGATTCTTCCTCGACTCCCCACGAGAAAGCAATCCCAGAGCCGTACTATCCAGTTCCCATCTCAAGTTCTAGTTGTACCGATCAGGATACAACTCCGAGTGTCCGTTACCGTAGGACAGGCTATCGATAGAAGTTTCTTCCCTGCAGGGGTGCACCAACTTACCCACCACGCTCGCTTAACTCCGGCCGGACACACTTTTCTGGGTCATGCCGGGCCTCGGCTAAGCAACACGCCGCAACCCGACAAAATACTTAATAGAGAGGTCAGCACGCCGGTCTAACCTATGCCCCCAGGGGTCTTGGGCCTTCGCCCCGAGAACTCCTGCACGTTACGTGCACCGCCGGTGAGCAGACCTAGCAACCCCTTATACAAGCGTGGTTGCATTCCCAGTCCAACCCAGTGTGTGCCGCATCAGTTGCTGACGTCCATTAAGCTTCGGCTGAAGTATACGACGCAGAACGCCCATACTATGCCCACGTGATGGTTAGTGCTATCAGGCCAGAGCCCCTCGGATCAAATATCCAAACCGTTAGTGGATTAGGAGCGCGCGGTAACGAGCAGAGACTCACGATCGATGTGACCCCGTCGCCCCGTCTCGAGGACTTGCAGCAAGGGCTAAGAATGCCCGGCCACGCCTCGTAGTTATCTCGCGGGCACCTCTCAGGTCAACCCGACTCCACATCACTTCGCATTCATGCTCGCGCGGGTACCCCTCAGGGCCGACCCGTCTTTAGTATCATGGTTCAAAGTCAAGTCATAATATCCAAAGTAGCTGTGTGTCTGACACCGAAGGGAACCCTGAGGAATCACCCTCGATGGAATTCCCGCTCGATGCTATCATCAAGGTGAACGAATGAGGAATCACCCTCGAGGTCCACACTTGAGAAGTTGCACGACGACGTCGTTATCGGGGGTGGTGTAGGAGGAATCACCCTCGCTTACCACGACCGAGTAACTAACCTTCAAGGTTATCATCTAAAGTGCTGTCGAGGTATCACCCTCGGCACTCGATAGTAACCCAGTAGTGTCGAGCAACATAGGGGGAAGTGACGTGCGGTGCCAGGGTCTGATCTTCGATCCCGTTGCTCGGGTCTTCTGAGAGTCCAGCGGGGCAGTCAGGACAAGTGGGTCTCTGATAAGGCTCTACCCATCCTATACTAAACAGTTTAGGAGAACAGGCAGTTATCAAAAGTAGGCTACAATAAAGCAGGCTATGCAGCAGATATAGGACAACAGTAGCAGCAGTAACTTTAATGCAAGCATAAGAGAGAAGAGAGTGGGCGATATCGGAATGCTCAAAATGGGGGTGCTTGCCTGTCTGCTCGACGGCAAGGGCCTGATCGTCGGGGACGTAGTCGTACTCCGGAGTGGCGTCTGCCTCAGGAGCTACGGCAACGTCGGGGTCTACCGAAAGAGAAGAGGGGGAAGAAACAAGTAAATATAATGCAAACAGATGCAACACAGTGCGTGCGATGCTATGATGCAGTGCAGGGTTGCCTAAATATGCCTCTAAGTCATTTTAGTTATTTTTAGAATTAATCTGAGATTTATTAACCGGTGTATGTGCACTATTCATCTACCGGAATCGAGCTCGGAGTTACGAGTTCTTCTACGTAGGAGGTTCCGGCAAGGAAACAGACGGCAAGATCAAACTCGTCTCGTCGTTCTGAGCAACTTTCATGTTTTAACTTTTTCGATCTGAGCTACGGTTTAAAAGTTATTAATTTTTAAAGATTATTGGATTTTCTGGAATTTATTTAATTAACAGAAATGAATTACGACGTTAACATGACGTCGCGGTGACGTCAGCGGTCAACAGCGTCTGGCCGGAGTTAAACCTGACATGTGGGTCCAGTGGGACCCACATGTCAGCCTCTGTTAACTTAACAGAGTTAATTTAGACTAACAGAGGGTTAATTAGAGGGTGGGCCCCTCATGTCAGTGTCTGAACAGATTAACTAATCAGTTTTATTTATAAATTCGTTTAATTAGATTAATTAACCGAGAGGGCCCACATGTCATACTCTGTGGTGAACAGTAATGACGTTAACCAGAGTCAACGAAGTCAACTGAAGCGCTGGGGCCCACCGGCAGCCTCATAGAGGTGGGGCCCACCTGTGCCACATCGGCGGCGGCGCCGGAGCGACGCCGGCGACGTCAAAACACGGCGGCGACGCACTGGAGTCGTCGAAATTCATCTACAGGGCGCCGTTGGGCGCGCGCGACCCCGCGTTCGAATGGGCGGAGCAAGCCGCATCGATCTGCGGTGGTGGCGAATGCTGCGGGGGCCGGAATCGTCGGCGGCGAGCTCGTGAGCGGCCGTCGGCGTTCGGATGTCGGCGGTTTCGGCGTTAGAGAGCGCGGCGAGTGACGTGTGAGGTATCATTCGAACGAGCGGACGAAACCGCGTCGAACGGTGGTGGCGCCGGACCAAATGGTCGCCGGAAAAGTGGCCGGCGACGAGCTTTGGCGGCAGCGCGCTCGGGTGGTTGATGGAAACGTTGCTAGCGCGTGCAGCAGCTCGATTCAGAGGGCTAGCCGTGAGCTACGCGCCGTGGTGGGTGCGAAGGACATGGCCTCGAGGCCGTTAGATCACCGGAGACTCGTCGGCGGCGAGCTCCACGGAGGTGAGCTCGGGCACTTGCGGAACGACGTCTATGGCAAGCCGGAGCGAGAAAATAGAGTGGGGAGGAGCTGTGGCTCACCGTGCGGTCAAGACAGACCCGTGACGGATTAGTAGCAGCAGTGTGCGACGCCGGAGTCGAAGGAGAACGCCGGCGATCCGAGGAAGAAGATGAAGTCGATCCCGAGCGCGTGGTCGCTCCCGAGCTTGAAGACCATGTGTAGCCGAGGCAGGGGAGCGAGGCGGAGCTGCAGGACGTCTTGGCGAGGCGAATGGGTGATGGTGGCCGCGTCTGCGAGCAGGGCACGACGGCGACCGCGTCGACGTCGACGGAACCAGAGAGGGAGAGCAAGGGGGAGAGGGGGAGGAGTGACGGGTAGCGAGGGGAGATGAATGGGGAGGCTCGGCCTTATCCCCTCGCTGGTGGAGCGTCGGTGGCGTCGGCGTGTCGCCGCGCGAGCGGCGCGCGCGCGCTCGGCCATGGAGGAGACGACACGCGAGGGAGAGAGAGGGTTGGGCCAGATGGGCCGGCTGTCGGGGCACTATGCACTAAGGCCCAGTGCACAGTGCCTCGTCTTATTTTTCTGTTTCTGTTTTGTGTTTTTCTTTTATTTGTTTTCTGTTTCGAAATAACTAGCACACTTAAGCACTTTTTTAAAATGTGAGAATTGACCCAAATATTAATATGTAATATTAGCCTTTAACAGAAATTGGTTTGAGCCAAATTTGGATTATATTTGAATTTGAAATGAATTTAATATGGTTATTTTGGTACTGTTTCATGTGGTTTGAACCTCTTATCCAATCCAAGTATCAATGGCTATATTTTTATCAGTGCATCTGGAATATTTTCTAATTAGTGAACATTTTTCCAAAGGTGTTTGAGCAAATTTATTTTGCACTTTTGGAATTTGAGTTGATTTTCAGAATGGAGTTTGAATTATTTGGTTAACCACTATGATTAGTCTCTGCCAGTGATATGACTTGGCAATATTAGCAGTTGATCACAGTGGCTATTACACAGGGGTGTTACAAGTTCTCCTCCTCTAAAAGAAATTCTCGTCCCGAGAATTTAGGAGGTAGAAGGAAAGAGGTCGGGATATTCTTCCCGAAGATAATCCTCGCGTTCCCAAGTGGCTTCATCTTCAGTGTGATTGGACCACTGCACTTTCAGGAACTTGGTCATCTTCTGGCGAGTTCGACGTTCAGCTTCATCAAGGATGCGGCTCGGATGCTCCTTATAAGATAAGTCATCTTGCAGCTGAAGCATCTCGTGATCCACTACGCGGTGCGGAGATTCCTTGAAGCATTTTCGAAGTTGCGACACGTGGAAGACATCATGAATATGAGAGAATTGTGGTGGCAACTCTAATTTATAAGCCACCTGTCCACGTCTGGCAACAATGCGAAAGGGACCAATATAGCGAGGAGCTAGCTTGCCCTTGATTCCAAAACGACGGGTGCCTTTCATAAGAGTGACACGAAGATAAGTGTGATCACCTGGTTGATAAGTTAGACCCCATCGTTTGCGATCATAGTTGCTCTTCTGGCGGTCCTGAGCTGCTTTGAGATTCTCTCGGACAATTCTGACTTGTTCTTCAGCGTGTTGAATAATGTCCGGTCCCACGAGAGGTCGTTCCCCAGTTCAGAGGGGTTCGACACTTACGCCCATAAAGCACTTCGAAGGGGGCCATTTTCAAGCTGGCTTGATAACTGTTGTTATAAGAGAACTCGGCATACGGGAGAGATTCCTCCCATTTCTTACCGAAGGATATAACACAAGCGCGAAGCATATCTTCAAGTACTTGGTTAACTCGCTCAACTTAGCCTTGGGATTGGGGATGATAAGCTGAACTCCATGTAATGTGAGTTCCCATAGCTTCTTGAAAACTTTCCCAGAACTTGGACGTGAAAAGACCGCCACGGTCCGAACTGATCTCCTTCGGAATACCGTGGAGTGAAACGATTCTGGAGATATACAGCTCTGCTAGCTGGCTAGCAGTGATAGTCTCCTTGACAGGTAGGAAATGAGCAACCTTGGAAAGTTGATCGATTACGACAAGAATAGCGTCGTGACCTTTCTGAGACTTGGGAAGACCAGTAATGAAATCCATCTGCACTTTATCCCACTTCCATAGAGGAATAGGGAGGGGTTGCAGAATTCCAGCTGGCTTCTGATGTTCTGCTTTCACGCGACGACATACGTCACATTCAGCAACGTATCGAGCAATGTCCTGCTTCATTCTGGACCACCAGTACCTCTGTCGAAGATCGCGATACATCTTGGTGCTACCCGGATGGATAGACAGCGGCGTATCATGAGCCTCCTTCATGACCTTGTCTGTCATAAGCTCGAATCGAGGTACTACAATGCGGTCTCTGAAATATAATGTTCCATCTTCAGCAACTGAGAAATCCCGGTACTTCTCAAGGTGAAGCTCTTTCTTCATCAAGTCAATTTCAGCATCTTTGGCTTGCGCTTCCTTAACAGCCTTCTGAAGGTCTGGCTGTACCACAAGGTTATTAAGAGAACCTTGGGGAACAATTCGCAGATTCAGCTGATTCAATTCTGCATAGAGACGAGGTTGAGCTCGCCTAACCATGAGGTTGTTGCATTATGACTTGCGGCTTAGGGCATCGGCCATTACATTAGCCTTGCCCGGGGTATATGAAATACCGCAGTTATAGTCCGTAATTGTTTCTAACCATCATTGCTGACGGAGATTAAGATCCGGTTGAGTGAACAAGTACTTCAGACTTTGGTGATCGGTATAAATCTCACACCGATTACCAAGAAGATAATGGCGCCATAACTTTAATGCATAGATCACTGCAGCAAGTTCAAGATCATGCACTGGATAATTTTCTTCATGCGGACGCAGTTGACGTGAAGCATACGCAATCACTCTTCGTTCTTGCATTAGGACACAGCCTAATCCCTGACGAGAGGCGTCGCAGTATATGACAAAGTCCTTGCGAGAATCAGGAGGAGCAAGCACTGGAGCAGAAGTAAGCTTGTCCTTGAGGGTCTAGAAACTTTCCTGACACTTGTCTGTCCACTCAAACTTAACGCCTTTGTGGAGCAGATTAGTCAAGGGCTTGGCGATCTTGGAGAAGTTCTCGACGAATCGGCGGCAATAACTGGCTAGACCGAGAAAGCTTCGGACTTGCTTGGCATTCTTCGAAGGAGTCCAGTCAAGGATAGCCTGAACACGCTCCGGGTTAACGGCAATACCGTCCTTGGAAATCACATGTCCAAGGTAGGTCACTTCGGAAAGCCAGAATTCACATTTGGAGTACTTGGCATATAACTTGTGCTCTCGAAGCCTCTCCAGAACAAGGAGAAGATGCTCGGCATGTTCTTCCTTATTCTTCGAATATACTAGGATATCATCCAGATATACCACAATGAACTTGTCGAGGTAATCCATGAATATATAATTCATCAGACGGGAGAACGTAGCTGGAGCATTCGTGAGGCCAAATGACATGACGGTGTATTCATAGGAGCCATATCGAGTAACGAATGCAGTCTTTGGAATATCCTCTTCGCGGACACGGATCTGGTGATAACCCAACCTCAAGTCGAGTTTAGAGAAGACCAAAGATCCAGCAAGTTGATCATATAAGTCATTGATCCGGGGAAGCGGATATTTATTCTGAATGGTTGCCTGGTTGATAGGACGGTAATCTTGGACCAACCTATTCGTACCATCTTTCTTCTTGACAAAGAGAGACGGTGCTCCCCAGGCAGAGGAACTAGGACGGATGAAGCCCTTCCTTAAGGATTTATCAATTTCTTCCTTAAGCTCGATAAGATGGTGCGAAGGCATCTTGTAGGGACACTTCGCAATAGGAGTGGTGCCAGGCTTCAAGTCGATGACGAACTCGACAGCTCTAGCAGGGGGTATTCCTGGAAGTTCTTCTGGAAAAACATCCGGGAAGTCACAGACAACTGGGATGTTCTCGATCCCCTCAAGTGGAGAAGCGTTCAACGCATTTAAGGCATAAATCTGAGCCTCAGCGTTCTGGGTGAGGTGAGCTTGATAATTCACTATCTCATTCGATGGATGCAGAAGGTGTACCACCTTAGTGGCACAATTGGTTGAGGCGTAGTGGGCCTTCAACCAATCCATTCCCAGAATAAGATCAATATCAGAGGAGTTGAGAATAATGGGGGATGCTCGAAACTCCAACCCTTCGATATTAATCACGACATCGGGGCTAACCAAGGAGGTGTGACAGTGTCCCGCAGGAGTATTTACTCGTATCTTTTGGGGTAGCATATCACATGTAACGTCATGCATGGGTGCAAATTTATCTGACATAAATGAATGCGATGCTCCTGAATCAAATAAAACAGATGCAGGTACTGAATTAACAAGAAGTGTACCCATCACGGTTTCAGGTTGATCCGGAGCTTCAGACATGTTAACGTGGTAGTACTGCCCACGACCATAAGAAGGTCTGGCATTGTTGTTGCGCTGCTGAGGAGTACCACGGCCAATACCATGGCCAGCAGAAGGAAGAGCTAGCTGATTCTGACTCTGTGAGCAGTCTCTGGCATGGTGACCCGGCTGGCCACACTTGAAGCAGAGTCCATTGTCAGGATGTGGTGCAGGAGCTCGAGGTGCTGGAGCTTGCAGAGGCTGCCTCGGCGGTGGAGGAGGCAGATGAGGTGCAGCATAGGAAGGCCTGTGTGCTGGTGCTGCTGGACGGTACATGCTCTGAGGTATCTAGATGCGGCGCTTCTAGGAAGACGAGCCCGAAGATGAGCCTGCCTCACGGGTGCGTCTGGTAGCTTCCTTGTGCTTCTTCAATCCAGTCTCGACCATGATAGCCTTATTCACCAAGGTGGCGAAATAAGGGTAGTCTTGAACAAGCAGGGCTAACTGGATGTCATGATGCAGCCCTTCACGGAATTTCTCCTGCCTTCAGTCATCAGTGGGAACGTCCTCTTCAGCGTAGCGGGACAAATCAAGAAACTCGCGCTGATAAACTTCCACAGATTTATTGCCCTGAACGAGACTACGGAACTCAGCCTTCTTCCATGCTATGACAGCTTGAGGAATATAGCGGGCACGGAAAGCAATCTTGAATTCTGCCCAAGTGATGACGGTACCAGGTGGTAGGGTCTATCGGTGAGTAGCCCACCACTGTGATGCGGGACCCTTCAGAAGGTATGTCGCAAAGGTGACATAGTTGACCTGGGCGACACCAGCAGACTCCATCTCATGGGAGATGTCTCGCAGCCAATCATCGGCATCCAGTGGATTGACTATGTTGCAAAAGAACGACAGGTTAAGTCGCATAAATTCTGGCAAGGTGATGGAAGGTAGCGGCTGGTCGGCATTGGGACGGGGGAATTGCTGCATAATCCCCGTCATGAATTGGCGGTTGAGTTCAAACTGTTGCATCATTGCTACCATATAGTCAGGCGGTGGCGGCGGAGGTGGATTGTTGTCACCCATCCTGCTAAGTCAAAAGGGGTAGTTTAGCAGAAGCCAATGCGAGTGTTTAGCGGCATGCATGATGTAACACAACAGAATTTAAATAGTACAGCAGATGCTTAATAGTAGTCATTAAGTCATACAGATCCATACAGAGTCGGTTACATTCGGGCAGCATAACGGCGCAAATACTAAAGCTAGACATGCTAGGCGGCGCGCAGGCACGCGGTAAGGAAGTACACAATGAGACATAGCAAAGGCTACATCAACGTCGGAGAAAACCACTGAAACGGGGTAGCTGCAAGTGCGGACGATGGACGTTCGTCGCAGAAGGATCCTGCGCTCCATGCACACTCTGATGCAGAACCCGGTCTCGAACTGTATGAAGAGGTCCACGTGCAGGCGTGTGACCTCCCACAGCAGGCCAATCGATCCCTGATGGCATCTCGGTCCTGCTCGGGGAAAGAATGTGCTCCGGGTGTATCCCTGCACGAACAGCTGGTAGCAACTGCGTCATAGCCTCTTATAGTCGTGCTCGAGTGGTGAACAACTCGACAGCAAGAGCGCGAACAGTGCGATCCAGAGCCTGAGTACAGCAAATCAGAACTCGCTGATCGTAACGACGAGGCTCGTACGGGGCACAGACAGCTGTGTAGAATCCAGTAGCATCTCCAGCAGGGGCATACGGAATATAACGATACTCTGAGGCATCCAAGTCAGCACTGAACTGTCCTCAAAGACGTGCGACAGCAGAGTAGGCGGCATCATGTACTGCCATCTCAATCGTCACGCCGATACCGTGGAAAAGATGTAGCTCCGTGTCTGAGTCATCCTGCTGATCGTAGATGCGAACATCAGCATAATACTGCTCCTGGTTGAACTCTCGAGAAACCTCGTAGATCATGTACTCGGGGCACCAGCGGTATCCCAGCCTGATCAAGAGGGCGATCAGAACAGCTGGAAACCCAGGGACGTCTCGAGCACAGGTGCGAAGCACAAGCTGCGTCGTAGGACAAGGTGGAAACAGACGGTCCATCTGAAACAGAGAAGATTCAAGATTGTCATTCGACGAGGAGAAACATAATAGATCTCGAATGGAAAGATTAAACAAAACAATGGAAAGGAAATGATTATCACACTAATCAGATCAAAGACAGGGAAATCGCACTGAATCCAGCTCTCCGGTTGGATAGAATTAACGAGATCCTAAGTGTCGGTGTTAGTAAATTTTATTAAACCCGAATAGAAGAGTGATCAGAGTCCCAGAGTAAAGGTCGAGGAATAAAAGATCCTAATACCACCCAGTTGGCGACGTGGGCCCGTAAGCCACACAGCCAAGTTAGTAAAACAGTTTTGGACCACAAGACTCAACTTCGGCCAAAGAGTTGGAAAGGGGGACTCCTAGAGGCAGTCGGCTCTGATACCAATTTGTGATGACCCCGGCTTAATCGTGCACTAATCATACACGCAAATGCACACGATCAAGCCTAAGGACTCACTTGAAGATATCACAACACAACTCTAAAACATAAATAAATTCGTACAAGCTTTATATTACAAGACAGGGCCTCGAGGGCTCGAATACATAGCTCGATGGCATACAAGTGTCAGCGGAAGCATCAGATATCTGGGTACAGATATATTACAGAAAGAGAGTTAAGCCTTCACAGAGGCGGGGCAAAATAAAAACTACGATTGAAAAGGCGTGGGCCTCCTGCCCTGGACCCTCCGATCCTACTCCTGGTCGTCGGTCGGCTCCTCGTAGTAGTAGTACTCTCCGGGCTGGTAGTAGAAGTGGTCGTCGACTGGGGCATCTGGCTCCGGGGCTCCGTCATCTGGATGCGACAAAGGAATAAAGGGGAAAAAAGGAAAATAAAGCAAACGTGAGTACTCATCCGAAGTACTCAGCAAGCAAGGATCTACTCTACATATGCAACATTTTCAAGGGGGGCTGTATATGTGGACTGGGCTGCAGAAATGCCAGAATAGAGGGGGAAAGCCTAGTCCTATCGAAGACTAGCATCTTCAGCATCTTTAATAGTCTCGCAGCATTAGAAGAGAGCAGAATAACATAATGTAAATTATAGCAGTGTCATCAACCTCGGCCAGAGATTCTTCCTCGACTCCCCGCGAGAAAGCAATCCCAGAGCCGTACTATCCAGTTCCCATCTCAAGTTCTAGTTGTACCGATCGGGATACAACTCCGAGTGTCCGTTACCGTAGGACAGGCTATCGATAGAAGTTTCTTCCCTGCAGGGGTGCACCAACTTACCCACCACGCTCGCTTAACTCCGGCCGGACACACTTTTCTGGGTCATGCCCGGCCTCGGCTAAGCAACACGCCGCAACCCGACCAAATACTTAATAGAGAGGTCAGCACGCCGGTCTAACCTATGCCCCCAGGGGTCTTGAACCTTCGCCCCGGGAACTCCTGCACGTTACGTGCACCGCCGGTGAGCAGACCTAGCAACCCCTTATACAAGCGCGGTTGCGTTCCCAGTCCAACCCAGCGTGTGCCGCATCAGTTGCTGACGTCCATTAAGCTCCGGCTGAAGTATACGACGCAGAACGCCCATACTATGCCCACGTGATGATTAGTGCTATCAGGCCAGAGGCCCCTCGGATCAAATATCCAAACCGATAGTGGATTAGGAGCGCGCGGTAACGAGCAGAGACTCACGATCGATGTGACCCCGTCGCCCCGTCTCGAGGACTTGCGGCAAGGGCTAAGAATGCCCGGCCACGCCTCGTAGTTATCTCGCGGGCACCTCTCAGGTCAACCCGACTCCACATCACTTCGCATTCATGCTCGCGCGGGTACCCCTCAGGGCCGACCCGTCTTTAGTATCATGGTTCAAAGTCAAGTCATAATATCCAAAGTAGCTGTGTGTCTGACACCGAAGGGAACCCTGAGGAATCACCCTCGATGGAATTCCCGCTCGATGCTATCATCAAGGTGAACGAATGAGGAATCACCCTCGAGGTCCACACTTGAGAAGTTGCACGACGACGTCGTTATCGGGGGTGGTGTAGGAGGAATCACCCTCGCTTACCACGACCGAGTAACTAACCTACAAGGTTATCATCTAAAGTGCTGTCGAGGTATCACCCTCGGCACTCGATAGTAACCCAGTAGTGTCGAGCAACATAGGGGGAAGTGACGTGCGGTGCCAGGGTCTGATCTTCGATCCCGTTGCTCGGGTCTTCTGAGAGTCCAGCGGGGCAGTCAGGACAAGTGGGTCTCTGATAAGGCTCTACCCATCCTATACTAAACAGTTTAGGAGAACAGGCAGTTTTCAAAAGTAGGCTACAATAAAGCAGGCTATGCAGCAGATATAGGACAACAGTAGCAGCAGTAACTTCTAATGCAAGCATAAGAGAGAAGAGAGTGGGCGATATCGGAATGCTCAAAATGGGGGTGCTTGCCTGTCTGCTCGACGGCAAGAGCCTGATCGTCGGGGACGTAGTCGTACTCCGGAGTGGCGTCTGCCTCAGGAGCTACGGCAACGTCGGGGTCTACCGAAAGAGAAGAGGGGGAAGAAACAAGTAAATATAATGCAAATAGATGCAACACAGTGCGTGCGATGCTATGATGCAGTGCAGGGTTGCCTAAATATGCCTCTAAGTCATTTTAGTTATTTTTAGAATTAATCTGGGATTTATTAACCGGTGTATGTGCACTATTCATCTACCGGAATCGAGCTCGGAGTTATGAGTTCTTCTACGTAGGAGGTTTCGGCAAGGAAACAGACGGCACAATTAGACTCGTCTCGTCGTTCTGAGCAACTTTCATGTTTTAACTTTTTTGATCTGAGCTACGGTTTAAAAGTTATTAATTTTTAAAGATTATTGGATTTTCTGGAATTTATTTAATTAACAGAAATGAATTACGACGTCAGCATGATGTCGCGGTGACGTCAGCGGTCAACAGCGTCTGACCGGAGTCAAACCTGACATGGGACCCACATGTCATCCTTTGTTAACTTAACAGAGTTAATTTAGACTAACAGAGGGTTAATTAGAGGGTGGGCCCCTCATGTCAGTGTCTGAACAGATTAACTAATCAGTTTTATTTATAAATTCATTTAATTAGATTAATTAACCGAGAGGGCCCACATGTCATACTCTGTGGTGAACAGTAATGATGTTGACCAGAGTCAACGAAGTCAACTGAAGCGCTGGGCCCCACCGGCAGCCTCACAGAGGTGGGGCCCACCTGTGCCACATCGGCGGCGGCGCCGGAGCGACGCCGGCGACGTCAAAACACGGCGGCGATGCACTCGAGTCGTCGGAATTCATCTACAGGGCGCCGTTGGGCGCGCGCGACCCCGCGTTCGAATGGGCGGAGCAAGCCGCATCGATCTGCGGTGGTGGCGAAAGCTGCGGTGGCCGGAATTGTCGGTGGCGAGCTCGTGAGCGGGCGCCGGAGTTCGGGTGTCAGCGGTTTCGGCGTTAGAGAGCACGGCGAGTGACGTGTGAGGTATCATTCGAACGAGCGGACGAAACCGCGTCGAACGGTGGTGGCGCCGGACCAAATGGTCGCCGGAAAAGTGGCCGGCGACGAGCTTTGGCGGCAGCGCGCTCGGGTGGTTGATGGAAACGTTGCTAGCGCATGCAGCAGCTCGATTCAGAGGGCTAGCCATGAGCTAAGCGCCGCGGTGGGTGCGAAGGACATGGCCTCGAGGCCGTTAGATCACCGGAGACTCGTCGGCGGCGAGCTCCACGGAGGTGAGCTCGGGCACTTGCGGAACGACGTCTACGGCAAGCCGGAGCGAGAAAATAGAGTGGGGAGGAGCTGTGGCTCACCGTGCGGTCAAGACAGACCCGCGACGGATTAGTAGCAGCAGTGTGCGACGCCGGAGTCGAAGGAGAACGCCGGCGATCCGAGGAAGAAGATGAAGTCGATCCCGAGCGCGTGGTCGCTCCCGAGCTTGAAGACCATGTGTAGCCGAGGCAGGGGAGCGAGGCGGAGCTGCAGGACGTCTTGGCGAGGCGAATGGGTGATGGTGGCCGCGTCTTCGAGCAGGGCGCGACGGTGACCGCGTCGGCGTCGACGGAACCAGAGAGGGAGAGCAAGGGGGAGAGGGGGAGGAGTGACGGGGAGCGAGGGGAGATGAATGGGGAGGCTCGGCCTTATCCCCTCGCTGGCGGAGCGTCGGTGGCGTCGGCGTGTCGCCGCGCGAGCGGCGCGCGCGCGCTCGGCCATGGAGGAGACGACACGCGAGGGAGAGAGAGGGTTGGGCCAGATGGGCCGGCTGTCGGGGCACTGTGCACTAAGGCCCAGTGCACAATGCCTTGTCTTATTTTTCTGTTTATGTTTTGCGTTTTTCTTTTATTTGTTTTCTGTTTCGAAATAACTAGCACACTTAAGCACTTTTTTAAAATATGAGAATTGACCCAAATATTAATATGTAATATTAGCCTTTAACAGAAATTGGTTTGAGCCAAATTTGGATTATATTTGAATTTGAAATGAATTTAATATGGTTATTTTGGTACTGTTTCATGTGGTTGAACCTCTTATCCAATCCAAGTATCAATGGCTATATTTTTATCAGTGCATCTGGAATATTTGCTAATTAGTGAACATTTTTCCAAAGGTGTTTGAGCAAATTTATTTTGCACTTTTGGAATTTGAGTTGATTTTCAGAATGGAGTTTGAATTATTTGGTTAACCACTATGATTAGTCTCTGCCAGTGATATGACTTGGCAATATTAGCAGTTGATCACAGTGGCTATTACACAGGGGTGTTACAATCAGGGCGGCTACGACGTCGACACGGCGACGGAGGAGGGAGACGAGTCGGGGAGTGGACTGGGCCTGGCCAACTGGGCTTGAACAGGTAAGTGGCCTTTGGCCTTTTTCTTTTACTAATTTTTTTGTTTTAGCTTTTATTTAATACCAGAGAGAGAAAAGGAATTATTAGAGCAACTAGTTCACTTAGGAGAAATATGGAAAGTGTCCCAATAAATCCCTGGTGATTTTAGACACTACCCCAAGAAGTTTGGAGGCCAAAGGAATTTATTTGGAATTTTCATAAATGAATTAGTATTTTAAAATGCTGAGATTGTACTGGATTAATTGCTACTGCTCATCTTTGCATAGGAGTGATGTTGTTTTAATTATCAACAAATTGTTTTGGAATATTTGCTAGATGGTGAACATTTTTGCAGCGACTTTGATACAACTTCATTTTGCACTTGTGATTAGAATTAGGATTTGAATTAGAATTGGAATGAGATATGTTGCAATGTCGATCAAGCATAGTTAATCGTGGTGACTTGGCATGATCAGAGGGTGATCACTATGGTGTGAGGCTGAGGATGTTACAAATCTCCTCCACTACAAGAAATCTCGTCCCGAGATTTAAGTAGGGAAGTAAAGAGTAACTTCGGGAGAACTGACCCTTCTCGAGTCGACTATCTGGTGGGCAAATCAGGGATTGTGACAGAAGTATCTCTAGTTGAAACTCAGGAAAACATCGAGAGCAAAGTATGAAGTTACAGTAGAAAGTTTCAAGCGAATGGGCATTCAATCGATACCTGAACAAAGAGCGAGAAAGGGGTTCAAGGTATCAGGAGTAGATCATCTCTCGAGGGGTGGCTCGGGATAACTCACAAAGTCAAGGGAAAAGGATGCTTCAGAATCAAGGATGTTACAGGAGAGTCAGGTTCCGATCCTGTGGAACTATGGAGGGGTGTCGATCAAAGTAGGAAGAATGGTGACATCTTATCGGTCACGACAACAAGCTATGTCAGAAGAAAGTCTGTCACTATGTCGGCAACAACGTCGGTACCAAGGGCGAGGGACGAAGAGAACCATTTCTTGCTCGTTGAACGAGGCGGACCAATAGGCAAAGTTCTCATCCATCGGTGGTTACCGGAATGTTATCAACAATAGTAGCAGGGTCTCACTGGCTGAGTTGAAGACCGGTGGTTTTATAAGCAGGGAATTAATTCTGCTTATAGAGATCACAAGAAAGGTTAAACAAAACAATGGAAAGGAAAATGAATTTATCGGATTCAACAGACCAATGAAAAGGAAGATGTGCCTATACACAAGAATTAGGGGTATATCCATTCCAGGGAGAAGTAGAATATGACATACCTGAACAGTTCAGCCGGTACAAAACCATTTGGATAAAGGGGCGAGGGAAAAATCAAGATGTTACCCGCACAATGGTGTCCGGATAATAGATCGAGAAGCATTTGGCAATATGCCTACAATGTTCTTGTTGATATTCGGAAGTCCATGGTCATGCTTCGAGGCAGCAATGATATGGTGTCAAGTAAAGATTGGGTTCGAAGATCTCAAGAGATACCGAGAAACAATTAGAAGGGTATCTTGGGACGTAGGGAATAACCAAACACAATCAGGTTTGTGTTGGCAGGAAGTCAAGGACGATGATATCTCAAATCATCGAGGGGCAGGGATGGTATTTCCAGCCATGAACTCAATTGATATCCTGGAAGAGCTCAGAATGTTGATGATGATCACGACACATTTGTCAAAGATTTAAAGAAGATGAAATCAATCGGCGATGACATCTTAGCCAAAGGGGGAATGAAGAGAAAGGTTATTGAAGCCACGGATTCGACACAAGCTCGAAATCAAGCTTGTTGTTCGAGGTGAAATGACAAGATGAGGAAGATCGACGTAAGCTTAGCTCATCGCCGGAAGTTGCTCCGGGCATAAGGACCAGGTAGCACAGTTAAAAGTTGGCGCGATAAAAATATAGCCGATCAGACTAGGAATGATGTGATGGGGTATTAAACTTCCCCGTAACAGGTACTAGGGGTAATATCAGAAGGTAAATCGGAGTAGAGGTTGGACGGGTGAAATGATCTGCAGAGGACAAGTATTTAACTTATCCGGGAAATGGAATCAAGGAGGAAATATGGTCGGAGCCATGATTGCAAAGGATCAATTCATAGATACAAGATGAACTTGTACCAGGGAAATAATTATTTTTTACGAGCAGCTTCCATGATAAGTTCTACATCGGGTCCATGGGCATGAACACAAAGGTTCAAGGTCGACTCCCACTTCTTCAATGCATAACCTTTCATTCACTCCTCGTTTTTAGTGAAGTTGAAATGTTGAAAATTTATATGACGGAACGCGAGTAGATATAACCCGCATAACCTTCAGATTAGGGAAAGCATATGTTCAACCCATCGGGGCATCTTGGGAACATATACCACAAATTGCAGGAGTAGTAATCTCAATCTCGGGAGCAGAGCATGGTTGACAAAGCAGAGGATACCATTTACCAAAGGCGTTATGTATCTGATAAAAGAACTCGCAAGATTGTTGAATATGAAGGACTTTGTAGGATAATAACCCAACAAAAGATCAGGTAGACGACAAAGGATCTGACGTGAGTAGCAGTACTCAACCAGAAGAAGAAAGAATGTAACGGCATCAGATTATAGAAACAACGAAATAATCCGACGCTTAAGTACAAAGAAGTAATGGTCCAAACGAAGAGTCAGGAGCAGAAGTTCTGATCAAAAGACGATTAGGTTGAGTAGAATTAGATGGACAAGTTAAGTGCTCCATCTTGCAGAGATCTCCATCCATGGTTACGTGACATGTCCTGGTCAGTAGTCAGTCCCAAGTCAATATGGAGAAGGAATGCACTATCTCTCCATGCCATGCAAGCTGGGCGGATATACATACGGCAAGAAGTAGAGAATGCTTCAGTGCCAAAGGCAATGTCATCGGGGAAGGAACCGATAAGGTTCTTAGAATAGGGAAGAATCGGTCGAATAAGGGTCCGCAAAAGGAATCAAGTGATCCGTGAGAACTAACGGGTAAAGTTTTAACAACTGGTCCCACCTGAGAGTCCTCCTGAGGAAGGACGGGGGCAAGCACATCGAATTAAGGAAGCACTTGAACAACCCAAGTATAAAATCCAGAGGGTTCACGATTTCCAAAGCCAGGAGTGACAATTAGTTCACCTGGGCAGAGGGACGAGTGATTTGTACATGCTTAGTTGGACAATCAATCAATACTTGATTGATCGAGAACCAGCTCATGTTCGGAATGGTGATTGAGCCGGAAGGAAAATTTCGAAGAATCGACGGATGATAGGGACTATTCTCATTCATATTGAATCCACTGATTCGGAACGTCAATGACAAAGAATGCTAATGGATATTGCGAGACATATGGATTTAACCATAATGCAGACAGACAAGACCTTCGGGAGCACTAGGCTGCAGAGGATCTTCAGAAGGTCGAATTGCACTTCAAAGAATTTTGTGAGACATATGAACAACTGGGGATGAACGAATCCCCGATAAGTGTGAGGAATTATCCGCAGTGCGAAAGAAGCTGCACGGCAGTAGGCTCAAAGGATTCCCGGATTATCGAGAAGTATTACGGGGTATCTCGTACAAAAGGAGTATCTGGGAATGAAGATACAAACGGCAAAGATAGTTAGTTATCCACGAGGTTTTGTCGGTGGTCAGGAATTGCAAAACAGTGGCACAGGGCCTCGGTTAACGTCGAGGAGTATCTTCAGATTCTTCTGATGAAGCAGACGATCATCTGTAGTGAAAGGGCTCTCCGGGAGGACGGAATTTACGAGATCCTAAGTGTCAGCGTTAGTAGATTTATTAAACCCGAATAGAAGAGAGATCAGAGTCCCAGAGTAAAGACGAGGAATAAAAGATCCTAATACCACCCAGTTGGCGACGTGGGCCCGTAAGCCACACAGCCAAGTTAGTAAAATAGTTTTGGACCACTAGACTTAACTTCGGCCAAGGAGTTGGAAAGGGGGATTCCTAGAGGCAGTCGGCTTTGATACCAACCTGTGACGACCCCGGCTTAATCGTGCACTAACCATACACGCAAATGCACACGATCAAACCTAAGGACTCACTTGAAGATATCACAACACAACTCTAAAACATAAATAAATTCATAAAAGCTTTATATTACAAGCCAGGGCCTCGAGGGCTCGAATACATAGCTCGATGGCATACAGGTGTCAGCGGAAGCGTCAGATATCTGGTTACAGATATATTACAGAACAGAGAGATAAGCCTTCACAAAGGCGGGGCAAAATAAAATACTACGATCAAAAAGGCGTGGGCCTCCAGCCCTGGACCCTCCGATCCTACTCCTGGTCGTCAGTCGGCTCCTCGTAGTAGTAGTACTCTCTGGGCTGGTAGTAGTAGTGGTCGTCGACGGGGACAACTGGCTCCGGGGCTCCGTCGTCTGGATGTGACAAAGGGATAAAGGGGGAAAAAGGAAAATAAAGCAAACGTGAGTACTCATCCGAAGTACTCAGCAAGCAAGGATGTACACTACATATGCAACATTTTCAAAAGGGGGTGTATATGTGGACTAGGCTGCAGAAATGCCAGAATAGAGGGGGAAAGCCTAGTCCTATCGAAGACTAGCATCTTCAGCATCTTCATCAGTCTTGCAGCATTAGAAGAGAACAGAATAACATAATGTAAAGTATAGCAGTAATGTCATCATCCTCGGCCAGAGATTCTTCCTCGACTCCCTACGAGAAAGCAATCCCAGAGCCGTACTATCCAGTTCTCATCTCAGTTCTAATTGTATCGATCGGGATACAACTCCGAGTGTCCGTTACCGTAGGACAGGCTATCGATAGAAGTTTCTTCCCTGCAGGGGTGCACCAACTTACCCACCACGCTCGCTTAACTCCGGCCGGACAAACTTTTCTGGGTCATGCCCGGCCTCGGCTAAGCAACACGCCGCAACCCGACCTAGGCTTATAAGAGAGGTCAGCACGCCGGACTAAACCTATGCCCCCAGGGGTCTTGGGACATCGCCCCGGGAACTCCTGCACGTTACGGGGCCACCGAGAGCAGACCTAGCAACCCCTTATACAAGCGCGGTTGCGTTCCCGGTCCAACTCGGCGTGCGCCGCTCCTTACTGACGTCAAATATGCTTCGGCTGATGTATACGACGCAGAACGCCCATACTATGCCCACGTGATGGTTAGTGCTATCAGGCCAGAGGCCCCTCGGAGCAAATATCCAAACCGTTTAGTGGTTTAGGAGCGCACGGAAACGAGCAGAGACTCACGATCGATGTGACCCCGTCGCCCCGTCTCGAGGACTTGCGGCAAGGGCTAAGAATGCCCGGCCACGCCTCGTAGTTATCTCGCGGGCACCTCTCAGGTCAACCCGACTCCACATCACTTCGCATTCATGCTCGCGCGGGTACCCCTCAGGGCCGACCCGTCTTTAGTATCATGGTTCAAAGTCAAGTCATAATATCCAAAGTAGCTGTGTGTCTGACACCGAAGGGAACCCTGAGGAATCACCCTCGATGGAATTCCCGCTCGATGCTATCATCAAGGTGAACGAATGAGGAATCACCCTCGAGGTCCACACTTAAGAAGTTGCACGACGACGTCGTTATCAGGGGTGGTGTAGGAGGAATCACCCTCGCTTACCACGACCGAGTAACTAACCTACAAGGTTATCATCTGAAGTGCTGTCGAGGTATCACCCTCGGCACTCGTTAGTAACCCAGTAGTGTCGAGTAACATAGGGGGAAGTGACGTGCGGTGCCCGAGTATGATCTTCGATCCCGATAATCGGGTCTTCTGATTATACAGCGGGGCAGTCGGGATAAGTGGGTCTCTGATAAGGCTCTACCCATCCTATACTAAACAGTTTAGGAGAACAGGCAGGTATCAAAAAGTAGGCTACAATAAAATAGGCTATGCAGCAGATATAGGACAACAGTAGCAGCAGTAACTTCTAATGCAAGCATAAGAGAGAAGTGAGTGGGCGATATCGAAATGCTCAAAATGGGGGTGCTTGCCTGTTTGCTCTGGGGCAAGGGCAAGGTCGTCGGTGGTGTCGTCGGGGACGTAGTCGTACTCCGGAGCTGCGTCTGCCTCGGGAGCTACGTCAACATCGGGGTCTACCGAGAGAGAAGAGGGGGAAGAAACAGGTAAACATAATGCAAACAGATGCAACATAGTGCGTGCTATGCTATGATGCAGTGCAGGGTTGCCTAAATATGCATCTAAGTCATTTTACTTATTTTAGGATTAAACTGGGATTTATTAACCGGTGATTATGCACTATTCATCTATCAGATACGGGTTCGGAGTTACGAGTTCTCCTACGTAGGAGGTTCCGACAGGGAAACAGACGGCACGATCAGACTCGGCTCGTCATTCTGAGCAACTTTCATGTTTTAACTTTTTCGATCTGAGCTACGGTTTAAAAGTTATTAATTTTTTAAAGTTTATTTGAATTTCTAGAATTAATTTTATTAATAGAAATGAATTATGATGTCAGCATGACGCAAGGATGATGTCAACGGTCAACGGTCGGCTGACCAGAGTCAAATCTGACATGTGGGTCCAGTAGGACCCACTTGTCATTGACTCAGAGGCTAAACTAATTAGTTAAGCTTAATTAAACTGCTGGTGGGGCCTAATGTCAGTGTCAGTAACTAATTAACAGGACACTAATTATCTGGCTAATGTTAATTAGGTCATCTGGGCCCCACACGTCAGCGGCTGTAGCTAGCCCAGTCAGCGTTGACCACAGTCAACAGGTCAAAGGGGGGCCCTGGGGCCCACGGGTCAGTGACCCAGGGGGTGGTCCTGGGCCGGCCACGTCAGCGCCGGCAGTGGCGCGCCGGCGACCACAGAAGCGGCGGAACGGCGCGGAATCGGCGCACCGGCCTCCATTTGACACACCGCGACCACCTACGGGACGGGAGCTCACGCGCGTCGATCTGTGCAAACGGCGTGGGCTCCGGTGGTCGAAAACGACGGCTACGGCGAGCACGGGCGGCGCCGGAGTTCGGGCGTCGTCGTGAATGGCGATGGAGGCTGCGGCACGCCCAAAGGAGGGGTCCTACGGGGTCCTAGAGGTAACCGGAGCACGGCTACGAACTCGGTTGAGCACGTTATCGCTGGTACCAGCGGCGATGAGCACCGCGACGGAGCAGAGCTCGGGCGGCAATGGCGGTGGCAACTATAGGCGCCTAAAGGCTGCGCTGAGTGAGGGGAAAGGGGAGACTGCTCACCGGGGAGGCTCACGGAGGCCCGGTGGTGGATTAGGAGCAGCAGACGGCGCCGGATTCGAGGAAGATCGCCGGCGATAGCAGGAGGATGGAGAGCTCGAAGCTGTCCCCGTAGCGCCGCCCGGCTCGCACTGAGGCCCGCAGTCGATGTGGAGGAGCACGGCGGAGCTTGTGAGCACGGTGGCTGGGCGAGGGGCGGCCGGTGGCCGCGGCGAAGCAGCGATGCGGCGACGGCGGCGCTCAGATGCGCGACAGAGAGGAGGGGAAGCGAGGGAGAGACTGGGGCTAGCTAGGGTTTCGGGGAGGCCACTAGGGTCCTTATCCAGCGCGGGGAGACGGCAGATGGGCGACGCGTGCAGCGTCGGCGATCAGGGCGGCTACGGCGTCGACACGGCGACGGAGGAGGGAGACGAGTCGGGTAGTGGACTGGGCCTGGCCAACTGGGCCTGAACAGGTAAGTGGCCTTTGGCCTTTTTCTTTTACTGTTTTTTTTTGTTTTAGCTTTTATTTAATACCAGAGAGAGAAAAGGAATTATTAGAGCAACTAGTTCACTTAGGAGAAATATGGAAAGTGTCCCAATAAATCCTTGGTGATTTTAGACACTACCCCAAGAAGTTTGGAGGCCAAAGGAATTTATTTGGAATTTTCATAAATGAATTAGTATTTTAAAATGCTGAGATTGTACTGGATTAATTGCTACTGCTATCTTTGCATAGGAGTGATGTTGTTTTAATTATCAACAAATTGTTTTGGAATATTTGCTAGATGGTGAACATTTTTGCAGCGACTTTGATACAACTTCATTTTGCATTTGTGATTAGAATTAGGATTTGAATTGGAATTGGAATGAGATATGTTGCAATTTCGATCAAGCATAGTTAATCGTGGTGACTTGGCTTGATCAAAGGGTGATCACTGTGGTGTGAGGCTGAGGATGTTACAATTGCGGCGGCTCAAGGGCGGCCTGGCTCGTGTGGGTCAGCGTAGACGACGAGGACGACGGCGCGCAGCTGCTGAACAAGGTCTCGTGGCTCGGGGAGGCCACTGGCCACGGTGGTGTCGAGGCGACGGCGACGGCAGCGTTGGCCTCCGAAGAAACGGAAGGGGGAGAGTGAGGGAGGGGAGCTGTGGCGTCTAGGGTTTGTCCAACGCGTCGCAGGGGTCCTTAACCGAGCGGGGCAGGGCGCGTGCGGCTCGCTGTCGACAGAGGAGAAGGGGGGGCCGGGGCGGCGAGCGCGGCAGTGGCGACAGCAGCTCGGGGAGGAGCAGTAGGAGGGAGAAGAGAGAAATTTGGCTGGGCCGGCTCCTGTGCGGCTGTGGGCTTAAGTGCACAGGGGCACTTTTCCATTTCCATTTTATTTATTTTCTATTTTTGTTTTATTCTTTTGTCTTTATTTCAAATGACTTTTGTAAAATATGAGACTAGCCCATAAATCACAGTGCATCATATGCCACTGCAATAAAATGGTTTTGAGTACAAAGGTTTTCATTTGGGATTTTATTTAACTAAAAAGGTATTAACCAACCCTGCTTTTCTACTGTTAGTGTCACTTAGTTAATTTATTAATTGTTGATTACATTTTTAGAACAGTCTCTGGAATATTTGCTATTTATTGAACATTTTAGTTTCTATTTTGAACAACTTTTATTTTCCACTTTCATTTAAATTTGAATCTTGACTTAGGAGTTGAAATGCAATATGATGCTAATGATGATTTGGCACTGTTAATCATGATGACCTGGCATAATCAAAAGGGGATTACTGTAGTTAACCACTGGGGGTGTTACATGTGTTATGCCGGCCTAAAAGTCAGTTGAGTCTTGAAATTCAGGATTGTGAGATTAAAAGCATTGCTCTTCTTGGTAAATGGTTATATAAACTACTCACTAAGAACAAAAGTGTGGCAAGACATCATGTGTAATATGTACGTGGGTTTCAAAGCCATTTTCCAACTCTTTGGAAACTCGCTTATTTACATTTTTGGTTTGGCTAATGAAGGCCATGAAATTGTTTTTCTAATTTAGCTCTTTTTTGTTAGGGATGGCTTTCAAGTTAGATTCTAGGAGGATATCTGGATGGATGCTACCTCATTTATGGTGTAACACCCAAGCATGTATCATATTGTTAGACATAAATTAACTATTTAGTCACAATCACACATGTCTTGGGTCAAGCAAAATGTGATATTTCTTTCTTTAGGGGCATAACAGAACCTCACCTTGCAGGGTGAAAAGAACTGCACACATTTTTGGAGCTCATTCAGTTGTTAAACGAATCAAGCGAGTCTTGATGGAACTTGCATCGGAACGATAAGATTTTTTTGTCAAGTCCTTGTATGAGGCGATTGCCCACAACGATATTCCTATGATAATAGAATAGTTATGGAAGCTCAAACTTTCTCTTCAAGTGGAGAAATTCTTCTGGTTTGTAAATAGAGGTGTGATCTTGACTACAGATAACCTGGCACGCCGCAATTAGCAAGGTAGTAAAACTTGTGTCTTTTGCCAACATAATAAGACAATTATCATACACCTATTTTTTGAGTGTGTGTTTGTTCATACGGGGTGGGTCATAGTTCAAGTAGCTTCAAACCTTTACCCCTTGTTTGAAATAGGCTTTCGCCCCGCTTTATATATAAAGCCACAACTGAACAAGGTACACGGTCGAACGATACAAGTTGATGAGGTGGCCCTCTTATAAAGCTGATCCCAGGATAACCGACATACGCATAACACTATGCAACCGAAAGAGAAAACATGAAAATTTGAACACAACACCGGCCCTAGTACACCTAAGCTCCACGACAACACCCACAGAAGGGAAAACGGAGCATAGCGTCGCTGCTACCGAGTCCGCAATGAAAAAAGTTCTTCACCCGGAGCCCTAACATGGAGAGAAGAACCATGACAGCATCTTCAAGAAGATAGCGGCACCTACAAGCGTCACCGTCGACGGCACCGAGGCGCAGAGCTTTCGCTCGGCAGCTCACCTATGACAGAACGAGGTTTCCAAGACAAGCTCGATGAGAACAGATCTCCAGATCCGGATCGGAGCGTCGCCACTGCGAAGACAGAGAGGACACCCTAGCCACCCGCCTCTACCTGTCCCGTCGCCCACACAACCAAGACGGAGAGTCACCACCACCGCGACATTGCCCCCTGGAGAGCCAACCATGCGGGCCGCCTCCCGGTGCACCACCCCGGCATCCATGTCAAAGCCATCAGCATCCGCCCACATCACGGTGCATCCACCACAGTAGGAGGAGTAAACGACGTCTCCTTGAAGGGAAAACGAAGCATAGCGTCGCCGCTACTGAGTCCGCAACAAACAAAGTTCTTCACCCGGAGCCCTAACATGGAGAGAAGAACCATGACAACATCGGCCATGAAGTCTGGATCGACACCTCCACGGTAGTAGGCGCTCGACACCTGCGCCTCTAGTCACTCTCGGTGGACCGGGGGAGACACAACTCCGTGACTATCGACGCCCACCACCGAACACGCTTGCACGACACCATCACCGTGGTCTTTGGCGCCAATCTGCCCGATGGGCTCGCGATGTCCCGACCACCACCAACATCCACTATACCCGCGAGGAGAGGGGCCTCGATGCCCATGGGCACCACCCAAACCGATTCCACCATCGTCTACCAGGAGCATAGCTCTGGCCTATCCCGGGCTCGAAACTTGTTCTGGAGCATACAGCCAATGAAATATTTAACAGTCTTGTAAAACGATATTTTCTTTTTAGTTATGCTGAACGTGTTAATTGCGTGCATCATGTTATGCACAGGCGAGGCAGTACGGTTGTATCATCTGAATATATTAATTTAATATATAAAAATGTCCTTTATAAAAAAGCTGATATACTCATAAACCTGCAGAGAAGAGAGCGTGAGAAGTTTAGAACAAACATGTAAAAACAGTACATAAATCCAGCGAGGCTCTCCATCCATGTAATTACAAGTTGCAAACAATGTACAACCCCGCCACCGAATCATTATCACTACTGGATGCATGATGATGATGCTCCAGTCCAGACCAATATGAAAGTAATCTCCGTTCTCTAGTGCCTTTCTATGAAATTGCCGGTGCAGTGATGCCACGATCTCTTTCACCTGGGGCGTGTTTGGTTGCCCGCATGCAACCCAACCAGGCCCGCCCAGGATGTGCGTGGCCTGTTTGGTTGGCTGGGCTGCATGCGATTCATGGCCCGCATGAACCTTAAAGCAGGCCTGAGCCTGGCCCGGCGAAAATTGCCGAATCGGCAGTTTCTCGCGAGCCTGGCTCGGCGCGGCCACGCGTGCGAGGAGGTTGCACGCCTCGGGCAGCGCGGGAGACAGAGGGGACGTCTCATAACTCCCCTCCCACTCTCCTGTCACCGCTCCGCACTGTTCCCACCGCTAGCACGCCTCTCTGCCTCACCGCCCCTCCCTCTCCTCTCCTCCGATGGCTCCGCCTTGTCCACCGCCGCGCCGTCCTTTGGCCCCCGTCGACCAGCGCATCGCCAGCATCCAAGAGCGCTGGGTGGCCGGGCTCCAGAACTCGGGCAGGGACCTGGCGTCGGCGCTGCGAGCACCGTCCCCCATCTGCTGCCGGCCACCACGAGGGCCGGCCAATGCGGTGCCGGCCGTTCCTGCTCCACCGTCGTTTCCGGACCTCGTGGTCGTGGGCTCGGCGCTGGCGCCGTCCACGGAGCCGCCACTTCTTGGGACCCCATTGGGCAGCGGGGTTTTCTTGACCCCCGTCCAAGGGTTTTCTCGTGTCGGCACGCCGTCCTCCTCGACCTCCGGCGTGGCCATGAGCACGGGGCCGATGCCACCGGCCGTCGCCAGGGCCGGCTCCTCCTCTGCTCCGCCACCTCTCTCCTTCCCGCCGGGGTTTTCACCCCGGCCTCGGTTCGCTGCGACTGCGCAAGCTCCGGTGAGTCAAAGAATCCCCAATGCTTGCTCGTAGATGTAGATTAGGGGTTTCTTTCCTAGGCATGTGCTAGTACTTAGTGGATTCGATAGGATTAGATAGGATTCGAGTAGATCCGATTCGATGCGATCCCAATCGAATCGAATCCGACCGATCTGTTCTTGTTTGCTACAGTCATGTTCAAGTTAGGGTTTGTGTTGCATGCTCTAGATTGTTATACGTGCATGTAGTAGGACCATTTTAGGATGCTGCCAAATGTGCATGGGTGCACATGGGTGCTATTTTTAGATGTTTCCATGCTTACGATAGTGCACTGATGAGTGGCAGTTGCAGAAGACCAGATGCCACTGATCAGTGGCATTTGCTCATGGGCAACTACCACTGATCAGTGCCATTTGCTCTTGGGCAAGTGCCACTGATCAATCGCACTTGCTCTTGAGCAAGTGCCACTAATCAGTGGCACTTGCCCAAGAGCAAGTGGCACTGATCAGTGGCATTTGCCCAAGAGCAAGTGCCATTGATAAGTGGCATTTCGCAAAGAGTTTGTGCACTGATCAGTGGCATTTGCTCTTGGGCAAATGTCTCTGATCAGTGCCATTTGTTGTAGTGCTAGTGCAACTGATCAGTGGCATTTGCAGAAGAGCTAATGCCACTGATCAGTGGTTGTTCATTTTGCAAGCACCTCTAATGCTTGTCATCTTACCTGACAAGATATTGAAGAGTGACTAGGACGTGGTGGGTGGAGGAGCTCAGGTGGTGGCCGGAGCTGAGGGCGCCGAGGATCTCATCCCCACGAACAGGTGGCTCAAAAGGGTGGACCTGCCTGGCAGGGTCGCCTTCATGAGCCTGCCTCGTTCAAGGGGACGATCTTCGAGGACCGGCCACGAGGAGGGGGCCCGGGAGCCGCTGCGCTTCTACCAGCAGATCAAGGACGCCGAAGAACTCGCCATGCTCGTCATCTCTCGCAAGTTCGTGGAGGTGATGAACGAGTGGCTGGTCATCAAGCGGCTCCCGCGCGTGGTCAGGCTGTCGGCGAACAAGTGGTGCGAGTTCTGGGTGCAGGTCCAGAACTTCGAGGGGCACATGGTGCTTGGCCGGGGCTGGAACTACTTCTGCAACTGCCACCGGATCGTCCCCGGCGACCTCCTCGTTGTGTGCATCTCAGGACTCGGCCTGAAGGTCCAAATCTACAACGACGACTACTCGATCATGTGCAGGTTTCGTTGCAGCAAGCACAACTGCGTTGGTGACATTGCGCATGCAATGTAGTTAACTTAGGTGTTAGTGTTGAACTTGTTATGGTCTGTGGCTAGAACTTATGGTACTTGTGCTGTGAACTTGTTAATATTTTGGCCAGGAGCAGCACCCTGGCGTGGAGCAGGGAAGGAGGATGCCCCTGCTGTTAATCTAAATAGTTTGTTGTCATTTCCGTTGCTTGCTTTGTTTGATCTCATTTGGTTGCTTGTTTTGTTTGCTGTCAGTGCTTGCCTCTTTGATCTGCTGTCAGTTGTGCTAATCATGTGGTGGTAAGGCCACCACATTTGAATGGGGTGAGCAGAACACAAACGCTATTTGCAACCAAACAACTGAAGTTTGCATCTGCTCACACCCTAAGCACAAAAACGGCAACCAAACAGCAGGGGGTAAGCGCTCCCTTCATACGATGCAGGCAACCAAACATGTTGCATCTGCTGCATATGAGGCTGCATACGAAAAACCAGGCTGCCTGAAGATGGACATGCAATGCGGGCACTGTAGCAAACTGCAACCAAACATGCCCCAGAACGCAAGAGGCATTTGCACGGCAGAATGGAAATCCCCCAAGAAGAAGGTTCGATTGCGGAGTACAAATCGCTCATTATGGGACACCCAACTGCGCCGGCGATTTCCGTGCCAGCGCCTCCTTGGCGTGACGCTTCAGCGACACCACGACGCCCCGCTTCACCGCAGCGGCGTACACGGCCATGGCGTCGGGCCACCTCCCCTGCCGGCTGAGCTCTTCGAGCAGCGCGTCGAACGCGTTCCGGCCGGGCACGAAGTCCTTCGTGATCACCGCGGCCAGCACCCGGAGAGCGTCGTGCGTCCTGCTCCGGTCGCACAGCGCGCGCACCACGTCCGTGTATGCGCGCTTCCGCAGCGCGTACCCCTTGCGCACCATGTCGTCCAGTATGGCCACGGCCGCGTCCACCTCGCCGCCGCGAGCCAGTGCCTGCGCCATCAGGCAGTACGTGTACGACACCGGCTCGTGCCCGGCCGCCACCACCTTGCCGAACAGCTCCTTGGCGTCCCTCAGGACCGAGATGTCCGCCGCACACTGCCGGCATAGGCCCCGGGCTAGCGTGTCCAGCGCGCGGCTGTCCGCCTCGAACCCGGCGTGCTCCATGCGTTTGAACGTCTTCCACGCCGCGGAGATCTCGCCTGCCCGCAGCAGCGCCGGCAGCACAATGCTGAAGCTGATCTTGTCCGGCGGGCAGTCGTCGTTGTCGCACATCTCCATGAGCAGGTCATACGCTTTCAGCAGGTTCCCCTCCTTGTAGTGGCCGTTGAGCAGCGCGTTGTAGGTGAATATCGTGGGCGAGAGGCCCATCCGGATGGCATCTTCGAAGATGGCCATGGCGTCCTCCGTCCGGCCCACCTTGCAGAACCCGTCCAGCACAATGGTGAAGGTGTAGATGTCCGCCGTCTGGTTGGGCGAGTCCTTGAGCTTGTTGAGGAGGTCCCGCGCCTCCTCGAGGCGGCCGACGTAGCAGAGCCCGCCGATGAGGCTGTTGTACGTGCGGATGGTGGGCTCGCTCCCGACGGCACGCATGGTGTCGAACACCTCCATGGCCCTGGTGACGCGTCCACGTTTGCAGAGGCAGCCCACGACGGCGGAGAAGGCGGCCACGCTGGGGAGGTAACCGCGAGCCACCATCTCGTCAAGCGTTTCCTTTGCCTCGTCGGGCGCGCCCTTCCTGCAGAAGCACTGGACGGCGATGGCGAAAGAGTGGGCGTCTGGCGCAACGACGCCGTTGGGCTCGAGCGCCCTGAAGAGCGCGACCGCGGAGTCGTAGTCCCCGCCCCTCGCGAGCGCGGAGATGATGTCGTTGTAGTCGGAGATGGTGAGCGCCGCGTCGTCGCGCTGCAGGAGGTCGAGCACCTTCACCCGCTCCTCCATGGGGAGGCTCATGATCCGCCTCGCGCAGTCACGGGCCCGGAGCTGAGCCTGAGAGCTCCTCCTCCCGCCGCCGCTGCCGTCACCCAATTCCGCAGAGCCCGACTCTAGAACTTTGGCTGACGCGGGATGTTGCTCTCTGAGGAGGCTGCCGTTGCCGTTGGACTCGAGCGCGCCGAGGAGCTCCGCGTCGTGGTCGTCTTGCGGTGGCGCTCTGCAGAGGCAAACGAAGGGCGCCGCGGTTCGAGTGGGCAAGGAGAGGACACCATGGCAGCTGGAGGACGGCGGAGAGAGCGGGAGGGAGGAGTGGTAGAGAGACGCCATGGCCGTGGGCGCGGGAGCGGGGCCGCGGGGGGTAAGATCGAGGAGATGGGTGGGGTTTGAAGGCGAGAGGATGAGAGGCTCTCGTGCAACGCAAGCGCCACACCCACGCGGAAGGGCACTGCGCGAGCTTTTTTTTTTTGCTTGAAGGAAAGCACAGCTTCATAACTCAACTGTGGTCGGGCAAATCGCCCAGAACACGATCAGCCACATGCGCCGGTACATCAGACTCCCACTCCATAAAGTGGTTTGGTTCAACCAAACGACCAACACTAGCATGTTCGTGAGCTACAGAATTCGCATCACGCCTACAAACAGAAATAACAAATTTGGAAAACCACATTTCAGTTGGTATCTGCGCGAGCTTTTTTTTTTTAGCACTGCGCGAGCTACAAAACCCAACTCGGGCTTCTCATTTTTGCCGCGAGAGAGCGGAGGCCCTATTAAGGGCCTGTTCTGATCTCCTCCAACTTCACAAAACTTCTCAAAAACCAGCTTCTCACGCTAGCTTCTGCTCTTCTTGGCGATCACGATACGTTCGGCTCGATCGATAGCGTCTTCGAGCGCTCCATTGGCTGGCAGCCCAGCTAACCAAAATCTGGCCTGTTCGGAGGCATTTGGGCCGGCTGAAACAGCCCATTTCGAGGGAGAAAGGAGAGCGAACAATTTTCTTTACGTACCGATTCGTTTTCCTTGCGAGCGTCGAGCGAACCGTTTTCTTTAGCGGTGGCAGTTCTGCCGTAATATCATCCAACTCCATCTTTTCGTTTTTGTGGAGCTGGGCCGACCTCGCTCCAGATTTTAACACTGCGATCGATCACAGCTTCCCGAAGCCAGCTTCTCGGGGCTAAATCGTTTGGCTCGGCTTCGCTCCAGAATTTTGGGAAGCTAGGAGTGGGAGGAGATCAGAACAGGCCCTAAGTATTAACACAATGTTGGAGATATGGACCCTGGACCTCATCCTCTCCCGCTACAGTAGCTGAGAGGGCGATTTTCTGAAGCTTCTAGTCGTTCCACCTTCGCTTCCGGAGATTCGCCGGTTCCCTCCCCCTCCGCCGGCCGCTGCGGCGGCGGGAGGGTGGGGGAACCCCGGATCCTGCTGTGTACATAAGGTAGGGTCGGGTAGTTCACCGGCCGGCGGCGCTGTGGAGGAAGAAGCGCGACTGGATCGGCTTTTGGAGGCGGTGGTCTTCTTCCCTGGCGGTGGAGCTCCGGTGGGGTTCTGCAGCTGGTCGACTGCCTCGTCCTCGCCTGTATCTCCCTGGAGCTGCTGGGTGAGTTCCCCCCTGTCCGACGACCGAGTAGCGGTGGCGCCGGTGTGTGTTCTGTTCGCGAAGCTGCTGTTTTGAGCCATGGCGTCGGAATCGACGGAGCGCGGTGGAGGCTCTCCGGAGTTCGAGGACCGACGACTTCCCGTCCGCAGAGGGGCACCTCTGATCCAAGGCTGAAGGGAGGTGGTGCGGCGGCGCGCCGTCGGAGCGTCGCGCTCGGCGTTCACGATGACGAGATCCAGAACGACATTTTTGTAATTTTGCTGTTTGTTCTGGGTCTATCTGTAAGATCTGTGGTTTAATATCAGCTCTTTTTCCCCGCAAAAAAAAGTATTAACACAATGTTGGGCCGTAGCACGTGTCAGCCGGCAGCTCGCCGTCAAGTCCTCCTATACGGCGCAGCACGCGCTGCGAAAGCGGGCGCGCAACCCCCGCTGCCGCTTCGCGCCCTTCTGGGCCGGCCCATGTGCGGCCGGGATGCCGCCTGTTTTTTTTTCTTCTTTTCTTTTTTGTTTCTTTCCTTTTTTTTCAACAATTCGGGATATCAAAAGGTTCTAAAATTCAGAAAAAATTGCTAATTTTGAATAAAAGAATCATGATTTCAAAATGATGCATGGAATTTCAAAAAATGTTCATGAATTTGTAAAAAATGTTCACCAATTAAAAAAATGTTCATGCATTTAAAAAAATGTTTGTGAATTCGAAAAATGTTCACGAATTTGCAAAAAATATTCATGATTTCAAAAAATTGTCTTGAATTTTAAAAAAAACCATGATTCAGTTTTTTTCCTGATTTCAAAATATGTTCGTTAATTCGAAAAATATTCACGAATTTGTAAAAAATGTTCATGATTTTAAAAACTGGTCTTGAATTTTAAAAATGTTCAGAAAATTGAAAACATGTTCATGATTTAAAAGAATGTTCATAAATTTCTACAAAAATATTCACAATTTCAAAAAAATGTTCGTGAGTTTTAAAAAAGGTTCACAGTTTCAAAAAAATGTACATGATTTAAGAGAATGTTCACAAATTTGTAAAAACAAAACCACGATTTCCAACAAAATGTTCACATATTTAAATTCGATGAACATTTTCTGAAAATCTATGAACAAATTTTCAATTTGATGAACATTTTTGCAATTCGATGAACAAAATTTGAATTTTGATGAACAAAAAATGAATTCTATGAACATTGTTTTACATTGATGAACGAAAATCTGTTCACAAATTTAAAAAGAATTTCGCAAAAAAGTGAAAGTGAAAAGGTACGTAATTTCAAAAAAATTGTTCATGTATTTAAAAAAACTGTTCATGATTTCAAAAACGGTTCACAATTACAAAAAATGTTCATGAATTTTTAAAAAAGATGTTCGCAAATTGAAACCCAAAAAAAGTAAAGATCACGAATATAAAAGATTTTCGCAAATTGAAAAAACAAAGAATCAAAATGAAAAAAACTGAAAGAAAAACAAAAAGGGAACAAAAAAGAAAAAGGAAAAAACCCAAAAAAAAACCGATTCAGAGAAGGTTCTAGAACCTTCTCAAAACCGGTTGGGGGTGAATCCTGTTAATGGGCCAGCCCAGAGAAGCTCCAGCACTCGAGGGGGTACGCGCTACTAGGCAGCGACCTACGCGCCGTATAGGGTTTGCCGCGGCCGTTTGAGAAATTTTGGTCCCCTCGCCTCCGGCTACCATCTTGGCGCTGAGAGGTGAGGGGATCTCGGATCTTTAAGACGTGTATGTTCTTCGTCAACATCTAGTGATCATCATAGTTTTGTGAGAATAAATTTTCTCTAATTCTTTTGGCGGTGCCATGAGGTTGGAGAGGTTTTTGTCCTCGCAGATCGGATTATTCAGATCTGATGAGTTTTATGTTGTTGTGTCAAGTTTTTTGTTGGTCTGATTCTTTGTGAAAGTGAAATCTTTCACCTGACACCATGGTGAAAATATTGTGATTGGACAGCCTGCACTTCTAGGGATCATCCCCGTTCATCGATCAAAGCTTTCCATCTTTTTGGATGGGCGACTCAAGGCGCTTTCAAAAATTATTATTGGTGATATTCGTGTGGTGAAAGAGTAACAACATCGTTGCTCCAGTACAATTGCATTCTTTTTACCAAAGTCTTTGGAGTATTTCTTTGAGCGGATTGATACCGTGAAGACATTTTCAAGAGATTTCATTGTAATTCTTAGTTTTTTTTTGGATTTTAGATCAAAATCAATGTACTTGTAATTGTTATGAGTATGAATAAAGTTACATGTGTTTCTTAAAAGAAAAACTCCTGCTCTCTCGCGCGCTCCCACTCTCTGAAGAACAGGAACACGACCATGTGCGCGACGCAAGATTTGATGTTTTTCTATGGAAATCCAATTTGGCTCTAAGTAGCATATGCTCCTGCGCATCAAAAATGTATTTTGCTTATGTTAAAAAATTAAAAAGTAAATGTGTTCATTGTCACACCCAAATATTAAGAGTAAATTTTTAGAGGGAAAGCTTAAGCATTTTGACCTGAGCCAAAAAAGTCAATTGCCAAATGTTACACTCAATTTTGTTTTTTTATCAACGAGGCACTGCTATCCATTTCGCATGAAAATTCTCAAGCACACTTGTTACACTAACATAAACATCTACGAAAAATTCTGAATTTTTAAAATTTATTTACTATTTGTTTTGAATTTACAGTTCATCATGGAGCATATGCTTCCCTGATCAAAATGGCCATACTGTTTTTCTGTTTCTTCTCTGCGTTATCTGTACCAGAAGATAAGAGAACGAGGCTGAATCTCTCGCCACGCTCTCTATCTAGTGATTGTGCCATCCTGTTGAGTAAATATGCAATTTTTCGACTAATTTAATCCATAGATAAATCACTAGCATGGCATTGACTGAATTAACGACATACTGATTCTGATCTAAGCAAGCACGTACTACGCAAACAGTAGACACATCTACACATACTGCTAGTACTGCTAATACGAAAATGAACAGGAGCGGGATAAACGTGTTATACCCTTCAGTAGGCGAGGCAGAAGCCACGGCGGCGGTGGCAGCAGCAGCGTCATTAGCGGCCTTCTTGTCGGCCTCGAGTTTCTCGGCGGCGAGACGGTCGGCTTCGCTCTGAGACAATGTGTTGACGAAGACGACGCGGACGTAGAGGAAGTAGTGGATCGGAGGCAAGCAGTCGCGTAGTCGCTTCCCAAAAACCTATTCGCCCCTCTCCCGTACAAGAACCGAAGAGGCGGGGTTTCGGAGACCTGCTCTCCCGTCGGCCGTGTACGCGGTGGACGGGATGGAGTCACCGGTGCCAGCAACAGCAAAGGAACGACGGGTGGGCGTGCGCGTGGAGCAGATGCGATCTGTTCTGTTCGTGGCGGCTAGGGTTAGGAGACACCTCACACTTATATAGGCGCAGCCGCGTGGAGAGACGTGGGCTCGACCCACGTCCGAGTCCGTGACAGCCCATGATCCGACGTCTCAGATCGTGGCCCAGCTGTCAGAAACTCTCCGTTACTGACTGGCAAAAATAAGCGCATAGGTGTGAGCTCGGCTCGGCTCATTCCCGCAACCCGCGGCGCGTCGTGACGAGGCGGGCGGCGGAGGAGGAGTGCGCGAGGGCCTCTTCTCTTCTCAAGCTCCAATAGCATGTGGAAGAGAAACCTTTATAAGGAGGTCCAACTCCTCTCCAACTTCTAGGGTGGGACTAAACTTTCCACTACACCTAGTGCCAATAAACCCACATGGGCCCTTAGAGATTTTCAGAAATTGTTAGATGGGCCCTAGGCCCACCCTAATATTTCAACAATCCCCCACCAGATCTCCAGGGCCCATTATGTCCTCTGTTCTAATTGCTGTTTCGATATACCAGTGTTTCAGTGAAGACCTGATAAGGTTGAACTTCACCTAGAGCAAGTAGCTACACCCCTTCACAACTGAACAATGGACTATGCCTTGAATTGTCAGTTTGGCGTAAAGAAGCTTCACCACATGTCTTACTAGTACTAGGCTGCCGATGGACCCCTCGGGTGGAGCATATAAGTCACACTCCTGGCCTATTCATGAGCTTACTAGAGATCACCCCAATCTCATAGACTGTGACCAGCAGTCGTGCTCATATAGGTGTGTTCCTTCAAAGATCGCTCCGTAGGATAGCATCTTGCTTACATAAGCTTTGGAACACATTAAGACAATAGTCATCCTACCATACAGTATTGAGAGTATTGCATCTCCAATGGAGTGGGTTAGTATAGTTAATCTCCTCAGTTCACCACTGGCTTGTTTTCCCAGGTCCTACTTCAAGGGATCTCCGATCACATAGGTTGGGTTACCACCATGGAAACTCATGTGGGTCTCATACCCATCTCCCTCAATGCATTATCTATCACAATACGTGATAGCCCTTTTGTAAAGGGATCTGCCAGATTCTTAGCCGTATGGACATAGTCCAACGATATCACTCCGGAGTTTCTTAATTTTCTGACAGCTTTTAATCTCATTCTTATGTGTTTGTTGGACTTCATGTTATCCTTTGAACTCTTCACCTTGGTGATAATAGTCTGATTATCACAGTTCATAAGGATAGCCGGAACCGGCTTCTCAACCAATGGCAAGTCCAGCAAAAGATCTCGAAGCCATCCTGCTTTGACACCAGACATGTCTAACGCTGTTAATTCTGCTTCCATTGTCGATCTCGTTAAGATCGTTTGCTTGCAAAACTTCCAGGAAACAGCGCCACCTCCAAGAGTAAACATATACCCAGTTGTGGCCTTCATCTCATCAGCATCAGAGATCCAATTCGCATCACTATACCCTTCAAGTACCGACGGGTCTCCAGTATAGTGAAGTCCATAGTTCATAGTACCTTTCAGATAGCGCGTAACTCTTTCAACAACATGCCAATGTACATCACCCGGTTTGGAAACAGATCGGCTCAGTTTGCTCACAACAAATGCGATGTTAGGCCTCGTTACGCTTGCTAGGTACATAAGTGAACCAATGATTTGAGAGTATCTCAATTGATCTTTAGCCGTGCCTTCGAACTTTCGAATCAACATGCTAGGATCATATGGTGTTTGAGATGGTGTGCAGTCCAAATATCCAAAACGACTCAACACCTTAACATAATGAGATTGCAGAAGTGTAGTCCCACCGCCATCATCTCTCAGTAGCTTGATGTTCAAGATAACATCAGCCACACCAAGGTCTTTCATCTCAAAGTTCTGAGATAGAAACGACTTCACCTCCTCAATGACTTTGAGGTTGGTTCCGAATATTAGTATGTCATCAATATACAAGCACAGTATAACTCCTTGGCCCCCACCATGGCGATAGTATACACATTTGTCAGCTTCATTAACAATGAAGCCAACAGATGTCAGAGTTGTATTAAACTTGTCATGCCATTGCTTAGGTGCTTGTTTTAGGCCATATAAAGATTTCAGCAACCTACACACCTTTCTTTCCTGACCATCTATCACAAAGCCATCTGGCTATTGCATGTAGATTTCCTCGTTTAGCTCTCCATTCAGAAAAGCCGTCTTAACATCCATCTGGTGGACGAGAAGACCATGTGAGGCCGCCAACGAGAGTAATACTCGAATGGTGGTCAGTCTGCCACAGGTGAATAAGTATCAAAGAAATCTTCCTCTTCTTTCTGGTCATAGCCCTTGGCCATAAGCCTAGCCTTGTACTTTTCAATCGTACCATCGGGCCTAAGCTTCTTTTTGAACACCCACTTACATCCCAATGGTTTGCAACCATAGGGATGTTCAGTGATCTCCCATGTCCCGTTAGCCATGATGGAATCCATCTCGCTACGGACCGCATCCTTCCAATAGTCAGCTTCTAGAGAGGCATACGCTTCTAAAATAGAAGTGGGAGTATCATCCACGAGGTACACGAAGAAATCATCACCAAAGATCTTTGCAGTCCTTTGTCTCTTGCCCCTACCAAGGGTTTCCTCATCATCCTCCTCAGGATTTTCATCATGTGTTTGTTCATAATATTCCATAGTAATGGCAGGCTCAGGAGTCTCCTCAGATTCCTGTCTAGAAGTGCTTTGCATATCTCTTATAGAAAAATATCCTCGAAGAATGTAGCATCCTTAGACTCCATAATTGTACCGACCTTCTGGTCAGGCACCTCAGATTTCACTACTAGAAATCTATAGCCAACGCTATTCTTAGCGTATCCCAAATTATAACAGTCCATAGTCTTTGGTCCAAGCTTGCGTTTTTTGGGGATAGGCACATTGACTTTTGCCAAACAGCCCCAAGTACGCAAGTACGAGAGTGTTGTCCTTCTCTTCGCCCATTTCTCATAGGGAGTAATCTCATTATCCTTTGTCGGAACTTTATTCAGGACATGACATGCCGTCAATATAGCCTCCCCCACCATGCGTTGGATAAACCCGATGTACCTAACATGGAGTTAACCAACTCAGTTAGAGTATGGTTTTTCCGCTCGGCAACCCCGTTTGACTGGGGTGAATAAGGAGGCGTCCTCTCATGAATAATGCCGTGTTCCACACAAAAAGAATCAAAATCACTCGAGAAGTACTCTCCACCACGATCTGATCAGACTCGTTTAATTTCCTTTTCAACTTGATTCTCAACTTCTGCCTTATAGATTTTAAAGTAGTGTGGAGCCTCATCTTTAGTATTTAACAGATATACATAGCAATATCTAGTGGAATCATCTATAAATGTCATGACGTATTTCTTTCCACCTTTAGTCAACACACCATTCATCTCACAAAGATCAGAATGTATGAGTTCTAATGGTGCCAAGTGTCTCTCCTCCGTAGCCTTGTGAGGCTTGCGAGGTTTCTTAGCTTGCACACATGAAAGGCACTTAGAACCTTTGGCTAAAGTGAAACTCGGGATTAAATTCAACTTAGCTAGCCGCGTCATAACACCGAAACTAATGTGACAAAGACGTGAATGCCAAACCTCAGATTCATTAACACTCGAATGAATATGGTTCACCACTTTATTACAAAAATCTGCGAGGGAAAGGCCGCTCTCATAACCTTTTCCAACAAATAGTCCATATTTAGTAACAACTAATTTATTAGACTCGAAGACCAACTTAAACCCTTCTCTACATAGAAGGGAGCCACTAACGAGGTTCTTCTTGATGGCGGGGACATGCTGCACGTTCTTCAGCTGCACGATCCTTCCCGAAGTAAACTTCAGATCGACCGTGCCAACACCATGAACAGAAGCACTCGCGCCATTCCCCATCAATACGGACCCGTGGCCTGTGATCTGGTAAGAAGTGAATAATGAAATGTCAGCACACACATGAACACCCGCACCTGTGTCCACCGACCAATCGGTGGGCTAAAACATTGAAAAAACAGTAAATAAATTACCGTACCCAGATGCACCATTCTCATTGTTGCCCATAATCATGTTGACAGACTTGGAGTCTTGTCCTCACTTCTTATACTTGTTTGGGCACTTGTTGGCCCAATGTTCAACCGAACCACAAGTAAAGCAGTCCTCATCCTTCTTGTTCTTCTTGAAGGTCTTCTTACCCTTCTTCTTAAAGTCGGTATTGTGTTGGACACCGTTCTTTCCCTTGGGCTTGTGGGAGTTGAAGTTCCTCTGGTTCACCATGTTGGCGACAGAAGTCCCTTCGGCCCCTTTTCCATGCGAGTCCTTTGCCCTCGAATTCTGCTCAACACTCAGATGGCCAATGACATCCTCCACTGAGAATTCACGCCTCCGATGTTTCAGAGTGGTGGCAAAGTTCCTCCAGGAATTAGGGAGCTTAGCGATTATGTAGCCCGCGACAAACTTGCCCGGTAAATCGCACTTAAGAAGCTCAAGCTCCTTAACAATGCATATTATCTCATGAGCTTGCTCCAGTACAAGACGATTTTCAACCATCTTGTAATCATGGAAATGCTCTATAATATACATTTCGCTCCCAGCATCGGTGGCCCCGAATTTAGATTCGAGCGCCTCCCACAAGTCCTTGGCAACATGCACTTGTAAATATGCGTCGACCAATTTATCTCTGAGCACGCTAAGAACTGCTCCGAGAAATACGATGGTGGCCTCCCTGAACACCTTCTCCTGTTCAGGAGCAATCGTTCCCGTGGAGGCACCGGCGACCCAGAACATGTTCATAGCCGTGAGCCATAAAGTGGTCTTAGTCTGCCAACGCTTAAAGTACGTACCGGTAAATTTATCCGGTTTCAGTGCAGCGACAAAGCCACCTGCCGAAAAATTCCTGCACATAATAGGTTTTTGGATTGTTGAGTAAATAGGCAATTTTTCAACTAATTTAATCCATAGATAAATCACTAGCACTACAAAAAAACTACACTTCTGTGATGATACGTGTTTGTCACAGTAGGTCACGTTTTCTGTCATGCATGTACATCCATGACGATTTTATGACAGAATCAAGATAGTCATACCTGTGCTGTCATAGAAGTGTTCCATGACAATACCAAAATTATCATTACGGAAGTGTCCACTTCCATGACAATAAATGACGCATCATGGAAGTGCTTTCGTCAAGGGTAACCGATATGTGGCATCCACCGTAACGGGTCACCGTTAAGCTATCGGGTTCCGGTTTGGATCCGATAACCCGTTAACAGCCAGGACCAATGGGGATTTTCCACGTGTAAAATCATCATTGGCCGGAGGAAACACATGTCGGCTCCTCGGTGGGCCAGATGTCGTCCATCCAATGGAGGAGACGTGCCTATGATACGTCGACACATGGCAGGGCCCAATAGAGGCCCATATAGGTTAAAAAGGCCGGCCCAGTCAAAGGCCCATAGTATTTACTCAGGTACTAGTGGGCCAGCCCACTAATGGCCTGCATAAACATGGCCCATTTACGGCCCAAAGCTAGATCTGGCCCGTTAATTGTTCGCCGAGTATTTGGGCCCAATTACGGTCCAGTGACATTTCGGCCTGTTAGAGGCCCTATGTAGACATGGGCCCATTTCAGCCCAGTGTGTCTTTCGGCCTGGGAATGGCCCGTGCTGCCTATGGGCTATATATGGTCCGACGCGACATCCGTCCACTAACGGCCCGTGATCAAGGTGGCAACAGTTCAGCCCAACGTGACTTTGGGCCTATTAAAGGCCTGTCGTATGATTCAGCCTGTTGATGCTTCTACTAAACTTTCAGCCTCTTAAAGGCCCATGATATCAGTGGGCCAACTAAGGCCCGAGATATGTTTCGGCCTGGTAATGGCCCGTCATATAACTGGGCCAATAATGGCCCGGTCTATATTTCAGCCTGCTAAAGGCCCGTGGACGACTATTGAAAATTGAGGCCCAACATGCATTTCGGCCTGCTAATGGCCCATGGTATCTTCTGGGCCATAACAGGCCAGAAGAATATTCAGCTTGTTAATGGCCGAAGCTACATGGGCCCAACTAAGCACTGGGTCCACTAAAGGCCCAACTAAACTTTGGGCTGAATGTAGGCCCGTGTAAGTTGTGGGCCTGGCGCAAAGTGTGAAGGCCCCAATGGCCTTTCAGGTCCAAGAAAGTTGCAGGCCGGCCCAATTGTGGCCCGCTAAAATGCAGGCACGTTAGAGTTTCGGCCTGGTCACCTACATCAGATTTTCGCCCTTTTTTTAGATAAAGAATGATGGCATATACGGTAACTAGTAGAAATTAAGAACAAACCTACTCTATACAATAAAGAAATTACGGCATAGTAACTTAGAATAAACCTACACTATACAATAAAGGATTTATGGTATATTACATCCACTGGGCATCGAAGTTTGCCACCAGTGATCATAAAGCGCAACGAAGAAGCAGATTACAAAAACTGGGCGCCATTGCAGCGTAACAAAATAATACTGAACCAAGACCACTTCCAGGACAGTTCAAGAAAGGTTAGCCTTGCGCGGGAGCTGCTGAGCAAGGCTGTGAGACTGGCCTAGCATGTCGGTCATAGCTTCCAGCTGTAGCTGTTTAGCAATGAGGTTCTCATTGGTGTTCTCCGCGATCTTCCTTAGAGATAGGACTTCAAGTCAAAGTTGAGTTGCAGAATGCCTTTCTGCTTGAACTTGGGACTGAAGAAGTCGAACTGATTCAGACAGCAAATTCTGTGAGCTTGTCTGACTGCTAGTCTCAAGTAACTTGAACACTGCATCAAGACATGACTTTGGGGTTGTCTCGCTATCTTCAAGATGTTTTGCCTTCTTTGCTGCAATATATGTTGGGTTTGTCTCACAGCCTTCAGCAGACTTGTGCATGCCAGCATGCATATCACCCTGAAACAAGCAGAGAGATGATAGGTTTTGCATGTGTATAAACAAAGATGGTAACTATGCTATCAATTCCATCCAATTTCAAATTAGAAAATAAAGAGTCAGTTCAAAATATCAATAGCATAATTTGGCATTGTTCATAATGCGGGGAGCTTCACCACACTACTGGATTACCATGTCAACAAAACAAGCATAGATGAAGGGTAAAGATAATCATTGTATCTATTTTGGTTAATGTGCATGGCATGTTGTTCATATCATCAGCCACATCAGTAAGATAAAACAGGAGATGACAAGGTGCAAACGTGGGCTGCTTCACCACACACTGGATTATAGATCCACAAAAACAAGCATACATATAGGGAGTATTGAGTAATGTGCATGGTATGAATAAGGAATTTGGTTTTATAACTAAAACTTGGAACTTACAATTGTTGCGAACATGCATTTTGATAGAAACAGTAAACTAAACAGCAGTTGACGATAGGGAGTATGAGCAAATTAAACAGCAGTTGAGGATAAAGGCTTTAGAAGGACTAACTTACATTAACAGTTAACACCGGCTCTATAATGCCGTTCTCCATGTCAAGGGAAGGATAACTCAAGAATTTTAGCACAGAAACTTCTTCATAAGCATTGCCTGTACTCTGCATTTTGTAGAGAGTAATTATAGATATGATAATACTGGAAGGGATAGAGGATAATGAAGATAAGATGCAGATTGATGCTACATAATCAACTACCAATCCCTCTAAGTACAAGCGTTACAGGACAAAATGTACTGACAAGAGCAATGGGCTACACTTGTGCACTGGCATTGTCTGTGTATTCAACTTTTTGGTAAGATTAAATATAGATCTGATATTTTTTAGTAAATGGTGGGCGAGGGAGATAAGATGCAGAATGCTACACAATGAACCAATCCCTCCTTCCCATAATATAAGAGTGTTTTGTACACTGGTGTACCGTACAAAATGCTCTTATATTATGGGACGGAGGGAGTAGCTGTTAATGTAAGTACAATGATAGACGACATTCAGTCCTTACAAGAGGACTGCTGAGCTAAACCTCTTCAAAAGCATTGGGTTGATTCTAAATTTATGTAAGAGTCGATACGGATCTTATAATGTCCACCAAATGGAGGATAACGAGGCTAACATGTGAGTGATGCTACATAATTAAATTACCTATGAAAGTAAGTATGGTCATACAGGGCAAGAGGTACTCACAAGAGCAATAAAGTGTGCAGTATAGTTGTGAGATTCTGTGGTCCCTTGAGAATGAATGTTCTTCTGCAAACAGTTTTCGTACAAGTGAGACGGTAAGGCACATGCAGAAATATAGTTCAAATTGTGATGTGATATCATAGACAGTACCTTACGCTGGAGACGAGACCAATGTGTAACAAGATTATTCCAGTCACTCTGATAAATGTAGCACCGGAGACTTTACAGAAATTTCATTAAGAGGCTTGCCATCGAAGTGCGCTTGCCTCAGGTAGGAACGATACTTCATTAACGAGTGCTTGAAAAGCGCAACCAACCCTTGCTCGTCTTGACTATCCAGTTTGGTCCTCGCCTATTTAAAAGAATGAAATCTTGTGTCTTCTGTCAGTAGAAACATATGCACTAATTACCATGAATAACATTAGTACATTACTTACACGTAAGTTGCGGAGGAAGATTGGAAATTGTTCTTTGTCTGTGGTATAATCTTTCCATGAAGGAAAGATGCGCACAAAGTTCCTGACAACAATATAAGCTTCATCTTCTAAACTGGGAAGAAGTGGAACATGGGTCCTATTTGCTGCAATTGGGGCTCTCTCTTGTTCGAAAAGCGATTTGGCAACTGGATTTGGTGTACTCTTTGCTGGAATGGGGGTTTTGCGTCGTAGAGCTGGTGCTATGTCAACTGGCATCATCATACTGTTTGCTCCAGTTGAGGTCTGCAGAGTTGGGGCATTAGAGATGACCAGTGTAGTAGGGCTAGAGTCTGCTAGAGTTGGGGCCGTGTTTTGTGGGTCTGGTGATATTGCAACTACACCTAATGGGCTATTTGATTTATCAGGTGTCACTACCTTTTCCAAATACTTTGTTCGTGCTCCTCCGCGATCAGCAATCGCCCTCTTCCTTTTGAACGTTTGATACACAAGAACAACATTTGAATGGATAAATATGGTATGATGACAGATGGAATATGTACTGAAAATAGATAGGCAGGGCGTATTCACATACATGATGTGTAAACTAAGCTAATGACAGTGCAACAAAGTAGAAGCAATGCAAAGCATCAGTTGCAAGATATGTGCGACCAATATAACCTTGGAAAGTTAGAGCAAGCACCTTGATGGGTGACTAAGATAGGGCATCTGCCTCTGACTCCTCCACTAGGGAGCTACATTGACTTAGGTCTCCCTCTAGCTCAGAATCATTGTTAGGATCATGTTCTGAGCATGAATCTGTAGGTGGAGAGCGTTTGCATTGCATTGCATCCAGACTTGATTTCAGTCCCTTAATGCCAAGTTTGACAGCCATGGCATTGTTCTGCTTTATTCTTTTCATGAGCGCAAGCTCATAATCATTATGATGTTGTTCAGTATCTGAGATTCATGAAAACATAAAAAGTAGTCAGATTATCTATGGAATGCATTGCGGATTCAACTTGGAGAGTGTCTCCCTACAAACCCATGCATATACAAAGTTCATCCCCCAACCGTGCTGACCAGACCACACACCGAAATACAAACCTCTTATGTCTCTATAACAGGCAGACACACATTTCAAAACTGAAGTAGAAACATTAGAATCATATCAAATTCGTATTTGAACAAATAAACTAAGGAATTATGAGTGGCATAATGTTTAGCTTCAAGGGTGGAGTGCTGGTAGTGCAACACAAAGCAAGTAGGCAGATTATATTCCATGTAAAAGATCATAGTCTATGTAAAAGGTGGATATGACACTTTCTTTCTATACAATGCAGTGTTCGTTGCCCACACATGATGGAAGAGATCACACAGAGAAATACTATTCACTCATGTCTGCGGTTCCAGTATTTTGAAATAGGGTGGTCCACCCTAAAACAATATTGACAACAAATATGACAAGGCAGGCATAGAGGTAGTGAATCAATCATTACTTGTGAGCTTACTAGGACAAGTATGCAGAATTGTAACTGAAGTAAGAGACCGTCCAAAATCTGAATCAAAAATTGGTCTAGCACTTATTGTTTGCAACTAATCGACGTGAATAATTGGATATCATATCGAATGAGTAAGAAAGACAAGTAAAATTGTCAACAAACCTGGCCTGCAGTAGTAATCTGGGTCAATGTCACTATGACCAACAATCCAACATGACTAGTGTCTGTTCCTAGGGCCGGAATTTTGAAACCCTGTGAACTTTACAGGTACTAAAGATTACTGAAATATCTGAACCATTAAGTGTAGGTAGCACTCAGTACACAACAAACCCTAATGACAGTCCTGCCTAATGAGTAATTAATCAAATAGAAAATGGGTGATGAGGAGTGGCTGCTGAGTGTTGAGGACGTATCTCAGGATAAATTGGGTTGGTTTAGTGGGTGATGCACGCCTGAGCCCTGAACGGACTGGTAAGGTAGGCACGACGGCGTGCCCGGGCAGCGATGACGCTGTTGGGCGAGCGGCTCCTGACCTCCTATTAGTCTGGCGTCTCCTCCTAGAGTCATGCCGTCCGAGGACAGCAAGTCGCTAGCGAGGCAGGTGGCTGGGGGCGAGTAGAGATCGGAAGCGCAGCAGAATAGAGGGGAATCGGGGTCTGGGCCAACCCAAAATACCAGGGTAGGCCGCGGCCCACCATGGGCACCCTGTAGATCCACACCCCAGTGGCGTACATGCATTTTCGAAACTAAATTAGGAACATTTAGCTGACCAATTAAACGACTCTGTTTTAATAATATCAGATTCGTATTTGAACAACTAAGCTTGTTTAGCTTGATGGGTGGAGCAGTGCTATTATGACACAAAGCACGTAGGCTGATCGTATGGTGATCATAAAAGGGGGGAAACCCTAAGCATGATCAATTAAACCCTATTATGATTGTGCCATGGCAGATTTGAAGCTGCAAACCACAGAAATGCTATTTAGCATTGTTTGCTTCGAACTAAGAACTAAATTCTAAGAGCTGAAAAGAAAGTATAGTAACCAAGTTACTATCTACTTTCTGGTTGAGATAAAAAAGTTGAGCAGATATGAAGTAGTACCACCTCTCTTGCGGCGTCGTGTAGGCATCGGGGGTACGATGGCTGTCGGTGGCGTTGAAGCAGATCCGCAACGGTAGACGGGTGCATCGGGGGATAAGTCCCGTTGCGGTGGACGAGAAGGTCGTGGGAGCAGCCCCAGCAAGGAGGTTGACGGCGCCGATGAAGCGAGAGGACGAGATGCAAGGCTCCTGGTCCGTCGCTGTGGATGAGAAACGTCCATCTCTAGCAGTGGACGACGCGGTCTTGGTAGGTGCTCCGGCATGGTGGAGGACGGCGGCGATGGATGGGATGGAGGATGGCGGCGATGGATGGGGTGGCGGACGGAGGAGGCTAGTGTGGGGATGGTGTTCTAGCGCGGGCGATGTATGAATGGGAAAATGGAGGGAGAGGTACGGGGAACCATGTTTTTTGGACGCGCTTGTCTGAAATATGGGAAAGTTACGAACTTAGCCGCCGTTTAAAATTTGGACGTCTCGTCGGTTGGGGATAGGACGGTAATCTCGCATCTCCCCAATATTTGCCTAGAGCGATTTCGGGCGAGGAGAGGGTGTTTTGGCGCCCACGGTTGGCGCCCATGGTGTATGAACGGGGCTGACAGGTAGGGCGGTTGTATCACGTCTGAGTGAAGTTACAAACCTGCCCCTATTAAAAATATTTGCCTACATCGATTTCGGCCGAGTCGAGTTTGTTTTGCCGCCCACCGTGTATGAATGGGGAAATGGAGGGAGAGACAGAGGTCTTTCGGACGAGCTTGAATCAAATGTGTTTTGCCACCCATGTTTGGCGCCCACCGTGTCTGAATGGCTCAGAGGCGGTCGTGTCACGTCTAATTGAAGTTACTAACCTACCCCTATTGAGAGAAGTGGAAATTAGGCCGATGGATTGTCCGTGTAAGGGGTAGACAGTAATTTCCATCTCGCAAACACTGGCTTCGGGCAGCCGACGTGGGAGTGGATATTTTGCCGCTTCTTTCAAATTTTGGGACAATAAGCATTCACGTTTACCCTGTCAACTAAATTCGAATCCATTTTGTATTCTTATACGAATCTTTATAAATCATTCTATGTTTTTATATATCTTCAAAAGCACAACAAAGATGTATTCCACTATCATATATGAATATGATTTACAAATGCCGATACTCGGATTTAGAAGGTAGAATCCAGTTTAAGGTGACTTCGAATATTTGAAACCACTTTATATCCAACTCAAGTGTAACACACACACAGCATATAGTGTACTCCCATTTAGATATGTACACAAGCAATGTCTCAAGATTTAAAATACTGAGTCAATCAACCAGTAATGTACAAAACTAACAGACATATAAACACTTATAGAGTATATGGATCAATAATATCAACTAACATACATAAGCCAGGCCGCTGTACTTTTTTTGCTAGAAGAGCATCATTTTTTTAGCAAAGCTAGTACAACATCTTGGCCCTTTTAGATGCGTGCCACTTAAGGACCATCTATACTACTATTATTGTTGAATGCACATTCAGCCCGATTAGCATATTTGTAGGTCTGGCATAGCAATCAAAATGAAATGTCTCAGAGTCTTATCAATTAATACAAACTCGTGCTCAGAAAAAAAATTACAAACCAAAAACCAAAAACCAAAAAACAATTATTACATGATCTCTAAAACAAATGGTTTGATCGATTACATGAACAAACAACACAAAGGTTATTCAACGATGGAAAAAACATTTCACGTATGATTTACCAAGTGGGAGTTTAATATCTTTTTTCCTTCAGGACCTTAACAATGCGGTCAGTCCCAGCTTGCTTCGTTTTGAAATCCACCAAATATTTAATGGTTGTCTTGAGTACTGCTTGTGATTGTGTTGTTTGCTTCCTCAACATGTCAACTTCATCTCTAAGTGTAGCAGCGGAATCTCTTTCAACCAATAGTTTAGCCTCTAGAGCATCAGCAGTTGACAATTCATGATGCATGATTGGGCTGGTGCCACTGCCGTGGGATATACAATGTCCATGGGGCTAACCTGTTTTGCCATTAAAGTTCCGATTGGATTCCGAAAATTTGAAGTTAGCAAAACATCTCAACTGGGAGTTAGAACAACAAACTAGTTAAACAAACAAGGAATTAAAGAGTTTTGATTGGACGCTGAAAAGTAGTTATTAAAATCATTGTAACCGGTTGCAACAGCAAAGCAGTTAAACAAACAAGTTTTGCAAAAGGTACCTGTTGTGGCATTGGAGTTTCTCTTGGATCCTGAAAAGTTGAGTAGCCAGTAACATGATTAGAGCAACCGGTTGCAGCAGCAAAGCAGTTAAACAAACAAGTTTTGCAAAAGGAACCTGTTGTGGCATTGGAGTTTCTCTTGGATCCTGGAAAGTTGAGTAGTCAGTAACTTGATTAGAGCAACAAGTAACAGCAGCAAACCTGTTACACAAATATATTTTTGAAAATGTACCTGCTGTGCAATTGGACTTCCAAATTGGATCCTGAAAACTTGAAGTTGGTAAGATGATTACAGCAACAAGTTACAGCAGCAAACCAGGTAAACAAGGAAGTTTTTGAAAACATACCTGTTGTGCCAACGGAGTTTCAGTTGGATCCTGCAAACTTGAATGTTAGCAATCATAAATAAAGTGTTGCAAGAGCCATAAGAAACTAACATCAAACTAGTAAAACTAACCAGTTTTGGCAACGTATTTAATTACACATGAACTAGTAAAATTAACAAGTTCTTGGCAACGTATTAAAGTAACAAGTCGGTACCGTTTATCAGCAACACAGACATCTGTAAATATCTTTGATGTAAGCAAAATGATTCCGACACATATACATATATAAGTTAAAAAGACGTTGTCCCTCATATAAACCTGATAGTTGTCTGTCTATGAACATGCAAACATTACTAGTGCTACAAGTGATAACAGCAAACCATTTAAACAAACAGGGTATCAGAACGTAAATTACACATGAATTTTGCTGCACCCTAGAAGTACATATGACCAGCTATCTACGTGCTTAAGTAGCTATTTAAGTTCAGGCAAACATGATTCTTAACAGTAAGTATCAAACACATAGATAGGCGCAGTCTATAATAGGATTATCAGGCTATGGCATTATGTAATCAGTAGCAAACTAAATTAAGCCAAGCAACGTAATTGAACAATTTTGCAATCAGTGGCTAACTAAAATTCCAAGAAGCGGGTAACTGAACTTACGCTAGCTCTTTGTACAGGCACATTGCAACTTCTTTTTCGCTTACAAGGTTATACGAAGGAGTCCATGGCATCAATTGCTTGGATACGCAGTCCCAATACTTCTTTCTTCCCACACTGCATTGGTAAGTCGATGGTTATCTGATAAGATGGTGCGTCCTTGATATGTTATATGAGGACGGGTTGTCAGACTAGTTGTAGAAACACACATCACACTAGCTTTTATTGTATATTTCATGCGATTACATTTGGCATATCGAGATCTAAGCAATCTACAATAGGATGAAAAGACTGGCATCCTTCACATTATTGGCAAACTCAGTTCATAGAAACAAGCAATTCAACCATTCTGTGGGTAAATCAAAAGCGCCACTGGAATATTTTTCACTAACCCAATCATACACGCAAAAAGGGGCGACGCCACCGTAGGGGCTGGTATGGGTGGCTGCCTCGGGTGGCTGGAAAGTGCGCACCTAGTTTGAGTCGTCTAGGTTGGCCCAGGCTAGTTTTGTTCGTCCCAGCGCATGAGCAGGCAATGTAAAAAATGAAGAAAAATATTTAAATTTGGATGGGCCAATAACGTAAGTGCAAGGCAGGCCCTATAGCAGGCTCGCGGCCCAAACGAGCGCCTCCCATATCGATCGACAGCAGGAAAAATCCCCAATTCGTTCGCTCCAGCCTCCAGTCTGGTTCGCTCCTAACCTAGCTGCCGCTGGATAGACCGACACAGCACTTCCTCGCGCCCTTGTTGGACGCCGGTCACCGGGATTCGAGCGAATGGAAGGACAATAAGATGAAGATCCAACCCTGAGTGTAGCCTACGTGGGAGGCAGCGGAGGCAGCACGGGCATGGCATCGAGCTTGCGCAAACGGACAGTCGCAGCTTGCAAGAGCAGCATGCGCAACAAGTAGGTACATCACATCCCTGATTATATCTACTTCAACTGTTCAATTTTTGGCCAATAGTTAAACCTGACGATGTTGTAAAACTTCTTGTATGTAGGGAATCTATAGGAAAATGAAACCAATTTCTGCTTATTCTATAACTCCCCCAATCAATACTGAACTGACTGAACCTGAGGTGTCTAATCAAGTTTCCGGTGCAAACATACAAGCTCATGTTGTTCTTGAGCCTGAAATGTCTAATGAACAGACTGCTAATGAAGAATTTGATGCAAACATTTTACATGCTCCTGGTGATGAACATATAGTGTCTAATGAGGTATCTAATGCAAGCATTTTGCAAGCTCCCATTGAAGGATTTAGTGTTTAATGATGATCTGCTATGTTGAGAGAGAGATAGAGATTTGCAGGAATTGATGACAAGAAAATTACAGTACATTTTCATGGCTTGAGGAAACATCGAGGCCATCTACCAGAAAGTCCCCGTATCATGACAACGTAGCATAAATACTTTTCTAGTCTGTTGTTTGAAACTATTGGCATACTTGCGCAGGATAGATATATTGATATGCAGTTTGCGCACTGGTTATAGGTGCAATTACACTTGGATATTTTCGGCCAGAGAACGAATAATTCAAGCAGGTACAGTCCATGTTAGTAGTGACCATGTTGCATTTTGTGTTTTTTGGTGCTTACATCATTTAGTGTTTTATAATCTACGACTACTTTGGATCATTAGCTGGTTTTCAAAGTGCATGTAGCTTCACATTTCTCAAGTTATGATGATTTCCGGAGTGCAAGTGCCTTCGTATTTTTTAAGTTAAATCTTCGCCCTTGGTAACTTGAATTCGTGGATCCGCCACTGCACACACAAATCATACATGCAAGCCAGTACGAATTAAATGAAATGCAGGGACTTACGCTAGCTCGTTGTACAGGCTCAATGCATCTCTGCTTGCACTTGGGATGTTCCATGTACAAGTCCATGTTACCACTTGCTTGGATGTGCAGGCCTTGTGCTCCTTGCATCCCCCTCTGCATTTTTGACACGGCGAATGGTTGATCAAATGAGAGGAATCGACCTTGCTGTTGTACCGGAGGACAGGTACTTACAAGGTTATACCGGCATGCAGGATGTGTACCAGATCCCGTAGCGCCATCATGCTTCGCTAAAAAATGGTTTTGCTTGTTTTAGATGATATCTCCAGAAAAAATAAGAGTTAAAGTCAGAGTTGCATAGGCGTGTAAGCTAAAAGAGCTGTAAAAGGATATCCAAACATCGTCGGAACAGTGCACAAGGGAGTGATATGTGGATACCTAGTTCGGGCCGGCGTTTGGGCATTATCGCTTAGCTAGAGTGCGGGTCACCTCAGAGACGTTGAGGGTGATGCGCTGGCGTTGGCTGGCCGCATACCAATGTAGATCTTGAGCGGCAGCGGAGCGCTACGATGCGGTGGATGAGGCCATTGGTGAAGCACCAACGACGTCGGGGGGGGGGGGGGGGGGGTAGTAGCCCCGGTGAGGTGGGAGATGGCGTCGGTGAAGCGCACCTGATGCGGTAGAAGTCGATGTCTGTGAGGCACGTCGGCTGCGGCGGCCGACGTTGTGGGTGGACCACTCGGTGCGGTGGACGAGGGGGTAGATGAGGTAGCTCCGGTGCAGTGGTGAAGCGCGACCATCGTCTTCGTCGTCGTCGTCCGGCACAGAGGTGGGGAAAGAGACAAGACGAAGGGCGATTCGAATTTTTCTTGGGTTGGCGGTGAATTAGGGATTTGAGAGCTCTGGGCGCGGAAGGGGACGGGTGAGAAGGGAGATTTTGTAGGGCAGGAATTGGGGCCGCCAGATATTTCAATCCAAAACGTGGAAGCGCGAACTTTTTTTGTCGTCGTTCTTTTTTTGGGGGGGGGGGGAGGGAGGGGGTGGGTGCTAGCGTTCGTACGACACACGCGACCACCACGACACGACTCTGGTCTGCCTGGTGCGCCTACATTTGAGAATGCAAACGAATCTTCTTTCATTGGCAAATGAATCTTGTAGTATGTATTACCATGCCCGTGTTTTCCTTGCAAATAATTAGTTCTTCGAAACGAGATACTATGAATTAATTAATGAGGAGTTCTTTGAATTAGAGTGTGTTTGTCACATAGCGATCTCGAATTCTAACGTGGATTTCGCATTTCACGGTATCCACGCTACTTTTTTAATACAATATCATATATGTATAAGATGAACACCATGGTAGTGAGAAAACTTTGGATGGATTCAAGCATATGACCACACACATACAAAATACCACAACAATCGAGTCAATATCAACTTTTCCAAACCCCCTTAAGTTTATGGGCACGAATTCGAAATAAATACGGAAGCCATATGCATGGTCCTCAATTCAAATCTTACAATGTACACTAATTAAAATGTCATATTAAGTTAGTTATCTACATTCAAATGTTGTTTTTAGCCCCCCCCCCCTCGGCACACACGCTACATACCCTCTATTGATCAATCTTCCTCTCCTAACCACCTTACAAAGCTATTGGTCTCCGCACGTTCATTCTTTCTCTCCATGTTTCGATCTCTAACTCTCACACACCCGCCATTGCACTCCATGCCGAGCTCTCTCTCTCTCCCCTCCCACCTTCTCTCGGTAGATACATGCATTGCCTATCTAAACCCCCTCCCTCTCGTGCGCACACACGCACATTGTCTATCTAGGTCACTCTCGAGAGACCGTCTCACTCTTTCTTCCGCACAGTGGCCCACACTCGCTTAATCTCTCTCTCTCTCTCTCTATCTATCTAAGTATCAATTAACCTCGCTTTCTCTCACACACAAATGATATATCTCCCTATTAGGGCCTCGATCGACACACTCTATACTCTCTCACGCAGATTGTCTATCTAGATAATATTCTCCAAGCCATTCCACTCATTCGACCTCATGGCGGCCCACGCTCGCTCAATCTCTCTCTCTCTCTCTCTATGCATGTCTCGATTGACCTCGCTCTTTCTCACACACAAACGATATATCTCCATGTTTGGGCCTAATTCAACATATTCATAGTGTATACTCTCACATGCACATTGTCTATCTAGGTCACTCTCTCCAACCTGTCTCACTCTTTCGATCGCATGTCGACCCACACTCGCTCAATCTCTCTCTCTCTTTATCTATGTATCGATTGACCTTGCTTCCTCCCACGCACAAACAATATGTGTACCTGTCTGTGACTGGATCATCTCTTAAGCTCTCTCTTACATCCCTCACCCTTCCCAAAAGCTCAATCGGACAATATCTATCCACAGCATATATATCTTTTCAACGAATGTCGGGGCACACTCACTTTGTCTCTCTATCTATGTCTCGATTGACCTCGCTTTCTCACGCCGTCTCTTCCACACATTGAAGCTACCTCTCCATCCCTCGCAGAGCCGGAGCTATTTACATTGCGAGGGGGACTCCAACCTTTGATTAATTTGTGAAGGCATTTATTCCGATGGGTTTAGATTATATTTTTGTAGCATTCGCCCCACAACTACTCCAAACACCGTTGCAACCCCCGCCCCTCCCCCAATTGTTTTCCCTCTGGATCGGTCACCGCTCTCTCGCACGCCCTTTCTAACCTTCCACGTCGCACCATGGTATTTTTGCAACAAAAAAAACTCTGGTGTTCTCTTTAATTATTACAAATAAGCTACAAACTACACACCCGGAGTCCACCTGTAATGGAACAAATTTCGACCAAGAAATTAAAGTGCTACAAACTACACACCGGGGGCCGAACTGTCATGGAGCAAATTTGGACCCATATCTACACCCCTATATAGTGTGCGAATAACTTTGAAAGATGGTCGTTGGACGAAGCCAATCCGACGGTGTAGAGATGGCAAATCCGAGCACCACTGGCCGTTGGATATCTTCTACATTCCACCACATTCTATCACATGTACAATCTAGAAGACTGCATGGTTGAACTTAAGCATAATGCACAAACCTCAAAACACAAGCACTTCTCCATTGTTCTAGAATCTTCTGTATCATAATTGCCCAATTTTCTTTTTTCTAAATGAATTGCCATTATTTATTTTTACTTTATGCTCTACAATGCACAATTCCATGAATCTTAAAATAGATTAACTTTTTTATAAAACTTATTGATTTTGAATGAGATGAACTATAAGAATTAAACGAACATCTACATCATGCATATATGAATCAAAGCTTACATGCTATGGTGTGGTATTTATTCATAATTTGGTTGTCAAATCTCATGCATGCAATGCACGTGTACCTTACTAGTATAAATTAAAAATGAAAAAGGACGAGGATCGAACATGCGACTAGGGCCTTCAAGCCGCACGTCAGTAGGCAACATAGGAGCAACGTTTCTTGTACTCCCCTTTGTTGATATAATGTTTTTATATTACCACAACCTATTTAATGGATAACATGTTTTTATATTAACTTTAGTACATTAGTGGGACCGGCTCGTGAGCACATACTATTCCACTTCACTTACTGGTGGGTTCCATGTCTGCTCTCTCTCTCTCTCTCTCCTCCCCTTCTATGTTTAGACGCACGGGCAAACACGAAGAACGCGCGGGCGGTGTGGCCATTGACCGAATCTGGACGCGTTCACAAGTTACGACACTAGTTTCACGTAATACTAGTACTAGTATTATATGTATCAAGTTTAGGAACAAAAGTGACCATGACGGACAAGTTAGGCTAGTAGTATCTACTAACAATTAAATGCGTGGATAAATAGATGTATCGCCTAGTGCTCAAACAAGGGGACTGCTCGCCCTACAAGTATATGGAACTGACTTCCCTAAAAATACATTTGGAATTGACATGGTATTTAATATGAAATGTTTGCGATGAGAAGGAATACATGTTGCTTGATGACGTTTTATATTTAATTTGATACGGCTCTAGCAGAACATTCAATCGATCAAACCATAGATTTCATTTAGTCTGACTGCGACTTCACATTCATACCACGATCGAACTAAAATAAACGCAAATGATAAATCCCAAACGTTTGGATTTTAAGCATGGCAATCCGAACGTTTTTCATGGCATATTTAGATCACGCGGCGGCGGCAGAGGCGTCTTGCGGCGGGAAGCGACTCCTCTGGCATGCTCTGTGTGTCGTCGGGCCACTGACCGGCGGCGACGGCGACGTCTTGTGCCGTTGTTAGCGTACTCCTGGACGTTAACCCTAGCTTCAACGAAGGCCAAAATGTTCTGGACTTCGGTCTCCAGGAGCCAGTCAACTGGAGGGAGGAGGCGACTGGCGTTGGTGCAAGGAAGCGGTCGACGATGATCCATGCCGCTGAGGGGGGCACTGGCACCGGCGCGGGGATAGGCTCTAGCAACGGCGCGGCGGAGACTTTCGTGTGCACGGGCACCGGCATGGGTGCGCGCGTCAGTGCATGCGCAGGCGCATGCGCTGGCAAGTGCACGGGCGCGTGAAAGTCAGCGGGGACCTCATGGAACCCCGTGGCTTCAAGCTCGGCGACAATGTGCGGCTCCCAGGCCATCAATGCAACGGGGATGGGCGCTGGCGCAGTCGGGGCGATGGGAGATGGAACGGGAGTGGGGACAGGCGCGGCGTCTTCCCGCAAGGCCAGTTCAAGCTTGTCCCAAAGCGCCTTATGTTCTTGAGACTCCGGTTGGGTGTCTTCCTCAGGAAACTGGAAGACTAAGGGCAGACCATCGTGATGCGGCATGGCGTACGGTGAGGTCAGGCTGGTTGGAGTGCGGGGGTGATTTAAACTGCGGCGCCGGCGCCATTAAAAGTGGGGGCAGTTGGGAGGAAGGTGGGAGGCGGAGCCTGGTCAAAGGGCTCGCCTCCCGTTGAGCCTGCGCACCGGCCTGCTCTCACGCCTCCCGGTCAACCGGCGCAGCGGTCTGCTCGCACGCCTCCCGTCGACTCACACGCTTGCTCAGACGGCACCTGCCGATGAGAAGCGGGACTCGTGGCGGCACGTAGGTCTAACACCCACGATTTGAATAGTGAAACCATTCGCGTTAATGTGACATGTATTTGTTCCAAAATACCTTGGCTCTTCATTTGTGCAACTTTTCATAAGCAGCTTGTCTCAAATTGAACAAAAAAAATACGACAACCTATTTGTGCCATATCACGTGACCATGCTCAGTTTCATGAATTTCAGGTCAGTTTTGGATTTTCTGGAATTTAAAATCCAGGATTCGAAACAATATCATAACCTGCATCATGAAATAAATTTTCAAGCCATACATCTTTACTGCTGTAGATGTTAATATTTCTTAAGAAAGGATTTGGTCAAACATTTTGCTTAGTTAGACTTCAGACAAGTTATATATGCAGAGTAAAAAGATAACCCCTCTGTACCAGTGCATTGCCTGATATAGTAACTCTAGTAGGCACGAACAACGCACGAACAAAATCAACAAACGGAGCTCCATTATGTGCTCATCCTGGTGTAGTACTATTAGTACTAGGCAATGGAATTAACGGGTGACCTTGGGTAGCGGCGACCAAGGGAATTGAACCGTGCTCGGCACGGTAGGTAACGTGGGCTAGTTACTAAAGCATCCCTCCATTGTTCATCGGTTGTCATTATGGACCGGGGACATGAGGTGAATTTCCTAGGGCTGGAATTCTGGCCGCCAGATATTTTGACTAGAAACGCGGAGGCTCGAGTGGAGGCGCGAAGTTTAATATCGCGCTTCTTTTGGTTGGGGTTGGCTAATGTGCGTACCACGCACGCCACCACCAGGACACGAGCCCGGGTCTGGCTGGTACGTCGTCGGGTGCTATCATTCGAGAATGCGAAAGGAATCTTTTTTTAAATTGCCAAACGAATCAATATGCATTACAATGCCCGTATTTTCCTTCCAAATAACTGGTCATTCCAAAAGGCATGGTAATTGATTTATGACGAGTTCTTGAATTAGAGTGAGTTTGTGATATAGTGATCTCAACGTGGATGTATGACCATGCATGTATGACACGAATTCAAAACTAAAATGTAAGCCATGCATGGTCCTCAATTCAATATTTAAAATGCACAATAAATTGAAACATGAATATTAAGTCTAGTACTATGTACATGCAAATGTTGTGTTTAGGTCTCTCCATCGACACCCCCCAACCACCACACATACTTCATGTATCGATCGATCTTCATTTCTTTGTTAATAGAGCTATTGGTATCTGACACACGCACGCTCATTATTTCTCTTCACGTTTCGATCTCCATTTATGTCACACCCGCCCACACACTCTCAACAAATGTATTTCTCACACACAACCTCGTCGTGCCCTCCATGACAAACCCTCCCTCTCTCTCTCAAGACACATACGTTGCGTTTGTAAAACACCTTCATCGTGCACGCACACACAAAGTATATCTAGGCCACTCTCGGTGACTATCTCCCTCCAGCCCTCACTGCAGCTTCGCTGCACGATATCTCGGTGTATCGTCTTTAACATTCGAGTGTACTCTAGGCCACACTCAATCGATCTCTCCCTCTATAAATGACTCGATTGACCTCGCTTTCTCGCGTCATATCTCTCACACCTAGACGCTCCCACTACACCTCTTGCATAAAATTGTGAAGCTCTGTTTAGGATTGTTTAGATTATATTTTTTGAATATTATATTTGTCCCCACACCCTCCCAAACACCGATGGGTTGTGCACCCCCCGGGAGAATATCATGTGCCCCCACACCTTATATGCTATATGGTGATATGAGTTCCTTGGAGCGTGTAGATCTGAGATATAGCGGCTCACAAGGTGTCTTAATATTTTTACAAGAAACCTTAATGAGTTTGGGAATTGCACACAATTAGTACCAAAACTATCTTGGATTTGTCACGGCAGATGTCTTTGTGAAAAATACTTAGTCGTGAGGCCAACGCATATATATAGTAGCTTGAGAGGGGTTGAGTGGGACGAGAGACGCGAGGTTTTTACCCAGGTTCGGCCCCTCGCGGTGGAGGTAAAAGCATACATCCTACTCCATTGATATTGATGATGATGATGCTCACGATTACAAGGGTGCTCTTTCGCTACCTCTACCTCGAGAGCTATTAACTTGTCTGTCTAAACTTGTAAAACTTGTCCCTCTTGGGGAGCCCTGCCCCTCATTATATAAGTTGAAGGGGCGGGTTACATGTGGAGTCCTAGTAGGATTAGGATTATTCTATTACAAGTGGAATCCTAGTCTTGCTTCCCTTGCAAGGGAAATATTCCTTATGCCTTTCCTCTTAAGCCGACCCAACGTAACATGAGCTGGCCTTCTATGAGCCGCCTTCTGGGCCACTAGGTCTTGTCGCTCCTCTGACCCGCCTGCCGGGTCACCAATGAGTCCCCAGGCCCGTCCGGGTCATCAATGAGTGGAGAGATCCGGGCAGGTCACTTAGTGAGTCGCCAAGTCAGGGCGGGTCACTAGTGAGTCACCAAGTCCGGCCGGGTCATACCGCGGGGTATATCCCCGACATTAGCCCCCAGTTTAATTTGGATTTATCCATGTTAAACTGATCCTGCAAAAAGAAACACAAGAACAAATTTGACAGGTTGTGCTCCGGGTTAAAAGTTCTTCTGAACCGGCACCTGATCACCCTTAAATTCTTGTCATTTCCTTCTTGATACGTGTCCATGATCTCATAGCAAATCTCCTTTAGCAGATATGTTCAAACTTTGCCAATGCAAAAAAATCCAGGTACTTCTTCTGAAAAGTCCGGGTCAATAGGCCAGCTTAAAAATCAATTTGCTGACATTGGTTTCTTGCAGAAAAATATTATAAAGAATAATCCATTTGATTCGGCTTCCAATGCCCTAGTTTGACAAAAATATTGGTCTTGAAATACTCATCTGATTTTCAGCCGGCTTGAAGATGTAGATCTTGCCTATTTATGATTGCCAAAATTGCCGGGTTATAAAACAGATGATGCCGGGTCATGATTGTTGCTGATGCCGGGTCAATCTTATAGTGACTTGGTGCTTGCCTTTGTAAATGTAGCTTTCCAATCATTGAGTCGGCTCTCTAAACCTTTCTATGAATAGCTTAGAGGAAATAAACTTTGCCAACTTCTCCAATAATAATATAATACCTGGTTTGCTCAAGGCTGAGAATTTCAAGATGTTCCTCCCTTATATGCATATCACCTGTAGCCCCCAAGTCTTAAGAGGAGAACGTAGTGATAGCTTAAGACTTGCTTCAATATAAATGCTGCAACCTTAGAGAAATCCGGGTTGTTTATGTAAGTCGCCAATTATAAACTGCACATTTTGAACTTTCCTTGTGTAGCTCCCAAGTGCCGGGTCATTATGCAATAATGAGCAGGGACTTTGTAGATTTGATTATATAGACTTGAGCAGCAACGTATAGCCCCCAAGGGCCGGCTCAGTAAGATAATACTGAGCTGGGACTTTACATGTACTTAAAAAAATAACACCATATGATGTAGCTCCCAAGTTTCGGGTTACCTTTGACAGGAGCAATTAGTAGCCCCCAAGGGCCGGCTCATCACTATGTGATGGGTCGGGTCTTCAATGAGGCGAGTTAAAAATGACTTTGCATTAGCCCCCAAGTGCCATGGTGCATGCTTGCAGTGACATGGGACTTGCATACTCGATGTAATCTTGATTTGAATAATGTAGCCCCCAAGTACCGGGTCGTATGCCTGCAGCGACTCGGGACTAAATAAAACCATATCTATTGTCCGGATGACGTTGCTGAAAGCCTTTGCATATCAATATTGAGCCATGCTCTCTGTTGTGAACCGGTAATCTTGTATGAAAATAATAGCCATTGCTCTGAAGCGGCTTTTGAAAACCTCAATCATAATACTGGTTATTGATAACCATAATAAAAATCCAGCCATATTGGCTATTAAAGATTTGAATAATATAACCCGATTGGAAAAACTCAATCATTCAATACTGGTTATGAGCACCATAATGAAAAATCCAGCCATGTTTGGCTATTAAAGATTGGAATAATATAATCTAGTATGAAAACAATCACAAGATCTTGTCTATTGACAAGTAAATCCAAAGTTAAATACTGAGTGGCTCTTGGCCAATGGCGACTTAATGCACATTCATTTTAATCCGGGATTTTTGTAACCCAGCGGCTTATAGCCTTTGTAAAAATCATGAACTGATAACCCATTTAAAACACCAATTTTAATCTTTGATGATGGGCTTGAACTTAATCATTTATGTAAACCATAGCTCTGCATGTGCTGCACAAAGTTTAAACAACATATACCCTGACGACTTAACGGCAAAAACCAGGGTGGGTAACAACCCAAACATAATATAGTCTTATGTATGTACAGAAAAGACCAATATTGTGGTTGTTCAAGCTAAAATATACTGGTGACTTAACGTCAAAAACCAGGGCGGGTTTACCAAACCTCGCATACTCATATAACCAGGAAAACATACATGTAGAGTTGACTTATACTGCCGGCTTACACCGCCATATCCAGTGAGGGTGACAACCCAAAGATTTATAAGCGCATGATTCCAATTGCGCAACCCAAAGTATACTGGCGACTTAACGTCAAAAGCCAGGGCGGGTTACCAAAACCCCAAATATTACCATTATTAAAAGACATACCTGTAGATTGATGCCATGGTGATGCCTCGATAATTATAATCCTGAGCGGGTATTGACCCGTAGGCATGAAATATCATGATTTTGATTGCTCAAGGCAAATTATCCTGGCGACTTATAGTCTACTATCAGGGCGGGTTATTAACCCAAGACTCTCAAATATGAGTCATAGAATTAAGGCTACATGGCCTGAATTGTTTAAACCATATGTTAACATGGAAGAAGGATATGAATCCAAAATTTTCAGAAAAAATCAGCAAATCAGAAAAAACAAGGCTTTCATAGGCCGCCAAGCCTAAAACGTCAAGTGCTTTCATGGGCCGCACAGCCACGGAGTTATTTCCAGCACACCTATAAGTCGGCCCTCACATGACAAACCGCCGTTTTAACTTTAACAAGTTCAGGGTCTTATTTAAAAGATTGACTATCAAAAGTACGACGGGTCATTCCAGGATTACCTGGGCGGAGTAACAAGGACATACAGGCCGGTTAACCCGTAATTTGGTGTTTACACCTGGCATGGAAGCCGATCAAGAGGGTAAGCATAGCTATACTCATTGAGTAGGAAGCCCCCAAGTGACCAAAGGGTCGGCATGTAAGCCGGATCAAGAGGGTAATCAAGGCTCTGCTCATTGAGCAGGTAGCCCCCAGGTGACCAAAGGGTCGACATGTAAGCCGGATCAAAAGGGTAATCAAGGCTCTGCTCATTGAGCAGGTAGCCCCCAAGTGACCTGCGAAAAGGCATGTAAGCCTGATCAAGAGGGTAATCAAGGCTCTGCTCATTGAGCAGGTAGCCCCCAAATGACCCGCGAGAAGGCATGTAAGCCTGACAAAGAGGATAATCAAGGCTCTGCTCATTGAGCAGGAAGCCCCCAAGTGGCCTTTAATTTTTCTGAGAACTCGAACTTGCGAGAGATGTCCTTCTCTTGAACCGGATGTTAAGCCGGATATTGAGAGCTCACAACTTTGCGAGAGATAGATTTCCCTTGAGCCGGATTTTAAACCGGAATCCTTCTTTTTAAGCCGGAAATTTTCTGACGGCCTTTAAATTTTCATCAATATGGCAGTAGCCTGCGGGACCGGGTTATCTTTCCCTCCAACTACCTGGGGTTCTTGAATTTGTTGAAACTGGCAAGATTTGCTGAGTCATATCATTGTAGCCCCCGAGTCTTAAGACGACTCGAGGAGTTGTCTTGAGATTCTGCATACTTGACCGTGATATAACCCGGCATATAGTTGAACAGTGGAACGCTAAAATTTATGTAAACCAGAAGCTTGAAGCGAGTTGATGATCCTCGCAATACTTGTATATACTCCCGGTATGAGTCATTCAACAACTCAGTGACATAACGGTCCCCTTTGCAGTAGACAACTTGTCCTGCATTAAAGAATTTGCAAGCCAGAGTAATTGCTCTTTTAAAGAAATTAATATGTAATATAAAAATATACTGGATGGATTTCACCTGATATGTTAGGCCCGAAATTATCCGACGCGGAGTTGATGATCACTACGATGAAGCTGAAATCAATCACAGGTGAATCGGCCGCGGGGGGCAGACAGATGAGTCAGCCGCGACGTTGTAAGCCGGTGCGGACGGACAAGTTAATTGCAGGCGCGGTAAACCGCACGGACGGGCAAGTCAGCCGCGTCGTGTTGATGTAGACTGGGCCACAAAGGCGGCGGCTTGTGCACGTCCGTTGAGCAGCGAGCAGGCGCGGATCCGGTGAATCAATGTAAACCAGGCCATAGGGGCGGCGACTCGCACACGTCCGTTGAACAGCATGAGACGGACAAACGCCGGTATAAACTACTTTTGTAGTGAATAATTATCCTGCATATAAATATCACAAGCCAAAATAATTGTTCTTTGACAAAAATCATATGTGACAATAAAACATACTTAGATGGATATCAGCTGGCATTTTTTGTCGGATGACTGATGGCGCAAACCAAGTTTAGATAGCTAGACCGATTAGGCATCAAGGTTTGTGCTTATTGCCTCTGTCCGTTGGACAACCCAATGCGGGCGAACAATTGGCGCGACCTTCAATTTGTTGTTATAAGCCGGCTCACGGAGGCCGCAGTCTACACGACTGTCCCTCACGCAGTCACGCACAACGTCACAGACGAACGCAGGTGCTTCTGGTGCGTTGGCGTGCATTCCTGATCATCCTGTATAAAACAGTACAGGCCAGGAAAAAGAAAATATTTTCTAAAAGAATTAACATGTACAGACACAAAAGGTCAGTGTTGAGAACACCTGGTTTTTCGTCGGACGTAGCGATCGAAGCAAAATTCATCATGCAGGTTTAATGGGCCTTCATAACCACCCATGCATCCATCACGCTTTGGAGGGCGTGCCCAAATAGCAGTTTTTTTTACGCCAATACATCATTGCATTGGCCGTGGCTAACCATGTTAGCTTTGGCTGATTCCTGCATGCACCGTTCGAGCTGTTTGTTCCTGCCCTTTGAGACAGCAGCGACACGGCGCATCTGTTGGTTCAGCTGCCGCAGGGGTAGACGAATTCGAGCAGTTCAGCAGTAGATCAATTGGGTCAACCCGTCATCCGTCGTGTCCTCCCTCTAGTGGTGGTGTGACCGCAGCGGTCATGGATACAGCAGCGGGGGAGAAGAAACGGAACGGCGAAGGAAACAAGGCTTGTCCCGGACACAGGGCGCAGTCTGATGCAGGCGCGGCGGCTCGGGAGGCCGGAGGCAGACGCTTCGATCGGCGGCTCTGAGTGGAGGTAGAGGCGAGTCCGAGGTTACGACGGAAAAGGGCCTGCGACGGCGACTCGAACAGGAGGCGACTCATGGGCAGCGAGGCCCGACGGCGGCTCGGAAGTAGTTGGGCAGCCTCCCAAGACTGCGGCGGCGACTCGGACTCGGCGACTTAAAGCTGAGGAGACAAGCCAGGGCGGCTTGGAGGTGCGGCTGAACCGGCGGCGGGTTGGAGAGGCGCTGGTATGGCGGGGCCGCGGCCGCGCGGCAGTCGGAGGCGCGCCTGGCGATGGCGGCTCAGGGACGAAGACGGAGGCGAGACCAAGTCCGTGGCCTCATCCACTCCCGTCATATATTTTTTTTAGTCAAATCTGAATCCTTGTATTAGTTGCTTCACGTCTCGTAGTAGGAATTGGAGTAGCACTACTACTAGTCTGTGCTTCTGATTGCTTTGGTCCTTACGCCTGAAGAGCAGCAGCAGGAAAGATTCGCTCTGGTGTGATGTGCGTGTGCACGGCCATAGCAGATGTACGAATATTGGATAATTATGCATGCACGCTTTGACTGTCTTTGGTTGTTGTGTGATCGACAACACGCGATCTGACTGCGGTACAATGAAAAATCATATTGGTCTGGGGCTGACTGCTTCAGTCTAGTGGTAGCCGAAAAAATCTTGTTTGATCTCGGCGAAACTTGCTGCCAGGCGGTCTAGACGGATCTTACTCCCTTCTGTCTTTATTGATTTTCAGGGTGGCGACTGCACCCGATGCAACCCTAGTCTCATCAACTCAAACCTGGTATTACCAGCTCCAAACCTAATCGGCTCTTGTCCAAGGTCATCCGGCCAAACGCGAACTTCTCTATCCCTGAAGAGTTCCCTCCAAGAACACAACACCACCGTGCGCAGGCCCCACGATGGGCGTCAACTATCATGGATTTGTCACGGCAGATGTCTTTGTGAAAAAGACTTAGTCGTGAGGCCAACGCATCTATGTAGTAGCTTGAGAGGGGTTGAGTGAGATGAGAGACGCGAGGTTTTTACCCAGGTTCGGCCCCTCACGGTGGAGGTAAAAGCCTACATCCTGCTTCATTGATATTGATGATGATGATGCTCACGATTACAAGGGTGCTCTTTCGCTACCTCTACCTCAAGAGCTATTGACTTGTCTGTCTAAACTTGTAAAACTTGTCCCTCTTAGGGTGCCCTGCCCCTCCTTATATAAGTTGAAGGGGCGGGTTACATGTGGAGTCCTAGTAAGATTAGGACTATTCTATTACAAGTGGAATCCTAGTCTTGCTTCCCTTGCAAGGGAAATATTCCTTATGCCTTTCCTCTTAAGCCGGCCCAACGTAACATGAGCCGGCCTTCTATGAGCCGTCTTCTGGGCCACCGGGTCTTGTCGCTCCTCTGACCCGCCTGCCGGGTCACCAATGAGTCCCCAGGCCCGGCCGGGTCATCAATGAGTGGAGAGACCCGGGCGGGTCACTTAGTGAGTCGCTAAGTCTGGGCGGGTCACTAGTGAGTCGTCAAGTCCGGCAGGGTCATACTTCCGGCCGGGTCATACCGCGGGGTATATCCCCGACAAAAACTACTCAGATGCCCTTGGATCCCATATCCAACGGCCTCGAATCTCGTAGCATCGTAGCATCTGAGATGAGGGAAGACCTCATATTCTCTTGTGTTTAAGAATATCACGTGCTACCACACCTTAGATGCTGTGGTGATACAAGCTCCTCGGAGCCGTTGGATCTGAGCGACTCGTTGGTGGTTCAAAAGTTTTTGCAGAAAAGCCCCCAAAGAGTTTGGGCACAACCCACAAGCACAAAGACTACTCAGATGCCATTGGATCTTAGATTGAACGACCTCGAAGCTCGTATCACCGTAGCATCCAAGCTGCGAGAGCACCTGATGTTTTCTCGCACGGGGGAATATGAAGTGCTCCCACACCGTAGATTCTATGATGATACAAGTTTCCGGGAGATCTAATGGCTCGCAGTAGGAGATTTGAATGTTTTTGCAATATAGGCCTCAAAGAGTTTGGGAATTGCGCAGAAAGTACAAATACGATGCACATGGCATTGGATCTCAGATCCAACGACCTAGATGCTCGTATCACCGCATCGGCTAATTAAGCTGCGGGGAGCACCTAATATGAGCTACTGGGAGCCGTTCGATCCAAGATCCAAAGGCTCACGCGACGCCTGAATGTTTTTTTTTTGCAAAAAAACCCTTGAAGAGTTTGGAAATTGCGCAAAATTACAAAGACTACTCCCAAGCCATTGGATCTCAGATCCAACGACGTAAAATCTCATATCACCATCGCATCTAAGCTGTGGGGAGTAGGTGATATTCTATGCCGCTGTCATTTTTGTTCCTAAACTTGCAAAATACGTGTAACTGGTGTTGTAATTTGTCTAACCGCGCAAAGTGTTTGTGCAAAAAAACCATCCTACACTGAAATATCGGAATAACACACGGGAGGCCCACTTGTCATAGACCAAATTTGGACCTAAAACTAACAAATCTGAAGGACGAGATTCGAATCGGCAACCTGGAGTACAAAGCGTACGTCGATAGCCTGAAACTGCAACGGTTGTTGGCTTTGTTGCATAACTTGATTTTATACGTTATTACGTTGAGTAGAGGAGAGGGAGTGGCTCGTCAACAGGTGCATTAACGTTGATTGACTTACTGGTGGGTCCCATGTCTACCATCTCTCTCTCTCTCCTCTCCATTTAGTAGTACAACCTTTAGACGCATGGGCACACACGAAGAGCGACGCGAGCTTGCCGTGGTGTTATTATAACTAAAAACTGCTTGGAAAATAGATGAATTGCCTAGAACAAGAGACGTTGTGGCTGGTCGAGATGGAGCTAACCACACCTATCCTCCATGCCATGTTAGCATGATGAAGATGTGTGGCTAGTGGGGTGTTTTCGACCGACTGGCTGGGTCCCGAGGTCGAACCATAGGTAGTTTTATATAGTTTATTTTTACACACACATTTTTCCTCCGTGCCGAGACGTGGCACACCCTACCGCGCGGTTTCTGGGTCCTCCCGGGTGGTGCACGCATATTTTCTTCCTTGCCGATACATGGGACGCCCTACCACGCGTTTTCTAGGGCCTCCTCGGTCGTAGCGCCGAAGCAAGTAAATGAGTCGTCAAATCACAAAAGCCCACCTTTCCCGCCGAGTACATCAGTGAAGCACGGTGGCTAGCTAGTTGGGCTAGTGCGACCGATTGGCTAGGCCGCCGGCACATTTGTTTTTTCACCCCCTTTTCTCTCCTTGCCGGTAGGTAAATTTAAATATCCACCGCTGCGTTGCACTGGTCTTTGGGTGCGGCAGGCGCTGCAGGATTTTTATTTTTTTGATTAATGGGAGAAGGCGTGGCAGCAACTAGTCATGATGACTCTGCCTGTAAAACCCACCGCTCCCTGAAATGAAAAGTCGTCGACTGGTGTTTTCCCATGGTGAAAACCAAAAGATTCACCCTACTCCTCGGCTGGCTCCCTCCGCCTTCCCGTAGATTGCATTGCCTTTCAGCCGTTTCGCCCCCTTTGCTTCCTCTCCCCATTGCTTCTACCTGGTTCCATGGTGGCGTACCAGATGACGGGCTCTGAGGTGAGGCGCCTGACACAGGAGCTCCATACCAAGGATGCGGAGCTCAGGGCCAAGGACGTGGAGCTCCGTGAGCTCAAGGAGGAGAGGAGTGCCATGCTCCTCCTTTATGTGTGGGAGTTCATGGAGCTTCAAAAGCGGCAGGCGTCCACCTCAAAGATGCTCGAGGCATCGGCGGCGTTGCTACAGAAAGTGGGAGATACAATAGGCGGTCAGTCGAGCCGGCTGGAGCATGAGCGGGCCGATCATGACGAGGTCCAAGATCGCCTCAACTACTTGCTGGACCATGTTGCCACGCACGTGTTGCGGCTGCGCGATGCCTACCGTCCTGCTAGCGCGACCATGCTGGTCGTCGGGCTAAACCCGTTCAACCACCCCATCGACTTCAATGAGCTGCGGCTTCCTGACCTGGTCTCCTTCTTCACCTATATCTCCGAGGAGCTGAGCCGTCTCCGCGCGATGGTGGGGGCGGAGCTGGACATGGAGGGGTTGCGGGCGGCCATCGCCGTTGTCAGGAGAATCCTCTCAGGGCTTCGTCACCAGAATCCATTCGTGCTATTGGACGCCGTCTTTGACGAGCTAGCTCCCGTCGACCGGGAGCGGGCTCTGCGGGTGGTGGCACCCTGCATCACCAACGTCGTGCGCCTCGAGAAGTAGAGGGACTTCGGTGGTGTTTAGGCATCCTCTGCATGGGCATGTCTCGGCGCAACATGACCGTTGGATCAAACTCAGATGGTGCAGATCAGTCGGCTGAGGGCCAGCGGCTTCGTTGGGCACAGTAGCTGGGTCAGCCCGCCCCGGGGGTGGCGCGTGCCCTGCGGTCGCGCCCGCAGCGGGGGCGGCCGGAGGGTTGCGATTCGCCCCAGAACGAGCATCATCACTGCGGTTGTGCCCGTTGGAGAGGAGAAGGGGTTTAGGCGGAACAATCCCTCCATCCGTACCTCATGGAGCATGGCCGTCGGGATGTTGCTGATGTTGTCCTTCCCCGGTACCTCCCGTTCCTACTTCGGCAGTGGGGGAGGTTGTGACGGCGCCGCCTGCACCGACCACGTCCCCCACAGCATCCACACCCTCGCAAGCCCCCGCATTCCCCGCGACATCGGCGGTCACGGGCGGCAGAGCCTTCGAGGTGGACGGGTGATTTGCAGCTCCGGGCTTCCTCTTGGGCGCCATAGTCGATGGTGCCATCGATGACGAAAATGTCGATGAAGATGACGCGCGGCGTATGCTCTCGGTTTCGTGCAAGTGATCTCCCCTACCTGGCGCGCCAAAGATGTCGTGGGAAACCATGACCACCTATGGGGCCATGAGCCCCTTTTGGTTCGGCGGGGGATGGGCACGTTGCACAAAAAGAGCGGAGAAGCGTCGCGCAGCACGGCAGAGATCACACGGGCAGTCTTTACCCAGGTTCGGGCCGCCGTGAGGCGTAAAACCCTACTCCTGCTTTGGTGGATTGATGGTGGATAATGGTGGTGAACGTAGCATACTCGCTCGGCAAGGTCGCTCTGGGGCCGAGAGTGGCTACGCGTGTATGGATATGCGAGGGTCCAACCCCTTCTATCGTTGCCATGGGCCTCCTTTTATAGATAAAGGGGTAACCATAGTGGCAAATCAGTCTTTGCGTACTAATTAGATAGCTAACAGTGCTATCATATCTAACTCTACAGGCTGACAGAGCGCATTAAATGCGCCGTTCAGTGTCACATCACAGCTCGCCCGGCAGGCCCTGCCGGGCTGTTTTGCCAGCTTCGCGCCTGCTCGCTTGACACGTCTCAGGACGGGTGTCATATGGAGGTGTTTGCTGTAGGAAGTGGCTGCCATGTGGCAGAAAGCAGCCACTTAGTCACCTTGGAGCTCGACACCGCTTTGATTACTGACTTGCGTCGCTTGTGAGGTGGAGCGGTGGAGTGGCTTGCCTCCGCCAGCCCCGGCAGGCTTGCCGGGACGATCTGGAAGCTTGCTTCCGGGGCAAAACCCAACCCTGCCAGGCTCGCCTGCCCGGCAAGGTAGGTCCTTCCCTTAGCGAAGCCTTGTTCCTCTGGCTCACCTTGGCCTTCTCGACTTGCACTTGGATCCTTCAAAGGAATTGATCCTCCTTGTTTGGTCTGATCTTGGTCTTGTAATCTTGTCTCTGGTCTGTGCACAGTCCGTGCAATGGACCCAGGGTTTGTTGCACCGACAATGTTACATTACTGTTCATAGTTGACATGCACACAACATCATTTTTTGATAGAAAGACTGTAAGGGAACCCCTACAGTATAATTGATGCAACAAACCCAAATTGCAAGTACCATGCCTTGAACTTGGGAGGGTGGGAAGGCATCAGCCCCTTTTCACCACTAGGATATGCCTTAGTTTGCCACATCATTTTTTATCGTCATATCTTACTACACTAGCAACAATATTATGGTACTGATGTATGAACCACTGCACATGCCTAGTAGTAGGAGTACTGTGTGTTCAAGTGGCTGCCGTGTTTCGCACTCCTCCATCGTAAGTGGAAACGCTCGCTGTAATCATTTTTGTTTTTCAGAAACAGTGGACATGCTCTACCGCGCGGATCCTCATCGACGGTCGACAGGAACCGTGCTACTCACTTTTGCCGACGTGTGGGACAGCCAGCATCGGGGTCCACTTGCCATGCACTAAATTACTGCGTACCAGAGTGCACAACTGCACGGTAGACTACCCTGGTCGAAGCGCCGCAGTAATGCCCAATGAGCCATCAAATCACAAAACCCCCCACCTTTCCAGTAGTAAGTTGGACGGATAAAGCAACCATCATTTCACTCTTCTCCCTCAGCTTCCTCTCTTGAAGGAAACCCCAACTCGCTTCTCCCTCATCTTGTTCCTCATTTCTTCAAGAAAACCCCGCCGTGCTTCTGCCATTGTTCTTCTCTCCCAAAGAAGGAAAGGTGAGCGCATCAATGGTGTTGCTTCTGGCCAAGGCCCGGTCTTGCAACCCCGCGACTGATCCTATAACTCCCTCTCTGTTCTTCTTTTGGGTTTGTGATTATGGTTTCTTTTCTTTTATTTCTATTTGACAGTTTCTTGATGGACCTTGGAGCACCGGCCGAAGTGATGTCTATGGCTCTGGCCAAAACCGTCGAGGCTCAGGGTACGAAGAAGCGCAAGCACCCCGCCGAGACTACCGCAGACAAGCTCAAGGCCATCGCCCTGTCCAAGCCCGCCCTCTTCGGGATCCCTCGTTAAGCCAGTCCAGGTAATATCTCTTCTTGACGATCTTTTTGGCAATCTTGATCGTGTTTTTTCATCTAACACGCAGTAGTAGTACAAGTAGTACAACTTTCTGGGTGATCTTGCAAGTGATTTTTGTGTGCCAAATGACGGTTCTAAATTGCTCTTTTGACCAAAATTTGCGGGAGGTTGACATACATATGATTTTTGCACATAATACTGATTTCTTATAGATTACTTTCAACTACTTTATGAACATCAATGCTAGCTGTACGAAATGCAAGATTTTATCTCTCATGCCTTTGAAGAGAGTATAGTATCCTCAGTAACTTTTGTTATGGATATTGCTAGTAATCCCTCTGCTATCATGCCTTTGAAGACATGTTCTAGTGTCTTTGTTCACTCATTTCTGTGCGTATATGTAGTCTTATATGGAGTAAAATATCGAAAATCATCTTATATTTCTGAATGGAGGTAGTAATAAAATATTTGGTTTCTGTTTGAATTAGAACCAGGTCCACGGTGGAGATGAAATTCTCAAAGTCATGCCGTGTCCTTGTCACCATGTGTTGTGAACAAGTTTTTTCCTGTAGCATTGTTATCAGGCGTGTTCTCGAGGGTGTACTTCACCATAACAATTTCCTAGCCGTGCCTTCGATTACGAAGGGTGTGGTTCTTGTAAAGCTTCCGGACAAATCTGATGCGGACTGTCTTCATATTCGTGTTTATGAGTGGAAAGACCACTCTGTTAGGTTTTCCAAGGTTGACGAGATGGCGATGGTGTCGGTAGACATCTCTCACGAAGTCCATGGCCTAGTCAGTTATGTGAGGTACATCCCATAGGTCGGTGGCAAGAAATAGTCTGCAGAGTTTAATTAGTGCAACTTTGCTTGTCTGTAGTAAGTACTATTGTTCAATACTTGATTTGTGTGTGTGAACCCTGTATTGTTTAGTACTGCCGCTTTTGTTGTGTGGTGAGTCCTGAGAACAGTCTATGTTAATGTCTGTCCACTCAATTCAGTCTGTATATTTTGAAGTATCCAGATCATCTTTTTTGTGAGGACGGTTTATCAATTATGGTTACACTCCAATTTCTGTATGCATTGCAGGGTTTATCGCACCCATCAGGATTTCCAGTCCCATGGATGATCGCTCCATACGAGTTGTTACCACCTTTGAACTGTCCTGCTTGTGGGAGTAAGTGTGGGCCCTGCATGCCACCCATAATTAGACGATCAACCTTCAGTTTACAACTTGAACATAGTGATATCCTGGTAAGGATTCACTCGTGTCACATCAAGTAAATCTTATTGATTTACTGTCATGTTTTCTTAGTTTTGCTGCAATTTTACGATGCAGGTTTTTCCATGTCACATTCGTTACAGAATAAACTGTTTGGTTTGCTCTATGATGGTTATTTTTGCAGGTTTCACTTCTTATGTCATGCCAGTAACGAAGGCACTGTCCATCACTTATATTACTGGACACAATTGGATTAGTCTGTTGTCTGAGTACAATATGAAGCCCTATGATGAATTGCAGTTTGTTTTAACAAACACGCCACAATTAGTCCTTCTCGCGTTTAAAAGAAGTGAAGAAAAAGACTTGATCAAGGTCACGGAGCCTAGTGAAGTCAGAAAGATGAAGTATGAAATCATAGCAGACCAGAGATGATCGCTGCTGTCTCGCACATTGGTACCACCTTCAACATCGGATCAAGCACCGGCACCTACTTCAACGGCACTGACTCTAGCACTGACAGCGGCAGCAGCTCAGTCTGATCCACCAGAGGATTGGGCACCGACCGCGTCAGCGGATCAGGCTGATCTAACGGAGGATCGGGCACCGACACGGGCACCTGCTCCGACACCGGCACCAGCTCCACAAGGAGCACCATCTCCGGCAGTAGTAGCGGCACTACCAGTCGCGCCGACATGGGCACCAGCAACGGCTCCGGCACCTGCACCAACACTTGAACTTGTACTTGCATTTGCTCGGGCCCGTGTAGCGGCAACTGAACCAGCACTTGCACCGGCAACAGACTGGGCTGCAGTTCGCACTGCATATACCAAAGTCCTTACAAAAACCGATATCTCCACCTTCTTGGTAAGCATTGGCAGCCCAAGTGCTTCATTCTTTTTTCTTTCCATGTTGTTTGACATGATTCACTGTGTTGATCTAACTATGTGTGTATGTCTTCTTGTTTGCAAACAGAGATTCCTAGAGCAACGAGGGAGTCGTTCAATAATCCGGGTGACCGTGGCCAAGTTTCTCTTACCATGCGCAGCCTTGGTGTGAATGAACCTGCTCAATATACCGTAAGTACAAAGGATGGTCGCATGATGATTGATGCTAAAGGATGGTCAAGGTTCAAAACTCTATCAAATCTTGTGGTAGGGGATGATGTCAAAATCGAACTTTCTTGGGAAGGAGAGCTGGTCCTAATCAACTTTGAAATTATTCAGTAGCAGCACACAACTGCCGAACTGATCTATCCTCCGAGAGCTTTTGATGTAATAATATGGCATGGTGAAGCAAGTGTCATGTGTGTATAAGTAGTACGACAGTATTATTTATCACGTAGGATATCGTGAAAGAATTGCAACTCTGATTGTTGGTTAGGAACTGTCGTTCAATTTCATCCTAACAGCTGTCGTGCTTTATTTAATTTTCTGTATTCGCCTTGCGATAGCATCTAAAATCAGCGCCGTAACGATCGCTTGCAATATGAAATGCGCTAAGTTAGAACACATGGGCCCCCAAACATGCAAGCCCACCGGCCTGTGGCCCAAAGTCCAGAACCGTCAGCCTATCTGAGTATTATATTCTCATTTGAACCCCCATATTATGTTATATATATTCCCCTTGATTTTTCTTATGTATAAAGTTGTGATATAAAAGATTTTTATATTTCTTTATAGAGGGAGTATCTCTCTATCAAAAATATATTTATGTGTAACTAGTTACTCCTGCCTTTCTACTTCCTTTCGTTGATATGCGGGGCATCCGTTAAAGGGGTCCACGAGCCATGCACCAAATTAGAGTGCACAACTGCACGGTAGACTCACCCCGGTCGTAGCACTGCAGTAATGCCCAATGAGCCGTCAAATCACAAAAAACCCCACCTTTCCAGCTTTAGCAGTAAGCTGGACGGACGAAGCAACAATATTTCACTAGGCCTGAATCCCCTTCTCCCTCGTCTTCTTGTTTAGAGAAAACCTCCTCTCGGCGATTGCGTAGGGTTTTCTCATGGAGAACCAGGTACGAATTCTTCATCCATCCCCGATAAATCCTAGTCCCTTGGTCGCTGGTAATCCTAGGATGGCAGCCGCCTCCGTTGATGCATTTTTCTTCCTACTGAATCTAGTGTGTTTCATTTACAGTGCCCAAAGTGCGAGGATCCTACAGGTTTCTGCGCCCTCGGCGAGACGCGTCACTTGTTCCTTCCCATCCTAACACAGGATTTTAAAACGCGCACAGTATGTTCCTAGAATCCTCTTTTCTATTCGGGGGGTTTGGAGTTTTTTGAACATGCTGTCGACTAATTTGGAAATTTGGATTGCTATATTTGGAGAAAGGGTACTAGTACCATGGTCAACACTGACGTGAAAGAGGAAATTATTTCTAGATTTGGATAGCGAATACATTGTGTTCTCATATTATTTTTCCTGCAGTGCATTCCTTGCTCTGCCAGAACACATGTACTCAATATGGTTGGCCTTGCCATAACTAAATACACCAGTTTAATGGTCACATTGAAGACAAGCCATGGATATAAGTTCCCAGTTGGGTTCATGAACCAAGAAGATCGCTGCTTTTTTTATGGCCGAACTTGGATAAACTTTCTCAAGTGTTACGGACTGAAAGTTGGCGCACGAATGTTGATGGTAATAGCAGAATCTGGTCTCATCTTCACTGTGATCTTCCACCCCAACGTCGTTCCAGTAGTTCATCCATGTTAGTTTGTATCTGGTTCTTGCATGTTGCCTCGATTACTTCTTAATCCACCTATTCTGTCTAACTAATCACAATTTGACTTTAGAAGTAGCAACAATTTGTGATTCCCTTCTCTCACGAAGATGCTACTTCGAACTAATATTTCTTATAATTGGTGGCACGTGTAGGTTATTTCAAAGTTTAGCACACTACTCGTTTGTTATTCTATAAGAACTCGACTGTTACTGATGGCACTGAACTTGACTGGGACGACATCCACCAGTTCCTACACTTTATTGATCGTCTTGAGGTCCTTGTGGGGCGTTTCAATGGTGGAAGGCCACGTGGGATATGTGTGCCACTGGTGCACACGTTGAACATGTCCAATTGTGTCAAGAAACTTATGGTACGAGCTGTTTTCTGTTATATATGTTGTTCATAAACTCTTGCTTATATGCAGTTTTACAGCTGTGATCTTCTTGAAACAGAAACTGCCCAGTTCTATTGTTTCTATACAGATGCCTGACCATGGTCGGGCCAGACTTGTGTTTGGTCACAACATGATGTTTATGTCGACCTACTCCATTTCCCTTGGAGGTGAAAAGATACTTATTCATGGGTGGTCTCAAATAATGAAGGCCCGTCCATCTTGGAGAATAGGACAGAAGGTTATGCTCATGCTTTTCCATGGCTCTAAAGTGAATATCCTGTTTATTGACCACATTGCAAGATGAAGCTGCTTTCAGAAGGTTGTGGATGCGCGGGGTGGCGCCTGGGCCTTATCCTGGGGCTTGGTGGCCTCACCGTTGGTTAACTGTAGGCAAAGTAGCACTGTTCGAGGCGTGCTTTGTACGGTTGAACCTGTATAAGTACTCATATTGCTTTCAGCTATGGTTTTTAAGTGCCCCTGCTGGTTTCAGTTAAGGTTGTTAAGTACTCATGCTGCTTTTACAGTCTGTCGTGTTTCTTTAGTCTCGTCTTCCTCCAGCCGCCAAAACCAAACCCAGCGCCGGCGGGGCCGCCTGCTTTTGCCTCCCACGGCTGGCTGCGCCTCAGCGCACGCATCGCCGCCCCACCGTCTCTTAAATCGTTAACGCCGACGTCAGAGGCCTCGCCGTCGTCCTCCGCGCGCTTTGGTGTGCTCACCGCGGCGCCGCCCTCTCGCGTTGTCAACATGGTCAACAAACAAGAGGAATCGGGAGAGGACTGTACGTGAAGAGGATGACAGTAGGGACCCATCATGTCCATGGCCGTACGCAAGCAAGTTCCTCTTTTTTTATATACTCCATTGTCAGCGTATAGAAAAAGAAAATGCTTCCTCCTAGTGGTTTGCTGACATCTGGGACCCACGACATTGTTAGTGTATAGTCAATAGACAAGAGAACAGCAAAAGATTGGCTGACACCTGGGACGTAGCTGCTCGAGCATTATTTTCTTTGGAAATTTTTTGTTTTTGCCACTCTAGATTTTGCCAATTTTCCTTATGCCACTCTAGATTTTGACATTTCAATTTTGCCACTCTTATTTTTTAACAATTATCACAATTACCATTCCCATGGCAAAAGCAAAATTTTCAGAGTGGCAATTGTGATACATTTCAAAAGCTAAGAGTGGCAAAAATGAAATAAATTTATTTTCCTTTTGCCACGGAATGGCAATTCTGATAATTATCAAAAGCTAAGTGTGGCAAAAGTGAAATGTCAAAATCTAGAATGGCAAAAACAAAATTTTCCCTTTTTTATTGTTGAGACGAAGCAGGGTTTCAACTGGGCAGTGGCCCGTCTAGCCCAGGCTTCTATTTTATGTTCACCACATGACCAGCCCAGCTATTTTTTCTTTGTGAAAATAGCTAGCCTAGTTTATTTTTTCTGAAGAATACCCAATCCAGGCATACCCAACCCAGGCCTACTTATTTTTCTCTGCCCTGCTAGGCTGCAACTCGTTCAAGACGGCTACAAATCTTAAAAGTAATATGAAATGGGCTATAAATATAAAAAACACACGATAATTGGCAATTACTTTCAAATTTCTGATTTTTTTCTTCACATTTTCAGATTCCAATTTCACTGGGCTTTAACCTAATTTAAATATATCTTCAAAGTACTTTAAATCTGGCTCGACATTTCGGTATTAAAAATAGTTTGGACCCCACCGAAATATGCGAAATTTCGTTTAAATTTTTAACCCTGGCCCTGGCCAACAAAAAGAAAACGGACTGAAATAAATTGCATAAGAAGTTGCAAATGAGCTGTAAATTATTAAAAAATAGAGAATGGGCTAACTTGTGGGCCTATTAAGTTGACGCATATGCAAGATTTTTTTACTTATTATATACGTCAACAAATGATTCTAGCAGAAGTGACCGTTGGATGTCAATCCAACGACCCTCGTGCTTATTCCATCCCTGATCTTCTTGCTCCAGCCGCCAAATCCAGCGCCGGCGGGACCGCCTGCTCCCGTCTCCCGTGGCTGGCTATTCTGCCGCGCAGGCCTAACCACCCCTACTACTCCCATCGCTGGCCAGGCCATCCCTCTATTCACCCACATCCCTCCACTGTTGTGGCTTCGCCGCCTTCGGTTCATTCCCTTCCTGGGTCTCGCCGTCGTCCATCGCGTTGGTGTTCTCGGCACGGCGTGGTCAACGTTGTCAACAAACGACAACATCGAAAGAGGGATGTACATGGAGAGGCTGACAGTTGGGACCCACATCGTCCATGGCCGCACGCAAGCAAGTACTCCTTATTACGCCAAAAAATGAATCCTCCCCATGACAGCTAGGACCCACCAGCTATATCTTGGCACGGAAGGAAGTGCCTCCTTATTAAGCGAAAAATAACGATTGCTCCCCATGACAGCTGGTACCCACCAGATTTGCAGGCTGACTTGTGGCCCTACTAAGTTGACACGTACGCAGGGCTTTGTCAACTTAGTCAACAAACGATTCTATCACCAGTGACCGTTGGATTGTTAACATCCAACGGTCATCATGCTTCTTCAACCTCTGATTTTCTTGCTCCAGCCGTCCAAACCACCGCCTGCTCCTGCCTCCCGTGGCCGGCTGTGCTGCCGCGCAGGCCTCACCGCCCCTACTTGTCGGTGTACTAAGTATTGGGCCATTAGTACCCCGTACTTGTGCACGGGCAGTTGTAGCCATACTCGCGGCAAGGCTTGTCGGGGAACAGTTCGAGGTTGACTCAGGCCACCAAAGAAATCTTCAAGTCAAAGATCTGAGGATCAGCAGATAAGAAGAGCTGGAATCCGAAGGCCAGCTTCCCCGGCAAGATCTTGCCGGGGTGGCCTGCGGAGCCCGGCAAGGATCGGCGCCTGGCAAGGCTTGGCGCCCGGCAAGGTTTTGTTGCTGTGCCACCGCTCTAGCACAGCGACAAACCCGACATTCTGGGTCCTTCTTTGGATGCGTGGCGACACGCCAGTGGAGGAGAGCTTAAGCGGTGCTGATGGGATGGCCCCTTTTTCCATCCCCAAGAAAGTAAGGACACCTAAACGGACACCTCACGGTGCATTAAATGCGTTCGTCCTAGTCCGTCAGGGGTTAGGTATGATAACCCTATAGCTACTTTACACCTCAATGTATGTACATTTTGCCACTGTGGTGACCCCTTTGTGGTATAAAAGGAGGCCCACGGCAACTACTACAGGGAGGGAGATCTGCTGGCCCATTCTGCATGCGTAGCTGCTCTTTGAACGTACTGTTCACTGCGAGCGCTCCTGGAGCCTGGGCTCAAGAACATAGATAATAAAACAAGGCAGGAGCGGCCCGAACCTGGGTAAAATCGCCCTGCGTCGATCGTTGGTTCTGCTCTTTGCGCGTACCTCTCCCCCCGCCGAATTGTAAAGGGGTCCCTTAGGATCCCATAGGTGTCGCACGCCGACATCTTTGGCGCGCCAGGTAGGGGGACTGTAGGTTGTGTGAACCTGATCCAGTGATCGGCGCCTTAGTTTCTTCATCATCTTCATCATCATGCCACCCAAGAAGAAGAGCGCTGCGACGGCTCAACCATCCATGTCCATTTTGCCTGCGCCTTCGCATACGGGCGATGGCGTGGGTGCAGAAGGAAGAGGACTAGAGCCTCAACGGCGTTCCGGTGACCCAAGCCAGGCGAGCGGCGTGTTCGTAGTGGCAGCGGCAACCCACACGCCGCTGGATCCAGAGACGGAGCTGTGTTACCTACGGGTGGCACAACGAATTCCAGAGATCGGAGGATGCCTGTTGGAACTCCCGCGCCGGCGCAAGCGTCACGGCCTACCCAGGTCGTGCACGACGAGCGACGTCATGGCGCTGGTGGTTCAGGGCGTCCCCATGAAAAGATTTCTGCGCATCGATCCCAGGATGCGCGGGCCCAGCATGCACACCGAGCTGCCGGCGGAGGTGGCGCGCGGTCGCGTGACCGTGATGGTGCTCCTTCTAACATGGCTAGGAGTCAGAGCACCTCACGTACCTCACACCTGTCGCCGCCGCCTACGCTAGCGGAAGCCTTGGCACGTGCGCAGCTGCTCCTCAATTTCCCTCCTGCTCCGGAGAAGATGGAGGAGTGGCGAGCTACTATCCAGAGCCTTATTGGCTTCGCCAACAAAGATGGGCCAAAAGAGGCAGGGCCCTCACAGCGAAGGCCCATCGATCCGGCGCGAGCCGATGTGGAGAAAACCGGAGGTGGTGCAACCACGGTGCACTCCCCTCCGTGACACCAGCGGCGGCCGACAACCCAGCAGGTCGACCGCCGTGAAGAAGTTTCCACGGCGTCGTCCGATCCACGGATGCGCCGCGACCAGCGTCAAGTTCTCCAAGAACGAGGCAAGGAGGATGCTCGAACTACCATCGAGCGACAACGGGAAGCGCGCTATTAGTCTGATAAGCGCGCAGGGCCGGTTGTCGACGAGCCTGCGCCGGGGGACACAGGGGACTTGCCTTACGAGGTATGGACTCCAGCGTTTACCCGTGAGCTGCGGCAAGTCCAATGGCCCAATTCCCGAACCTTCATGCCGGAGGTCCCGGAGAAATATGACGGCAAGACTCACCCCTCGGAGTTCCTGAGCATTTACACCATTGCGGTGCAGGCTGCCGGGGGCCGAGATGACAAGATACTTGCCAACTACTTCCCGTTGGTGCTCAAACCCAACGTTAGGTCGTGGTTGATGCATCTGCCAGAGAATTCTATTTCTTCTTGGTCAGATCTGTGCCATCAGTTTGTTGGCGCCTTTGTTGGAGGCCACCAAGCTCCTGGCCAGGAGAGCGATTTGCATATCATCCCTCAGAAGGAGGGCGAATCCCTGCGCAAGTTTATCCAGAGATTCAGCCGGGTGCAATACAATATTCCTGACGTTCACCCTGCCGCTGTTGTTAGCGCGTTTCATCAGAATGTATGTAACCACAAAATGCGGGAAGAGTTGGCAATGAACAAAGTCAGGAGTATCGCCGAGCTTTACACTTTGGCCAACAAATGCGCTCGAGCTGAAGAGGGGAGGAAACTCCCTGGCGAGGCTGTTGGCGCGGGGGGCGAATCGGAAGATGAAGACGCTGCGACCCCGTCAGGGAAAGGCCGACAGCGGAACAGGGAACACAGTGGCAAGGCCGTGCTTGCTGTCGAGGAATCCGGCAACCCCGGCGCCGCCAAGAAGGCCAAGGTTGACGACACCGACAAGGATCTTGCCGGGTGCCCTTCCTGTCAGGCCTTGGCGGCAGCCGACAAGTCGGAGAGCTCCGGCAAGCAGTATTGCAAGATCCATCGCACCAAGGGCCATGATCTCCAAAACTGCCGGCAAGTTGAACAGCTTGCCGAGAAACAGAGGGCTGAGTATGAAAGGCAGGATAAGGAGAAGGCCCATGATGGTGCTGAGGGGTCCGGCAAGAAGCGCGGTGGCCGAGGGGGTCACCGCGGCAAGGCCAAGCAACAAAGGGAGAGGCCCGCTCGAGGCCGGGACAAGGAAGAAGATGATGATGAAGAAGACGATGAGTCCAGCGAGCAAGAATTCCAGAAAGCTACAGCGGCTATGTGTATCGATGGGGGTGCCTCACTGCATTCTTCCCACCGTTGACTCAAACAGTGGGTACGGGAAGTCAATGCAACAGAGCCATTACCAGATGCATGTAAGCCCCTGAAGTGGTCCAACACGCCTATCATTTTCGATGCCGAGGATCACCCTGATCGCACAACCACGGTCGGGTGCTTGCCATTGTTGGTCTCGCCAACAATTTGCAACCTCAGGGTGACGAAAATGCTAGTTGACGGTGGGGCCGGGCTGAACCTAATCTCACCAGATGTGCTCAAGAGGCTCCAAATTCCTGATGAAGATCTCGAAGAAACGGGCACATTTCAAGGGGTTAATCCAGGAAGAATCTAGCCAAAGGGCAAGATCACGCTACCGGTAACATTTGGTAGCGAGCTCAACTACAGGACCGAGAAGGTAGTGTTTGATGTCGCCAAGATCCCCATGTCATACAATGGGATCCTTGGTCGGCCAGCGCTGGCTAAGTTCATGGCGGCATCACACTACGCTTATAATGTTTTGAAGATGCCTGGGCCATTGAGTGTCATTACTATCCATTCCAATAAAAAGGATGCGCTCATCTGTGCCGACCAACTCTACCAGGAAGCAGTTGCAGCACCTGCCATCAAGGCATCTGCTCCTGCCGCTGGAACTCCCGGGGGGAAGAAGAAGACCGGCGAGAATCTTGGCGCGAACTCCGGTAAGCGCGCCTCCTCGGAGTGCTGCGCTTCCGTCGAGGATGCACCAGAGAGTTCCACCGGCAAGAACAAGAAATCCAAGGCTGCTCCGCCGGAGACCAAGAAGGTGCCCGTCAGGGAGGACGGAACGGGGGGAACTTTCACCATAAGTTCCACCCTAGATGACAAATAGGAAAGCGCGCTCGTTGCCTTCCTGCGGGCGAATGTTGACGTGTTTGCATGGCAACCGTCTGACATCCCTGGTGTTCCCAGGGAGGTAATTGAGCACCACCTTGTTGTCTGTCCTCACGCGCGGCCCGTCAAGCAGAGGGTCAGGAAGCAAACCTTGGAGCGGCAAGAATTCATTGCCGAGGAAATCAGAAAGCTGGAGGCGGCAGGATTGGTCAGAGGAGTGCTTCATCCAACCTGCTTGGCCAATCCGGTTGTAGTGCGAAAAGCGAATGGGAAATGGAGGCTTTGTATCGATTATACAGATATCAATAAAGCCTGTCCAAAAGATCCCTTTCCCTTGCCGCGCATTGACCAGATTGTGGATTCCATCGCTGGTTGTGATCTCCTGTCCTTCCTTGATGCCTACTCAGGGTATCATCAGATCTTCATGGCCAAGGAAGATGAAGAAAAGACCGCATTTATCACCCCATGTGGTACGTATTGTTTTATACGAATGCCTTTTGGGTTGAAAAGTGCTGGTTCTACATTTGCGAGAGCGGTCCAAGTTGGTTTTGAGCCTCAACTCCATAGAAATATGGAGGCATACATGGATGACATAGTGGTCAAAACCAAGGACAAATCAACGCTCATACAAGATTTAGAAGAAACATTTGCAAATCTATGCAAGATCAACTTAAAGCTCAATCCTGAGAAGTGCGTGTTCGGTGTTCCTTCCGGCAAGCTCCTCGGATTCTTTGTATCTTGCCGGGGAATCGAAGTGAACCCCGACAAGATCAAAGCTATTGAGCAGATTGAAGCGCCAAGACGCGTCAAGGATGTGCGTCGTCTTGCCGGCTGTGTTGCTGCTCTAAGCAGGTTTATTTCCAAATCTGCTGAGCGCGCCCTGCCCTTTTTCAAAATTTTGAAGAAGGCAGGTCCAATGAAATGGACTCCGGAGGCGGAGGCTGCGTTGCAAGATTTGAAGAAATACCTTTCCTCTCCGCCGATGCTAGTCGCGCCTAAACCACAAGAGCCGTTGCTGCTGTATCTGGCAGCGACAAATCAAGTGGTTAGTGCTGCGTTAGTGGCGCAGAGAGAAGCTGATGAGGAAGCAACACCAGCAGTAGGACCGTCAGATGACGCGGCAGGATCCTCCCCGGCAAGGATTGATCCCGGCAAGACAAGATCTGTGCAGTCAGAAGGACCATTGCAGAGGAAAAAGGTGGTGCAGTGCCCAGTTTATTTTGTTAGCTCTCTTTTACAAGGAGCTAGGTCAAGATATTCTGGCGTGCAGAAATTGCTTTTCGGTCTCCTTATGGCCTCAAGGAAGCTGCGCCATTACTTTCAAGCACATGAAATCACCGTCGTCACTCGCTTTCCGTTGCAACGGATTTTGCGAAATCCAGAAGCAACCGGCAGGATCGTGGAGTGGGCGTTGGAGTTGTCGAGCTTTGGCCTCAAGTTTGAAAGCACTTCGACAATTCAGAGCAGGGCCTTTGCGGAGTTCGTTGCGGAATGGACCCCAACGCCAGACGAAGAGGTTCAAGAAACAACTCTTCCCGGCAAGGAAATTGACCAGCAATGGGTTATGTACTTTGATGGGGCTTTTTCGCTGCAAGGCACCGGTGCTGGCATGCTACTTGTCACACCCACCGGAGAGCACCTCAAGTACATAGTCCAAATGCATTTTCCTCGGGAGAGTTCGACGAACAACACTGCAGAATACGAGGGTTTGCTTGCCGGTCTCAGGATCGCGGCAGACCTTGGTATTAAGAAGCTCGTCATCAGAGGCGATTCACAGCTTGTCGTCAGGCAAGTTAATAAGAGTTATCAGTGTCTATTGATGCAAGCCTATGTGGACGAAGTGAGAAAAATGGAAGAGCACTTTGACGGTCTGCAAATGGAGCACATCCCTCGTGCCGAAAACAGTGTCGCTGACGACCTGTCAAAGCGTGCTGCCCTCAAGTTGCCTGTGGAACCAGGAACTTTTGTGCTCCATTGGACTCGTCCATCCGTGGTGCCATCAATGCGGCAAGAAAAGAGAAGAAAGTTGAATTCTGGACAGTACTTTCCGGCAGAGCTCCCGGGAGCCGCCCGCAAGGAAGTTGCCGGGATCAATGACATGCCTGCCGGGGAACAACAGGCTCCAGCAGAGGCTCAGGCCCTTGCCGTCGAGACAAACATTCCCCCGGCAGGGAGATGCCTTTAGTCCTAGCTGTCGAGCCCCAGGCTCCAGCATGGGCACAACACATTGTCCATTTCCTTCAAACAGGATAACTCCCGGAGGAACAGGAAGAAGCGGAAAGAGTAGCCCGTCGGTCTGTTATGTACAAGTTCGTCGATGACGTCCTGTACAAAAAGAGACCAAACGGTGTGAAATTGAAGTGCATTCCTCGGGAGGATGGGCTAGAGCTGTTGGCAGAAATACATGGAGGCATATGTGGCTCTCACATAGGATCAAGAGCACTTGTCAGGAAGGCATTCCGGCAAGGTTTCTTTTGGCCCACCGCTATCCAGGATGCAATTGCACTAGTAACTAAGTGTGAAGCGTGCCAGTTTCATTCGAAGAAATCACATCAACCAGCTCAAGCTCTTCAGACAATCCCTCTCTCCTGGCCATTTTCGGTCTGGGGGCTCGATATACTGGGCCCTTTTCCCCGTGCTACCGGGGGCTTTGAGTACTTGTACGTCGCTATCAACAAGTTCACAAAGTGGCCGGAGGTGGAAGCAGTGAGGAAGGTGACAGCACAATCAGCCGTCAAGTTCTTTAAAGGGATAGTTTGCCGTTTCCGTGTGCCCAACAGGATCATCACCGACAACGGCACGCAATTCACAAGTCGCACCTTCATGCAGTACGTCCAAGACCTTGGCGGGAAAATTTGTTTTGCCTCTGTTGCTCACCCGAGAAGCAACGGCCAAGCGGAGAGGGCCAATGCTGAAGTGCTGCACGGTCTCAAGGCCAGAACCTTTGACAGGCTGAAAAAGTGCGGAAGACGCTGGATTGATGAGTTGCCGGTGGTTCTTTGGTCAATCAGAACGACACCAAATCGAGCCACCGGCCAGACACCCTTCGCTCTGATCTACGGAGCGGAAGCAATTCTCCCCACAGAACTCACGTACGGATCACCTCGAGTGTTCGCTTATGATGAGCTCGAGCAAGAGCAACTGCGGCAAGATGACGATGTGCTCCTTGAGGAGAATCGTCTTCAGGCTGCTGTGCGAGCTGCATGCTATTAGCAAGCTTTGCGCCGCTACCATAGCCGCAAAGTTCATGCCCGAAGCCTTGAGGAAGGCGAACTTGTTCTTCGGCGGATTCAGTCCGCCAAGAATTCAAACAAGTTGACGCCGAAGTGGGAAGGCCCTTATCGGGTAGTACGAGTCACCAGGCCCGGCGCTGTCCGCCTGGAGACCAAAGATGGTGTTCCAGTGAGTAATTCCTGGAATATCGAACATCTTCGCAAGTTCTACCCATAAGGCGCGGTTGCCGGGGGCTCCCGGCAACCACCCTTTTGTACAAGTCTTGTCGGCAAGGCATATAATCCTTTGTACAAAGCCAGGCACAGACCCTGAGCACAGATGAATAAATTTAAGTGTTGTGCATTTCCTTATTGATTTCCATGTTCATATTTTTATATGCATGTTTGTTTAAGATGTTGTATGACACCTACTCCCGGTAAGTTCTAACGAACCGCCAAGGTTTCATATCTTTATTTTCTCTTCTTTCTTTTTCTTAAAAGACAGAAGGATTCCTCGCGTACACATTTGCCGGGGGGGGGGGGGGGGGGGGGAGGAAGGGAGATATGAGTACCAGTTGGCGACGTTCAGAATCGACGCTTGCCGGAGGAAGGACAGTGACAGAAAGCTAAGTTCTAAAACTTAGAACAAGTTTCCTTTATTGCAAAGTTATTTCCTTGGACGATTCTTACTTTTGTATGGAAAATCTGCACGCGAAGGAACCCTTGCTGTAATCGGTTGCGCCCTTATTTTGTTTCGAGTCCGCTCCATGATTTAAGTGGCTGCACTGAGAACGCCAAGGAGTCTTGCTGGCCGCCACGCCTCCAGCAGGCTGCTGAAGTCCCGCACCCAGCGCTCGCGGCAGGTTGCGCGCTGGCAAGTTTTTCAGTAAGCGTAGGGTGAACTCCATGCATAAAGGAATTAGACAAGGGAGTTAGCATGCATGTACCCAAACATAAGCAAGTTATACTACATTAATAAGTTGCTGCAGTTCTAACTTAAGACTTAATTGTCTTTTGATATGGAATGACAACGGCAAGAAGAGGTGGAGCAGTTAATCTCTGCGCTGGCCTTCGATCCTTTTGATGGAATCCACCTTCTCAAGAATAGGCCCGATAAGTTCTTCAAGCGCCTCGAGATTTGCCTCCTTTGGTAGGTGGCCAAGCACGTTGGAGAGGTCGATGCCGGGATTGTTATGCACCACCTTGATAAGCACCTTGCGGAGGACGGCCCGGCAAAGCCGGCGGGTCTCGTTGGCCAATTGGGTCGCCCGGCTAGACTGAAGCTGCTTCAGGGCGTCGATGATGCTTTCGAAGAACATCGTCAACCTGGCACTCGAAGATATCCTTTCCTCGGAAGAATACCTGAAGTTTGACAGGCCCATGGTTGACAGTTCTGCCGTAAGCTTCTCCGCAGCGTCGATGAGACGTCCAGTCCAGATTGCCACCCCCTTTTCATAATCAACTTGGGCTGCGGCAGCGCTCTTGAGCAGGTTCCTCTCTCCCTGGAGATCTTTGACTAAGGCCTTCTCGCGGGCCCTGCCGGCCTCGAGGGACTTCTGCAGCGTGGTCAGCTTCAATTCCAGAACGGCAATAGCATCAGTTGCTGAGGAGAGTTGTTTGGTCTTGTTAGACATGGCAACTTGCATCTCCGCCAGGGTGTGGAGGGTTTTTTCCCTATCACCTTTGAGCGTCGAGAGCTCCTTGCCGTGTTCTTCGAGATCCACTTCCAGCTTCTTTACTTTGTCGCTCAGCTCGTTCTTGGCGGCCTCTGCAGCCTCGGCAGCATCGACGGCCTCCTTGAGCTTGCCGGCGTGATTTACAGTTAGAGCTTCGAGCGCCTCTTTGTGTTTCTGCTCCAGCTCCTGGGTCCGCCGCGTGACAAGCTTCTCGATATCTTCATCTTTGCTGCAAAGCTTGGCGGCGAGCGCCTGCTCACGTGCGGTGAGATCTTCCTCGTGAGCATCAAGCGCAACGCGACACCCCGTCAGGAGGGCATCTTCGGCAGCGATTCTTTGCGTAGCTTCATCCTACGCCTTCTCCATGTCAGATTGTTTCAGGAGGATTTCTGTCCACTGTTGGCTCATGTGTTCCCGGCCGGCAGTCAACTCTTGGAGGGCCTCGGTGTACCAGACTTGCATTTGTTCGACGCGCCTCTGAAAATCTGCTTCGGCCGCCTCGACAACTGCCATTCTGGAATCCGCTTTCTCTTTCCGGGCGCGGTGGAGAGCCTGGAGTTTGCGAAAATTTTCGCCCATGGCCTGAAGGAGCTGATCCTCTTCAGACTTGCCGCTGCTAGCGCTGGGATCGTCAACAACCTCAAGCCCGGCAGCAGCGATGATTTCTTCATCAAAGACTTCTCCTTCGGCTGGTGCCCCAATGCTTGCCGTCCCCGGCAAGTTGACAAACAGGTTCTCACCAACCTTGAGATATTTGCTGGATGAGGGGCCTTCAGATCTTGACGGTAGATCTTCAGCAACCGCCTCACCAGTGGCAGGGGCTCCGTGGCCGGTGCAGCGCCTGGCGCTCCTGCGGCAGGAATGCCGTCAGTGCGGTCATCAGCCTCCTTGCCGCCCTCTTCAGTAGATTCCTTGGCGATTTCCTCCTGTGTAGTCTTGGTGGCCTCCTCGGCAAGAGCACCGCCAGCCTCGACAGTGGCATCTTTGGCGGCCTCGCTGGCAGCAATCCTGTCTGCTTCGGTAGCGGCGTCCCTGGCGGTCTCCTCGATGACAACGTCGACGTCCATGTGTTCCATCACAGGGAACTCTGGAGGACAAAGAGGGAAACAGAATAAGATCAAAATTGAAGTTCGAAGGGACCAAAGACAGAGAGATAAAGGAAAGAATAGCAAGCGCTCTGAGGCAATCAGTTACCTGCGTCGAGCTGTTGAGAGGTGGCCTCGCCCCTCCCGGCAACCTTGGTTGTCGGGGGAAGGTTGCCGGTGCCCATGCTTGCCGGCTCCTCCCCAATCAAGATGGGCTCGTCGGTAGGATCCCTTGCCGGGGATGCGCTTGTGGGCGGCGTGGACGATGGAGGTGGCATGACGGGGGCGTTTTCCAATATCTCTCCTTGTTGCCGTTCTTCTCCTGCAAGCCCAGAGATATCAGCGGCGAGAATAGGAACCTCAGCGCCCGCCAGCGGAAAAAGAGCAGTGAACTTACGCTGGGGGCTGCGTTGAGGGCTGAGCTCCGGGCTGACGATGGCAATTTCTAGCACGCTCGTGGAGCCTGCCGGGGCCTCGTCGCCCATGGAAGTCTTTGTCCTCTTCGTCATCCTCTCCATCAAGGTTTCTGCATCACTGCAGAGACAATACAAGCAAGTCAGTAAGATTGATCCAAGATTGGAAGATAAAGGCTGTGGCAAGGTGCTCACTCTTCCTCTTCTCGCTCCGGACTAAAGCCGGAGATGTCAAAATCGACCTCCGTTGCAATGTCTGAGTAGGGAGGCGGAGGAGGGGTCCTAGGTCGCTTGGCTGTGGCAGGCGCCGGGGGTTGGCGTGTTTCCGTCACCTCAGCTTCCAGTGCGGTAGTGCGAGACACCTCTGCCGGCTCAGCAGTTGCCGCTGATGTGGGTCTCGCACGTCGTGCAGGTTGTTGACGAACCCCTTGCCGTGGCGCAGTCTTGCCGGCCGCTTTCTTGCCGGGAGCCTCGCCGCTCGAGGAAGGTTGGCTTGCCGGGATGCCAGATGCAGCCTTTCGAAGAACACGCTTTGTCTTCTTCGGGGCTGGGAGCTCTTCTTGCGGTTCTTCTTCAGCCGTGTCCTCGTTGGACGAGCTCTCAGCGGCTGTGCTGCTCTGTTCCCCAGCAACTTTGTCCTTCCCGGCAGGTTTTACTTCCACCACTACCTCTACATCGCTGGTTTCCCATTCTGTGAAGCCAGCGCTGCCAGCCTCCGCGGCAAGATTTGCCTCCTCCACCCTAGTGGCGATGTATGCCACTTCTTTGTCGGTGGTGGCTCGGATGAAGTCTGCTTCTTCCCGGACGGCTCTCTCCGTCAAGTTATCAAAAAACTTTTGTGCTTCCTCCTCGGTTGGCTCGGCCCAAGTCGCGTCAAGACCGTGGGCGTTGAACATCGGCATGAAGGCGATGATTGACCCCAAAGCAGAGTTGTTGCACAGAGGGACAATCCTTGCCGGCAACCGATGCTTGTCGTCGCGCTGGAACAGCTTTTGACGGAGAGCGCCAAGTTGCATAGCAGTCAGATTGTTATTCAACCAGGGGCGCAACCTCATGATGTCTACTGCGTTTCGGTATTCCCAAGCTGGCCTTCCTCTTTTCTACAAGGGGGCAATACGGCGGCGGAGAAAGTCGAAGCCAATCATCTCCATTGTTAGCCCGGCAGCTTTCAGGCGAAGAATCCTGGTAGTGGCGATTGTGAGCTTTTCATCGTCAGCGGCAAGACTGCTCCAGCCACTGCCGCGGACTGCTTTCTGTTGCCGGGGCAGACAAAACGGATGGGGATCTGCTTCCTTGATCCAGCACCATTCAGCCCGCCATTCGTCCCACTTTTCGCGGTAAACTTCTTCTGGGTATATTTCCTTATTCCAAGCCCTTGGAATCCAGGCGATAGAACCAGAGAGGGCCCCTCCTTTTTGGATACGAGGGAAAAAGTAGTGGCGGAAAAGGGTAGTGTTGGGAACCACTCCGGCATAGTTTTCACAAAGGTGAGCAAAGATGGACATGAACAGTACCGCATTCGGCGTGAAATCGAGAAGATGGAAGCCGTATGTGTACATGATGTCGTTGAAGAAGTCAGAAAATGGAGGACAGAGCCCGCAATAGAAATATGCGATGAAAAAGGGGTATCTGTATGACCCACTCTTGGAGCAAGAACCTGGAATCACGCGAGTGGCGGGGTGAGCCTGTGTCTCCTTCGCCCACATGCACTGGTACTGCCTCTTCAAAGCTTCCGCATCAAGCGACGGGGCGAGGACGACATATTTCTTCCGCATCTTCACCAGTTCGCTCTCCGGGACATTGGCTTTCGCATCCTTGCTCTTTCCTTTGCTGGCCCTGGGCGGCATGGCGGCTGCAAGGGCGAAAGCCGAGGATGAAGCGAGCGTGGAGGCGACGGACGGAAGAGGGAAAGCTTTGCTCTGAGCTCGAGAGAAGGAAGGCAATGGCGACGGCCAGATTGAAAAGAAAAGGGGGGTAAATAGGCTTGTGCCTCTGCAGTTTCTCCTTTTTATGGGGAAGGAGCGGGGCTGCCTCTTTTACTCCCCAATGTGAATGCGCCTCTGCAGGCGCGTCGCAGTTGCAGCTTTTGAGGAACGCTTCCCACGTCGCGCGTTCGGCGCGCATAGTGGGGGGCACAGTAAACGGGATATTTACGAGCAGTTAATCCCCTGCCACATGTGCCCGTGCACTGTTTGGGCCTAGCCTAACAACGCCTCGCACTCGTGTGTGGCCTAGGCCCGGGGGCTCCTGTCGGTGTACTAAGTATTGGGCCATTAGCACCCCGTACTTGTGCACGGGCAGTTGTAGCCATACTCGCGGCAAGGCTTGTCGGGGAACAGTTCGAGGTTGACTCAGGCCACCAAAGAAATCTTCAAGTCAGAGATCTGAGGATCAGCAGATTAGAAGAGCTGGAATCCAAAGGCCAGCTTCCCCGGCAAGATCTTGCCGGGGTGGCCTGCGGAGCCCGGCAAGGTTTTGTTGCTGTGCCACCGCTCTAGCACAGCGACAAACCCGACATTCTGGGTCCTTCTTTGGATGCGTGGCGACGCGCCAGTGGAGGAGAGCTTTAGCGGTGCTGATGGGATGGCCCCTTTTTCCATCCCCAAGAAAGTAAGGACACCTAAACAGACACCTCACGGTGCATTAAATGCGTTCGTCCTAGTCCATCAGGGGTTAGGTATGATAACCCTGTAGCTACTTTAAACCTCAATGTATGTACATTTTGCCACTGTGGTGACCCCTTTGTGGTATAAAAGGAGGCCCACGACAATTGCTATAGGGAGGGAGATCTGCTGGCCCATTCTGCATGCGTAGCTGTTCTTTGAACGTACTGTTCACTGCGAGCGCTCCTGGAGCCTGGGCTCAAGAACATCGATAATAAAACAAGGCAGGAGTAGGGTTTTACGCTGATTAGCGACCCGAACCTGGGTAAACGCCCCGCGTCGATCGTTGGTTCTGCTCTCTGCGCGTACCTCTCCCCCCGCCGAATCGTAAAGGGGTCCCTTAGGATCCCATAGGTGTCGCACGCCGACACTACTACTCCCACCGCTGGCCAGGCCATCCCTCTACTCACCCACACCCCCTGTTATTCTGCGGCGATGGCAGCCTCACACCGCAGCCGAACCAGTCAACCCTCGTACTACCCTCCGCGTGTTCCCAGGCTCCGTGTCGTTCCCTGCCTCACCGTCGTCCACCGCCTGGGTGTTGTCCGCGCGGAGTGGTCAACGAACGACAGCCATCGGAAGAGGACTATACGCGGTGAGGCTGACAGATGGACCCACCAGCTACATCTTCGCACGCAAGGAAGTGCCTCCTTATTACGCGCAAAAAAAAAGAATCCTTCCCCTGTCAACTCGGACCCACCATCAATATCTTCACACGCAAGGAAGTGCCTCCTGATCCTCCCTGACAGCCAGGACCCACCCCGTCGAAGCATACGTAGCGTTGTCATTCTGGTCGCAAATGTGTATGTACATACTGGTTCATCGGTCTTTCTGCCACGATGAACCGTGGCCCAGTAAGGAGCGGTAGCTGTTCAGACAGTCCCGTGTATATCGTGTACATGTACCTACAGCCACGCTGCAAGAAAGTAAATACGGCTACGTACGTACATACGGGCAGGGTCTCGAACGCGTACAGCGATGGCGTCATGTTCATCGAAAGCCAACCGGCTGGGTCGGAATGGAGAAACTGCGTCGTGTTCATCGGGAGGCAACGAAATGTGTCGTGTTCATCAGGAGCCAACCAGCTTGGATGGAACAGCAGAAACGAGGTCTGGCGTACCGCAGAATGGAGGAAACGGCATGCTGTTCCACCGCGTACGGTCAAAATGGGGTCCTGTTGATCGGGAGGGGTGTGGAGTACCACAGAACGGAGGAAACGGCCTGCTGTTCCACCGCGTTCGGTCGAAACGGGGTCCTATTGATCGGGAGGGGTGTGGCGTACTGCAAAATGGAGGAAATGGACTTGTGTTGGAGCTCCTACGGTCGAAATGGGGTCCTGTTCATCGGGAGGGGTGTGGCGTACTGCAAAACGGGACTCCACGGCCTACTGTTCATCCACCGTCTAGTGCCTCGCTCATCCAGCCTCCACGGGGCTACTATTCATCCACCATCGACTTCCTCCAGCCTCCACGTGCTACTGTTCATCCACCACAGACTTCCTCCAGCCTCCACCAGCTACTATTCATCCAAGGGCTACTGTTCATCCGGCCTCCACCGGCTACTGTTCAACCAGCCTCCACGGGGTCCTGTTCATCCACCCCCACCTCCTCGATCGGGGTCCTGTTCATCCAGCGGCAACGGCCTCTACTACCACGGGGTCCTGTTCATCCAACCCCCACCAGGAACTGTTCATCAACCCCCCCACAATGGTCAGTGTTCATCAAGAGGCAGCTGGTTCGATCGGCTTGAGTTGGCAGCAGTAGCGAAGGAATCGCTCGGGTTCAGTTAACAACCAAGGGATCGATCGCTCGGGTTCAGTAACGTAACTAGTGCAATCGCTCGGGTTCAGTAAGCGAACGCCTCGCTCGGGTTCAGTTAGAGGCCAACATCTCGCACACACACGCGTACGTGTACGAGAGGAACGCACAATCCTCCATGCATCGCTCGGCCTCGACCACCCACCATAACCGGGAACTCCCCGATATTTTCCTCGCCCTCGCTTCTACCATGATTTTTTCTGTCATGGACGGCCAAAGAATGTCATGTAGGTGCGTCCCCGACCCGCCCAGGATGAAAAGCCCATTTTCTTTCATGATTTTTGTGTCATAGAAGTAGGAGTCCACCACATCTATGATGATACGTGCTTTTGTCACAATTATCATCATAGAAGTGTCATAAGCATGACAGGAAAAAAATTCGTTTGGCCCAAAATGTCACGGATGTGTCTTTTTTTGTAGTATAGCATAGCATTGACTGAATTAACGACATACTAATTCTGATCTAAACAAGCACGTACTACGCAAACAGTAGACACATCTACACATACTGCTAGTACTGCTAATAGGAAAATGAACAGGAGCGGGATAAACATGTTATACCCTCCAGTAGGCCAGGCAGAAGCCGTGGCGGCGGTGGCAGCAGCAGCGTCATCAGCGGCCTTCTTGTCGGTCTCGAGCTTCTCGGTGGCGAGACGATCGGCTTCGGTCTGAGACATTGTGTTGACGAAGACAACGCGGACGTAGAGGAAGTAGTGGATCGGAGGCGAGCAGTCGCGTAGTCGCTTCCCAAAAACCTATTCGCCCTCTCCCGTACAGGAACCAGAGAGGCAGGGTTTCGGAGACCTGCTCTCCCGTCGGCCGTGTACGCAGCGGACGGGATGGAGTCACAGGCGGCAACAACAGCAAAGGAACGACGGGTGGGCGTGTGCGTGGAGCAGAGGCGATCTGTTCTGTTCATGGCGGCTAGGGTTAGGAGACACCTCACACTTATATATGCGCAGCCGCGTGGAGAGACGTGGGCTCGACCCACGTCCGAGTCCGTGATAGCCCATGATCCGACGTCTCAAATCATGGCCCAGCTGTCAGAAACTCTCCGTTACTAACTGGCAAAAATAAGCGCATAGGTGTGAGCTAGGCTTGGCTCATTACCGCAACCCGCGGCGCGGCGCGACGTGACGCGTCGCGTCGTGGCGAGGCGGGCGGTGAAGGAGGACTGTGCGAGGGCCTCTTCTCTTCTCAAGCTCCAATAGCATGTGGAAGAGAAACCTTTATAAGGAGGTCCAACTCCTCTCCAACTTCCGGGGGGGACTAAACTTCCCACTACACCTAGTGCCAATAAACCCACATGGGCCCTTAGAGATTTTCAAAAATTGTTAGATGGGCCCTAGGCCCACCCTAATATTTAAACACATCCCACCACAACCTCGGCAACGTGGTGCTAGGGCCGGTCCTGCACTCCCATACGCTAGACATGCACACACACAACTTGTGACTCAAACTCCTTATTCCATGCGAGAGAAAAAATGAAACGGGCTAACTAAAACTCTGGTTCGGGGTTTATTTTTTGGTTTTTGAGACAAGTTTCAGGGTTTACCTGACATTACGTTGACAACATACCAATGATTATTTTATTTGACAGGAAACAGTAGGGAATACCCCTATGGTATCTTTTTCATTAAAGGAGAGAGTCCAACATTTTACATGTGTACATATTTACAAGGGGGTGAGGGGGCCCAGCAGAACAGAAATGGAAACTAACTCATAGAGAAAATACAAAAGAAGGCAAATGAAACTTAGGAAATGGATGTAATCTAAGCTGAGAGTGGTAATCCAAGCTTTCGTTGTATGAGTTATCATTTGGTCGAAAGACCCTTCTCGTATTCATTCGTTAAATGTTGTTAAACTTTGTTAAACTTTACCTATCTAACTTAGGAAATGGAAATGATAACTCATAGAGAATATACCTTAGATAGGTAAAGTTTAACAAAGACTTAAGAAGGCTTTAAATAAAAGCACATAGCATCCATATCTTTGCTCAGGCCACCATTTGTGGGATCACCTCCTAACTTTGTCCTTCAACAAACATTCTTCTCAAATGTTACCATCTGATTTGAGGTAATCCAAATAAAAAAGAATATTGAAGCAAGGTGAGTATTCAACTGTAATCCCATGACTTACATTAGATTTATCTACTTAAGCATCATTCCCAAGAAAGAGAGTAATGGTTTCAGCGGCGACAAGCAGTAAGCATTCTACAGAGACATACTACAATTAGTGTCCATCGGAGATAAGGAAGGAGTGCGTACAAGGGAACCATCTACCCTATCCACCAAGCAATACCCTACCTTCCATTCCCTCACATCTCCGACAAGGAAGAATCCACGAGGCACTCACATTGTTAGCAATTTTATTAATAGTTGAAGTTGTATTAGGATCTAGCAACTAACAATTTTAAGGGTGAGCAAGTTTGAGCAATTATTAGATACAGTTGTTCTATTATCTTGTACAGAAGCTCAAACTCATCCATAACTGTAGAGGTGACTATTCGACTAGATTTAAAACTATAGCGGTCCACCAAATTACTCATACACGTACGATCGTCCCTTAAAAGTTGGTTGTTAATTAGCACATTATATTCATTGTCGGTAAGGTTCGGATCGACTCAACACTTCCCAAACGCTGCAAACAAGTCCAGGGAGCCACCCATACTGATTTGTACTCAAATTGGGTGCCCGGTCATAGCCCCAAGTCAGACCAGGACGTTGCGAGCACATCTACAAGGCTAGAGACATATAGGATAACCACCTAGAAATCATACCGCCTATCTATATGTTTGTAAACAGAAGGGAGGGCTTGAGCCCAACAAGATAGCCTCCCCAAGTAATAACAACACCTGAAATAATCTTGTTGTACCTACAATAACATGACTATAGATGTATGCCAAATGGAAAACCCGAACTTGCTGTGGCCCCTGGACATGTCTGCGGTCTAAGGTAGTATATCGAGGGAAGACCCATTCAACCTCCACGAGTGGTTAGCGTGCTCGGTCTTTGGATCAAGAATACAAGGACTCGGGTCCTAGTGTCTGCCCAAGTAGCACAAAACACTGATGCATAACCATGCATGGCCTCCCACCTTTTCCTTCCTAACTTACAGGCACATTTCATATCATGGCATAGCAAATAAAAGGGTGTATCATAGCCGGGATAACAAATATCCATAAGCAAAAAGCGATAGATATAACATGACTCGAAGAACACCATACGCATGCATACTACGACAAGAGCAGGACTAACAAGGCAAAACAAGTAGGAACATAGCATCCATACACTAATTCATGAATAAGAGAGAGATAACGGGATGTGTCATAATTTTAAGGAGGCTTTGCTTAAATGGAACCCCTGCTTCGTATATTCTCAAACTTTTCTCATATCTCATATCATCTCCCGATCCTATCCGTGAAGAAGCAATCGTAGATGCATTCTGTTACTACGACAAAGATTCAACATGTTCATGATATGCAGTGCATGACATGGCAAGGATGGTAGGCAATATTAACTTAATGCACTTGAATCAAGTTAAGTGGAATTCACATGAAACAGATATGGCATGATCATTAAATGAAATAGTTAAGTATGAAGGTTAATAAGTGTGGATATCACAAATGAACATGGCATAAGTTGGTGATGTATTGCAGTAGGACTTCCACACCTATTAAATGGAGTGGGTGTCTTTCAATTTCGCACTCATAATTTGAAAGTTACAAAAGGAGACCTAAGACATTATAATCATGTCCATTTACTCCATCTAAAGAAAAGGGTAATAATGGATTAAGCCTAACTCCAATTTTAATTGATGCAAACATGCATGTAAGTGACATATTAATGATGGGCCAAATGCACTTTTTCCTTTAGTCAGAACCACCCCATGGGTTTTGCGCTTACTTTTCTGCCATGCTCAGTTTTCCTCTTAGATTTATCCCCGAGGTCGTTCAGTGCCCTTTGACCATTTGACCAATATTTGAGAATTCATAACAAATTCATATGAACTCATAAAACTACAAATCAGATATCAAAATATTTAGAAAAAACACTACCTTTATGTGAATGTCGTTTGCATTCATGAACAAAGTATTATTTGAACTACCTAAGGTTATTAATATTATTAACATTATTAAACATAAAAAGGTATAAAAATACTTTTTTATGAATAAAAATACTTTTTTATGAATAAAAATGACATGCAAATATATGTGATGTTTCCTGAATATTTTGATATCTTATTTGCGTTTTCTGAGTTCATATGTATTTGTTATGGATTTTCAAACAACTTTGATGATACATCAGTTGTCGGATATGGTGACTTTATGGTCAGTGTGTGCTGGCATTGGAAAGATACTCTGGGAGGTTGGGAACACAAAATAGGAGTATAGAAGAACTTAATTTTGTGGGAGCTTTGACTATCATAGGGAAAAGAATGGACTACAGTTGCAGGTGGAGTTATGTGACGTTAAGGAAGTAGTAGCGAAGCTCATGTTTAATGGTTCAGGTCCAAGGTACACGCATGGTGGCTTCAGGATGTCGATGTCATATTTGCCCGATTGATTCCTCTCTTTCTCCATGGCCTGCTTCCCGGCCTTACTAAAACTTACAAAATGCTAATTTGACCTAAATTTCCGGTTAATTGCTGACAAGGTGGAGTGGTAAAATATGTGTCGAAATTATGTTATGAGTTGTGCTACAGTTGGACTTGTAATTAGCGGATGGTTAGGTATTTTAAGTTGAACATGTGTAACCAGGGCCTATTATATAAAGGCGCTGCTGGGTAGCCAAATAGATTAGACATAAGCCGGTTGGCTAGACAAAGATCACGAGAGAGACGGTCTGGCGCCCGTGGCAGGGATGGCCAGACCGGACATGCCACGGTGGTCGGAGTGTTGTCTGATGGTCTCGGCGGGTTTATCCTCGAGTGTACTATATTGATTTAGTTCATGGGAGAAGCATCCATAGTCATGACTTGGAGATGTAGCCATGTTGATTAACCGCGTTAACAAATCTCAGTGTTGTTTCTCGTATTTGTGTGATTGATTATCCTTGATATAATCGAACATGCACCTCAAATTATTTTAACATCGCTCACACATAAGGTCATCTCCAATAGCCACCCGCAAATTTCCTCGCGCATCCATCCATGGACAGGGAGGTTCAGTACACGGACACAGATGCGGGACGCCACTATCAAACCCTACCTGCATACATTTCAAACACCTTTTCAACAAATTGGATGAAATTCATGCAAACACGGCGGATTTATACAAACTGGACAAAAATGTTAACATTTTGGACATATTTTGAACTAAAAATGATATAGGACTAAGATAAAACAAGTCTACGGCCGGTGCCGGCGAAATAGATCCCGACGACATGGATATCCCTTGACTAGTCTACTGTCGGCCACGGCGGATTTCCATTGCCGTCCCCATGTCTGGCAGCCGTGAGCCCCGGAGGTATGTGCTCCAGCGCCAAGGGTGGCTCGCTTCCCCACCGCTCGTGGAGTGGAACCACGGGCTAATGCTTCAGCCAAAGAGGAAGGGTTCCTACGCTGCATGGATGGAAGTTAGTTTTGGGGTAAGGGGACGACAGTGGACTGTGACCGGGCAAGACACCGGTTGTGTGTGCCGGCATCGCCTCGGCGGTGGCCTTCATGGGACCCAAGCGACGACGACCTCCCGTGTTCTACTTCTCCTCGATGATGGCGGTGGGCGCGGATGTGCGGGCCGCCACATCATCGATGTTCATGCAGCTGGCTGGGCCCGGTTACGCGCACGTTGACATCGGATGGTGTCGTCACATGCACGGGAGGGGTGGTATGACACGGCATCGTCCACCGTAGCGATGAGCCCTTGTCACCATGCCCCCCCCCCCCCCGCGTGCGGGCCTGGAGAAACTCACCACTCCTCCGCGGGCTAGCTTGGAGCAGCGAGTTACTAAACGACGCGCCGGTCTGGGGCAGCAACTTGCTCCATCCGGCTAGGCGAGGGAGGTGGAGCAGCGAGCAGCCTTGCTGTTATCCGGCGGGCTTGGCAGGCCACCCAGCCGGCTTTTATGCTGGAGAATTGCTCTTCCTGGTCGTCAAATGCCATCAAAAGGGTGGAGAAAATTATGGAAGTAGGAGATGGGGAGCGGTAGAGTGGCGCGGTTCTTGCCCGTCGTCTGGCCTCCTTTAAATAGAGGGCGGACGGGAGGAGCTTGCTCGGCATTGTGTTTAATGTCGACCCGCTCATGAACAGACATGTGGTCGCAGTAGGTTTCTCAACTTCCACGCGAATTTAGTGGAGGCATTTGAATGCAGCGAGGAGGCGTGTTCTGCCGGGCGTACAACAGGCGGCGCTCTCGGCTGGCGCGCCGATTCAGCGGCGGAGGCAATGAGAGATCGCGGCCGCCCTGAGTTGTCTTTAGTGTGGAGCGGCCGCTCAGCGGCGTGAATGCGGGCAGCTGGCGCTGAGCGAGAACGTGCGTGGGCAAGGGAGGAACGGGTTTGGGTGGGCCAGTTTGGTCAGAAGCGGGCGTGGTGATGTCCGGACGCCCGCAAAGGATCCACGTTTGTCTCCGGTTTGCGGGAGAAAGTACGTCCAGATCACCCTGCGGACCGATATATCCCCATGTTGGATGGCACAACATGTCCAGACCGTGTGGTCCGAACGGATGTAAAAGGTTTAAGGGCCCGCATTGTAGATGCCCTAAGGACCCAGAATAGTGAGTCGCAAAAAGAAAACCCGAAATAGAGAAGAGGCATGGTTTCTGCCCACTGCCACATTGTTTTTTTAGGACGAAGGCTCATGAAGAGCCTGGCTTTGAATTGATAAAGCCATCAACCGGCCAAGAGTTACAACTGACAACTTAACTTACAATGGCCAGACTGGTACAATGGGGTAAGCTGGGAAGCAGACATGAACTACAGCCTACAAAGCAGCTACTGAAATGAAAATAAAGATTACAACTTGCTAGAGGCCGAGAACTCCACACTAGGATCAAAGAAATCAAGAACGGAGGAGCAGAGCAGGACATAGCCACCGTCGAAAATGGAACTTGCATCAGTAACAACTAGGGGGAGGGGACACAAGATCTGACAAAGAGGGCCCTACTGTTGGAGAAAGCTGCATGGAAAACAAAAAAAATTCTACGCACACGCAAGATATATCCATGGAGATGCATAGCTATGAGAGGGTGAGAGCATCTTTATACCCTTGCAGATCGCTAAGTGGAAGCGTTTATCAACGCGGTTGATGTAGTCGAACACCTTCACGATCCGTCCTGATCAAGTACCGAACGTACGACACCTCCGCGTTCAGCACACGTTCAGCTCGATGACGTCCTCGCCTTCTCGATCCAGCAAGGGAGGCGAAGTAGTAGATGAGTTCCGGCAGCACGACGACATGGTGATGGTCGTGGTGAAGAACAATCTCCGCAAGGCTTCGCCAAGCACAACAGAAACTATGATGGAGGATAAACTAGAGGGGGCAGGGTTGCCCGCACACGGCTTCGTGAATCTTCATGTGTCTTGGGTGCTAGCCGTGGCCCTCTATTTATATGTTGAGCCCTGGGGTCGTTTCTTGGAGAAAGAGCCTCCTCAAAGTCGGTTTAGCCAGCAAGGCAAGAGTCCTTCTCGGACTCCAGGACCAGACGCCAGGGTCCTTGGCATCTGGCCCTAGCGTCTGGGGCCCCTGGCCTCCGCAAAACTCCTTTTTGCACCTTCCTAAAGCCTCGTGGGCTTTACCCCTTGGCCCAAATAAAGTGTTCTCGTACCAGAACATTTCGGGAAACATCCGAAAACCCTTCCGGAAACCAAACACTATTATCCCATATATCAATCTTTACCTCCGGACTATTCCAGAGCTCCTCGTCATGTCCGTGATCTCATCTAGGACTCCTAACAACATTCGGTCACCAACAAACATAACTCATATAATACTATATCATCAACGAATGTTAAGCGTGTGGACCCTACGGGTTCGAGAATCATGAAGACATGACCGAGACGCTTCTCCGGTCAATAACCAATAGCGGGACCTGGATGCCCATATTGGTTCCTACATATGCTACGAACATCTTTATCGGTCGAACCTTTATGACAACATACGTAGTTCCCTTTGTCCGTCGGTATGTTACTTGCCCGAGATTCGATCGTCGGTATCTCCATACCTAGTTCAATCTCGTTACCGGCAAGTCTCTTTACTCGTTCCGTAATACATCATCCCGTAACTAACTCCTTAGTCACTTTCTTGCAAGCTTCTTGTGATGTTGTATTACCGAGAGGGCGCAGAGATACCTCTCCGTCATACGGAGTGACAAATCCCAATCTCGATTCACGCCAACTCAACAGACACCTTCGGAGATACCTGTAGAGCATCTTTATGATCACCCATTTATGTTGTGACGTTTGATAGCACACAAGGTATTGCTCCGGTATCCGGGAGTTGCATGATCTCATGGTCGAAGGAATATGTATTTGACATTAAGAAAGCAGTAGCAATAAACTGAACGATCATATGCTAAGCTAACGGATGGGTCTTCTCCATCACATCACTCTCCTAATGATGTGATCCCGTTATCAAATGACAACTCATGTCTATGGTCAGGAAACCTTAACCATCTTTTGATCAACGAGCTAGTCTAGTAGAGGCATACTAGGGACTTGGTATTTGTTGATGTATTCACACATGTATTTAAGTTTCCAATCAATACAATTCTAGCATGAATAATAAACCTTTATCATGATTAAAGAAATATAATAATAACCACTTTATTATTGCCTCTAGGGCATATTTCCAATAGTCTCCCACTTGCACTAGAGTCAATAATCTAGTTCACATCGCCATGTGATTAATACCCAAAGAGTTCTAAGGTGTGATCATGTTTTGCTTGTGAGAGAAGTTCAGTCAACGGGTCTGCAACGTTCAGATCCGTGCATAATTTGCAAATTTCTATGTCTACAATGCTCTGCATGTAGCTACTCTAGCTAATTGCTCCCATGTTCAATACGTATCTAGATTGATACTCAGAGTCATCCGGATCGGTGTCAAAGCTTGCATCGACATAACCCTTTACGACGAACTCTTTGTCACCTCCATAACCGAGAAACATTTCCTTAGTCCTATTTTGGTACCTAAGGATAATTTTGACCACTGTCCAGTGATCCACTCGTGGATCACTATTGTACCCCCTTGCCAAACTCATGGTAAGGCACACATCTAGTACATAGCATGGCATACATAATAGAACCTATGGCTGAGGCATAGGGAATGACTTTCATTCTCTCTCTATCTTCTGTCATGGTTAGGCTTTGAGTCTTACTCAACTTCACACCTTGCAATACAGGCAAGAACCCTTTCTTTTACTGATCCATTTTTAACTCCTTCAAAAACTTTGTCAAGGTATGTGCTTTGTGAAAGTCCTATTAAGCGTCTTGTCGGTGTACTAAATATTGGGCCTTTAGTACCCCATACTTGTGCACGGGCAGTTGTAGCCATACCTGCGGCAAGGCTTATCGGGGGAACAGCTGAAGATCAATCCAAGGTTATCAAAGAGACATTCAAGCAAGGATCAAAAGATAAGGAGAACTGGAGACCAGGGGCCCGGCTCCCGGCAAGATCTTGCCGGGGTAGCCCGCCAAGCCCGGCAAGATTCGCACCCGGCAAGGTTCCACCACTGTACCACCGCTCCAGCGCAGCGACCGGCCTGGCATTCTGGTCCCATCCCTGGATGCGTGGCAAGGCGCTAGTGGAGGCGAGCTTAAGCGGTGCTGATGGGAAGGCCCCTTTTTCCATCCCCAAGAAAGTAAGGACACCTCAACGGACACCTCACGGTACGTTAAATGCATTTGTCCTAAACCGTCAGTGGTTAGGTATGATAACCATGTAGCTACTTTACACCTCGCATATGAACAGTTTGCCACTGTGGTGACCCCTTTGATCATATAAAAGGAGGCCCAAGGCAACTGCTACAGGGGAGGAACTCTAGAGAGAACACTCTTGGCCCATTCTGCATGCGTAGCTGCAGCACGAACATACTGTTCATTGCAAGCGCTCCAAGAACTGGGACAAAAATCTTGATAATAAACAAAAGCAGGAGTAGGGTTTTACGCTGATCAGCGGCCCAAACCTGGGTAAAAATCCCCCCCCCCCCCCGCGTTGATCATCGGTTCTGCTCTTTGTGCATACCTCTCTCCCTGCCGAACCATAAAGGGGTTCTTCGGATCCCATAGGTGTCGTACGCCGACATCCTTGGCGCGCCAGGTAGGGGGATCGAGGTTGCGCGAACCTGATCTGGTGATCAGCGCGTCAGTTTCTTCACCGTCTTTGTCACCATGCCACCCAAGAAGAAGGGTGTGGCAGCGGTTGTTCCGTCTACGTCCGTCTTAACCGTGCCCACTCGGACGGGTGCCGGCGTGGATGCAGGAGGTGGAGGTTTAGAGCCTCCACGGCTTTCTGGTGATCCGAGCCAGGCGAGCGGCGTCGTTCGCAGCGGCGACGGCAACCCGCACACCGCTAGATCCAAAGATGGAGTCGTGCTGCCTACGGGCAGCGCAGCGAACTCAAGAGATTGGAGGACGCATCCTAGGGCTCCCACGCCGGCGCAAGCATCGCGGACTTCCCAGGTCGCACGCGACGAGAAGCGCCGTGGCATTGGCGGTTCTGAACGTCCCCATGGAAATACTTCTGCGCATCGATCCCAAGGTGCGCAGGCCCAGCATGCACGCCAAACTGCCGGTGGAAGTGGCGCGCGGTCGCGTGATCGTGACGATGCTCTTTCTAACACTATTAGGAGTTAGAGCACCTCACGTACCTCACACCTGTCACCGCCGCCTACGCCAGCAGAAGCTTTGGCACGTGCGCAGTTGCTCCTCGATTTTCCTCCTGCTCCGGAGAAAATGGAGGAGTGGCGATCTACTATCCAGAGCCTCATCGGCTTCGTCAACAAGGATCGGCCGCAGCAAGCGGGGCCCTCGCGGCAGCGGTCTATCGATCCGGCGTGAGCCGATGGTGAGAAGACTGGAGGCGGTGCGACCACAGTGCACTCCCCTCCACGACAGCAATGGCGGTCGTCAACCTGGCGGACCGACGACCATGATGACGATTCCACGGCGTCGTCCGATCCGCGGATGCGCCGCGATCAGCGTCAAGTTCTTCGGGAACGAAGCAAAGAGGACGCTCAAACTACCATCGAGCGGCGATGAGAGGCACGTCATCAGTCCGATAAACGTGCAGGGCCTACTGTTGACAAGCCTGCACCGGGGGACGCAGGCGACTTGCCCTATGAGGTAGGTTGTCCAGCGTTTACTCGCGAGCTGCGGCGAGTCCAGTGGCCCAACTCCCGAACGTTCAAACCAGAGGTCCCGGAGAAATATGACGGTAAGACTCACCCCTCGGAGTTCCTGAGCATCTACACCATTGCGGTGCAGGCTGCCGGGGGCCGAGATGACAAGATACTTGCCAACTACTTCCCGTTGGTGCTCAAACCCAACGTCATGTCGTGGTTGATGCATCTGCCGGAGAATTCCATTTCTTCTTGGTCAGATCTATGCCATCAGTTTGTTGGCGCCTTTGTTGGAGGCCACCAAGCTCCTGGCCAAGAAAGTGATTTGCATCTCCTCCCTCAAAAGGAGGGCGAGCCCCTACACAAGTTTATCCATAGGTTTAGTCGAGTACAGTACAATATTCCAGACGTTCATCCTGCCACTGTTGTTAGCACGTTTCATCAGAACGTGCGTAACCGCAAGATGCGCGAAGAGCTAGCGATGAACAAGGTCAGGAGTATTGTCGAGCTTTATGCTTTGGCTGACAAGTGCGCTCTGGCTGAAGAAGGGAGGAAACTCCCCGGCGAGGGTGTTGGCGCAGGGGGCGAATCTGAGGATGAAGATGCTGCCACCCCATCGAAGAAAGGCCGGCGGCGGAACAAGAAGCGCAAAGGCAAGGCCGTGCTTGCTGTCGAGGAATCCGGCAACCCCGGCACCGCCAAGAAGGCCTAGGTTGACGACCCCGGCAAGGAAGTTGTCGGGTGCGCTTCTTGTCAGGCCTTAGCGGCTGCCGACAAACCGGAAGGCTCCGGCAACCAGTATTGCAAGATCCATCGCACCAAGGGCCACGATCTTCAAAACTGCCGGCAAGTTGAGCAGCTTGTCGAGAAGCAGAGAGCTGAGTATGAAAGACGAGACAAGGAGAAGGCCCAGGATGGTGCTGAGGGATCCGGCAAGAAGCATGGTGGTCGAGGAGGCCGCCGCGCCAAGGCTAAGCAACAGAAGGAGAGGCCCGCCCGAGGCCGCGACAAGGACGAGGGAGGCGATGACGATGAGGAAGACGACGAATCCAGTGAGCACGAGTTTCAGAAAGCCACAGAGGCCATGTGTATTGATGGGGGCGCCTCGTTGCGTTCTTCTCACCGCCGACTTAAACAGTGGGTGCGTGAGGTTAATGCAACGGAGCCGTCGTTTGATGCACGGAAACCTTTAAAGTGGTCCCACACGCCTATCGATTTTTATGCCGAGGATCACCCTGATCGCACAACTGCGGTCGGATGCTTGCCTTTGTTGGTCTCACCAACAATCCGCAACCTCAAGGTAACAAAAATGCTAGTTGATGGTGTGGCCGGGCTGAACTTAATCTTGCCGGACGTGCTCAAGAAGCTGCAAATTCCTGACGAAGATCTCGAGGAAACGGGCACGTTTCAAGGGATCAATCCAAGAAGGACCCAGCCAAAAGGCAAGATTATGCTACCGGTAACGTTTGGTAGCGAGCTCAATTACAGGACAGAGAAGGTAGTGTTCGATGTCGCCAAGATCCCCATGTCATACAATGGGATCCTTGGCCGCCCAGCGCTGGCCAAGTTCATTGCGACGTCACACTATGCGTATAATGTGTTGAAGATGCCCGGACCGATTAGTGTCATCACTATCCACTCCGACAAGAAGGATGCACTAATCTGCACCTACCAACTCTACCGGGAGGCAGCCGCAGCACCTGTCGTCAAGTCATCTGCTCCTGCCGCTGGAACTCCTGGGGGGAAGGAGAAGAAGACCGGCAAGATCTCTGGCGCAAACCCCGGCAAGCGCACCTCTTCGGAGTGCTGCGCTTCCGTTGAGGACGCACCAGAGAGTTCCACCGGCAAGAACAAGAAGTCCAAGGCTGCTCCACCAGAGACCAAGAAGGTGCCCGTCAAGGAGGACGGAACGGGAGGAACTTTCACCATAAGTTCCACCCTAGATGACAAATAGGAAAGCGCGCTCGTTGCCTTCCTGCGGGCGAATGTCGATGTGTTTGCGTGGCAACCATATGACATCCCCGGTGTTCCCAGGGAGGTAATTGAGCACCACCTTGCTGTCTGTCCTCATGCACGGCCCGTCAAGCAGAGGGTGAGAAAGCAAGCCTTGGAGCGGCAAGAATTTATCGCCGAAGAAATCAGGAAGTTAGAAGCGGCAGGTTTGGTCAGAGGAGTGCTTCACCCAACGTGGTTGGCCAATCCGGTTGTAGTGCGCAAGGCGAATGGGAAATGGAGGCTATGTATTGATTATATAGACATCAATAAAGCCTGTCCAAAAGATCCTTTCCCCTTGCCGCGCATCGACCAGATTGTGGACTCCACTGCTGGTTGTGACCTACTGTCGTTCCTTGATGCCTACTCGGGGTATCATCAGATCTTCATGGCAAAAGAAGATGAAGAAAAGACCGCATTTATCACCCCATGTGGTACGTATTGTTTTATACGAATGCCTTTCGGGTTGAAAAGTGCTGGTTCTATATTTGCGAGAGCGGTCCAAATTGGTTTTGAGCCTCAGCTACATAGAAATATGGAAGCATACATGGATGACATAGTGGTCAAAACCAAGGATAAATCGACGCTCATACAAGATCTAGAAGAAACATTTACAAATCTGTGCAAGATCAATTTAAAGCTCAATCCCGAGAAGTGTGTGTTTGGCGTCCCTTCCGGCAAGCGCCCTGCCCTTTTTCAAAATTTTGAAGAAGGCAGGTCCGATGAGATGGACTCTGGAAGCGGAGGCAGCGCTGCAGGATTTGAAGAGGTACCTCTCCTCTCCGCCGACGCTAGTCACACCTAAACCACAAGAGTCGTTGCTGTTGTATCTAGCGGCAACAAATCAAGTGGTTAGTGCTGCGTTAGTGGCGTAGAGAGAAGTCGATGAGGGGGCAACGGCAGCGGCAGGACCGTCAAGTGACGCGTCGGGATCTTCCCCGGCAAGGTCTGGTGCCGGCAAGACAGGATCTGCGCAATCAGAGGAATCAGTGCAAAAGAGGAAGATGGTGCAGCGTCCAGTTTATTTTGTCAGCTCCCTTTTACAGGGAGCTAGGTCAAGATACTCTGGTGTGCAGAAATTGCTCTTCGGCCTTCTCATGGCCTCAAGGAAGCTGCGCCATTATTTCCAATCACATGAGATTACCGTCGTCACTCGCTTCCCGTTGCAGCGGATTTTGCGAAATCCAGAAGCAACCGGCAGGATTGTGGAATGGGCGTTCGAACTATCAAGCTTTGGTCTCAAGTTTGAAAGTACTTCAGCAATTCAGAGCAGAGCCTTGGCGGAGGTCATTGCGGAATGGACTCCAACGCCAGACGAAGAGGTTCAAGAAACGACTCTTCCCGACAGGGAAATAGATCGAGAATGGATTATGTAGTTTGACGGCGCTTTCACGCTGCAAGGTGCTGGTGTGCTGCTTGTCGCACCCACCGGAGAGCACCTCAAGTATGCAATTTAGATGCATTTTCCCCGGGAGAGCTCAACAAACAACACTGCGGAGTACGAAGGCCTGCTTGCCGGCCTCAGGATCGCGGCGGACCTTGGTATCAAGAAGCTCATCATCAGAGGCGATTCGTAGCTTGTTGTCAGGCAAGTCAACAAAGATTATCAGAGTCCATTGATGCAGTCTTATGTGGATGAAGTGAGAAAAATGGAAGAGCGCTTTGACGGTCTGCATACAAAGCACATTCCTCGTGCCGAAAACAGTATTGCTGATGACCTGTCAAAGCGCGCTGCCCTCAAGTTACCTATGGAACCAGGAACTTTTGTGCTCCATTTAACTCATCCATCTGTAGCGCCATCAATGAGGCAAGAAAAGAGAAGGAAGTTGAATTCTGGTCAGTACTTTCAGGCAGAGCTCCCGGGAGCCGCCGGCAAGGAAGTTGCCGGGATCAGCGGCAAGCCTGCCGGGGAACAACAGGCTCCAGCAGGGGCTCAGGCCCTTGCCGTCGAGACAAACGTTCCCCCAGCAGAAGAGATGCCTTTAGTCCTAGTTGTCGAGCCCCAGGCTCCAGCTTGGGCATAGCCCATTGTCCATTTTCTTCAGACAGGAGAACTCCCTAAGGAGCAAGAAGAAGTGGAAAAAGTAGCCCGTCAGTCTAGCATGTACCAGTTCATCGATGGTGTTCTGTACAGAAAGAGACTGAACGGTGTAAAATTGAAGTGTATTCCTCGGGAGGATGGACTGGAGCTGTTGGCAGAGATACATGGAGGCATATGTGGCTCCCACATAGGATCAAGAGCGCTTGTTGGAAAGGCATTCCGACAAGGTTTCTTTTGGCCCACTGCTCTCCAGGATGCAGCTGCACTAGTAACCAAGTGTGAAGCGTGCCCGTTTCATTCAAAGAAATTGCATCAGCCAGCTCAAGCCCTTCACACAATCCCTCTCTCCTGGCCATTTTTGGTCTGGGGGCTCGACATACTGGGCCCTTTTCCCCGTGCTACCGGGGGCTTTGAGTACTTGTACGTTGCAATCGACAAGTTCACAAAGTGGCCGGAGGTGGAAGCGGTGAGGAAGGTGACGGCACAATCAGCCGTCAAGTTCTTTAAAGGAATAGTTTGCCATTTCGGTGTGCCCAACAGGATCATCACCGACAACGGCACACAGTTCACAAGTCGCACCTTCATGCAATACGTCCAAGACCTTGGCGGCAAAATTTGTTTTGCCTCTGTTGCTCACCCGAGAAGCAACGGCCAAGCGGAGAGGGCTAATGCTGAAGTGCTGCACGGTCTCAGGACCAGGACTTTTGACAAGCTGAAAAAGTGCGGAAGGCGCTGGATTGATGAGTTGCCGGCAGTTCTTTGGTCAATCAGAACGACACCAAATCGAGCCATTGGCCAGACACCCTTCGCTCTGGTTTACGGAGCGGAAGCAGTTCTCCCCACGGAACTCATATACAGGTCACCTCGAGTGCTCGCTTATGATGAGCTTGAGCAAGAGCAACTGCGGCAAGATGACGCTATGCTCCTTGAGCAGGATCGTCTTCAGGCTGCTGTGCGAGCTGCATGCTACCAGCAAGCTTTGTGCCGCTACCATAGCCGCAAAGTTCATGCCCAAAGCCTTGAGGAAGGCAACCTTGTTCTTCGGTGGATTCAGTCTGCCAAGAATTCAAACAAGTTGACGCCAAAGTGGGAAGGCCCTTATCGGGTAGTACGAGTCACCAAGCCCGGCGCTGTCCGCCTGGAGACCGAGGATGGCGTTCCAGTGAGCAACTCCTGGAATATTGAACATCTTCGCAAGTTTTCCCCATAAGGCGCGGTTGCCGGGGGCTCCCGGCAACCTCCTTTTGTACAAGTCTTGCCGGCAGGGCATATGATCCTTTGTATAAAGCCAGGCGCAGACCCTGTGCGCAGTTGAATAAGCTTAAGTGTTGTACATTTCTTGTTGATCTCCATGTTTATATATATATATATGCATGTCTGTCTGAGATATTGTATGACACTTGCTCCCGGTAAGACTAACGAACCACCAAGGTTCCATATCTTTATTTTCTCTTCTTTCTTTTTCTCAAAGGATAGAAGGTTCCCTCGCGCACAAGTTTGCCGGGGGGGGGGGGGGGGGGGAGGAAGGAAGGTATGGATTCCAATGCGCGATGTTCAAAATTGATGTCTTGTCGGAAGGAGTACAGCGACAGAAAGCTAAGTTGCGAAACTTTGAGCAAGTTTTTCGATTTTTACTATCAGGCTATTTTCTTCGGACGATTTCGGCCCTTGTATGGAAAACCTGCACGCAAAGGAACCCTTGTCGTAATTGGTTGCGCCCTTATTTTGTTTCGAGTCCGCTCAACAGTCTAAGTGGCTGCACCAAGGATGCCAGGGTGTCTTGCCGGCTGCTGCACCTCCAGCAGGCTGCTGAAGTCCCGCACCCAGGGCTCGCGGCAGGTTGCGCACCGGCAAGTTTCCAGTAAGCGTAGGGTGTATATCATACGGAAAGAAATCGGACAAGGGAAATAGCATGCCTATACTCAGTCATAGCAAGTTATATTACATCGATAGTTGCTGCAGTTCTAACTTAAGACTAAATTGTCTTTGGCATGGAATGGTGGCGGCAAGGGAAAGTGAGACGGCTAGTCCCTGCGTTGGCCTTCAACCCTCTTGATTGAATCTACTTTCTCAAGGATGGGCGCGACAAGCTTCTCAAGTGCCTGGAGATCTGCATCCTTCGGCAAGCGGTCGAGCATGTTGGTGAGGTCGATGCCAGGGTTCTTATGCACCACCTTGATGAGCACCTTGTGGAGGACGGCTCAGCAAAGTTTGCGGGATTCATTGGCCAGTTGGGTCGCTCGGTTGGACTGGAGCAGCTTTAGAGCATCAATGATGCTTTCGAAGAACATGGTCAGCCTGGCGCTTGGGGATATCCTTTCTTTAGAGGAATACCTGAAGTTTTGCAGGCCCTCCCGGCCCATGGTTGACAGTTGTGCTGTGAGCTTCTCCGCGGTGTCAACAAGGCAATCAGTCCAGATTTGCACACCCTTCTCATAGTCAATTTGGGCGGCGGCAGCGCTCTTAAGCAAGTTCCTCTCTTCCTGGAGATCTTTGCTCAGGGCCTTCTCGCGGGCCCTGCCGTCCTTAAGAGACTTTTCCAACGTGGTCAGCTTCAGCCTCAGATCAGCAATGGCATCGTTGGCTGAAGAGAGCTGCTTGGTCTTGTTGGATATAGCAACTTGCATCTCCGCCAGGCTATGGAGAGTTTTCTCCCTGTCGTCTTTGAGCGTCGAGAGCTTCTTGCTGTGTTCCTCAAGATCCGCCTGCAGCTTCTTCACTTTGTTGCTCAGCTCGTTCTTGGCGGCCTCTGCGGCCTCGGTGGCATCGATGGCTTCTTTAAGCTTGCTGGCGTGATCTACAGTTGAAGCTTCGAGCGCCTCCTTGTGCTTCTGCTCCAGCTCCTGGGTCCGCTCCGCGACAAGCTTTTCAATTTCCTCGTCCTTGCCGTGGAGTTTGGCGGCAAGTGCCTGCTCGCGCGCGGCAAGATCTTCTTCGTGAGCGTCAAGCCCAATGCGGCGCTGCGTCAAGAGAGCTTCCTCAGCGGCAACCCTTTGTGCGGCTTCCTCTTGCGCCCTCTCTATATCAGATTGCTTCAGGAGGAGCTTCATCCAGCTTTGGCTCACTTGTTCTCGGCTGGCGGTCAACTCCTGAAGGGACTCGGCGTACCAGATCTGCATTTGCTCAACGCGCTTCTGGAAATCCGCCTCAGCTACTTCGACAACTGCAGCTCTGGAGTCTGCCTTCTCCTTTCGAGCACGGTGGAGCGCTTGGAGCTTGCGGAAATTATCGCCCATGGCCTGGAGGAGCTGATCTTCTTCAGATTTGCCACTGCTGGCGCCTGGTTCATCGACGATCTCGAGCCCGGCAACGGTGATGATTTCTTCATCAAAAGTTTCCCCTTCGGTCGGCGCTCCAACACTTGCCATCCCCGGCAAGTTGACGAATAGGTTGTCGCCAACCTTGAGATATTTGCTCGATGAGGGAGCCTCAGATGTCGATGGTTGATCCTCGACAATCGTCTCACCAGTGGCTAGGGGCTCTGCGGCCAGTGTAGCGCCTGGCGCTCCTGCGGCAGGAATGCCGTCAGTATGGTCATCAGTCTCCTCGCCGGCCCTCTCGGCAAGTTCCTTGGCGGCTTCCTCGGCAGTAGCTTCGCTGACCTCGACAGTGGCGTCTTTGGCGGCCTCGCTAGCGGCGATCCTGTCAGCTTCGGCGGCAGCGTCTCTGGCGGTCTCCTCGATGACAACGTCGACCTCCATATGTTCCATCACGGAGAATTCTGAAGGACGAAGGAGGGGAGCAAAATCAGATCAAGATTGAAGTTTAGAAAGATAAAGGAAAGAATAACAAGTGCTCTAAGGAAAGCAGTCACCTGCGTCGAGCTGATGAGGGTTAGCTTCTCCCCTCCCGGCAACATTGGTTGCCGGGAAAAGGTTGCCAATGCTCATGTTTGCCGGCTCCTCCTCTTCCAAGGTAGGCTCGTCGGTAGGAGCTCTTGCCGAAGATGCGCTTGCGGGCGGCATGGTTGATGGAGGCGGCACGACGGGGGCATCCTCCAATGACTCTCCCTGTTGTTGTTCTTGTCCTGCAAGCCCAGAGATATAAGCGGCAAAAGTAGGAACCTCAGTGCCCGCCAGCGGAAAACGAGTAGTGGACTCACGCTGGGGGCTGCGTCGAGGGCTAAGCTCCGGGCTGATGGTGATAGTTTCTGGCACGCTTGCAGAGCTTGTCGGGGGCTCATCGCCCGTGGAGGTCTTCGCCCTCTTCGCCATCCTTTCCGCCAAGGTTTCTGCCTCACTGCAGAGACAAGACAAAGCAAGGCAATAAGATCAATCGAATTCAGAATTTGGGAGATAAAGACTGTGGCAGGATGCTTACTCTTCCTCTTCTTGTTCCGGGCTGAAGCCAGAGATGTCGAAATCGACCTCCGTTGCAGTGTCCATATGGGGGTGGAGGAGGGGTCCTGGGTCGCTTGGCTGCAGCAGGTGCAGGGGGTTGGCGTGACTCTGCCGCCTCAGCCTCTGGTGTTGTTGTGTGAGACGCCCCTGCCGCCCCAATGGTTGCTGTAGGTGTGTGTCTCGTGCGCCGCACGGGTTGCTGTCGAACTCCTTGCCGCGGTGCAGCCTTGCCGGCCGCCTTCTTGCCGGGAGCCTCACTGCTCGAAGAAGTTTGGCTTGCTGGGACGCCAGAGGCGGATTTCCGAAGGACACGTTTTGCCTTCTTTGGAGCCGGGGGCTCCTCCTGCGGCTGTTCTTTGGCTGCATCCTCGTCAGATGAGCTCTCGGCGACTGCGCTGCTCTGTTCCCCGGCAGCCTTATCCTCCCCGGCAGGTTTCTCCTCCAATACAACTTCTGCGTCGCTAGTTTCCCATTCTGCGAAGCCGACGCTGCCGGCCTCCGCGGCAAGATTCGCCTCTTCCACTCTAGTGGCAATATACGCCACTTCCTCGTCAGTGGTGGCGCGGATGAGGTTGGTTTCTTCCCGGATGGCCCTCTCCGACAAGTTGTGCCTCCTTCGCAGATGGCTCGACCCAGGTCGTGTCAAGGCCATGGGCGTTGAACATTGGCATTGCAGCGATGATTGACCCCAGGGCGGAGTTGTTGCACAAAGGGATAATTCTCGCCGGCAACCTATGCTTGTCCTCGCGCTGAAATAGCCTATGGCGGAGAGCACCAAGCTGCATAATTGTCAAGTTATTGTTCAATCCGGGGCGCAGCCTCATGATGTCTGCCGCGTTCCGGAACTCCCAAGCTGGTCTCCCCTTATTCTGCAGAGGGGCGATGCGGCAGCGAAAGAAATCAGAGCCAATCATCTCTATTGTGAGCCCGGCGGCTTTTAAATGGAGGATCCTGGTGGTGGCGATCGTGAGCTTGTCATCTTGAGCATCGAGATCACTCCAGTCCTCGCCATGGACCGCCTTCTGCTGTCGGGGCGAACAGAAGGGATGGGGATCTGCTTCCTTAATCCAGCACCACTCGGACCGCCATTCTTCCCACTTCTCGCGGTAAACCCCATCTGGATATATCTCCTTGTTCCATGCCCTTGGGATCCAGGTGATAGAACCAGAGAGGGCTTCCCCTTTTTGGAGGCGAGGAATAAAGTAATGGCCGAAGAGAGCAGTGTTGGGAACAACTCCGGCAAAGTTTTCGCAAAGATGAGCAAAAATCGACATGCATGTTACGGCATTCGGCATGAAATCTAGGAGATGGAAGCCGTATGTATACATGATGTCGTTGAAGAAATCAGAGAATGGAGGGCAGAGCCCGCAATAAAAATAAGCGACGAAGAAGGGATATCTATCTGGTCCGCCTTTGGAAGAAGAACCTGGTGCCACGCGAGTCGCGGGGTGAGCCTTCGTCTGCTTCGCCCACATGCACTGGTACCGGTTCTTCAACGCTTCCGCGTCAAGCGTCGGAGCAAATACGACGTACTTCTTCCGCATCTTCACCAGCTCGCTCTCCGGGACATCAGCTTTCGTCTCCTTGCCCTTGCTCTTGCTAGCCTTGCGCGGCATGGTGGTTGCGAAGGCGGATGCCGAGGATAGAGTGGGTGCGGAGGCGGCGAGTGGATGAGGAGAAGTTCTGCTCTGGGCTCGGGAGAGAGAAGGTAATGGCGGATTCCATATTGGAAAGAAGAAGGGGTAAATGGGCAGCGCCTTTGCGGATTCCTTTTTATGGGGAAGGAGCGAGGCTGCCTCTTTTACTGCCCAATGTGAATACGCCTTTGCGAGCGCGCTGCGGCCGTGGCTGTTCAGCGCACGCTTCCCACGTCGTGCATTTAACGCGCGTAGTGGGGAAGCGCAGTAAGCGGAATGATTATAAGCAGTTAACCCCTGCCACGCGTGCCCGTGCACTGTTTGAGCCTAGCCCAACAACGCCTCGCACCCATGTGTGGCCTAGGCCCAGGGGCTCCTGTCGGTGTACTAAATATTGGGCCTTTAGTACCCCATACTTGTGCACGGGCAGTTGTAGCCATACCTGCGGCAAGGCTTGTCGGGGGAACAGCTGAAGATCAATCCAAGGTTATCAAAGAGACATTCAAGCAAGGATCAGAAGATAAGGAGAACTGGAGACCAGGGGCTCGGCTCCCGGCAAGATCTTGCCAGGGTAGCCCGGCAAGATTCACACCCGGCAAGGTTCCGCCACTGTACCACCGCTCCAGCGCAGCGACCGTCCTGGCATTTTGGTCCCATCCCTGGATGTGTGGCAAGGTGCTAGTGGAGGCGAGCTTAAGCGGTGCTGATGGGATGGCCCCTTTTTCCATCCCCAAGAAAGTAAGGACACCTCAACGGACACCTCACGGTGCGTTAAATGCATTTGTCCTAAACCGTCAGTGATTAGGTATGATAACCATGTAGCTACTTTACACCTCGCATATGAACAGTTTGCCACTGTGGTGACCCCTTTGATCATATAAAAGGAGACCCAAGGCAACTGCTATAGGGGAGGAACTCTAGAGAGAACACTCTCGGCCCATTCTGCATGCGTAGCTGCTGCACGAACATACTGTTCATTGCAAGCACTCCAAGAACTGGGACGAAAATCTTGATAATAAACTAAAGCAGGAGTAGGGTTTTACGCCGATCAGCGGCCCGAACCTGTGTAAACCCCCCCCTGCGTTGATCATCGGTTCTGCTCTTTGTGCATACCTCTCTCCCTGCTGAACCATAAAGGGGTTCTTCGGATCCCATAGGTGTCGTACGCCGACACGTCTCGATCTATCCCTATAGATCTCGATGCCCAATATATAAGCAGCTTCACCGAGGTTTTTCATTGAAAAATTCTTATTCAAGTATCCTTTTATGCTATCCAGAAATTCTATATCATTTCTAATCAGCAATATGTCATCCACATATAATATCAGAAATGCTACAGAGCTCCCACTCACTTTCTTGTAAATACAGGCTTCACCATAAGTCTGTATAAAACCATATGCTTTGATCACCTCATCAAAGCGTATATTCCAACTCCGAGATGCTTGCACCAGTCCATAGATGGATCGCTGGAGCTTGCACACTTTGTTAGCACCTTTAGGATCGACAAAACCTTCTGGGTGCATCATATACAACTCTTCTTTAAGAAATCTGTTAATGAATCCAGTTTTGATGTCCATTTGCCAGATTTCATAATCATAAAATGCGGCAATTGCTAACATGATTCAGACAGACTTAAGCATTGCTACGAGTGAGAAAGTCTCATCGTAGTCAACCCCTTGAACTTGTCGAAAACCTTTTGCGACAAGTCAAGCTTTGTAGACAGTAATATTACCATCAGCGTCCGTCTTCCTCTTGAAGATCCATTTATTTTCTATGGTCTGCCGATCATCGGGCAAGTCCACCAAAGTTCACACTTTGTTCTCATACATGGATCCTATCTCAGATTTCATGGCCTCAAGACATTTGTCAGAATCTGGGCTCATCATAGCTTCTTCATAGTTCGTAGGTTCGCCGTTGTCTAACAACATGACTTCCAGGACAGGATTACCGTACCACTCTGGTGCGGAACGTGTTCTGGTCGACCTACGAGGTTTAGTAGTAACTTGATCCAAAGTTTCATGATCATCATCATTAGCTTCCTCTCTAGTTGGTGTAGGCATCACGGGAACAGTTTTCTCTGATGTGCTACTTTCCAATTTGAGAGAAGGTACAATTACCTCATCAAGTTCCACTTTCCTCCCACTCACTTCTTTCGAGAGAAACTCCTCTAGAAATGACCCATTCTTAGCAACAAAGATCTTCCCTTTGGATCTGTGGTAGAAGGTGTACTCAATAGTTTCCTTAGGGGTACCCTATGAAGACTCACTTCTCCGATTTGGGTTCGAGCTTATCAGGCTGAAGCCTTTTGACATAAGCGTCGCATCCCCAAACTTTAAGAAACGACATCTTAGGTTTCTTGCCAAACCATATTTCATATGGTGTCGTCTCAACGGATTTAGACGGTGCCCTATTTAACGTGAATGCGGATGTCTCTAATGCATAACCCCAAAATGATAAAGGCAAATCGGTAAGAGACATCATAGAACGCACCATATCTAATAAAGTACGCTTACGACGTTCGAACACACCATTACGCTGTGGTGTTCTAGGTGGCGTGAGTTGTGAAACAATTCCACATTGTTTTAAAGGAAGGCCAAACTCGTAACTCGAATAGTCACCTCCGCGATCAGATCATAGAAACTTTATTTTCTTGTTACGATGATTCTCCACTTCACTCTGAATTTCTTTGAATTTTTCAAATGTTTCAGACTTGTGTTTCATCAAGTAGATATACCCATACCTACTCAAATCATCTGTGAAGGTCAAAAAATAATGATACCCTCCGCGTGCCTGGAGCTCTGGGGCTGCAGCCTGTTCCTCATACTCAGCAGCATCTTCAATGCTGGCCCTCTACGCAGCACAGTGTGCCAGAAAGGAGTCAAAGTCATCAAAGGGGGCAATAAGATTTGGGTCTGCCTGGCATCCGTCCTTGGTGCAGCTGGACCTGGGTTGAAGTTAATCCGAAAGTCCTTCTTGTTTAGTGCTGAAGCTTTTGCAAATTGGAGATTGACTTCAAACAGATCATCCTCATGACACCATCGAAGACTGGATGGGTTGGCATTCTCTGGCATTGGTCCTCTGACCATATAGGGAAAGAAGACTCGCTGTATGGCTTTAGCTTTGGTCTTGGGGTGAAGTTTACGGTACATGTCAGCCCAAGGTGGCCTCACAGCATTCTTGTCTCGGTACTCTGGAGTCACAAAGTGGTGCAGAAACCACTGCTCTGCCCAATATGTTTGAATCCATTGGACGCGAGATTTGCGCACACCATAGGTCTCTTCAGGATCAGACTTGTACATTTCATAGGGATCTGGTGGTAGGTCCTTTGCAGTGTTATCACGGTGCTGTCTGCCACCTTTCTTTGCAGATTTTCCACTTGCCATTGGCTTCACAAAACAGACTGGCTTCATAGAAGTGTTAGGCTTCGCTCTGCTGGTCAGACAAGAACTGGCTTCAGGCGATTCAATATGATGGTGTAAGAATTCTGCAAATGAATGCAGACTATGAGAATCAAGTGACTCGCCCACGGACATGTACCTGTGACAACATTAGAGATGCGAGGGAAGGGGAAGAGGTCATATGCATTCTCAGAGGATTTTGAAGATAAATCAGTTTGAAGACATTGACCTTATAGTGCGAAGACATTCACTTATCGATGTAAGTTGGTTCCAGATTTGTATGAATCCATGAATAAGTATAAGTGAGGAATCTAACTAGTTGTGAATCATAAGTGAAAGTACTTGCAGGTTATGAGATGCAGAATATGAAAGATCCAGATTTGGAAGTGAAGAAACAACTTTCTGAAGATATAGAAAGTTTTAACATATCAAACGTGCGGTAAAAATAGACTTTTAATTACCGCTCAAGAACAGACGAGCACTGCTAGACGAGTCGGGGATGGAGGCCGAGCAATCCAATCTCCTGCGCCCTAACTTGGCGGCAAAAGACACCTACGGCGGCGACAGAAGGAAGATGTCCGTGGCCGGCGTGATGACGACGACGAAGAAGTCACGGCAGCGAAGCGCTTCATCTCCGGCGATGACGGAAGCTAGCGATGGCACTAGGGTTTTGAGCGAGACAGTGAGGGGAGTAAGATTTAATGACCGCAGGGGGCTGGGTATTTATAAGGAAGGGAGCGGTTGAGTGAATTTACTTAGCTGCCCCTGGCGGTTCAAATCTGAGGGACATGTGGCACGCATGCAACAACTTAAATGTTGTGCCACGACCCCACGCGAACCCGGTTTGTCGTGAGGTCATTCCGGCTTCTCCGGATTCAGGCAAAAGGATAAGAATATTAAAAGCATTTTAAATGTTTGTCTCTTAATCTTCGACTGACAAGGACACAGTGAAGACAATCGACACGTGTTAATAGAATGCATATGAAGATTTAGAGAGAGTAGGAGAGATAAGCACAGATGGGGTTAGGGTCCGATCACATTCACTATGTGCAGAAAATGGCAACTTGAAGACATAGCTATAAGTGAATGTTGTAGAGGACAGAACATATATATATATATATATATATGCAATGAAGATCAAATCAAACATTGTGAAGATAAGTTATGAAGATAAACCACTGTCGAAGGCAAACCAACTTTGAAGATAATGCAGTATGACGCCAAACATAAATCTTCAAGAAAGGTTGGTGGTGGCGTTACCCACCGTATAGGAAGTATTAGACCCAGACACGGCGCACGATTATCGTGGCACTCTGAAGTCAAATTCCGCATTAATGTATTCACACTTAGAGTGTATGTCTTCATGAATTGAAGACATGTGTTACTTTGTGTGTTGTGCACCTAAGTCATCAATATGCATAAGTGTTAGGATGTGTGTCCATTCACTGGACATTTGAGGATTCTAAGATATTTAGCTCGCACCGTAGCTTGCAAAACCTTTTCTCATCCAAGGGCTTCGTGAAGATATCTGCCAATTGCTCTTCGGTGTTGACGTGAATGACATCAATGTCTTCCTTCAACACATGGTCTCTGAGGAAGTGACGACGGGTCTGAATGTGCTTTGGCTTCGAGTGCTGAACTGGATTGTGAGCAATCTTGATGGCGCTTTCATTGTCGCGGTAGAGGGGCACATTCTTCATGTTGATGCCATAGTCCTTGAGGGTTTGCTTCATCCAGAGAAGCTGAGCACAGAAAGATCCAGCAACAATGTATTTAGATTCGTCAGTGGAGAGTGATACATAGTTCTGCTTCTTTGAAGACCAACAAACAAGAGACCATCCAAGGAAATGACATGTGCCTGATGTGAACTTGCGATCAACCTTGTCACCAGCATAATCAGCATCTGAGAATCCAACTAGATCAAACTCTGAGCCCTTTGGATACCATAATTCTAGCGTTGGGGTGTGAGCCAAATATCGAAGTATTCGCTTCACCGCGAGGTGATGCGACTCCTTTGGTGCCGCTTGGAATCGGGCACACATGCAAACGCTAACATTATATCTGGCCTAGATGCACATAAGTACAATAAAGAACCAATCATGGAGCGATATACCTTTTGATCGAACTCTTTCCCATTGTCGTCGGGGCCCAGTTGACCTTTGGTTGGCATTGGCGTCGTGTACCCTTTGCAGTCTTGCATTCCAAACTTCTTCAGGCAATCTTTGAGATATTTTTCTTGTGATATGAAGTTGCCATTTCTCTGTTGATGGATTTGAAGGCCAAGGAAGAATTTCAGCTCCCCCATCATTGACATCTGATATTGCTCTCGCATCATGTGACCGAACTCATCACTATATCTTTTGTCAGTGCAGCCGAAGATAATGTCATCCACATAGATTTGGCATACAAACAGTTCTCCATCATATGTCTTCGTGAAGAGAGTGGAATCTAGAGAACCAGATTTGAAGTCTTTGCTCTTCAAGAAGTCCTTGAGTGTGTCATACCAAGCTCGAGTTGCTTGCTTGAGGCCATACAGTGCCTTGTTGAGCTTGTAAACCATATCAGGATGCTTTGGATCTTCAAAACCAGGGGGTTGAGCTACATATACTTCTTCTTCAATTTTGCCATTGAGGAAGGCACTCTTCACATCCATTTGATAGAGGAGGATGTTGTTGTGGTTAGCATAGGCTAGCAGTATGCGCATGGCTTCAAGCCTAGCCACTGGAGCAAAGGTTTCATCGAAGTTAATTCCCTCTACTTGAGTGTAACCTTGAGCAACAAGACGAGCTTTATTTCTGACAACTTGACCATGTTCATCTTGTTTGTTGCGATAGATCCATTTGGTGCCAATAATATTGTGCTTGCGAGGATCAGGATGCTTGACTAGATTCCAGACATTGTTGAGCTCAAATTGTTGAAGCTCTTCTTGCATAGCTTGAATCCATTCTGGTTCCATAAAGGCTTCATCAACTTTCATGGGTTCGGATATAGAGACGAATGCATTGATACTATCAAGAATCTTCTCAATCTGAACTTCATTGGCGACTCGAGGATGAACAGGGCGAAGACTTTGCTCTTGCTGATTGTTATCTTCATTTTCAGCATTGTCTTCAGTCTCAGCATTGTCTTCACGTTGAGTAGGAGCAGTAATGACAATTTCTTCTTTAGTTTGTTCCTCGGTGGGTATGATTTCTCCTGCACCCATTAGCTTGATAGTTTCAATAGGAGAAGCTTCATCTAGCACATTTGGCAGGTGCTCTCTTTGCGAGCTGTTAGTCTCATCGAACCGCACAACTACAGTTTCAACCACTTTATAGTGAAAGAGGTTGGAGACTCTGTAGGTGTGTGAGTCCTTTCCGTAACCAAGCATAAAACCTTCATGTGCTTTCGGTGCAAATTTGGACGTGTGATGTGGATCCTTGATCCCGCACCTAGCACCGAAGACTTTGAAATAGCTTACGTTTGGCTTCTTACCAGTGATCAGTTCATAAGATGTCTTCTTGAAGAATTTTTGAAGATAAACTCTGTTGATGATATGGCATGCAGTATCAATGGCTTCAGGCCAGAATTTTCTTGGAGTCTTGTACTCATCAAGCATCGTACGAGCCATCATAATAAGGGTAATGCTCTTGCACTCCACAATGCCATTCTGCTGAGGAGTGTATGGAGCAGAGAGCTCATGAGTGATGCCCAGTGTATCAAGATAAGTGTCGAGTCCAGTGTTCTTGAATTCAGTGCCATTGTCACTTCTGATGTGCTTGATCTTGATGCCGTCGTTTAGTCATAGCGTGATTGGCAAATCGTCTGAAGACATCCTGTACTTCAGTCTTATAGAGAATTGTGTGCACCCAGGTATATCTCGAATAATCATCAACAATAACGAAGCCATAAAGATGTGCAGTGGTAGTAAGGGTAGAGTAGTGAGTAGGGCCAAATAAGTCCATGTGTAGCAGCTCGAAGGGACGTGATGTCGTCATGATTGTCTTCGACGGATGTTTTTCCCTAGTCATCTTCCCGGCTTCGCAAGCACCACATAGATGATTCTTCTTGAACTTGACGCCCTCGATGCCAATGATGTGCTTCTTCTTCACGAGAGTGTGTAAGTTCCTCATGCCCGCATGTCCCAGCCTTCGATGCCAAAGCCAACACTCTAAAGCTTTTGCTAGAAGACATACTGCACGCTGTGGTCCTGCGGAGAAATCTACCATATACAGTTCACCTCTTCGATAACCTTCGAAGACTAGAGATTTTTCAGAAGCCATAAGCACAAGGCATCGATATTTTCCAAATATCACAGTCATGTCATGATCACAAAGCATTGAGATAGACATTAAGTTGTATCCAAGGGATTCAACAAGCATCACTTTATCCTTGTGTTGATCCTTTGAGATAGCAACTCTACCTAGGCACAATACCTTGCTTTTACCAGTGTCAGCAAATGTGTTATGGCTTTTAGTAGATGGTCGAAGAGTAGAATCCATGAGAAGACTTCGATCACCAGTCATGTGGTTAGTGCATCCACTGTCCATAATCCTTTCAGTAGCTTTCGGAGTTGTACCCTACAGTGCAGTTAGTAGGATAGGCTTCACCAAGAGTATTGTAAAGCATAAACATTTGACGAACAAGCATACTATCAAAATTAAGATTCTTCGATGGTAAGATGGGATGTTCATCAAGAAATCCAGGGACAAAGTAAATGGTAAGACCATATTGACATTTTATCTTGCGTCCCACAAGATATTTTAGGTCCCCAACATTGTCTTCAGAACTCAATCATTTCCGGCTAGAAACCTTACCCTGCAAGAGAAGTTAATTCTTCTTAACCACCCACATCTGAAGGGCTGGCTTAGAAGCAATGAGTCTAAGTGCAGCATCTGAGAACTTTGGCTTTGAAGCCCTAGCAAATAGTTTTGAAGGAGGAGAATAGTAACCAAATGAATATGCAGAAAAATTCTTTGATTTGTAAACATAGCGGTTTGAAGAAACACGCTCATATTTTTTAGTCTGATGATAGTTTCCCTGCAAAACATTGGCGTTAGGGTGACCTTGTGAGCTCCTCTGTCTGTATGAAGCCTTTGGGCCATATGAAGCCTTTGATCTGGGGTTTGTCTTCTTCCCTGGTGGTGTCATGATGACATTCACGGGAAGCTTCTCAAGATGACTTTTCGGAACCCAGATCTTCTTCGTAGGTGACCCATTCCTACAGTTAGTTCCAATAAACCTGGCAAACACTTCACTGTTCTGATTCTTGACCAGTTTATAGTTTGAGTCAAATGACTCATCAATAATAATAGGGTTAGCACAAGTGAAGCCAGATAAGGAGGATGGATCCAATGAAGGGCCCTTTGCAGTAACCCATGTGCTTTTGGGGTACTGCTCAGGCTTCCAGTAAGAACCATCAACATTCATTTTCCTCTCGAAACCAACACCCTCTTTCCTAGGGTTTTGGTTCAGAATCTATTTCTTGAGGACATCACATAGCATCTGATGCCCTTTGAGGCTTTTGTACATGCCTGTTTCAAGCAATGTCTTCATCCTGGCATTCTCATCAACAATAGTAGTGGTATCCTCAGAAGAGGGTTTAGTTACCACAGCAACAATTGAAGATATTGCAACTTCAGAAGCAGTAGAACATTCAGCAACAGATGTAGCATTGTGATGCACAAGGCATTTTAAACAAGGTGGCACAAAATCTTCTTGAGCGGAACTGATCTGTTGAGCGAGTAGTGAATCGTTTTCCTTTTGAAGATCTTCATGAGACGCTCTCAGTTTCTCTAGATCTTGCCTCCTTTCAAGATAATCATAGGAAAGCTTCTCATGAATGGCTGAGAGGGTTTCATGACCACTTTGAAGTTCCTCGTACTTAACATGAAGATTTTTTATGTCTTCGGTTAAGGACTGAGTTCGATTCATTTCTTCGTCCAACAGGTCATCGCTTTTGTCTAGCAATTTTTTAATCTTTTCCATGGTTGTTTGTTGTTCAGTTGCAATTTTAGCAAGAGTATTATAACTGGGTTTGGATTCACATTCAGAGTCATCTTCACTGGAGGTCTGAAAGTAAGCATCGCGTGAGTTTACCTTAGCACCTCTTGCCATGAAGCAGTACGTGGGAGCAGAATCATCGTCATCATTGGCTTCAGCGTCGGCGTCGTGACCATTGTCTTCAGGGTTGAAGATGGACTTGGCGACCAATGCCGAAGCTAGAGCCAGGCTTGCCACGCCTGAATCAGACTCCTCCTTAGACTCCACCTTCGCCTCCTCAGAAGCAGACTCCTCCTCTGAATCCATTTCCTTGCCAATGAACGCACGAGCCTTGCCAGACAAGCTCTTCTTGTAGGATGAAGACTTTGAAGAAGACTTTGAGGATTTCTTCTTCTTCTTGTCATCAGAGTCATATTCCTTGCTCTTCTTCTTTTTCTTTGCTTCCTTGTCCCATTGAGGACATTCAGATATATAGTGGTCTGGCTTCTTGCATTTGTGGCATGTTCTTTTCTTGTAGTCACGAGAGGAAGCCTCATCATTCTTGGAGCTGGATCTTGAAGACTTTCCGAAGCGATTCTTCTTGGAGAATTTTTTTGAACTTTCTCCCAAGCATTGCTAGCTCTTTGCCAATGTCTTCAGGATCATCAGAACTGTAGTCAGATTCTTCAGATGAGGATTCAACCTTTGCCTTCAAGGCATGAGATCGGCCATAGTTGGGACCATAGATATCTCTCTTCTCAGATAGCTGGAATTCATGTGTGTTGACCCTCTCAAGTATGTCAGACGAATCAAGATCTTTGAAGTCAGGGCGTTCTTGGATCATCAATGCTAAAGTGTCAAATGAGCTGTCAAGTGATCTTAGTAGCTTCTTCATGACTTCATGCTTGGTGATTTCAGTGGCGCCAAGAGCATGAAGCTCATTTGTGATATCAGTGAGGCGGTCGAAAGTGAGCTGGGCATTCTCATTGTCATTCCTCTTGAATCGGTTGAAGCGATTGCGAAGCACATCAATTCTTGAGTCTCTTTGAGTTGAGACGCCTTCGTTGACCTTGGACAGCCAGTCCTAGACTAGCTTCACAGATTCCAGAGCACTCACACGGCCATACTGCCCTTTGGTCAGATGACCACAGATGATGTTCTTGGCGGTTGAGTCCAGTTGTGCGAACCTCTTGACATCAGCAACGGTGACACCCTCACCGACTTTGGGAACACCAGTCCTGACGACATACCAGAGGTCGTTGTCAATGGCTTCAAGATGCATGCACATCTTATTCTTCCAGTTGGGGTAATCAGTGCCATCGAAGACGGGGCATGCAGCAGAGACTTTGATTATCCCTACAGTCGACATAGCTAAAAATCACGGTGGTTAAACCGAATCGCATAGTACAAGGGAGCACCTTGCTCTGATACCAATTGAAAGTGCTAGTTATCGACTAGAGGGGGGTGAATAGGCGATTTTTATGAAAGTCTTCAAGACAGGCAATGTCTTCGAAGATAGACAACCAAATACAACCTATACAGTATGCAGCGGAAGATAAACTATCCTAGCCAAGCCATAGTCTAGGAAATAGTACAACGTAAACACGAAGACAAATAGCAGCTAGGTAGAGTGGATCAGAATAGGAAGATAGTGTGAAGACAAATATGCAATCAGAGAGAATGTCTTCACACAGTGAAGTCTAACTAGGCAAGCACTCAAAGACTTCATGAAGCTAAACAGAAAATAAAGGGTGATGGGATAGAACCAGTTGCTGGACGAAGACAAGGATTTGGTAGACCAGTTCCAGTTGCTGTGACAACTGTACGTCTAGTTAGGGAGGCTGAGATTAAACTCAGAAGACCACGTCTTCACCTTATTCCCCTTGAGCTAAGGACACTTAGTCCTCGCCCAATCACTCTGGTAAGTCTTCAAGGTAGACTCCCAAACCTTCACAGACTTTGTTCATCGGCAATCCACAATGACTCTTGGATCCTCAGAATGCGACGCCTAACTGACTGGAAGATACACAGTCTTCAAGTGTAATAAGTCTTCAGATCACGCGGACAGAAAGACTTCAGTGATGCCAAACACTCTTTGGGCTCTGGGTGTTTTGGGCTTTGTCCTCGCAACGTTTCTCTTTCAAAGGCTTCGAAGGTGGGTTGCTCTCAAACGACAAAAGCCGTGCACTAACTCTGAGCAGCCACCAATTTATGGTGTAGGGGTGGGCTATTTATAGCCAGGAGGCAACCCGACATGCTTTGTCTGAAATGACCCTGGGTCACTAAGGAACCGACACGTGTCCAACGGTCAGATTTCAAACACACGCGACAGCTTGACTTGGGCTACAAGCAAAGCTGACTCATCCAACTCTGGATGAGATTTACTCTCATTGTCTTCACTCGAAGACATAGGATTTGGGTTGAGCATCACATCAGTTTTCTGACTTTGTTCACTTGGACCCCACTTAACAGTTCGGTGGTTCCTATGACTCAAGAAAGAAGAAAATGAAACTACGAAAGCAACTATGTCTTCACACTCCATTGACTTCAAGTGAATGTCTTCACACGTCATTATCTTTGACGTGAATGTCTTCATGAACCACCATTGTCTTCAATGTCATCATACATTTTTAGGGGTCATCTCTGGTAGGAAAACCGAATCAATGAGGGACTTCTACCTGTGTTATCCTGTGAATCTCACAAACACATTAGTCCCTCAATCATGTTTGTTGTCAGTACTCCAAAACCAACTAGGGGTGGCACTAGATGCACTTACAATCTCCCCCTTTTTGGTGATTGATGACAAACTGGTTGAAGTTTTCAACGGGGATAAATATATGTGAAAGTTAAAGAACACGGTCATTGGCTTCATGAGATTGAGAGGGCTCCCCTGAAGATGTGCATATAAGTAGTTTGCCTTTGAATGCAAATGCACATTGCAGGTTTTGCTTTGTGGAGATCTCCTTCAATTCATCAAGATAATTTATTGTGCATAAAAAATGTAGTGAAGATAATGACATGCACAATGAAAAATGGGCGTCTGCAGAATGACTTCATGCGGAATTTAACCTCGCAATAAAAGATAGCAGCAAATGTAGCAGACGTCCCATCTGGACTTAGGTATTACAACTCAAAACCAACAGTTCAAGAACGAGAGTTGCAAAACTTAACAAAAATAAGCACCCGACCCATATAGACCCGCTTGAAGACTATCAACACATATGCTTCTCCCCCTTTTGTCAGAAATGACCAAAAAGGAGTGAATACATAGAGTTTCTAAGCGTTCCCATGAGGTGTTGGTGAAGATGTTGGGGCAGCAGGGTTGACGTTGGAGTTGGGCAGTGCAGAAGGGCCTGATGCAGAATCTTGATGCAGTGAAGCCATAGCTGGTGAAGTGGCGGCATCCTCCTCATCAATGACTCGAGCAACAATAGTTGGAGCCGAATATGAGTAGTTAGAATCATCAATGGATGGTGTAGGACGCCAACTTGTGGATTGTGGAGGCCTGGAGTCAAACTTGAATCTTTCAGTGAAGCCATCTGCAGTGAGTTCATCTTCAAAGCATAGCAGAGTGAGGCGCCTCCAGGCACGCCGACAGGCTTCATGAACAACAAAGGAATTCTTGGTGGAGAGGTTGCGAATGCGATTGACATCCACAAGAAGACTTTGTATTTGACGCTTCATCCTGTCATGATGCCTATCCTGCTTCTGATGGAGAGAAACAAGAAGTTCCCTATCATTTAGGACTCGTGCACGCTTCTGAGGCCTTTGAGGTACTACACTTGTGGTTGCATCAGTATTTACAGCATGCGGTAGCTGAAGTTGACCAACAAGTGAAGCAACAACAGGAGGATTAGGCTCATGAGTGGCCTCAACAGGTGCAGAGAAGCTTTGAAAGGCAGCATTGTCTTCATGAACTGGTGCCTTGGCAGGTTCGGGAGATGGCTTCATGAGACATATCAACTTCAGGTAGAAAGACAACATGATTGCGCACTGAAGCTTGATAGTTGATGGTGGAGTGAAGCCTAATCAGCCGCATAACCCATGGTGCATAGAATTTGAGACCAAAAAGATCAATGCCTGAAGCAGCCAGCTGACGGATGAAGAAATCTTGAGTATTGAAACGGATGCCATTCAGAATGTAGAAGACCAATGTCTTCATGGTGCCTTCAAGCTTCGCAGAAGAGGAGTGCCCTTTGATTGGCCATAGAGTATGCCTCAGAATATTATATATGGTGTGGGGCAGGTACTCAAGGTATTTGACAAGGAATTCCTTGGGGTACTCGGCTTCTACTGGCAATGGCTTCATCATGCTCAACATTTGACTCATGTTCGGCTCTGGCTTCTTGAAGATGCTTTCAAGTTCTTGTTCGAAGCGCTGACAACCTGGTTCATAGAGGTCACCAGGAGTGGGCAGGGGAGTAAGCTCAATGATATCCTGAGCTTTGGCTTCATGATGTACATCACCTGACATCCACTCAAGGATCCATGTCTTTGGATCCATGTTGTAGCCTGAGATATGCAGAGTGGCATAAAATTGAAGTAGGAGTTCTTCATTCTAGTGCTCCTTGTCGACAACAAAGCGGAGCAAGCCAGCTTCTCGAAAGCAATCAAGGGCTTCTTCAAGGCAATGCAGTCCAGCAATGGCATCACAACACAGGCGCTTGTGTGGGAAGATTCTGTCCTGGTTGAATAAGATGCATGAGTAATAGCTTCTTTGATGATGACTCTAGAACCTGTCAAAAGATATCTTGGGCTTCTTGTAAGGATTCTTGGCCTTGTCAAAGATTTTTTTTGTGCTCTCTGAAGCTTAAGGCATTGAATAAGCTCTGAGTGGTGACGGTACTTGGAAGCCTTGGCAATCTGGGCTTGGGCTTCTTTGTCTGAGGCCTTTGCTCAATATGGTAGTCATATTGAGGACCAGGAGCTTCTGGAGGTGTCATAATGGACCATCTAACACTAATCAGTTCGCCTTCACTATAGGCCCTTGCCATAGTGTGTGGGACAGGTGGAGCAGCAGCAACATCCGAGGTGGATGGTTGAATCTCTTCTGTGGCATCAGGGGCTTCAGGTTGTGCATTGTCTTCAGCCATGACAATGTCATTGGCTTCAGTATGAGTGGCAGCAGCAGCATCCGTAGTAGCTTCAGAGGCTTCAAGTACTAGGGGGTCAGGCACAATCACATCGGAAATCACACTTGGTTCAGTCGGGGGAATAACTTCTCTCTCTTCTTCTTCTCTTTCCTTGGCTGATGCAGCCAAAATATCTTCAGCCTCTTTGGCTTCAGACTCTTGAGCAGTTTCTGAGGAGATGGCTTTAGCGAACACTTGACGTGCTACTGAGCTTGTGGCAAGCACATCCTCCTCAGGAATGCTAGACATGGAAACCGTTGGCCTTGGGCCTCTACAAAGCCTTCAAAAAGAGGGCGACGCCTGCGGTGAGGGAGTAGTCTTCTCCATGTCTTTGGGGGTTTCTTGGGGAGTCTCAAGCACTGGAGTAGTGACTTGAGCTAGTGGTGTGCGCGGAATGACTTCATGGAGCGGGGTGTTGGGGTGTTGCTCTTCCCAGTAATCATCTTGAGCGATTGGCGTCATGGGACCGCCAATACTAATATGTTCACTGCTCGTGGGAGCAGGCTATGATATCGGTTTTTGAGTGAGCTGTGGGACTTGAGGAAGGACTTCATCATCATCAACATTGTCTTCACGACCAATGTCTTTAGCTGCGATGGTGTCAGCAGCTGGGATCTCTTCAGATTCATGAGCCTCTGTGGGAGCAGGCTCATGCACAACAAGATGACGTTCACGGTTTGAGGAGGCTGATAAGGCAACTGAGATAGGCTCGACAATCTGCGACTCTATAGGAGCAGATGATTCCTTTGGTGCTTGGGCCTTTCTTGAAGTCTTTGAAGACTTTGTCTTCAGCTTCTTCTGAGACGGGGCGGCATCAGAGGCTTCTTGATGCTTGCGCTTCTTGGCTTCGGGCTCTGCCTGCTTTGTCTTCTTCCTTTCAGAAGCAGTTGATGGAACCTTAGGCTTCGAGCCAGTCATACTGGCAGGGAAGACAATGCTTGGTCTTTCCTGCCTTGGAGCCTCAGCTTCAGCTGCAGTTGGCTTCTTCTTCTTAGCTGCCAACTTGGGGTCAATGCCTGGACACCCAAGAGCTTTTCTCTTCAAGGCTTCATTGTGAGCCTGTATACATTTCTCAGCATAATATTTGAGGCACTCTTTGGAGCCCTTGGCTTCATCACGACGCTTGAGAAACCCAGCCTTGAGGTCAGCCATCATCAACTTGAAGTTTTGAACATCTGTGACACTGAGCTTGGCCATGTGCTTCTTGAAGACAGCTTTCTCGTGGTCAATCTTGTTCTTCTGCTCAATGACCTTTTAAGCAATGGCAAGCTCTTTGGCAATGCAGCCTTGGAACGTCACACTAATGCCAATGGGCAGCTGCATATCATCAATGGTAAGAGAAGTGTCTTCAAACCATTCGTCAATGAAATTTTTCAGTATATCTGCATCAAACAGAGGCAAGTCTTTGAAGATTTCAACCTCCTGTTTGCTCTTGATCAGCAGCTCAAGGGCATCGTCAGCGAGATCTTCATCACTGGATAGATCTATTATGTCTTCATCATGGCGCAGGATGCCCGCTGGTGTGAGGCCTTACCCAGAGATCTTCTTCTTCCTCACAGATGTGTGGGACAAGTCTTCAGATTGCACACTGAATTCAGGAGGTGCAGGTTTCAGTGGCTTCACTCTTGAAGCTTTTGGAGCAGCTGTAGGCTTTGAAGCCTTTGACTTCTTCACAGGCTTCGGGGGCTCTGGAGCTGCTGCCTGTTCCTCATCCTCAGCAGCATCTTCAATGCTGGCCCTCTGCGCAACACAGTGTGCCAGAAAGGAGTCAAAGTCATCAAAGGGGCCAGTAAGATTTGGGTCTGCCTCCCGACTGCCATCGGTCCTTGGTGCAGCTGGACCTGGGTTGAAGTCAATCCCAAAGTCCTTATTGTTTTGAAGTGTTGAAGCTTTTGCAAATTGGAGATTGGCTTCAAACAGATCATCCTCATGACACCATCGAAGACTGGATGGGTCGGCATTCTCTGGCATTGGTCCTTTGACCATACAAGGAAAGAAGCCTCGCTATATGGCTTCACCTTTGGTCTTGGGGAGAATTTTACGGTACACAATGTCAGCCCAAGGTGGCCTCACAGCATTCTTGTCTGCGTACTCTAGAGTCACAAAGTGGTACAAAAACCACTGCTCTGCCCAATATGTTTGAATCCATTGGACGCGAGATTTGCGCTCACCATAGGTCTCTTCAGGATCAGACTTGTACATTTCATAGAGATCTGGTGGTAGGTCCTTTGTAGTGTTATCACGGTGCTGCCTGCCACCTTTCTTTGCAGATTTTCCACTTGCCATTGGCTTCACAAAACAGATTGGCTTCACAGAAGTGTTAGGCTTCGCTCTGCTGGTCAGACAAGAACTGGCTTCAGGCGATACAATATGATGCTATAAGAATTCTGCAAATGAATGCAGACTATGAGAACCAAGTAACTCGCCCACGGACATGTACCTACGACAACATTAGAGATGCGAGGGAAGTGGAAGAGGTCATATGCATTCTCAGAGGATTTTGAAGATAAATCAGTTTGAAGACATTGACCTCATAGTGCGAAGACATTCACTTACCGATGTAAGTTGGTACCAGATTTGAACGAATCCATGAATAAGTACAAGTGAGGAATCTAACTAGTTGTGAAGCATAAGTGAAAGTACTTGCAAGTTATGAGATGTAGAATGTGGAAGATCCAGATTTGGAAGTGAAGAAACAACTTTCTGAAGATATAGAAAGTTTTAACAGATCAAACGTGCAGTAAAAATAGACTTTTAATTACCGCTCAAGAATAGACGAGCACTGCTAGACGAGTCGGGGATGGAGGCCGAGCAGTCCAATCTCCTGCGCCCAAAATTGGCGGCAGAACACACCTACAGCGGCGGCGGGAGGAAGATGTCCGTGCCCAGTGTGATGACGACGACGGAGAAGTCGCGGCAGCGAAGCGCTTCGTCTCCGGCGATGACGGAAGCTAGCGACAGTGCTAGGGTTTTGAGCGAGACAGTGAGGGGAGTAAGATTTAATGACCGCAGGGGGCTGGGTATTTATAAGGAAGGGAGTGGTTGAGTGAATTTACTCAGCTGCCCTTGGTGGTTCACATCTGAGGGACACGTGGCACGCATGCAACAACTTAAATGTTGTGCCACGACCCCACGCGCACCCGGTTTGTCGGGAGGTTGTTCTGGCTTCTCCGGATTCAGGCAAAGGATAAGAATATTAAAAGCATTTTAAATGTTTGTCTCTTAATCTTCGACTGACAAGGACACAGTGAAGAAAATCGACACGTGTCAATAGAATGCATATGAAGATTTAGAGAGAGTAGGAGAGATAAGCACAGATGGGGTTAGGGTCCGATCACATTCACTTAGTGCAGAAAATGGCAACTTGAAGACATAGTTATAAGTGAATGCTGTAGAGGACAGAACATAGATATATATATAGGCAATGAAGATCAAATCAAACATTGTGAAGATAAGTTATGAAGATAAACCACTGTTGAAGACAAACCAACTTTGAAGATAATGCAGTATGACGCCAAACATAAATCTTCAAGAAAGGTTGGTGGTGGCGTTACCCACCGTATAGGAAGTATTAGACCCAGACACGACGCACAATTATCATGGCACTCCAAAGTCAAATTCCGCATTAATGTATTCACACTTAGAGTGTATGTCTTCATGAAATGAAGACATATGTTACTTTGTGTGTTGTGCACCTAAGTCATCAATATGCATAAGTGTTAGGATGCGTGTCCATTCACTGGACATTCGAGGATTCTAAGATATTTAGCTCACACCGCAGCTTGCAAAACCTTTTCTCATCCAAGGGCTTCGTGAAGATATCTGCCAATTGCTCTTCGGTGTTGACGTGAATGATATCAATGTCTTCCTTCAACACATGGTCTCTGAGGAAGTGATGACGGGTCTGAATGTGCTTTGTCTTCGAGTGCTGAACTGGATTGTGAGCAATCTTGATGGCGCTTTCATTGTCGCGGTAGAGGGGCACATTCTTCATGTTGATGTCATAGTCCTTGAGGGTTTGCTTCATCCAAAGAAGCTGAGCGTAGCAAGATCCATCAGCAATGTATTCAGATTCAGCAGTGGATAGTGATACACAGTTCTGCTTCTTTGAAGACCAACACACAAGAGATCGTCCAAGGAAATGACATGTGCCTGATGTGGACATGCGATCAACCTTGTCACCAGCATAATCAGCATCTGAGAATCCAACTAGATCAAACTCTGAGCCCTTTGGATACCATAATCCTAGCGTTGGGGTGTGATCCAAATATCGAAGTATTCGCTTCACCGTGAGGTGATGCGACTCCTTTGGTGCCGCTTGGAATCGGGCACACATTCAAACGCTACGCATTATATTTGGCCTAGATGCACATAAGTACAATAAAGAACCAATCATGGAGCGGTATACCTTTTGATCGAACTCTTTACCATTGTCGTCGGGGCCCAATTGACCATTGGTTGGCATTGGTGTCGTGTACCCTTTGCAGTCTTGCATTCCAAACTTCTTCAGGCAATCTTTGAGATATTTTCTTGTGATATGAGGATGTCATTTCTATGTTGACGGATTTGAAGGCCAAGGAAGAATTTCAGCTCCCCCATCATTGACATCTGATATTGCTCTCGCATCATGTGACCGAACTCATCACTATATCTTTTGTCAGTGCAGCCGAAGATAATGTCATCCACATAGACTTGGCATACAAACAGTTCTCCATCATATGTCTTTGTGAAGAGAGTGGAATCTAGAGAACCAGATTTGAAGCCTTTGCTCTTCAGGAAGTCCATGAGTGTGTCATACCAAGCTCGAGGTGCTTGCTTGAGGCCATACAGTGCCTTGTTGAGCTTGTAAACCATATCAGGATGCTTTGGATCTTCAAGACCAGGGAGTTGAGCTACATATACTTCTTCTTCAATTTTGCCATTGAGGAAGGCACTCTTCACATCCATTTGATATACGAGGATGTTGTTGTGGTTAGCATAGGCTAGCAGTATGCGAATGGCTTCAAGCCTAGCCATTGGAGCAAAGGTTTCATCGAAGTCAATTCCCTCTACTTGAGTGTAACCTTGAGCAACAAGACAAGCTTTGTTTCTGACAACTTGACCATGATCATCTTGTTTGTTGCGATAGATCCATTTGGTGCCAATAATATTGTGCTTGCGAGGATCAGGACGCTTGACTAGCTTCCATACATTGTTGAGCTCAAATTGTTGAAGCTCTTCTTGCATAGCTTGAATCCATTCTGGTTCCATAAAGGCTTCATCAACTTTCTTGGGTTCGGATATAGAGATGAATGCAAAGTTCCCACAGAAGTTTGCTAGTAGCGTAGCTCTTGATCGAGTAAGAGGTCCTAGTGCATTGATACTATCAAGAATCTTCTCGATCTGAACTTCATTGGCGACTCGAGGATGAACAGGGTGAAGACTTTGCTCTTGCTGATTGTTATCTTCATTTTCAGCATTGTCTACAGTCTCAACATTGTCTTCACATTGAGTAGGAGCGAGTATGACAATTTCTTCTTCAGTTTGTTCCTCGGTGCGTATGATTTCTCCAGTACCCATTAGCTTGATAGTTTCACTAGGAGAAGCTTCATCTAGCACATTTGGCAGGTGCTCTCTTTGCGAGCCGTTAGTCTCATCGAACCGCATATCTATAGTTTCAACCACTTTATAGTGAAAGAGTTTGAAGACTCTATAGGTGTGTGAGTCCTTTCCATAACCAAGCATAAAACCTTCATGTGCTTTTGGTGCAAATTTGGACGTGTGATGTGGATCCTTGATCCAGCACCTAGCACCGAAGACTTTGAAATAGCTTACCTTTGGCTTCTTACAAGTGAGCAGTTCATAAGATGTCTTCTTGAAGAATTTATGAAGATAAACTCTGTTGATGATATGGCATGCAGTATCAATGGCTTCAGGCCAGAACTTTCTTGGACTCTTGTACTCATCAAGCATCGTACGAGCCATCTCAATAAGGGTCATGTTCTTGCGCTCCACGTTGCCATTCTGCTGAGGAGTGTATGGAGCAGTGAGCTCATGAGTGATGCCCAGTGTATCAAGATAAGTGTCGAGGCCAGTGTTATTGAATTCAGTGCTATTTTCACTTCTGATGTGCTTGATCTTGATGCCGTAGTTAGTCATAGCACGATTGGCAAATCGTCTGAAGACATCCTATACTTCAGTCTTATAGAGAATTATGTGCACCCAGGTATATCTCGAAGAATCATCAACAATAACGAAGCCATAAAGATGTGCAGTGGTAGTAAGGGTAGAGTAGTGAGTAGGGCCAAATAAGTCCATGTGTAGTAGCTCGAAGGGACGTGATGTCGTCATGATTGTCTTCGAGGGATGTTTTTCCCTAGTCATCTTCCCGGCTTCGCAAGCACCACATAGATGATCCTTCTTGAACTTGACGCCCTCGATGCCAATGATGTGCTTCTTCTTCATGAGAGTGTGTAATTTCCTCATGCCCGCATGTCCCGGCCTTCGATGCCAAAGCCAACACTCTGAAGCTTTTGCTAGAAGACATACGGCAAGCTATGGTCCTGCGGAGAAATCTACCATATACAGATCACCTCTTCGATAACCTTCGAAGACTAGAGATTTTTCAGAAGCCATAAGCACAAGGCATCGTATTTTCCAAATATCACAATCATGTCAAGATCACAAAGCATTGAGACAGACATTAAGTTGTATCCAAGGGATTCTACAAGCATCACTTTATCCATGTGTTGATCCTTTGAGATAGCAACTCTACCTAGGCCCAATACCTTGCTTTTACCAGTGTCAGCAAATGTGATATGGATTTTAGTAGTTGGTTGAAGAGTAGAATCTATGAGAAGACTTCGATCACCAGTCATGTGGTTAGTGTATCTGCTGTCCATAATCCATTCAGTAGCTTTCGGAGTTGTACCCTATAGTGCAGTTAGTAGGATAGGCTTCATCAAGAGTATTGTGAAGCATAAACATTTGATGAACAAGCATACTATCAAAATTAAGATTCTTGGATGGTAAGATGGGATGTTCATCAAGAAATCCATGGACGAAGAAAATGGTAAGACCATTTTGACATTTTATCTTGCATCCCACAAGATGTTTTAGGTCCCCAGCATTGTCTTCAGTACTCAATGATTTCCGGCTGGAGACCTTACCCTGCAAGAGAAGTTAATTCTTCTTAACCACCCACATCTGAAGGGGTGGCTTAGTAGCAATGAGTCTAAGTGCAGCATCTGAGAACTTTGGCTTTGAAGCCCTAGCAAATAGTTTTGAAGGAGGAGAATAGTACTCAAACAAATATGAAGAAAAATTCTTTGATTTGTGAACATAGCGGTTTGAAGAAACACACTCATATTCGTGAGGCTAATGATAGTTTCCCTGCAAAACATTGGCGTTAGGGTGACCTTGTGAGGTCCTCTGTCTGTATGAAGCCTTTGGGCCATATGAAGCCTTTGATCTGGGGTTTGTCTTCTTCCCTGGTGGTGTCATGATGACATTCATGGGAAGCTTCTCAAGACGACTTCTGGGAACCCAGATCTTCTTCATAGGTGACCCATTCCTGCAGTTAGTTCCAATAAACCTGGCAAACACTTCACCGTTCTGATTCTTGAACAGTTTATAGTTTGAGTCAAATGACTCATCAATAATAATAGGGTTAGCACAAGTGAAGCCAGATAAGGTGGATGGATCCACTGAAGGGCCCTTTGAAGCAACCCATGTGGTTTTGGGGTACTGCTCAGGCTTCCAGTAAGAACCATCAACATTCATTTTCCTCTCGAAACCAACACCCTCTTTCCTAGGGTTTTGGTTCAGAATCTGTTTCTTGAGGACATCACGCAGCGTCTGATGCCCTTTGAGGCTTTTGTACATGCCTGTTTCAACCAATGTCTTCAACCTGGCATTCTCATCAGCAATAGTAGTGGTATCCTCAGAAGAGGGGTTAGTTACCACAGCAACAATTGAAGATATTGCAACTTCAGAAGCAGTAGAACATTCAGCAACAGATATAGCATTGTGATGCTCAAGGCATTTTAAACAAGGTGGCACAAAATCTTCTTGAGCGTAACTGATCTGTTGAGCGAGTAGTGTGTCGGAGTACGACACCTATGGGATCCCAAGGGACCCCTTTACGATTCAGTGGGGGGAGAGGTATACACAAAGAGCAGAACCAGCGATCGACGCGGGAAGATTTTACCCAGGTTCGGGCCGCTGATCAGCGTAAAACCCTACTCCTGCTTTGTGTTCTTATTAATGTTCTTGAGCCCAGCCTTCAGGAGCGCTCGTTGTGAACAGTACCTTTAAAGAGAAGCTACGCATGCAGAATGGGCCGGAAGTTCTCCTCCTCTGTAGCAGTTGCCTTGGGCCTTCTTTTATACGCTCAAAGGGGTCACCACAGTGGCAAAATGTACATACATTGAGGTGTAAAGTAGCTACAGGGTAATCATACCTAACCCCTGACGGATTAGGACAAACGCATTTAATGCACCGTGAGGTGTCCGTTTAGGTGTCCTCACTTTCTTGGGGATGGAAAAAGGGCCATCCCATCAGCACAGCTTAAGCTCTCTTCCATTGGCGCGTCGCCACGCATCCAAAGAAGGACACAGAATGTTGGGTTTGTCGCTGTGCTAGAGCAGCGGCACAACAACAAAACCTTGCCGGGCGCCGAAGCTTGCCGGGCGCCAAGCCTTGCCAGGCTCCACAGGCCACCCCGGCAAGATCTTGCCGAGGAAGCTGGCCTTCGGATTCCAGCTCTTCTTATCTGCTGATCCTCAGATCTCTGACTTGATGATTTCTTTGATGGCTTGAATCATCCTCGAACTGTTCCCCGACAAGCCTTGCCGCGAGGATGGCTACAACTGCCCATGCACAAGTACGGGGTACTAGTGGCCCAATACTTAGTACACCGACAGGAGCCCCCGGGCCTAGGCCATACACGAGTGCGAGGCGTTGTTGGGCTAGGCACAAACAGTGCACGGGCACGCGTGGCAGGGTATTAACTGCTCATAAATATCTCATTTACTATGCCCCCCACTACACGCGCCGAACACGCGACGTGGGAAGCGTGCCTCAAAGGCTGCAACCGCGACGCGCCTATAGAGGCGCATTCACATTGGGGAATAAAAGAGGCGGCCCCGCTCCTTCCCCATAAAAAGGAGAAGCCGCAGAGGCACAAACCTATTTACCCCCCTCTTCTTCTCAATCTGGCCGTCGCCATCGCCTTCCTCCTCTCGAGCTCAGAGCGAAGCTTTTCCTCTTCCGCCCGCCGCTTCGACGCTCGCTTCACCCCCGGCTTCCGTCCTCACAGCCGCCATGCGGCCCAAGGCCAGCAAAGGCAAGGGCAAGGAAGCGAAAGCCGACGTCCCGGAGAGCGAACTGGCGAAGATGCGGAAGAAGTATGTCGTCTTCTCCCCATCGCTCGATGCAGAAGCTCTAAAGAGGCGATACCAATGCATGTGGGCGAAGGAGACGCAAGCTCACCCCGCCACAAGCGTGATTCCAGGTTCTTGTTCCAAAAGCGGATCGGACAGATACCCTTTCTTCGCTGCGTATTTCTATTGCGGGCTCTGCCCCCCATTTTCCGACTTCTTCAATGATATCATGTACACATACGGATTTTATCTTCTCGATTTCACGCCGAATGCGGTACTATGCATGTCCATCTTCGCCCATCTTTGTGAAAACTTTGCCGGCGTGATTCCCAACTCTACTCTTTTTCGCCATTATTTCTTACCCCGCATCCAAAAAGGAGAAGCCCTCTCTGGTTCTATCACCTGGATTCCAAGGGCTTGGAATAAGGAAATATACCCAGAAGGAGTTTACAATGAAAAGTGGGACGAATGGCGGGCTGAATGGTGCTGGATCCAGGAAGCAGATCCCCATCCGTTTTGTCTTCCCCGGCAACAGAAGGTGGTCCGCGGCAGCGGTTGGAGCAGTCTTGCCGCTGATGACGAAAAGCTCGCAATCGCCACCACCAGGATTCTTCGCCTGAAAGCTGTCGCGCTGACAATGGAGATGATTGGCTTCGACTTTCTCCGCCGCCACATCGCCCCCTTGCAGAACAGGGGAAGGCCAGCTTGGGAATACAGAAACGCGGCAGATATCATGAGATTGTGCCCCGGGTTGAATAATAATCTGACCACTATGCAGCTTGGCGCTCTCCGTCAAAAACTATTCCAGCGCGAAGACAAGTATTGGCTGCCGGCAAGAATCGTCCCTTTGTGCAACAACTCCGCCTTGGGGTCAATCTTCGCCTTCATGCTGATGTTCAACGCCCACGGTCTTGATGCGACTTGGGCCGAGCCAACCGAGGAGGAAGCACAGAAGTTTTTTGACAACTTGACGGAGAGACCCGTCCGGCAAGAGACAGATTTCATCCGAGCCACCACCGACCAAGAAGTCGCTTACATTGCTACTAGGGTGGAGGAGGCAAATCTTGCCGCGGAGGCCGGCAGCGTTGGCTTTACAGAATGGGAAACCAACGACGCAGAGGTAGTAGTGGAGGTAAAACCTGCCGGGAAGGACAAAGCTGCCGGGGAACAGAGCAACACAGTCGCTGAGAGCTCGTCCGACGAGGACACGGCCGAAGAAGAACCGCAAGAAGAGCTCCCAGCCCCGAAGAAAACGAAGCGCGTTCTTCGGAAGGCTGCATCTGGCATCCCGGCAAGCCAGCCTTCTTCGAGCGGCAAGGCACCCGGCAAGAAAGTGGCCGGCAAGACTGCACCGCGGCAAGGGGTTCGTCAACAACCTGCGCGGCGCGCGAGACCCACACCAGCGGCCACTGCTGGGGCGGCAGGGGTGTCTCGTACTACCGCACCGGAAGCTGCCCCGGCGCCTGCCACAGCCAAGCGGCCTAGGACCCCTCCTCCACCTCCCCGCTCAGACATTGCAGCGGAGGCCGATTTCGACATCTCCGGCTTTAGTCCGGAGCGAGAAGAAGAAGAGTGAGTACTTTGCCACTGCCTTTATATTTCAATCTTGGATCAATCTTACTAACTTGCTCGTATTGTCTCTGCAGTGATGCAGAAACCTTGCTGGAGAGGATGGCGAAGAGGTCAAAGACTTCTATGGGCGACGAGCCCCCGGCAGGCTCCACGAGTGTGCCGGAAACCGTCATCGTCAGCCCGGAGCCCAGTCCTCAATGTAGCCCCCAGCACAGCCCCCAGCGTAAGTTCACTGTTCTTTTTCCGCTGGCGGGTGCTGAGGCTTCCATTCTTGCCGCTGATATCCTCGGGCTCGCAGGAGAAGAACGGCAATAGGGAGAGTTGTCGGAAGACATCCCCGTCGTGCCACCTTCATCGACCACGCCGCCCACAAGCACGTCCCCGGCAAAAGATCCTACCGATGAGCCCATCCGAACTGAGGAGGAGCCGGCAAGCATGGACACCGGCAACCCTCCCCCGGCAACCGAAGTTCTCGGGAAGGGCGAGGCCACCTCTCAACAGCTCGACGCAGGTAATCGATTGCCTCAAAATGTTTGTTACTCTTTCCCTTATCTCTCTGTCTTTAGTCGCTTCAAACTTCAATCTCGACCTTATTCTGTTCTCCTCCTTTGTCCTTCAGAGTTCCCTGTGATGGAACACATGGATGTCGACGTTGTCATCGAGGAGACTGCCAGGGACGCCGCTGCCGAAGCAGACAGGATCGCTGCCAGCGAGGCCACCAAGGATGACGCTATCGAGGCTGGTGGTGCTCTTGACGGGGAGGCCGCCAAGACAACACAAGAGGAACCTGCCAAGGAACCTACTGAAGGGGGCGACAGGGAGGCTGATGACCGCACTGACGGCATTCCTGCCGCAGGAGCGCCAGGCGCTGCACCGGCCACGGAGCCCCCTGCCACTGGTGAGGCGGTCGCTGAAGACGAACCGTCAACATCTGAAGGCCCCTCGTCCAGCAAATACCTCAAGGTTGGCGAGAACCTGTTTGTCAACTTGTCGGGGACGGCAAGCATTGGGGCACCAGCCGAAGGAGAAGTTTTTGACGAAGAAATCATCGCTGCTGCCGGGCTCGAGGTTGTTGACGATCCCAGCGCTAGTAGTGGCAAATCTGAAGAGGACCAGCTCCTTCAGGCCATGGGCGAGAATTTCCGCAAGCTCCAGGCTCTCCACAGCGCCCGGAAAGATAAGGCGGACTCTAGAATGGCAGTCGTCGAGGCGGCCGAGGTAGATTTCCAGAGGCGCGTCGAACAAATGCAAACCTGGTACGCCGAGGCCCTCCAAGAGCTGACTGCTGGCCGGGAACAAGTGAGCCAACAGTGGACAGAGATCCTCCTGAAGCAATCTGATATGGAGAAGGCGCAGGATGAAGCTACTCAAAGGATTGCTGCTGAAGATGCCCTCCTGACGGGGTGCCGCGTTGCTCTTGATGCTCATGAGGAAGATCTCACCGCACGTGAGCAGGCGCTCGCCGCCAAGCTTCGCAGCAAAGATGAAGATATCGAGAAGCTTGTCGCGCGGCGGACCCAGGAGCTGGAGCAAAAACATAAAGAGGCGCTCGAAGCTCTGACTGCAAGTCACGTCGGCAAGCTCAAGGAGGCTGTCGATGCTGCCGAAGCTGCAGAGGCCGCCAAGAACGAGCTGAGCGACAAGGTAAAGAGACTGGAAATAGATCTCGAAGAACACGGCAAGGAGCTCTCGACGCTCAAAGGTGATAGGGAAAAAACCCTCCACTCCTTGGCGGAGATGCAAGTTGCCCTGTCCAACAAAACCAAGCAGCTCTCCTCTGCGGCTGATGATATTGCAGTTCTGGAATTGAAGCTGACCACGTTGCAGAAGTCTCTCGAGGCCGGTAGGGCCCGTGAGAAGGCTCTACTCAAGGATCTCCAAGGAGAGAGGAACCTGCTCAAGAGCGCTGTCGCCATCCAAACCGATTACGAGAAGGGGGTGGAGATCTGGACTGGACGTCTCATCGCCACCGCGGAGAAGCTTACTGCAGAACTGTCAACCATGGGCCTGTCGAACTTCACGTATTCTTCCGAGGAAAGGATATCTTCAAGTGCCAGGTTGACGATGTTCTTTGAAAGCATCATCGACGCCTTGAGGGTGCTCCAGTCTAGCCGGGCGACCCAATTGGCCAACGAGACTCGCCAGCTTTGCCGGGCCGTCCTTCGCAAGGTGCTTATCAAGGTGGTGCACAGCAATCCCGGCATCGACCTCTCCAACGCGCTCGGCCATCTGCCAAGGGACGCAAATGTTGAGGCGCTTGAAGAATGCATCGCGCCTATCCTTGAGAAGGTGGATTCCATCAAAAGGATCGAAGGCCAGCGCAAGGATTAAGTGCTCCGCCTTTTCTTGCCGTCATCATTCCACGTAAAAGACAATTAAGTCTCAAGTTAGAATTGCGGCAGCTCATGAATGTAATATTACTCGCCTATGTTTAGGTTCATGCTTGCTATTTTCCTTGTCTGATTCCTTTATGTATGGGGTTCAACCTACGCTTACTGAAAAACTTGCCGGCGCGCAACCTGCCGCGAGCGCTGGGTGTGGGGCTTCAGCAACCTGCTGGAGGCGCAGCGGCCGGCAAGGCTCCTTGGCGTTCTCAGTGCAGCCACTTAAATCATTGAGCGGGCTCGAAACAAAATAAGGGCGCAACTGATTACAACAAGGGTTCCTTCGCGTGTAGATTTCCCATACAAGAGTTGGAATCGTCCAAGGAAATAACTTTGTAATAAAAGAAACTTGCTCTAAGTTTTTAGAACTTAGCTTTCTGTCGCTATCCTTCCTCCGGCAAGCGTCGATTCCGAACATCGCCAACTGGTACTCATATCTCCCTTCCCCCCCGGCAAATGTGCACGCGAGGAATCCTTCTGTCTTTTAAAAAAGAAAGAAGAGAAAATAAAGGCATGAAACCTTCGCGGTTCGTTAGAACTTACCGGGAGTAGGTGTTATACAACATCTTAGACAAACATGCATATATAAATATGAACATGGGAATCAATAAGGGAATGTACAACACTTAAATTTATTCATCTGTGCTCAGGGTCTGCACCTGGCTTTGTACAAAGGATTACATGCCTTGCCGGCAAGACTTGTACAAAAGGGTGGTTGCCGGGAGCCCCCGGCAACCGCGCCTTATGGGTAGAACTTGCGAAGATGTTCGCTATTCCAAGAATTGCTCACTGAAATGCCATCTTCGGTCTCCAAGCGGACAGCGCCGGGCCTGGTGACTCGTACTACCCGATAAGGGCCTTCCCACTTTGGCGTCAACTTGTTTGAATTCTTGGCGGACTGAATCCGCCAAAGAACAAGGTCGCCTTCCTCAAGGCTTTGGGCATGAACTTTGCGGCTATGGTAGCTGTGCAAAGCTTGCTGGTATCGTGCAGCTCGCACAACAGCCTGAAGACGATTCTCCTCAAGGAGCACAGTGTCATCTTGCCGCAGTTGCTCTTGCTCAAGCTCATCATAAGCGAGCACTCGAGGTGATCCATACATGAGTTCCGTGGGGAGAACTGCTTCCGCTCCGTAGACCAGAGCGAAGGGCGTCTGGCCGGTGGCTCGATTTGGTGTCGTTCTGATTGACCAAAGAACCGCCGGCAACTCATCAATCCAGCGCCTTCCGCACTTTCTCAGCTTGTCAAAAGTCCTGGTCCTGAGACCACGCAGCACTTCAGCATTAGCCCTTTCTGCTTGGCCGTTGCTTCTCGCGTGAGCAACAGAGGCAAAACAAATCTTGCCGCCAAAGTCTTGGACGTACTGCATGAAGGTGCGACTTGTGAACTGCGTGCCGTTGTCGGTGATGATCTTGTTGGGTACACCGAAATGGCAAACTATCCCTTTAAAGAACTTGACGGCTGATTGTGCTGTCACCTTCCTCACTGCTTCCACCTTCGGCCACTTTGTGAACTTGTCGATAGCAACATACAAGTACTCAAAGCCCCCGGTAGCACGGGGGAAAGGGCCCAGTATGTCGAGCCCCCAGACCGAAAATGGCCAGGAGAGAGGGATTGTTTGAAGAGCTTGAGCTGGTTGATGTGATTTCTTTGAATGAAACTGGTACGCTTCACACTTGGTTACTAGTGCAGTTGCATCCTGGAGAGCGGTGGGCCAAAAGAAACCTTGTCGGAATGCCTTTCCGATAAGCGCTCTTGATCCTATGTGAGAACCACATATGCCTCCATGTATCTCTGCCAACAGCCCTAGCCCATCCTCCCGAGGAATGCACTTCAATTTCACACCGTTTGGTCTCTTTCTGTACAGGACGTCATCGACGAATTTGTACATAACAGACCGACGGGCTACTCTTTCTGCTTCTTCCTGTTCCTCCGGGAGTTCCCTTGTCTGAAGGAAATGGACAATGTGTTGTGCCCATGCTGGAGCCTGAGGCTCGACGGCTAGGACTAAGGGCATCTCCTCCGCCGGGGGAACGTTTGTCTCGACAGCAAGGGCCTGAGGCCCTGCCGGAGCCTGTTGTTCCCTGGCAGGTATGTTGATCTCGGCAACTTCCTTGCTGGCGGCTCCGGGGAGCTCTGCTGGGAAGTACTGACCAGAGTTCAACTTCCTTCTCTTTTCTCGCCGCATCGATGGCGTCACGGATGGTTGAGTCAATTGGAGCACAAAAGTTCCTGGTTCCACAGGCAACTTGAGGGCGGCACGCTTTGACAGGTCATCAGCAACACTGTTCTCGGCACGAGGAACGTGCTCCATTTGCAGACCGTCAAAGCGCTCTTCCATTTTCCTCACTTCATCCACGTAGGCTTGCATCAATGGACTTTGATAACTCTTGTTAACTTGCCTGACGACAAGTTGTGAATTGCCTTTGATGACGAGCTTTTTGATACCAAGGTCTGCCGCGATCCTGAGATCGGCAAGCAAACCCTCGTATTCTGCAGTGTTGTTGGTCGAACTCTCCCGGGGAAAATGCATTTGGACTACGTACTTGAGGTGCTCTCCGGTGGGTGCGACAAGCAGTACGCCAGCACTGGCGCCTTGCAGCGAGAAAGCCCCATCAAAGTACATAACCCATTGCTGATCGATTTCCTTGCCAGGGAGATTTGTTTCCTGAGCCTCTTCGTCCGGCGTTGGGGTCCATTCTGCAATGAACTCCGCCAAGGCCCTGCTCTGGATCGTCGAAGTGCTTTCAAACTTGAGGCCAAAGCTCGACAACTCCAACGCCCACTCCACGATCCTGCCAGTTGCTTCTGGATTTTGCAAAATCCGTTGCAACGGAAAGCGAGTGACGACGGTGATTTCATGTGCTTGAAAATAATGGCGCAGCTTCCTCGAGGCCATAAGAAGGCCGAAAAGCAACTTCTGCACACCAGAATATCTTGACCTAGCTCCTTGTAAAAGAGAGCTAACAAAATAGACTGGGCGCTGCACCACCTTCTTCTTCTGCACTGGTTCTTCTGTTTGCGCAGATCCTGTCTTGCCGGGATCAACCCTTGCCGGGGAAGATCTTGCCACGTCATCTGGCGGTCCTGCCGCTGGTGTTGCTTCCTCATCAGTCTCTCTCTGCGCCACTAGTGCAGCACTAACCACTTGATTTGTTGCTGCCAGATACAGCAGCAACGGCTCTTGTGGTTTAGGCGCGACTAGCGTCGGCGGAGAGGAAAGGTATTTCTTCAAATCTTGCAGCGCAGCCTCCGCCTCCGGAGTCCATTTCATTGGACCTGCCTTCTTCAAAATTTTGAAGAAGGGCAGGGCGCGCTCAGCAGATTTGGAAATAAACCTGCTTAAAGCAGCAACACAGCCGGCAAGACGACGCACATCTTTGACGCGTCTCGGCGCTTCAATTCGCTCAATAGCTTTGATCTTGTCGGGATTCGCTTCGATTCCCCGGCAAGATACAAAGAATCCGAGGAGCTTGCCGGAAGGAACACCGAACCCACACTTCTCAGGATTGAGCTTCAAGTTGATCTTGCGCAGATTTACAAATGTTTCTTCTAAATCTTGAATGAGCGTCGCTTTGTCTTTGGTTTTGACCACTATATCATCCATATACGCCTCCATATTTCTATGGAGTTGAGGCTCAAAACCAATTTGAATTTCTCTCGCAAATGTCGAACCAGCACTTTTCAACCCGAAAGGCATTCGTATAAAACAATACGTACCACATGGGGTGATAAATGCGGTCTTCTCTTCATCTTCTTTTGCCATAAAAATCTGATGATACCCTGAATAGGCATCAAGGAAGGACAGGAGATCACAACCAGCGGTGGCATCCACAATCTGGTCGATGCGCGGCAAGGGAAAGGGATCTTTTGGACAGGCTTTATTGATATCCATATAATCGATACAAAGCCTCCATTTCCCATTCACTTTCCGCACTACAACCGGATTGGCCAACCAGGTTGGATGAAGCACTCCTTTGACCAATCCTGCCGCCTCCAGCTTTCTGATTTCTTCGGCAATGAATTCTTGCCGTTCCAAGGCTTGCTTCCTGACCCTTTGCTTGACGGTCCGCGCATGAGGACAGACAGCAAGGTGATGCTCAATTACCTTCCTGGGAACACCGGGGATGTCAGACGATTGCCATGCAAACGCATCGACATTCGCCCGCAGGAAAGCAATCAGCGTGCTTTCCTATTTGCCATCTAGTGTGGAACTTATGGTGAAAGTTCCCCTCGTTCCGTCCTCCCTGACGGGCACCTTCTTGGTCTCCGGCGGAGCAGCCTTGGATTTCTTGTTCTTGCCGGTGGAACTCTCTGGTGCATCCTCGACGGAAGCGCAGCACTCCAAGGAGGTGCGCTTGCCGGAGTTCGCGCCAAGGTTCTTGCCGGTCTTCTTCTTCCCCCCGGGAGTTCCAGCGGCAGGAGCAGGTGCCTTGATGGCAAGTGCTGCAACTGCTTCCCGGTAAAGTTGGTCGGCACAGATGAGCGCATCCTTCTTATCGGAATGGATAGTGATGACGCCCAACGGCCCAGGTATCTTCAAAACGTTGTACGCGTAGTTTGATGCCGCCATGAACTTAGCTAGCGCTGGCCGACCAAGGATCCCATTGTATGACATGGGGATCTTGGCGACATCAAACACCACCTTCTCGGTCCTGTAGTTGAGCTCGCTACCAAATGTCACTGGCAGTGTAATCTTGCCCTTAGGCTGGGTTCTTCCCGGATTGACCCCTTGAAACGTACCCGTTTCTTCGAGGTCCTCATCCGGAATTTGGAGCTTCTTGAGCACATCTAGTGAGATTAAGTTTAGGCCGGCCCCACCGTCAACTAGCATTTTCGTCACCTTGAGGTTGCGAATCGTTGGCGAGACCAACAATGGCAAGCACCCGACCGCAGTTGTGCGATCAGGGTGATCCTCGGCGTCGAAAATGATAGGCGTGCTGGACCACTTCAGGGGCCTACATGCTTCTGGGGATGGCTCTGCCGCATTGACTTCCCGCACCCACTGTTTGAGTTGACGGTGGGAAGAATGCAGCGAAGCACCTCCATCGATACACATGGCCTCCGTAGCCTTCTGGAATTCTTGCTCACTGGACTCATCATCTTCCTCATCATCATCTTCTTCTTTGTTTCGGCCCCGAGCGGGCCTATCCTTTTGTTGCTTGGCCTTGCTGCGGCACCCCCCTTGGCCACCGCGCTTCTTGCCGGATCCATCAGCACCATCTTGGGCCTTCTCCTTATCTCGCCTTTCATATTTGGCCCTCTGTTTCTCGGCAAGCTGTTCAACTTGCCGGCAGTTCTGGAGATCGTGGCCCTTGGTGCGATGGATCTTGCAATACTGCTTGCCGGAGTTTTCCGACTTGTCGGCAGCCGTCAAGGCCTGACAGGAAGGGCACCCGGCAAGATCCTTGCCGGGGTCACCAACCTTGGCCTTCTTGGCGGCGCCGGGGTTGTCGGATTCCTCGACAGCAAGCACGGCCTTGCCTCCGTGTTTCCTATTCCGCCGCCGGCCTTTCCTTGACGTGGCCGCGACATCTTCTTCTTCGGATTCGCCCACCGCGCCAACAGCCTCGCCAGGGAGTTTCCTCCCTTCTTCAGCTCGAGCGCATTTATCGGCTAGAGCGTAAAGCTCGGCAATACTCCTGACTTTGTTCATTGCCAGCTCTTCCCGCATTCTGCGGTTACGCACGTTCTGGTGGAACGCGCTAATGACAGCGGCAGGGTGAATGTCAGGAATATTGTACTGCACCCGGCTGAACCTCTGCATAAACTTGCGCAGGGACTCGCCCTCCTTCTGAGGGATGATATGCAAATCACTCTCTTGGTCAGGAGCTTGGTGGCCTCCAACAAAGGCGCCAACAAACTGACGGCACAGATCTGACCAGGAAGAAATAGAATTCTCCGGCAGGTGCATCAACCACGACCTGACGTTGGGTTTGAGCACCAACGGGAAGTAGTTGGCAAGTATCTTGTCATCTCGGCCCCCGGCAGCTTGCACCGCAATGGTGTAGATGCTCAGGAACTCCGAGGGATGGGTCTTACCGTCATATTTCTCCGGGACCTCCGGCTTGATGGTTCGGGAATTGGGCCACTGGACTTGCCGCAGCTCACGGGTAAACGCTGGAGTCCCTACCTCATAAGGCAAGTCTCCTACGTTCCCTGGCGCAGGCTCGTTGACAGCCGGCCCTGTGCGCTTATCAGACTGATAGCGCGCTCCCCGTCGCCGCTCGATGGTAGTTCGAGCGTCCTCCTTGCCTCGTTCCTGGAGGACTTGATGCTGATCGCGGCGCATCCGTGGATCAGATGACGCCGTGGAAACTTCTTCGCGGCGGTCGACCTGCTGGATTGTCGGCCGCCGCTGGTGTCGCGGAGGGGAGTGCACTGTGGTTGCACCACCCCCGGTTTTCTCCACATCGGCTCGCGCCGGATCGATGGGCCTTTGCTGCGAGGGTCCTGCCTCTTGCGGTCCATCTTTGTTGGCGAAACCGATAAGGCTCTGGATAGTAGCTCGCCACTCCTCCATCTTCTCCGGGGCAGGAGGGAAATCGAGGAGCAGCTGCGCATGTGCCAAGGCTTCCGCTGGCGTAGGTGGCGGCGACAGGTGCGAGGTACGCGAGGTGCTCTGACTCCTAACCATATTAGAAGGAGCACCACCACGGTCACGCGACCGCACGCCACCCCCGCCAGCAGCTCGGTGTGCATGCTGGTCCCGCGCATCTTGGGACCGATGCGCAGAAATCTTTTCATGGGGACGCCCTGAACCACTAGCGCCATGACGTCGCTCATCGTGCACGACCTGGGTAGGTCGTGAGGCTTGCGCCGGCGCGGGAGCTTCAGCAGGCGTCCTCCGATCTCTGGAGTTCGTTGTGCCACCCGTAGGCAACACAGCGCCGTCTCTAGATCCAGTGGCGTGCAGGTTCGCACTGCCGCTGCGAACAATGCCGCTCGCCTGGCTCGGATCGCCAGAACACCGTGGGGGTTCTAGTCCTCTTCCTTCCGCACCCACGCCGTCGCCCGTACGCGAAGGCGTAGGCAAGACAGACGTGGACGGTTGTGCCGTCGCGGCGCTCTTCTTCTTGGGCGGCATGATGATGAAGAAACTGAGGCGCCGATCACTAGATCAGGTTCGCGCAACCTTCAATCCCCTTACCTGGCGCGCAAAAGATGTCGGAGTACGACACCTATGGGATCCCAAGGGACCCCTTTACGATTCGGCGGGGGGAGAGGTATACGCAAAGAGCAGAACCAACGATCGACGCGGGAAGATTTTACCCAGGTTCGGGCCGCTGATCAGCGTAAAACCCTACTCCTGCTTTGTGTTCTTATTAATGTTCTTGAGCCCAGCCTTCAGGAGCGCTCGTTGTGAACAGTACCTTTAAAGAGCAACTACGCATGCAGAATGGGCCGGAAGTTCTCCTCCTCTGTAGCAGTTGCCTTGGGCCTCCTTTTATACGCTCAAAGGGGTCACCACAGTGGCAAAATGTACATACATTAAGGTGTAAAGTAGCTAATGGGTAATCATACCTAACCCCTGACGGATTAGGACAAACGCATTTAATGCACCGTGAGGTGTCCGTTTAGGTGTCCTCACTTTCTTGGGGATGGAAAAAGGGGCCATCCCATCAGCACCGCTTAAGCTCTCTTCCATTGGCGCGTCACCACGCGTCCAAAGAAGGACCCAGAATGTCGGGTTTGTCGCTGTGCTAGAGCAGCGGCACAGCAACAAAACCTTGCCGGGCGCCGTAGCTTGCCGGGCATCAATCCTTGCTGGGCGCCAAGCCTTGTCGGGCTCCGCAGGCCACCCCGGCAAGATCTTGCCGGGGAAGCTGGCCTTCGGATTCCAGCTCTTCTTATCTGCTGATCCTCAGATCTCTGACTTGATGATTTCTTTGATGGCTTGAATCATCCTCGAACTGTTCCCCGGCAAGCCTTGCCGCGAGGATGGCTACAACTGCCCGTGCACAAGTACAGGGTACTAGTGGCCCAATACTTAGTACACCGACATAGTGAATCGTTTTCCTTTTGAAGATCTTCATGAGACGCTCTCAGTTTCTCTAGATCTTGCTTCCTTTCAAGATAATCATAGGAAAGCTTCTCATGAATGGCTGAGAGGGTTTCATGACCACTTTGAAGTTCCTTGTACTTAACATGAAGATTTTTTATGTCTCCGGTTAAGGACTGAGTTCGGTTCATTTCTTCGTCCAACAGGTCATCGCTTTTGTCTAGCAATTTTTTAATCTTTTCCATGGTTGTTTGTTGTTCAGTTGCAATTTTAGCAAGAGTATTATAACTGGGTTTGGATTCACATTCAGAGTCATCTTCACTGGAGGTCTGAAAGTAAGCATCGCGTGAGTTTACCTTAGCACCTCTTGCCATGAAGCAGTACGTGGGAGCAGAATCATCGTCATCATTGGCTTCAGCGTCGGCGCCGTGACCATTGTCTTCAGGGTTGAAGATGGACTTGGCGACGAATGCCGAAGCTAGAGCCAGGCTTGCCACGCCTGAATCAGACCCCTCCTCAGACTCCACCTTCACCTCCTCAGAAGCAGACTCCTCCTCTGAATCCATTTCCTTGCCAATGAACGCACGAGCCTTGCCATACGAGCTCTTCTTGTAGGATGAAGACTTTGAGGATTTCTTCTTCTTCTTGTCGTCAGAGTCATATTCCTTGCTCTTCTTCTTTTTCTTTGCTTCCTTGTCCTATTGAGGACATTAAGATATATAGTGGCCTGGCTTCTTGCATTTGTGGCATGTTCTTTTCTTGTAGTCACGAGAGGAAGCCTCATCATTCTTGGAGCTGGATCTTGAAGACTTTCCGAAGCGATTCTTCTTGGAGAACTTTTGGAACTTTCTCACAAGCATTGCTAGCTCTTTGCCAATGTCTTTAGGATCATCAGAACTGCAATCAGATTCATCAGATGAGGATTCAGCCTTTGCCTTCAAGGCACGAGATCGGCCATAATTGGGACCATAGATGTCTCTCTTCTCAGATAGCTGGAATTCATGTGTGTTGAGACTCTCAAGTATGTCTGACGGATCAAGATCTTTGAAGTCAGGGCGTTCTTGGATCATCAATGCTAAAGTGGCAAATGAGCTGTGAAGTGATCTCAGTAGCTTCCATGACTTCATGCTTGGTGATTTCAGTGGCGCCAAGAGCACGAAGCTCATTTGTGATATCGGCGAGGCGGTCAAAAGTGAGCTTGACATTCTCATTGTCATTCCTCTTGAATCGGTTGAAGAGATTGCAAAGCACATCAATTCTTGACTCTCTTTGAGTTGAGACGCCTTCGTTGACCTTGGACAGCCAGTCCCAGACTAGCTTCGCAGATTCCAGAGCACTCACACGGCCATACTTCCCTTTGGTCACATGACCACAGATGATGTTCTTGGCGGTTGAGTCCAGTTGTGCGAACATCTTGACATCAGCAGCGGTGACGCCCTCACCGACTTTGGGAACACTAGTCTTGACGACATACCAGAGGTCGTTGTCAATGGCTTCAAGATGCATGCGCATCTTATTCTTCCAGTATGGGTAATCAGTGCCATCGAAGACGGGGCACCCAGCGGAGACTTTGATTATCCCTGCAGTCGACATTGCTAAAACTCTAGGTGGTTAAATCGAATCACACAGAACAAGGGAGCACCTTGCTCTGATACCAATTGAAAGTGCTAGATATCGACTAGAGGGGGGTGAATAGGCAATTTTTATGAAAGTATTCAAGACAGGCAATGTCTTCGAAGACAGACAACTAAATACAACCTATACAGTATGCAGCGGAAGATAAACTACACTAGCCAAGCCATAGTCTAGGAAATAGTACAAAGTAAACACGAAGACAAAAATAGCAGCTATGTAGAGTGGATCAGAATAGGAAGATAGTGTGAAGCCAAATATGCTATCAGAGAGAATGTCTTCACACAGTGAAGTCTAACTAGGCAAGCTCTCAAAGACTTCACGAAGCTAAACAGAAAGTAAAGGGTGATGGGATAGAACCAGTTGCTTGACGAAGACAAGGATTTGGTAGACCAGTTCTAGTTGCTGTGACAACTGTACGTCCGGTTAGGGAGGCTGAGATTTAACTCAGAAGACCATGTCTTCACCTTATTCCCCTTGAGCTAAGGACACTGAGTCCTCTGCCAATCACTCTGGTTCCTATGACTCAAGAAAGAAGAAAATGAAACTACGAAAGCAACTATGTCTTCGCACTCCATTGACTTCAAGTGAATGTCTTCACACGTCATTATCTTTGATGTGAATGTCTTCACGAACCACCATTGTCTTCAATGTCCTCATACATTTTTAGGGGTCATCTATGGTAGGAAAACCGAATCAATGAGGGACTTCTACCTGTGTTATCCTATGAATCTCACAAACACATTAGTCCCTCAACCATGTTTGTCGTCAATACTCCAAAACCAACTAGGGGTGGCACTAGATGCACTTACAAGATGCATAAAGGATAAACATCACTTGCAATCAAAATATGTGACATGATATGGCCATCATCATCTTGTGCTTTTGATCTCCATCTCCAAAGCATTGGCATGATCTCCATCGTCACCGACACGACACCTTGATCTCCATCGTAGCATCGGGGTTGTCTGACCAACTATTGCTTCTACAACTATTGCTAATGCATAGCGATAAAGTAAAGCAATTACATGGTGCTTAGTGATTGACACGCAGGTCATACAATAATTAAAGACAACCCTAAGGCTCCTGCCGGTTGTCGTACTCATCGACATGCAAGTCATGAACTTATTACAAAACATGGTCATCTCACACATCAACATATATCACATCATATCTTGACCATATCACATCACAACATGCCCTGCAAAAACAAGTTAGACGTCCTCTACTTTGTTGTTGCAAGTTTTACGTGGCTGCTACGGGTAACTAGCAAGAACCGTTCTTACCTACGCAAAACCACAATGGTGATTTATCAAGTTTGCTGTTTTAACCTTCTGCAAGGACCGGCCGTAGGCAAATTCGATTCAACTAAAGTAGGAGAAACAGACACCCGCCAGCCACCTTTATGCAAAACAAGTTGCATGTCAGTCGGTGGAACCGGTCTCATGTGCGTGGACATGTAAGGTTGGTCCGGGCCGCTTCATCCCACAATGACGCTGAATCAAAATAAGACGTTGGCGTAAGCAGTATGAACATCACCACCCACAACTCCTTTGTGTTCTACTCGTGCATATCATCTACGCATAGACCTGGCTCATGATGCCACTATTGGGGAACGTTGCATGGAAAACAAAAAAAAATTCTACGCACACGCAAGATCTATCCATGGAGATGCATAGCTACGAGAGGGGAGAGCATCTTTATACCCTTGAAGATCACTAAGAGGAAGCGTTTATCAACGCGGTTGATGTAGTCGAACACCTTCACGATCCGTCCCGATCAAGTACCGAACGTACGGCACCTCCACGTTCGGCACACGTTTAGCTCGATGCTGTCCTCGCCTTCTCGATCCAGCAAGAGAGGCGAAGTAGTAGATGAGTTTCGGCGGCACGACGGCTTGGTGACGTTGGTGGTGAAGAACAATCTTCGCAGGGCTTCGCCAAGCACAACGGAAACTATGACGGAGGATAAACTAGAGGGGGCGGGGTTGCCGGCACACAGCTTGGTGAATCTTGATGTGTCTTGGGTGCTAGCCCTGCCCCTCTATTTGCATGTTGAGCCCTGGGGTCGTTTCTTGGAGAAAGAGCCTCCTCAAAATTGGTTTAGCCCGCAAGGCAAGAGTCCTTCTCGGACTCCAGGACCAAACGCCAGGGCCCTTGGCATCTGGCCCCAGACGCCAGGGTCCCTGGCGTCTGGCCCCCTGGCCTCCGCAAAACTCCTTTTTGCACCTTCCTAAAGCCTCGTGGGCTTTACCCCTTGGCCCAAATAAAGTGTTCTCATACCAGAACATTTCAGGAAACATCCGTAACCCCTTCCGGTGAATTCCGGAACCCTTCTGGAACCAAACACTATTATCCCATATATCAATCTTTACCTCCGGACTATTCCGGAGCTCCTCGTCATGTCCATGATCTCATCTAGGACTCCGAACAACATTCGGTCACCAAAAAACATAACTCATATAATACTATATCGTCAACGAACATTAAGCATGCGGACCCTATGGGTTCAAGAATGATGTAGACATGACCGAGACACTTCTCCGGTCAATAACCAATAGCGGGACCTGGATGCCCATATTGGTTCCTACATATTCTATGAAGATATTTATCGGTCAAACCTTTATGACAACATACGTAGTTCCCTTCGTCCGCCGGTATGTTACTTGACCGAGATTCAATCATCGGTATCTTCATACCTAGTTCTATCTCGTTACCGGCAAGTCTCTTTACTTGTTCCGTAATACATCATCCCGTAACTAACTCCTTAGTCACTTTGCTTGCAAGCTTCTTGTGATGTTATATTACCGAGAGGGCCCAGAGATACCTCTCCATCATACGGAGTGACAAATCCCAATCTCGATTCAGGCCAACTCAACAGACACCTTCAGAGATACCTGTAGAGCATCTTTATGATCACCCAGTTACGTTGTGACGTTTGATAGCACACAAGGTATTCCTCCGGTATCTGGGAGTTGCATGATCTCATGGTCGAAGGAATATGTATTTGACATTAAGAAAGCAGTAGCAATAAACTGAACGATCATATGCTAAGCTAACGGATGAGTCTTTATTTGCTTATGTATTCACACATGTATTTAAGTTTCCAATCAATACAATTCTAGCATGAATAATAAACCTTTACCATGATTAAGGAAATGTAATAATAACCACTTTATTATTGCCTCTAGGGCATATTTCCAACACCTACCCCCTCGCCGTGGCTTGTAGGCGTCGTGCCGTCGGGATTCCAAGAAGCTCGCCCAAGAGCTAGAAGAATGTTGCTCTCGCAATGAAGGTGAATGTAAGTGCATCTAGTGCCACCCCTAGTTGGTTTTGGAGTATTGACGACAAACGTGGTTGAGGGACTAATGTGTTTGTGAGAATTGCAGGATAACATAGGTAGTAGTCCCTCATTGATTCGGTTTACCTACCAGAGATGACCCCTAAAACTGTATGAAGACATTAAAGACAATGGTGGTTCGTGAAGACATTCACGTTGAAGATAATGACGTGTGAAGACATTCACTTGAAGACTATGGAGTGCGAAGACATAGTTTCTTTCATAGTTTCCTTTTCTTCTTTATTGTGTCATAGGAGCCACCGAACTGTCAAGTGGGGTCCAAGTGAACAAAGTCGGAAGACTGATGTGATGCTCAACCCAAATCCTATGTCTTCGAGTGAAGACAATGAGAGCAAATCTTATCCGGAGTTGGATGAGTCAACTTTGCTTGTAGCCCAAGCCAAGCTGCCGCGTGTGTTTGAAATCCGCCCGTTGGACACGTGTCGGTTCCTTAGTGACCCAGGGTCATTTCAGACATATCATGTCGGGTTGCCTGCTGGCTATAAATAGCCCACCCCCTCCACCATAAATTGGTGGATGCTCAGAGTTAGTACACGGCTTTTGTCGTTTGAGAGTAACCCACCTCCGAAGCCTTTGAGAGAGAGAATCCTTGCGAGAATCCACTGCATAGTACATAGGTTGTATTTGGTTGTCTGTCTTCCAAGACATTGCATGTCTTGAAGACTTTCATAAAAATTGCCTATTCACCCCCCCTCTAGTCGATAACTAGCACTTTCGATTGGTATCAGAGCAAGGTGCTCCCTTGTTCTGTGTGATTCGGTTTAACCGCCTGGAGAGCTATGTCGACTGTAGGGATAATCAAAGTCTGCGCTGCGTGCCCCATCTTCGATGGTACTGATTACCCCTACTGGAAGAATAAGAAGCGCATGCATCTTGAAGCCATTGACATCGACCTCTGGTATGTCGTCAGGACTGGTGTTCCCAAAGTCGGTGAAGGTGTCACCGCTGCTGATGTCAAGAGATTTGCACAACTGGACTCAACCGCCAAGAACATCATCTGTGGTCATCTGACCAAAGGGCAGTATGGCTGTGTGAGTGCTCTGGAAACTGCAAAGCTAGTCTGGGACTGGCTGTCCAAGGTCAACGAAGGCGTCTCAACATAGAGAGACTCAAGGATTGATGTGCTACGCAATCTCTTCAACCACTTCAAGAGGAATGACAATGAGAATGTCCGGCTCACTTTCGACCGCCTCACTGATATCACAAATGAGCTTCACGCACTTGGCGCCACTGAAATCACCAAGCATGAAATAGTGAAGAAGCTATTGAGATCACTTGACAGCTCATTTGACACCTTGGCCCTGATGATTCAAGAACGCCCTGACTTTAAAGATCTCGATCCGTCTGACATACTTGAGAGGCTCAACACACATCAGTTCCAGCTATCTGAGAAGAGAGATATCTATGGCCCCAATTATGGCCGATCCCGTGCTTTGAAGGAAAAAGCTGTTTCGTCATCTGAAGAAGAATCTGACTGCAGTTCTGATGATCCTGAAGACATTGGCAAAGAGCTAGCAATGCTCATGAGAAAGTTCCAAAAGTTCTCCAAGAAAAATCGCTTCAGAAAGTCTTCAAGATCCAGCTCCAAGAACGATGAGGCTTCCACTCGTGACCACAAGAAGAGAACATGCCACAAATGCAAGAAGCCAGGTCACTACATATCTGAATGTCCTCCATGGGACAAGGAAGCCAAGAAAAAGAAGAAGAGCAAAGAATATGACTCCGACGACAAGAAGAAGAAATCTTCAAAGTCTTCCTCACACAAGAAGAGCTCATCTAGCAAGGCCCGTGCATTCATTGGCAAGGAGATGGATTCAGAGGAGGAGTCTGCTTCTGAGGAGGCGTAGGTGGAGTCTGACTCAGGCGTGGCAAGCCTAGCTCTGGCTTCAGCATTCGTCGCCAAGTCCATCTTCAACCCTGAAGACAATGGTCACAACGTCGACGCCGAAGTCAAGAGGTGCTAAGGTAAACTCACGCGATGCTTACTTTCAGACCTCTAGTGAAGATGACTCTGAATGTGAATCCAAACCCAGCTATAAGACTGTTGCTAAAATTGCAACTGAACAACAAACAACCATGGAAAAGATTCAAAAATTGCTAGACAAAAGTGATGACCTGTTGGACGAGGAAATGAATCGAACCCAGTCCTTAATCGAAGACATCAAAAATCTTCGCGTTAAGTACGAGAAACTTGAAAGTCATCATGAAACCCTCTCAGCTACTCATGAGAAGCTTTCCTATGATTATCTTCAAAGGAAGCAAGATCTAGAGAAACTAAGAGCGTCTCATGAAGATCTTCAAAAGGAAAACAATTCACTACTCGCTCAACAGATCAGTTCCGCTCAGGAAGATTTTGTGCCACCTTGCTTAAAATGCCTTGAGCGTGACAATGCTGTTTCCATTGCTGGATGTTCTACTGCTTCTGAAGTTACAATATCTTCACCTGCTGATGTGGTTACTAACCCCTCTTCTGAGGATGCCACTACTATTGCTGATGAGAATGCCAGGTTGAAGACATTGCTTGAAACAGGCATGTATAAAAGCCTCAAAGGGCATCAGACACTCTGTGATGTCCTCAAGAAAAAGATTCTGAACCAAAGCCCTAGGAAAGAGGGTGCTGGTTTTGAGAGGAAAATGAATGCTGATGGTTCCTACTGGAAGCCTGAGCAGTACCCCAAAACCACATGGGTTGCTGCAAAGGGTCCTTCAGTAGATCCATCCACTTTGTCTGGCTTCACTTATTCTAACCCTATTGTCATTGATGAGTCATTTGACTCAAACTATAAATTATTCAAGAATCAGAACGGTCAAGTGTTTGCCAGGTTTATTGGAACTAACTGCAGGAATGGGTCTCCTATGAAGAAGATCTGGGTTCCCAAAAGTTGTCTTGAGAATCTTCCCATGAATGTCATCATGACACCACCAGGGAAGAAGACAAGCACCAGATCAAAGGCTTCATATGGCCCAAAGGCTTCATACAGACAGAGGACCTCTCAAGGTCAGCCTAACGCCAATGTTTTGCAGGGAAGCCAACATCAGACTCATGAATATGAGCGTGTTTCTTCAAACCGCTATATTCACAAGTCAAAGAACTTTTCTACATATTCTTATGAGTACTATTCTCCTCCTGCAAAACTATTTGCTAGGGCTCCAAAGCCAAAGTTCTCAGATGCTTCACTTAGACTCATTGCTTCTAAGCCACCCCTTAAAATGTGGGTGGTTAAGAAGAATTAACTTCTCTTGCAGGGAAAGGTCTCCAGCTGGAAATCATTGACTTCTGAAGACAATGCTGGGGACCTAAAACATCTTGTGGGACGCAAGATAAAATGTCAAAATGGTCTTATCATTTATTTCATCCCTGGATTTCTTGATGATCATCCCATCTTACCATCCAAGAATCTTAACTTTGATAGTATGCTTGTTCGTCAAATGTTTATGCTTCACAATACTCTTGGTGAAGCCTATCCCGCTAACTGCACTGTAGGGTACGACTCCGAAAGCTACTGAATGGATTATGGACAGTGGATGCACTAACCATATGACTGGTGATCGAAGTCTTCTCATAGATTCAACTCTCCAACCGTCTACTAAAAGTCATATCACATTTGTTGACACTAGTAAAAGCAAGGTATTGGGCCTAGGTAGAGTTGCTATCTCAAAGGATCAACACATGGATAAAGTGATGTTTGTTGAATCCCTTGGATACAACTTAATGTCTATCTCAGTGCTTTGTGACCTTGACATGATTGTGATATTTGGAAAATATCATTGCCTTGTGCTTATGGCTTCCGACAAATCTCTAGTCTTTGAAGGTTATCAAAGAGGTGATCTGTATATGGTAGATTTCTCCGCAGGACCACAACTTGCCGTATGTCTTCTAGCAAAAGCTTCAGAATGCTGGCTTTGGCATCGAAGGCTAGGACATGCGGGCATGAGGAACTTGCACACTCTTGTGAAGAAGAAGCATATCATTGGCATCGAGGGCGTTAAGTTCAAGAAGGATCATCTATGTGGTGCTTGTGAAGCCGGGAAGATGACTAGGGCAAAACACCCCTCGAAGACAATCATAACGACTTCACGTCCCTTCGAGTTGCTTCACATGGACCTATTTGGCCCTACTCACTACTCAACCCTTACTACCACTGCACATCTTTATGGCTTCATTATTGTTGATGATTATTCTAGATACACCTGGGTGCACATAATTCTCTATAAGACTGAAGTGCAGGATGTCTTCAGACGCTTCGCCAATCGTGCCATGACCAACTATGGCATCAAGATCAAGCACATCAGGAGTGAAAATGGCATAGAATTCAAGAACACTGGCCTCGACACTTATCTTGATACATTGGGCATCACTCATGAGCTCTCTGCTCCATACACACCTCAGCAGAATGGCGTCGTGGAGCGCAAGAACATGACCCTTATTGAGATGGCTCGTATGATGCTTGATGAGTACAAGACTCCAAGAAAGTTCTGGCCTGAAGCCATTGACACTGCATGCCATATCATCAACAGAGTTTATCTTCACAAATTCTTCAAGAAGACATCTTATGAACTACTCACTGGTAAGAAGCCAAACATGAGCTATTTCAAAGTCTTTGGTGCTAGGTGCTGGATCAAGGATCCACATCACACTTCCAAATTTGCACCGAAAGCACATGAAGGTTTTATGCTTGGTTACGGAAAGGATTCGCACACCTACAGAGTCTTCAACCTCTTTCACTATGAAGTGGTTGAAATGGTAGATATGCGGTTCGATGAGACTAACGGCTCGCAAAGAGAGCACCTGCCAAATGTGGTAGATGAAGCTTCTCCTAGTGAATCTATCAAGCTAATGGGTACTGGAGAAATCATACCCACCGAGGAACAGGCTGAAGAAGAAATCATCATTCCAGCTCCTACTCAATGAGAAGACAATGCTGAGCCTGAAGATAATGCTGAAGATGAAGACACTGATCAGCAACTGCAAAATCTTCACCCTGTTCATCCTCGTGTGGCCAATGAAATTCAGATTGAGAAGATAATTGATAGTATCAATGCACCTGGTCCGCTTACTCGATAAAGAGCTACGCAATTAGCCATTTTCTGTGGGCACTTTGCTTTTGTTTCCATCTCTGAACCCAAGAAAGTTGATGAAGCCTTCATGGAACCTGAATGGATTCAAGCTATGCAAGAAGAGCTTCAGCAGTTTGAGGTGAACAATGTTTGGGAACTTGTCAAGCGTCCTGATCCTCACAAGCACAACATTATTGGCACCAAATGGATCTATCGCAACAAACAAGATGAACATGGTCAAGTTGTTAGAAACAAAGCTCGTCTCGTTGCTCAAGGTTACACAAAAGTGGAAGGGATTGACTTCGATGAAACCTTTGCTCCTGTGGCTAGGCTTGAAGCCATTCGCATACTGCTAGCCTATGCTAACCACAACGACATCCTTCCCTATCAAATGGATGTGAAGAGTGCCTTCCTCAACGGCAAAATTGAAGAGGAAGTATATGTAGCTCAACCACCTGGTTTTGAAGATCCAAAGCATCCTGATATGGTCTACAAGCTAAATAAGGCGCTGTATGGCCTCAAACAAGCTCCTCGCGCTTGGTATGACACTCTCAAAGACTTCCTGAAGAGCAAAGGATTCAAACATGGTTCTCTAGACCCCACTCTCTTCACGAAGACATATGATGGGGAGCTGTTTGTATGCCAAATCTATGTGGATGACATTATCTTCGGCTGCACTGACAAGAGATACAGTGATGAGTTTGGGCATATGATGCAAGAGCAATATCAGATGTCCATGATGGGAGAGCTGAAATTCTTCCTTGGTCTTCAAATCCGTCAACAGAGAAATGGCATCTTCATATCTCAAGAAAAATACCTCAAAGATTGCCTGAAGAAGTTTGGAATGCAAGACTACAAAGGGTACACGACGCCAATGCCAACCAAAGGCCAATTGGGCCCCGACGAAAATGGTAAAGAGTTCGATCAAAAGGTATACCGCTCCATGATTGGTTCTTTACTGTATTTATGTGCATCTAGGCTAGATATAATGCTTAGCATTTGCATGTGTGCCCGATTCCAAGCGGCACCAAAGGAATCGCATCACCTCGCTGTGAAGCGAATTCTTCGATATTTGGCTCACACCCCAACGCTAGGATTATGGTATCTAAAGGGCTCAGAGTTTGATATAGTTGGATTCTCAGATGCTGATTATGCTGGTGACAAGGTTGATCGCAAGTCCACATCAGGCACATGTCACTTTCTTGGACGATCTCTTGTGTGTTGGTCTTCAAAGAAGCAGAACTGTGCATCACTCTCCACTGCTGAATCTGAATACATTGCTGCTGGATCTTGTTGTGCTCAGCTTCTCTGGATGAAGCAAACTCTCAAGGACTATGGCATCAACAAGAAGAAGGTGCCCCTCTACTGCGACAATGAAAGCGCCATCAAGATTGCTCACAACCCAGTTCAGCACTCGAAGACAAAGCACATTCAGATCCATCATCACTTTCTCAGAGACCATGTGTTGAAGGAAGACATTGATAGCATTCACGTCAACACTGAAGAGCAATTGGCAGATATCTTCACAAAGCCCTTGGATGAGAAAAGGTTTTGCAAGCTTCGGTGTGAGCTAAATATCTTAGAATCCTCGAATGTCCTGTGAATGGACACACATCCTAACTCTTATGCATATTGATGACTTAGGTGCGCAACACACAAAGTAACGTATGTCTTCAACTCATGAAGACATACACTCTGAGTGTGAATACATTAAAGCGGAATTTGACTTCGGAGCGCCATGATAATTGTGCGCCGTGTCTGGGTCTAATACTTCCTATACGGTGGGTAACGCCACCACCAATCTTTCTTGAAGATTTTTGTTTGTTTGTCGTCATGTTGCATTATCTTCAAAGTTAGTTTGTCTTCAACATTGCCTTGTCTTCATGATTTATCTTTGCAATGTTCGATTTGGTCTTCTCAGATATATATATGTATATATGTGTTCTGTCCTCTACAGCATTCACTTGTAGCTATGTCTTCAAGTTGCCATTTTCTGCGCTAAGTGAATGTGATCGGACCCTAACCCCTTCCGTGCTTATCCCTCTAACTCTATCTGTCTCTTCATATGTATTCTATTGACACGTGTCGATTGTCTTCACTGCATCCTTGTCAGCTGAAGATATAAAGACAAAACATTTAAAATGCTTTTACTATCTCTATCCTTTTTGCCTGAATACCGGAGAAGCCGGAACGACCACCCGACAAACTAGGCGCGCGTGGGGTCGTGGCACAACTTTCAATCTGTTGCATGCTTGCCATGTGTCCTTCAGATGTGAACTGCCAGGGGCACCTGATTAATTACACTGCGTCATCCCTCTTCCTTATAAATAATCAACCCCTGCGGTCATTATTTCTTCTCCCCTCGCCGTCTCGCTCAAACCCTAGCGCCACCGCTAGCATCAGTCGTCGCCGGAGATGAAGCGCTTCGCTGCCGTGACTTCTCCGACGTCGTCTTCACGCCGGCCGTGGACATCTTTTCCCCCACCGGCGCCGTAGGTGTCTTCCTCCGCCAAGTTAGGGCGCAGGAGATTGGACTACTCGGCCTCCATCCTTCTCGTCTAGCAGTTCTTCATGCGGTAAATAAGAACTCACTTTTTACCGTTTATTTGATTCGTTGAAGTATCCATATCCCCCAAAAGATGTTTTTACACTTCCAAATCTGGAACCTGTCTATTGTGAATCTCATAATCTGCAAAGAACTTTCACTTATGAATGCTTCACATCTAGTTTGATTCCTCACTTGTGCTTATTTTTGGATTCGTACAAATTTGTAACCAACTTACATCTATAAGTGAATGTCTTCGCGCTATGAGGTCATTGTCTTCAAACTGATTTATCTTCAAAATCTTCTGAGAATGCATATGACCTCTTCCCCTGCCCTCGCATCTCTAATGTTGTCATAGGTACATGTCCGTGGGAGAGTCCCTTGGTTCTCATAGTCTGCATTCATTTGCAGAGTTTTTACAGCATCATATTGAATCACCTGAAGCCAGTTCTTGTCTGACAAGTAGACTAAAGCCAAACACTATTGTGAAGCCATTCAGTCTGAAGCCAATGGCTAGTGGGAAATCTGCTAAGAAGGGAGGCCGCCAGCGCCGTGACAACACTGCGAGAGACCTGCCTCCAGATCTCTATGAAATGTACAAGTCTGGTCCAGAAGAGACCTATGGTGAGCGCAAGTTCAGAGTCCAATGGATTCAAAGATATTGGGCAGAAGAATGGTTTCTGTATCATTATGTGACTTCTGAGTATGCGGACAAGAATGCTGTGAGGCCACCATGGGCCGATATCATTTACAAGAAGCTTCAAACCAAGACCAAGGCTGAAGCCATTGCCAAAGGCTTCTTTCCTTGCATGGTCAGAGGCCCAATGCCTGAGAATGCCGACCCATCAAGTCTTAGATGGTGTCGAGAAGATGATCTCTTTGAAGAGAATTACAAGTACGCCAAGACCTCAGCTATCCAGAACAAGGACTTCGGGATTGACTTCAACCCGGGTCCAGCTCGACCAAGGCCCAATGGCAGCCGTGAAGCTGAACAGAATCTCATTGGTCCTTTCAACAGTCTTGATGGGCTTCTCACACATATCGCTGAGCAAAGGGCCAGTGTTGAAGAAGTTGCTGAGGAAGAGGAACATGCTGAAGTTCCAGAACCCCCGAAGCCTGTGAAGAAGGCTAAAGCTTCAAAATCTTCTGCTGCACCAAAAGCTTCACATGTGAAGCCACTGAAATCTGCACCGCCTGAATCCAGTGTGGAGTCTGACGACTTATCTCGCACCTCCAAGAAGCCCAAGAAGATCTCAGGGCAAGCTCTTACACCGGCAAGCATTCTTCGCAATGATGAAGATATTATCAATCTATCTAGTGATGAGGATATTGATGATGATGCCCTTGATATGCTGATCAAGAGCAAACAGGAAGCCAAAATCTTCAATGATCTGCCTCTGTTTGACGCTGACATTCTCAACAACTTCATTGATGAATGGTTTGAAGATACCTCTCTTACCATCGATGATTTGCAGCTTCCGATTGGCATCAGCGTGACATTTCAGGGCTATATTGCCAAAGAGCTCGCAATCGCTCAAAAGGTCATTGAGCAGAAAAACAAGATTGACCATGAAAAGGCCCTCTTCAAGTAGCACATGGCCAAGCTCAGTGTCACTGAAGTGCAAAGTTTCAAGCAGATGATGATTGATCTCAAGGCTGAATTTGTCAAGCACGGTGATGAAGCCAAAGGCTCCAGAGAGCGTCTCAAGCACTATGCTGAAAAGTGCGTACAGGATCATAATGAAGCCTTGAAGAGTAAAGCACTTGGGCATCCTGGCATTGACCCCAAGCTGGCTGCCAAGAAGAAGAAGCCAGCTGCAACTAAAGCCAAAGCTCCAAGGCAGGAAAGACCAAGCATTGTCTTCCCTGCCAGCATGACTGGCTCGAAGCCAAAGGTCCCATTAGCTGCTTATGAAAAGAAGAAGACAAAGCAGGCTGAGGCTGAGGCCAGGAAGCGAAAGCATCATGAAGCCTCTGATGCTGCTCCCTCCAAGAAGAAGTTGAAGACTAAGCCTTCAAAGTCTTCAAGAAAGGACCAAACTGCACCACCAGAGCCGCTGTTTGTTGAACCCATCTCTGTTGCCTTGCCTACCTCCTCCAACTGCGAGCGCCGCCTAGTAGTCCATGAGCCTGCTACCACAGAGGCTTATGAGTATGAAGATATTCCAGCTGCCGACACCATCGCAGCTGAATACATTGGTCGTGAAGACAATGTAGTTGATGATGAAGTCCTTCCTCAGTTCCCCCAGATCATGCCTAAGCCAGTATCATCGCCTGCTCCCACGAGCAGTGAACAGATTAGCATTGGTGGTCCCATGACGCCAATCACACAAGATGATTTCTGGGAAGAGCACCACCCAAACACTCCACTCCACGAGGTCATTCCTCGCACTCCACCAGCTCAAGTCACTACTTCTGTGATTGAGACTCCGCAAGACACCCCTGAAGACATGGAGAAGACCACTCCCTCACCGCAGGCGTCGCTCTCTCTCCGAAGGCTTCGCCGAGGCCCAAGGCCAACGGTTTCCATGTCGAGCATTCCTGAAGAGGATGTGCAAGCCACAAGCTCAGTTGCATGTCAAGTGTTCCCTGAAGCCATCCCTACAGAAACTGCTTAAGAATCTGAAGCCAAAGAGGCTAAAGATATTCCGGCTGCATCAGCCAAAGACAAAGAAGAAGAACAAGCTGCTATTCCCCCTTTCGTTGAAGTAAGAGAGAATGAAGATGTGATTGTGCCTGACCCACCAGTTCTTGAAGCCACTGCTAATGAGGCTGCTGATGCCTCTGCTACTGAAGTCAATGACGTAGTCATGGCCAAAGACAATATGCAGCCCGAAGCCACTCTTCAGACTGAAGCCCCAGATGCCACTGAAAACATTCAGCCATCCACCTCGGATGTTGCTGCTGCTCCTCCTGTACCCCACACAATGACAAGGGCCTTCAATCGCGAAGGTGAGGTCGTAAGTGTTAGATGGCCCATAATGACACCACCTGTTGCTCCTGGTCCTCAGTCTGACTACCATGTGGAGCAAAGGCCTCAGACGCAGAAGCTAAAGCCCAGGCTGCCAAAGCTTCTCAGTGTTGTTACCACTCAAGGCTCATTCAGTGTGCTTAGCTTCAGAGAGCACAACACATTCTTCGACAAGGCCAAGAATCCATACAAGAAGCCAAAGATCTCCTCTGATAGGTTCTGGAGCCACCAGCAACGAAGCTATTACTCATGCATCTTGTACAACCATGACAGGATCTTCCCCCACAAGCGCCTGTGCTGTGATGCCATTGCTGGACTCCCCTGCCTTGAGGAAGCTCTTGACTGCTTTCGAGAAGTTGGCTTGCTCCCATTTGTCGTCGACAAGGAGCACTGGAATGAAGAACTCTTGCTACAATTCTATGCCACTCTACATATATCAGGCTACAACAGGGATCCGAAGACATGGGTCCTTGAGTGGATGTCAGGCGATGTACATCACGAAGCCAAAGCTCAAGACATCATCGAGCTAACTTCCCTGCCCACTCCTGGCGATCTCTATGAGCCAGGTTGTCAGCGTTATGAGCAAGAATTGCAGAGCATCTTTCAGAAGCCTGAGCCCAACATGAGCCAGTTGCTCAGTATGATGAAGCCTTTGCCTGTTGATGCTGAATACCCCAAGGAATTTTTTGTCAATGACCTCGAGTACCTGCCCCGCACTATCTATCATATACTGAGGCATACTCTATGGCCAATCAAAGGGCATTCTCCTCATGCCAAGATTGAAGGCACTATGAAGACATTGGTCTTTTACATCATCAATGGCATCAGGTTCAATACTCAAGATTTCTTCATCCGTCAGTTGGCAGCTTCAGGTATTGATCTGTTTGGCCTCAAGTTCTATGCCCCATGGGTCATGCGGCTGATCAAGCTTCACTCTACCATCAATTATCAAGCTTCAGCTCGCAACCATGTTGTCTTTCTGCCTGAAGTGGATATGTCCCATGAAGCCATTTATCCTGTGCCTGCCAAGGAACTTGTTCGTGAAGACAACGCTGCCTTCCAAAGCTTCACACAGACACTTGAAGGAGTTCATGTGCCTAATCCACCTGCTGCTGCTGGTCCTCTTGCTGGTCAGCTCAGACTGCCGCGTCGTGCCAACACTGATGCAACAGCCAGCACAGTAGCTCAAAGGCCTTAGAAGCGTGCTCGTGTGCTGATAGACAGAGAGCTTCTTGTTTCACTTCATCAGAAGCAGGATAGGCATCATGACTGGTTGAAGTACCAGATGCAGAGTCTCCTTGTTGATGTCAACCGCATCCGCAATCTAGCCACCAAGAACTTCTTTGTTGCTCATGAAGCCTGTCGGCGTGCCTAGAAGAGCCTCACAATGCTCTGTTCTGAAGACGATCTTCAAGCAGATGGCTTCACTGAACGCTTCAAGTTTGACTCCAGGCCTCCTCAATCTGCAAGCTGGCGTCCAACACCTTCTATTGAAGATTCTGAATACTCATCTTCGGCTCCAACTGTGGTTGCTCGAATCATCGATGAGGAGGACGACGCCACTTCACCAGCAATGGCTTCACTGCATCAGGATTCTGCCTCAGGCCCGTCTACACCGCCCAACTCCACCGTCGACACTGCTGCCCCAACATCTTCACCAGCACAGCATGGGAACGCATAGGAACTCTATGTCTTCCAACCTTTTTGGTCATTCCTGACAAAAGAGGGAGAAGCATATGAGTTGATAGTCTTCAAGCGGGTCTATATGGGTCGGGTGCTTATTTTTGCTAAGTTCTTACAACTCTCGTTCTTGAACTGCTGGTTTTGAGTTGTAACACTTAAACCTTGATGGTCGTCTGCTACTTTTTGCTACTACCGTTTGTTGCGATGATAAATTCCACATGAAGTCATTCTGCAGACGCCCATTTCTCATTGTGCATATTATTATCTTCATTATATTTGTGTATGCATGATGAATTGTCTTCATGAGTTAAAGAAGATATCCACAAAGCAGAACCTGCCATGTGCATTTGCATTCAAAGGCAAATTACTTATATGCACATCTTCAGGGGGAGTCTTTTCAACTTATGAAGCCAATGGCCACGTTCTTTAACTTACACATAATTTTATCCCCGTTGAAAACTTCAACCAATTTGTCATCAATCACCAAAAAGGGGGAGATTATAAGTGCATCTAGTGCCACCCCTAGTTGGTTTTGGAGTATTGACGACAAACGTGGTTGAGGGACTAATGTGTTTGTGAGAATTGCAGGATAACACAGGTAGTAGTCCCTCATTGATTCGGTTTACCTACCAGAGATGACCCTAAAAATGTATGAAGACATTGAAGACAATGGTGGTTCGTGAAGACATTCACGTTGAAGATAATGACGTGTGAAGACATTCACTTGAAGACTATGGAGTGCGAAGACATAGTTTCTTTCGTAGTTTTCTTTTCTTCTTTATTGTGTCATAGGAACCACCAAACTGTCAAGTGGGGTCCAAGTGAACAAAGTTGGAAGACTGATGTGATGCTCAACCCAAATCCTATGTCTTCGAGTGAAGACAATGAGAGCAAATCTTATCCAGAGTTGGATGAGTAAGCTTTGCTTGTAGCCCAAGCCAAGCTGCCGCGTGTGTTTGAAATCCGACCGTTGGACACGTGTCGGTTCCTTAGTGACCCAGGGTCATTTCGGACATATCATGTCGGGTTGCCTGCTGGCTATAAATAGCCCACTCCCTCCACCATAAATTGGTGGCTGCTTAGAGTTAGTACACGACTTTTGTCGTTTGAGAGCAACCCACCTCCAAAGCCTTTGAGAGAGAGAATCCTTGGGAGGACAAAACCCAAAACACCCAGAGCCAAAGAGTGTTAGGCATCACTGAAGTCTTTCTGTCAGCGTGATCTGAAGACTTATTACACTTGAGAACTGTGTATCCTCCAGCCGGTTAGGCGTCACGTTCTGAGGATCCAAGAGTCATTGTGGATCACCGGTGAACGGAGTCTGTGAAGGTTTGGAAGTCTACCTTGAAGACTTACCTGAGTGATTGGGCAGGGACTAAGTGTCCTTAGCTCAAGGGGAATAAGGTGAAGACGTGGTCTTCTGAGTTCAATCTCAGCCTCCCTAACCAGACGTACAGTTGTCACAGCAACTGGAACTGTTCTACCAAATCCTTGTCTTCGTCAAACTACTGGTTCTATCACTTCCCCTTACTTACTATTTAGCTTCGTGAAGTCATTGCTTGGTTGCCCTGTTTGGCTTCACTGTGTGAAGACAATCTTTCAGATTGCATAATTGGCTTCATACTGTCTTCCTATTACGATATGTTCTACCTAGCTGCTATTTGTCTTCGTGCTTTCATTATGTTGCTTACTTGTCTATGGCCTGTCTAGTGTAGTTTATCTTCCGTTGGATATCATATAGGATCATTTTAGTCGTTTGTCTTCGAAGACTTCAACCTTTGAAGACTTTCACAAAAATCGCTTATTCACCCTCCCCCTCTAGTCAATAACTAGCACTTTCAGTGAACATAGGGCGACCACCTCGAGTTGGCATATTCCATGCCTGCAGCACCGTCACAGTTACCACCCAGCTAGTTGGAGAAGGAAAACTTCATGGATTCGGGCGCCGAAGAGGAGGCAGCAGGGAACCGAGCATATGCAAGAGGCAAGGGAAACAGAGTACCACCATTATGAAGACCCGGGTGTCTCCGGATTTCGTCGCGCCACTACCGCCAGGAGGGGGAACCCTATCCCCTTCCATCAGGATCGAGACGTCGCACCGCCTGAACTAAGTGACGTGCACCGCCACCGAAGAGCACCAACCTATAGATACGACGGTGCCTACCACCCACAGCACACCGCACAGCTCGACACACCAGCAAACATCAGCCCCTCACCTGCAGAACATCCCAACCGAGCCCCAAGGCCCCTGACGTCGCCTCCAGGAAGGTCACGACGAGAACAACGCCGCCACCACCAAATCCGAAGTGGACTGAGGGTTTTCACCCGGGCAGGGATCGGGGTGGGTAGCCGGGGACCTCAGCTGCACCCCCATGGAGGAAAGCGGCGCCCTTGGGCGGCGGCGCCGCCGGGCTGGCCTGACCGACCAAGGTTTCCCTCGGACCCCAAGTACACCACCAGGGCTCACCACCACCAGGCAGACGTGAAAGCCACCGGAACGGCAAGAAAGTCAGTAGAACAGAGGGGATTCGAACCTCCAGATCTGACGGGGAAGAGCTCCACGCCACGGCCGGACTCCACCAACGACCCGTCGCTCGCGCGGCCGGGCACACTGGCCAGCATCCCCCTGCGGACATCACCTGCCGCCCGACGATGCTGCCTCGCCCCCAGGAACCGCAGACCTCCGAGAGCGAGCGAAGCACCGAGATCCCCGCCGCCACCTTCCCCGGCGCCCGCACGTACTCCTCGATGGCCGTTTCCGGTGGCGACGAGGGAGGAAGGGGGGCTGGTGGGGTGGCGGCGCGGCGGAACCCTAGTCGCCCGAGGGGGCGACGCAAGGGCCTCTCCTTTCCAATGCAGTTTAACATTATTATTTTTTGGTTGATACCATTGCTGGAGAGCCCATGCATGCTCGTCGTCCATAGTATTTTCCTTGTGAAAGCTTCATAATCATAGCACAAGTAGCAGTGTCGGTGTCCTCCAAAAGGCAGCGCCATCCGCGGCAATTTGTTCCCTCGGCGGCCGTGGCTACGCAGTACGCACCAACCCTCCTCCCACTTTTAAAAGCATCCGGCCACGCGCACCCAACCGAGCTGCTTTTCCTTGTTTCTGTTGCTTAGCAATTTGAAATCATGAACCACGTCCTTTGGTCCACCTCCACCAACACTCATTTTGTAGGCACTGGGGGTTTGGTCCACGTCCCTCCCTCCCAGTCTGGTCTCTGTAATTTCCAACGTCTTGTTCTTCTCTGGTTCACACATTACCGTTCCATTGCTAATTGGATATCGTATTGGTCCGGATTACAGAAATGCCTTACTGCCAACTACATCTACTCGGACACATCGGCGTACAAGGTGCAGTTTGAGGAGGCGACCTCCACATCGCTGTTTAGGACAATTGGGCACCGTCCAAGTGAAAAAATTTCGCATGGCTTCTCATGAAGAATAGGGTTTGGACTCTGATCGCCTGCAGAGACAGGGATGGCCAAACTGCCGCTTTTGTCAGCTTTGTAAGAGGGAGCCAGAGTCCGCTGCGCACATCTTCTTCAAGTGTCGGTACCCCTTCCGAATTCGGACCACCATCAGAGGTTTTCTTGATGCGCCGGAGCTAGCCATTGTTGATTGGGGAGGTTTGGCTTCGGTCCACGAGTGGTGGAAGCTCATGGTCCTCGCGCCCACAACAGAAGGAAGGCCACCGCCTATGCTAGTAATCCGGAAGCTTTGAAATGAGAGGAATGTGCTAGTCTTCCGTAACAAAGCGACTTTGCCCACAATCATCTTTGCAAACATCAAGTCAGAGGCGAGGAATTGGGTTCTCGCGGGGGCAAAACAATTGAGCCCTTTGATGCCGCGAGAGTAGTGTTTCTATTGTATTTTGAGAGGCATTTTTGTCGGTCTCTCTAAAACCTTAAACCTTGTTACTCCCTCTTTTTTGTTAATAATACTCTTATAAAAAACAGAGTTGGTGATGATGGTGTGTCTGACATCCTGCAATATAGGCCGTCTGATCTATATCTGACGGATAGGAAGGAAACTATGTCAATTTTGTAAAAAGATACCCGCATCCCTCTCCACATTTGCAGATAAGACCTTTCCTCGTTCATCCTTATCTCCCACAAAATAAATTACTCATATAAATGCATTTTGATGTTCCGTGCAACGCACAGACATCTTGCTAGTTATTAATAAGATGTGGCAAATCTTCTGCCTTTCTTTAAGAAAAGAGAAGAGAAGAGGAATGGCGCCTGTAACGTGCAGACTTGGAGTGGATTAGACTAAACCGATATTCACATGAGAGAAAATTCCAAGAGAAATTGGTTATCTCTTGTCTACCTTGTTCTTTTGCCTCATTGTTGTTGACCTTTTAGAGTAATTTTGAAATGCCTGAAATCGATGGTTGGTTTTTTCAAAAAGGAGATAACTTCTAGCCTCTGCATTGAGTGATGCATATAACCACCTTCATTATATTATTCAACATAGTCTGACAAACAAAAAATACATGGATTAACCCTAAGCCACTTTTCTGGCGACCTCTATCGCTACATCTATATAAGCTTGATAATGTGTCCTAACCTCGCATCAACACACGCCATCTAATCTGGCCAAGCCACAGCAGCCCCACGACAAGCTGAGAGCACCAACCGGTTTAACAAACCCTCAGCATGCATCGCATGTGCATGCTAGACTCCGCCACCGACAACTTTCGTCGTTCCATCTTCAGGAGGGATCAACGCATTGACCTTAGCAGGCTCAATTGTCGCCAACGCCACTACGACACCAAACAACGCCACCGCCCTGTGCTCATTGATCAAGACACATCCGTCATCGAGACTCCGCTGCTCCATGTCGTTGAGACCCGTCGTCATCGATGCGGTAGAAACGACGTTGCTCCAACTCTAGCCCCCTTTAGTCGACACTTACTCCAAGAACGATGCCCCCATGAGGGTGAGCGGCGGTAGACACCACCATCGCCTGATCCTGAAGACCGAGATAATGGGTTTCCCCTGGAGCAAATGACCCTTCCATCCGAGTCTACGTGGTGGTCCAACGCCACCACACCCGCAAGATCCCATTGGCCGAAGCTCCAAAACAATGCCTCCAAGGAGGCAAACGAACGCCACACACCGCCATTGTCCAGTCCGGCAAGCGAAACATGAGGTTTTCCTTGGAACTCTATAAGACCACCACCATGACGATGCCCTTCAAGGAGGTTAGCGGTGTCCGCAGACATCGCCACATCAACCGCAACGACAGATCCGTGCAAAGGATTTCTCCCTGGTTCAGGAGATCTGGAGACCTAGGTGCACGTCGGAGATGCCCACCAAGGCACACGATCCAAATTCGTCCAACCTGAACCAAACTAAGGGGCCACCGCCAGTAGGGAGGACGTCCGAGCGCGTCTGCCATGGATCCACCGCCACCGCCATCTGGCCACCACCGCGCCGCCACCCACCACGGCAGTGACCAGCCACCCACTACCCGCGAGGAGATGAGTGTCGTAGCACCATGTGAGGCCGCCTGGCCCCGTCACGAACCCTGTGAGGCCGCACAGTAGTGACCAGCCACCCACTGCCAGCGAGGAGATGATGCACGCAGCCAAATTGTGGTTCGATTTTTTTTCGACTCAAAGGAGCTTTATAAATTAAGGAGCGAAGTTACAATCATTTTGTAGGCAGATTCTCAGGAATTTGGGTATGAAATTCACCCAAACACATCTATGTCTATCTTCACTAGCCTGCCTAGCACAAAGGTGAGCCAACATATTGGCCTCCCTCTTAGCAAACATTAAAGAAAAAGCGTCAAAATTCCCGCTCAGCTCCTCTATCTCATGAAGAATCGTAGCAACCTCAGATCTCTGAAATTTCTTCGATCTCCAGAGATTAACCACCGTCAGGGCATCCGTTTCCACAATGATATTCCGGAGACCCATGTCGCCTGCCAACCAGACACCATCACGGATCGCAAAAACTTCCAAAATGAGAGGACTTGCGCAACACCATACCGTAGCGCATGTGCTCATAACAATTTACCTTCGTGATCACGAACACCAACACCAGTCACGCCCTGGTAGTTCTCTGTTGAGCAGCTCGCATCGACATTAATTTTCAGAGTTCCAGTATCAGCCAGTGGCTCCCAAACAAGCTTGGCCTTCTTCACTTGATTAGTTACCTTCTGATATATCGTAGCCAAATCCATTGCAACATCAATTGGCCAATTAACAGGGACAATCATAGCACGGCCTTTCTCCCCATGAATCCTTGCATTACGTTCTGACCAAATAGCCCAGCTACCACACAATACGATGCAAGCATCCCTGTCCGAGACCAGCTCACCTTCAATCATGTCCATGGGCCAAGTCCGTGGGTTCAATACTGGCACCTTCAGCCTAGACCCGAGTTTCATTTTTTGCCAGAAAATCCTTACCCAGGTGCATTCAAAAATTGCATGGAAAATAGATTCTTCCCTACCGCACATCTAACAGAAGGCGATCCGCTCAGTGTGTCGTTCTTTCGGGGTGGATTTACAAGGCACAATTTTTTCATTACTCTCCATCAAAAACTACGAACTTTAGGAGGAATCTACATTCTCCATAATCTCTTCCAGTACTTCTGTTCAGACCCACTAGAGCTTGAAGAGAGAGCTTGTCGCTGCCTTGAAATGATAGCTGTGTAGGGCATCTCCAACACACGCGCTTAATAAGCCGCGCGATGAAAAAACGCCTATTTGGCGTGCGAGAGACAAAAAATTAGTGCTCCAGCAAAATCTGTAAAATAGAGCGCGCACAAAAAACAAGCTGTAACTTTAGCGCACGCGGACTGTGGGGCTGTAAATTTGGGGTGCCGGCTTGTGCGCGCGGGCTGCTGCATGTGAAGCCGCCGGATTGGGCGCCGTGTTTTTGTGCGTCTGATAAACCTCCCGCGCGCAAAAACACAATTTCAACGCTGCAAAACTTTTTTAGCGCGCCGCGCTACCGTGCTTCTGTTGGAGATGCTCGATCTAAATGTGAATTCGCCATTCTGCTCCAACTGCCATGCCCATGTGTCGTTAGGGAGACGCCCAAGCGGAATTTTTTTATGATTGCCTCTATGTCCCCCAGCAGAAAGTTTGCTGCTAATAATTCTTCGTTGCAAGCAATTGTGATTGGATTAGTACATGTTTTTTTTACGAAATGCTGACTGAGCAGTTTTTCATGATATAATTTTTGTAATCCATGATATACATATTTTAAGCTACATTACCCGGTTACTACATTTGTCAGAGCCGGACAGCCCGTAACAGTGCCACGCATATTTGCATGGCCAAGTGAAGAGAGACCCTATGGGCGTGTAGGTGTAGCCCCGACAATCCCCGTGCGAAGATTCTCCTTAGCACTTTTTAAAAAAAAAACCTTGTGCTTTATTCATTAGAAATAGGAAAATAATCATTACATGAGCAACTCCAACGCGGCGACCCATTTCGTCCGCGCGCGTCCGTTTGGGTCGGCTCGGACAGAAAAGTCGGCACAACGCGCCAACCCAAACGGATGCGTGTCCGCTTTTCGTCCGCCTACCGACCCATTCCCGGCCCATTTTCGAGTCTCATTTGTGTCGGCGCGGACACGAGGCGGACGCGCGCGACGCCCGCCTACTCCTCCCCCGGCCCGCCAGTCGGTGGCAGCCTCCACCATTTCCCTTCACTTTCCCAAAACCCTCCCGCCCGCGCGCGCTCCCGCTGCTCGCCATGGACGACAACCTCGATGCCGCCGCCGGCCTCGCCTCCCTCGTCTCGTCCGGCATCACGACCGCCCCCTCCGGCAAAGGCAAGCCCCGCGCCCCCCGCAAGAGTGCCGCCGCGCCCAAGCCGAAAAAGAAGCTGACGCCCGAGGAGCGGGCAAGGGAGTCGGCGAAGAGAAAGGGCCGGAGGCACGCAGCGGACGCAAGGGAGGAAGCCATCGCGGCGACCGTCATCACCGCCGCAACGCAACAGGAGGCCACCAACGCCCGCGTCGCGGTGGCAACGAGGGAGGCGCTGATGTACCTAGGGTTAAACCCTGGCCAGCACGGCCTCGTCAACACCGCCGCGGCCGCGGCCAGCACCGGCTCATCTGCGTTTCCTCGGATGGTGCTGCCTGAGTCGCCCCGCGCGTCGGCGACGCAGCCGATGCCCGGCTTCCACGTCTACCCGCAAGCCTCCCGACTCTCCGGGGAACGCTCCCCCGAGGTGAGCGTGGTGGCGCCTTCCACGCCCGCGCCCGCGCCCATCGACCTCAACGCCACACCAGTGGCCGGTGGCTCGTCATCCGGAGGGGCGAGGAAACGCGCGCGGCACATGCCAGCCGACGTGCTGTCGGGCACACGCAACCTGTTCGACGGAATGCCGGCCTCCGGCGACGACAACTACATGCAGAACATCATCTTCGAGGGTGGTGCGGCGGCCGCTAGCGGTGCCACCAGGGCTGGTTACGATCCCGACGAGACACAAAGTCAGGACGACCGAGGGCCATTCACGCCGTCCACCTTTGATCAAGATCAAGTCGCCTTCATGCATGATCAGGTCGGCCTGGACCTGGACGGCTTCCCGCTCGACCACGAGTTTTTGGAGGACTACAGACTCGAGGAAGAGGATGAGTTGGACATCGAAGGGGAGCCTTTGTTCGAGGACGAGCTCGCCAACCAAGCTGCCTGAGGAAAGCCGAAGCGCAAGAGCAGGCGGACGAAGGCATACACGGCGGCCGAGGACAAGCTCATTTGTGAGTGTTGGAGGGACATTGGGCAAGACCCCAAGACCAGCGCCGAACAAAAGGCAAAGCACGCAAGACCCCAAGACCTTTTGGACTCGTGTCCATCGTGAGTTCCATGAGCGCAAGAAGTTTCCGCCGTACCAAATGCAAAGCACGCGCGGGTGGGTGTCCATTTCGAAGCGTTGGAAGGTGATCCAACAAGAGTGCAACAAGTTTTGTGCCACTCTTGAGAGCATCAAGGCACGCCCCGTGAGCGGCATCGGCATGCAAGACATGGTATGCTAGCAACCACCCCTCTTTGTGCCATTCCGTTTATGCTTGCATGTCCATTTCCATATCCATTTGCCAATATGCTTGCATGCAATTCATTTGTAGGCATTTCAAGCTTTGGAGGCATTCAAGGTCCAACACGATGGCAAGTCCTTCAACCTCTCGCATTGTTGGAGAGTCATCAAAGACGAGGAGAAGTTCAAGGCGCAATATGCCGCCCTCATGTCGCGTGGGGGGAAGAAGGCCGTGGAGGAGGTTGGGGACGGCGAGAAGCCACGGCTGCGGGGGAAGACCAACTTCAAGAAGGAGGACAAGCGAGATGCGGCGTCGAACGCCTTGATCGCAACCGTGGAGGACATGATGACCAAGAAGGACTCAAGGGAGGAGAAGCGCCGGCAAGACAAGGAAAAACAAATTAACGCCTTCATGGAGATCCAAAGGAGGAGGCTTGAAATGGAGGCGGAGAAGCAAACGAGGATGCTTGAGATGGAGGCGGAGAAGCAAGCCAAGATGCTAGAGATCGAGGCCGCCAATGCCAAGACCAAGGCGAAAGAAGTGGCTCTCGCTAGCATGATGACGGGGGTGGAGATCATGAAGGTGGATCTCAACACCGTGTCGCCAAGGAAGAGGCCGTGGTTCGAGAAGATGCAGGCCGACATGCTCAAGTTCGACGATGAGTGACCTATGGCGGCGAGCGCCATCCTTTTTTGTATGCCGGCAAGTGTGCTGGCATGACCACGGCCGCGATGGCGTGGTCGAACTCCCGCCCCTTTTTGTGTGCTGGCAAGTGCGCCAGCTGAACTGTGTGGTGTTTTTCTGAAGCTGGCATTGTATGCCGGCGCTGGCATGGTGCCGGCATGAACTTCGGGCGGCGACATGGCCGCTGGCATGATCTATGGCCGCGAGCCTTTTTCAAAAATTTGCGTGCGGACATGAAATGGGTCGTGGCCGTTGGGCACACTGCCGACTCAAATTTTAAAGAGAGCGGACGCCGAGCGGGCGGCAGACCCAAACGGACAAAAAGCGGACAAAAACGCCGTCCGTTTGGGTCGGCGCGTTGGAATTGCTCTCATGAGGATTGGTACAATTTTAATATTTGGCTCCTCAAACCAACCAGAAATGAAAGAAAATCTAGCCAATCTCGCAAGTTCGCGAGCAACTTTATTTGCTTCTCTATTACAATGCTCGAATCCAGAAATAGTAAAATCACAAGCTAAATAAAAACAATCATCAAAACCTGTCGCCGCTGTCCCCGGCGATCCTCCTCCTTCATTCATGGTATCAATCACCTCCATGTTCCGAGTTAATAATAACGCAATTGCATCCCGTCCTATGCGCCACCGACGGACCAAAGTTTAGGACCAGCGCTTCAGCCATCAGTACATACACGCACCAGTCAATCTTACCGTTACCCGCAACAATAAATCTACCTTTGTTGTCTCTTAAGACCGCTCCCATCGTACCCCTAAGTAAGTCATGATCAAAAGAAACATCAACGTCAAAGTTTAACAAACCCTACCGGAGGGCAAGACCATCCCCCTTTTTTTCATGAAGACCTTTGGCGAGGAAGCAGTAGCAAAATTGGTCGTAAGAGCCCGGATTCCCATGGAAATCTGGTGTGCATTTTGAGTTGTCTCCATGTGAACCAATTTACGCCTTTCCCGCCACAAGTACCATGATGATATGTCAATCATTTCACATACATTCTGGTTGCCCATAATACACAATTCATGATCTGGCATTGAAAGTAAATATTCCAAAACCGCTTCACCCGCACGATCTACTTCACAAGCTCTATCGATAATATCATCCATCCCCGGCCTTCTCCACACTCCCTTTGCTCTATTGCATAAAAATAGGAAATGTTCTGTGTCTTCTGGTCCAGCCGAGCAGACATGGCAATTGGACGAGAATTTCACATGTCTATTGGCTAGCGCAAGACGACATGGAAGAGTGCCATGTCCAAATAAATATTTTAACCTTTGTCGGGCAAGAAAGTTTCCATGGCCTATGCCAACTAGGGTTTACTGTGGTACCTCCCATCCCATTGGTACGTCGCAACTTATTTCCATATTGATGGTCCCACTCCACAAAATAAGCAGACTGGACCGAAAACATACCATTTTGTGTGAAATTGCAAGCGACGAAATCTGGCATACCATGTTGTGAGATAAGGATCGCGAGTACTCGTTGAACATATAAAGGCCACAACGCTTGCCAGAGTAGATCTTTCATTCAAAGTATTAAGAATAGGGTAAATCAAGTCGAAAAGTTCCTGCAGAGACCGAGCTCCATTGAGCTCTTTACTTTTTTTTCAGTGAAAATACTTTTTTCACAGCTCAAAAAAATCTGAAAAAAAGTATACATGTAGACATATATTTGTAGTATACATGTACAAAATTTCATGAACATATACATTCATATGTGATGTACACAAAAAAGACAAATACACATATTAAAATGGGCTTTTCCTTTGTTGTATTTGGGCTAGATATTTGTCTTTTTTGTGTAGCATGCAAATAATCAAATTAGTTGATGAAATTTTATAAATACTTGATGAATATGCATATGTATTTGTAGAAAAAAGTTTAACATTTTTTAAAACTTCTAAATATATTTTTCTTTTTTCTTTTTTGTAAAACAAGCTCCATGGAGCCGGTCTTTGCAACGCCATTCTCCTCGAGTCTGCTAGTACCTTGGATAACAATTGACCTCCTTAGCACTACTTGGTTGGACTGGACCTACCTAGCATAAGTGTAGTGTATGGACTATCCAGGACAGTCGGTGGCTTTCAGCTATTCCCTCTTCTCTCCTTGTCCCGCCTTGTGGTTTTTTGTGCTGAAATTGAAAAGTTGCAGTAGGAAACGGGGAGAAAGCTAGAGCAGATTGGACAGGCAGGTCCACTCCATGTCCAAAGGCGTGGTGCCAAAGCTGCTCTTGCTTGGTGAGCTCTGAGCTGTTATGCACTAGTAGTTGCCATCGCCCATCGGTGCTTGGTCACGACGTGCTCAGGTGACTCTGGAGACGACGCAACGAATACAATGGGGGTACTGGCAGTCCCTCAAAAGAAAAAGAAAAAGACTGGTAAAATGCGAGGCAAGCAGTGACTGACGTACATGCTTGAGAGGCAGTCAGCGACTTGACGACAGACAGCCGGCCCAGCAGTGCAGAGTTTGCATTTCCATTGCCTAGATGAAGGATAGATAGATCGGCTCTTCATTTGATGGGTGGTCAAGAAGCTGCATCATACTAAAACTTTCTTATGGTTGGCTGATGGGAGCAGGCTTAGTTTACTCAAGACAGGCCGCTCTCATGCTTCGGGTGTAGGAATAGTAGAGATTAAAAGAAGAAAGATCCTCCTACAGCTGTAGCAGCACGAGGGAGGAACAAGTACGTAGTACATGAGGAGGGGACACATAGGCAACTTTCATTATGCACTAGAGTCTAGAGTTACAGTTGGTCTCCAGGGTGTGGTCAATTCATATCAACCTCTTAGAGCAAGGATAATAACAGCGTTGGCAGCCGGCTGTAAGCCTGTGCCATATCATCAAAGAGCCAGCTTAAAGCCGAGCCATATAATAGGCTAGTTATACACCGGCTGTTAAGTGGGCTTCATTAAAGCTTTAAATTATTAATTCTTTAAGCTAGGTATAAACACGATTGGGTGGAATCTCCTAGCGTCGGCCTAGCGCCAGCGGTGTGAGCTGCAAGCCGGCTGCTCTGCTTGTACTGCGTGCTATAGCCGGGCGACTGCAGGAGAGCCCGCTCCATTCTCTTTCCTGCTTTCTCTCTCTGCCACGTAGGATTTGAATGAGCTGGCAAATGCTATAGCCTGCTGAGTAAGACTTATTATACATGCTCTTATGCTCTGTCTGTCTGTCGGTCTGTATAATTCCAATCAGAGTCCGGTTAGATCAAGAGACAAAACATCAGACCTTCTCACACATCACTTGCTATGTAGACTAATCGCTATGCAGTACTACTTGTGGACTGGTTCAAGTACAACAAAAAAAGATTAAAAATTTAAACGAAGGCAGCTCTGAACCAGATGACACATACTGGGCACTGAAATTGCTGGAGCACATGAAATGAAAGCATCGTTGTTTCCCTCTTTGATAGAGAAACAAGGGAGCTTCTCCGGCAATACAGGGCTTAACCGAAATGCAAAAGCATTTCAGGTGAAGCACTACAAATATACAAGAATCCTATATATACCTAAAAGAGTTATCCCCACTAACTTATTTATCTCCGCATGCAAGCATGCCATCTCTACGGATAAGACCCACCATGCATTCATGCATGGAAAGAAACCCACCACAACATTCAACCATGCATGGGAATGTTTTATGTTCAATTATTGTATTTATATTCAATAAACATTTTACAACTATGCATAATCAAATATAATAAGCCATATGCATGTTTAATTTTGGATCTCATGTTATTAACCCATATTTCCATTAACCAATTCCCGCAACAATATGCGGGGTATCCTCTAGTTTTATAGGAGCTCAAGTGCATATAAGTTTTAAATTACAGTTAGACCTAGCTAGAGATGACAGGATTAGATCAACTGGACCCGCCATACATGGTTTGAAAAGGAGACACCAGAGGACAGCACAAGTAGCATCACTCCATCATCACACCCCACAACTGAAACTAACAACTACAGACAACTTGTGGACAAGACACCACAAAAATACGAATACTTTTGAAATAAGTCTCATGCTTATATAACTGATGTGAGAGGATCCACAACAGGCATCATACTGATGAGGATCAAAGTCAAACACATCAACAGACATAGGCCATGAAACCGTTGGAATGCATTACAGTACATAATTTCTTGCCTATCAAAGACTAGGTTGGCAATTGGCACTCTGCTCCTACTAACTAAAGCACACTAGATAGAATTTCCTTCGTCTTTCGTCGCTTAAATGGCTACCAAGCAAAGAAGGATACCCAAAATGAAACAAGGCCCGATGAGAAGGGGGCCAAAGCAGATAGAGCTTAACCTAATTCGGCCTCTGGGCTGTCCTGTGGGCATCTGATCAACTCCAATATGTTCACCACCTCACTCATGTCTGGCCTATTGGAGGGAACCTGAGAAGTACAGACTAAGCCAAGTTTCATGATAGGAACCGCCTCTTCCAGTGGGAATTTTCCGCAGAGCTTCTCATGGACACACTCTTCCACTTTGCCTTCATCCAGAGCAGCCCTCACCACATCACACAGTACAATAACATCATCTTCCATGTACTCCACTGGTGTCCTCCCTGTCATGACCTCCAGTACAAGAACTCCAAATCCATACACATCACATTTCTCGGTTATCTTCACAGTCCTGCATGTAAATTCTGGTGCCATGTAACCAAGTGCACTCTGTACCTTGCTGCTTAGAACATACCGATCCAACATCGGCAGTAGCTTTGCCAATCCGTAGTCCCCCACCTTGGCCTCGCCCGAACCATCAAGCATAATGTTGCTTGACTTCAGGTTGTAGTGGATAATGTCATGCCTGTGGAGGTGAGCCAGGCTTCTTGCCATACCAAGAACTATGTCAAATCTTTCCTTCCATGAAAGGTAATTTGCACTGGACGATTCATGAAGTTGTTTATGCAAGTTACCCCCAGAGACAAACTCATAGATAAGAAGCTGAAGTGATGGCGTCCAGTAATAGCCCTTGAGCGCAACAAGGTTACGGTGGCGTAACTTGCCCAGCAACTTCACTTCCCTCTCAAATTCATCTTGAGATTTAACCAAGCTTGACACCGTCAGTTTCTTGATGGCAACAGGTTGGCCATCTCGGAGAGTGGTCTTGTAGACGGTGCCAAAACCACCACGGCCGAGCTCACAGTCCTTGTTCAGAAGAGCATGGGTACTGGCACTGAATTCTGGATTGCCTCCTCCAAACATTACAAGCTTGCCTGCATTCACGTCAGTTGTTGGAGACTGGCTGAGATATCCATCTGAGAGTTCCAGCGCAGCAGCAGCAGCAGAATGAGAACCTGGAGCGCGAACTTGAAGGTTAAGAACAGTAATGGTTATGATACCAACAGCAATGAGAACAGCAGCACCAATTGCAACAAGGGCTGAGATGCTCAGTATGGTTTTCTTGTGATGGAGCCCCCCAGGCACAGGCTCTTTCTGTGCTAGCGGATTGGAAGAAGAGTCTGGATTCAGTACAATTGGTTTTGGTAGTACACCAGGACAAGATGAGTTGAGCTTTGCACCGCAAAGGCCAGGATTGTCAGACACAGATGAGAGGGAAATTGTGTCAAAAAAGCTACCAGGAGGGAGATCCCCGGAGAGCTGGTTATGTGAAATGTTGAAGCGAATGAGGTGGGCAAGGTTGGAGAGCTGTTTTGGCAGACCACCCGTGAGCTTGTTCCGAGAAAGATCAGCAGTCTCAAGGTTGGTGAGATTGGCTATTGCTGCTGGAATAGCTCCGGTTAGACTGTTGTGTGATAGATCCCTGCACATAGTAACCAAGCATACAATTAAAGGCAGAATTGCATGAACAACTCCAAATATCAGCCTAGCGAATCGAGTCGAACAAGAAAGAGGTGCGCTTAAACTTACAGTGACGTGAGGGCAGAGTAATCCCCAATCTGGGGTGGGATTTCTCCAGTGAGGGAGTTCTTGGCAAGGCTCAGCACTTTGAACGACTTCCCTCCAATGGTAGATGGAATGCTCCCATTGAGCCTATTGGCACTCAAATCAAGCAGCTCCAGTGACTTCATCTCCACAATGCTGGCTGGAACACTCCCAGACAGCGAGTTCCAAGACATGTTCAGCGACTGCAAGGTGAGCAGTTGCGAGAGTTCCGACGGGATCCGTCCTGAAAACGAATTGCTTGACAGGTCCACGCCTTGAATCACAGAGGATGCATTCACAGGCACCATCACCTCACCACTGAATGTGTTGTAGGACACCGATACCCATTGCACGCCGGAAGCAAATACCCAGGTAGGCAGGCTGCCAGTGAGGGAATTCCAGCTCACGTCGACATGCACTAGGCTTCTACATCCACCGATTGATTCAGGCAAGCCACCAGTGAAGCCATTTCCAGACAGCCTCAGCTCCCTCAGTGACACGAGCCCACCAATTGACCCCGGAATCTCCCCGGAGAACTTGTTTCCCGACAAATCTAGCGTCTCCAGGCTCACCATTTCTCCAACCCAAGTTGGAACATTTCCGGTGAGCTCATTTGAGCTCAAGTCAAGGTCTGTGCAAGTGGAGAGCCTCCGCATGGACTCTGGCAAGTTGCCGGAGAGCGAGTTAGAGCTCATGTCCACTGACCGCAGCAGGGGACAGTCCCCAATGTCATCTGGGAGGCTGCCTGTGAGGCGGTTCCTGCGCAGGTTCAGCGCCCGCAGGTTGAACATCTTGCTGATGCCCACAGGCAACTCGCCGGTGATGGCGTTGCCGGAGAGGTCAAGAGTTCGCAGCGCATTCAGGGACCAGATGCCGCTGGGTAGTATGCCGGCCAGGCGGTTGGAAGACAGGTTGAGAGACGCGAGCGTGCCGCACGCGCCCACGTCCGGGGTGTCGCCGGTGAAGGCGTTGTTGGCCAGGGAGACGTCCCGGAGGGCGTGGCACTTGCCGAAGAATCCCTCCGGGATGGCGCCCGAGAAGGCGTTGGAGCTGAGGTCGAGCGACTGGAGGTCCGGGAGGCGGGCGAGGTCGGGTGGGATGTCGCCGGAGAAGTTGTTGGCGGAGAGGGAGAGCGACTGGAGCGACTCGAGGCGCAGGAGGCCGCGTCCGAGCTTGCCGGAGAGGCCGAAGCCGGCGAGGTTGAGCCCCGAGACGCGGCCGGTGCGCGGGTCGCAGGTGATGCCGGCCCACGCGCAGGCCCGCTCGTCGTCCTCGCTCCACGTCGCGAGGCGCCCCTCCGGGTCCACCACGTCGGCCTTGAACACAATCAGCCCCAGGACGTCGTCGTTCAGCGCCGCCGCCAGGCCCGCGCGGCCGCCGCCCTTGGCCTCCGCCAAGAAGACGAGGTGGACGAGGAGCAGCAGCACGAGGGACCGCATTGCTGCGAGTTGGATCCCAGATGGCAAGGCCGGACAGCACGGCAGCAAGAAGTGAGGGCTTTTATGGGCTCGGAACAAGGAGGAGACGCCCCCGAAATGCCGCAAGAAGGCGATTCCGGGGAAGCGGATGAGCTACGAGAGATGGGATTCAGTCAAATCTGCAGCAGAGGACCTCCAGGCTTGGGACGCCGCCCTCCCCTCCCCTCCCCTACAATTCAAACAGGAGAAGAAACCAAGTGTAAGCAATTGAGCTGCAGGAATTCGGACTCTAAGGAGTAGCCGAGGTGGGTAAGGACGTACCGGCACGGGAACCTCCGCCGTCTACTTGTAGGGCGCAGCCGCCTCACCGGAGAACGCCATTGTTGCAGGTCGGAGAGGAGGAGAGGAGCGAAGGGTTGGGGGGAGCGGCGTGGAGTGTCGAGTGAACCGTGGTGGTATATGTTGGTGACAAAAGGTAAAAAGGAGCGAGGGGGAAAAAGCAGCTGCAACGCAGGCAGGAGTGATCGGACGGCCATGAGCTGCTGTAGCACGCCATCGAGGGTTCGGATAGGGCCGGGCGCGCGGGCTAAAAAGTTTGTGCGCTGCGTCGGGCGGGGCCGCTTGGACCGTGAGCATGGACCGAGAGCTCTGCCCGAGCCCGACCAAGAAAAAAAATAGGCTCCGAGTACGTGGGCTGGGGGTGCACGGTTCGAGGCTTGGTGGACCGCGCCCGCGCGAGTAGAAAGAATCTCGGAACTTTTCGGTGCTTTTGAGGTGGACTGCGCTGCATTGGATTCTTTAGGCGTCGTATAATGCCCGTTTTCTTCTTTGCTGGAAGATCAAAATCATAAGGCCAACTCCGACGTGCGAGCTCAAACGGATGTTCGTTTGGTCTGAATTTGGTCTATTTGGGGCAGGAAAACGGATGCCCATGTCCAGTTTGGTCCGGCCTCGTGTCGAGGCACCCAACGCGCGGTCGCGGCCCTGACTGATCCGTGCGGTACATAAAAAATAAAATCGCATAAAAAGGCATGAAAAAACGAAAAAAGGCATTGTAGAGTAGCTTAAAACATAAAAAACTAATTTAAACAGTCCGCCGGCGTCACGGCCATGCACAGTACTTAAAGTTGAAATTTAAAAAAACTTAAAAAAGATAATACGGCCACCCCGCGCGCCGCAGAAGTCGTCGCCGTCGCCGTCGATGTCGTCGCAGCCGCCTTCTTCAGGCGCCATCATCCTCGTCGTCGCTCGTCAGGTCGATGTACGGTGGGGGCGTTCAGAGGTGGGGCGGCGGGCCCCAGAACGGGTCGGGCGCGTGCTGTGAAGGTGGCGGGGCGGTTGGTGGTGACCACGGCGCCCATGCACGCTCCTCCTTGGGCTCCTCCTTGACGTCCAGCTCCGGCACATACACGTCATCGGCGGCCGACAACTCAAGCATCTCCTTTCGACCTTGACGCATTGACTAGGGTCGGTGGGAGGTAGTTGCACGGCCGACACGCGGGCCCGAGGAAAACGCCGAGACGCCGCGTGCCCGTCCGTTCGTTGTCCGCGCAGCCGCAAAGCTGGCTCAACTCCGCGCCAGGAATGGATCGAGCCGGACGAAAAACAGACGGGATTTGAGGATGGGGTTGCGTGTTGGGCTGCCTCGGCTGTCCGTTTGGGCCCAAATGGACGCGGCCGAACCATTTGGGGGTCTGCATTGGAGTTGGCCTAACGCCCTAGCCAGTCTAAGGGCAACTCCAACGCCCCCGATGCATTTCGTCGGCACACGTTGTTTAGGTCCAAACTGTGACGCTCCCGGCTCAATCGTGCACTAAACATACACGCAAATGCACACGATCAAGCCTAAGGACTCACTTGAAGATATCACGACACAACTCTAGACACAACATAAAATAATACAAGCTTTATGTTACAAGCCAGGAGCCTCGAGGGCTCGAATACATAAGCTCGCATACAAGCGTCAGCGGAAGTATCAGATATCTGAGTACAGACATAAAAGATAAAACAGAGAAGCCTTAAGAAATGCGGCGCAAAATAAAAGCTACGATCGAAAGGGCGCAGGCCTCCTGCCTGGGACCCTCCGAACCTACTCTTGGTCGTCTTGTCAGCTCGTAGAAGTATCCATCCTCGGGGTAGTAGTAGTAGTCGTCAGCAGGGGCAGCTGTCTCAGGGGCTCCACCATCTGGTTGCATCAAACGGATATGGGGAAAAAGAGAAAGCAAAGCAACCGTGAGTACTCATCCGAAGTACTCAGCAAGCAAGGATCTACACTACATATGCAACATTATCAAAGGGAGGCTGTATATGTGGAGTGGGCTGCAGAAATGCCAGAATAGAGAGAAGGCCTAGTCCTATCGAAGACTAGCATCTTCAGCGGTCTAGCAGCAATAGAAGAGAGTAGATCAACATAGTATAATGTAGTAGTGGTTGTGTCAAGTAACAATCTCGCCCAGAGATCCTTCCTCGACTCCCTGCGAAAAAGCGATCCCGGAGCCATCATATCCAGTTATCATCACAGGTATCCAGTTCTAGTTGTATCGATCGGGATACAACTCCGAGTGTCTCTGATGGGTCACTAACCAGCCTATACTAAGCAGTTTGAAATAGGCAGGTAAGGTAACAACAAGCAGGTTACAAAAGCAGGCTATGCATCAGAATAGGAGCAATCAATTACAGTAGCAAAATCTAATGCAAGCATGAGAAAACAGAATGGGCGATATCGGGATGATCAAAGGGGGGCTTGCCTGGTTGCTCGGCGGCAAAGGCAAGGTCGTCAGGGGTCATCGATCTCCGGAGCTGCGTCGGTACCGGGCTCTATCGAGAGAGAAGAGGGGGAGAAAACAGATAAATATACAACAAACATATGCAACGCAGAGCATGCTATGCTAACGTGCAGTGCAGGGGTGCCTAAAAGCATGTCTAAGTCATATTCGTTATTTTAGGATTTAAGTTGGATTTATTAACCGGTATATATGCACTATTCATCTACCGGATACGGCCTCGAAGTTGCGGGTTCACCTCCGTAGAGGGTCCCGACACGGAAACAGACGGCACGGTCAGCTTTGTTTCGTCGTTCTGATCAACTTTCATGTAGAAAGTTTTTCTATCTGAGCTACAGATTAATTTATATGAATTTTAATAGATTTAAACATTTTCAGCAATTATTCAAATTTAACAGAAATTATTTATGATGTCAGCATGACGTGGGGATGAAGTCAGCGGTCAGCAACCGCACTGACCAGGTCAAACCTGACCAGTGGGTCCCTCCTGTCATAGACAGAGGGCTAACAGTAGTTTATTTTATCTAAACAGAATTAGTTAAGGGTGTGGGCCCCAGGTGTCAGTGGCTGTTGAGCTAATTAATCAATTCTAGCCTAATCCGGAGTTAATTAGATAGCGGGACCCACCTGTCAGCGACAGTAATCGGCCCAGTCAGCGTTGACCGTGGTCAACGAGCCAATGGGGCCCACCTGCCAGTGTCACAGGGGACCCCACGTGTCGGTCCACGTCGGATGGCGCCCGGCGACTCGCCAGAATCACGCCGGCGAGCGCGTTTCGCGGCGGCGCGGCTCAGGAGGTGGTCGGGATTCGTCCTCCGGCCACCATTTCGCGCGTGGTTAGGTGCGTTGGATCGGCCGCAGCGCGGCGCGTCCATCGGTGGTGGTGGCGCGGCCGGGGACGGTGTGTAGCGACGACGGTGAGCTCATTAGCGGACGCCGGAGTTCGGTGGTGGGCGGAAACAGCGCAAGAGCTCACGCGGGAGCAAAAGGAATATCTAGCGGGGAACTACACGTTGCGGTGAAGTTAACGGGCACGAGCGCGTGGCCATTTGCTCGCCGGAGGCTCGCCGGCGACGAGCTCGTGCGGCAGCGGGCTCAGGCACGTTGGGCAACGGCGCCTACAGCCACGGAAAAGCACGGGGAGATAAGGAGAGGGACGCGGTGCTCACAGCGAAGCCGTAGGGAGTGGCAGTGAGCTCGGGGAGGGCTCGATGGCGGCGGATCGAAGCAGCGATCGACGGCGGCCGTAGGAGGAAGATGAGCTCGGGGAAGACGCGGTGGCGGCTCCGAGCTCCAGCCAGTCGAGGCAGGCGATGTAGCCGAGGACGACGGTGATGCTGAACACGACGGAGTGGCGATCGGGGCTCGGTGGCCGCGAGGACGAGCGAGGCACGGCGGCGACCACGTCGGGGTTGCTCTGGATCGAAGAGAGCAAGCGGGGGAAGAGAGCGAGGGGGATCTGGGGTGGTCTAGGGTTTACGGGGGAGAGAGAGGAGGCTGGGGATGGCCTTATCCTCGCCGGGGAGCCGTGGGATGAACGACAACGCTGCGACGGGCGCTCGGATGCACGCGCGCGCTGACGCGTGCGAAAGGAGGACGACGACCGGCTGGTGGGCTGGCTCTGTTGGGCTGGGCCTGCACACTGTGCACTGAGGCCCAGCCAACAGTGGCCCTTTTCTTTTTATTATTTCTTACTTTTCTATTTTCTGTTTTTATCTCTGTTTTATTTCTGTTTTGTAATTCCTTTAGCACTATTTCAATTTTGTAGATTATGAGCCTTGTCCACAAAACTTCTAGGCAATATACCTCACTGCCAGAAAAAGGTTTAGAGGTAAATGGATATCATTTGGATTTTTATTAAATGAAATGGGTTTAAATAATATTGTTTTGGTACTGTTTTAGTTTCTAGGGGCACTTTAATAATCCAACAAATTTTGATTTCTATTTTACAATTACTTAATGATTATTTGCAGAATTATGAACTATTTTATTTTGCTGTTTGATGAAATAACTATTTGACTTGCATTTTGAATTTGAATTTGAATTTGATTTGAGACAAGTGGCATTTTGACTTAGTAAAATATGATGACATGGCAAATTAATTAGCTTGATGACTAGGTTAAGATCTAGGGATGTTACAAATCTCCTCCACTACAAGAAATCTCGTCCCGAGATTAAGCGGGGAGAAAAAAAGGGTATAGGGACGGAGGCCTGGAAGGATTGGCATCCGGTACTTGTCTCAGGGAAGAAGGCTTAGCAGCATTTGGAAAACATAACAAGAATGATATAAGGAGGTACAACAAGTTTCAGTCAGGCAGGCATCCAGCTGACGCCTAAGACAGATGATAAAGGGGTTTCAGAGCAATGATGAATAACGTTGCACATGATACCGGAACGAAACATAGTAAGGAAATTAGCTCGTAAATTATATACGAAGCCAGGTGCAAAGAATACTTCAAAATCAATGATGTAGAGGGAAGTCAGGTTCTGATCCTGTGGAACTGTGATGAGGGTCGATCGAGAGTAGGGAGGACGGTGATATCTTGCACGATTTCGATAACAAGGCATGTCAGAGGGAAGTCTGTCACTTTGTCGGCAACAACGTCGGCACCAAGGGCGGGGGACGAAGAGAACCATTTTCCTGCTCGTAAGAACGAGGCAGACCAATAGGCAAAGTTCTCATCCACCGGCGGTTACCGGAATGTCAGCAACAACAGTAACGGGGTCTCACTGACAGAGTTGTAGACCGAGATGTTTACATAAGCAGGGAAATATTATTTCTTATATCATATAGGTCACAAGAAAGGTTAAACAAACAATGGAAAGGAAAATGTGATTATTAATTTAATCAGAACAATGGAAAGGAAAATGTGTTTAAACACAAATATCAAAAGTATATCCTTCCCAAGGACAAGCGGAGGATGACATCCATGACAGGATAGTAAGTAGATTTCCATTTAGGTAAAGGGGAGAGGAAATTCATGACGTTACCCATACAACAGTGTTTGGATAAGTGATCAAGAAACATTTAGTATTGCACCTCCGATGTTCTTAAGGATGTTCGGAGTACCACAGTCATGCTTCGGGATAGCATTGACATGGTGTTTCAAGTAAGGGTTGGATCTGAAGATCACAAGAGATACGAAGGAACAATTTCAAGAATAACAAGGAACTCAATGTATGAGCAAAACATCATCAGGTGAGTGTTGGAGGAAGTCAAGGATGTGGTCGATGATAACACAAATCACCGAAGAGCAAGGATGGTATTTCTCACCATGATTACGATTGACATCTCGGAAGAAGTCAAAATGTTAATGTTGATCATGACACATTTGTCGAGGAGTTTCAAGGAGATGAGATAGATCAATAAGATGGTCAAAGCAGATGAAGTGAAGTTCAAGGTCAACGAAACCACGGATATGACACAAGCTCGAAATCTAGCTTGTTGTTCAAGGTGGAATGATAGGATGAGGAAGATCGACGTAAGCTTTGCTCATCATCGAAAAGTTGTGCTCCGGGAATAAGGACCAGGTAGCACAGTTAAAAGTTGGCACGATAAAGATATAGCCGATAAGGCTAGGAATTATGTGATGGGGGATTAAACTTCCCAGCAACAAGTACTAGGGGTAATACCGTAAGGTAAATCGGATAAGAGGTTGGACGGGTGAAATGATCTGCAGAGGACAAGTATTTTAACTTATCCGGGAAATGGTATCAAGGACGAATATGGTCGGTACCACGATTGCAAAGGATCAATGCACAGATACAAGATGAACTTGTACCAAGGAAATAATTGTTTGCTATGAGAAGCTTTCATGATAAGTTCCACATCGTGTACATGGGCATGAACACAAGGTTCAAGGTCGACTCCCACTTCTTCAATGCATAAGCTTTCATTCACTTCTCGCTTTCGATGGAGTTGTAGTGTTGAAGATTTATCTGGTGAAGCACCAGAAGAGTATGAATCGCATAACCTTCGAGTTCACACGGATTAGGGCAAGCATGGGTCCAACCCTTCGGGACATTTTTACGAACTTATACAAACATCAACCAAATCAAGGAATACGGGTTCGTAAGCAGAGTATCGAAGCTAAAGCAGATGATACAATTTACCAAAGGCATTATGTATCAGGGGAGAACTCACAAGATTTTGGATGTTAAGGACACTGTCGGATAACAACCCAACAATGGATCTGGCAATTCATGACGGAGTTGATGTGAGTATCAGTACTTAACCAGAAGAAGAAGAAATGCAAGGGCATCGGTTTATAGAAATATCTGAATAGTCTGACGCTTAAATTCAAAGGAATTGTGATTTCCAAAGCGAAGGATCAGAAGCAGACGCTCTGATCAAGGATGGATAAGATGAATAGACTTAGGGGCCCATTTGATGGTAATTTGATTGGCCGAGAACTAGCTCATGTTTGGAAAGACATCTGAGCTGGAAGAACAATTTCTAAGGATTAATTGATGATTGCGAGTATTCGCATACACGTTGAATCCATAGAAACAGAATGACAATCACAAAGGATTTTAATAAATATTGATAGACACATGGACTTAACCATAATTCAGGCCGGCAAGGAGATTCAAGAGCACTAGGCTGCAGAGGATTTTCAGAAGATCGATTAACAATGGGAATGATGTTGCGAAGCACATGATCAACTAGGGATGAACGAATCCCTGATAAGTGAGGAATTATCCGCAGTGCGAAAGAAGCTGCACGGCAGTAGGCTTAAAGGATTCCCAGATTAACGAGGAGTAATACGGGGTATCTCGTACATAAAGGAGTAACTGTGAATGAAGATACAAACGACAAGGATGGTTAGTTATCCACGGGGGTTTGTCGGTGGTCAAGAATTGCAAAGATAGTGGGCACAAGGGTCTCAAAAACTTTGAGGAGTGTCTTCGGAGTCTTCTGATGAACCAAGCGATCATCTGGCATGCGGGGCTCTCCGGGAGGAAGCGGTTACGAGAACCTAGTGTCAGAGATCCTTGCTTGCTGAGTACTTTGGATGAGTACTCACGGTTGCTTTGCTTTTTCTTTTTCCCCATATCCGTTTGATGCAACCAGATGGCGGAGCCCCTGAGACAGCTGCCCCCGCTGACGACTACTACTACTACCCCGAGGATGGATACTTCTACAAGCTGACAAGACGACCAGGAGTAGGTTCGGAGGGTCCCAGGCAGGAGGCCTGCGCCCTTTCGATCATAGCTTTTATTTTGCGCCGCCTTTCTTAAGGCTTCTCTGTTTTATCTTTTATGTCTGTACTCAGATATCTGATGCTTCCGCTTCCGCTTGTATTCGAGCCCTCGAGGCCCCTGGCTTGTAACATAAAGCTTGTATTATTTTATGTTGTGTCTAGAGTTGTGTTGTGATATCTTCAAGTGAGTCCTTAGGCTTGATCGTGTGCATTTGCGTGTATGTTTAGTGCACGATTGAGCCAGGAGCGTCACAGGTTTTCCCACGTGATGGTTAGTGCTATCAGGCCAGAGGCCTGCTCAGATCAAATATCCAAACCATTAGTGGATTAGGGGCTTGCAGTAACGAGCAGAGACTCACGATCGATGTGACCCCGTCACCCCGTCTCGAGGACTTGCTGCAAGGGCTAAGAATGCCCGGCCGCGCCTCGTATTTATCTCACGGGTAACCTCCTGGTCAACCCGATTTCACATCACTCGCGGGTACCCCTCAGGGTCGACCCGCCTTTCCAAGTATCAGTTGTAAAGTCCAAGTATCCGTGTGTCCATAACATCTGGGGAATCCGAGGTATCACCCTTGTGGGATTCCTACTCGATGTATCTGTCAAGGTGAACTCGGAGGAATCACCCTCGATGGGTTCACACTTGAGGTGTTGCACGACAGCGTCGTTATCGGGAGTGGGGAAGGAGGAATCACCCTCGGTGACCACAACCGATGAACTAACCTACAAGATTAACATCAGAAGTGCTGACGAGGTATCACCCTCGGCACTCGATAGTAACACAGTGGTGTCGTACAACCAAGGGGGTGATGTGCGGTGCCGGGGCCTGGTCTTCGATCCCGTTGATCGGGTCTTCTGATAATCCAGCGGGGCGATTGGGACAAAGTGGGGTCTCTGATGGGTCACTAACCAGCCTATACTAAGCAGTTTGAAATAGGCAGGTAAGGTAACAACAAGCAGGTTACAAAAGCAGGCTATGCATCAGAATAGGAGCAATCAATTACAGTAGCAAAATCTAATGCAAGCATGAGAAAACAGAATGGGTGATATCAGGATGATCAAAGGGGGGCTTGCCTGGTTGCTCGGCAGCAAAGGCAAGGTCGTCAAGGGTCGTCGATCTCCGGAGCTGTGTCGGTACCGGGCTCTATTGAGAGAGAAGAGGGGGAGGAAACAGATAAATATACATCAAACATATGCAACGCAGAGCATGCTATGCTAACGTGCAGTGAGGGTTGCCTAAAAGCATGTCTAAGTCATATTAGTTATTTTAGGATTTAAGTTGGATTTATTAACCGGTATATATGCACTATTCATCTATCGGATACGGCCTCGAAGTTGTGGGTTCATCTCCGTAGAGGGTCCCGACACGGAAACAGACGGCACGGTCAGCTTCGTCTCGTCGTTCTGATCAACTTTCATGTAGAAAGTTTTTCTATCTGAGCTACAGATTAATTTATATGAATTTTAATAGATTTAAACATTTTCAGCAATTATTCAAATTTAACAGAAATTATTTATGACATCAGCATGACGTGGGGATGGTGTCAGCGGTCAGCAATCGCACTGACCAGGTCAAACCTGACCAGTGGGTCCCTCCTGTCATAGACAGAGGGCTAACAATAGTTTATTTTATCTAAACAGAATTAGTTAAGGGTGAGGGCCCCAGGTGTCAGTGGCTGTTGAGCTAATTAATCAATTCTAGCCTAATCCGGAGTTAATTAGATAGCGGGGCCCACCTGTCAGCGACAGTAATCGGCCCAGTCAGCGTTGACCGTGGTCAACGAGCCAATGGGGCCCACCTGCCAGTGTCACAGGGGACCCCACGTGTCGGTCCACGTCGGATGGCGCCCGACGACTCACCGGAATCACACCGGCGAGCGCGTTTCGCGGCGGCGCGGCTCGGGAGGTGGTCGGGATTCGTCCTCCGGCCACCATTTCGCGCGTGGTTAGGTGCATTGGATCGACCGCAGCGCGGCGCGTCCATCGGTGGTGGTGGCGCGGTCGGGGATGGTGTGTAGCAACGGCGGCGAGCTCATTGGCGGACACCGGAGTTCGGTGGTGGGCGGAAACAGCACAAGAGCTCACGCGGGAGCAAAAGGAATACCTAGCGGGGAACTACACGTTGCGGTGAAGTTAACGGGCACGAGCGCGTGGCCATTTGCTCGCCGGAGGCTCGCCGGTGATGAGCTCATGCGGCAGCGGCCTCGGGCACGTTGGGGAATGGCGCCTACGGCCACGGAAAAGCACGGGAAGATAAGAAGAGGGACGCGGTGCTCACAGCGAAGCCGTAGGGAGTGGCAGCGAGCTCGGGGAGGGCTCGACGGTGGCGGAATGAAGCGGCGATCAACGGCGGCCGTAGGATGAAGATGAGCTTGGGGAGGATGCGGTGGCGGCTCCGAGCTCCAGCCAGTCGAGGCAGGCGACGTAGCCGAGGACGACGGTGATGCTGAACACGACGGGGTGGCGATCGGGGCTCGGTGGCCGCGAGGACGAGCGAGGCACGGCGGCGACCACGTCGGGGTTGCTCTGGATCGAAGAGAGCAAGCAGGGGAAGAGAGCGAGGAGAATCTGGGGTGGTCTAGGGTTTATGGGGGAGAGAGAGGAGGCTGGGGCTGGCCTTATCCTCGCCGGGGAGCCATGGGATGAACGACAGCGCTGCGACGGGCGCTCAGATGCGCGCGCGCTGACGCGTGCGAAAGGAGGACGACGACTGGCTGGTGGGCTGGCTCTGTTGGGCTGGGCCTGCACACCGTGCACTGAGGCCCAGCCAACAGTGGCCCTTTTCTTTTTATTATTTCTTACTTTTCTGTTTTCTGTTTTTATCTCTGTTTTATTTCTGTTTTGTAATTCCTTTAGCACTATTTCAATTTTGTAGATTATGAGCCTTGTCCACAAAAGTTCTAGGCAATATACCTCACTGCCAGAAAAAGGTTTAGAGGTAAATGGATATCATTTGGATTTTTATTAAATGAAATGGGTTTAAATAATATTGTTTTGGTACTGTTTTAGTTTCTAGGGGCACTTTAATAATCCAACAAATGTTGGTTTCTATTTTACAATTACTTAATGATTATTTGCAGAATTATGAACTATTTTATTTTGCTGTTTGATGAAATAACTATTTGACTTGCATTTTGAATTTGAATTTGAATTTGATTTGAGACAAGTGGCATTTTGACTTAGTAAAATATGATGACATAGCAAATTAATTAGCTTGATGACAGGGTTAGGATCTGGGGATGTTACACAAACTGACAGAAACAACGGCTCAACAAGACGACGCAAACGGACAATGTTCGTCTTTTGTTCGCCCGCGACCATTTTCTGCCCAAGTTTGGCTCGGGTTTGCGTCGGCGCGGACGTGCACGATGCTCGCCCTTGTCCCTCGGCTTGCTCGTAGTAGCACATCCACCCCATTTCCCCCTCTCTCCTAAAATCCTTCCGCCATATTGCCCTCCCGCCCACTCAGCATGCCGAGACGCTAACCCCCCCGCCCCCCCGCTATTGTCCCCACCGACGTGGTCGTCCGACCCGTGAACAAGCAGCAACCCAAGAAGGAGTTGACACCAGAGCAGAAGGCCATCTAGCCGGCTAAGAGGGTTGGCCGGAGGAAGGTTGAGGCCGAGAAAAAAAAGAGAGAAGGTTGTCGTGGCGACCTTGGTCGCTGCCGCTCAACAGAAGGCCACCATTAAGGAGAAAGGTTTGGTTGGAGAGGAGGCAAAAGGAAATGCTCGAGCTAAATGGTTGATCTATGGCCGAGAGCGTAATCTTTTTTGTATGTCGGCATGAGCCGCGACTGAGATGCATGGTGTGGGTCGGTCGTAAAACCGGCAGACCTCGGGGTAGGGGGTCCCGAGCTGTGGATCTCGGATCGATAGTAACAAGGATGAAGGAGACAGTGTTTACACAGTTTCGGGCCCTCTCGAAGAGGTAATACCCTACGTACTGTTTTGATTATATTGATGATGATGATGTACCGAGTACAGGCTTGATCTACCTCGAGATCGTAAGGAGATACCTAACTCTAGGGCTAGGTGAATAAGATTGTGTTCAGATCCCCTCTATGGACTAAACCCTTTGGCTTATATACACGCCAGGTAGGGCATCTAAGGTTACATGGTTGGTATCCAGGGAAACGCATGGAGGCGGCATGAGATGTCTTGGAGTATATGTCAAGTCTTCGGTAGATGCAGTCTTGATCACGTCCAGACATGTAGCTTCCGGAGTCCACCTGATGGACAATGAAGGCCTACAGGCCCAGCCCCGAGGACTATGGGCCGACTGGGTTGGCACCCCCTAGTCCAGGACACCATCAATAGCCCCCGAACAGGTCTTCTACGCCGAGGACGACCTCTTTGATGTTAACAACTTTGGATCCGAAGTCCTTGTCTCAATAGACTAGTTCCCCTTTCTGATAATTCGAGATTCCTTCCTTTTAAAAGCCACCACGATCCACTCCTCGAAGGAATGGCATCCCCCAAACAGGACCTAACCCAACCCGCATATCGTCCGAAGACGTGAGGTTACTTAGCCTTGAAGGCATGCCGCGTAGGTGTGAATAGTTCTTTTAGCCTGACAACTTTATTGAAGTGGCACCACCCACAACTGGACGGGCAGTTACTATTCGCTCGAATTGTGGCCCGAGGCGATCCTCTTATTGGCACATCCCGTCGAAATGGAGATCATGCCCATTTTCTTAGGGATATCATTAAGATTTAGTTTCTCCCCGTACGCATAACGACATCTTTTACGGGTCGTGACGATTTCAATGGCGTGGCAGGAGGGATTCTTGCCCTTTTATCGGCCTATATAAGAGCAAAAGGATAGCGACAGGAAAATTACGCTCTCCTTCCTCCCTGCCTACTGCCTCTTGAGATCCAGCGCCCAGATCCAATCCCGACCCCATTTTGCTCCCGCAGCGCATCCCAACCTCCATCCCTAGCAATGGCTGATGCCAACCTCAAGGGGCACTGGGCCGACTCCTCAGTCATGGAGGGCGCCATCTTGGAGCTGCACAATGCGGGGTACATCCCCACGGAGGTTAATACCCGAGTGCCTAACCCAAACCAGCGGGTACCCGCTCCCAATCTTGAGGAGAGGGTTGTCTTTGTCCCCCACCTCATCAGAGGCTCGGGGTTCCCGCTGCACCCCTTTGTGCACGGGATCATATTCTTCTGCGGGATGGATTTCCACCATCTAGCCCCGAACTCCATTCGTCACCTCGCCTCCCTCAGCATCGTCTGCGAGGCCTTCCTTCGCATCGAGCTACACTTCAGATTGTGGCTGAAGATCTTTGGCATCAAGGCAAAATCCAGCGGATCCGAGCGCACAGAGTGCGGGGGTGCGATGATCAACAAGAACTAGAAGGTAGGCTGGTTCAAAGGCACCTTCGTGGAGACCATCAAGGAGTGGCAGCACGAGTGGTTTTACATCAACGAGCAGCTCGCCGTTGGTCAGGCCGAGGTCCCAGCATTTTTGGCTGGGCCTACGAGGAAGCTCGTTTCTTGGAAGAAGGGCATGGACTGGGGGAACCCAGAGGAGGCGAAGGCGCTGTCCCAGAAGATCAAGTTCTGGATAGACCAGAAGAATCTCCAGCTGGTGGACGTGGTAAACATCATGCTCCACCATCATGTCCTGCCGCTCCAATCTCGGGCCACACCGATGTGGGCGTATCAGCCCGAGGATGTGGTGCCCGTCCACCACTTCTTCCGCTCCACCTTGGCCGGGATGTGGACGATGCTGTTCAAGTCGTCTGAGAATGATTTTCCTCTGGAAGGGAGGGACCTCGGCTTCGAAGCCAGCCACGACGCCCCCGAAGTAATTTTTAAATACACACAGTTTTATACTCCGTGTTTCTTTGGATCTTATAGACTTCGGCTAATCAATTGATCTCATGTTTGCATAAAGTGGATCTCCAAGGCACAGCGAATGTTGTGCATGGCGCCGCTGTCCCGAGGGGGAGAGAACCCCCTGCTCATGGCCCTCTTAGTCGAGGAGCCGCACGTGGTGATCCCCAAGGGGTCAAAACCTCCAAGGGGCAAGGCGGGCCTTCAGGCACGGGAGACCTCAGTCACCCGATCCGAGGAAACGCACGCCTCCTCTACTCACGAGGACAACGCTGAGGAGGACACGGGAGAAGGGAACCCTTCTCTTAAGGGGAAGAGGGCGACATCCGAGGACATCGAGGCACAAGCACGGCCGAAAGGCCAGAAGAGGCTGCGCAAGGCTTCCGCCTAGCCTGTCGGCAAGCCTGCTTTGCCGGAGAAGGCTAACTTCTTCGACGAGTCGGATGATTACCTCCTCGAACTGGGGAGGGAGAAGCCAACAACCCGGAGGTATGTCATCGTAATCATATTTGATATTTGAAAGCTTGTTCGTTAAACGAAACTTATAGAGGTATATTTCCATTCCGCCGAAGGTGCGTCTTAGCGGAGACACCTCCAGCGGGCTACCGACGGCCAGCGGGACATCTGAGCCCGTCACCTCCCCTCCAGCTCTCAAGGGGCTAGGGGAAGCATCATCCGGTCCGGCCCCCTAGTTAACACCACGGGGGCCGAGGTACCGGTCGTCATGGCCGAGGTCGACACCTTGGCCAAATAGGACCAAGGGGACACGGTCCCCGAGGTCACCAAGGAAGGGCTTGGCCAGACATCGGCCCAGCCGAGGCCAACTCCGACGCCAACGTCATAGCCAGAGGCCTTTGTTCCTAGCCCTTGGTGTTGGGTTCAGAGTTTGTACCGCTCCCGCCTCCCGCCCCAGGGCGGGCTGCCGCAGGATGGACCGAGGAGATGGAGGTAGCCTTAGTAGGCTCCTCCATCAAGGGAGAGCACCGCGCGCTGATCGGCGTGGCACTGCAGGGCTTCCGGTCCACAGAGGCCGGGATGCACGAGGTCTTCAAGGGCCTCGTCAAGAACTTTGAGATATACTTCTTTATATTTATATTAAGAGTAACCTCCACGCTTAGAATTATTTGTAAACTCGTGCTTTTGTCCGAAGACATTTTTGCTTATATCATAGCATAGCATTTGTAGAGCATAGCCAGCTAGTAGCCCCCGAGCCCAAAGCTAGTTTGAAGAAACTGGCTTTGGGGTCGAAGCATCATAAGGCATTGAATAAGTAGCCCCCAAGACTCTGGCTGGCCTTAAAAAGGACTGACTAGAGGATTTATGTCGGGAACGGGGACTAAGAAATGAGTTTATGTTTTCACGTATTGACCTCGGCTTCGAACTCCGCCTCTGAGGAGCTGGCGGAGATGAACCGGAAGCTCAAGAGGTCCGAAGAGGACCTCGATCTGATGCAAAAGCTGATCGAGCTGTCCCAAGGTAAGATCCATAAGTGGCAAGGTTTTCAAATTTACTTTGAGGATGTTCTTAAATTTTAATACTGACGCCGAACTGTTTTTCATGACAGCTGCTACATCAGAGCTTGAAGCGCTCAAGGCCGAGCTAACGAAAGCTCGACAGGAGGCTGAGCAGCGAAGGGCTGCGACCACCAAGGCCGAGAAGGATCTGGACGCCAAAAAGGTGGCCAGGGGCAAGGACCAGGCTCGGGTCCTGAAGGTAGAGGAGACCCTGAAGGGCGTGTACCAGGAGCTCGATGCCCTTCAGGACAAGGAGAAGGCGGCAAGCACCGAGCTCTATAAGCTGCGCGTGCCACATGCTGAGGTCCAGACTCAAGCCCGGGCCGACTGCGAAGTGCTCTAGCAAGTGAGGGAGATTGCTGCTGGTAAGCCATTCTTACTTTAGTGTGTTTTTGGCTGAAAGGGGTTCGTCGAGCTCACCCAGTTGTGGCGATCCGCAGAGGCCTTCGAGGATCTCCCGAGGAGCACATTGGACGCCGGCTGCCACTTTGGCGAGCGGGAGGGATATGCTGCGGAGAGGGCGTTCTGGCAACAATTCCAGGCACCCTCGCATCCAGAGCCGCTGAATCATCAGATGAAGCAGCTGATGGAGCTATTCCGCATGGCGAACCCGGCGCTTCAGGACCTCTGCATCAGTCGTTGGCCCGTGGAGGCACTGCCGACCAGCTTCTTCGGGCTACTTGCTCGGCTGCAAGAGGCCGGCTCCCAAGTCATGCACTGGAAGCGTTCTATGTGACTGGAGGGTGCTAAGCAAGAGTATGCCTCCGTGAATATGCACTATCAGCATGTCGAAGCAGCGGTCGTAGCCGTAGGGCCCCCCGCAGGGAAGGACCGGACCGTGGAGCAGTTCCTCGCTGAGGTAGTAGAAGGAGCCCGGATTACCGAGGCCAAGTTTCCTAAGGACACTATGTATTTTTAGATAGTACTTCGGAATGCCAAAGTGTAGTGGATTGTAAAATACATCCTTTTGGCGAATATGAATGCCGCTTTATATTCCGTCATATGATTGTGTTGTTTTATTTTTTGACTCCTTTGTGACCATGTTAAACTGAAAGTGACTAGTCATCGGCTTTGACCCCTTTGTTCAGTATATAGAAGGTGTTCCTTAGGCAGTCATGACCCTTAGCCGACGTCTCGATTACCAAAGGCATTCCATGCACATAGAAACGAGGCAATAAGACTGTAATGGCTTTATAACTTTCACTTAGTCATAGGAGCTTGACTATGAGGGCTAATGACGAGCCCCCTGTGTATGAAGTAGTCGACAGTGCAACCGGGGTTTATGCCACTAACCGCTTCGGCTGATTTGATGAAAAGCCTTCGATCGACACGGATGATCTTGAACGATACATTGCTTAATGTTGTCGTCGGACGGCCGACCAGTTTACGCTTACCAGGATAGTCAGTTTTTGGCTTTCTCCACTGAGGAGCTTTGCCATTTGAGCTGGCAGCGCAATCATAGTGGTTCTTGCTTTACACCCTTAGCCGAATTGACCGGAAACATAAGGGGTAAACATAGGAGCTGGGCAACCCAACTATTGACCAAAATCGAGGTTCAAAACTAATTCATATAAAGCAACATCCGAGACACCGAATAGATACTTCGGACTTGTGATTTGGGGTGTGAGATTGAAAGCTAAGCCCTTAGTAATGCAAGTTACAATTGTATCGTGAAAGTATACTTTTGGCTCAAAGGTAGTAGACATAAGGAAATGCTTGATGACCTCAAGGGGTGCACTTGCTTTATTTCATGTGGTCAACCCGTACACGTCGAGCTTTAACAAAAGAGACTTGTAGAAGATAAAATGGAAAAAATAAAAAGCTAAAGGAGTAAAAACAGGACGGACAAGTTGCCGGGCTTGATTAGCCCGAGTCCTTCTCTACCACATGTCTGCGTCTTCGTGCTGTTGACCAGCTTGTCTTTGTTGATAGCGAAGTTCATATGGGCAATCTGCAACTTTGACCGTTCGTTTGCTTGATGCTTTCATTGGTCGAGTCCTTTTAAAAGGTGAGCAGCTGCCGCGTAGATGGTTTAAGCCATGTGGACATGACACTTCTGCTAGGGCCTTTTACAGTCCTTGCTAGTGTGCAAGTCCAAGGTTCGTCGCTGTTCGGTTAAGCCGGTGATGACGTGTCATTTCGACTCCTCAGCCACCCATGGAATTTTCGGTGCAAAGGTGTGCATCCTAGGGATGTAGTGCCCTTCCCAGGGGAGGCAAACAAGGAGCCCGTGCCCCTATTTGGGGTGAGCTAATGTCTGACCGAGGTCGACCTATGTAGCCCGTGTGTGCTTTGATGAGCTAGGCATGTGTTTGGTTGCACAAGCCACCTCCTCGGTTGCCTGTAACTCGGCCGCAAAAGCCGCGATCTACTCCTCTGTTCGGAGGGAGCGTTCGGTGTTGCCATTGACTATAATAACATCATTTGGTCCCGACATTTTTAGCTTTAAGTATGTGTAATGCAGCACTGCGTTAAAGCGCATGAATGCGGTGCGCCCAAGTAGCGCATGGTACCCGCTTCGGAAGGGGACGATATTGAAGATTAACTCTTCGCTCCAAAAGTTCTTAGGTGACCCGAAAACTACCTCCAGTGTTATTGTGCCTGTGCAGCGGGCTTCGACACCGGGTATGACACCTTTGAAGGTGGTGGTGCTAGGCTTAATCCGAGATGAGTCTATGCCCATCTTTCTAACCGTATCCGCGTAAACTAGATTGAGGTTGCTGCCTCCGTCCATGAGGACGTGTGTCAGATGGAATATGTCAATGATCGGATCCAGGACAAAAGCAGCCGATCTGCCATGCCTTATGCTGGTCGGATGATCATGTTTATCGAATGTGATTGGGTAAGGTGACCACGGATTAAACTTCGGGGCAATAGGCTCTAGGGCGTAAATGTCCTGAAGTGCTCGTTTCTTCTCCTTTTGGGGGATGTGGGTGGCGTAAATCATGTTCACATCTTTCACCTCATTAGGAAACTATTTTTGGCCCCCATTATTGGGCCGCTGAGGTTCCTTCTCATCTTTGCTGTGAGGTTGGGCTTTACCTTGGCCCTTCGTCGCCATCTTTTAGGCCTGCTTGAAGACCAAGCAGTTCCGGTTGGTGTGATTTGCTGGCTTACCCGAGGTGCCATGGATTTGGCAGGGCCGGTCAAGGATTTTGTCCAGCTGGCTAGGTCCATCTTTGTTCCCTTTAAAGGGTTTTTTTCTGTCCGGATCTAGGTCCGCTGAACCCTGTGTTTACTACGGCGTCCTAGGTATCGCTCCCGCCATTTTTATGCCTGCGCTTATTCTAGTTGCGCTGAGGCTTACCATTGGCATCGCAGGCTTCCGAGGTATCTGCCTCGCTATTGTGAGTACTGTGGGCCAACCAACTATCCTCTCCCGCACAAAAGAGGGTCATAAGCAAGGTGAGGGCCGCCATAGTTTTTGTCTTATCTTGCTCGAGCTGGCGCGCAAGCCACTCATCCCTGATGCTTTGCCGGAAGGCGGTGATCGCCTCAGCGTCTGGGCAGTCTATGATTTGGTTCTTTTTAGTTAAGAACCTATTCTAGAATTTCCTTGCCGACTCACCAGGTTGCTGAATGATGTGGCTGAGGTCGTCGGCATCTGGAGGTCAGACATAAGTGCCCTGGAAGTTTGCCCTGAAGGCATCCTCGAGTGCTTCCCAACTCCCAATGGAATGAGGTGGCAGGCTGTTCAGTTGATGCCTCGCCGGCCCCTTTAGCTTGAGCAGCAGATATTTAATAGCATGCAGATCGTCTCCTTGGCCATATGGATATGTATAAGGAAATCTTTGATCCACACAACATGGTCGGTCGTGCCATCATACGACTCGATGTTGATGGGTTTAAACCCGTCTAATAACTGGTGTTCCATTACCCTGTCTGTAAAACAGATCGGGTGGGCGGGGCCTCGAAACTGAGCTGTTTCACGTTGGACATCGGGAGATATCTGTGTACAGGCTTGGTCCCGAGCTCCGTCGTTCATGTCCATCCAAGCATCATAGCCGTCGAGCCCGGTGGGTGCACGTCCTCTTGACACGTAGATGGATCGAGGGGGCGCCCGGTTAGCCTCTAGCTGGCGTCACGCATCGTAAGGCTCGAAGTAGTCAATAGGATCCTTGCCGTGACGGCGTCTCGCTATTTGGGTGTGAAAGTTTTCCCTTGCTGGTGGATCATGCCCTCTAGGGGGTCGATCAAGTTGGTCCGCCCGTCCACGTGTTAAAGGCACGTCGCCAGTTACCTCCTCATCGAACTCAGGCAGTAGACGCCTGCGCGGGTAAGATTTAGGCGCGCTGCAGCGCCGTTCTTCGAGATCTTGCTCGGCCGAGAGTATTTTGACCCACTTGTCATTCAGTGTGTCCTAGTTCGCCTACAGTTGCTGCTGCTTCCGCTTCATGCTCCTGGCGGTGGCCACAAGGTGCCATCGGAACCGTTCTTGCTCAAAGGGGTCCTCGGTACCTAGGCTCTCGTCCTCCTCGGATAGATGTAAGTAGTTCTCGTGAGCCCCTTCAAAGAGGTCATCAGGGTCTTCGTCCTCGGGGATTCCTGTGGGATTGTGTTGCTGCCGTGGAGAGGCTTGAACATCCTCTTCCAGATTGTCGGCCTCGTCTGCGGTCGTGCCGTTATTGGTGGCTGTGGCGTCATGCCCACTGAGGTCCCCGTTGGTACCTCTCCAGCGCCTTCGCCAACGTCTGGATGGATTCTTGGGAGTATTTACCATATATACATCATAACTAGATGTTGCAGTCCACTTGCCGGTGTTGACCAGTGGCGTAGTGGTTTCTGGAGGCCGTCGACATCTTCATCCATGTCGGTAGCCTCCTCGTAGTCTAGCACGTCGGTTAGATTGTCAACAGTGGCGACTAGGTGGGTGGTGGGTGGGACATAAATTTCTCGATCATCAGCTTTAAGTCTGATCTTGTCATAAACTGAGGTCTGACCGTCCGAGATCGATAAGCTTTGGATGCGATCGAGTATCTCGTTTAGCTGAGATAATTCCTCAGGTTCCATGGCCTTGCTATAAGACGAGCTAACTTGAAGTACACCCGGCGAGCAGCCTGCCGTGTTCTCGGCCTTGTGAGGGGCGGAAATTGATTCCAGATCTGGCACTAGGGTTGGTTCTAAACCCGGTGTATTGTCCGAGGTCGGGGACAGACCATCGTTGGGGCTTGACGCTGAGATGAGGTTGCGTGAGGCAGGGATGTTTGGCTCCTCCACGCGGTCTTGTAGTGTCAGAGGACCTGGTCCGACGTCCTTGATGGAGGTCGGTTCCGGGGTCGAGCCCCTGATGTTTGGTAAGCCCTCGATCAGGCCTGGAGCCCATCCTGAAAGGATGAGGTCACCGCGAGCGTGGTGTATTCCAAGCTTCCAAAAGTCACGATTTGATATGGGGTGTAGTTCTCAATGGGAGCCAGATGGCCACAGAATCAGCGCAAAAGATCATGCTGCCGAAAACGAAAAGTTGGTCGGGGATGAAGATGTCCTCGCAGCCGGTGCCGCAGTTAATCTGCAGATGAGACATCAATCTTTTTGTTGATCTCACAACAGAACTCTCAATGAAAGCACCAGTGTCGGTGGTAAAACCGACAGACCTCGGGGTAGGGGATCTTGAGCTATGGATCTCAGATCGATAGTAACAAGGACGAAGGAGACAGTATTTACCCAGGTTCAGACCCTCTCGAAGAGGTAATACCCTACGTCCTGCTTTGATTATATTGATGATGATGATGTATCGAGTACAGGTTTGATCTACCTCAAGATCGTAAGGAGAGACCTAACTCTAGGACTGGGTGAATGAGATTGTGTTCAGATCCCCTCTACGGGCTAAACCCTTTGGCTTATATACATGCCAGGTAGGGCATGTAGGGTTACATGGTCGGTATCTAGGGAAATGCATGGAGGCGGCAGGAGATGTCTTGGAGTATATGCCAAGCCTTCGGTAGATGCAGTCTTGACCACGTACAGACGTGTAGCTTCCGGAGTCCACGTGATGGAGAATGAAGGCCTACTGACCCAGCCCGAGGACTATGGGCCGACTAGGTTGGCACCGCCTAGTCAGGACACCATCATCATGGTTGAACTATGTATGTCTTTTTGTGTGCTGGCAAGTGTGCCGACATGAACTATGGCATTTTTTGTAGGATGGCATGTATGCCGGCTGCTGGTATGTCCGCCAGCATGAACTATGGCCACTGGTCCATTTTTTATTAAATTTGCTTGCCAAAAATTCAGACGTGCGGACTAAAATGTGTCGGCTAGTTGGGCGCACCGGTCAGGTGGCTGGACGCGGTCGGACAACGCGCCTCCAGCCGACCCAAACAAACGAAAAATGAACAAAAACTGCATCCGTTTGCGTCAGCGCGTTGGAGTTGCCCAAACAGACTTTAGAATTTATTTTAAATTTAAGGAAGTTTTATAGGATTCTAATATAGATTTTTTTTAGAGGATTGAAGGATTAAATCCTCCAAAATTATATGCATTGCCTTCTGAAAAGAAGGTTAAAACCGTCGACCTCTACATCGTTTTGATGCACAGAAACATTCTTATTAACTAGATGACACGTTGCATCTTTGGAGTAAAGCCCAATTGAAGCCAAGAAGCGAAGTAAACTATGAACAACATATTTCATAACAATCCGTAAAGGGGCAAAAAACAAATGCAAGCGAGGACTTAGGCGAGCTATTTGAAGGATATTCTTCATGAACTACCTGCAAGTGATTATTCATATTGTGTTTGAATTTGTGAAAAGTTCTACTATTGATTTTGAGTATGGTAGGAATGAAGTTCCCTTAGAGATGTATGGTCAAGTGTTTTACTATGCCTTTGAAAAAAAGATTGCTCTATAAAGATCTTCATGTGCATGTGAAACTTAATATGGTTGTCCAGATCCTGCTATTAATTATTGACCGAAAAGTGTTTTGGGTCATGTCCACGTATTACCGAACCTACAGGGTCACATGCTTAATGGTCGGTGGTTTGATAAAGTTCCAGGAGGTTCCAAGAATATCCCAGTGATACCAGGAGTGTCCCAAAGGTGCCTAGAAAGCCTTTAGAAAGTTCTGGAAGGTTCCGAAAGGTTCTAGAACATTCAAGCGGGTTGTCCCCTTGGCTTGCCCGATGGGGCAACATCCACATGGGCCAAGTCGACCAAGTGGTGGGACCCACACCCGCAACACAATGAGGACACACAACAAGCCCTAAGGTTGCATCCATCTCCCTTCGTGCCATCTCTCTCCTTGTCGGAAGGCTGCTATGTAGTTCTTCATCGTGGATGGTGAAGCGCCGCTAAACCATTGACACGGTATACGTGGATATCGTAAAGGGTCATACATTCAGTGCTTGATTGAAGGAATCACTCTCACGATTGGGAGGTAATACATAACTGCAGGAATCTACAAGTCTTCACCGACCTCTTCTTCTTTGTTGAGTCTGTTGGTGAGGTTGATCTACCTCTGGCATCTTTAGTGTAATCTTGGGCGTGTACATAGGTGCGGGATAGAAAAACTACCCGTACTTTGTAGTTTGTACTATGTTCCCCAACACTGTCATGGCAGTGAAGTCCATTTTAAACCTTGATTCTATACGACTAGTCAGAATGGAACCCTAAACTCCTAGTCCCACAAGTCTACACTTAGTTCTCACTTTAATGAGTAGAGAGTGTAGACTTTAGGAATTGAGAGTGTTGGGTGTGTGTGGTTGTAGTCATGGGTCAGACCCGTTACTAGGCCTCATTCCAGCATTCAATACACCAATAGGAATAGAACCCACTCGTTCCCGATCATCGAATATTCGGCTGAGATGTGGAGCGCATTGAGACCTCCAAATCCACGGAATGAGTCGTTCCTTTTCTCCTGTTGCGCCGCCCGACCTCTTCCTCCCTGCCTCTCAGGTGCGTCGTCGGTCCTCTTCCTCCTTCTCATGCGCCAACGGCCCTCTTTCTGTTGGAAATATGCCCTAGAGGCAATAATATTGTATTATTATATATCTACGTTCATAACTGAGAGTTTATATTCTATGCTATAACTTCTATGATTCTGGAATATACAATTCACTGGAAAAACTTATATGCACGCGTGGAATGATAAATGGTAAAATAAGATTCCTCGTCTCGCCTCTAAGACTAACTCAAGTGTTGTTGGTGATCATGTTTTCCGGATCTTAGGATATTGTTAAGTGTAACGATAGTGCTAAAACAACACTGAGAGTATGACGTTAGTAGAATGATCATATTGAATCGACCCAAACTTTTTTGTTATACTTTGAGATAATATCGTCAGAAGTCAATTGTTATAACACGGGTTGTTAACGTGTGATTTAGTTCCTTAGACCATGAGAGTATCATAGTCACTTCTTACTATACGATGGACTTTGGGGTTGCTCAAATGTCATCTATAACGCGGTGATCATAACGACAACTTACAGGTTCATCGGAAAGTTTGACAAGGGATTGGATAGCTCGAGAGTGGGATTTGCTCCTCCAAAAATGTGGAAACATTCCTAGGTCCCTCTCGGCATGATGGCATCCATCATCGTCTAGAAAGACACATGTTACTATGGTCACGGGGATGCCGGAACATGTCGACGAGAAAGAAGAACAAAATCGGTAACGAGGAGACCGGTATAGTGAGCATGTGTATGACTCAAGAGGATACCGATATATCTCAACTCAGGTGTTGTAAAGTATTACGACGCAAAAGGGAATAGCACATGATAACCAAAGGTCCGCTCGAATGTCATTCGTGTACTCATAGGGATCGATATGGACGTCCACGGTTCCACTATCGGTCATTAAACAAAAACAGTTTTGTTCGTGTCTATGATTTATCGAACCTACAGGGTCACAAGCTTAAGGTAATAACGATATGTTGAGTGTTAGTATAACAGGAGTAAAGAGAAAATATTTATGAAATAGTTTCATTAATATTCTAAATAGTTTCAAGAGGAACCGGAAGCGTTTCGGGGTCACCAGAAGGGTTTCAGGGTTTACCGGGTAATATCGATAAATTATATATATGTGGAAATAGTTTCTGGTGAGAAGGAGGCTTTTATATTTATTTAAATATCAACAGGCCTTAAAAGGCCAAGTAGTGGAAAGCTACTTGGGCCACTTGGGCCCAAAAGTGGTGGCACCCCCTCCGCCCCTTGTAGAAGAAGGGGGAGGCCGAATTGGAGGGGAAGTCCCCCTCCTCTTGGCCGGCCAAGGGGGGAGACTTTACACCCTTGTGTGGCAACCCTCCCCCTCCTCTAACCTATATATACTTGAGGTTTTGGGCACTTTTGTACACACAAGTTTTGGTGCCTCCTCTAGTTCTTTAGTTCTAGTTCTAGTTGATCCTAGTTGATCTAATTAGAGCTAGATCTAGATCCTCTAGTTCTCATAATTAGAAGCCCAGTGTGGTTTTAATCTCCTCCCTTTAATTCTCTGGTGATGATTAGCTCTGGACAACGAAGCGCTTCCGGTTCGTGAAGACCGCACGCTTGCAATCTGTAGAGAAGATTTGCTATCGGTCTTCCGTTCTAGGGATCATTCATCGACGGTTTGAGGGACTCCAAGTATGATCTACACTGACTCATCTTCTTCCGCTACAACTTGGAGTTGGTAATGATCCAATCCAAACCAATATTGCATCTTCATAATGTTCCTGGTTGATCGTTGGGCGAATTTTTTGTTTTCTACTACGTTTCCCAACAGTGGCATAATGAGCGGTTCTATGAGTAGATGGAGGTTTCGATCTAGATGACATGTGGATGTGAGGGTTTGATGTTCTTGCTATGCTTCCCTCTAGTATTGCTTTGTACAAAGTTCTGACAATCGATCGACTCTGGTTGTCGATGATCTACTAACAATTCTTTGGGCTTCATCATAGTCAAGAATAGTGAACTTTCGCAAATCCGAGAGCGTGATGAAGATGTTTGATCTTCTAGGGGATCACGCCTATTGACAAAGTTTAGCGTGGGGCTAGATATTTTTAATCAATTATCTTCCTTCACACACACCGAAAGTTAATCTAGCAACAAGAATTATCAAATTAATGGTGGACGTAGGTAGCTAGTGTTATTCAGAAACCCTAGAAGCCACATAATTAAAATTTCCAAACCGATTAGAGGACGTCTATCTTGGTTTTGCAGGTTGATTGTGATGTGGTATAGCCTTCGTCATGATAATGAGTTTATGTATCATATGGTTATATGTTGTAATGTTAAGTGGCCTGCGTGTCACTCTCGTTATTCGACAGAAGTAACACGGAGGACCTCGGAGCTTCACCAGGCATAGGAGAACAAAAGTGTTGCCATGGCAGCAGATTTCAAAATTGTCGCTACGACAACATTTTTGGAGAATTTTCATGAAGACTTCAGAGGACCATGGAAACATTCTCGGTGCCCAGGGCTATACTATAACATGCTACAATGAATTGCTTGAGATGTTTATCTCTTTGTTGTTTGCACCCTTTGATTGCACAGTAGTCAATTATTAGGGTGGTCTCTCACATGAAAATATCAAGTAGTTAGTGCTCTTCCTAGTTGTCGGTGTCAAAACCAGCAGATCTCGGGTAGGGGGGCCCGAGCTGTTAGATCAAATCGATGGGTAATATAAGAAGAACACACAAGGGATTTACCCAGGTTCGGGCCCTCTCTATGGAGGTAAAACCCTACATCCTGCTCTTGTTTGTATTATGAAGGTATTGAACTACAGATTTGATCTACCTCAAGATCGTAAGTTGTGGTCTAAACCCTAGGGGTATGATGAATGTGGGTATGTATGGATTCGCCTCTATGGACTAAACCTCCTGGTTTATATAGTCACCTAAGAACATACATGGTTGTTGCCATCTAAGAACATACATGCTGAATCTAATCAGATATGCTTGAAGTACACGCCAAGTCTTCGGTCGCCGCACTTTGAGGACCTCCAGAGTCTCGCTTCCTCAATGGGCTGGTAGTCCGGCCCATACATTAGTCCGGCTGGGCTAGGACCCCCTAGACCAGGACACCGTCAGTAGCTGCCAAACTTGTCTTCGAAGCCGAGGTTGACAATCTTCCTCGAATAATGTCTTCGGTGGGGCGGTCTTTCACTACTATAGGATGGTCCAAATGCGACAGTATAATCAGAGACCCTTCGACGAGACTATGTGTGATGCATTAATCGCAAACGGTGGTGTAAGAAAACCATCAAAGATGATACGAACTATTTGCGATGGCGCAGACATCAAACACGATTCAGATCAGAGTTGTGTGTGCGATATGTGGCATACGGTTGGTCCATACGAACTGTTTGCGATGAGCATAACAACAGAAACAGTCAGCCAGATGAGGGTGTGTGTGATATACGGCATACAGTTCACTCGGATGAGCTGTCTGTAATTAGGCAACACAACAGAAATGCTCAGCCAAATCAAGGTGTGTGCGATAGATGGCATATAGTTCACTCGGATGAATTGTTTGCGATGAGCCAAGACAACAGAAATGGTTCAACTGAACAAGATGTGTGTGATACGCGGCAAACAGGTCCGTAATTAGAAATGTGTGCGAAGACCGATAATAACACAGACGGTTGCTGCTAATAAGACGTGTGTGTTGTGGGAAAACGCTTGCTGGTATACAATTGTCAGCGATTGATGAAATCATCACCGACGGGTTCCCTAGTTTACTCCGTCTGTGATGTGATTTGCTCTGTCTACAGAAGAACAACATATATAACCAAAATAAACATCCAATTACATAAGTGACTATACAAATCATTCGTACACACCTCAATAAACAATTACATGCATTCTAAACTAGGAGAAATGATCATCTAGTCATCTATTTCTTGTGACGCTGGCGCCACTGCTCTGTGGCTCGATCCCTCGCCTGGGGCAGGACGAAGGCACTTCCTCATGTCAACGATCCGCTTGTACATCTCGTAGCTTGTGTATGCGTCCTTGGTCGCGTACTTGACGTGTTCTTCATCTAGTCTCTGCTCCTAGGCATTGTGCCAGGTGATCCTGTCCGGGGCAGGACGAAGGCACTTCCTCATGTCAATGATCCGCGTGTACATCTCGTAGCTTGTGTACGCGTCCTTAGCCGCGTACTTGACATGTTCTTCATCCAGTCTCTGCTCCCAGGCACTGTGCCAGGCGATCCTGTCCTTCTTGCTCTAATCCTTCATCTTCATGTAGTAGGGGTCGATGATGGCCGAGGTGAGGTCAACTAGGGAGTTCCGGTTGTTCTTGGTGTTGCCCCAGACCTTGTAGTGGTCACGGATGTTGACAAGATTCCGACAGGCCAAGCCCGAAACCTCGAGCGCTTTTAGATCGTTGGTAGTGTCCAAGCAAAACTGTAGTTGAGGCTGTTCATAAACCTGGTGAAACGCTCGCAAAGCCTTGTGGCCAGGTGGTAGTGGTAGACGAGGACGTCATGGCGCATGCACAACTGGGCCACGACAACCTTCTGATCATGCCCGGCATGACCGCCGGTAAACTCGAGGTCAAAGCCGACCACTTGGTACTTGTCCTCAGCAAGCAACTGCTCCATAGTTTGGATGGAGCTCTCCATCGAGACCAGCTCATTCTTGTACACCACCGAGAGGTCTTTCCCCCTCATGTGGATGTCCACTACGTGATGTGTGGTGAACTGTCACCCGTTGTCGTCGTTAGCCGCTGGGAGCGCCATTGGAGCCGCTGGATATCCTCTCTATATGTGTCGTCCCGGGTATGCTTATTGTGTTGTGTGGTGCGAGAGATTAAGGTAAATGGCCGCGGAAATAAATGGGGGCCGGGCGGCCTAGATTCTCGGCACGTCTGCATGGCAGTTTCTGCAGCGGGTAACTGCATCGTGGCGCCGCGCCCGGTGCAACCGCATGCATAATGGCAGCACGAACGTACGTGATCATGCGCTGGCCCCAAACACTGGCAGCGCACGCGGAGGGGCATGGGCAGTGCATGGGGAGGGACGCGAGAGTAGAGCGCGTGCGGCAGGACACGAGCAGAGTGCGCTGTGGCCGCCTCAACCGCGAGCAACCACACGCATAGAGCAGTTGAACACGTAGGGAATGGTCATCTATAAGCCGGCCGATAGTTGCGAGCCGGCAGCATGATGTGAAACTACGTCGCATTCCACATCACACGGTGGTTGAGCAATCGCTCGCGACGCTGCGTAGAGAGCGCCCGTGTGCTACTACCTCCGTCCTGGTTTATCAGTCCTCTTTATATTCTATGCCAAATTTTGACCTTAAATTTAACTAACAGAATGTTAATGCATGTTATAAAAAATAATATAATTGGAAACTATGTTCAAATACGAATCTAACGATATAATATTTGGTGACATGCATTCATATTTTATTAGTTAAATCTCTAGTAAAAATTTGGCACAAAGATACAAAGAGGACTTATAAACCAAGACAGAGGTAGTAGGTAATTAAATCACAAACGTTTTTTATTTACTGTATGTGTACGTGTCGTTTCGTCCTCCTCTCGCACGTCTTGTCACCCTGCTGCCGCAGACGGCTTCGAGCGCAAGCTTGAGCACCGCGCACGCGTTCTTTTGGCTGAATGGTGGCTCGAAGTGGCGCCAATGAATCGTCGGTGAGCCCATTCCCGTGCAACCACGCAGGTTCCCACACATAGCCGCACAAGCTTCCCACCTGACTCGGCGAAATCCCCCAAAATCCCAATGCTTACCGGCCTGCTATATAAACCCTCATGACCGGCGAGTCCTGTGTCGCATTTCCCCCTTCCTCCATGTAGCTTATCTCGTCTGCTTCTCCCACAATCGCCAATGGCACCAGTCTGTCGTCGTTGCTCAGCCACTCTGCCATCATCGGAGGACAGCTCCAGCTAGGAGGCTACACCGTGGCGGCGGCGCAGTCCCTGCTATAGTGTAGTGTGCGTGGCGTCCCTGTTGGGTGTGTGGACAACACCCACCACACACTCCGCTGCCGCTGCCCATCGATAGCTGTTGCCGGCCGCCATTGCCGCCACCCCACCATCTGCCGTCATGGCCGCCACACCATCGTCGAAAGCTAGGGCCATCGCCCGCTCCGCCACCACGGCCTGAAGGCGGGAGGTGGCCGTCGTGGCCACCACCCCACTGTCGGCCACCGTGGCCATCACCCACTCCGCCACCATGGCCCGAAGGTAGAAGGTGGCCCTCGTGGCCACCACCCCACCATCGACCGCCGTGGCCGCCACCCCACTGTCGACCGCCGAGGTCATCACCCACTCCACCACCGTCGCCCGAAGGTGGGAGGTGGAGGTGGAGCCCTGCATGTGCGTCAGCGACCTTGCACGCTACATCGAGTTCCTGCGGGGGGAGGAGGAGCGCCTGGTCGAGCATGCAAAGAGTCTTACCCCCGCCATGGCCGCAGCACACGCCGCTATAGAGGCGCAAAATGGGGAGATCTAAGAGGAGTCCCGCCACTTCAAGAGGGGTCTTCTAGAGCGGCAGAGGGCATTCGAGGTGAGCGTCGCTAAAGGTGCAGCGCGGCAGACACCGGATTCCAGTTGTCCAGCTCGTCGGTAGGCTCCTCCTCTGCCTCTTACTAAGCACGCTCGGCAAAGGAGAGGCTGCTGGAAGTAGTACAAAGCCCCTCAGTAGTAGTAGTATTTAGGGGCTATTTTGTTCAGTGCATCTGACTATAGATATGGTTGAACTGTACTGCGTACTTAAAATTAGCTAGTATATATAGTCAAAGTAGCTATTTCAGTACGTGGTTGGCAACAATTGGGGAAAAGTTTGGTCGGTTCAGCTGTCGAGTTGAACTGTTTGTATAAAGAACGACTGCTTAATCTATGAATGAAATCTGTGCTTACTGAATTTCAGTTGCAAGGTTAGATAGTGCTAGTGATTTTTAGCTGCAAATTTTGACAAATGGCGGTGTTACAAGGTTGACAAAGAGCAATGTTACTAGATCGACAGATGCCAATCTTTCCAGTTTGACAAATGGCAACATACTCAATATGACTGATGTAGATCTTACCAAATTGCTTTACGTGGTTGCACACGGGTCATCAGGAAAAAATCGTTTGCGTTGAAGGGATGTACAAATCCTGTGTGCTAGATTTTCTCTTGGCTTAGTGGCAAAGGAACTGTAGTTGTTGCTTTGCATACCGTGTTTAATCTGAACTGTTTGCGATGAAGAGATGCACAAATCCTGCGCGGCAAATTTTCCCTTGGCTTACTGGGAAGGACCATAGCTCTCGTTTTGCATACGGGTGTTCTATCTAAAACGTTTGCGATGAAGAGATGCACAAATCCTACGTGGGACATTTTCCCTTGGCTTACTGGGGAAGTTCTCAGTTTGCACATGGGTATTCTATCTAAAACATTTGCGATGAGTGTTTTAAATTTAAAAACCATTGATGTTTTTTTTATTAAAATTGTTTGATAAGTCTGTACATTCACAGAGAAAAATGCAAGTTTGATCAAACATAGATTTCATTCAGTCACATAGTGACTTTATATTCATACGATCGAGATACAATATTAAACCCAAAAAACTAATTGCGGCGGTGGCGGAGGCGCCATGCTGCGCTGGCGTTGTCTTTGTCGTCCTCCGGGATGGCGTTGTTGAAGTCTTCAAGATAGCACAGAATGTTCTTCACTTGGAAATCAAAGACCCTCTCATCATGCGATCGACGGGCGGGGTGCAGGAGGACGAAAATGCGCAGCGCTGCGAGGTAGCGGTCGACGGTGGCGTCCCATGACGCTGAAAGGGCGCCCACACGGGCGCGGCGGGGGCAGGCAAACGCACGGGGACTGGCACCACGGTGGTGTAGTGGCGCGCACGGGCAAGGGCGGGGCGCTGGCATGTACACGAGCTCGCATGGGTCCGCGGGGACCTCACTGGCACCCACGGACGCCACGGTTCCAGCTCTGCGATAGTGCTCGGCGACCAGCCCGCTAATGCTACGGGGATGGTCACTGGCGCGGGCATGGGGATGGGAGCTGGGACGGGCTCGGGGGCAGCATCCACCGCGGCCAGCTTGTTCAGGGCCATGTCCATGAGGCCCCATTCCTCCTTATTTTCTATCTCGTCCGGCTCGGAGTGGACTTCACCAAACTGGAAGACTAGTGGCAGATGATCCTTCTGCGCCATGGCGTTGGTGGAGGTCTGCGAGAGGGGAATTGTAGGCGAAGAGTAAGGTCGCCGGAATTAAACAGCAGCTCGGGCGCCATTAATGGAGAGGTTGGGAGCGAGGCGGGCGGCCACAACGTACAGCTTGCAAGCTTCCCGGTGAGCCTGCGCATTGGAGGACTGCTTGCACGCCTCCCGGTCAGCCTGCGCAGCGGACTGCGCTCGCACGCCTCCCGTCTACTCAAGCAGTTGTCTGCATGGCACCTCCTAGCCATTAAAAGTGTGATGTGTGATGTCACGTGAATGGTTAGCAGAACGCCCATGATTTAAATTATACAAACGTTTTGAGATGATAACGTGGCAGCTATTTGTTTCAAAACACCTTTGTTGGCTGTTAATTCGTGAGCCTCTCTCAAATTGGAAACGAAAAATACCACAACATGTTGGTGCCATTCCATGATAGCATGCCAAGTTTCATGAATTTCAGACGAGTCTTGGATTCACGAGAATTTAAAAACCAAGTATCTCAATGTTTGCCGGCAAGCAACGGTGCCGAGGTGTTTGAAATTCATTCCCATTTCTTGCATGGGACCTAAGATGCACCCAAGGACACACATTTGATTTTTGAATCCATTTTTATGCACTGGAGCATGTGCCTGTAGTTCAAATTTGAATTATGCACATAAAATGCCTAGAAAACTCAGTTAATGTATAAAAATGTCCAAACGAACCCAGAAAAATTCTAATTTTTAACACGACACTCCTGTTGCTCTATGTTGCGACTAGACAAAAATTTGAAAGCAAGAAGAGGCAACGAATATCGTTTCGTCCACGAAGGTGACACGTTCCCTACCGGAACCATGAGGCTTCTTGTGAGAAGCTCTGGTTTGTGAGAAGCGTAGACCCAAACCTACCCTAAATGGGACAATTTTTTTACCACAGGATGTTGATGCCATTCCATGATAGCATGCCAAGTTTCATGAATTTCAGACGAGTTTTGGATTTACTAGAATTTAAAAACCATGTATCTCAATGTTTGCGGCCGAGCGATGGTGCCGAGGTGTTTGAAATTCATTCCCATTTCTTCCATGAGACCTAAGCATGCAACCAAGGACACACATTTGATTTTTCAACCCATTTTTCTGCACTGGAGCATGTGCCTGTAGTGCAAATTTGAATTATGCACATAAATGCCTAGAAAACTCAGTTAATGTATAAAAATGTCCAAACGAACCCCAAAAAATTCCAAATTTTAACACAACACTCCTGTTGGTCTATGTTGCCATTAGAAAAAAAATTAAAAGCCAGAAGAGGCAACGAATATCATTTCGTCCACAAATGTGACACATTCCGTACCAGAACCATGAGGCTTCTTGTGAGAAGCTCGGGTTTGTGAGAAGCTTATATCGAAACCTGCCCCAAATGGGAGAACTTTTTGACCAGAACATATTGGTGTTGTTCCATGATAGCATGCCAAGTTTCATGAATTTCAGGAGAGTTTTGTGTTTACTAGAATTTGAAAACCATGTATCTAAATGTTTGCGACCGAGCGACGGAGCCGAGGTGTTTGAAATTCATTCCCATTTCTTGCATGGGACCTAAGTATGCACCCCAAAGATTTTTCTGCACTGGAGCATGTGCTTGTAGTTCAAATTTGAATTATGAACATAAAATGCCTAGAAAACTTAGTTAATGTATTAAAATGTCCAAATGAACCCTAAAAAATTCCAAAATTTAACACGACACTCTTGTTGTTCTATGTTGACACTAGAAAAAAATTGAAAGCAAAAAGAGGCAACGAATATCGTTTCGTTCACAAAGGTGACACGTTCCCTACCGGAACCATGAGGCTTCTTGTGAGAAGCTCTGGTTTGTGAGAAGCTTATACCAAAACCAGCCCCAAGTGGGACAAAATTTTTACCACAACATGTTTGTGCCAAGTTTCATGAATTTCAGACGAGTTTTGGATTTACTAGAATTTCAAAACCAAGTATCTCAATGTTTGCCGACGAGCCACGGTACCGAGGTGTTTGAAATTCATTTCCATTTCTTGCATAGGACATAAGCATCAACCCATGGACACATATATGATTTTACCACCCATTTTGGTGCACCGAAGCATGTGCATGTAGTTTAATTTTGAATTATGCACCTTAAATGCCTAGAAAGCTTAGTTAATGTATAAAAATGTCCAAACGAACCCTGAATAGTTCCAATTTTTTTGATGACACTCCTATAGTTGCATGTTCACTGCAGATTAAAGTTCTAGCAATTCAAACACCCTGCTTTTCCGCTGTGACCCCATTATGTATTTCAAATCAAGACGAAAAATCAAGTAGATCACACACAGTTTATTTTCACAAACTGTGTGAGATGTAGTACGATATATCTTGGAGCACCGTCGGAGTAGTATATGGCTTACGTGAGAAGGTTCGTCGGCTACAGTCCACAGTCGGCGCATCAAGCACACTACACTACTGCAGGATGCTGCTAACACGACACTACGATCAGAGACCCTTTGACGAAACTGTGTGCGATGCATTAATCGCAAACGGTGATGTAAAAAACCATAAAAAAAGATGCAAAACATTTGCGATGGCGGATACATCGAACACGGTTCAGATTTTAGTTGCGTGTGTGATGCTGGGCATACGGTTGATCCATACGAACTGTTTGCGATTAGACAGAACAACAGAAACGGGCAGCCATATCAAAGTGTGTGCGATATACGGCATACAGCTCAGTCTGATGAACTGTTTGCTATTAGGGAAAGCAACAGAAACAGTCAGCCAGATCAAGATGTGTGTGATATACGGCATACGGTTCACTCGAATGAACTATTTTCGATTAGGGAAGAGAACAGAAACGGTTCAACTTAACAAGATGTGTGTGATACACAGCAAACAGGTCTGTAATCGGAAATGTGTGGGAAGACCGATAACAACACAGATGATTCCTGTTAACAAGCCGTGTGTGTTGTGAGCAAATGATTGCTGGTATACAATTGTCAGTGATTGATGAAATCATCACCGACGGGTTCCATTGTTTAGTCCGTGTGCGATGTGATTTGCTCTGTCTGCACAACATCTACGCTCTGTCTACATTGCATCAACATATATACTTAAAAAGACAGCATTGCAAAACCAAATTAAGCATACAATTACACAAGTGACTACACACATCACATTTCCACACACCAAAGTAAGCAATTACATGCATACTAAACTAGGAGAAACGAGCATCTAATCATCTACTTCTTGTTGTGACGACGCTTGCCATTGCTCTGCTTCCGGCTGGATCCCTAGCCGTTTTGGGAAAGGAGGCACTTCCTCATGTTAACAGTCCGCCTGTACATCTCGTAGCTCGTGTATGCCTCCTTGGCCGCGTACACGATGTGAGCTTTGTCGAGTTTCTCCATCCTGGCCAAGTGCCAGGCACGCTTGTCCTTGTTGCAGGAATCCTTCATGTCTCTGTAGTAGGGATCGATGATGGCCTTGGTGAGGTGAACCAGTGAGTCCTTCTCATGCTCGTTGCTGCCCCAGATCTTGTATTGGCCCTGGATGTCGACAAGATTCTGGCAGGCGATGCCCGAATTCTTGAGCACCTTTACATCGTTGGTGATGTCCACCGTAGCGAACATGTAGTGGGGGCTGTTGACAAACCTGGCGAAACGCTCGCAAGGCCTTGTGGCCAGGCAGTAGTGGTAGACGAGGACGTGATCGCGCACGCACATCTGGGCAATGGCGACCTTGGGACGAGACCCGACACAAGCGCGGGTGTACTTGAGGTCGAACCCGACCACCTTGTACTTCTCCTCAGCAAGCAACAGCTCCATGATGTGGATGGAGTGCTCCACCCAGACCGGGTTGTTGGTGTACACCACCAAGAGCTCCGTGAACCTTCTGTGGGTGTCCACCACGGCATGCATGGTGAACTGCTGCTCGTCGGCGGCAGCCGCTCGGAGTGCCATTGGAGCCGCGCAGGATACCCTCTAAGAATTTGTTGTGGTGGGTGTGCTTCTTGCAATGGTGGGGCGCAATCGAAAGGTTGAAGAGACACAAGGGTTAAATGGCCGCTGTAATAAATGGGGGCCGGCCGGCCTGTAATCGTCACGTCTTGTCACCGCGTTCATAGCGGAGGATTCTAGTGCACGCTTGATAACACCACATCGCACGCGTTTCATTTGACCATGCGTGGGCTCGAAGAGGCGCCAAATGTATCGTCAGTGAGCCTATTCCTGCGCTACCGCGCAAGCTTCCCGCCCGGCTAGTTTGGCCACGCGTCGGCTAGAAGAGGGACAAATCATGGGCGTTTATTGGCAAAAAGCTTTGTAAAAACAAAGTGTGTGGATTGACTTTGGTCATAAGTTTACCCGTGGGTGATGTGGTCAAAGTCAGGGCACACGGTTGAAGAAACCAACTATGTGCAATAATGTCGAAGATCGCAGTCGAGTTAGCTATACAGATCATGTGCTATGAGATCGACAAGGTAAATAGATTCGAGAATGGTTAATAAAATCTAAGTCCATCTCATATTAAGGTCAAAATAGTGCTACCAATATACGAGTCTCATACGATGCCATTTCAACGATTGTACCACAAAAGCTCGAAATATTACAAGGTTCAAATTCCAGAGTTATATGGCTCAAATTCAAAGATTACAAGGTTCAAACTGATATTAGAAATGAAATTCAGCTCATCAGCTGCAAACGCTCGTGCTGATCCGTTGAACATGGATATCAGAGAGGTTCAAACTAATATTACCACTTGTAAGTCTGGTTTCGAAACCTCATAATTTTTGCAAAGGGGTCAGCCATTGAGAAGTCATGTATGGGGTTGACACGATGACTTCCGATTACTCAGTCATCTAAAGTTCCAAAATGAAATTCAGCATTTTCGGAGCCTATTCCATTCTGCCACAGCCGCCGGCGCTGATCAACAAACCATTCATTTTTGCGAAATAAATGTAGGGCAAACCTCATTACCTTCAGCACCCTTGCTCTGACAACAAAGAACCTGGCGAATATAATCTCCGGTAAGGTCCCTCGGTAGGAGTTCAAAGTAATTTCTGAGAGATAGATAATAAGCGTACACAAGCATAGTTCAACCATAAGTACATAGTTCAACCATCATTAAGCATACTCAAGCGTACATAGTTCGATCCCACATCTCATCTCATCTGCCGGCATGATCCCGAAGCTTCTCCAGGTACTCGGCGTACGCGGCATGCGCCACCCTGCGAGAATACTTCTGGTTGAAGGAGCCAACGGCTCGTCCTCTTGCATGTGCCAGAACACTTTCATACGCGTCATGAAGCTTTTGGTTGCAAAATGGGCATCGATAGCCGTCGTCCCAGGTCCTAATACGCCTGTTATGCATTCCCACATAAAGCTCCCTCAGGATTTGCCTCTTGTACCTCCTCTGGCCATCTTCATCCTCGCTGTCCGCATCGTCAGATAGCACCTATACAAATAGTAAAAAAAATGTGGCATCAAATTAATGTTTACAAACTAATCTCTAGCGAACATTTGGTAGTTGCCAAAATTTGGCATCAAATCAATGTTTACATGCCGTGAAGTAGGATTAGGAATTTATGGCTATTTTTTTATACATATCCAGAGATTATGGTTCAATTTTTAAGCACAATCGTCTATGTACATACCAATCTTGAAGAAAATAATGGCACAACCATATATGTAGGTCATTCAAAATCCATTGTCAAGTCCTGGCTAGGAATTATTAGGACGAACACTAACCCTAGTCGGATTACTAGCAGAAATCATTTGCACAGATGAAACAATTAATCACTTATCACTTGTACCATTCAAACAATCAATACACTACACGGATCTAACGAAACTTACTCAGATTTCATGGATTGGGAGAACATAACCATAGGATTTCTATTCCAAAAAGGGGGAGGTAGGAGTAACCAGAGAAACCCTAGGATCTATTTGACACATAAATGGGTATAGATGACTAACCGGTTGTCCTTCGTCGCCAGAGTGGTCATCGGAGTCATAGCCGGGGTCGTCGCCCGAGTCGTCACCGGGGTCGGTGTGGACCTCCGCCTCCGGCTGTGGAAGCACGACGCCGTCGACGATGTCAGGGTGCAGCGATACCTCACCGGCGGTGACGGCAACCTCTGTCTCCATCTCTACGCCATGCTCCGGTGCTTCAGCAGCCCCGGCGTCACCACTCCCTCCGATGGGGCGCTTCGGCGGCATCCTCATACACTGACGGCTTTGAGGACTGAGAGTGGCGTCGCGGATGCAAGCGGAGAGAGAGGATTGTGTGTGTGGCGAGGATGGGGGGTGCAGCCGCTCGGGCGCGCCATTAATATGGAGTAGTGGGAGAGAGGCGGGCAGCGGTCAAACCGCTGGCTCGCCTCCCGGTGAGCCTGCACACCGGACTGCTGGCATGCCTACCGTCATTTCACACAGCTACTCGCACGCCTCCCGATGACACTGCGCAGCGAGCACGCCTCCAGTCAATTCACGCACCTGCACGCACGCCTCACGGTCTGCTTGCACGGCGGACTGCTCGCATGCGTCCCGTCAACTCACGCCTGCTCGCACGGCACACGGGTCGCGTGGCGGCACGTATATTGTTTTTCTATTTGGATGACTAATGCTGCCGCTTTATTGCTTAACCGAAGCATGGCACGTATCCATTGTTGGTCTAACGCTCATGGTTCGAATAAATAATCCGTTTGCGATATTGGTTCCCAATTATTAATAATCTCCCGTTTGTAAGAAGATAAAGATTACATCAAAATTGGTCTCAAATTTGACAAAAAAAGTACAATGCCACTTTGTATTGGTGTCCATATGAAAACATGATAAGTTTCATGAATTTCAAATAAGTTTTGGATGTACTAGAATTTAAAAATCAAGATTCTCATTGTTCAAAATTTCTTGCACGGGGAGTAAACATGGACCCAGTGAGACACATGTGTTTTTGCAATCCATTTAGGTGCACTGTCATGTGTGCATGTAGCTCAAATTTGATTTTTGCACATTATACCCCTAGAAAATCAATCAATGTCCTAAAACGTCTTAATGATCTCTGTTTTTTTTCAAAATTAAAACGTCCCTCCTTTGGTAACATATGTTCACCGCGGGATAATTTAACATGCATCGTAGTTGCGGTGGATTCGCGGTGTGTGTGTGTGTGTGTGTGCGCGTCTGGGGGTGGGGGGTGGCTGGCAGTACACTACGAGTCGTGAGCCACCGTGTGGGTTGGCCGTTTTGTGAGGCAGGTGCCACATCAGAGTCGTGAATTCGTTATTTAAAACATTACACAACCCTTTCATACATACATGTTTTGGCCACATGCAGTCGATGGTTGTCCTACACAGCACTCGATACTCGCGTGTGATGCTTTCTGTGGGCCCGCGAGGTCGTCGTCCATCACTTTGACCAATAGCCGGCAGAGAGGTTAATTTGACCAGCAAGGTAGAATCTTTTTTGTTTGTGTTATGGTGGGAGTATATAGTACGCGTCGAAGAGGTGGGAGGGCACTAGCATATATACTATACGTACGCGTCCGTGAACAAGTACACCTCACTTAGTGTCGGGACTTTTCGGTTTCCGAGGCACGTGCCACATCAAAGTTCTGAAATTGGCTATTCAAACATCACACAACACCTCTTTGGGCCACATGCATGCAGGCAGTGGTTATCCTAGGACACTCACGTGTGACGCTTCCATCTGTGGGCCCACGAGGCCATCGTCAATGCATGCATCACTTTGACCTACATCGGGAGAGGTTAATTAATTTCATCATCAAGGAAGATTCTTTTTGGGTTGTATTACGGTAGGAGCATATAGTATGCGTCGAAGAGGGGGAAGGGGACCATCATATGTAGTATGCTTCATGAACCTCGCTCTATGTGGGGACATTACGGTTTTTGAGGCATGTGCCACATCAAAGTTGTGCATTTTGGGTATTCAACATATGTTTGGCCCACATGCAAAGCGATGGTGGTTGTCCTCTCGCACCCACTTAAGCGGTTATCAGCGATATCGATGCTTTCCATCTGTGGGCCCGCTTGGTCCATCACTACTTTGCCTGACAACGAGAGAGGTTAATTTGACTTAGGAGGGGATTTTTTTTGTAATACGGTATATATATAGGTCATGCTCTGGGATGACATGATACAGTTTGAGCACACACATGCATGTGTACGCATGAATCCCTCCCATCGAGTCGAAGTGGCTAGTACCACGACACGTCATGAACCGATCTCACTCTGTGTGGGGACTGTACGATTTTCGACGCACACGCCACATCAATGTTGTGAAATGGTATTCAAACATGCATGCACGCATCACCTCCATACATATGCATGCAGTGGTTGTCTTCGAGTGGTACACTCCCTCGCGTGGTTATCAGCGACAAGCCTATATATTCGTGGACCCGCGTGGACATCCATGATCACCTTGACCGACAACAAGATAGGTTACCATGGCGGATTCTTCCTTTGGTTCGTGTTATCGTAGTATAGGTCATGGTGAGATTCAGACCTAATTAAGTTTGAGCGCATACTATGCACGCATGCATGCATGAATCCCCGTCATCGGCTTGAAGTGTGGTGTGACATACATATGCATCGTCAACTAACCCTCGCTCAGTGTGGGGATTTCTGGTTCGAAAGCACGGTGCCACATCAAAGTTGTTCCATTGTGTATTCAAACACACCTCTCCATACATATGTTTGGGCCACACGCAGGCAATGGTTGTGTTCGGGGACTAGCTACTTGCGTGATTATTGGCGAGCTAGCCCATCTTCGGGGTCGCATGGACGGCCATCACTTTAACCAACAACAAGAGAGAGGTTGTACGACCAAGGTGGATTATTCTTGGTCCATTTTACGATCCATCTTGGTGAGATGCCCTCTCTGGCCCGCGCGACTGAAAGTGTGTGTGTGTGTGGGGGGGGGGGGACTGCTACTTCGCACTTTGCTAGGTGAACCTCCGTGTGGGGGGGGGGGGGCATGCATTCATAGCTTAGGATTCCCTTCCTGCCAACACGAGGGGGGCGGGGGAAGCAATACCGTGCGCTTTGCGAGATAGGTGCCACATCGAAGTTGCATTTGGTATTTGAACATCAAACCACCCTTTTCATACATATATTTTGTCCACATGCAAATGTGTTCATGTTCTGACCCTCTCCCGCGTCATTTTTCGCCAAATTTATGAACATTAGGCAAATCGGATGATGCAACAGACACGGTTCACTCACACTAACCGTGTGCCATGCCGGTGCCCCTGTCACGCACATCCGCACAGTACATTGGGCTCCACGAGGCTTCCCCTCTCAAAAATATCTACCCGCCTTCATGTTTTTTCTGTTTGATAACACACGGTTATTATGTTTCGACCGTGTGTGATGTTTCATGTTCCCGCTCCCGCCTGCATCCCTCGAAAATATCTGCCCGCCTCGAGGGTTTTTATGTTTCATAACACACGGTTGTTATTTCTGGACCGTGTGCGATGCACCATCATCCAAATTTTCAATAGCCCCGGCATTTCACTCCCACGTTTGACTCCCGCGTAGTAAAATTTTCAGTAGCCGCGTCATTTCCTCAAACACACCCCCCGCCCCCCTCCACACACACACACACCAAAACCTTCTTGGGCACGCGCGTGCACACACACACACCCCTCCCTCGCTCGAAACCCTAGCAAAGTCGCCGCCGCTGCCGCAAGGCCTTCATTGGCAACATCTGCCGGTTTGCCCGTGCAGCTTACCCACCGATCTCCATACACAGGCCGCCCTGAGTTTCCTAGATGATGCCTGCCAAACGCCCAATTTCCCACAGATCCCCATCCCCATCCCCATCCCCCACTCCAGAGCGTCGCAGCCTAAGCCCGGCTACGCTTCCCGTGGAGCTCGAGGAGCGACTGGCCCAAAAGAGGTGTATCGCGGTCTCTTCGCTCGACGTCGCCGAGGAAGCTGATGACCATTACTGGCTGCAGGCACTCAATCAGTGGGCTAGAGTATGTGGGCATGTCGCGGACGCCGGCTACGACATCGAGGCCGTCGACAGCGACGGCTTGACGCGGGCTATGTCACAGGTTAAGTGGCCCACCCCCAACCCCTCGGGTTCAACCGCCGTCGATCTCATCCATGGCCCCGCCACTGATCTCCTCTGGCTCGCTGTCAAGAATTTGCCATCCTACATCGCCATCGAGCCCCTTTTGTCATTTCTGAAGGACACGTTCTGCGACGCTGGCTTGGGATCCATAGCTTCCAAGTCAGACATCATCGACGGCGACCACGAGGAGGGCACCTTCTCCGGCTCTTCCAAGGGGAAAGAGCCCATCTACGACATCAGGGAGGGCACCCTACAGCCGTGCTCTTCCAAGGGGAAGGAGCCCATCTGCGACAACATGGAGCACATCCAGGGTCCGTGCTCTTCCCACGGGAACGAGCCCATCAGTGACAAGTGAGGAAACCCATGATTTGTTTTGCCGTGCCTCTTCATAGGGGGAACCCATGATTTGTTTTGTCGAGTCCCTTTTGTAGTGTAGTGAGAATATGTCTAGTTTTAATTGCTATATTTGGTTGTTTGCAGTATGCCTTGTTTATTTCAGTTGTTCACAATGTGATGCTCTATATGTGCAACTATTTACTGTGCAGTACATTTCATCAATCTAGTTTTAAACATACCGATAGGAATGCATATATTTGCTTGTTGTTATGCCTGTTATAGCTAGCATATGCCTCTTTTAAAGTTTTCTGATTGTTCGGTTGTTTGTAGTTAGCATATGTCCAGTTTCAAATGCTATCTTTGGTTGTTTGTAGTATGCCTTGTTTATTCCAGTTATTCACAACGTGATGTTCTATATGTGCAAGTATGAACTGTGCAGTTCAATTTCATCAATACCAGTTTCAACAATACCACTATGAATGACTACATTTGGTTGCTGCATCTTGTAGTTAACACGCCTTTCCATTTTTATTTAACAATAACTAGTGTACTTAGACCGGCACAATACCAGTTTGAATGACTATGTTTGCTTGTTGTTAAATGTTAGGCCTATTGTAGTTAACACACCTTTCCACTTGTTTTGCTTTATTAGCGTGCTTAAACCTGCACACTGAAGCTATCTTTTGGAGATTATTTTGTCTGTCATGGATATATTTGGTTGATGTTTAGCCTGTTGTGCTTAACATGCCTCTCGATGTACCTACACGGGACAATTTTGGGAACGACTGCTATTTTCCATCGAGGTTAGTTTCATCCCATGGCTTATATATACTCACTGTTCAGGATATCGGTAGCTGGTACCATATAGGCCGGGGGCTGATAAGGGACTAATCAGTGAATTGGACTTTTAACTGAATATATCTGTAACCCATTTATTGTTAGGTTAACTAGGGCCATATGTAATATATCTGAGGCTACATAGCAACATGCACTGTACTTAATGTCTAAATATGCAATCCTAGGCTACATAGCAACAAGGAAGAGTGTTACCTTAATGTTCTGATGATGGCTAGATATATGTAGAAGAGCAGCAGCAGCTAAACAACAACAACACAGCCCTGTTTGGATACTCAACTTAGCTAGAGGTTAGAGTTAGTTTCTAGCTCATGACTAGCCCTGAACTAACTCCATCCAAAGAGGTGTTTGGATGACAGGGTTAGATTGACAATAAATGCACTAGGAGAACTAGCTCCAATTAGCACCTCTTGGGTGGGATAGTTTTTTTGGGTGGGATAGTTTTTTTGGGTGGGTTAGATGCAAATAGCTCAAACTAGCCCTCATGTTTGGATATACTTTAGGGCTATTTGAGCCCAAACTAGCTCAAACTAACTCTAACCCATGGATACAGCAGCAGTTAATCAGCCGATAATTTGTAAAAATGCAATAAACTCCTTCCGGCCCATAATATAAGATGTTAATTCATCTAATATGTGAGTATATTGGATGTTATAAAATATTATAAAAGAGTGTTGTACTACATCATTGTGCAATTGCTGTTTAGCTTCTAATATTAACTTGGTGCTTTTAGGTACATATGTCATTGGTAAAGATCCGCGCTTCGACCCTTTCTGCGTATGGGGCAATGAGATATCAATGAACCAGCATCAAGTGAGGAAGCTGATAAAGATTGTTAATAAAATGGGTCAAAAGATGGCAATTAAACTATTTCTTTACACTTTATCCAAGACAACAGCGAACTGCAAGATGGTAAGTAAGAACTCTGCACCCTTCTTTTTACTGCCCATAATGAGTTGTGTTAGATGACAATGTCTGAATCTTTTCCCTTTGCAGTGGTTCCCAAAGCAGTTTACTCAAGATTACCTCTCAAACTACATGATTGGTGGGCATGCAAAGGTTGAAGTATTTCTACCAGAACACGATGATTATCTAGATGTTTTCATGAAGACCGTGAAGGATGGGCGGTCGGCCATCACAAGGGGTTGGACTAGAGTCATGCGTGCCTTCTGCATGGAGGAGGGCACAATATGGGCATTCCGCTTCACCTTGTTCAACAACCAGAATATATTTTGCCTCTTTCTTTACCGTCTTTAATAGTACAAGTATACAACTGTGGTTCATCATTCTTTATTTGGTTCTTGTGTAATTATTGAACATATGTACCTATGAATCGAATAATGCATTGGTTGTTTGAACCTGATGGATATGAATAAAGCTATGTCATACATTCAAATTCAAATATGGTACAATTTGAAATAGCAACAATTAAATTACGATGAAATTACGCTCTCCAGGTCGTTACGGCACACACGGTTGGTAAAACACAAATGTTTGCGATATACACCATAATCCGACACGGTTCACAGAGAGGAAACATGTGCAAGCATGCATACAGTTGCCGTTTGCAAAGTGAGTGCGATGTCAGACAATATCACAAATGGTGCGGGCAAACTAAACATTTGTGATAGTCGCCTTATCGTACACGATTCGCAACCATGAACTGTTTCTGATGTGGTATGCATCATAAACATTGCACCACAGAATAGCGTGTGTGATAGTTGTCATGTACGATGATGTTACGATGGTCCGACGTTTCGTAATCCTGTCTGACCCTCGTACGACGATTAGCTAATCTTCTTAATTAGTTATCGCATACGGTTTGGGAAAAGCGAATGTGTGTGATTGTCTGCTTATCATACATGTTCTATAATCGTGAACCGTTTGTGATGGGCCGCGCATCGTAAATGTAGCACCACAGAATACCGACTGCGATGGCAATGCGAGCACAAACGAGTTGCAAGGATGCAGCGTCTGGGTGGATCCCTATCCCCGACGGTTTCTGGGTCATGTGGGAAGGACCCCCCTATCGCAGTCACTCACTTGGCGACGGTTCCAAATGCCGTCGCGGAAAGGGGTTAAAAACCGTTTGTATAGCACCTCGTTGTACCAGTGCTAGCTTGTTCCCCGAATATCATTTCACTATTCAATCATCACAGGTCAAAGATGGGGACGTGGACCCGCGTCGTGAGGCAACTTCGGTGGCACACTCCGGCGAGAGCGAGACCACAACCGCCATGAGGGTGCTAACAACCTGCATGAGTGCGACCGCAATCTGTGACCGGACGGCCAAGGCAACCCAAACGATCGTTGTTGCTGCTCAGGTGGCGGTAGCAACATCTGCGATGGGGATAGCAACTGGCGAGAGCGGCACAACAGTCATCCATTCCGTAGTAGCCGCCTTAGCCCTGATGGAGGCCGCCCATGCCCAGCTCCTGGTGGTCACCACACAAATCGCACGAAGCTTCTCCGACAACGGTCGACAACCCACGGCCGAAGAGTTGGCAATCGTCGAGAGCGTTTGAGCAGTCGTCCGTTCGTTTGAGGCATACCTTGCCACGATGGCGTCCTTTTCCAAAGAGATGGCGGACGCGGATGGCAAGATGCTTGCAAGTATGGTGCGATGGATGCTATGGAGCCCCTTCCCCAGGAGATTGTCGGGCGCGAGATGGACATGGAGGAGGCAGCAGAGATCGACGAGCGCCAGCCGGAGTAGTGATCTTTGTTTAGAGCGCCGGTCCTTAATTGTTAGAGTAATGTTTTGGTCAGCTAGCTCTGTTTAATTACTGAACTTGCTCGATTAAGAAGCGTGGGTGTGCTGTATGCTCTTTTGTGTACCCAAATTATGCAATGATGTGGAGGACCACTGTAACTAGGGAAATTCGAACCAAAATTTACACGTTCAAATTCATCACACATGGGGTAAGCTATATGAATCGTTTGTCATGTTCACATATCATACACAGTGCCGAATAGGGGACCGTGTCTGATGACACTTTGCGCGCCAGTTTTTCGCTGCACCGAGCCAAAATTTTCGGCTTCCGCAGAAAAATCTACCTCCCCCCACCCCCTCACCATGACCAAAAGCCACATTTCCCCTATTTCCGCCTTCCTTTCCAAGTTCAAACCTTCATTGCTTGCTTGCAGCGCTGCCTCCTCGTCGGCAACCCTTCTTCACGTTGCTTGGCCTCGTCGATCTAGGCAGGTAATCCACACCCGACCCCCATCCTCCTCCTCCTTCTACATCCCACATGCCTCGACCGCCGGCGTGACACCTTCCACCCAAATCACCGACCCATCCTCCAAATAAGCGCTGCCCCAAGCCATGCTGCACACAGTATAGCCAGGAGCTTAAGGAGCATTTGGCAGCGGAGAAGCAAATCGCGGCCGCACGCGCAGATGAGGTCGGGATGGCTACCATTCGTGCTGACCCCCAGATCTTGGAGGAGAACCTTGTCATCGTGGCCACCATCGACGCCTCATGCATCGACTCTGCCACGCGGTTGGCTGCTTTAAACGACAGTTCATGGCGTTTTCTCGAGGCCACCGTCGGTGCCTTTGATGAAGACTACGAAGTGTTTTCTCAGCATGCCCGTGCTTACCTCAACTCGAGAGCCAGCAGGTTGGTGCCAGGAGTGGCTTAGGCAACTCACCACTATGAGGAGGGAACCCATGATGTGGAGGCCTTGCCCTCTTCCAAGTCCAAGGAGCCAATCATCATCGATATCTCCGACGATGAGGAGTAGCTTGTCTTATTAGCTCACTATAATGACCTATGTCCAGTTAGCTAGCTACGTCGGTTAAGCATGTTCGGTTTACCTATTGCATGTGCTGCTCCTGCCTTTCCTTAACAAATTCTAGTGAATTTTCCTATGTACTTTTACCTTGCAATCTGATCCTCTAGTATATATGTTGTGTATGTCATGCAATGTGGTGCTCACTTTTTATCTGTTTGGTTAATTTATTATCGTGTTCAGTTAACTGTTTGGTTCAATTCTGCAATGTGATGTTCAATTCTTTTGGGTGCAATTTTGTATTGTCTTCCATGTGAGAAATAAATCAAATTTGGCTATACAAAATACAGGAGAAACAAATACAATTGCTATGTTTCCAAGTTGTCAAGCATGCTTCGTTTGGTTAACTGTCTGACCTTCTAGTATGTTATATATTGTGCTATGTGGTGCTCAGTTAATATTTGGTCCATTTGTTGTGGTGTTTAGTTAACTGTTTGGTTCAATTCTGCAATGCGCTGTTCAATTGTTGTGGGTGCATTTTTTTATTGTCTTCCATGTGAGAAATAAATCGAATTTGGCTGTAATAAATACATGAGAAACAAATACAATTGCTATATTTCCAAGTTGTTAAGCATGCTTGGTTTGGTTAACTGTCTGATCTTCTATTAGGAGTATGATATATTGTGCAATGTGGTGCTTAGTTAATGTTTTGTTCATCTGTTGTGGTGTTTAGTTAGTTGTTTGGTTCAATTCTGCAATGCGATGTTCAGTTGTCATGGGTACAATTTTGTATTATTATGCATGTGAGGAATAAATCGAATTTGGCTGTACTAAATACATGAGAAACATATACAATTGCTATATTTCCTAGTTCTTAATCATGCTTGGTTTGGATAAATGGCTTTTCCATGTGGCTCGAATTAACCTGCTGAATCTGCAATGTGTTTATTTTTCATCAACATATTTTACTAATAGTATGCCAACCCTCACTTAACCTGATTAATATCTACCTTATATGTGTTGTAGGGAAACAATGGGAAGCATTGAGGTTTACAATCGAGGTTTGCACATGCATGGTCCTTTGTCTAATAGCACGAGAGTACGGCAAAGGTATTAGGGATGCCCAGTCCCAAAATGAAAAATGAATTTACTTTATGTTGCCAAATAATAAATTCCTTGGAAAGTGTTGGTATGGACGGCACTCCTGGATATGGCTAGCCATGGAATGTGAAAGTATGGTGGAAAAAGGAATAAACTTTATTTTCTGTTTGGGAACCGCCTATGATATATCTAGCATGGAAAGTATTGGGAACTACTCGATCGTTTTCGTTGACAGGAAAAGCATGCCACCCAAAATATTTTATCTCTATCTTTTTCGCTTTGAGCTCTGGCACCTCTACAAATCCCTACTTCCCTCTGCGAAGGGCCTTTCTATTTACTTTATACAATTTTTATTTTTATTTGAGTCTCCATCTTCTCTTATAAAGCACCAACTAAGGGGCACTATGATCATACTTGAGCATTGGGTGTAGCTAAGATGCGAGTGTGTTTCATGAATGGATCAATGATTGAGCATAATGGGCTAGGGATAACTTGCTTTAGTGTTGATATTTTGAAAGACATGGTTGCTTGTTGATATGCTTGAGTATTGAAATCTTCATGTCAAAACTAGACTATTGCTTTGAATCATATAAAAGTCCAAAAGTCCATGCTACAAAAGAAAAGAATATGTGATGAACATGTTAGGCAACATTCAGCATCAAAAATTCTGTTTTTATCATTTACCTACTCGAGGACGAGTAGGAATTAAGCTTGGGGATGCTGATACGTCTCCAACGTATCTATAATTTTTGCTTGTTCCATCTTGTTATATTATCATTCATGGATGTTTTACAATAATTTTATAGCAACTTTATATCATTTTTTGGGACTAACCTATTGACATAGTGCCCAGTGCCAGTTGTTATTTTTTGCTTGTTTTTTTACTTCGCAGAAAATCAATACCAAACGGAGTCCAAATGCAGCGAAACTTTTTGGAGATTTTTTCTGGACCATAAGACACTTGTTGGGCCAAAGAAGTACCAGAGGGGGGCTCCGAGGGGAGCACAACCCACCTGGGCGCGCCTGGGGGCCCAGGCGCGCCCTGGTGGGTTGTGCCCACCTCGGTCGCCTCCTGCACCGCCTCTTTGCTCTATAAATACCCTGAAAATCCAAAAACCCTAGGGGAGTGGACGAAACACAATTTCAGCCGCCGCAAGTTCCAGAAACACCAAATCCAATCTAGACACCATCACGGAGGGGTTTATTATCCCCATTGGTGCCTCTCCGATGATGTGTGAGTAGTTCATTGTAGACCTACGGGTCCGTAGTTAGTAGCTAGATGGCTTCCTCTCTCTCTTTTGATCCTCAATACAATGGTCTCTTGGAGATCTATTTGATGTAACTCTTTTTGTGGTGTGTTTGTTGGGATCCGATGAACTTTAAGTTTATGATCAGATCTATTTTATCCATGAAAGTTATTTGAGTCTTCTTTTGATCTCTTATATGCATGATTACTTATAGCCTCGTATTTCTTCTTCGAATCTTTGGTTTAGTTAGGCCGACTAGATCAATTTTTCTTGCCATGGGAAGAGGTGCTTTGTGATGGGTTCGGTTGTGCGGTGTTCTTTCCCAGTGACAGAAGGGGCAGGAAGACACGTATTGATCGTTGCCATTAAGGATAAAAAGATGGGGTCTATTCCTACATGAATAGATCTTGTCTACATCATGTCATCGTTCTTATTGCATTACTCCGTTTCTCCGTGAACTTAATACACTAGATGCATGCTGGATAGGGGTCGATGTGTGGAGTAATAGTAGTAGATGCAGGCAGGAGTCGGTCTACTAATCTTGGACGTGATGCCTATATAATGATCATTGCCTGGATATCATCATAATTATTTGAAGTTCTATCAATTGCCCAACAATAATTTGTTTACCCACCGTATGCTATTTTTCTCGAGAGAAGCCACTTGTGAAATCTACGGCCCCCGGGTCTATTCTTCTTCATATTTGCTTTCTGATCTATTATTTGCCACTTTTATTTTCAGATCTATATTTCCAAAAACCTAAAAATACCTTGCTGCACCTTTTCTTTCTTTATTTTATTTTGTTTTATTAGGAGATCTATTTATCCAATCTACCACAAATTTATCTATCTTTTTACCATGGAGGGACTGACAACCCCTCTTACGCGTCGGGTTGCAAGTATTTGTTATTTGTGTGCAGGTACCGTTTACATAGTGTTGCTTGGTTCTCCTACTGGATTGATACCTTGGTTTCATAACTGAGGGAAATACCTACCGTAGCTGTGCTGTATCATCCCTTCCTCTTTGGGAAAATACCGACGTAGTTCAAGCGACATCACATCCCAAACGATTACGCTGCTATAGTCGTGTGAAAAAGGTGGACATCAACATTTAATCTGCCGATGTGTTTGCGATAAGTACGTTATCGCACACAGTTCAAGAATATAAACTGTGTGCGGTGCCTCTACTAACGCCAACGTGTCCATTTTCATAACTGTGTGCGATAGGTATTCCTATCACACATGCACACAGGTTTGAAATGTTTGCCGTATTACCATGAATCACACACGCATATGAGACGAAACCGTGTGTGCGTCCGTCGGGCATCACAAACGTTACACGTCAAAGAACCGTGTGTTCTCTATTTTTCATCGCACACACTGTTTTGTTTCTAACCGTGTGCACATTATTTTATTCGCTCCTGTATAATTTTATTTTTCCCTGTAATTTATTATTCGAATTGGAAATTTTGAAATATGGAACGTGGAATTCAAATTCTCAGCACAATGGTTCAACAACCAATCCGTAAATAAAATTCTCAGTACAATATGTTCAGTAATTACAGGATTAGACAACAATTAACTATGATGAACCACAATATTTAGAGGCGGTAAAGGTGAAGAGACAAGTGTAAATCATTTTGGCTGCCGATGGTGTTGAAGAAGCGGAATGCCCATAATGTGCCCTCCTGCATGCCATAGGCACAAACACCTTTTGTCCAACCCCTTGTGATGATCGCCCACCCATCCTTCACCACCTGTAGGAAGACTTCTAGAGCATTATCATGGTAGCATGAATTATATACGTTAACCTTAGTTGCCTCCACTCCGGTCCTGTAGTTTGCAAGGTAATCATCAGTAAATAGCTTCGGAAACCACTGAAAAGAGAAAAAAATCAGATACTCAGGTCTAATAGAGTAGCTTGTTGTGGGCAGGGGGAAAAGGCAACACATTACTTACCATCCTAAAATTCATTTTTGTCTTGGACAAAGTGTAAATAAAGAGCTTAATTCCCATCACCCGTTTCTTTCGCCTAACAATCTTTCTTAGTTTCCTCACTTGACGCTTGTTCATGAATATCTCATTGCCCCATACGCAAAAGGGATCGAAGCATGGATCAGTACCGCTCATATATGTACCTACAAGCAACCAATAAATGTTAGAACTTAGAAGCTAAACTGAGATTGCACAAATGATGTAAAATACAACTACCTATGTTCCTAAGTACATGTATTTTTAGAGATTTCAATATGAACTACATACAGATGTATATAGAATTATAGACATAGTTTAGATTAGAATCTAGATTCACTCATTTTGCTCCGTATGTAGTCTATATTGGAATCTCTAAAAATACTTATATTTAGGAACAGATGGTGTATAATACATGGGATGCAGTTAACCTCGACAGCAAACAACAACATCGCCCATTGTAACCCTGTGTAAGTACATGGAAAGCCAATGTTAACTACAACAGGGTTAACATCCACCAAAAATAGCAAATGGTAATAAAATGGCAACATATGTAGTGATATCTTCATTGCGAAAGAGTAGCACGGTAGCAAAGGGACGGATTAAAAAATGGATAGAATTGTTTACTGCAACAGACAACCTAGTATATCCATTGAAACTGGTACTGATAGAAATGAAATTGTCAGAGTTAAACATCGCAAGGCAAGTGCTCCTAGAGTAGAGAATGGCCCTGTTGTCTATAAAAAGGTAGGGAAAATAGATAAGATGGGCTAGGCATGTTTACTACAACATGCTTAATACATTAACCGTACAAAACATGGCCATTGCAACTGGTATTGGTAAGATTCAACTGGTGAGTTTATACTTGGTAAATCCTGAGGGGTAGTTGCTGGGGGGACTTCATATGGACAAGAGCCCACCCCAAGTTGGCCGCAGCGGAGGCGAGGTGTTCCTCCGGGTCGAAGAGTGGATCACTGCCGCTGACATGTGTAGTTACAAGAAGCAATAAAATGTTAGAAGCCAAACTGCAATTGCACAAATGATGTAAAATGCTGTAAGACATGGGATGCAGCTAACCTCGACGGCAAACAACAACATCGCCCGTTATGGCCCTGCGTAAGTACATGGAAAGGCATGTTAAGTAGAACAGGGTTAGCATCCACTAAAAATAGCAAATGGGTAGCATCTCTAGTATATCTTCATTGTGGAGAGTAGCACGGTAGCAAAGGGACAGATTAAAAAATGGATACAACTGTTAATTGCAACAGGCTTAACAGCATCCTAAGTCATGTTTTGTAAGTTTGTAGCCATTGAAATACAACTGTTAAAAAATGAGTACAACTGTTAATTGCAACAGGCTTAATAGCCATTGAAACCGGTACTGATAAAAATGCATTGGCAGAGTTAAACATCGCAAGGCAGGTGCTGCCAGAGTAGAGAATGGCCCAGTTGTCTATAAAAAGGCAGGGAAAATAGCTAAAATGCGTTAGGCATGTTTACTACAACATGCTCAATACATCAACCGTACAAAACATAGCCATTAATTGCAACTGGTATTAGTAAGATTGAACTGGTGAGTTCATACTTGGTAAGTCCTGAGAGGTAGTTGCTGGGGTACTTCATCTTGGCCAGAGCCCGCCCAAAGTCAGCGGCGGCGGAGGCGAGCTGTTCCTCCGGGTCGAAGTGTGGATCAGTGCCGCTGACATGTGTATCTACAAGCAACCAGTAAATGTTAGAAGTTAAACTGCAATTGCACAAATGATGTGAAATACTGTAAGACATGGGATGCAGCTAACCTCGACGGCAAACAACAACATCGCCTGTTATGACCCTGCGTAAGTACATGGACAGACATATTAAGTACAACAGGGTTAGCATCCACCAAAAATAGCAAATGGGCAACATCTCTAGTGATATCCTGAGTCATGTATTGTAAGTTTGTTGCTGGTATTGGTGAAATTGAGCTGGACAATTAATACTTGAACATCACACAGTGTGCAGTACTGAAATAAACAAGGCATGAACATGTTTAATACATCAACCGTACAAAACATAGCCATTGCAAGTGGTATTGGTAAGATTGAGCTGGTCAGATCATACCTGGTAAGTCCTGGGGGGTAGTCGCTGGGGCACTTCATCTGGGCCAGAGCCTGCACCAAGTCGGCGGCGGCGGAGGCGAGGTGTTCCTCCGGGTCAACACGCACAACGGCCATCGCACCATCGACCGCCGTCAGCTCCTTGACCTCCACGTGATATGTGGTTGGGCTTGCGCGGCGATACTCTGGAGGTAGGGGCGGTGGGGATTTGGAGGCATGAGGATGTTTCGCAGGCGCCATTTAAGCAATCAGGTCGGGGCCGTGATAGAGATCGGTGGGTTACTTGACTGCATCGACTATGCTCGGGCAGAACGTAGATATGGTTGAAGTTGTGGTTGCGGCGACGGTGGTTTGAGCTGTCGGTAGGGGGAGGGGGGGTACTGAGGAAATTTGATGGGTGGGGATGTGGTGGGAGGAATAAATTCTAAAATCGCGCGCCTAATGAAAATTTTGCTGCGAAACTTGAAACTTGGGCGGGGGAAACACACAACGGAGACGAAGCGCGTAAAATACTCGTGTGCGTGAAAAGACAAAATTGGCAGATCCCGTCTTCAAAAAATGTACACGTGTAGTTGATTTTTTTCGGTCAATGGTACGCTTGCTTTATTAGGAAACATCGCACAGGTAACTGACTTATGGATCATTAACGCAAAAAAACGCACACGGGTACGCCATAGAAACCGTGTGTTTTGTGATCTTCTAATAATTCTTATATCTATCAGCATCTCCAACCGCACCTAATTTCAAAAATCTTATTCATTGTATCAGGATTATTCAATGTACATGAACGAGGCAAGGTGACACCTGATGAACAATCATCGGTTTATTAAATGCAATCAAGTGTCAACCTGCCTCACTCGCATAGCCAGATTTGATCCTATGCAACAAGAGAGAAGCTTGCTGCCATCCGCCGGCGCGGCAATTTAAGCCGGTGTGCGGCCAACTCGCGTGGCGAGGTGGGACTAAAAACCAGCTGCGGCCAGCTCTAGTCTCCGGTGGCTGCGGGCGGACGTTTCGGGAGTATTTAGGGCCGGGGTGCGGCTACAAAACTTCAGTGAACACATGCTAATCAATGCTCAAAGCACTCAAAGGATGCGCTGACCGACATTGTACGTTAATAATAGATAGTACCAACTTAAAGTACTACTGGTAATTTTCTCTAAAACTAGTATGTATGTAGTACTGGTAGCTACTCGTAATTAATTATACAAACTTACGGGCGACACACGCACTAACTACTTCTCACATGCTGGCATCAGGGCATGCTGGCTAGATGCCGTCGTTCTCCTTCCCGGCCTTGTAGGCGGCAGCCCACCGTGCTTCGATCTCCGCCGAGCTCTCCTCAGCACAGCATGCGGCATCTTCTTTCTTGCGGCGGTGGGACTCTCTTTTCTTGACTGCTTTCTGCCTTTTTCGCTCCTTTTGTGCGGCTTTGGCTGCCTCTAGATCCACCGCCCATTCGGCCATGGCAGCATCAAAGTCCGCCCACGTACTTATGCGGCCGCCGGGGCGATGAACTCGGCGCGGCGGGATGCCATCGCTTCCTTACCATGTGTGCGGTCGCGGGCGGCGAGGAACGCGGCGTGGCGGGATGCCATCGCTTCCTTACCAGTTACTGTGCGCTGCAGCGCCATGAACGACGCTTGGAGAGTGCTCTGGGACGGAGTGGCCGGAAAGCCATATAGTGCGATGGTTTTTAAGAGCTCAACGACAAATGACAAAGGAAATTTGGCTTCGCTTACAATCTTGCTCATTCATTATCGCACACGGTTCATCTCCGTCACCTCCGAAAACAGTGTGCGCTGAGCCTATTGTGTGTTGCGTTATGATTGGTCGGAACCCCAGCCACATGGATCGCGCGTGTGCACCGTAGGATGCGTCGCGATCGAACGGCAATCCACGTCCCTCACATCACACCCGCACAACTGTAGCTGGATTGGATTTATATGCGCTAAATGCCTAGAAAATGCACATAATCCCCTAAATATGGTAAATGAGCCTGGAAAAGTGTCAAATTTAAACACGGTGATTTGCAGGGTGTATGTTCATCGTAGAAAAAACTCAAGGGCAAAGAACAAAGAAAATTTGGATTCCCCTTCAATCTTGGTGATTTCCCTCTCGAAAGCATGGAACTTCCTCAGTGATGGTTCGATTTATGAAGGGCATGCATGGCAACATAAGCCAAACCTCCTCAAATTTTTAACATGGCATGGTGAGGCCATACCATGGCACCATGCCAGGCGTCATGTTTTTCAAGCATTTATTTTATTTTTCTATAGTTGAAAACCCAATAAACAAACGTTTGTGGTTGACTATTGCCACACATTTCATTGAAATATCTGCCCATTCCTTGTAAAAGGCATGCGAATTTACTAAATAGCACAAGCATGGTTTTCCAAAACCGTTCTTGTGCACCCTTTCATGCACCGATTGTTTGAACTTGAATTATGTGCATTAATGCCTAGAAAATGCACATAATCCCCTAAATATGGTAAATTAACCCAGAAAAGTGCCAAATTTGAACATGGTGATTTGCAGGGTGTATGTTCATCGTAGAAAAAAACTCATGGACAAAGGACAAAGGAAATTTGGATTCCCCTTCAATCTTGGTGATTTCCCCCTCGAAACCATGAAACTGCCTCGATGATGGTTCGATTTATGAAAGACATGCATGACGACATAAGGCAAACATTCTCAAATTTTTACCAGGGCACGGTGAGGCCATACCATGGCACCACGCCATGCGTCATGTTTTCCAAGCATGTATTTCATTTTTCTATAGTTGATAACCCAGTAAACAACGCGTTTGTGGTTCAATATTGCCACACATTCCCTTGAAATCTCTGCCCATTCCTTGTAAAAGGCTAGAGAATTTACTAAATACCACGAGCATGGTTTTCCAGACCATTCTTGTGCACCTTTTCATGCACCGATTGTTCGAATTTGAATTATGTGGATTAATGCCTAGAAAATGCACATAATCCCCTAAATATGGTAAATGAGCCCGGAAAAATGCCAAATTAGAACACGTTGCATTGGAGGGGGTAAGTTGATCATCGAAAAAAACTAAATGACAAACTAGGAAGGAAATTTGGATTCTCGGCCCCTTAAATCTTGGTGATTTCCCCCTCGAAACCATGAAACTTCCTCGGTGATGGTTTGATTTATGAAGGGCGTGCACGATGACATAAGCCAAACCTTCTCAAATTTTTACCAGGGCACGGTGAGGCCATACCATGGCACCGTGCCAGCCGTCATGTTTTTCAAGCATGTATTTTATTTTTCTATAGTTGATAACCCAGTAAACGACGCGTTTGTGGTTCACTATTGCCACACATTTCCTTGAAATCTCTGTCCATTCCTTGTAAAAGGCATGAGAATTTACTAAATAGCACGAGCATGGTTTTCCAGACCGTTCTTGTGCACCTTTTCATGTACCGATTGTTCGAATTTGAATTATGTGCATTAATGCCTAGAAAATGCACATAATCCCCTAAATATGGTAAATGAGCCCGAAAAAATGCCAAATTTGAACACGTTGCATTGGAGGGGGTATGTTCATCGTTGGAAAAAAACTGAATGACAAAATAGGACGGAAATTTGGATTCCCCTTCAATCTTGGTGATTTTCCCCTCGAAACCACGGAACTTCCTCGGTGATGGTTCGATTTATGAAGGGCGTGCATGACGACATAAACCAAACCTTCTTAGCTTTTTACCAGGGCACGGTGAGGCCATACCGTGGCACCATGCCTGACGTCATGTTTCTCAAGCACGCATTTCATTTTTCTATAGTTGATAACCCAGTAAATGACGCGTTTGTGGTTCAATATTGCCACACATTCCCTTGAAATCTCTGCCCATTCCTTGTAAAAGGCTAGAGAATTTACTAAATACCATGAGCATGGTTTTCCAGACCATTCTTGTGCACCTTTTCATGCACCGATTGTTCGAATTTGAATTATGTGGATTAATGCCTAGAAAATGCACATAATCCCCTGAATATGGTAAATAAGCCCGGAAAAATGCCAAATTAGAACACGTTGCATTGGAGGGGGTATGTTGATCATAGAAAAAAACTGAATGACAAACTAGAAAGGAAACTTGGATTCTCGGCCCCTTAAATCTTGGTGATTTCCCCCTCGAAACCATGAAACTTCCTCGGTGATGGTTCGATTTATGAAGGGCGTGCACGATGACATAAGCCAAACCTTCTCAAATTTTTACCAGGGCACGGTGAGGCCATACCATGGCACAGTGCCAGCCGTCATGTTTTTCAAGCATGTATTTCATTTTTCTACAGTTCAAAAACCAATAAACAACGCATTTGTGGTTGACTATTGCCACGCATTTCCGTGAAATCTCTGCCCATTCCTTGTAAAAGGCATGAGAATTGACTAAATAGCACGAGCATGGTTTTCCAGACCGTTCTCGTGCACCTTTCCATGCACCGGTTGTTTGAATTTGAATTATGTGCATTAATGCCTAGAAAATGCACATAATCCCCTAAATATGGTAAATGAACACGGAAAAGTGACAAATTTGAACACAGTGATTTGCAGGGTTTATGTTCATCGTAGAAAAAAACTCATGGACAAAGGATAAAGGAAATTTGGATTCCCCTTCAATCTCGGTGATTTACTATCGCACACGATTCATCTCCCTCACCTCTGCGAACCGTGTGTGTTCAGCCACACATGCAAAAGGAAAAAGAAAACCCTCGCCCACTTCGTCCCCACCCACTTGCCGCGGACTCCTCCGTAACTCTGCACCTCATCAACTTCTATCGCGGCGGCCACCCTAAGCTCGACGGCTGTCGTCGGTGGGCGAAGGTCGCGCTCCAAATGCCTAAGTGTTATGAACTGAAAGCTGGCAATAAAATTCTAGTGCGTGCACCACAGCCTGGTCTAATTAACATGGATGTTTACTTCCCCAACATCATTAGCCGATCAAAGTCGGATCGAGGTTAGTGTCCTTTCAACTTTCTCCATGCTGGCATATTACTTAGCAAAATCGGGGTATTTGTTCTGACTAATTGATCACTATTTAAGCAACCAATTGTGATTTCATTTTCTGACTCTGTTCCTAGGCAGTAACCAATTCTATTTACCAACTTATGCGCACTATATATTCTTCTGCCATGTTCTGAATAAATAATACCTTTCCACCTTTTAAGAAGGATATGTTGGATGCATAGTTAACGATCTGTATGTTACTAAGCGTACCAAATTTCACTAGAAATACTTGAAGCATGTCATAAAATTTGTTGATAATCTGACAGAGATAGCACAACGTATGAATGCTGGATTTTGGATGGGATTAATTATACCTATGGTGCACACATTGAACAAGACCAATTGTGTGCACAAAACGCTGGTACAAAGTCTTATTTTTATGTTGATGCTCATAAACTATATATATATTGAACGATATGTTACAATTGGTTTTTATTCTATGTTTCAACAGAAATTGCCCGCTGTAGCTGTTCCTGGATCGATTTCCCGGCGTGGTCGAATTACGCTGTGGCACCCCGGCTCAGAGAAGACCAGAACGCCCCGTATTCCAGCCCAGGGACAAGTCCTCTGGAATACGGCACTGTTGGCATAGAACAAATTAGCTCTTTATTACAATGGATATGGTTACAAAGGGTACAAGGATTACATCGGCACGGCGACACTACGCCTGCCCGGGGTAGCTCTATGCTAACAGCGGAGTAACTCACACGGCAGCGGAACAGTGATGGCGGTGATGGAATCCACTCCGCCGGGACTCTGGCTAGAACGCGTATCCTAGGTCGCAAACTCGGGATCCTTGACAAGCAAGCAATCATGGCATGACCTGCAAACTGGCATGACATGCCAGGTGAGTACTTTGAATGTACTCGCAAGCTCACAGCAGCCAAAGCAGTCAAGACAAGCAACAGCATGGCACTTATAGGTTAAGCGGGTGTAAACATGATGATGCTAGAACAATATAAGCATGGCATGGCATATACTACATGCAACAGGTTGCAACTTACTCTGTTGTGAGGTTACCCCGTAACCATCACCTGTAAGGACTTACCATCGAGTGTGCCACATGATAACCTCGGGACCAACCAAACTTGGTATTACAATACCGTAGTGAGAACATTATCACAAGGAGCTTGGTCTTTACCAAGATCACCACATAACACCAAACCACGGTGATCCTCTCGTGATCACGATCAACCAACATCGGTATCCTCGATACCACGGTGATCCTCTCGCGATCACATAAAGATTAACCAACTTCTTTCTTGATCGGACAGGGTTGTTATAAGCAAGTTTATTATACTGTTGACCCATAGTGCGTCCTACTACGAACTGTGCCCATGACCGAGGACGCGGCTATCGATAGATTATACACTCTGCACAAGTTAGTACACTGTAAGCACACCACGGAACTCATGGCCTCGTGCTCCCATTCGGGTGGACCAACGACGTTCCGACAAAACCCAGTCTATTGCATGGCACTCTTCGGGCCACTCCGACACACTCCCCTTTGGGCTATGTCATGGGTGACCCCTGTGTCCTTCCGACACCTGCCACCGTCGTGGCCAAACAAAACTGTCCCAAACGGGGACCTGAGCTCAATACCAAAACTAGGTTCACAAGGTTACAGCCGCTTACCGGGCCAGGGTAGCACGCACTCATAACCTTCCCTAGTTGGAGGTACCGGCGAGAGGCATGACAATAGCCCGAGTTAGGGCTGCCCCATCCCAGCAAGTGTGGTTGCACTGGTGAGCTCGATTCGGTGGCGCACTATGACTCAGCTAACAGGTGTTCAGGTTTGATTAACATCCAGTTTAGTTTGAATGATGACGTGCTGAGCAATGATAACAGGATGAACCATAACAGTAGATAAAGAAACATGTAGACATGTCATCATCTTAGCATGAACTACTTCCAGTGTTAACCTTGAGCATAATGCTACCAACGAGTACCTGATAACTAGCAAGATGCACATGGACAGAATATAAGGATGAGCATAGAACATAAGCATAGAACATGAGCATATATAGTAGTTTCAGACAGAATAACATGCACACATTAAAATAACTACTCAGGTAGGAAACCATAGCTACTGCAAATCCATCATGCAAGTGGCTATCGTGGCTTGCCTGGGGATGAAGAAACCACCGAGGAGAAGTGCGGAGAGTCCGCGGAAACGATTGCCGGAAAGAGTTCTCTCTCGGAGGGGCTGTTTACGGGCAAGGGCAAAATGGTCATTTTCACCATGTGAACACATTATGAAAATGGTACCAACATGACGGGCTCAAAGATACGAAGAAGTGGGCTTTGGAATCACCTCGATCGGAGTTACGGATGAAAAGATACGACCCGACGAAGATCAGGGACCAATCTGCAAAAATAACTTCTACAAACAGGTCCCTGGCTGCAAAACATATCGCGCATTCTGGTGAAATACGCTTTCAAACAGGGAAAATGCACTTTGCAAAGTGCGCTTCCACTTAATCCAGTCAGCGGGCCGGGTGGTCAGCGCGTAGAGGCCGACAGGCGGGGCCCACTGGCCAGGGGAGGAGTCGTCGATGTCTTCTTCCTCGCTTCCCCGACCAGAAACATAGGAGGCAGGGGAGGGCCACGGCGCCGGCGACGGCCTGGCCAGCTCCGGCCACCTCAGGTCGAGGCAAAGCCGCCGGCGTGCTCGGGGAAAGGCGGCGCTCCCGTCTGGAGCAGCAGTAGACGCCGGGGAGAGGCAGAGCAACGGCGGCTCGCAGTGGCCGAAGGGAGGAGGCGGCGGCCGTTCTATGGGGATGCGGCCACAGGGTCTCCGGCCACGGGGCGAGGGGTTGGGGCGGCTCGCCGGAGCACTGGGGAGTTTCTGGTGGTGGTCGGAGAGGGAGAAGAGGCGAGGCTCGCCGGAATTTAGGCCGGAGAGGGCTGCGGCCATGGCGACCAAAAGCGGCGAGGAGAGGTCCTCGGACTCCGATGAGAGGCTGGGGTGGCGTAGGGGAGCGAGATGGGGGCGATGGTGAGCTCAGGGAGGCGCGGGGATGCCGCTATTTATAGCCGGCCATGGCCACCCGATAAGCTCGCCCGCCGTGGCAAGCTTATCGCCGTCCTGGCGCTTCCGGCAAGGTGGCACGCTGCGGGTGGTGCCGACCTAACGAAGAACAGGGCGAGGGCTGCGCTGGCGTGCTCGAGGAGCTTTGGCTTGGCCGGATACGGCAGCGCATGTGCGGGCACAGTGGCGGAGCAGAGGCGCTCGTCGCGGCGCGGCGAGGAAGAGGACGGACGGGGTGAGGGTTCCAGAAAGAAGAGGACGGCGAGGGGAAGCTGCTGGACACTACGAGGCTCACGAAGCCGACGAGCAGAGGAGGGGCCCGAGCTGGCAAACACGCAGCTCGCGTCCATAGCGTGCCAGGGCGGTGGTCACCGCGTGGCCACGGTGTTGACACGCCCTACTCGCCGCAAAGGATGTCTAGCGCCTTCTCCTTCCTTCCTGGAGCGTATATATGCAGCTGGAAGCCATGAGAGAGCACTGGTGTGACTGAACCTAGGTTAAACAGTTTACAGCAACAAACTTGACCACGTCTCGGTGATCAACAGAGAAGTGATAAGAGCCAAGTGAGATGTCTGGGAGGTTTGGGTTAAGAGGGACCACATTCCTGTTAATTTTGGTATGATTTGGACCAGGATTTGTCATAGTTGCTTCACAACTGCCCAAACTGGTCCAGAAAATGAATCATGAAGTGGCACTCTAATAGATGCTTGGATTGAGCTAAAATTTGGTGGATAGGAGTTATTTGGACACATGAACACACTGTAAAAATTTCATACCATTTGAACACAACAAAATGGTACTTCCTTCACAGTGGTCCTCTCTAGACAGAAGCTAAGAGAAATTCTAGAGAAATATTGGATAAATGAAATGAGCCCAAATTGTGTAGAGGGATGTTATATAGGTAGAAGCATGTTCTGGAAATTATTCATGAATTATGGAGCAATAAAAATTATAGTTGCTTCACAACCCAAAATAATTATCAGAAACAAAGATTTGATGCTGAGCTCACATGGATTGATGAATGAAGCTAAAAATTCGTGGAGAGTCATTATTTGGGCATATGAAGGATGTTACAAAATTTCAACTCATTTGGATATGCCTAGCTTGCACTTCCTTCACAAGGCCTCTGTTTGAACAAAAACTTTGAAAAATTGCTCAGGAATATTCACTAGGCAAATGAAGTTGAAATTTGGCATGAGGAAATGATATGGATGGTAAAGAGTGCACAAAAAGTTTGAGAGCAAGTAAGCAAAGATAATGGGTACTTGCTTCACAAACTACCAGCTAGGACAGAATCAGAAAAGAAATATTGGTGGAATATTTTTGATCATGGCAAGGAAGGATTTTGACATATCTGAGGAATATTTGATCCAAACAATTTATGAGAATTATTTGGGAATCTTTGGAATGATGGAAGTGTGGGTTGCTTCACAACCCAGGGCAGACGGGGTTATTCCTTTAATAAGAAAAGGAATATTCCCGAGAAAAAGAATATTGGGATTGGTCCAAGATGGAAATGGCAAGGTCTTGGGATGGTTTTGAGATTGACAAGCCACTTGGGAGAGGAATCGAGGGTGATCTCTCCAAGTTTCAAGACCACTAAGCCACCGAAGGGCAAATCCAACCAAAATCAAAAGAAAAAGAAAAAGGGCAAAATTCAGGGTGTTACAAACCTACCCCCCTTAAAGAAATCTCATCCTCGAGATTTGGTTGCTCAGGGGTCAAGCATGAATATTCCGACTTAAGGAAACCGTTTCCAACTTGGGCTTCCTTTTTGCATTTGTATAATGCTCCCATTAAATTTCATCTCTGACTACCTGACTTCAGGGTGGTTTGTTTCACTGGATCCTTTTTCTTTCAAGTCTTACCTCATATGTTACTCTAACTTCACTCCTTTTATGTATGTTGCCTTATCTGGGGTGCGATGGATTATCCTGAAATGCCTGCCCTTCTCGCAAGTCCGAGAGTTGTTTCCCCATGGACGTGTTGCAATGAAGTCCAGTACGAACGACCGTCCATTGAGTTATGAACAAATTCTCTCAGTGGACACGAAATCTTTTACCCCTTACATTGGGCTGCTTCAAAAGGGATATGTGTCCTCCAGGTTCAAATGGTGCTACAAATCATACTGTTCTCCTAGCGGAAACTGACTCCTTGCAAGAATTGCTGAAACATCTTGGGTATCTTCATTATCTCGGGTGTCACATTCGTACCAAAGATTTGGCTGTCACCTGTCATGACCAGCATAAAGGTGTACGGTCTTAATACGATATTGTCCATAGACTTAACTGACAGTGGTCCTGGCAGCAGAATTTTGTTCATGGCAGGTTATTCTCTAACCGATTCCCACATGTGAGGACACATGCTTCGAGACTGTTATTCATCCTTCTAATTACTCAGTCTGTCGGTATCTCTATGTGGATGGTAGGCTATGTAATGCTTTAACATGGTTGCTGAAATCGATCTGCTGAGCTGACACTTCGGTCTTACCTGACAGGCTTGAATACCCCCTTCTGATGATTCTAAGAATATATAGCCGGCTGAGCGGGTTGACTCGATATGGGGTCCTTGCAAATGGAATAGACCCCGTGGGTGTGTACCCATGGTGATTGGCATCAAACCATGCTGTTCTGAATATCTGTACCATGTTGATCATGCAACCATTATCTTACTTGTACGGCCAATCTTGCTCCTTCATTGTGGTTTTCATTGCTTGGGTCCTTTGCCGAAAGAACTTGGCCTTAAGTGTTCTTGATTCTTCGGGTGACCATGGGTGTTGTCAGGTGCAATATTCCGGCAGGCATATTACTTTACAAGTTGTAGCTGTAGGGTAACGACCGTCTGGACCCTTGGATGAAATCGGCAAATAAACCAGTAGCCACCAGAACGGTCTTTACAACTCAGATCTAGGACATTACTGGAGTAACTCAACCCCGACTCAAGACGGCTGAACAGCAGCTCAGAGCATGAGACGGTGTCGATAAGAAGAAAGTAGCAGTTCCCTAAGACGGCCGAGAAACAGCTCAGATCATAGGGTCACTTCTACGGAAAGAAATTCAACAGCTGCCCGAGACAGCCGAAAAGCAGCTCAGAACACGGGCCAGTTGCTGACAAGAGAAATAAAAGTCGGCATCCACCCCGGATGGCCGGAAACAGCTCAGAACACAAGCGTGGTGCCGTTACTAAAGAAAGACGGGCAAGGGTTCATCCGCGTCCCATACAGCTCACTACTATGCATACGGGTATGAGCATAATAATTTGAACATGCAGGCATAACACGGAGCAATACTTTAAGGCGTATATCAGATGGTCGGCTTGCTCCATGGGTTATTGGTCATCACACTGAAGTGTATAACTAGCGTCCTTCTTTTCTTATATAGCTCATGCAATGGTCAAATCCTCACCGAGCTGACATCATTGTATGGGTAACTCGTATGACCTTGGCAGCATGTTCACCACATCTATGGAAACATGTGTGGCTGGCCACTTGATTCCTGAGGCAAGCTTGTGTAAAAAGACTGAGTTGCTTATATCTGAAGTTTCCTTGTTGCCATAAGCAGACTGAGTGCATATATATATATATATATATATATATATATATATATATATATATATATATATCCCTTAATGTTTCTGTTGTCGGTTCCTTTTGTATGCAGATAGTTGTTTGACTATTCTTCTTGTTGGGCACTGAGTTCCTAGCATATGCTGGCTTGCTTCCGGGATATAGCTGGTTCAAATTGTACTCATAGCAGACTCCAACCTTATATGTGAACCATACCTTTGACCCAAAGTGTACTGCTGATCATGCACACATCTTTGCCTTCTTGCTGATTTGATTATTACTGCTGTGAAGATCGCACATTGATATATACCTGATGCCAATAATCAATCCAGGATATCATTATAGTCAGACCAGATATTCCCCATGCCAGGCAGTCGGTGCCAAATCCCATATTGTTGAGCTGAGCTTCCAAATGCTTCCCCTTCACTAATTCTTTGAGTCTAGTGTCGGTGAGCAACGTCCATAAGGGAAAATAAGGTAACACCAAGGGCCCAAAGAAAGAAGCAAAAGAAACAACTAAAATAAAAGCACACAAAGCAACAAGATCACACACAAGCAATATCATATACTACAACTATTCACAGCAATAATATGCATTCCTACTTAAGCACACCAATCTCGCAAGGACTCCGGTGTTACAATCTAACATTCTATGGCGGTGTGCACGAAAGTGAATCAATGTGTGGAAGGAAGTTGGTGTAAACAAGGCTACACCAAACACGGGCTTACACCGGTTGCAGCTGGACGGATACGGATGCAAGGACGGACTTGGTGATCGTGGATCAGAACACAGAAGTCACGTCCACATCATCATCAAGCGTACGAAAGAAATCGTACTTGTCCAGGGAATGGATGGCAGGGTGAGATAGCGATAAAAAGAAAGGCTTACGGGCATTGCCCTTTTTTGATAACAAAGATCAGTAAGGGTTGCCGAAGCGGCTAGAGGGATGGCAAGATTCGGGATAGAAACATGTCTATCACCGAAACAATAGGGGTGGCTGAAGAGGATATATTGGTGTGGTACCTGTGCATCAATCCTGCAAGGGATCGACACACCAAGCACCTTGGCATCACTCCGCTGGGACAGAGATGACACCACACCAACGAACAAGAATGCAACTGGAGGGTGCAGGTAGTGGGTCGAAACCGATGCCACCTACACTCACCAGATCCACCGTTAGTGACAAACTAAATATTCTATATGCATGCTATGCACAAACAAATGCAACAAACAAGTGCAGCAAACCGAGTAGACTGTATACTACCGGTTACTAATGTTCGCGCGGTCTAGGGCGTCCTACAGCCAGACCTGCTCTGATACCAACGCCTGTGGCACCCCGGCTCAGAGAAGACCGGAACGCCCCGTATTCCAGCCCAGGGACAAGTCCTATGGAATATGGCACTGTTGGCATAGAACAAATCAGCTCTTTATTACAATGGATATGGTTACAAAGGGTACAAGGATTACATCGGCACGGCGACACTACACTTGCCCGGGGTAGCTCTATGCTAACAGCGGAGTAACTCTCTCAGCAGCGGAACAACGACGGTGGTGATGGACTCCACTCCGCAGGGACTCTGGCTAGAACGCGTATCCTAGGTCGCAAACTCGGGATCCTCGACAAGCAAGCAATCATGGCATGACCTGCAAACTGGCATGACACGCCAGGTGAGTACTTTGAATGTACTCGCAAGCTCACAGCAACCAAAGCAGTCAAGACAAGCAACAGCATGGCACTTATAGGTTAAGCAAGTGTAAACATGATGATGCTAGAACAATATAAGCATGGCATGGCATATACTACATGCAACAGGTTGCAACTTACTCTGTTGTGAGGTTACCCCGTAACCATCACCTGTAAGAACTTACCATCGAGTGTGCCACATGATAACCTCGGGACCAACCAAACTTGGTATTACAATACCGTAGTGATAACATGATCACAAGGAGCTTGGTCTTCACCAAGATCACCACATAACACCAAACCATGATGATCCTCTCGTGATCACGATCAACCAACATCGGTATCCTCGATACCACGATGATCCTCTCGCGAGCACATAAAGATCAACCAACTTCTTTCTTCATCAGACGGGGTTGTTATAAGCAAGTATATTATAATGTTAACCCATAGTGCGTCCTACTACGAACTGTGCCCATGACCGAGGACATGGCTATCGATAGATTATACACTCTGCAGAGGTTAGTACACTGTACCCACACCACGGAACTCATGGTCTCGTGCTCCCATTTGGGTGGACCAACGATGTTCCGATAAAACCCAGTCTATTGCATGGCACTCTCGAGGCCACTCTGACACACTTCCCTTTGGGCTATGTCATGGGTGACCCCTGTGTCCTTCCGACACCTGTCACCGTCGTGGCCAAACAAATTTGTCCCAAACGGGGACCTGAGCTCAATACCAAAACTGGGTTCACAAGGTTATAGCCGCTTACCGGGCCAGGGTAGCACGCACTCATAACCTTCCCTAGTTGGAGGTACCTGCGAGAGGCATGACAATAGCCCGAGTTAGGGCTGCCCCATCCCAGCAAGTGTGGTTGCACTGGTGAGCTTGATTCGGTGGCGCACTATGACTCAGCCAACAGGTGTTCAAGTTCGATTAACATCCGGTTATATTTGAATGATGACGTGCTGAGCCATGATAACAGGATGAACCATAACAGTAGATAAAGAAACATGTAGACATGTCATCATCTTAGCATGAACTACTGCCAGTGTTAACCATGAGCATAATGCTACCAACGAGTACCTGATAATTAGCAAGATGCACATGGACAAAATATAAGGATGAGCATAGAACATAAGCATAGAACATGAGCATATATAGTAGTTTCAGACAGAATAAAATGCACACATTAAAATAACTACTCAGGTAGCAAACCATAGCTACTACAAATCCATCATGCAAGTGGCTATCATGGCTTGCCTGGGGATGAAGAAACCACCGAGGAGAAGTGCGGAGAGTCCGCGGAAACGATTGCCGGAAACAGTTCTCTCTCGGAGGGGCTGTTTATGGGCAAGGGCAAAATGGTCATTTTCACTGTGTGAACACATTATGAAAATGGTACCAACATGACGGGCTCGAAGATACGAAGAAGTGGGCTTTGGAATCACCTCGATCGGAGTTACGGATGAAAAGATACGACCCGACGAAGATCAGGGACCAATCTGCAAAAATAACTTCTACAAACAGGTCCCTGGCTGCAAAACAGATCGCGCATTCTGGTGAAATATGCTTTCAAACGGGGAAAACGCACTTTGTAAAGTGCGCTTCCACTTAATCCAGTCAGCGGGCCGGGTGGTCAGCGCGTAGAGGCCGACAGGCGGGGCCCACTGGCCAGGGGAGGGGTCGTCGCTGTCTTCTTCCTCGCTTCCCCGACCAGAAGCAGAGGAGGCAAGGGAGGGCCACGGCGCCGGCAACGGCCCGGCCGGCTCCGGCCACCTCAGGTCGAGGCGAAGCCGCTGGTGGGCTCGGGGAAAGGCGGCGCTCCCGTCTGGAGCAGCAGCAGACGCTGGGGAGAGGCAGAGCAACGGCGGCTCGCAGTGGCCGAAGGGAGGAGGCGGCGGCCGTTCTATGGGGATGCGGCCACAGGGTCTCCGGCGACGGGGCGAGGGGTTGGGGAGGCTCGCCGGAGCACTGGGGAGCTTCTGGTGGTGGTGGGAGAGGGAGAAGAGGCGAGGCTCACCGGAATTTAGGCCGGAGAGGGCGGCGGCCATGGTGACCAAAAGCGGCGAGGAGAGGTCCTCGGACTCCGGTGAGAGGCTGGGGAGGCGTAGGGGAGCGAGATCGGGGCGATGGTGAGCTCAGGGAGGCGCGGGGCTGCCGCTATTTATAGCCGGCCGTGGCCACCCGATAAGCTCGCCCGCCGTGGCAAACTTATCGCCGTCCTGGCGCTTCCGGCGAGGTGGCACGCTGCGGGTGGTGCCGACCTGACGAGGAACAGGGCGAGGGCTGCGCTGGCGTGCTCGAGGAGCTTCGGCTTGGCCGGATACGGCGGCGCATGTGCGGGCATAGTGGCGGAGCAGAGGCGCTCGTCGCGGCGCGGCGAGGAAGAGGACGGACGGGGTGAGGGTTCCAGAAAGAAGAGGACGGCGAGGGGAAGCTGCTGGACACTACGAGGCTCGCGAAGCCGACGAGCAGAGGAGGGGCCCGAGCTGGCAAACACGCAGCTCGCGTCCATGGCGTGCCAGGGCGGTGGTCACCGCGTGGCCACGGTGTTGACACGCCCTACTCACTGCCAAAGGATGTCTAGCGCCTTCTCCTTCCTTCCTGGAGCGTATCTATGCAGCTGGAAGCCACGAGAGAGCACTAGTGTGACTGAACCTAGGTTAAACAGTTTCTAGCAGTAAACTTGACCACGTCTCGGTGATCAACAGAGAAGTGATAAGAGCCAAGTGAGATGTCTGGGAGGTTTGGGTTAAGAGGGACCACATTCCTGTTAATTTTGGTATGATTTGGACCAGGATTTTTCATAGTTGCTTCACAACTGCCCAAACTGGTCCAGAAAATGAATCATGAAGTGGCACTCTAATAGATGCTTGGATTGAGCTGAAATTTGGTGGATAGGAGTTATTTGGACACATGAACACACTGTAAAATTTCATACCATTTGAACACACCAAAATGGTACTTCCTTCACAGTGGTCCTCTCTGGACAGAAGCTAAGAAAAATTCTAGAGAAATATTGGATGAATGAAATGAGCCCAAATTGTATAGAGGGATGTTATATAGGTAGAAGCATGTTCTGGAAATTATTCATGAATTATGGAGCAATAAAAATTATAGTTGCTTCACAACCCAAAATAATTATCAGAAACAAAGATTTGATGCTGAGCTCACATGGATTGATGAATGAAGCTAAAAATTTGTGGAGAGTCATTATTTGGGCATATGAAGGATCTTGCAAAATTTCAACTCATTTGGATATGCCTAGCTTGCACTTCCTTCACAAGGCCTCTGTTTGAACAGAAACTTTGAAAAATTGCTCAGGAATATTCACTAGGCAAATGAAGTTGAAATTTGGCATGAGGAAATGATATGGATGGTAAAGAGTGCACAAAAAGTTTGAGAGCAAGCACACAAAGATAATGGGTACTTGCTTCACAAACTTCCAGCTAGGGCAGAATCAGAAAAGGAATATTGGTGGAATATTTTTGATCATGGCAAGGAAGGATTTTGACATATTTGAGGAATATTTGATCCAAACAATTTATGGGAATTATTTGGGAATCTTTGGAATGATGGAAGTGTGGGTTGCTTCACAACCCAGGGCAGACGGGGTTATTCCTTTAATAAGAAAAGGAATATTCCCGAGAAAAAGAATATTGGGATTGGTACAAGATGGAAATGGCAAGGTCTTGGGATGGTTTTGAGATTGACAAGCCACTTGGGAGAGGAATCGAGGGTGATCTCTCTAGGTTTCAAGACCACTAAGCCACCGAAGGGCAAATCCAACCAAAATCAAAAGAAAAAGAAAAAGGGCAAAATCCAGGGTGTTACATACGCTTGTGCGTGCTAATAACGCCAAAGTGATTGCAAGGTACTGCATTTCCCGCAGAAATGGAACCATTCAAATTAACAAGTTCTCGCTTGTCTTGTCAATGCATCCATATTGGAAAATTGGAGACATTGTTCTACTCATGCTCTACCAAGGCACAGGAGGGTTCTTCCTTTTCATTGACGAGATGTCGATTCGCCGTAATCAAGCTGCTTCCAGTGGATAGTTGTGGTTGTTGGCCCTCAGCCTCTTAAAATGTGCTAGTTGTTACTATGTTAAGTATGTAGATATGGACCATATGGTTTTTGGCCCTCAGGCTCTTAAAATGTGATAGTTGTTACTATGTTAAGTATGTAGATATGGACCATATGGTTGTCAAAACTGTGTTACGAAGATCCTCCTTTTGTCGAATAGTGTAACCACCATATATATGTTACTCAAATGCTGTTAGCCAAGTTCTTAAATTTTCATGGAAAGTATTAGTATCGTACACAGTTCATTGAGTTTAAGCGTGTGCCCGGTAGAGCGGTAGAGTAGAGGACGTCCATGTTTTTGACGTGGCGATCAGCACCGATGTCCACAAGGCATTTGCATATTAATTGTCCATATTGCAAATTCACACACGTGTTAACATAAGGAAACATATGTGTAACCTACTAATCATCGCACACGAGTACTCGCAGACGCATCGTGTGCGATACTCCTAGCCACCGCAAGCAACTAGTTTGCATTTTTCAAAGTTTTTTGTACACATAGAATCGCACACGAATTAACTGTAGTAACCGTCTGTGTTATAATTTCTCATCGCAAACAGTTCATCCGAGTGGGCTGTTTGCCGCGTATCTCACACATCTTGTTTACATGAATTGTTTGTGTTCTTTTGGCTCATCGCAAACAGTTCATCTATGTGAACTGAATGCCGCATATCACACACATCTTGTTAAGTTGAACCGTTTCTGTTGTGTTTCCTAATCAAAAATAGTTCGTCCGAGTGAACCGTATGCCCTATATCACACACACCTTGATCTGGCTAATAGTTTCAGTTGCATTCCCTAATAGCAAACAGTTCATCTGAGCGAACTGGATGCCGTATATCGCACACACCTTGATATGGCTGCCCGTTTCTATTGTTCTGTCTCATCGCAAACAGTTCGTATTGATCAACCATATGCCCTGCATCGCACACGCAACTATAATCTGAACCGTGTTTGATGTCTCCGCCATCGCAAATGTTTTGCATATTTTTTGACGGTTTTTTACATCATCATTTGCGATTAATGCATCGCACACAGTTTCATCAAAGGGTCTCTGATCGTAGTGTCGCGTTAGCAGCATCCTGCAGTAGTGAGTGTATTTTGTGAACTTGAGATAGAATTCGATTTAAATTGAAAATCAAACCAAAAAGATCGGTTAACCGAAAGTTCGGTTAGCAGTTTTTAGTGTCAAATTCGGTTTCCACATCCGCAAACCGAATTTACAAAAAAATAAATAAATCAAAATTTCGGTTTATACCGAACGCCCAGGCCTAGATCCCAAGTTTGGTGAATGTCTATTTGAGCTCCGTGATCTAATGCGTGCAAAAGGTGATGTTGGAATCATTAGTAGCATCATCTTGGAGATAATTAGAATTCATAAACTTGAGCATTGTCATGGTCATAAATCTAACGAATCACTTGAACTAGGTGATGACTACACACATGACAATGATGATGACATTGAGCATGACCATTATGATGAAGACGAAGAAAGTGATATTGATTATGTGGAGACTATGAGGAATCTCAGTCTCTTGGCGAATCTTCAAAATTACATATCCGGAGGAAAGGAGTGGATTATTGATAGTGGATGTACCGATCACATGACCGGATATAAAGACATGTTCCATGAGCTTGCCAAAAAGGATGGTCCACGCAAGTATGTGACTTTTGGAGATAACTCCAAGGGTACGGTACTTGGCCTTGGTAAAGTGGCCATATCCAATGATAGCTCTATGCAAAATTTTATGCTCATTGAATCTCTTGGTTACAATCTTCTTTCCGTATCTAGACTAGTCGACTTTGGTTTCAATGTCTTGTTTACCGAAGTAGATTGCCAAGTGTTTCGTAGAGATAATCATAATATGGTCTTTACCGGCATTCGAAGAGGTGATCTATACATAGTTGATTTCACTAAGAGAGCCCAACCTCGTACTTGTTTAATTGCTAAATCTTCTAAAGGATGGTTATCGCATAGAAGGTTAGGTCATGTTGGCATGCGTAATCTTGACAAGCTTATTAAAGGTGATCATATCCTTGGTGTTAAAGATGTTATATTTGACAAGGATAGACTTTGTAGCGCTTGCCAAGCAGGAAAACAAGTTGGAGGAAGTCATCTTGTGAAGAACATCATGACCACGAGAAGACCACTTGAGCTACTTCACATGGACCTCTTCGGTCCCAATGCTTATAAGAGCCTTGGTGGTAACTCTTTTGGTTTGGTCATTGTTGATGATTTTTCAAGATTTATGTGGGTGTTCTTTCTTGATGACAAATCACAGGTCCAAAAGATCTTCAAGAACTTCGCTAAGAAGGCCCAAAATCAATTTGAAGTGAAGATCAAGAAGGTTCGAAGTGATAATGGAACGGAGTTCAAGAACGCCAATGTGGATACCTTTCTTGACAAAGAAGGGATTTCACATGAGTTCTCAGCTACGTATATACCTCAACAAAATGGAGTTGTTGAGAGGAAGAACCGGACACTTATTGAGATGGCGAGAACGATGCTAGATGAATACAAGACGCCAAGACACTTTTGGGCGGAAGCGGTTGAGACAGCTTGTCATGCTACGAATCGACCATATCTTCACAAGCTTCTCGGCAAAACGGCATACGAGCTACTCACCGATAACAAACCCCAAGTTGGATACTTTCGACTCTTTGTCTCAAAATGCTACATTATTGATAAGCATCGTCGTTTGAAATTTGCTCCTAAATCTCATGAAGGTTTTCTACTCGATTACAACTCAAACTCTCACACTTACAGTGTCTACAACAATTTCACCCTAAAAGGTTGAAGAGATGGTAGATGTGAAGTTTGATGAATCTAATGGCTCGCAAGTAGAGCAATTGCCAATTGATGTAGGAGATGAAGATCTCTCGAAAGTAGTTCAAGATTTGTCTATTGGCAAAATTCGCCCAACGGAGGTGAAGCAGAGCACTTCGTCCATTCAAGTGGAAGCCTCGACCTCACATCAAGGTGAACCACAAGTTGACATGGAGGCATCCACAAGTGGAACACGTCAAGACGAAGGAAATGAGGAAGTACAACAAGACCCACCTCGACCTCCTTCTCCACCTCCACAAGCGAACGACAATGCCAACAACAATGAAGAAGAAGAATATGATGATGAGGATGTTCCGCCACAACCCAAGCAAAATCTCTCACGAGTTAGAGCAAGAATCTCAGAGGATCATCCCGTTGAACAAATCTTTGATGACATCAACACCGGGAGAATCACTCGCTCTAAAACTCGTTAGGCTAACTTCTGTGAACATTACTCATTCATTTCTAGTATTGAATCTATGAAGGTAGAAGAAGCCCTTGAGGATCCGGAATGGATAAATGCTATGCACGAAGAGCTACACAACTTTGAGATAAATCAAGTATGGACATTGGTTGAAAATCTCAACGATGATCAAAATGTCATTGGAACCAAGTGGGTGTTTTGGAATAAGCAAGATGAAGATGGACAAGTTGTACGCAACAAGGCTCGTCTCGTTGCACAAGGCTACACTCAAGTCAGAGGTATGGACTTTGGTGAGACATATGCCCCCGTTGCTAGACTTGAGTCCATTCGCATTTTACTTGCTTATGCCAATCACCGTGATATCACCTTATACCAAATGGACATTAAAAGTGCTTTTCTAAATGGAGAGATTGAGAAGGAAGTCTATGTTAAGCAACCTCCCGGCTTTGTTAATCCCAAGAAACCTAATCATGTCTACAAACTTCACAAAACTCTTTATGGTCTTAAACAAGCCCCTAGAGCTTGGTACAAATGCTTGACTAAGTTTCTCATTGAAAAAGGCTTTGAAATTGGGAAAATTGATTCTACTCTTTTTACTAAAAGGGTTAATGGAGAATTATTTGTGTGCCAAATTTATGTGGATGATATCATATTTGGTTCTACTAACCCTCATTTTAGTGAAAAGTTTGGAAGGCTAATGTCAGAGAAGTTTGATATGTCTATGATGAGTGAACTCAAATTTTTCCTTGGTTTGCAAATCAAGCAAACTAAGGAAGGTACCTTTGTCTCACAAACAAAGTATACAAAGGATCTTTTCAAGAAGTTCAACATGCAAGAAAGCAAAGGTATGAAAACACCCATGCCTACTAGTGGACATCTTGACCAGACAAAGGATGGCAACCCGGTTGACCAAAAGGTTTACCGATCTATGATTGGATCATTATTATGTCTTTGTGCCTCCCGTCCCGATATTATGCTAAGTGTGTGCATGTGCGCACGATATCAAGCGGCTCCTAAAGAATGTCATCTTAAGGTCGTGAAAAGGATAGTGAGATATTTGATTCATACACTAAACTTTGGCATTTGGTACCCTAGGAGGTCAACTTTTAATCTTGTTGGCCATTCCGACTCGGACTATGCCGGTGACAAGGTTGATAGAAAGTCCACTGCGAGTACATGTCAATTTCTTGGTAGATCCCTTGTCTCTTGGTACTCCAAGAAACAAAACTCGGTATCCTTATCCACCGCCGAAGCGGAATACATTGCTGCGGGATCATGTTGTGCTCGATTACCCAAACTCTTAAAGATTATGGGATACATGTGAAACATGTTCCATTGCTTTGCGACAATGAGAGTGATATTTAGATTGCACACAATCCCGTGCAACATTCTCGAACTAAGCATATTGAAGTTCGTCATCATTTCTTTCGTGATCATGTTGCTAAAAGAGATATCAATCTTAAGCATGTTCGTACCGACAAGCAATTAGTGGATATCTTCACTAAACCGCTTGATGAAAAGATATTTTGTCGATTGAGAGGTGAATTGAACATCATTGATGCCTCAAATTTGGAGTAGAGACTCCTTTGGATACATGCAAGGCATGAGCCTATATGACTAATCCTTGATATTTCTATGATGATCATTTATCTTGGATACATTTGCACCCTTGCATGTTATCTAACCCTTATAGGTACTTGGACAAGCCTAAATCTATGAGATTGCAAATCACTCACATCTTGAGCAATTTCTACATCACCAAATACCTATGCTTTGGTTCTTGAGATCAAGGAAGCATGAACTTATTCAACATATCCTTTGACAATATCCATAAGCTGAATTTCACTCTTGTCAATTTGGATACACAAGTGCTATTCCTTGCAAAACTAACCCATGTAGGAAGATGAGCTTAAAAGTCCAAAGGATGCCCCCAACTCTTGATGGGCAACATCAACATTGGACATCCACCACAAGTTCAACTACATGATCAAGTTCAACACCACAACCCAAGGTATGTAATTCCATCTTAGAGAAGCTTTGCTCTAAGTCATGAGTTAAAGCAACTCAACAAGATGAGAATACATCAAGATGCTTAAATGAAAAATGGCAACCCCATTTTGAGCTTAACAATGAGTATGACCTATGATCAAGTGATCTCACTTGACTCCTAAGTCAATATACTTTAACATAGGTGACCTTGTCGCCGACCACCTCTAGATGAAGTTCTCTAGTGTTATTTTTGTTCATTGCATTCCATTTGCATTTCTTCTTGCTATTGTGTTTCCATTCTAAAAAAAATCATCTAGATCTCTTTCTGTTTTCTGCATTTATCCTGTCTATGAGTTTTCAACTCATTGCAAATCTTATGCAAATTCCTTGAAAATCCTTGTGAAATTTCATTTGCAAGTGAGCTGAGTTGACAAAATCTTTTCTCTACGTTGAACTTGGTTCCACCGATCCAAGCCTATCAGTCAGACTGAAGTGCAAGATCCACTCATACGTAGTCCATCGGTTCAACCGAAATGGACAAACTCGGTCTTTTTGATATGCTCTGTCCGTGACCTAGCTATCTTAGAGTCACCGATTGAAATGGATGGGCGCCATCAACTTCACCGCTGATAAAAGTTTTTGCCACTTTATAATGCCTATTTGTTCAGCTCAACTCAATGATTCTTTCCCTCTATCTACATCTTGAGCTACATTCTGCTTACTTGTGTCTCTCAAGGATCACACTCACTTGACTCATATCCTTCTTGGAAATTGATGTCAAAGGGGGAGAGAGAGATCATCAAAGCTTACTCTCACAAAACTCTTCTGAGAAAGGAAGAGAGATGCACTGTCATAAGAGGAGAGAAGTCACATGTCTTTAAGAGGGGAAAGACATGTCTGTCAGTAAGTTTACTTGAGCTTCTATTTGCTTTGAGCTATTATGCTCTTGATTGATTTTTATTCATTTCTTCTCTGACTTTATCTCACCCTACCTTCTCCCATTATCTAGTGTTAGATTCAGGGGGAGAAAAACTATGTACTGGGGAGAAGAATCCTTAGAATTTAGTGCAAATCCTTAAAAAATTATTTGGGGACATGTCTATATTCAAATTAAGTACTCACTCTGTGATACTCATCTATTACATGTCATCCCAGTCTTTGTATTCTTGTGGATATTGAGATGCCTCTTGCTTGGAGTTTTCTTGTGTTATTTAACCATGTTTTCTCAAGTCTACTTCTTCAAGAATCTGCTCAAGAACCACATGGTAAGAATATGCATCACACTCATGTGCATGATGATCTCTTGCTTTTGCACATATTGTTTGCAAGAGGGATTCAGAAACATGAAGGTACATCTCACCTCACTTTTTGCTCTGATGCATATGGCCAAGATACATGTAACTCATCTCTTACTCTGTCATGCTATGCATTCACGTGTCTTTAAACTATATCATTACATGAGTGCATACATGTAGGGGGAGCTCATGCTAGTTACATGTTCCTCCAAAGCTTTACTTACTACTCTCTATATATTTCACTTAAAGCTTTGATGTATGTTGTCATCAATTACCAAAAAAGGGGAGATTGAAAGCACAAGTGCTCCGTGGGTGATTTTGGTAATTAATGTCAACATATCCCTTGTTGGAATAATAGTTTTATCTAGTATATTTCAGATAAGTTCAACAGTGGAGTGGCAAGGACAAGAGGATGTGGAACCCCTTCAAAATGATAAGGACAAGGATTGGAAAAAGCTCAAGACTCTACATTTTTGTTTAAGTGATCCAAGATCACATTGAGTCCATAGGAAAACTAATATTATTAAAAGGGGATGAGGTTTTGCTTAATGATCTTGTTGCTCAAGTGCTTAGTGATATTGCTCCAAAACCCTCGGCCACTTTCTCTATCCAAATATGTCCAAAACCTAAACTCCAACTCGGCCCCACCGATATTTCCTATCCGGAGCCACTGAGTTCATCTTGACATAGCCACAGCCAAAACCCTAACAGTTCGGTCACACCGATATGAATCTCGATCTCACCGAGATGGCCTTGCCAACTCTCTGTTACTTGTTGCAATTATTTCGGTCTCACCGAGATGGCTTGCCAACTCTTTGTTGCCTTATTGCTTCACTTCGGTCTCACCGAGTTGATGCAATTGGTGCCACCGAGATGAGGTTTTCCCTAAGCCCTAGCACATCGGTCCCACCGAGTTGTTCCCATTGGTCCCACCGAGATTCCTAACGTTCATATTTTTTACTGATCGGTGCCACCGAGTTTACTAATCGGTGCCACCAAGATGGGTGAAAAGTATGTAACGGTTGGATTTTGTGTGGAGGCTATATATACCCTCCACCCCTTCTTCCTCATTGAGGAGAGCCATCGGAACGTGCCTACACTCCCACCATTCATTTTCTGAGAGAGAACCACCTACTCATGAGTTGAGATCAAGAGATTCCATTCCTACCATTTGAACCTTGATTTCTAGCCTTCCCCAAGTTGCTTTCCACTCAAATCCTTCTTCCACCATAGCCAAATCTGTGAGAGAGAGTTGAGTGTTGGGGAGACTATCATTTGAAGCACAAGAGCAAGGAGTTCATCATCAACACACCTTCTATTACCTTTTGGAGGGTGGTGTCTCCTAGATTGGTTAGGTGTCACTTGGAAGCCTCCATCATGATGTGAGTTGAACCAAGAAGTTTGTAAAGGCAAGGAGATCGCCTACTTCGTGAAGATCTACCCGAGTGACGCAATTCCTTCGTGGGCGATGGCCATGGTGGGATAGACAAGGTTGCTTCTTCGTGGACGCTTCGTGGGTGGAGCCCTCCGTGGACTCGTGCAACTGTTACCCTTCGTGGGTTGAAGTCTCCATCAACGTGGATGTACGATAGCACCACCTATCGGAACCACGCCAAAAATTCTCCGCGTCTCCATTGCGTTTGCACACTCCAATCCCATCCCTTTATATTCTTGCACTTGCATGATTTACTCTTTCCGCTGCTCATACTCTTGCTATGCTTGTGTTGAATGCATTGTATGCCATTAACTTGTGCTAAACTCAACCTTAACTTGAAGAAATTAAAAACTGCCACTTTTGCTTGTTAAGGGTCTAATCACCCCCTCTAGACCCCTCTTCTCGATCCTTTCAGAAGGTATTCATACAACACCCACAGTACAATATTGAAGTCTTCCTCAAGAGGACTAAGGATGGACGGTCAATCATCCAGGCACTGGCCGAAAGTTGCAAGGACCTTCAACATCAATGAAGGCTCAATATTCGCCTTCCGCTTTAGTAGTTTTCCAGATGAGATTCATCTGTCTATCTACCGTCTATGATGCTAATTTCCAAAGGTTATAGATGTTGCATGTGAAACTTGGTGCTGGTGCACTTGTGTAATGGGGTAGCTAGCTATATGCCTATATGGTGTAACTGAGTGCTGAAGCTATATGATGTTTTACTCTGATGTATTTCAATTATGAAATCCTGGTTCCGTAATACGAAAATGAAATATATTGTGTGCTTAATATGAAATGTCAATTTGATTACTAAATGGATTAATAATAATAGGCCAATTAGCCTGCTTATTGGGTTTTTCTATTGCAAACGGTTATTGAGACAACACCGTTGGCGATGACCTCAAACAACCCACACGGTTTCTAGGAAGTAAACGTGTTGGATCAATGAACAATCACACATGACTTCCTGTAGAAAACTGTTTGCATTAGGCCAGCTTGCGCAAACGTTTTCCACATAAAAAGTGTGTATGATGGACAACCTATGCCACATAGTTTCTTCTGTGCACCATGCGTGATGCATTTAATAACACAAACAATAAAATTGTTAATATCGTCTGCAATGGCAATGCTATCACAGACGATTTGATGGGGAAAATTGTGTGTGATGTACGTGTGAACGGAAACGTTTGTCTGGGATTCATCGTGTGGGATGTACATAGGAACGAAAACGTACTTCTTGGATTTACTGTGTGGGATGTACATATGAACGGAAACGTGTTCCTTGGATTGAGTGTGTGGGATGTACATACGAAGGGAAACGTTTCACTTGGATTCACTATGTGGGATGTACTTACGAACATAAACGATTGTGCCTGTAATTGTATGCGATGGCTTGCCCGATTGCACATGAGCTTATTTTGCACAGCGTGTGTGACCGGAGGGCCTATCCCCGACGGTTTCTGGGTCGTGTGGGAAGGACCCCTGTATCGCACACAGTAGCAAGGCTACGGTTTAAAATATCGTCATGGAAATGGGTTAAAAACCATTTGTATAGTAGTTCGTTGTACCGGTGTTCGGCTTAGCAGGCAAGTTCCACATCTTCGGACAAGCATGACACTTCGTGAGCCCTCTTAATGGATTAACATCTTCCCTTGATAGAGGCCCAAGCGAATCCAGCCACGTGCTACTCAAGGCGTACTGTTGTTCATCCAAAGCACAAAGCTTGCTTAGCCCCGAAGGCTACCATCATAGGTAAGCTCGGGGTTCAGTTATTGGCAGCCTTTTACTGAACCGACACCAACCCTCACACGGCATACGTTAGCCAATACTTATTCGAATCATGGTTCAAGGCAAACCTCTTACTGGCACATCGTATCAAAACAGAGATCATGCCCCGCATTTTGGGGAATATCATCAATCAATTACTTCTCCCCATGCGGCCATAGCAGCATGGTAAGTCGAAACATGGCGATTTTTACGGTGCTGAAGAGGGACGCTTCGCCTTTTACTGGCTTATAAAGTGCGAAGAGGGGGTAAATTGAACTCCACGCTCCCCTCCTGCTCTAGCGCCTAAATCCTCCAAACCTTCTCATTTCCAATCTCAAGCCCAAAGCTTCGCCCAAGCTCCCATGCCCGCATCAATGGCCGATGCGGATGTGAAGGGGAGGTGGGTGGCCTCCAAGGTCACGATGCCACCATTGCTGAGCTTCACGCCATGGGGTACATCCCTGCGATCGCCTCCTGTCGGGCCACAGAGCCTAGCCGACGTGTCCCTACTCCCAACCCAGGGGAGCCGGTCGTCTTCGTCCCCCGCCTTGTCTGAGGTCTGGAATTCCCCTGCACCCCTTCATGCGGGGGATTCTGTTCTTCTACGTGCTAGATTTCCAAAATCTTGCCCCAAATTCCATTCTCCGCCTCCCCACTTTTATCATAGTGTGTGAGGCCTTCCTTCGCGTGGAGCTGCACTTCGGCCTATGGCTGAAGACCTTCTGCGTCAAGCCGAAGAGCGGAGGGGCCAAATTCGCCGAGTGCGGCGGCGCCATGATCAGCAAACTCCAAAAGTCGATCTGGCTAGAAGGGACCTTCATCGAGAACGTCAAGATCTGGCAACACGAGTGGTTCTACATCACCGAGCCACTCGTCTCGGGTCAAGCCGCGGCTCCTATCTTCACTGGCGCTCCTCCGAGGAAGCTGGTGTCCTGGCAGAAGCATGGCCTCGAATGGGGCAACCCGAACGAGGTCGAGGCACTCCAAGAGCAGCTTCGGTCGCTCAAAAAGAAGTTCAAACTGGTGGATGTGGTGAACATGATGCTTCATCGATACATCCTGCCACTCTAGCTCCGAACTAGTCCAATGTGGCTCTACTCGCCCGATAACACACCGACTCTGCGGAATTTCTTCTGTACCAACATCAACGACATGTGGACGACTCTCTTCAAGCCATCCCAAAATGAGTTCCCCGATGATGGGCCAGACAACGGCTACAAAGCCGAACACATGCCTTCCAAGGTAAACTTCATTCTATATGTTCATCATTAGATTTGTATTTTACATTTATCTGATTCTCCCCTCCCTATTTCCAGAACTGGGCGGCCAAGGCGGGGCTTATTGCGTGCCCGACATCACTGCCCGAGGACCCAAGGACCCCCGAGCTGTAGGCCCTCTAGGCCGTGGTGCCCCCAAAGGCCCCGGTCAAGGAAAAAGGGCCAGGGAAGAAGAGGGAGGGTCTCTGGATCCGAGATCCAGTGGACGCCAGTGCTACTTGTGAACTGCGTTGGGATTTCCATGAAGAGCAGAGGATGATGCAGTATAGTAGAGATAAGTATTTCCCTTAGTTAAGAACCAAGGTTATCAATCCAGTAGGAGAACCAAGCAACACCTTGTTAGCAGCACCTGCACACAAACAACAAATCCTTGCAACCCAACACGCAAAGGGGTTGTCAATCCCTCGACGGTTATGAGCAAGATTAAATTGTATAGTTTTTGATAGATAGATCAGACAAAAATACAAAATAAAATAAAGAAAGAAAAAATGCAGCAAGGTATTTTTGGTTTTAATACATGATAAAAGATAGACCCGGGGGCCATAGTTTTCAATAGAGGCTTCTCTCGAGAAAATAACATACGGTGGGTAAACAAATTACTGTTGGGCAATTGATAGAAAAGCAAATAAATATGACGATATCCAAGGCAATGATCATAAATAGGCATCATGTCCGAGACAAGTAGACCGAAATGATTCTGCATCTACTACTATTACTCCACACATCGACGGCTATCCAGCATGCATCTAGAGTATTAAGTTCATAAAGAACGGACTAACGCCTTAAGCAAGATGACATGATGTAGACAAGATAAATTCACGTATGCATTAATCCCATCTTTTTACCCTTAATAGCAATGATGCATACGTGTCATGTTGTAGGATCGAAAGTATGTCTAGAGGGGGGTGATTAGACTACTTGACCAAATAAAAATCTAGCCTTTTCCCAATTTTACGTCTTGGCAGATTTTAGCAACTTAGCACAAGTCAAGCAATCAACCTACACATGCAATTCTAAGAGTATAGCAGCGGAATGTAAATCATTGCATATGAAGGTAAAGGGGAGGAGTTTGGAGGGAGCAAACGCAATGTGGACACAGAGATTTTTGGCGTGGTTCCGATAGGTGGTGCTATCGTACATCCACGTTGATGGAGACTTCAACCCACGAAGGGTAATGGTTGCGCGAGTCCACGGAGGGCTCCACCCACGAAGGGTCCACGAAGAAGCAACCTTGTCTATCCCACCATGGCCATCGCCCATGAAGGACTCCATTGGCGTTGAACTTTCGTTCAAAACCAACACCTTGATTCTTCCGATGCCTTCCTTGCTTGCGTACAATTTCCTCAAATTGCTTACTTCCGGCAAGGCTCTTGTAAACACCTTTCTCTATAATTCCCTTCAATAAGCTATTTTCTTGCTCAAGTGTAACTTGGCTAAGAGAATCATTAGTGGAATCAAGAGAACTACTAGAAGCAACAATATTGGATTTAGCATGATTATTGTTACTATTAGAAGAAGAATCTTTCTTACTCTTGTTGCTAGATTTGACTTGTGGCATGTAAGTAGACAAGAGTAAATGCTTGGCAATGTAAGAAGAACTTTTCTTCCAAAGATCATCATTGATGGCTTTTAAGACTTCATGCTCTTGCTCTAGATTGAGCTTTTCAAAGAGTAGCTTCTCATGAGTCTTTAAAAGTTCTCGATGATCTTCTAAAGTAGTTTCATGAGCTAACTTAAGAGTGTTTACTTCTTTAGTTAGAAGCTCAATCTCCTCCTTGTCATTGTCATTCGTTTTATCTTGATTAGCATGATTAATAGCAAGTTCATCATAGTTTTCATCACTAGAGTTGTCAACAAGTAAATCATCATCTCCTAGCAAATCATCTTCATCACTATTGAAATCAACATACTCGGGGTGTGATACCTTTGGGCCTTTAGCCATGAAGCATCTTCCAATTCCTTCATTTGGTGAATCAAATATGTCATAGGAGTTGGTTGACACAAGTGCTAGACCGGCAACACCTTCATCTTGAGTATATTCAGAGTCGGAGTGATAACTTCTCTCGGAGTAGTGGTCGGAGTCGGAACCGTATACCCATTCACCAACATGAGCTTGATGTCTTCGTCTTGTGTAGCTCTTTGATGACTTGTCCTTCCTTTCCGAGTCCTTGCTTCTGCGAGAGGGTCTTCGTTCATAACGATCATCTCTACTCCTTCTCTCTCTTGGAGGTGATTCTTCTCTTTTACTTCTTCTCTTAGGTGAGTCTTCCCTTCTTTTGTGTGGGGCCGTACACTCATTGGAGTAGTGTCCGGGTCTTCCACAATTATAGCAATTTCGCTCACGACTAGAAGATCTTTTGTCATTGTAGGACCTTGACTTGGAACTTCTTTCTTTGCTTCTACTCTTGTAGAACTTGTTGAAGTTCTTCACCATTAGGCTCAATTCTTCATTGAAGGCTTGTTTCTCACTTGATGATGTAGGAGCATCACATGAGGCTTTGTAAGCACCACTAGGCTTGTTGTGAAGCTCCTCTTTATCTTTGAGTGACATCTCATGAGCAACAATTCTTCCAATGACTTCGGTTGGTTTGAGATCTTTGTAATTGGGCATCATTTGGATCAAAGTGCACACGGTATCATATTTTCCATCCAAGGCTCTTAGGATCTTCTTGATGATGAATCTATTGGTCATCTCTTCACTTCCTAAGCCGGCAATCTCATTTGTGATGAGAGCAAGCCTAGAGTACATTTCAGCGACACCTTCACCATCGTTCATTTTGAACTTGTCAAGCTGACTTTGAAGCACATCCAATTTTGATTCCTTGACGGAGTCGGTACCTTCGTGCATATCAATCAAAGTATCCCAAATTTCCTTTGCATTCTCAAGACGGCTGATTTTGTTGAATTCTTCAGGGCTCAATCCATTGAAGAGGATATCGCAAGCTTGAGCGTTGTATTGCAACATCTTCAATTCTTCAGCGGTAGCTTCACGGTTAGGTTATCTCCCATCGAAGAATTCACCTTGCAAACCAATGCACACAATAGCCCAAACGGCGGGGTTATGTCCAAGAATATGCATTTTCATCTTATGCTTCCAACTAGCAAAATTAGTTCCATCAAAGTAAGGACCTCTATGGTGGTAATTTCCCTCGCTAGACGCCATACTCTCCTAGGTTGTGAAACCAAGGCTATGATCACCAAAGCTATGGAAATCAAGGCAGATGGAGACCAAAGCTCTGATACCACTTGTAGGATCGAAAGTATGTCTAGAGGGGGGGGGGTGATTAGACTACTTGACCAAATAAAAATCTAGCCTTTTCCCAATTTTACGTCTTGGTAGATTTTAGCAACTTAGCACAAGTCAAGCAATCAACCTACACATGCAATTCTAAGAGTATAGCAGCGGAATGTAAATCATTGCATATGAAGGTAAAGGGGAGGAGTTTGGAGGGAGCAAACGCAATGTGGACACGGAGATTTTTGGCATGGTTCTGATAGGTGGTGCTATCGTATTTCCACGTTGATGGAGACTTCAACCCACGAAGGGTAACGGTTGCGCGAGTCCACAGAGGGCTCCACCCACGAAGGGTCCACGAAGAAGCAACCTTGTTTATCCCACCACGACCATCGCCCATGAAGGACTTGCCTCACTTGGGTAGATCTTCACGAAGTAGGCGATCTCCTTGCCCTTACTAACTCCTTGGTTCAACTCCACAATCTTGACGGAGGCTCCCAAGTAACACCTAACCAATCTAGGAGACACCACCCTCCAAAAGGTAATAGATGGTGTGTTGATGATGAACTCCTTGCTCTTGTGCTTCAAATGATAGTCTCCCCAACACTCAACTCTCTCGCACAGATTTGGATATGGTGGAAAGATGATTTGAGTGGAAAGCAACTTGGGGAAGGCTAGAGATCAAGATTCTAGTGGTTGGATTGGAATGTCTTGGTCTCAACACATGAGTAGGTGGTTCTCTCTCAGAAAATGTATGCTGGAAGTGTAGGCACGTTCTGATGGCTCTCTCACAAATGGAGAAGGGGGTGGAGGGGCATTTATAGCCTCCACACAAAATCTAACCGTTACACACAATTTACCAAACTCGGTGGGACCGAATAGTAAAACTCGGTCAGACCGATTCAATTCAAAATGTGAACGTTAGGATTTTCGGTGGGACCGACGTGATCAACTCGGTGGGACCGATGTGCTAGGGTTAGGGCATAACTTGATCTCGGTGAGACCGATCACATGAACTCGGTGGGACCGATTTCAGTAATAGGCAAACAGAGAGTTGGTCAGGCAAACTCGGTGGACCGATCGCTCATTTTGGTTAGACCGAAACGTTACGAAAAGGAAACAGAGAGTTTGCATTGCGAACTCGGTGGGACCGATCGCTCATTTTGGTTAGACCGAAACGTTATGAAGGGAAACAGAGAGTTTGCAATCCCATCTCGGTGAGACCGAGATCCGTATCGGTGAGACCGAATTGATTAGGGTTTCTGGCTATGGCTATGTCAAGTGAACTCGGTGGCGCCAGATAGATCAAATCGGTGGGGCCGAGTTTGACTTTAGGTGTAGGACATATGTGTAAATGAGAAAGTGGTTGAGGGCTTTTGGAGCATATCACTAAGCATTTTGAGCAAGCAAGCCATTAAGCAACACCTCATCCCCTTTTAATAGTATTGGTTTTTCCTATGGACTCAATGTGATCTTGGATCACTAAAAAGAAAATGTAGAGTCTTGAGCTTTTGCCAATATATGTCCTTAGCATTTTGAGGGGTCCACATCTCTAGTCCATGCCATGCTAATCATTGAACTTTCTGAAATGATCATCTTGAAAGAGTATTAGTTCAATGAGCTATATGTTGTTAGGAATTACCAAAACCACCCAGGGATTAGTTGCACTTTCAATCTCTCCCTTTTTGGTAATTGATGACAACATATAGATCAAAGCTTCGACAAATGATAATAAGAATGAAATACATCATCGCTTTGAGAAGTATGTGATAAGCAAGAGCTCCCCTAAATTTGTGCATTATTTAAAAATTTGCTTGTGAATGCAAATTCACAATCGATTAGGATCATGGGTTACTCTTCCATGTCACATACATCTTGGTGGAGCGCTCAAAATGATAGAATATGAAATATACACTCATCACCAAGACAAAGTGAATGATCATACGTAAGAGATAGAGAATATGATCATCCAAGCAGGCAAACAAATAAGTAGCAAATAAGTAGCAAAAGAGGCAAAAAGAAGCAAAGCTCTCTCGCTCGAAGCCTATGATCTATACACTTTCTCCCCCTTTGGCAACAAGTTACCAAAAAGCTTGAAAATGCATAGTGCTATGCAGATCTCTAAGCTTGATCTTCGGGAGGTGGCGTGGAGAGGAGTCCTGCAACAAATGCATCTGAAGAGGTTGTAGGAGCTGGTGGAGTTGCAATTGGAGGGGCAACTGAAGTTGTGGCTGCAGGAGCTGAAGATGTAGCTCTAGTGTCTGTCATTGGCATTGCTGCAGACCTCTGTCTTCTGGGCACCCTTTGATAAGCATCAGTGGTGGTCTCGTCACTCCTATCCTCAAGCTCTTCTTGGATCTTCTCCACAGAAGTCTGAATCTCTGTCACCATGACATCCAAGTCATGAAGTTTTGTCTCAAAAATTCTCTCAAGACTCTCTTGATTCTGAGTCAGGGTGGCCAATCCTTTCTCAATCCTCAAAGTAGCTTGAATGAGATAGTTAAGTTGATCTTGTTTAGACTTGAGAAAAACTTGAGATGCCTCTTCAACTCTTGGCATCTTGGCTGCCTTTTCTGCTTTTGCTTTTTCTCTCTTCTCTTGAGCCTCTACTGAAGTAGGATCTGTAGCATCCATGACAACTGTGTTGTCCTCAAAATCAGGCCTCAAGGGAAGGTGATCTTTGTCCAACAAATATATGCCTTTGCCCATCTTGGAGTTGATGAGCATCTTAATGTGTGGAGCATACCCACATGATCTCTTTTGGTCTGCTGCAGTTCTCTTGATGGTTTTAACTATCAAGCTCATCACCTTGAATTTTTGTGGGACATCAAACAATTGAAGCAAGTTGATGGAGTGGCCTCTGATCATCCTGTGATCTCCTGATTTGGGCAACAGGGTGTGCCTCAAAATGGTGTTTATGGTGGCCAGTCCAGACAACAAATAGTACACTGAGCCTAGCTTGTGAGTTTCCAAGGCCTTGTCAGGTATCTCCTTGTACATGTTGGCCATGGAGTTGTGATCTTTCTTGCGCTTTGCATAGACATCAGTGTCATCCTCTTGCTCTTCAGGGGCATTGATAAGCTTGGCCCATTCTGCAACAGTTGACTGGTACCTTGTACCCTCAGACATCCAAACAATTCTTCCATCTGGGTAGAAGTGAGTTGTTGAATAAAACTGCATGATAAGCTCATCATTCCACTTGGTTAATTTTTGACCCACAAAGGTGTCAACTTCATTGAGTCTGAAGCTCTCATGTACTCCAGGGAAGTGGTCTTCATTTTCATCAATGTATTTCCAATCAACCCATCTCATGTCACTGACTATGGGCTTCTTATCCAATAGAATTGTCTCATAAAAGTCCTGCTGTTCCTTGGTGTGAAATTTGTATTCCACAACAGTTTTTCTCCTTGCAACATAGGGGTCTGATTGTCTCCACAATCTGAGACCTGCATCCTTTCTTTCCTTCATGTTTTCAGCTACTGGATGATTATCATCATGATCAGGGATCTTTGGCTTCAACTTTCTGAGCACTTGGGCTTCCTCTTCTTCTTCCATTTCAGGCACTGGGGCCTTGTTCTTTTCTGCAGCAGGTATGTTTCGGGTGCTTCTCTTTGGTGCAGTCTTAGAGGCTTGAGCAGTAGCTTTGGGGGCAGTCTTGGGCTTTGATGGAGCAGCCCCAGACTTGATGGCATCCCTCATCAGCTTCTGAGCTTTAGGTGCTGGTGCAGCATCCTCTTCTTCATCTTCTTCTTCATCCTTAGTTGGGTCTCTCATCATAGAGGGTTTGCCAATCACTCTGGCCATGGTCTTCTTGACCCTTTCCTTTCTCTTCTTGCCCTCACCAGTAGCCTCTTCAACAGTTGATTTTGAGGTTTCAAGAGTTGAGGCTCTGGCCTTAGACATGGGCACTCTCTTGGCAGGAGCTTTCTTGTGCAGACCAGGCTTGGTTGAAGCTATAGTGCCAAATTCTTTCTTGACAACTTTCTTCTTTGAGCTGACCTCTTCCTCAATAGCAACATAATCTTCATCCTCAAAATCTGAGTTTCTCTTTCTACTTGTCCTGGTAGCTGCTTTGGGCAAGTTGCTTGGGGTGCTTCTGCTACCATCATCATAGCTGCCAGAGGGACTAGTGCCCTCACTCATGCTAACTTGCTCCTCAGACTTGTTCTGGCTGTCGCTTTGATCTGACATAGCTGACACTGCAAACTGACCCTGAAAGCTGACCCTTGGGTTTTGTCGATGATGACTTCATGTAGATGTTGAAGATGTGGATGCTCAATGTTGATGTAGATCATTTGGAGCAATCCATTGGAGTGAGTTGCACTTTCAATACCTACATGGGTTAGTCCCACAAGGAACAAGCAAGGATATCCATAGACATAGAGTGAAGTACACACAAGATGATGTCCATGAAAGCATTAGGTTACCTTGTCCCTTGACTTACCAACAAGAGGGTTTGTGACTCCTTGAACTAGTGCAAGATGTGGAAGTTGATTGCACTTGTCCTTGCCAATGTGAATGTGAGTGAAGTATGTTGGCGGAGTCACCCTCAAGAACTCTCTAGTTCTTCTTCTTCGGGATCCACACCATCTTGATGGGAATCCTTGGGGTTGTAGATGAACTTGATGTAGTCTTGGGAACCCACTTGACCAAGGCCTTTGGAGCTTCTTCAAATGCATCAATCTCTTCTTGAAGCTTGTCCTTGCCTTTTAGCTTGTGGTCTTGTGGTGGAAGATCATCTTGAGCTTGTGTCCCCTCGAAGGAAGTAGGGTCATACTTCCCTTGTTGAGGAACAAACTTCGTCTTGGGGTGTTGATCTTCTTCCCACTCAACTCCATTGGCATTGAACTTTCGTTCAAAACCAACACCTTGATTCTTCCGATGCCTTCCTTGCTTGCGTACAATTTCCTCAAATTGCTTACTTCCGACAAGGCTCTTGTAAACACCTTTCTCTATAATTCCCTTCAATAAGCTATTTTCTTGCTCAAGTGTAACTTGGCTAAGAGAATCATTAGTGGAATCAAGAGAACTACTAGAAGCAACAATATTGGATTTAGCATGATTATTGTTACTATTAGAAGAAGAATCTTTCTTACTCTTGTTGCTAGATTTGACTTGTGGCATGTAAGTAGACAAGAGTAAATGCTTGGCAATGTAAGAAGAACTTTTCTTCCAAAGATCATCATTGATGGCTTTTAAGACTTCATGCTCTTGCTCTAGATTGAGCTTTTCAAAGCGTAGCTTCTCATGAGTCTTTAAAAGTTCTCGATGATCTTCTAAAGTAGTTTCATGAGCTAACTTAAGAGTGTTTACTTCTTTAGTTAGACGCTCAATCTCCTCCTTATCATTGTCATTCGTTTTATCTTGATTAGCATGATTAATAGCAAGTTCATCATAGTTTTCATCACTAGAGTTGTCAACAAGTAAATCATCATCTCCTAGCAAATCATCTTCATCACTATTGAAATCAACATACTCGGGGTGTGATACCTTTGGGCCTTTAGCCATGAAGCATCTTCCAATTCCTTCATTTGGTGAATCAAATATGTCATAGGAGTTGGTTGACACAAGTGCTAGACCGGCAACACCTTCATCTTGAGTATATTCAGAGTCGGAGTGATAACTTCTCTCGGAGTAGTGGTCGGAGTCGGAACCGTATACCCATTCACCAACATGAGCTTGATGTCTTCGTCTTGTGTAGCTCTTTGATGACTTGTCCTTCCTTTCCGAGTCCTTGCTTCTGCGAGAGGGTCTTCGTTCATAACGATCATCTCTACTCCTTCTCTCTCTTGGAGGTGATTCTTCTCTTTTACTTCTTCTCTTAGGTGAGTCTTCCCTTCTTTTGTGTGGGGCCGTACACTCATTGGAGTAGTGTCCGGGTCTCCCACAATTATAGCAATTTCGCTCACGACTAGAAGATCTTTTGTCATTGTAGGACCTTGTGACGCCCCCGGTTCAATCGTACACTAATCATACACGCAAACGTGTACGATCAAACCCAGGGACTCACGGGAAGATATCACAACACAACTCTAAACACAAAAAACGGAGGTCCACAATATTACAGACCAGGGATCCGAAGATCCGAATACATAAGTCAGTCATACAAATAATATCTGGGTACAGACATAGTTAGACAAGTTCTGCCTTAAGAAGGCTAGCACAAACAGCGACACTAGATCGAAAGGCGTTGGCCTCCTGCCTGGGAGCCTCCGATCCTACTCCTGGTCAGCTGGCTCGATCCAGTAGTACGTGCCCTCTGGACCCGCCTGGTAGTAGGCTCCGGTGGGGGCGTCTGGCTCCTGGACTCCATCGTCTGGTGTATCATCAAGGTGGGGTATATGGGGGAAAAGAGAAAATAAAGCAACCGTGAGTACTCATCCGAAGTACTCAGCAAGCAAGGATCTATACTACATATGCAACATTATCAATGGAGAAAAGGCTGTATATGTGGACTGGGCTGCAGAAATGCCAGAATAGAGAGAAAGGCCTAGTCCTATCGAAGACTAGCATCTTCAAACATCTT